>OX369289.1:4740894-6145304 GCA_947284805.1 Coleophora flavipennella | reverse complement strand
GCAATCTCTAATCGTGACACGTGAATTTGAGATAAATGTAAATGGGGTAGTTACTGTGTGTCTCCCCACGAGGGGACAAATAGGAATAAAAATGTAGGGGTTCATGAAAGTCTAGTTCGAACCCTCGACCACTTTTAGGGTTCCGTACCTCAAAAGGAAAAAACTAAACACTTATAGGATCACCCGTGTGGCTGTCTGTACGTCCGTCTGTCACAGCAGATTTGCTCAGAAACTACTGGACTGATTGGTATACATATGTAAGTCGGTGACCCAAAGACGAACTTGTAACGTAAATAAATAGATTTTAAACATGGGGGGTAAATAAGAAAGTATTTAAAAAGTTTTGTTAACTATATCGTGTGACATATCCAATGGTAGGTCTTGTGAGAATCTTAAATATATTTTTTTAAATTTTCAGATAACTAGTACTGAAGTTATTTAAGAAAATATGCAAAACTTTACTACCCCCCACCCCCCCTTATTTCCGAAACTACTGGGCCTAAAATATTGGAAAAATCACAGTAGGTATATGAGGTTGTATGCATAGATTATGTTCATGAAAATCTATGACAAAAACCTAGTCTTTCCGTTCCCACAGGAAAAATGAAATTTCTAAATTCCAGAATAAGTAGCCCTCTATTTACCTAGACCAAAGTATGTACTAAGAGGTCTTGTTCTGTTGGTAGTTAAAGTTTTGGTGCGGAACCCTGTTTGTATGACTCTGAGTGGCACTTGACCGGATTTTTTATTCACAATTGATTGGCATCATCTCACTAATAGGTGACAATGATGCCGAATGTAACGGGTACTCGAATTTTTAATCATTTGCCTAATTCAACCAAATCACTGGATGGTGCTTATTTCCAAAGTTCATTAAAAGAGTGGTTGATTAAAAAAACCTTTTATAGCTAAGAATAATTTTTTTTCGCCCGTTCCCAGTACTTCATAGGAATTAAGTGTTCTTTTGAATAGTCTTAGGTGACCATACTTATTTTAGTGCCTGAACTAAACATATAGCAATAACATACCAAATTGCTATTCATATTTTACTAGGCGTTTTCATCTCGCTGTGCATTTTGACCTCGGTCAAAGTATATAATAATTATATTAGTACTAACATACCTCGTTTGTGGGTGTCCGTATTCGTACTATATAATACCACATTCATCATCATCATCATATCAGCCAAAAAACGTCCACTGCTGGACAAAGGCCTCCCCCATGGATTTCCACGACGACCGGTCCTGCGCTACCCGCATCCATCGGCTTCCCGCGATCGTTACCAGGTCATCGGTCCACCGAGTGGGAGGCCTGCCTACGCTACGTTTTCCGGTACGCGGTCGCCACTAGAGAATTTTACTGTCTTCTTCTAATGTTATCTGTTCTATGAGCTATGTAACCTGCCCACTGCCACTTCAGTTTAGCGATTCTGTAAGCTATGTCGGTAACTTTGGTTCTCCTCCGTCTTCTCGTTTCTGATTCAATCACGCAGAGAAACTCCGAGCATATCACGATCCATTGCCCTTTGGGTGACCTTGAACTTTCTTATGAGGCCCATAGTAAGCGACCATGTCTCAGTTACACATTATTTTAGATACCCCAATCGATCATTAGTTTAAAAAAATACTCTTTACCGAAAATTTTAACGATCAAAATGAAGAATACCTAGGTATGTTAGTTTATTCAGAAACTATCAATTCTGTGCAATATAGCTTGCTGTAGTTGCAAATCAAAAAGAATTGAAAAAAAATACACTCAAACGTATGAAATAATATTTTTATAAATACTCGAAATTAACCAACAATAACGAAATTAAAGGTAGGTAATCAAATTAGGGGCCTACAATTTTTTGAGGTCGGTACCAGCAGACAGCTATTTTTAAAAATATTATTTTTACTTTTAAGTGTATTTCTTTTTGAAGTCGATTTTTAGTTTTTTGTTTTTTACCATTTATTTTTAATTATGTAATTTTTAGTAATATAGCTATCTATCTTTCTATCTTACAATGTTCTCCTATTCACCAACAGGAATCATCAAATCATAATGCATGTGTTTCATTAACCGATACAGAGTCATGTGGCTTCCATCATCATCTCAGCAGCATGAAAGTTAAGGAGTCAAACCTTCCGTCATCAGCTCAACTGAAAAACCTGAAAGAAAGAATACAACTATCAGTCTTCTATACGTATCTACGTATAATATTAAAAGAATTATCCTACAACTCCTAACCATTAAGGAGGTACCTGTGTTTCCTCATGGCCAAACTATTTCGCCAAACTGATTTGGCTACGAGGAATTCCGTTTTCTTGTAGCCAAACTGATTTGGCTCTGAGGAATTCTAACCTTCCATTATCAGCTCATCGACATTTGATGATGACCGCCAGATGCAAACACTTCAATTGCTTTAGGAAATACGAAAAACGTGCCTATAAAATTTGAGGGTTTCCCTCGATTTCCCTGGGATCCCATCATCAGATCCCGACTTTGTGACAATGAGACCACCTCGGGAGTATAAACTCTTTCGAATGAAAAAATAATTTTGAAAATCGGTCCACAATTGACAGAGAAATCACTGAACATACTCGTACATAAAAAAATACATACAGTGGAATATAGAACCTCCTCCTTTATTGAAGTCGGTTTAAAATTGGGGCAAATGGCGAGGCGGCGCCTGTTTTTTTTTTCTTTTATTCACAATTGGTAAACCCTTGACAACATCTCACCTGGTGGTAAGTGACGATGTTGCCGAAGATGTAAGCGGGCTTACCAAGATCCCCCAACGTAATGGGGAACTGGCTATCTTATCTTCATGCCGGAACACACCAATGATATCAACATTGATATTTGGCGGCAAGACTTAGATAAGATGGTAGTAGCTAGCCAAGCGGGCTTAGAAAATGCCCTACCACCAACCAAACCGAGTCTTACAATTGACCCCGCCGGGAATCGAACCCGAGACCTCCTGCGTAAAGCCAGTGAACTTTGCCTCTGAGCTACGGAGGCTGTTAGCTAGGGGTAGCCCCGATACGTAATCGCGGTTTGTTTCCCGTGGTCCTATTGCATTATTTCTCTCCCGTGACACTACCGGTAGTGCGATTTTTTTTGTTAATCGATACTATCAGACCCGTTACGCAGGGGGAGGACGCTCGCTTCGCGAGGCTCTTCGAGTATCATCATCAGACCTAACGAACTCATAATCGCTCACTAATTCAAATCCGCCACCTAGAGTACCGGTCGTTAGTGTCACGGGAGGGAAAAAAATACCTTTGGAACTACTGGCAAGCAAACAGTAAGACCATGGAAAACAAACTGTAGGGACTACCTACCTAGATACTAAGTAAGTAGGTATAGTAACTTTTCCACCCGCAGCAATGTCTGTCGAGGTCAATAGCGCTATTGAAATATGTAGTACCTACCTGAAAAAATAATTCATGAAACTGAACATTAAACTCTCCCTAAGGAACATGAACTCAATTCGCAAGAAAAATCTTAGACTTGTCATACTTACCTACTAAATTGGTTTGTTGATAAAAACTCATTTTGTACAGAAAAAGCAATTTGGTATAGTTTCCTAAGGAAAAGTTGTTCAGTTTCATGAGCTGAATCATTAGCTACGTGTTTTGCAGTTAATGTACCAGTTACCTGTATCCTCAACATCATAATCAGCTTACTTTATAGGAACCAATATTTTCTTTTTTCTCAATTTGGTACAGTTCCCCTTAAGTTAGGAAAGTTGTTCAGTTTCATGAGCTGAATCACCAGCTACGTGATTTGCAGTTATGTACCAGTCACCTGTATCCTCAACTTCATAATCAGCTGACTTTATAGCAACCAATATTTTCTTTTTTCCCAATTTGGTATAGTATCCCTAAAATTAAAAAGCGTCGGTGGCTCAACCGGTAACGACTCGGTCCATCTAACCAGAGGTACCGGGTTCAAATCTGGACGGCCAATGTACCAATGAGTTTTTCACAAACTTACGTACATATCATTACCGATTGCTTTAACGGTGAAGGAAAACATCGTGAGGAAACCTGCACAGGCCTGCGAAGAAACTCGAAGGTTGTGTGTGAAGTCGACCAACCCGCACTAGGCCCGCGTGGTCGACTAAGGCCTAATCACCCTGATTCAGGGTAGGCTCGAGCCCCTCGGTGGGGACGTATATGAGCTGATATAATAAAAAAAATATCCCTAATAAAGTAAAGTAAAGTTGTTCAGTTTTATGGACTGAATCTCTAGCTTCGTGGTTTGCAGTTTTATATACAAGTCACGCGTCACATCTTTATGTAAAATGTACAAATGAACTGTCTTATTCCAGGCTATACGCAACGAAAGAGAAAGGCAGATAAAAGAAAAAAAGTTATGCGGTGAAGAACGATTCGTCACCCCGAGAATCGACAGTTACTAAAACACAGTTAAAACGTTTATTTAAAAACATGCATGATCTTATCTCTTAATACGGTTGCGCATTTTAAATTTAATAAATTTATTCTCAGTTAGGAAATAAATGGCATTTAATTTTATTGTAGCTGCTTGGCTATAATCTTTTATATAATTAAAGGTTGTTTTAATATTGCGTTCGCGCACCTCGAGTTTTTTGTCTATGCGCGGACTGTGGAGTCACGGTCGGTCGAATAGTTTTTATGCGGAATTTTGGCGCCAAACTATTTATATACTAATTATGTAGGATATGTAGGTATATGTATTATATACATAGATAAAAATCGTTATGCTAAAAAATCCTGTTACTGCTTATTTATTTATTGGGTGCTGTTTTTATACATATGTTCCAAAACTACAGTGTGTTAGATGAAATTAGACAATATTTTTGAGGGGGGCTTCTACACGTGAAACTGAACAACTTTTATTCTATGATTTCTTCGCAGGAGTGTGCAACCTGCTCCTCACGATGTTTTTCTTCACCAAAATCGAAAATCGAAAACACATTGGTACGTGGCAGGATTCGAACCACGACCCACCGACGACGCTCTTACTGCATAAAAAAAATGTTATTCCCTGAACTGCCCGTCTACAAAAACAACCTAATCTGTTTTATGTTTTACCGCGCCTTCAATTTCTAATTAGTCAAAATTACAAATTAGCACTAATGACCCTGAAAATTAAAACGCTTCAACCATATCTGTATGTATATTTCTAACCGATTCCTTTGCACTCCATTTTGACCCACTTTAAACGGACAGATTTAATGTAAACTTTGTAGTTTTATCAAGAATCAGTGACAATACAATAATTTTATCTCATTCTGAACTAAAAATTGAAAAAAAAAATATAGTTAAAAAAACTAAAAAACACGCGTTTAAAGTACATCAAACTAAACAGTGAAAAATAATTCTTATTAGCTGAAAACAATAATGAACGAAAAATACTAGTATTATTGTGAAAAAAGCGTGGGGCACTTTGTGGCATATTTTTCGTATATCGAGCAACCCACGCTTTTTTTACAATAATACTAAAAATAGTATTTTTCGTTATTGATTTCAGCTTATATTGAGAATTATTTTTCACTTTTTAGTTTGATGTGCTTTAATAGTGTGTTTTTTAGTTTTTTTAAACTATATTTTTAGAACAAAATTTAATAAAAAATACCTAACTTAAATGACAGTCAACTAGCCTATTCAAAAATTTACTATTTCCAACTCCCTCCGAAACTACCAGGCCTAAAATCTTGAAAAAATCACAGTATATGAGGTTGAATGCATAGATTATGAAAAAGTCTTAAAGTCCTTCCATTCCCACAGGCAAAATAACATTTCCCAAGTTCAGAATAATTAGACCGTTAGTTACCTAGCGCAAAGTATGTACTAGAGGTCTTGTTCTGTTGGTAGTTAAAGTTTTGGTGCGGAACCCTGTTTGTGTGACCGCGTGTCGCACTTGGTCGGTTTTCTTTTTGATCTGAGCTTGGCAGTGATTAATTTTCAACCCTATACAATAGTTATTTCTTATGCAAGGCTGCTAAGTTGTTATTTGGCGCGAGTTACCTCTTTTGAAATCTGAGCAAGCGAAAGGATCCTAAAATTATCTCGCTTCCCTCGTGGTGCAAAGATAGAATCCTGAGCGTAGCGAGGGTTCCAAAGGTACGAGACGCAAAATAACTAGCTGCCGAGCGAAACACACAATTTTTCACCTCACTAATAGTGAGGAAAATATTTAGGTGCAAGAATAACAGCTTAATAGTTATTTGGTTCTAATTTTAAGGCGAGGTATTAATTGTAACAGGTTGTCTCCGTCTTTTTTTTGTGCGTGTAAAGAGTAAAGAAAATAACCACATTTTTTCAATGGTTTTCAGTTTTAATTAAAATTTACAATGAAAGTATAAAAATAAATAGCTTAATAACATTACTCAGTTTGTATTATCATAACAAATATTGTGGTAACTATATTTTTTAAATTTTAAAATATTTCAGAATATTAGTTAAATCTTGAGTTGAAAGTGTATAAGTATAGACCTATCTTTGGGTTTTTTTACATCGAGTCAAAACTGCTCAATCGTGTTTCCAATAGCTTTTGACTTTAAAGAACATAAGGAATAAGGGTATTTTTTTTGACCTTGGCTTTTCTATCGTTTAGGAGTAATTGATGTCAAAAATAACGGAAATGTGTAATTTAACCCTTTACACTCTAGCGGATAAAACGTAATTTTGCGCGCTGAAATGGATTGACAAACAAACCCTTTCCGAGCGTGTGAGGTGAAAAATATTTTTGATGAATGAGGGCCCCGTTTCTGCGTGATCGATCACACTAGTTTGTTTTTATTTGGAAGTTTCTTCGATCAATGAGTGTTGGTAAGGCATTCCATTGACTACAGTAAGCGAATCTTTCGGCTTCTGCGCGAAAATGATCAATGTCAATAATATGCCTCTGATATTACGCAGCATAAGTACACGGGCTTTCGGCTTGGGGGTCGAATTTTGTGGGTAAGATTTATTGTCGATACCATAGTATTGTTACCTACCGTTGTTATTATTTATCATTATTATTCATTTATTTTCAGGCCACTAAGTAGTAAAGTACAAGCCCATACAAATATAACAACTTATAAAAATAACGTATTTATGTAGATAATATATAAATAAATAGTACATTAGTGCAGCCGGCAGCGGCCAGCAAAGGAGCCATTGCAAGTCCATCAATGCCTAGTTGTGGATGGTTGTGGCCAAGGCTTGTGTAGTACTTTTCTCAAATAATGCGCGGAAATTAAAACTTCAAATTATTGAAGTTTTAATTTCCGCGCATTATTTGAGAAAAGTACTACACAAGTAATTATACTTTTCAAAATCAATGACTAACAACGAACAACAATAATTTTTCACGCGCCAAAGTGTTCATTTGTTTTTTTTTCAATAAATATCGTTCTATTTGCATGTCACTTCGAAATTTAAATAAAACCTTTGATAAGTTACCTCCTTGGTTGCCAATTGCCATGTTTCGGAGTAAAATATAGTTCCATTTTTAAATTACACGACAGATATGAGTTTACATAGTAATTTATTTGGCCGCTAAACACGACAGATATGGATTTTTATACAACATTTGCCGGCCGCTGCTCGCATGTACTTGGCCAGTACAGCAATTTCGATTTACCTCGAAGAAGGTTGTCAAAATATTGCTCAAATTTCCAAGCAAGTATGAGAAAATACATTATAGGTATGTTAGTATCTACACCTATGTTAGTAATTTTTTGTGACGCGTATAGACACGACGCCGAAACACGACGTCCTTCGGCCAGAAGTTGGTGCTAGTGATGGTCTACAGCAGGGGCTTCGGCACACGCACCACGTACTATGTGAAGTGCCCGTAGTGGCGCACCGCAGGCCGTAGCCGGACTTCTGGCGGACGTTTTTATATCGACACCAATAAAATAATTAGGTACCTACTTATCATTATCATCATATCAGTCGAATGACGTCCACTGCTGGATAAAGGCCTCCCTCCAAGGATTTCCACAAATTATCCAGCAGCTTCCCAGTACCTACTTGTATCAATGAAAAAAAAAAGTTAAATTTCACTAGAATACAAAAGAATTCCAATAACAAAAAAATGGCTTCCCCATACTAACGTGAAAAGTGGCTTGTATGAGATTTCATAAAAACTTCTAATGTGCAAAAAAAAGACAAACAAATGAAATAAAAACGAATACAATTTTTCACATTGAAAGTTAAATTAAAAAATAAAGTTTTTCACTTATAAAATATATCTAATAAAATTTGTAGTTTTTATTTAAATTATGGTGTCTTTGATTTGTAATCATTTGATATGGGGTTCCATAAAATGAAAGGTTTTTGGTTTCGTTAAATTAAAAGTTTAGAAACCCCAGAAATAGGGCTTTGTTTTTGAGAAGGCATGCACAAATTTTGTTCTATTAGCTGAAATCGCATTTTTTTGTTTCTATACAAATCAATTTCTATACAAACATCAAGGGCCTACCAATTATGAATTTAAAAAAATTCGGCTAATTAGCCCAATTTGTATGGCTTATGACGTCATCATCATCATCCTTGGACGAATAAACCACTTATTCGTCCAAGTCATCATCATATCAGCCGAAAAATGGACATGGACAAGACGAAAATAATGTCAAATGTCCGTGTCGCACCCACCCCTCTAAAGGTTGGAGACTCTACACTGGAAGTTGTTGACAAATATGTATACCTGGGACAAACAGTCCAGCTAGGTAGGTATGTAGTCCAAGATATTTTTGGCGATTTCAGTATGAGTAGAAGCCCCCTTAAAAATATGTTATTATTCCTTCAGAATGCCTGATCCGTATATGTATGAGGGGCCTGAAAGGTGACTAAATATAGGAATTACAAATCAGGACACCACATGTTGTAGAAATCGTTTTTAAATCGAATTTTTATAGTTAACTCCATAAATTTCCTCGTGTACGTTTATTTTATACAAAAATATCAACATCATACACCGTACAGCAGGAAAAAACACCCTAGTTACTAGTAAACCCAAACTTTTATTTCGTAACTAGCTGTGTTCGCGACTTCGTCCGCCGTGGACGTTATGAATTTTCCCACGGGAATTCTTGAATTTTGTGGGATAAACAGTATCGTATATGTTAACCTGGGCTATAAGGAACCACCATACAAAATTTTATCAAAATCGACCTGGTAGTTTTTGCGTGATACGCGAACATACAGACAGACAAAAATTCCAAAAGTTATTGTTTTGGCTTCTATATCGTTAGTAATGTTCACCACATTTAGTATTTTCCAAAAATATTTCATGTACAGACGCGGCCCTGTTACAGTTTTATTAAATGTATATATTATTATATGTATGTCACCGTAAAATTGTAAAAACCGTTAGATTATAATCTAACGGGATCTATCTCGCGAGATTGTGAACTGTCGAAAGATTGTGAACCGTAACATACTGCTTACAATTTCACTAGTGTCATTGTAATCTCACTAGTGACATTACAATAACATTAAGCGAAGTGAATAACATTAAATAAATGAGCGAGGAAAGCGAATTATTGTAGGTTCGGTCAGGTTTGATTGATTTAATAGTCAAAGAGCCTAATGCAGAAAGAGCAGAATGCTTCGCAGAAGAAGAAATCATCGGTTTTGTTTGTTTGTTTGTTTGTAAACTCTTTATTGCATTTAAAACAAATACATTAAATATTTAGACAAAATAATATACAGTTAGCAAAGGCGGACTTATCCCTTCCGGGATCTCTTCCAGTCAATCTTGGAATGCTGAAAGGACTTCAGAGCATACGGTCAGTAAAAATATATTGAACTATCAAGTAATTGTCTCTAGTATATTAATATATACATAGATAACTATACCCATACAAATTAGAAAACGTAGAAGAATAAGAAGAAGTTGGAAGACTTGTCTTACATCTTAACTAATTGCGAACGATCAGAGAGATATGACCGGAACCTGGACAGGGCTGCTGAGGACAGGTTGAGGGAATCAAGGAAGCCTAAAAGGATATCGAAGTCAACCGTGTTAAATGCACTGCTAAAATCTAGGAGGATTGGTAGCGTTAGTTCCTTATTTTCAATATTGTGTCGAATATCATCTGCAATTTTCGCCAACGCTGTCACGGTACTGTGTCCTGGTCGGAACCCTGACTGAAAGTGTGACAGAAGAGAATTACTTCGGATGTGATCTGACAGACGTTGGTGTACGAAATGTTCGAGGACTTTCGACAGCACGGGAAGGATGGAGATGGGTCGGAAATCGGTCAACAAAGATGGATTAGGTTTCTTTGGAAGAGGAATGATGTGAGCCATTTTCCAGGTGGAAGGGAAGATACCAGTAGATAGTGAGCAGTTAATGATATTGGCGAGGATAGGAGCAAGGTGTTCTTGGATGGGATTAATCATATCGAGACTTAAACCATCGTTACCGATAGATTTAGTCTTGACAGATTTAAGGATTGTACGGACATCATCAGCAGTTACCTCTCCTAGTTCCAGTGGAGAGCAAATGGGGCGGTGAGCATGGAAGAGATGAGAAAGAGACTTTTGCTTTGTAGTACGATCAGGACTAACCGGCGATGTGCTGAAATGCTTATTGAATTCATCGATATTGATACCAGCAGATGCAGTAGGCTGAGGTTTACCTACACCTAGGGATTTCAAATATTTCCATAACTTGTTAGGTGGACAGTGTTCGATAGAGTCATGGATGTGATGTCGTCTAGCATTCCTACACAGCTTGTTGCAGCGGTTACGCAGTTGCATATACACTTCTTTATTCGTTTCGGTAGGATGGTGACGTAATCACACGAGCTTTGTTGCGTTTGGTCATTAGTTGTTTGATATCAGGAGTGAGCCAAGGTGCCGGATAGTGCTTAATACAAATTGGCTTAAGAGGCGCGTGCTTGTCATACAGCTTCAGAAGAATCTGATTGAAATTATGTAACTTAATGTTCACATCAGTCGCAGAGAAAACTAAATCCCAGTCAGCGCCGTAGAAGTCCTCCAAGAATGCTTGATGGTTAATCGCATTACAGTCGCGTATCCATAAGACTTTATGTTTCCTCTTTGGACTTTTAAATTTAAAAGAAGCGTATATTAAATGTGAGCAGTAAGCATGAAACTGACCATGGGTGGAAACTAGGTTAGGAGAGGATGTGATTATCAAGTCTAAAAGAGAAGGAGATCCGTTATGGGGAAAGTGGGTTGCTTGAAGAGGAAGGGAATGAAGATCAAAGGAATGAAGAAGAGATAGGAGTCTATTGGTACGGGAGTCATTTTTTATGAGACAAGTGTTGAGATCTCCCATCAGAATCATATGGTCGTATTGGGTTCGAAAATCGGCTAGAGTAGCTTCTAATGATTCAAAATAATTGACCTTATTAGATGGACTGTAAAACACTCCTAAAAAGACTTTTAGATGTTGTAGTGAAATTTCCAAGAACAAATGTTTTTATTCGGTAAATAAAAGGTTTTATTCGGAGATGCAAGAATGGGCCGTGAAATTGTAAGCCGATTGACAATTTACCGTCATACTCGTATTATAATGTAACTGAAATTACTGTAGTGAGATTGTAATATTGATAATTTCCCGGCGACATATAGATGGGTAAATTCACGGATCAGGTATGGGTAAGTTCACGGATCAGTTATGGGTAAGTTCTCGGATCAAATAAATTTATGTGATCCGTGGGTAAGTTCTTAATGTAGGTTACTTCTTGCGTACTTAATCTAGATTATATGAAAATCCATTCAGTTCGCATTACCAGCATTATAATGATCCAGGTCTACAAAATAAAGATTTCAGCCTGTCAAAACACACATGATTTTGATAGTAAGTACCTACTATCCCTCCGGAGGACCTCGTCTACTTTCCTATTTCGTCTACTTTCCTACTTCGTTCACTATTGCGCTTTGTCCACTTGTTTGTCCTACCTCGCCCACGTACGTTCTTATAACTACAAAGTTCTTATAGTACAAATTCGTCGCCGCCGCGCCGGGTACTTTAACCAAATGCGAAGTTCCTAACTATCCTTATACCAATCAAAAAAAAGCAAAAGGTAAACAAAAGTACTATGGAATTGACATTTAAAACTCTCAAATTCATACTAAGTTTGTTTACATTGTGCTTTTCAAGCGACTTCCAAAAAGGAGGAGGTTCTCAATTCGTCTGTATGTTTTTTTTTATGTTTGTTACCTCAGAACTTTTGACTGGGTGAACCGATTTTTACGATTCTTTTTTTATTTGAAAGCTAGTGCTTCCCGTGTGGTCCCATATAAATTTTATCAAAATCGGTGTAGTACTTTAGTAGAAAATTAACAAAAACCAAAAATCATAATGCAAAAATGTACTAATTTGTTGCGATGGAAGTCGGTTTTTTAACGTGTTTAGCGTTTTTAATTATTTTTATTGGTTTATGGTATACATAGTTTTAAGGCGACGCGACGCATTGGAAACTTTTGTCGCAGGGATCTCGATTTTTCTCAGCATTTACAAAACATATGAAAGTGATATTTTGTAACCTGGTTCTTCATTTCAATGACTTCCTTTTTTCAGTTGCAGAAACGCGATTCGTTATCTTTTTATAACAGAAAAAATATATCAAAGAAACCTCTTTTAAAACAGAGATTGCTTTCACACGGAAGTCATGTAATGCATGAGATCTGTTTTTTTAATTCAGCCACATTATTTGGTAGGAAGCTAATATATATTCTAAGTATCTATCATTCGTGCACACCGTTTAAAAAACCCGTCAAGCGCGAGTTTGACTACAACTCCGAGGGTTCCGTACCAACACACCTCTCCACACAACTATATGGACTTACATTACATTGACTACGACTCACACTTTAGCAATTTTTATTATTTGTTGTTTTACTTGAGTATAAGCACTATAATCACACCAAGTTTTACGCTTGTATGTGTTACCGTTTTTACGATAGAGCTAAATCAATAATACTTCTAAAAACCTATAATAAAACAAGTTTTTTTACCTTATTTTTTTACTTTTTTTTTCTATTTGTAGTTATAGCGGCAACAGAAATACACATTATGTGAAAGTTTCAACTGTCTACCTCTTACGGTTCATGAAAGAAAGCCCGCTGACAGACGTACGGACAGACAGCAGAGGCTTAGTGATAGGGGTTCAGTTGGTCACCCGTTAGGGTGTACAGAACCGTAAAAACTTTGCTTGACTTACCACACACAACTTACTCGTATCATACCGTTTTTAGGGTTCCGAAGTCAACAAGGAACCCTTCTAGTTTAGCTGTGTCTGTCTGTCCGCGGCTTAGCTCAGAGACTGTTTTTTTTTTTTTATTCACTTTTTTTTTTATTCAAACCCTTGACTGCAGCTCACCTGGTGGTAAGTGACGATGTTGCCGAAGATGGAAGCGGGCTTACCAAGATTCCCCAACGCAATGGGGAACTGGCTATCTTATCTTCATGCCGAAACACACCAATGATATAAACATTGATATTTGGCGGCAAGACTTAGATATGATGGTGGTAGCTAGCCAGGCGGGCTTAGAAAATGCCCTACCACCAACCAAACCGAGTCTTACAATTGACCCCGCCGGGAATCGAACCCGCGACCTCCTGTGTAAAGCCAGTGACCTTTGCCTCTGAGCTACGGAGGCGGTTAATAACGCTAGAAAGCTGTAATTTGTCATCGTTATACATATCAATCACGCCGACAAAGTTGTACAATAAAATTTTGAAAAAAAAAAGAATTTTTGGTACCTCCCCTACATCTATAAAGAGGGTTTTTTTTAACAAAGGTACCTTATAATGTGGGGTATCATTGAATAGTTCTTTTAAAACTACTGCCTATTTTTTGATTCGATGATCGGTTTGCGAAATATTAAGCTTTAAATTGAAAATTCTTGTTCGAGTCAAGTGTCCTCCCCGTCCCCCCCTACAAGCTAAACTGCTATTTCAGGACATCTGAAAAAAAGTAAGTACTAGGACATGTAATTAATTTAAAAGCAAAACGATCACGGCTTAACAGGCTCTTTTAGTTTAGGAGTAATAGTCGACCAACTTAATATGTGTGTAATTGGGTTTGAGAAATAATAAATTCGGCCACAGAATTTTTTTTTGGCCACGTGGTCAACCTTCTCATTTAATAACTAAGCATCGGGAAAATGAGATAGCCTCTAATAAACTAAGTCATCTTCTTTACAACGCCAACTAAAAATGTTAAAGAAAGCGTCGACTCAAGATAACAATTATTTTTACTTGTCCTTCTGATTTATACATTGCCAACTAATTTACTGACTCGGCCACTAATCCGTCGACCACTCAACACTGTAGGAATAGTGTAGTACGGGGAGTTCTAAATGGAAGCGGGAGCGAGCGAAGCGAGCTCGGACTTGCGGAGCACCCCGACTCGGATCCGTTAGGTTCGGAGACTGTGCGGGGAGGCGAGCTTAGCTCGCCTCCCCGCACAGTCGTAGTGTTAGGTTTAACATGAGAACACAGAAGTAGGAGCCCCGTCGGGGCTCCCGTCGACAACTCAACACTGTAGGAAGAGTGTGGTACGGGGAGTTCTAAATGGAAGCGGGAGCGAGCGAAGCGAGCCAGGACTTGCGGAGCACCCCGACTCGGATCCGTTAGGTTCGGTTGCGTTAGGTTAGGTTCGTCAATTAATGTAGGATGACTTACATTTTAAACATACTAAATTATACAATTAGAAGCAAATAGAATTACTATTTTGGTGTCATATATTATTATTTTAAAAGTTTGCTATTTGAATGCATGCCACAAATTTAGATGCTAAAAAATAACCATCATGCTGAGTTATATTTACAGTGGCTTACATAGAAGATAACTAGTGGCTGAGATACTATTATTCAGACGCGCGTTGGTTGTGGCCGACTTAGTAATTTAGAAGGTAACTTATATTTTCTGAGGCGAATAATGCTATTAAAAAGAAGCTTGTTTAATTAGTACCCATTGGGTTTTTCTAAAGTTCATAGATTTTCCATACAAAATGTTCTGTTACCAACTGTAAATTTTATTTTGGTTTTTTAAATGAAACTTTGTTTTTTGAAAATACTTCGGGACCCTACTTTGCGCTAGTCCGACTCGCACTTGGCCGGTTTGCAGTTGATAACCTATAATTAATAAAATAAAAATGATCAGTTAACGAGGACTCCTGAGATCTACAGTCATAACAAGAGACTTGCAGATAATAAAAGTTTATTAATAGCTGTGTCGGGCAATTTTTGTTTATAATTTTTGACAGCCTCCGTGGCGTACTTAACTAATGGTTAAATCTATTAGTTTTACAGCAGGGGTCGCGGGTTCGATTTCCAGCGAATCTAACTTTGAAAGACTCGGTTTAGTTAGTATATTTTAAGTCCGCCTGTCTAGCTAACACCATCTTATCTAAGTCTTGCCGCCGAACATCAATGTTAACAGCATTGATGAATTACGGCTTGGGGATAAGATAGCCAGTTCCCCATTGGTTGGGGAATGTTGGTAAGCCCGCTACCATCTTCGGCATCATCATCACTTACCATCAGGTGAACTGATGTTAAGTTCAATTTATCTTTTTGAAGAATATAGTTCCCTTATAGAAAGTTATTCAAGACAATATTCTAAAAAAATGACATCCTTTCGAGAAAAAAAATCACGAAACTGACCAAACGATTTTATGGCCTATTGGTCAATATAATCAGTAGGTATGATAAGTGGAAGACCCAGTAAAGAGGAGTGTATTTTCATTGCACTCTATTTCCCATTGCGTTGGGGAATCTCGGTAAGCCCGCTTCCATCTTCGGCATCTTCGTCACTTACCATTAGGTGAGATGATGCCAATGGTTTAGCAAATGTTAACGTCTCATATAAACGTTGTTTGCTTTTTGAATATTAATCAAAGTTATCGAAATTTTGTAAACACGTTAGACATTAATATATCTATAGTATTTCCATGTAACATTTTTTCTTATTATTGTAGTTTATGTGTCAAATTCTATCTGTGTTAATGTTTTGGTGTAAAACTGTTAATTTACATATAAAAAAATAAATTAAATTAAATTAAAAAATTGTGTGGGTGGCTTGTCAGATTTCCGTAAAAATCCGTAAAAACATACATCATAACATTTTATTATATTAAAAGCTTTTAAATAACTTGCAATGTATGTATGTTTATTCGGGTAAAATCTTGCAAGTTAAATTTGACTCACTCCTCGGTTTCCAATTAAGCTGAAATTTTGCATGCATATGTATATCGCGTGACAATGCAATATTAAAAATTTCTACCTAATTTATTTTAGGTTTTTCGAAAACTATTTAACAGTTAACGGATCCTTGACTAATTTCGTTACAGCCTGTATATGCGAGAATCAGTTCATGCTTAAGTATTTCTTATTCAATTTTGTTGTATTAGATCTCTGTTATTAGAGCAGGTACAAAAATGTACAGGTAGCAAAAAAGTGTTTGCGCCCTCCATATTATTATATTTGGCTGCACGACCGTTTGGGATCCTGATCAAAGCAGTTAATTGCTAAATAATACCACAGTATTACAATATAGCGGCTTACAGTAGTGCAACGATTGTACTTACGCAGAGCAACATAATTTTGAACAAAAAATAACCGACTACAAACAGGAAACTAAGGTTCCCCTCGATTTCTCTGGGATGCTATCATCAGATCCTGGTTTCCTTATCATTGTACCACCCTTGGGATATCTTCTTTCCAACAAAAAATAATCATCAAAATCGGTTCATAAACGACGAAGTTATCCGCGAACACACCTCCTCCTTTTTTTGATGTCGGTTAAAAAGGGTACTTGCGGGGCAGCGGGTGGCGGGGCACAGCCTGGCAAACGCCGCGAGTTTGCCAGGCGGGCTACAGGCTAGTTTGGGCTAGTACCTACGCCGTGGCGGCATCGTGCGACATCAAAGGCGTTGCGCTACTGTAAGCCATATCGTAATACTGTGATAATACTGACATATTAGTCGAAGTTCAACGACCGTTTCAATGATGAAATACTTCCAAAGGTTGTATCAGATACTCCAGGTATTTACTTACTTGATTTAGTGCTTTGGCCTCGATTAGGAAAAAACCGGCCAAGAGCGAGTCAGAAACGCGAACAAAGGGTTCCGTACCATCATACTAGATGGCGCTAGTTTCTTCATGTCTAAAAAAAAACTTCTTTTTTTTTATGGAGACCACCTTATTTTTTTTACTTTTTCTAATTTTTTGTATTTGTTTTTATAGCGGCAACATAAATACATCATCTGTGAAAATTTCAACTGTCTAGATATCTCGGTTCATGAAATACAGCCTGATGACAGACGGACGGACAGCGAAGTCTTAGTAATAGGGTCCCGTTTTTACCCTTTGGGTACGAAACCCTAAAAAAGAAAAACAAGAAAAAAATATTAATTGTTTTTACCTGCCAATGCCCTACAGCGGAACTATTTACCGAAGGTTTTTGACCTCTCGTAAATTTTGAACCATTTAATTTGGCTAAGAGGACAGACACATCCAGGTAGTTAAGGGTCCAAAGGTTTGTCATCGAACTCCGTGGAATGTGGGTTTGTAACAGGATCAAATGGTCTTTAGCCACCTGTGGGGGAGATTAGGGACCGTAATAATAAGAGTGTCCTATCAAAGCGATCGTTCGGGTTAATCGATTAGTCTTTTTTTTGTGTGTAACATCTTTGCTCTCGCTTTCCTGCAATTTGTGGGAGTGATTTCGTGAAATGGGACGGAAATGTGTCCCATGGGACGGAAATGTGTCCCATTTTAACAGGAAGTCGCGTTTTTTTAGGCTTTAAAAGCGCGGAAAAGGCAAAGGTATCTATGACCATACAGCCTAGTCTGCCGTATCTTTGCCGTCCTTTTTTAAAGTATTTTGTCACATGTTACACATCATATGCGAGTACTGTAGGTCTCGCTCGTTTTTTTTTCCACAATTGGTAAGCCCTTGGCATTATCTCACCTGATGGTAAGTTATAGATTGAACGTTTTCTTCCAATCTTACAAGATTCGTTGATGAAAAACTCATTCCTTTTTTATTCCTTTACTTGGTTTGATTAGTGTTATTGTAACACGGCATCGCGTTGCTGATATTAGCTCTTCTTTCATTCGATCTTTTTATCTATTTCTCATAACGTAAATACAACGGAAATTCTGGAAGTTTTAAAACACTATTTAATCGCATCCATCCAATTACCGCAAGATTACGGATATCAAATATCTACCTTCAAAACCGTCATTGAGCCATTTCTCCGTCGTGCTACATTATACAGGGTGACTTTTAATTAGTTCTTGATAGCAAAGGATATGAATGTCCTCGTGATTACAATTAACTTTCCCAAAGAAACTATATGTCAAATCAGAAAAAAAAAATTTGGTCCTCGATACATACCAAAGTTATCAAATCGGCAAAAATGTATAAAGGACCAAAATTTTTTTTTCATATTTGTCATATAGTTTCTTTGGGTAAGTTGTTTGTAATCACGAGGACACTCATATCCTTTGCTATCAAGAACTAATAAAAAGTCACCCTATATAATATATAGATATTATCATATCATGGGGGTCTCAGATCAAAAATAAAAGGTAGATTTAGAAATAGCGCTTTGAAAACGGGGTATAAAAACTCTGCTCCAATCACGACGGAGCAGAGTTTTGCTTATAGTCACGCGTTGGCAGACTTACCATCAACATTCCGAAATGTGGTGTGACACTTGTTCTCAATTACAGTGAAGTCTATGACCTATCACGTGGCGATACATTATTTTAGAGGTCACCACTTCAGGTAAAACATAACCCTTCTTTTTGTTATGATTGTTGTATGAAACTCAATCTCTACATTATTTTTAATCTGAGATGGGCGTGCTTAAAAAATAACTTTTTTGCCATCTTTGAGAGTCCGCCAGATTTAGATGGACATCACTTACCTTACCATGCATTGTGCTTCAAACTTAACACTTTCGTTGGCCGCGGGCGTTTTTTACTGGGCGATCCGCCCCACGCCGGCCGTTTTTCGGTTACTTTAAGCGGCCATAAAAAATAACTAATATACATATCTACCTACTTTTGTCTGTTACTATATTTTTGTTATTTATATTCCCTTTTTATTATTATATCAGCTCATATACGTCCCCACCGAGGGGCTCGAGCCTACCCTGAATCAGGGCGATTAGGCCTTAGTCGACCACGCGGGCCCAGTGCGGGTTGGTCGACTTCACACACAACCTTCGAGTTTCTTCGGAGGCGTGTGCAGGTTTCCTCACGATGTTTTCCTTCACCGTTAAAGCAATCGGTTAGTATATGTACGTAAGTTTTTGAAAAACTCATTGGTACATTGGCCGTCCAGATTTGAACCCGGTACCTCTGGTTAGATGGACCGAGTCGTTACCGGTTGAGCCACCGACGCTTTTTTTCTCTTCTCTTTTTATTAAATAAAACAATTAAATATATTATTATGTCTTTATTTAGAGCCATCACGAAAAGTTACAGTTTTTGAAAAGAAAAAAATCTAACATTGTTTATCTTGTATATCTTATTTATCGTATGTATCTATTATTTATCTTATATATTATTCATCATATTCGCCATCTAAATCCACATCTGAGTCTTCATCATTCCGTAATTCCACTTCAATTTGTCTGTCCTCCAAACGAATGTTGCGCGGGATCGGTATTTTGGCGCGAAACTGATCGATACACTGCGCGTTACAGTTTTCGCGCTCACTCCTGCACTTGATGCACCACACTCACAATTTTGTGCATGTATGCTGTCAATGAACCAAGCTACAAGTTCGATAAACGCTAATCACTTTGCGTCGACGTGATTTTGTAGAGAACAGTATGAAAATCATATAACGTGACATACTCGTGATCGGCGAGTGAGGGAATAATTATCATCACGTGAATGTCACGCTATGGGCCCTGAAAGTGTTAACGTGTATGCAAAATTTCAGCTCAATCGGAAACCGCGAAGTGGTTCAAATTTAGCTTCCAAGATTTGTCCCAAACTAGCTTACTAATAGGGCAAGCACGGCAAGTTAAAATAAAGCATGTAAAAATCGCTAGTGTCCCTAAGAGCCGCCCTAGCGAGCTACCTACAACCGTAGTTTTCTTCTTAATTAAATATTAATTAGGTTATTCAAATTTTGCTAACACGATCTAGAAAGTTTTAACTGTGTTCCTTCTGTGGTTTATCTGAGTACCGGAAAAAAAAATTCACTTGGTATATGACATTTGTGTGGAAAATGTATGAACTATTTACAAGTCCAATTTATCCAACTGCACATCTTAAGTTGGCCGACTATTACTGCTAAACTAAGAAAGCCTGGAGGAGGTTTCTCAATTCGACCGTATATATATATATAGGTTATTCAAATTTTGCTAACACGATCTAGAAAGTTTTAACTGTGTTCGTTCTGTGGTTTGTCTGAGTACCGGAAAAAAAAATCACTTGGTATATGACATTTGTGTGGAAAATGTATGAACTATTTACAAATCCAACTGCACATCTTAAGTTGGCCGACTATTACTGCTAAACTAAGAAAGCCTGGAGGAGGTTTCTCAATTCGACCGTATATATATGGTATATATATATACTTTTTTAGAGAAGTACCTACACCAGCCATCCTGACACACACCTTAAGTGGCAGTGGGCGGGGCACATTGCTCTTAGAACAGATGGCCGTTGGGGTAGTGAAGGACTCGATTGGCGACTGCGCCTTCCGGTGCGTAGCGTAGCGTAGGAATAAGGTCTCCCACTCGGTGGACGACCTGGTAACGATCGCGGAAAGCTGTTGGATGCGGGCAGTGCAGGACCGGTCATCGTGGAAATCCTTGGTCCTTGGGCGAAGTAACTATTTAGTAATCTGTGCCTTGGGCATATGTAACACTAACAAAAATCAATATTTAAAAACTAAAACTCGAGAACGGCTAAACCGATTTCGCTAATTCTTTTTTTGTTGAGTTCTTTATTGTCAGGAGAAGGTTCTTATGTAGGGTAGAGTAGGGTAGGGTAGGGTAAAGGTAGTGTAGCGTAGGGTAAGGTAGGGTAGTGTATGGTAGGGTCACACCCCGGACACTCCATACAAACGAGCGAGAAATGATATACTTTATAACTGACGTATCTATAGGCAAGAATGCAGGTAGGGTTGATTTTGTACATCTTTAAACACTTTCCTTGACCGACAAATCGCTACCGCTTATTAAAAAAAGGTCATCTACTTCTATGACGCCGAAAATCGCTGCCGCTTATTAAAAAAAGGTCCTCCACTTCTATGACGGCGAAAATCGCTACAGCTTATTCCAAAAAAAGGTGAAGTCAATTTGATCACCAAGATTCATGATATGGGGTCCAGGGGGCCCAGCCCCCTTCACCCATTTAAAACCCCCCCCAAATTTTATGGAAAAAGTGTTAGAAGATAACCGTATAAAATAATAGCAGTTTTCAGTGTTAATTCATACGTCCACGTCGCAGTTACCATTTACAATGTTTTATAGTCTCATACTGTGTATGGTGTATTCGGAAAGTGGTGTTTTTTGTTCGAGCGGTGGTTGTTTACAACATAAGACAAGTATGAAAAAAAAGATTTCAGTTGGGCCTTTACGTTCGGTAACTGGTTGGTTTTTATGCTTGTGAACGAAATCACAGCGGCGCGCAAAGTGAATAGGTATAGTGAATAAAAGTGCTTGCGTAGCTCGTCCTTTACGTTTGGTACCCAATCTGAGTAACGGGGGGGTGAGGTCGAATTTAGAGAGGGGCAGGGAGTGTCCATACTGTACGTTAGTACTAATATATATACTGTGGTAGGGTAGTGTAGGGTAGGGTAGTGTGAGGTGGTACGAAGTTCATCGGGCAGGACATCTAGTCTGCAATAATCTTTGAGCAAAACGGCTGTGACTCATCACATACATACAGATGGACATGGCGAAACTGTAAAGGTTCCTAGTTTGACTACGGTACCCTAAGAAGCTTCAAAAAAGTTCCTTGTATGAGGGCCCCATTAATTTTGAACTATTTTCTGTTTTTAGGGTTCCCTAGTCAACAAGGAACCCATATAGTTTCGCCATGTCTGTCCGTCTGTCTGTCTGTCCGCGGCTTAGCTCAGCGACTATTAGTACAGACACGGAATTTAATTGTCAAACTCAAAACTCAAAACAATTTATTTCAAATAGGTGTTAACACACACTTTTAAATAGTCAAAACAAAAAAAAATATCTGTATATTACAAATAATGTCATGATTCAGATTACAGTCTCAGGTAATGATATTTGATATAGAATCAACATATATATCTTTGTCATTTGCATAATCTATTATTTTATAATATCCTCTAGAGCACAAAACTTTTTTGACATGTGTCTTGAATTTATTCTCTGACAAACTAGTTACATTTTCTGGAATTTTATTGTAGAATCTTATACACTGCCCCACAAATGACTTTTTAACCTTACTCAGTCTCGAAAAGGCTATATCTATTTTATTTACATTTCTTAAATTCAAATTATGCCTGTCACTGTTTTTAGGAAATAAATGCAAATTCTTACGAACGTACATGATGTTTTCATATATAAATTGACTAGCAACAGTTAAAATATTGATTTCTTTAAACTTATTCTGTAACGACTCACGTGATCGCATCTGATAGATTGCGCGGCTAGCTCTTCTCTTTTCTGCAGGATGAAAATAGTTTCTATATCAGCCACATGCCCCCACAGTAATATGCCATAAGACATTATACTATGGAAGTAACTAAAATACACTAGTCTCGCAGTATCTACATCCGTTAACTGTCTTATTTTCTTAACGGCATAAGCAGCTGAACTAAGCCTTCCCGCTAAAGTTTCAATGTGTGGTCCCCATTGAAGTGAAACATCCAAAGTTATACCAAGGAACACCGTGGTATTTACAAATTCTAATTTATTACTGTCTAATATTACACTATTGTTGACCTTTTTTACATTTGGCAAACAAAATTTTATACATTTTGTTTTCTTAGCATTTAATAATAAGTTGTTCACAGTGAATCAGTTCAGTATCTTTGAAAGAGTGTTGTTTACTTCGTCAATTTCGTTTTCTTTCCTATTCACTTTAAAAATAAGAGATATATCATCCGCAAACAACACAATATTTGACAGATGTTGCACCATAAAAGGCAAATCATTTACGTAAACAAGGAAAAGAAAAGGCCCTAATATGGAACCCTGGGGCACACCCATTTTCACTTTAGATCCAGATGAGTTCGTGCCATTCACTTGTACTTTTTGTGTTCTGTTGTCTAAATACGAATTTAAAAGACTGAGAGCCCCGTCCTCTACACCATAATGCTTTAATTTCATAAGTAATGTTTGGTGTTCAACAGTCGTATGATCTCTGAAATGTTGTTAGACATGTTATTCGTCATCAGTCGTATGATCTCTGAAATGTAGTTAGGTACAGAGGCCAGCACATCAAGCTAGACACTCGTAGTGCGATTCTGATCCATACGCGTACGGTATAAGAACGGTACAAAATCCAAAGTGTCTAGCTTGATGTGCTGCAATGGCCTTTGCCTTTGTACTTACTCGTTTATCCCGGCAAAATTGAAGTTTCGTGAATCTGCTTTACAATTGAGTTCCGTGACGGTACTAGAAAGCTGTAATTTGGTATTGTATACGGTACTACAGAAGCACCAGTTAAAATAGTTTCAGCTAATTTTGTTAGACCTTATTTATATTAATCACGCCGACAAAGTGGTGCAATAAAACCTTGAAATTTTTTTTTTAGGGTACTCCCCCCTACATGTAAAGAGGTTTTGTGTTAAGGTCATAGCTTTTCAAAATAATATGTTTTATTTATTACCAACTGCAAATATAATTTAAAATATTTTTATTATTATATCAGCTCATATACGTCCCCACCGAGGGGCTCGAGCCTACCCTGAATCAGGGCGATTAGGCCTTAGTCGACCACGCGGGCCCAGTGCGGGTTGGTCGACTTTACACACAAACTTCGGGTTTCTTCGCAGGCCTGTGCAGGTTTCCTCACGATGTTTTCCTTCACCGTTAAAGCAATCGGTAATGATATGTACGTAAGTTTTTTGAAAAACTCATAGGTACATTGGCCGTCCAGATTTGAACCCGGTACCTCTGGTTAGATGGACCGAGTCATTACCGGTTGAGCCACCGACGCTTTTTTTAGATGGACCGAGTCGTTACCGGTTAATTTAAAATATACATAAACATATTTCTCAAATCATTATGCTATAGAACTGGTATTTATTTTGAAAAAACAATTGAATCTGCACGGTTTTTCAATTTACTATCATTAAATAACAGAAGATTATATCTAGATGTTATTTTCTTTTATAAAATACTTGTAAATTTAGTAAAGTGTTCTAATTTACTAGAAAAGATTCTATTTAAAATTCCGCACATCTCCTTTCGACAGCGTGAGCTTTTCCACATCAGCTTTGCCCGTACAAATTATTACTCAACACAGGTTTTTTAGACGAGTTCCAAAATTATATAATAATTTATTTCAAGACATAGACCCTTTTTGTAATTCAATACAAACGTTCAAAAATTTAAGTTTGAGTAAATTAAAGTAATTTATGTAGCCCTTTAATACTAAAAATTAATGTAAGAATTGTGTTTTCATATTACATGTAGCGAAAAAATGTGTTGACATATTAAATTATTATTAAAAAATAGGAACAATAACATATTATTGTGCTCAAATGTTACTATCTTATGTACTTAATTAAGGAACCTCTAGGTCTACCTAAATGAAATTTTTAAGCTGCATTCTTTAAATGCGACTGTATGTGTTCTTATATACAAATAAAAAAAAATTTAAAAAAAATCTTAAAATATACATTTATTTTTTGAAAAGACTACGGTACATTTTTTTAGCGCGAGTCCGACTCTTACTTGGCCGTTTATTTTTGTTAGGAAAACCACCATAGTAACACACATTTTGTAAAAAAAACAAGTACTTAACCTAGTCGACCAACCCGCATTGGGCCCGCGTGGTCGCCCGATCGGCCTAATTCAAGGTAGGCTCGAGCCCCTCGGTGGGGACGTATATGAGCTGACAAGATGAGATTACGGTTGAAAAGATGCAAATTTTAACACCTAACAAATTTGGGTAAAAAATATACATCGGTTTATCTACTAAATCGTCGAATCCAACTCGGCTGGGCAGCGTTCAGGAAGCTTCGCTATATCTTATCATCCCAAATACCGCAGTAAGTAGCAGTGGGCAGGGCACAACGCTCTTAGAAAAGGTGGCCTTTGGGGCAGTATTTCACTATTTTCCGAGGATAAAAAGTAGCCTATGTCCTTCCCCGTGACACAGGCTACCTGCATGCCAAATTTCATAAAGATTGGTCAACACGTTGAAGCGTGAAAAGGTAACAAACAAACAAACACATTTTCACATTTATAATATTAAGTAATGATTAATTAGCTAGAGGGTGCTCGGTACGCAGCCATAGCGACTCGCAGGATATTATACACCTAAGCCTCCTTCATGAATAACTCCGTCCATTGGTGAAAACCGTGTGAAAATCTGTTTTTTTAGTTTATCGCGTTCAGAGAGACAGAAAGACGCGGCGGGGGGACTTTGTTTTATAAAATGTACTAACTTTTGCCCGCGGCTTCGTCCGCGCTTACATCGTCTTTATGACTGGCTTTGAGGACGAGTGGTGCGCGAGCGTGGACATAAGTTTTCTCCAGATCCCTCAGAAACTATATTATCGGGCTATTCTGAGTAGCAGTCTATGTCACTCCCACCCCCTCAACCAATTATCATTAAAAAAAATTACTTGAATTCGTTGCTCCGCCCTTTGCGACGAGGATGTGCGCGATCGTTGAAATGAAGAATTTTAGCAAGATTCCTCGGGAACTACTACAGTGTAAACTTTATATAGCGACACTCAAGGGGTCGAGCATTTTGTGACGTTATTGAAAGTTTTCGTTATATACAGAGAGAAATTAGCGTCGGAGTAAACCAACTAGAGGTAGAAAATATTGACGTTTCAAAAGTGAATCGTTATATCGAGTGACGTTTTACAAAGTTTAGACTGTATGTCAGAATATATGCTAATTAGTAAATTACGTCATTTTCCTCCTCCTGAACCATCTCCTGCAACAAAAAAAAAACAACAATCCATTGTTCCGTCGCGATCTCAAAAAAAATAACCCGAAAAAAGAGTATTTTTTGAGTTCCCTCAGTAACTGCATCGGACTAAGCTATTTTCACGGGATAAAAAGTAGCCTGTGGCCTTCCCAGTAACACAGGCTACCTGCATGCCGAATTTAATTAAGATTGGTCAAGGTGTTGAAGCGTGAAAAGGTAACAAACAAAAAAAACAATTTTACACTTATATTATTAGTAAGAACACATAGATTTATGAGAGGTTATGACAGGCTTCTGGAAGGTGACCTGGGCCTGTGCAAACGCACGCCGCAGCTGACTCGCGCAGCCGCCTGTGAAGGGGACAGATCGACGACCATTGATATTTTGTCGTGGTTCTCGACGACACTTAAGGCGGTAATATTACAGATTTTCGTTATTTTTGACGTCAATTACTCCTAAACGATAGAAAAGATAAGGTTAAAAAAAACCCTTATTGTTGATGATGTTCCTTAAAGTCAAAGGCTATTAGAAACACGATTGAGCAGTTTTGGCTCGATAGGAATAAAATCCCAGATAGGTCTACACCGTTACTTTCAACTCTAGTCATAACTAATACTTTGAAGTATAAATTAAAAAAAAATAAGGATAATATAAAGTGAGTAATTTTATTATTTTTTATACCCTCATCAATGACTTCTATATTACTGGCGTAACTCTCATTGATTTTGATTGATTTGTTTTTGATTGAAACGAAAAACCATTTTAAAAGTAAAAAAGTGTGGTTATTTTCTTTACTATTTACACGTTAAGAAAAAGACAGAGACAACTGTTTCAATCAATACATCGCCTTAATCCAGACTAACGAATTAGCTTGTTTGTTACACAGATCTTAATTATGGCCAATGGCCTGGCCTGACAAATATTTTGCCCAAAATACCCTTAAAATGGGTTCATGCGTCTGCGCAGACATGGAACACTTTAATCCGTTATAAATCTCTTTGTTTACGTTTGGACTATAATACCTAAATGCAGAAAATTGTATGTTTGGAAAAATATTAGAATGTAGATAAATTTTACGATTTAACGACACCAATAAGTTTGTTTGTAAACTCTTTATTGTATAAATGTACACTTAAAATAATATTAAAAAAAAAGCTTAAGTACAAAGGCGGATTTATCCCTTAGAGGGATCTCTTCCAGTTATATAAAACATTTGAACAACAGTCAAGGAGGTTGTCATAGGAAATGACAGTCTAGGTTTGTACGAAAGTATAAAAAAATAATCGAAATGTGTGCTGAGACACATAGTAAGAAGCACACCCCGGACTCTTCATACAACGGGCGAGAAATGACTTTTCAA
The DNA here is from genome assembly GCA_947284805.1 of Coleophora flavipennella. NCBI lineage: Eukaryota > Metazoa > Arthropoda > Insecta > Lepidoptera > Coleophoridae > Coleophora > Coleophora flavipennella. The sequence goes on along the minus strand of OX369289.1, from coordinate 6,117,869 downwards.
AAAACAAATGACGGAGCAAATAAAATCAAGGCGAAGTCCTATATGTTCAAGAACCAAACTATAATCAATCTGAATCAATCTGGGTGACGAGGGGGTGAGGTCGGAATTTAGAAAGCGGCAGGGAGTGTCCATACTGTATGTTAGTACTGATATATTATACTTTGGTAGAAGTGAAACTTCAACGGACAAGTGGAAAGGATACCTAGGCTAAGTACCTGCTTTATATCTCCATCTGAACTTTTCTCTGTCTACGAATACAGCCGTTGCCTCTCTCCGCCGCCGCCAGCCTTTTTCTCTCTACCCCCTCCACGCGGCCGTAACGCTCTTTCGTGACAGAAAAAATCCCAACACCCCCCGTCTATATAGAAGTTTCACTGCAAAAAAAACACAAAAATCGCAAAGAGTAATCAGTACACATCAGAGTCGCAGGCAAAACACAATTCATATCGGTACATTTTCAGGGTTCCGCAGGCAAACTAGGAACCCTTATAGTTTCTCATTTCCGTCTGTCTGTGTGTCCGTCTATACATATATCATCTGTCCGTCGATATGTCGCAGCCGTTTTTCTCAAAGACTTACATCTTTAAAGCTAAAATTAGGTATGGTTAAATATACATTTGACCGCTATAAAAAATGAAATCTGTAAAAAAAACTATGGTACCTCCCCTACATATAGTATGAGTAAAGTGGAGATGAAGGGTTTTCCGTTTGCTTACCCTATCGTTTGGAATATCGTTGACTAGGTCTTTTAAACTACTGAGGGTTTTTTCAAATATAGTTTTTCCGATAAATGATTCCTTTACTAAATATTTCAGTGCTGATATTTGTTAGAGTTGCATATCCCCCCCTTCCCCATTCCCCTCTTCCTCCCCTACCAGCTAAAGTTCAGGAAATTTTAAAAGTATTGGAAATGTTTTTCTACACAAATTCTTCTATACCAACTGCAAAAATACCTATGGGTTTTTAAAATGTACATTTATTAGTTGAAAAGACAATGGAACCCTACTTGGCCGAGTCCGACTCGCACTTGGTCGGTTTTTACTAAATATAAAAAATAAACATCGTAGGTAGGAACTCGTAATCTTAGGACATCTAATTAACTAAAAAAACTACTTAGTTTTCTAAACAATTTTATTTAAATCCTCTCTAAAATGTTCAAAGTTAACTAAGACATTAGACACGGATCGAATACGCCAAAAGGTCACAAAATGTTAATTAAACCATTTTAACTTTTTATGCAATACTCACTTTTGATTATGTAAATATTTTATTTTAATTATTAAAATGTATTAATTAATGCGATAAATATTAGGTTATTATAGTAGTTTTACGATTACGAGGAATTTTAATGTCTCGATTGAAATATTTTCCTGCATGAATGAGTTTCTTCGCAGCTGTATATAATCATTTTATGATGGGATGCCGTCGCGTCGTGTGGCAGTCTATGAGATCTGTAACACACGGTTATCTATCTGAAAATCTATGAACTTTGAACTAATCCAACTTAAGATCTTAAGTTGATTGACTATTACTCCTAAACTAAAAAGTCTACTAGCTGTGATGTTTTTTTCTTGAGCATTCTGTTATGGGTTAGGGAACTTAGGGACATGTAGGTAACTTTAACAAACACCATTCACCATTTTAAAACTTAATATTTTGTAAACAAATCATAAAACGATGTAATATAATTCTCACACCCTCAACATGTAAGACCTATTCAATGATACCCACACGATGGACTAATAAAAAAATCACGCCCACTTTACATGTGACAACCTTTAATATTTTTTTGCATATTTTATAGGTATCGCCACAGACTTGTTTCAGACAAATTTCAGCTTAAAACGGCTGTTACGTAACTACAGACAGACGGACAGAAAGACGAACATCTGGAAACTATTATAAGTGTTGGTATTTGACTATGGAACCTTATTAGTGTTTTCTTTTTAACTTACACATAGAAAGCTGATATACTTAATCAGAAAGATTTTTCCGTATTTTACACGCTTACATAAGTAAATACAATTTTTTACAAAATAAAAAAAACAGTCGCCAGCCAATGACTTATATTTTACTGTGTCGCCAGCATAAAAGACATCAACGCGGCTAACCTATTCAGTCTTCAGTAGGTACAAAGTAATTAGATTTATTTGCCATGAGAACGAGTTAATTATTCGGAATTTTTAATAAGTTCCGTCCTAATAGTTCTTGCTAGGTTATGTATGACGTATGACGGATATATATACTTGTAGTATGGCGGATATAGTGGCGGGTCATTGACCTCCGTAATATTTAACGTTTATCTACGTTAAAATCAATTCAGAACTAATAAATTGATTTATTTAAATACAGAGTGTTAGGAAAATGGATACGTCAAACAAAAAATAAATTACAACTTACACAATATGGAATGCTTTGAATGCTCTAAGATGGTGGCAGTTAGCCAGGCGGGCTTAAAAAATATCCACCAACTAAAATGTACTGTTTGTATGCTTAAAAACTGAATTTATTTTTAAAAAACTTATTTTTGGTGACATTTTTCCATTTTTTTTAAATTACTGATTAGTTAATGTAATGTAAAATGAATAGAATACATTACATTTGCTGTGACGAAACAAATCATCTGCCGACCCATGTATTGTCAGCCCATGGTACAATAATATGTTCAGCGCTATCAACTAAAGCTGAATTGGTCTTGAATCGCGTCGTTTCTGAGGTATGTCTATCCCAAGAACCTAGTGGAATGCCTTCCCCTAAGCTTGCAGATTTTCCCGAAGGACAATATGGGACTAATCAAGAAAATAACAACATCCCAAGTGTTAAATAAAATAAAAGTTACAGAAACTAAAAACCGACTACGGATTTTTTTACCGAAAAGTATGAAAAGAAGAGTTTCCCACCTGAAATCATAGCCTTTATTTTTCCCTTCATCTGGGGTAATGGCCGTGGTCGCTAGCCCTATCGTAATTAAAATTCTTTCACTCGGTCGGGTAAAAAGGTGCCTATAGGTAGCAGCTTGGCACCAGGGCTAGCCCTATCGTAATTAAAATTCCTTCACTCGATCGGTAAAAAGGTGCCTATAGGTAGCAGCTTGGCACCAGGGCAAGCCCTATCGTTATCAAAATTCCTTACTCGATCGGGTAAAAAGGTGCCTATAGGTAGCAGCTTGGCACCAGGGCTAGCCCTATCGTTATCAAAATTCCTTCACTCGATCGGGTAAAAAGGTGCCTATAGGTAGCAACTTGGCACCAGGCGGTTTTAATGATTCACGCTTCGATTATTTATTCACGATTATATTTTTGCAGTTTTCGTAATGTTTTGAAATTTTTAATGTTGAGTAATATCTTAGAATTGAAAAGAGTATAATAATCTGATGGTTTTTCAACTGATACAAAGTAAACAGGAAATTTCGATTTGTTTGTGTTTTATTATACTACGACGTAGGTAATACTACTACGTAGTATTTTTTTTAAATACTACGTAGTTTTTTTTAATACTACGTAGTTTTTTAATGGTACGGTAGAGCTTTGAATATATTTTTTTAATTTTCTTGCCTGCGCTGAAACTATTCTTACCTATTTTTGAACAAAAATGAAACTGAACAACTTTTCCCACTACCAATTGATGTGCAATAGTTATTTATGCCACTGCCAAGTAAGATGAGAGCCATTGTAACATGAGTTTGTTCCACGAAGCAAAGCTGAGACAATAGACAGCACGGGTGTTACAATGGCTAATTGCGTGCAGTGGCATACACTACTTTTTCTACGACCATGAAATAAATTTTAAAAAAATACATTGAAATTTTGTCATAATCATATATTGAATTTTTGAAGCCAAAGCCATAAAATATTTAAGAAGTTTCTTTGTTTTCGTTTTGAAATGATCATTGTAAAACGACTTGTAGGAATGAATACTTTTGTGATATGATTTGAGGTTATGTATTATGAAAATAGTAAAAAAAGAATTTTTAGACCTTCATGAACATCGATCAGTGGATAGCCAATCTTTGTATGGGAAGTTCAAAATTGTTGCGAGTATATGGGTGCCGTGGGAAAAGTTGTTCAGTTTCGTGAATAAAAGCCCTAGCCTATAAATAGTATTAGCAAATTGAAATGATAACAATAAACAAAATTTATTTTAATTTATCATTTTTTCACCCCCATGATATGGGTGCATCAAATGACTTTGTTTGCTGAAAATTTCAACAGTATAGCTATCACGGGTTCATGAAATACAGCCTGGTGACAGACGGACAGACAGACGGATGGACAGCGAAATTTTATTAATAGGGTCCCGTTTTTGGTACCCCTTTGGGTACGGAACCCTAAAACTCATTTTTTGTATGGAGACCCCCTTGTTTTTTCACTTTTTCTAATTTTTAGTATCTGTTGTTATAGCGGAAACAGAATCAAAAATCATCTGTGAAAATTTCAGCTATCTAGCTATCACGGTTCATGAAATACAGCCTGGTGACAGACGGACAGACAGACAGACAGACAGACGGACGGACAGCAGTCTTAGTAATAGGGTCCCGTTTTTACCCTTTGGGTACGTAACCCTAAAAACATACAGTCGAATTAAGAACCTTCTCATTTTTAACCGACTTCAAAAAAGGAGGAGGTTTCTCAATTCGACCGTATATATATATTTAATGAAGCGTCGGTGGCTCAACCGGTAACGACTTGGTCCTCCTAACCAGAGGTGCCGGGTTCAAATCCGAACGGCCAATGTACCAATGAGTTTTTCGAAACTTACGTACATATACTCACCGATTGCTTTAACGGTGAAGGAAAACATCGTGAGGAAACCTGCACACACCTGCGAAGAAACTCAAAGGTTGTGTGTGAGGTCGACCAACCCGCACTGGGCCCGCGTGGTCGACTAAGGCCCAATCGCCCTAATTCAGGGTAGGCTCGAGCCCCTCGGTGGGGACGTATATGAGCGGATATGATGATGATGATATTTTTAATGTGTGTTCGCTTTATAAACCGATTTTGACGATTCTTTTTTTTGTTGGAAAGGAGATATCCCAAGGGTGGTACCATGATAAGGAAACCAAAACCTGATGATTGCATCCTTGAGAAATCGAGGGGAACCTTAGTTTCCTGTTTGAAGTCGGTTTTTTTAGTAATGTCTAGTATTTTGTGAGTCGTTTGAAAATACAGTAAATTGTAGCATGTAGGCATTGCGTAATGTCGCAAAGGTATTGAGTGTCATAAAATTGCCAAAAATACGTACATTAAGGTTGCCGACTAAGCGTAACGCGTTACTCGTGCGACCTAATTAAATGGTCAACGAGACAAGTGCATTTCACAGTTTTTTTTTACAACATCTCACCTGGTGGTAAGTACTATTAATTGTGAGTTTTTCCGGGTCGTTCCTTTCCTTCTAATATGGTTGATGGGAGCGATGGCTGACTCTCGCGTTATACTCGTGACCGGGTGCTGTCCGTGTGAACTGGCCTACTCTTGTTAAAGGCATTAATGACTTTCAATGTTGTTTACATGTTCTAATGACATAATCTGGTTTATATCAAGGATTGAATTTTGACGTTATTAACTAATTTTTGTTTATTTCTTAATTCTTCACAAATGACATTGTCATTATTATTTTATGACTATCAGAAAGAGTATAATTTGCACCTATTTTGAATAAATATATTTAATCTTGAATCTTTAACTCGCTTGCAGACCGTTCCTTATTCGTTTATGTTTTTCTGTAAACTATTCCATTCCCTTCCTTTTTGAATTAAAACTTCTTTACGCACGCTTGACTTGGGGAGTAAGCTGGTGAATGCGTTACGCGAACGGTGATGTCTAGTGTTACGAAAAGTGTGATGGGGCGAAGCGAACGGCACGCTTGACTTGGGGAGCAAGCTGGTGGTAGCGTTACGCGAACGGTGATAAGTTTTACTTCAGTCGTGTGGTCCAAAGCACACTCGTTTTATTATTTTCAATATCTTAGACTCGTTGGTTTCGTAGCTATAGAATTGAATAGAATTATAATTTTATTCCAGATAACTACAAACATAGCAATGGGCGGATGCTCGATTTTCGTATGTTTTACATAATATCTTTTATGCAATTAATCTTAAAATATCGGTGTAATATGTAATTAATGTGATATTATTTTTAAGACTGATTAATTTGTTACTAATAAATATTTTAAAATAATAAAAAAATTGTTTGTATTTCTAACGAACTCTTTTTGATACCACTCATATGAGCACTCAAAAAATGTTCTTTCTAATTTGTCCCCCAAAATTAACCCCTAAAATCTAAATTCGGTCATTTATAATTGTGAATTAAAAAAAAATTTAAAAAAAAATACGCTACACGAGCGGGATTGGGTCATCAAATTCTATACAGGATGTAAAAAATTGGTGTTGGACCCGTTAACAGGGGATTTCACGCATCATACTGAGCAACTTTGCTTAAGTAACTTATTGTCAATTCTCAAAAAAAATGGACCCTCCATACAAAAATGCCCAAAATTGGTCATTCAGCTGTTCGATTTGTATGAAAAGTAAAATTTTTTTTGGCGATTTAGCAGAGTCATAAAACAAAAGTTGTTCAGTATGATGAGTAGAAGCCCCAGTTAACGGGACCTACACCAATTTTTGTAACACCCTGTATATGTACCAAATTGTAACTTTTTTCAGCTAGAGATTCGGAAAAAATCGGGTGTAAGGTATGAAGAACAGAAATTGGAGTAAGGTGTGACAAACGGCCGGACGGACGGACAGACAGATACCAAGAGTGATCTTATCTGATCTTTTTCATCGGATGAACGGAACCCTGAAAATGGATGAAAAAAAAATGGTTGTCTGTAAAGTCGGTTTACGGACGATAGTTTAACGTGACAACGTGATAACGTAACGGGACAATGAGCGTAACGGGACAATTAGTCATCCTTTTTCGTGCGTGCAGCCGGCGTCCATCGATTTATTAGACGTTGTCACGTCAAAAAATTAAAAAAATGGGTGGGTCTGTGACGGGGCACACTGCCGGTATTGGTTTAACGTGAAATATCTAGTTATGACGTTGCCGACTTTTTTTTTAAATATCTTATGCCTCCGGCCTCGCAGAGAGCGGGACGGGCTTTCCCCTACGCGGAGCTCGGCCTACTGCCGCGCTGTTTGTTACTTGGTGGCTATGTAAGAAACACGGCTGCCCCATTTTAAAACACAGTAACTGCAAACTTTTATAATTGATTTTTTTTTAGTATTATTGCATTTTTTATTACTTAATTTGAAGTATTTTTTCTGATAAATATTTTTGTTGAAGTATCTTCTATTCGATTCATTAGACCAACCCGCACTGGGCCCGCGTGGTCTACTATGGCCTGATCGCCCTAATTCAGGGTAGGCTCGAGCCCCTCTTCTTCTATTCATAAATCAAATTTTTTATCAATTTAGCGAGCAAAACATTTTTTTATAAGGCAAATTTACTGTGTTTTGAAATTGGGCAGCCGAACAGTTTTTGCGTCGGGGCGGGAGTTAAAAACAGAAAGGCATTGCGATGATTTTGCGCCTATGCTCTATGTAGACTTATTTGTAACTCTTGATTGTACAACAGATTAAGATTAAGTACAGAATAAGAATAACAGGTACAAAGGCGTACCTACTTGTCCCAAAAAGGGATCTCTTCCAACCAACTTTTGATTACTGAAAGGACATTTATAACGAGCAAAGAAAAACGATAAATAACGATTTAAAAGAAAAGAAAAAAAAACAGGTAAACAGAATTTAGTAGAGAGTAGACTTTTTTCACGACGACATTGGGAGAGGGGGGAAGGGTTCCACAGGGATTACTCCATAACTCGAAATCTGTTTGTCGCAGAATACTAGTTTAGTTAGTTAGTTAGTTCTTACTAGTTTAGCTAACTTAATTTCAAGTTTGTAGCTGAAACCATTTAAAAACGCCAGGTAAATGGGACACATTGCTTTGGAAACCAAAAAAAAAATCAATTTCGATTGCAAACTATACCTATCTATACAATATATTAATTAGTCCTCCGCCACGTCTGTCTGTCTGAACGCGATAAACCCAATAACTACCTACCGAACGGATTTTCATACCTGAGAAAAATTATAAAATTTAATGATTAGAAAGATAGAAATAGATAAAAAAAATATTTGATTTTAAAAGATATCCCACAAGTGGCGAAAAAGCACTGGTAAATAAATTTTCTTCCCTCTTCCATAAATCTAGGTAGGTATATTTTTAATTTATATATCATAACTTATCTAGTAGGTACACTTATGGATCAACACACATACATACACACACACACACACACGTGGGATAAAGATTCATAACCTGTCCTGTTAGTCGGTCTTATCTAGTAGGTACACTTATGGATCAACACACATTCACACACACACACACACACACGTGGGATAAAGATTCATAACCTGTCCTGTTAGTCGGTCTTATCTAGTAGGTACACTTATGGATCAACACACATTCACACACACACACACACACACACACGTGGGATAAAGATTCATAACCTGTCCTGTTAGTCGGTCTTATCTAGTAGGTACACTTATGGATCAACACACATTCACACACACACACACACACACACGTGGGATAAAGATTCATAACCTGTCCTGTTAGTCGGTCTTATCTAGTAGGTACACTTATGGATCAACACACATTCACACACACACACACACACACGTGGGATAAAGATTCATAACCTGTCCTGTTAGTCGGTCTTATCTAGTAGGTACACTTATGGATCAACACACATTCACACACACACACACACGTGGGATAAAGATTCATAACCTGTCCTGTTAGTCGGTAATGACGGGTGAGTTCATCTTGGTGAAGTGATGCTAATTTCGCGAATGCATGATTTGACTGAGTCTAAGATTGAGATAATAATCGATAAAATTCTGTGCGTGTTCGAGCACGCGTTAGAGCAGTACTAAGAAGTTGTGAGATAAGTAACCGACATAGCTCTCAGAATTGCTAAACTTAAGTGGCAGTGGTCGGGGCACATTGCTCGTAGAACAGATGGCCGTTGGGGTAGTAAAGATCTCGAGTGGCGACCACGCACCGGAAAGCGTAGTGAAGGCAGGCCTCCCACTCGGTGGACCGATGACCTGGTGAAGGTCGCGGGAAGCCGCTGGATGCGGGCAGCGCAGAACCGGTCGTCGTGGAGATCCTTGGGGGAGGCCTATGTCCAGCAGTGGACTTCCTTCGGCTGATATGATGATGATGATGAGGTAAGTACTAAGGCTCGGTTGCGGTATGATCAACAACACTATACTTAGTTTTTTTATTATTTTGTTTTATTCACAATTAGTAAGCCCTTGGTGGCATCACCTCATCTGATGGTAAGTGACGATGATGCCGAAGATGGAAGCGGGCTTACCAAGATTCCCCAACGTAATGGAGAACTGGCTATCTTATCTTCAAGCCGGAACACATCAATGCTGTTAACACTGATGTTTTGGCGGCAGACTTAGATAAGATGGTGGTAGCTAGCCAGGCGGGCTAGGAAAATGCCCTACCACCAACCAAACCGAGTCTTACAAGTTGACCCCACCGGGAATCGAACCCGCGACCTCCTGATGTGAGGCGAATGGACTAACCATTACGCCACGGAGGCGGTTAAAAAATTTTAGTAGTGATTTTACCGCAACCGAGCCCTTTGTCCATTTTTATTGTCGCGAGGCGTAAAATATAGTCAACTAGCTTTTTCCCGCGGCTTCACCCGCGTGGACATCGTTTTAATGACTGTCTTTTAAGGGTGATTAGTAAATTATGTCGTTTCCCACCTACTCAACCATCTCTGTGCAAAAAATCACAACAATCGAGTATTTTTTCAGTTCCCTCAGGAACTGCATCAGATTATGCTATTTTCCCGGGATAAAAAAGTAGCCTATGTCCTTCCCCGTGACACAGGCTACATGCATGCCAAATTTCATAAAGATTGGTCAAGGCGTTGAAGCGTGAAAAGGTAACAAACAAACAAACACATTTTCACATTTATTATATTATTATATAAGTAAAGGATGGCAGACTTACGATGGGTCGCGGTCTAGCTTCGCAGACGCAGTGGCTGCGGGCGAGGCACGAGCTGTGCTGTGGCGACGCGTGCGCCCCCTAATAAGGAAGGGAGGCGCGCGCGCGGCCTCACACGCGGTCAACTGCTGCGGCGCGCCACAGACGCTGCAACGCGCGTTTACATTTCCACGCTTTTCGTCGCGACTGTGCGGGTTTTCAATATCCGGTCGTATAGTTTTGGAATTTCATGAATTTTCGAGAATTTTTAGTGTTGATTAGGAAGGAAAGAAAAGCTGTTTCGTTACTTACAATGTTAAAAACTTTGAGAAACTTTTGGAAAAATGAAATTGTATACAATACATTTGTTGTCAGTGGTTTTTTATTAAAAAGTGTGCTCTGAAATTAATATTACATAACAAGTGCAATCCCTTTGAGAACTATTTAAGCAAGTATACAAAAATTCTGCTAATTTTATCATGATGGTGTGCTGTAATGTTTTCGTGATAAAATCCAAGACTGTGCTGTTTTTGTGTTTGATAGTGAAACTATGTGGAGCAGACGTCAAAGAATCGAACCCGGGACTTCCAGTTTCCAAGGAAGGGCTCGAAATCCTAGCCGATGAAGTTTGTGAATCCTTTTACATCTTTGACCCAAACCCAGAGGACGTGAAGGTACGAAATTTTAAAATATCTTTATAGTTCAGTACAACGTTCAAGATTAAAAAAATAAAATCTGAATCAAATGTAAATAAATATTTACTGACCTACTTTACTCTCAGACAGTTTTATAAGTAAAATCGTTGGCCATAAATATTACGAGTAATTATAGGCTCTACATAATATAAATCTCAAATGGTCAACAAAGACATAATAAAATATTTTTACTTTAAAGCTCGTTTCATACTTTAGTTCGGTTATTCTTCGCCCCTTCCCCCCTTCGTCAGTCCCCCCTTACCCTTAACTTTTATAAAAGTAGATCAAAGTATTTTAAAAGATATTAAAAAAAACAGTTACTGGATATTTCCTCTACCGAAGGACATAAATTAGTACCTGCATATTTCCTCGACCGAAGGACCTAAATTAAGGTACTGCATATTCCCTCTACCGAAGGACTTAAATTAAGTTACTGCATATTTCCTTTACCGAAGGACATTAATTAAGTTACTGCATATTTCCTCTACCGAAGGCCATAAATTAAGTTACTGCATATTTCCTCTACCGAAGGACATAAATTAAGTTACTGCATATTCCCTCTACCGAAGGACATAAATTAGTTACTGCATATTTCCTCGACCGAAGGACCTAAATTAAGGTACTGCATATTCCCTCTACCGAAGTACTTAAATTAAGTTACTGCATATTTCCTTTACCGAAGGACATAAATTAAGTTACTGCATATTTCCTCTACCGAAGGACATAAATTAAGTTACTGCATATTCCCTCTACCGAAGGACTTAAATTAAGTTACTGCATATTTCCTCTACCGAAGGCCATAAATTAAGTTACTGCATATTTCCTCTACCGAAGGACATAAATTAAGTTACTGCATTTTCCCTCTACCGAAGGACTTAAATTAAGTCACTGCATATTTCCTCAACCGAAGGACATAAATTAGTTACTGCATATTTCCTCTACCGAAGGACATAAATTAGTTACTGCATATTTCCTCTACCGAAGGACATAAATAATTTAATGCATATAGCCTCTAAAGAAGGACAAATAGAAATCTAACCGTAGAATTGAAACCGTCTCCATTTCGTATTTGTTAGTCGGTTCGTTTCACACGAGGAGCTTACGGTTTTGATTCCCGCTGCGGTCGAGTTTCGTACTTACCTTTGATTTCGTTATAGTTGATTAATTTCTTGAGTGGCGACCAGGCACCGGAAAACGTAGCGTAGGCAGGCCTCCCACGCGGTGGACCGACGACCTGGTGAAGATCGCGGGAAGCCGATGGATGCGGGCAGCGAAGGACCGGTCGTCGTGGAAATCCTTGGGGGAGGCCTCAGTCACAGTATATATATTAGTACTAACGTACCTCAGTGGACGATGATGATGGTTATTTTCGTGTATTCATTAAAAAAAAAACATGTATTGAGTGAATTTCTTTTTGAAGTTGGTTTTTAGTTTTTGTGATAATGCTATTATCTAACAACGTTAAACCCAATCACCCACTCGCCAATAGGATATCATCAAATCATAATGCATGTGTTTCATTAACCGATACAGAGTCCTGTGGCTTTCATCATTATCTCGGCAGCATGACAGTTAAGGAGACAAACCTTCCATCATCGTCTCCCTGAATAACCTGACAGTATACAACTATCGGTATTATACATCATATCAGCCGAATCCACGACGACCGGCCCTGCGCTGCTCGCATCCAGCGGCTTTCTGCGACCTTCACCAGGCCTTTGGTCCACCACGTGGGAGGCCTTCCTACGCTACGTCTTCCGGTGTGCGGTCGCCACTAGACAACATTACCCCAACGGCCATGTGTTCTAAGAGCATTGTGCCTTGCCCACTGTCACTTAAGTTTAGTAGTCTATACGTACCTTTAATATTTAAAGAATTATCCTCCAACTCCTAACCGTTAAGGATTTGTACCTTCCATCACCAGATCATCAACATGAGCTGATGACTACCGGACGCAACTACTTGAATAGCTTTAGAAAATACATTTAACACGTAATACGTGCCTATAAAGTTTGAGGGTTGCCCTCGATTTCCCTGGAATCCTATCATTAGATCCTTTGTGATAATGATACCACCTTTAAAGTATACTCAGTCTCTCAAACAAAAAAAAGGTTTTTCCAAATCGGTCCAGGCGTTTTCGAGTAATCAAGGAACATACCTAAAAAATATATTCTGACGAATTGAGAACCTCCTCCTTTTTTTGAAATCGGTTAAAAAAGCGGGCGATGTTCTCCGAGTCTACTGAAACAATCCGGCGTTAATATGTGTGTTTGTAAGTATAAATTTTTGTTCGACTACAACTCGAGTATCTTTAATCGAAACGTTTTGAAATTTTGTAGGCAAGAAGGAAAAACCGGTAAAGTGCGAGTCTGAACCACGCACAAAGGGTTCCGTACCATCATACTAGATAGCGCAAGTTTCTTCACGTTTAAAAAAAAACACGTATTTTTATGGAGACTTTCACTTTTTCTAATTTTTAGTATATGTTTTTTGTTATAGCGGCAACAGAAATATATCATCTGCGAAAATTTCAACTGTCTAGCTATTACGGGTTCATGCAATACAGCCTGATGACAGACGGACGGACAGCGGAGTCTTAGTAATAGGGTCCCGTTTTTACCCTTTGGGTACGGTACCCTAAAAAAGAGAAAAATAATTTTAAAGTTCGAATATAAGATTTACACTGACTCACTGACTGAAAAAAGCGTCGGTGGCTCAGCCGGTAACGACTCGGTTCTTCTAACCAGAGGTACCGGGTTCAAATCTGGACGGCCAATGTACCAATGAGTTTTTCAAAACTTACGTACATACTTACCGATTGCTTTAACGGTGAAGGAAAACATCGTGAGGAAACCTGCATACGCCTGCGATGAAACTCGAAGGTTGTGTGTGAAGTTGACCAACCCGCACTGGGCCCGCGTGGTCGACTAAGGCCTGATCGCCCTAATTTAGGGTAGGCTCGTGCCCCTCGGTGGGGACGTATATGAGCTGATATGATGACTGACTGACTGACTCTATAACGCTGTCAACATGATGACAAAAAAAATACAGCAAAAAGCTTTTCATAGCAACCAAAAGATTTTATTGGCAAACAAAAAGGTTTTAACGAGCGCGTTACGACTAGAAATGTCGGACGGATGGACGAACGGACGGCGTAGGCTTAGTAATAGGGTCCCGGTGGCTGCCTTTGGGTACAGAACTCTAAAAAGAACATACGTCACTGAAATAACCTCTCACGTAAGTACTAATAAAATTGTATAACTTACACGAAACTCCTTCCAACAACAACAAATAATTTAAACAAAAATTAAAAATATTTTATTGCACCAAAAATGAACTTGTAGCTAATGCGCAGTAAGTATCCCTGGTCCCCATACTAGAAATCCCTGTGTTGTGGGTAACCAGTCTGTTCCCTAATTGGACATCTCAAAAAATTTAGAATTTTGTATGGGTTTCTTGAAAAAATTTTGTTCAGTTTTATGAATAATAAGATAAATCACACTAATATTATTAATGCGAAAGTTTGTGTGCGTGTTTGTTACATCTTCACGAATAAACCACTGAACGGATTTAGATTAAATTTGGTAGGTAGACAGATTAGGACCCGGAAACTTTTTATTCTTTTTTAACGCGAACGAAGTCACGGATAACAGCCTAGTATTATTATATTTGCTGCGGCTTCGTCCACGTGAGGTATGATTTTCGTTGATATTGGGAGTTCATCATCAGTGCAATACGAAAGATGACTTGTATGATATCAAAAGAACTGTCGTAAACGTGATCTTCCATAACCAGGATATTTCTTTAAACGAACGAAGGTTCGGGACATACGCCTCCCCCACTTAGTAATTTCCTGAAAATATAAACCAAATCAATAAGAGTCGTCGGTGGCCTCCTGTACGGGAGGTTGTGGTTCCTATCCCGCCACGTACCAATGTGTTTTCGAATTTCGATTTCATATGTACGTTTATCCGAGGCTCTTAGGGTGAACGAAAACATCGTGAGGAAACCTGCATACGCCTGCGAAGAAACTCGAAGGTTGTGTGTGAAGTCGACTAAGCACTGGGCCCGCGTGGTCGACTAAGGCCCGATCGCCCTAATTCAGGGTAGGCTCGAGCCACTCGGTGGGGACGTATGTGAGCTGATGTGATGATAGACCAAATCAGTCCACTTGGCGATGCCAGCCTTACCCTACCGGCACTTTCCTGTGGTTGCCCTTAGAGGAGTTTTCATTCCTATCTTACTCTATTATCGGTTTACAGAAACAAAATCATCTAAAACATTGTCATTTTGATGCGGATACACAATCAATCAGTACAGTGGAAAAACAATCGACTTTTTGACTCGACTGTACTTACTGCGCATTTGGGAGCTGAGTTTTTGTTTTGATTCTCTGCGATACTCATTTTACAGGGTGTAACAAAATATCAAGGAAATTCTATGTTTGCTTGTAAATAGAGGCTGATGATGAGTAGGATAATAAGTAGGGCCAATAAAAACCTTGACCAAATTTCAGCCAAATCGGAAACTTGACTTACAGCGGCCATTTTATATTCCGCCATTTTGTTTTGTTTTTCATTGCACCTCAAAACAGGCCGGGGTTAACATTATTTTAGTTAAAGCACCACCTCTCTATCTCTTACCGTTTCGTCTGACAGTTGATCATCTCCATTTGAAAATTGCTGAATTAATTTCTAACGAATATGCCTAAGAACCATAATGGTAAAAAACGCATTGAAATCGGTCCACCTGTTTAGGGACCGCGATGACATGTACAGACACATACACAGCCAGACCAAAGTATATTTGTACTAACATATAGTATGGACAGTCTCTGCCACTCTCTAGATTGCGAACTCACCCCCTCGTCACCCATATTGATACAGATTGGTTATAGTTTGGTTCTCGAACGTATGGGATTTCGCCGTGATTTTGTTTGCTCCGTCATTTTTTTTTAGAAATGTCATTTCACGACCATTTGTATGCAGTATCCGGGGTGTGGCACATAGATTTCAAACATAACATCCATCACCCATATTCTTGCGTTAGGGGTCAATAACTAGCTAAAAAAACTTTCACAATAAATCTGTAGCCAATGTTAAAACTCGATGGCTTTTCACAATCAGTTGTTGCCGGGCTATCGGCAGTACCATTTGAATGTAAAATTTTGTAGAGAAAAATATTTGCCTTTGTGTATTAAGTACCACCTGGAATTGAATTTAGCTATTGCTACAATTTAGATAGCGTCGGTGGCGTAACGGCTAGGGCCGCCGCCTCCTTTTCGGGAGGTCGTGGTTCGAATCCTGCCACGTACCAATGTGTGTTTAGATTTCATATGTACGTTTATCCGACGCTCTTAAGGTGAAGGAAAACATCGTGAGGAAACCTGCACGCGCCTGCGGAGAAACTCGCAGGTTGTGTGTGAAGTCGACCAACCCGCACTGGGCCCGCGTGGTCGACTAAGGCCCGATCGCCCTAATTCAGGGTAGGCTCGAGCCCCTCGGTAGGGACGTATATGAGCTGATATGATGATTGCTATATGCGGAATATGTAGCACCCTGTATTAACATCCTGACAGAATCTGAAATCCAGAATACTAAACGTTTGTCGTCGAGACGCCCGCGCCGGGGCCCAGTCCACATTAAAATTCAATGGTAACGGAATCAATTTACAGAATATTTTAAATCTATAATATTTCGTTGTTTTGACCAAGCAAAGTTTTTATTCTACTTAAGAGAAAGAGGTACTTTAAATTCAGGCTGAATTTTAAATTTGCGTCATCACATTATGTATTGGCCACTACCTATGCTTGGCGTTTGTGGACTATGAGAAAGCGTTTGACGCGATTGAAACGTGGGCTGTGCTTCAGTCTCTCCAGCGGTGCTAAATTGACCATCGGTATATCAATGTCTTCATGTGTTTGTATGAAAACGCCACTATGTAAGTTCGCCTCAAGGATCAGAAAACGAAACCTATACTGCTGCAGGTAGGGGCGAGACAGGGGCAGTTTACTTATTGTTCAGTACTTACAAGCTTCATTTGGTGATCATCGATTTATACACATATAGCATAAAGTATCAAATTGATACCCGATCTCTACAACAGTTTTCTTCATCTACATAAGTTTTCGTCCAGTCTTTTATACTCACCCCACTAAAACTGGCTAACTTCAGAAATACGAGTAGACGATCCCAGTGAGCGTAACACCAATTTGTTTAACGATGGTGGACATCTTTATAGTTTATAAATACCGGCCACATGCGCGAATCAGACTCGCGCACCGACAGTTTCGTACCTCCATACCTCTGGATGATATTTTAAAAACATCAACGATCAACCATGATACCTATTCAACTTAAGACATCAACAAGAGCGACAGAAAATTTAATTTTTTACTTAGTTCGGGATCCATAGCGCGAATCTTTTTAATATTTGTTGTTTTATTTATAGGTTTGCTCTATAATCACGCCAAAGTTCATACTTTTTTGACTAATTGTTATTTTTATTATATTTGTTAGAAAAACATATTGAAACTATAGCTATTACCTATTACGGTTCAAAAGATACAGCCGTTTAATAGATAAAGGACAGATGGACAGATGGACAGACGGACCTTTGTGCACGGAACACTAAGAGTCAGAGCAATCAATCAATCTTTGATTATAAAAGTAATATAACCTAAAGTTGTATAAAGTTAAAGACAGGAGAATGAAGACAGTAGCAAAGTCAATTAATTTTAAGAATCATCATGACAAAAACAAAATAATACAAAACAGATCGAAAACAAACAAAAAAAGATGACTTCGTCAAAAGTTGCGTAAAAATACGAAACAAAAATGCAAAAACTCATTTTACATGCCGTGCCTCGTAATTATAATGTGTGCAATTGTGCATCAAACAGCGAATGCCTGTCACCGAAAAAAATATCGCAACCGTTCGGCTATTTCGGCGTTGTTGACAAACAGTGCAATTGGAATGATTCAATCGGTCAGTTTGGGGGCCACTTGAGCGCTAGTAAACACGGAGCGTGTAGGTGACTCCTTACAATGCAGTACACCAATCATTGCTTGAATCACAATCAAACATGCATTAAGTGGGTACTTACGTATAAGTTGGGGATTTATCTCGTCAATGATATTCAAGACGTGTCTCTGAAGAACACTGTTCCTCAGGTCTCGTTCTTTAGGTCTAACCAAGCTCAGTGCGACTTCCTTGGTTGGACCTGAAGAACGGTCATTACTGGAATGGATTGGACTGTTAGTGGGTTTTTTATCGTTTTCGTGCTTTGTAAGAACATTAAGCCAAAGTAACCGACATAGCTCACAGAAACGCAGAACTGAAGTGGCAGTGGGCAGGGCACATAGCTAAATGAACAGATGGCCGATGGGGTAATAAAGTTCTCGAGTGGCGATCGCGTACCGGAAAACGTAGCGTAGGCTCCCACGCGGTGGACCGACAACCTGGTGAAGATCGCGGGAAGCCG
The DNA here is from genome assembly GCA_947284805.1 of Coleophora flavipennella. NCBI lineage: Eukaryota > Metazoa > Arthropoda > Insecta > Lepidoptera > Coleophoridae > Coleophora > Coleophora flavipennella. The sequence continues at coordinate 6,099,666 of OX369289.1, read as the reverse complement.
ATGGATGGCGGGCAGCGCAGGACCGGTCGTCGTGGAAATCCTTGGGGGAGGTCTTTGTCCATCAGTGGACGATTTTCGGCTGATATGATGATGATGAAGAACATTAAGCCGTTAAGTTCCATTTTTTAGCACTAGATGTTGTCCTCAAGCCGTATCTGATGCCATAAAGGCCACTAGCTCTAAGAAATTCCACCAATACGGACTTGGCCCTTGTAGTAACTAGTATCTCATCTGTGCCCCCGTGTGTGAAGTATAGCGTAACCTTTCTGAGTCTGGGAAAAGACCCGTGCCCCGCAGTGGGATTGTTTATGGGTTGTTTACGAGTGTAAATAAGTTGTACCTACGCGTGTTGTACGCTATGTAATTGTAGGTTAAAATAGGTACCTCTACCTATCATCATATCAACCAAAATTGTCGAAAGAAGTCCCGTTGCTGAACAAAGGTCTTATTTATAACCTGGTCTCTGTAGGCCTCCCCCATCAAGCATTTCGCGCTACACGCATCCATCGACCTCTAACAGATCGTCAGTCCACCGAGTGGGACGCCTGACTACGCTACATCTCTCGGTGCTAGGTCACTACTTGAAAACTTCATCGCCCAAACGCCCGTCCGTTCTACTAGTTATAGACCCTGGCCACTGCTACTCGAACTTAGCGATTCTGTGAGCTATGTTAGTTACTTAAGGGCCGCCAGGAGGCTCGAGTTTCCATACAAACGTAGTTCCGCTTTAATACAATAACTACATTCCAGATTGAATCCAAACTTTGCAAATATATTGAGGAGACACATATCTTTGTAATTAGTTTTCAATGTACTAATATAAAATGGAAAAAAATAAGAGCAGTTTCAAACTTTCAGTACACAACTAATTTAAGCCTTCGTTAAGTTACGTTAAAATTTACTACGATGAAAACTAATTACAAACATCGATATGTGTCTACTCAATATATTTATAAAGTTTGAATTCAATCCGGCATGTAGTTTTTTTGTATTAAAGCGGAACTACGTTTGTATGGAAACTCGAGCCTCCTGGAGACTCTCAAGTTCTCCTACAGATCCCCTCCATTGTAAACGCTTTGCCTTTTTACCCATGTTAAAATGATAATTACCTATCATGATGTAAAAAGCTCTGTGTGTTAGTTATCTGGAGTTCCATAAACTAAGAGTTTTTTGTTTTCTTTTTTCAGATAAAAATCAATAATTGCCGTAGGAAGTTTCTAAGTAAGTTTTATTGATATCTCTACAGAAATATTTTGTTTAAGTTACTATTAACAAATCTATCGTGCCCAGCGTGTCCCTACATCTGCACACGCGAGGACCTGCTTGCCAACAAAAAATATAAATTAAATTATCTATTATTACCATCGACACAATAGACAAAGAAGAATACAGTTATACTACGTTTTAGTACTAATTAAAATCGACCAAACCTAACCGAACCTAATAACGCTCGCTTCGCTCGCTCACCACCCAAAAAACATTACCCAGTCAGTGTTGGGTAGACCTTGTTGTGTAGGTACCAACTAATAATCGGACTTTACCCAAACAACTTTAGCCGGCTAATGTAAAGTTTATGTTAGCCGTGACATATACATATATATACTAGCTGTCCCGGCAAACTACGTACCGCCTTACATTACATTACACTGCCCTACCCTACCCTACCCTACACTACACTACACTACCCTACCCTACCCTACACTACACTACACTACCCTACCCTACACTACCCTAACCTACACTACCCTACCCTACATACACTACACTACACTACCCTACCCTACACTACACTACCCTACACTACACTACACTACCCTACCCTACCCTACCCTACACTACCCTACCCTACCCTACACTACCCTACCCTACATACACTACACTACACTACCCTACCCTACACTACCCTACACTAGACTACCCTACCCTACCCTACACTACCCTACCCTAAAATAAAATAGATGTTGGCCGATTCTCAGACCTACTCAATATGCTCACAAAATTTCATGAGAATCGGTCAAGCCGTTTCGGAGGAGTACGGGAACGAAAACTGTGACACGAGAATTTTATATATTAGATTACTCTAGTTATTATTTTTATTTAGTTATTATTAAGTACTTAGTTATACTATGTATCTTGTACTTATTTCATTTTTTCCCTTTGACAGGATCCTACAACTCGATATCGAATCAATCGTTCAAAATACATTCTTTCTGCCAGACCGAGAATGAAGTGTCATTTTCTCTACGAGCCCTGGATAAGAAACAGTTGGTGGTATTGGTTCCAAAAGACAAAGGAATTGTAAGTTATTATTATATCTGCTCATATACGACCCCACCGAAGGGCTCGAGCCTACCCTGAATCAGGGCGATTAGGCCTTAGTCGACCACGCGGTCCCATTGCGGGTTTGTCGACTTCACACACAACCTTCGAGTTTCTTCGCAGGCGTGTGCAGGTTTCCCCACGATGTTTTCCTTCACCGTTAAAGCAATCGGTAATTATATGTACTTTTGAAAAATGAGTTTTGAAAAACTCATTGGTACATTGGCCGTCCAGATTTGAACCCGGTACCTCTGATTAGATGGACCGAGTCGTTACCGGTTGAGCCACCGACGCTGATTGTAAGTTAACCCGGTTATTATTTGAGTTAGCGCGTACCATCCTCGACTACATCGTCACTTACCATCAGGTGAGTTGTAGTCAAACGCACTCAAATTTTAAATAAAAAAATAGTTTTATGGACCAAGTTAGGCCAAAATTTAACACTGGCGTATTTAACAGCACGAGGTCGCAGATTCCATTCTCGGCGGGCTAGTGCGCTTACTGAGAGTTAAGGTACCTAGTCGTAAAGAGAAGTAATTTAAGTCATTTTACAATTAGTAAGCCCTTGGTATATCTCACCTGATGATGATGCCGAAGATGGAAGCTGGCTTACCAAGGTTCCCCAACGCAATGGGGAATTGGCTATCTTATCATTGATGTTGGCGACAGGACTGGATACGATTGTGCTAATTAGCCAGGCGGACTTATAAAATGACCTCATCATATCAGCCAAAAGAAGTCCACTGCTGGACGAAGGCCTCCCCCAAGGATTTTCACGACGACCGGTCCTGCGCTGCCCGCATCAAGCGGCTTCCCGCGATACTCACTAGGTCGTCGGTCCACCGCGTGAGAGGCCTGTCTACGCTACGTCTTCCGGTGTGCAGTCGCCACTCGAGAATTTTACTGCCCCAACGGCCGTCTGTTGTACGAGCTATGTGCCCGGCCCACTGCCACTTCAGTTTAGTTTAAAATGGCCTACCACCAACAACATTATAATAATATTAGTCAAAGTTCAATTCCGCCGGGATACGAACCTATGATCTCCTGGTGTGAAGCGATTGGACTAACCGGTACGCCACGGAGGCAGTCAAAAATAAATAAATTCATTTAAGTTTCTGTAACTACTTACTTGCCTGTAAAAATATTCTTTTATTTAAAAAAAAACTACTGATTTCTTGTGAATTTATTTACATTCCTCAGGCTTATCTTATCATGACGATATTTTACGTCACAAGAAGCCATGGTCACAAATTGAAAGGAAATACCAATAAATATTTCATTATCAAACAGGAAATATACCGTTTCCTTCAAGAGTAGATTCAATTAATAATTTTACCACTTACATCATAAATTTTACTTGTAACCGTCCCAATTATTGTATTTTTCTTTTTTTGTGGGTAATTTGAATAACGACTTTGTTTATTGCTCACTACTACTACGCTAGTACTCTTTAATATACTGTGGTACTACCCCACAATAATGATATTTCATGTTTCCTCCACCTAAAGGTTGTCTGGAAGAGATCGCTTGTTAGCGATAAGACCGCCTATATGTACAACTTCCTCAATCTTTTTTCCTCATAATGTTGTGCAATAAAGTGTTTTCTATCAATCAATCAATTGTCCCCCTACTGAAATTTCAATAAACCTAACCGCTTTGTTTTCTATCAAGTCATTTTGATTTTGAGCATTTAAAATGACTTGATAGAAAACAAAGCCGGTAGGTGGCCCAATATTAAAATGAGTACCCACATAAATAATGCTGAAAATATAACGTTCTTATACTAAAAAATGTATTTCAAAACATTTATAAAAGAAAAAAACATTTTTGACAGGTGATAAAAAGTAAGTTAAACGCTAGCCGACAGTTTTCTTTTACGAATGCTCCTTGTTCTGGGATAGTTTTTCATTTCTTGGAGTAACCGAATCGACAATTATCCGAATCGGTCCTAAGTGTAATATAAAAAGTTAAAACCAAGTAATTTTTGTTTTGTTGCAACAAGTTGGAACTTACGTCGCAACTTACTCTGATCGAGATGTTCAAGTGAGCGTTAATTGTAGAACTGTGTTTGTTAAACTTAATAAAGTTTATTCTATGTGTGACAGTTCGTTTTCTTTATTACCAGTCTATGTCCGATTATCCAAATTTTCGATTATGCGAATCGACCCCGGTCCCAATTAATTCGGATAATTCGGCGTTCTACTGTATAACAATGTACAACTTCCTAAATCATTGTATCCCTGTATTTTCCTCACTTGTGCAATAAAGTGTTTCCAATCAATCAATTAATCAATGTTTTTACAACTTTCAGGTAAATTTTCATGTTTTAGATATTAATGAAACTGATGTAAAAATAACAACTAATTCATTATACCCAAATGGCTACGAGCTATGGTCTACTGTGGTCAATGACGAAGACCCAATAGTTTGGGTTAAGGGGCCACCAGTCCCTCGCTGGACAGGATCAAGCCAAAGCTACAATGTAGATATACAGGAACCACATCTTGATTATATTAACGGTAGTGTGCATGCGCATTTTACATGGAGAGTTAATGGTAAGTAAATCTTTAAATTTTATGCGAATTTCAGTTCAAAATAGGGTGCATATTACACTCTTTCTGATGGTGGTCATAAAAATATAATTTTGAACCAAAAATAAACCGACTTCAAACAGAAAACTAAGGTTCCCCTTGATTTCTCTGGGATGCCATTCTCAGATCCTGGTTTCCCTATCATGGTACCACCCTTGGGATATCTCCTTTCCAAAAAAAAAAAGAATCATCAAAATCGGTTCATAAACGACGAAGTTATCAGCGAACACACACAATGTCTTCATAAGACTGAATACGTTTACTGGCATTGTACTTTTTAAGATCTGTATAATTATGATATAAGTATTCTTGCAAATAAATGATTCTGATTCTGACAAAAAAACACGGTCGAATTGAGAAACCTCCTTTTTTCATATACATGGAGGTGGCGCATCGCGAGCCGGGCCGTTCCTTTCCCTTTAATATGGTTGAGGGCAGCAATGGTTGAATCACGTGCGTTATACTCGTGACCGGGTGCTGTCCGTGTGAACTGCCCTATATACTCTTATCAAAGGCATTTAATTAGTAATGACATTCAATGATAGGAAACCTTCAATGATTTTAATGTATAACTTCTCGTGTCATATTGTTGTTTTAATGTTCTAATGACAATTTATATCAATGATTGAATTTTGACGTTATTAATAAGGATTGTCCATTTTTTACTTTTCACAAATGAAATTGTGTATATGTTATAACTATTTTGTGACTATCAGAAAGAGTGTAATTTATAATAAATTATAATTAATTTTATTAGTGTTATTTAGAATAAACATTTTGAATCTTCTTTTAAATCATAATGTCATTAGTTAAAAAAAATAAAAATAAACATAATCGTTCGTTAGAAATGACAAAATAAAATACATGATACAAAACAATTAATGTCACGAGGACATGACAATAATATGACACGAGAAGTTAAAATTAGACATAAAAATTGTTGACTGTCACGTATGCCTTTTCCGGTGCGCGGTCACCACTCGAGAACTTTACCGTCCCAACGGTCACCTGTTCTACGAGCTTTGTGCCCTGCCCACTGCCACTTCAGTTTAGCGATTCTGAGAGCTATGACAGTTATTTTATCCGAGCGCAGCGCAGGCAGGCCAGGCAGGCTTCCCACGCGGTGGACCGACGACAGGTCGTCGTGGAAATCCTTGGGGGAGGCCATCAGTGGACGTTTTTAGCTGATATGATGATGATGATGATTAATGCCTTTGACAAGATGCTTTTGTTTTATGTTAGACTTTTCTTGTAAATAAACGTAGGTAATTAATTAATTAACACAACACCTATCGTATTGATCGTCCTTGTCATACCATAATCACACTAGGAACCCTTGTAGTTTCGCCATATCCGTCTATCTGTTGATCGGTACGTCACAACCGTTTTTCTCAAAGACTATTTCACCCACAAAACTGAAATCTGTGACCCTGAAAAATAATTGGGATACCTCCCATAGATGTGCCTTTTTCAATTACCTCGTATGGGATATCATAGAATAATTCTTTCAAAATTACGGGTTTGATAAGCTCATTTTTCCGATAAATGAATCATTTACTATTGTAAATACAGAGTTTGAAAGTTGTGATTCTTTTAACCGACTTGAAAAAAAGGAGGAGGTTTCTCAATTCGACCGTATATATTTTTTTATGTGTGTTCGCGGATAACTTCGTCGTTTATCAACCGATTTTGATTATTTTTTTTTGTTGGAAAGATGGTATCCTAAGAATGGTACAATGATAAGGAAACCAGGATACGATGAATGTATCCCAGAGAAATTGAGGGGAACCTTAGGTTTCTGTTTGAAGTCGGTTTTTTTTGTTCACATTTTTTTAGAGTTGCGCGTCTCCGCCAACTACCAGCTAATAAATAAATAATTTGAGGAAATCCGAAAAGTATTAGAAATAGAAGGGCACATAATCAATTTAAAAGGAAAATAATTCCGGCCAAGTAGGCCTTCCTAGTTCAGGAGTAATAATTGACCAACTTCAGATGGGCAGTTGGATTTGTAAAAAGTTCATAGATTTCCCATACAAAATGTTTTATATCAACAGCAATTTTTTTTATATACATTTATTTTTTGAAATCACTACGGAATCCTACTTTGCACTTGGTCCGATACGCACTTTTCCAATTTTCAATCATAGTATTGTATTTAGGTACTGTCTATTCAAAACGAGTTGACTGCAGTTTTTTTTAACAATATTTTTTACGGCACCATTAAAACTGTGATTTTAACTATTTTCGGACAAACTGTACCTATATGAAAAGAAAAATGTTACCCACCTATTTTTTTGTTTGTTTCTTTGTAAACTCTTTATTGTACAACAAAATTTACAATTATAGATACTTAATGGAAATATGCACAAAGGCGAACTTATCCCAAACAGGGATCTCTTCCAGCCAACCCTTAATCGCTGATAGGATTAAAACTTTAAGTAGAAACAAATTAGTATTCAATTTAAAAGATAATAAACAACGATTAGATATATATAATAAATATACTTATTTCTAATCAATAATAATGTGCCTGCTCAATTACCTGTTATTTTCAGTTTCCAATATCTGTTTCAAAATTAATATTAAGAATCGCTGTACCAAAAAGAGCCCGGGGGACTTCCTAGAGAAAACTGTAAATGTGAGTGGTTTTTCTTTTATATCTAGTCATTTATTTATAACTAGCTTTTGCCCGCTTCTTTGCCCTCGTGGACATCTTTTTCATGACTGTCTTTAAGGGTGAGTGAAGCGCGAGCCCCAAAAATTATGTCATTTTCCAACCCTTCAATCTTCTATTGTTCCGTTGCGATGTTAAATTAGTTAACAAAAAAAAAAGAGTATTTTTTCAGTTCTCTCAGGAACTGCATCGGACTATGCTATTTTCACGGAATAAAAAGTAGCCTATGTCCTTCCTAGTGACACGGCTACCTGCATGCGAAATTTAATGAAGATTGGTCGAGGTGTTGAAGAGTGAAAAGGTAACAAACAAACAAACACATTTTCAGTTGTATTATATTAATTAGTCAGACATCAACAACGACCTGAAGAAGACCCAAGCAGATGACTCGATGACCCAGGACAGACGTGCCTGGCGAAAGATGACTAGGAGAGCCGACCCCAAATGAAATGGGATAAGGCTAGGCAAAGAGAGAGAGAATTAGTAAGGACTAGTCAAGATGGATGCTTACCCGCAGCAAAGTATATATATTAGTACTAACGTACCCGCAGATTGTCTAACACTTTCATGGTACCTACTTATAAATAATTGTATACGATAGGGGAAATGTTTTTCCCCAACGAGATTTTAAAATTCATCAACCTAAGGAAAATTTTGAGATCGATGTTAAAGGTGGCGATGATAGGAAAACTTTTTAAAGGAACCCATATCGGTTGAACCAAATACTGGAATATAAAGGATGTGTAAAAATTACAAGTTAAATTTTAAGGGGTTACATACAACATGCATTGTAAATATTTTAAAAAAGATATATCTTAAAACCACATAAACCGAGAAAGCACAAAAAGAAATCACGACAGATCACGTTGGGGTATTATTGGGGGGGTATAAGGAGACCTCACGTGTATTTTTCTACAGTAAACGAACAAAGAAAAAAATTTTACCACATCAGTAGATAGTTTTTCTCGGTTTCATTAAAAATAAATCTTCACTTGATTCTTCAAAATAGTCAGTTTATTTTACGGAATATTGGCGCGCATGGCTTTGACCGCGCTTGGCCCCGCCCGCTATAATACAATACTTTTAATCGTAAAAAAAGGTTGAATTAAAAAAATACACGTGAGGTTGCGAGGGGGAAGTAGCCAAGAACCTTAACAAATATCACCAGTGGCGAGGGAGGGGTCAAAAAGTAGCCGAAAAAACCTCGCGTGGTTTGTCCACAAGAAGTAACTAGTATCTCATCTGTGGCACAAGCCCAAATTACCAAGATAAAAATAACAGCTCACTGCAAGGTCGTTCGCCCATCCGTGCGCCACCTGGTAACGTAGTAGGTATACCTACGTTTCCGTCCCTCCGAGTTCCACGTTTTCCCAGTTTTGTTATGCTTACTGCCTACCAGGTCAACGAACGGACGGGCATTCACCTGTTTATGTCAAATAGTGAGATGATATCAATGGCTAATTAAATGTGGGTAAAAAATATGAATTACAACGCCAGTTTGTACTAAATTATAATTTTTATAAATATCGTTTTTTATACAGTTTTTCCTATGTAGTATTTTTTACTAGATACAGAGTAACTCTCATGATTTTTTAACACTGTACATGAAGTCATTTTGAAATACCTAGTAGAAAGTAGTTCAGTTCAGTTCATTTATTCAGAAACAATGTAACATTGTCTTTGAAATTATGAAATTATGGAAATAAAACAGTAAAAAAAAAACAAAATTACAATATTATGCCTAGCATGCCAGGGTACAAAGGAGAACACCCAAGCTCCATAGAAAATTATCCAAGTCCCGGCGCAGAAGAAACGTATCTCAGTTATTTGTGTATTTTATGTAAAATATTTTTTGATAGGTGTGATTGCCGCAAGAAGTGGCTAAGATAAAAAAATTGCTTTTAGATTATTATCAGGCATAAATTGAAAATTATACTTTGTTGATCATATCGACTCTAAAATGGAAAATAATAATAATAAAAAAAAATGTATAAAAAAGAAATAAAAAAAAAATCGAAACATAAATCGCACAGAACACAACGAAACGAAAGCTATGCCTGAAAATAATAACATAGCAATTTTTTTACGTTAGCCACTTCTTGCGGGAATGACACATATAAATTTATTTTTCTAATAAAATACACTAAATTTTGAGATATCTTTCTTTTGCGCCGGGCCTTGGGCTTTTTTGGGTGTTCTCCTTTCATAATAATATTAGTCAAAGATCCATAACCATATCCATCCAGTAACCCATGTTGGTTGAACTAAATACTGAAATTCCCTATAATACCTTATGATTATGATTTTTTTTTGCTTATGTACCCTATCTTGTGGGGTATCGTTGAATAGGTTTTTCAAAGCAACTGATGGTTTGCTTATACCATTTTTTGATTCAGGAATTGGTTTGCGAAATACTAAGTTTTTAAGTACTATTTTTGTCCGAGTCAAGTGTCCCACCTCCCCGCTAAACCGCTATTTCAGGACACCTGAAAAATTTATAAATGGACATATTATTATCAATTTATAAGGAAAACTATCACGTCTAAGTACGCTTTCTTAGTTTAGGCATAATAGTCGACTAACTTAAGATGTGCAGTTGGATTTCATAAAGAAAAGTTCATAGATTCTCCATACAAAATGTTCTATTACCAACAGTAAATATATATATTTTTTAAACAAACATGAATTTTTTTTAAAGATTTCGCAACCCTACTTTGTTTCTGTCCGACTCGCACCGCACTTGAGCGGTTTTTAAAAAAGTTGACTAATCAGCTGATTTAGAAAATTTACCGGGAAGCCTAAGAGTCTAAGAATGTAATAAACCAAGTTTAAAAAGTGTCAGATCTTAAAAAGTGTTCAGGCTAATAACGACGGCCGCTATTTTACCTTCTATAAGTAACTTATTCAGATTTTTCCTAGATTAATAAACATCATATAGAGTTGTAGTAGGCCTTATAAAACTCTAGTAACACACAAAGTTTCATTAAAATCGTTACAGCCATTTTGAGAAAAAATATAGTTATACGATTGTACTGAATTGTATTGTATTGATACTTTGGGGCCAGGTGACCATGTGTGATTTGTCCCAGAATATTTATTATTTATTTATTATTGTTTACTTCGCTAATGTGGCAACCCTTAAAATCAAGATGAAGATCAAAGAAAGCTTGAGATATTAAAATATTACAACCCTTACCCAAATCCGTTCAAAATTTAAGGCCTAGAGCACCGGAAGGACACACACATAAATTTTTTTTCGTTTCTCTTAGTGTAAGACAATCGATATCCATCAAAAGCTCAACTTCGATTTTTTGCCATCACAATACCTTCTTCGTTCTTCGTTGTGCGCTCCTCAGTCCCTTGAAAGTAAAAATAGAAAATTCTTTGCAAACTTCAACTTCAAATGACAGTTTATGTCGTTGAGGCCCCTAATTTACATCTAAGATGAGAACCATAGCACACCCTGGACACTTCATACAACGGGCCAGAAATGACATTTCAAAAAAGGAAACAAGATGGCGGCGAAAACCTATACGTTCGACAACCAAACTGTAACCAATCTGTATAAATCTGGGTGACGAGGGGGTGAGGTCGCAATCTTGAGAGCGGCAGGGAGTGTCCATACTGTATGTTAGTACTAATATATATACATTGACCATAGTAAATATCACTAACCCCTACAATATTTTTTGTAACAGGTTTCTCGGGGAAAGTTCTATAATAAGGGTGACGACAGCATCAGAAATAAATTATGAACTCTTGATCACTAAATTACCCTCCTAATTAAACTTCGGAAAACCTTACTCGTTTTGTTTTCCATCAAGTCTTCGATTTTTAATTCACCAAAATCACAAAATGAGTACATAAATGACGCTGCAAAACTATGACGTCACGCCTAGGTATTTCAAACATTTTTAGAACAAAATGCCGTTTTTGACAGATGATAAAAAGTTAATCAGATGACTAGCATTCGTCATCCCTATTTCATGAGTATGAGTAGAAGCCCCAGTTTTTTGTTTCAGCTGTTTCAGAAGTGCTTAATAGTTTTTCCGCGGATGTTTAGGTACCTTGATAAATGTATTTTGACGTGAATACGTCTTTAAAATTACCTCCATAGGGATGCAATCCAAAAAAACGAATGATAACAAAATCGGGGGATACAGTTTAGTGTTGTAGCTACATATCTATCATCTCCATCCAAATTTCGTTTACACCACTTGATAGCTAAAGAATCAAAGAATTTATTACGCTAAGTAAGGACTGTAACACATCGCGCGCGGGGGAGGGGGCAGCCCCGCCATTTTGAAGGTTCGAATTTCGACTCGGTGAAGCTACGACGTTCATTCAAGTTTCAATCGTCAGCTCTCGTCAAAATCTATCGATTATATATAAAACATTAGTGTAAAATTGTAACTGTGATTATAATAAGGTGTTTAAATAAAAAAATAATATCAAAAAATATATAATGTCGGCCTATACGCGTCGAAAAGCCAAATCGAAATACAGAGATCGTATACGGTTGGAAAGGGCATCTCAACAGCAATCGAATGGTACCAATAAAACACCATATGATCGAGTCAAGCAGTGCCGGCAACATAAAGTAATGAATGCGGCCGAGCGGGTCAACGACGGTGCCAGTACATCTGCTGCAGCTGGGACGGTTGAAATTACGCAGATAATAATATTAATAATAATAATATTTCATATAGAAACTACATATTACCCGTTACGAGACGTATTCACGTTAAAACCAACGGCCGTGTGCCCCGACACAGCCCCACCCGTTTTTTTTTTCATCATATCAGCTCATATACTTCCCCACCGAGGGGCTCGATTCTACCCTTTAATATGGGCGATCGGGCCGTTGGTCGTCTTCACACGCAACCTTCGAGTTTCATCGCAGGCGTGTGCAGGTTTCCTCACGATGTTTTTCCTTCACCATAAAAGCTTCCGATAAACGTAAACATGAAATCGAAATTCGAAAACACATTGGTGAGTGGCAGGATTCGAAGCACGACCTCCCGGACAGGAGGTAGCGGACCTAGCCGTTACGCCACCGACGATCTTTTTAGCTGTTTTCAACCGACTTCCAAAAAAGGAGCAGGTTTCTCAATTCTACCGTATATATATATTTTTTATGTATGTTCGCGGATAACTTCTTCGTTTATGAACCGATTTTGATGATTCTTTTTTTGTTGGAAAGGAGATATCCCAAGGGTGTTACTATGATAAGGAAACCAGGATCTGCTGATGGGATCCCAGAGAAATCGAGAGGAACCTTCAAAAATCGTAGTGGCGACTAGTGCGTTTGAAGTCAGTTTTTTTGTTTAAAATTAATTAATGTTTTTTTAGCTGGGAACAAACTCATCGATAAAGATAGGCGACTTACCACTGGATGACCGATGTTACTTCGAGATGCGCGAAGACCTTCACAGCTTCACTAAAACTTATAGCACGCCGGCTTGTGACGACTTCCCACAATGTGTACCCAGTGAGTTTTAGCATTTAAATAAATAAAAGACCAAAATTTTACACTTGCGTGTAAATGATTAGTCCATTCGCTTCACACCAGTAGGTCGCAGGTTCGACCAGGTCGTGGTCAATTATCCCTGGTATACTTACGTCTGGATGCGGGCAGCACAAGACCGATCGTCGTGGATATCCTTGGGAGAGGGCTTTGTCCAGCATTGGACGTCTTTCAGATGATATGATGATAATACTTATCTCAAGAACGTAGTAAAACATGATACCAAAACAATCTTGAAGGAAAAAAAATGTTGGAGGCGCCCTACTATTTTTTTTTCCTTCATGAAAACAACGATGCACGCTCAGTGTTAAGGAAAATAGTAAAACTTATGCTTCCCGAAAGCAAATTCAACAAAATCTAAAACTGCGCTTTGAGACATGCATGCGTCAGAAACCTCTATTAAATTGAGAACTATTTAATCTATCACCATTACATAGATTCGATAATTAATCGCAATAAAATAAAATTCCATAATAATTACCTACTAGCTGTTTCCCGCGGCTTCAACCGCATGGACGTTTCTATGAATTTTTTGAGGGTGCGCAGTGCGCGAGCCGCAAGCTGCCCGCGAGCGTAGAATAAAGTAGCCTATGTGTTAATCCAGGTCTTAATCTGTCTACCTACCAAATTTCTGTTAGATCCGTTCAGTAGTTTTTGTGAAAGAGTAACAGACATGTATCCATACATTCTTACAAACTTTCGCGTTTATAATATTAGTAGGATATACACACATCAACTTTGCCTAGGGATATTTTTAGAGATTCCATACAAAACATGTTTTTTTAAATAACTGTAAAAAATACTTAGAACGTGTAGGGTAAAAACTTTCGCGATGAGCAAGTGCTATATTTACACTCTCAGTTCTTATAAATTAATTTAGTTTTAAGTGGTTTTTAAAATTGCATAAAATTTAAATTGTGTTTTTATATTGTCATAGAAGAATGGCACAGATTGTATAAAATTTAAGAACTGAGAAGGTAGATCAATGACTTCTATATTACTGGCGTAAGACCCGGCCAACGCGCACGACTAATGCTCCCAGCGAATTGGTGCGAAAATCAAAAGTTTCGCACACTCGCGACTCAGTCGTCTGCGGGAAATTGCAGAGTGCGGTGGAAAGATATTCCATATAGAAATGCCTTTTGGTGTGGTTAGAGGCTGTAAAATCATGAAAGAAAAGTTAAAAAGAAGCAAGGGATATCGTGTCATCGTTAAGTAACCTTACATTGTCCTTTTTCTTGTAATTAAATTTAATAAACGCATTTTTAAAAGCGACAATTCTACCAAGGTCTTTTTAGCGTGGCCCTGACGTCAACTCTTGCCCACGCTAATTCGTATGAGTTATGTCAGATGACGCTACTTTTTGCATGTATGAAGAAAAACTGAGTAAAATATGGAGACAGGAGACGGGCGGATCCTTCTATCCAAATCTGTGAGGTAGGTACTTGTAAATTATATAGCACTTGTCCATCTTGTAAGTATTTATACCCTGTATTGTACATGTTCTTAGTATTTTTTTCAAATATCCCTAGGCAATAAACACTGGCACAAATATTGGGCAGTGCAGTTTGGTGATCAAAAATAACCTAACCTCACAAATTTTCAACAGAACCAGATATACCTAAAAACGTGTCCATATCGTCGTCGGAAAGCAGCACGTTCGGTTGGGTTTGGGACGTGCACGTCTCTTGGGCGCGACCTAAGCACCCTCCCGAGAGATACAACGTCACTTTGAGAGCTGATAATGTGCAAAGTGTTACTTTGAACGGGGTATGTACTGTATAATTTTGAACCAAGATAATGACCACTTTGCAAAGACTGTCACTATTTAAGAAAAATAAGACAGTAAATTGATGAATATTTACATGTGTATATTCATCATCATATCAGCCATAAATCGTCCACTGCTGGACAAAGGCCTCCCCAAAGATTTCTACGACGACCGGTCCTGCGCTGCCTGTATATATGTGTATATTAATGAGATGTAATTTTAATTCTCCCTAATTCTAGGTAGGCTCGAACCCCTCGGTACGTCCGTAAATGAGCTGATATGATGATGAATTTTAATTATTTTGAACTGTATTTTATCTTTTTTATGTTTGCATACCTGCCTGTAGTTTGAATTGACTTAACAAAATATTAAGATCCTGTACCAACAGTGTTCTAGCAAATAAATTCTTCTGAGTTACAAAAAAGAAACTAATTATTAAAACTACAAATTAAATAAAATTATGACATACAGTCAGAATTAGCTGTTTTGGAATTAACGCAAATAATAACGAATTATAGTCATCATATCAGCTCATATAACGTCCCCACCAAGGGGCTCGAGCCTACCCTGAATCAGGGCGATCAGGCCTTAGGCGACCACGCGGGCCCAGTGCGGGTTGGTCGACTTCACACACAACCTTCGAGTTTCTTCGCAGGCGTGTGCAGGTTTCCTCACGATGTTTTTCCTTTAAGTATATGTATGTAAGTATTGGAAAAACTCATTGGTACATTGGCCGTCCAGATTTGAACCCGGTACCTCTGGTTAGAAGGACCGAGTCGTTACCGGTTGAGCCACCGACGCATTAAATTTCACGATTTATAGTCAAACGCACTCAAATTTTCAACAGATTTTTTTAAAATAATTTTGGTGAACCAGAAAACTTCTTAGTATAGTTCGTTTGTTCATTTAACTGCATCTTTGATGAATGCCGCGAGCCGGCAGCAGCGACAGTCACACACTCCGACAAAGGGGCCGCGCTGAGTTCAATTGCGACGCCGACATCGTCGGCGCTGGCGCGGCGGGCGTCGCGATTAAACTCAAGACGGCCTATTTGACAGATTACTTGTCGAGAGCCGTCAAAGCTGCAGTTAATTCAGCAAACGAACTTTAAGTAATTTAGCGTGTGAGATTCAACGTAATAACTTCTATTTATTATTTTGTTGCAGAATGCTACTAAAGTGACATTCAAAAATGTCACCGGGCATGGCATTTACAATGTATCGATTGAAGCCATTGCAGCTAATGGCAAAGAGTTCACTAGCAGACGAGCTATTTTCAAACGTAAGTCCATTAACATTATACAATGAACAAACAAAAAATTATTTTTCATCCTAGATTACGAGTAAGACGCTTTGTACACGACGGAGCACACGACCGCGAAGCAATAAAGACCGCGTTTGCACGTCGATGCCCGCGGCTCCCCTCGCCGCATACACAAAGCACACGAGGGACAGAGGCGGTCAGTTCAGTTCAGTACGTTCGTTCTAGTGAAGCGTGGCGCGGACTGAGCTGGCCGCCCCCGCCGCCGTCTGCGTTACCGCATACAAACTGATTTGTGTGATCTATGGCGGGCAGCCACGGACATGCCACGGTTTTTTTGTCCTCCATGTGCGTTGGTAGTATAGGATTCCCTTTGTGCTATCGTTGGCGGCGAAATTGACCGACCCGCCCCGCCCCGTCGTGTGCAAAGCGCTGTAGGGTGCAGCTTAAAAACTTGTCCCTCAAACTAGCTTAAATTGATGTGCAGCTTTATGATAATTTTGTAATAACTTATTACAGATTATTACTTTATTATACAGGGTGTTTTTTTAACACCGAGCAAGCCGTTAAAAGGATGGGCTCTACTCATGAAACTGAACAACTTTTCCCAAGAAACCCATACTGAAATCGCAAAAAAAAGTTGACTCTCCATACAAAGCTGACTAATCGGAATGATCGAATTCTATGAAAAGTAAAAAAAAATGTGAATTCAGTACGGGTTTCTTGGGGAAAATTGTTCAGTTACATGAGGAGAGCTTGCTCGGTGTTAAAAAAACATCCTGTACACTATATTATTATTGATTATTCGGGCATATGCCAAGGCACACTTTCCTGCTTGATTTTCTCGACGTTATCTGATGACTTCATTTCAGCTACGTTTATCATTCTAGGAGTGAATGCTATGCTATTATGCTAAAATGAATTGTATAGCCACGCTGTGCATACTTGCTCGCGAAGCCTTAATGGCGAAGTATACACAAATCCACAACAGACATAGCTCACAGATCCGCTAAACTTAAGTTGTAGTGGTCGTAGAACATATGGCCGTTGGGGTAGAAAAGTTCTTGAGTGGCGACCGCACGCCGGAAGACATAGCATGGGCAGGCCTCCCACACGGTGGACCGACGACCTGGTGAAGGTCGCGGGAAGCCGCTGGATGCGGGCAGCGCAGGACCAGTCTTCGTGGAAATCCTTGGAGGGGCTTTGTCCAGCAGTGGAATTCTTTCGGCTAATGATAGACCTTTTTACTTTCTCGACCCCGTAGTACGGTAAGTACGTTCGTAGGGTAGGGGAAGTATTGTTATCGCAAAAAAAGTTTTTTTTATGAACCGTCGTTCGTTTTGTTCGTTCGTTCGAGCCGGGTCGTTCCTTTCCCTCAATATGGTTAAGAGGAGCGATGGCTGACTCTCGCGTTATACTCGTGACCGGGTGCTGTCCGTGTGAACTGCACTACATTTGTCAACGGCATTCATGACATTCAATATTTAATTTAAAACTTCTCGTGTCATTGTTTATTTCTTGATTTTTCACAAATGCAATTATGTAATCACTATTTTATCAAAAAGCGTCGGTGGCTCAACCGGTAAAGATTCGGTCCATCTAACCAGAGGTACCGGGTTCAAATCTGGACGGCCAATGTACCAATGAGTTTTTCAAAAACTTACGTACATATCATTACCGATTGCTTTAACGGTGAAGGAAAACATCGTGAGGAAACCTGCACACGCCTGCGAAGAAACTCGAAGGTTGTGTTGAAGTCGACCAACCCGCACTGGGCCCGCGTGGTCGACTAAGGCCTAATCGCCCTGATTCAGGGTAGGCTCGAGCCCCTCGGTGGGGACGTATATGAGCTGATATAATAAAATAATAAATAATCACTATTTTATGACTATCAGAAAGAGTGTAATTTGCACCTATTTTGAATAAATATCTTGATTAAAATGTGTATCTTTAACACATTCCAATTCCGTCCGTGCGTCCGTTCGTCACGCTCGGAGGATTTTTGTTGCCATCACAATAAACACACCAGGGACGAGGATATCACTGATTTTAAACCATTTCAATAATTTTGGACAGGAGTGCTACTCTCGTCTTTCCCCACAGCTCGCGCGGAGTCCAGCTCAGTAGCTGTGGTGATGGTGGGCGCTTGGTGCGTCATACTGATCGTCGGAGCCGCCGTGGTGGGAGCAGCCATGTGCTGGAGGCGAAGGAGGGAGGTGAAGATGAGGCATTTGTATTTCCAGGTGAGAACAAGACTTTAAGACTATGGAATATGGCCTGACCTACCCGAGTTTTGGAGAAAGACCCGACTCCCAGGAATGGGGACGTTTTAGATTGTTAACAAATATATGAACATACTAGCTTTTGCCCGCGGCTTTGCTCGCGTGGACATCGTTTTTATGACTGTCTTCGAGGGTGAGTGGTGCGAGAGCCGCAAGCGGCTCGCGAGCGTGGACACGAGTTTTATCCAGATCCCTCAGGAACTATAATCAGGCTATTTTGATTAGCAGTCTATGTCACTTCCCACCCTCTCAACCAATTCTATACAAAAATCACTTCATATCCGTCGCTCCGTTTTAACGTCGCTGACGTGCGCGAGCGTGGAAATGAGTTTTCTTCAGATCATATCCCACCCCCTCAACCATATCTGTGCAAAAAATCACAGCAAGCCATTGGTCCGTTGCGATGTTAAAAAAAATAACCAAAAAAGAGTATTTTTTCAGTTCCCTCAGGAACTGCATCGGACTATGCTATTTTCACGGGATAAAAAGTAGCCTATGTTCTTCCCAGTGACACAGGCTACCTGCATGCCAAATTTCATCAAGATTGATAAAGGTGTTGAAGCGTGAAAAGGTAACAAACAAACAAACACATTTTCACATTTACAATATTAGTAAGGATACGATTTCAATAGATCTCAGTGGAAACTTACCGCCGAGTCATTGATTATTGGATGCTTATTATCATCACATCAGCTCATATATGTCCCCAACGAGGGGCTCGAGCCTACCCTGAATTAGGGCGATTCGGCCTTAGTCGACCACGCAGGCCCAGTGCCGCCTCCTGTCCGGGAGGTCGTGGTTCGAATCCTGCCACATACCAATGTGATTTCGAATTTTAGATTTAATATGTACGTTTATCCGACGCTCTTACGGTGAAGGAAAACATCGTGAGGAAACCTGCACACGCCTGCGAAGAAATTCGAAGGTTGTGTGTGAAGTTGACCAACCCGCACGATGCTTATACGGTGATGGAAAACATCGTGAGGAAACCTGAACACGCCTGCGAAGAAACTCGAAGGTTGTGTGTGAAGTGTACCAACCCGCACTGGGCCCGCGTGCTCGACTAAGGCCCGATCGCCCTAATTCAGAGTAGGCTCAAGCCTCTTGGTGGAGACGTATTTGAGCTGATATGACATTAATTGTACAATCACTAATTCCACACGAGACTTTTGTCAAAGTATATATATTAGTACTAATATACAGTATGGACACTCCCTGCCGCTCTCTAGATTGCGACCTCACTTCCTCGTCACCCAGATTGATACAGATTGGTTACAGTTTGGGTGTCGAACGTAGAGGTTTACGCCGCCATTTTGTTTGTTCCGTCATTCCTTTTTTGAAATGCCTTTTTTGGCCCGTTGTATGAACACAGATTCTTATATATAGCATATCTCTGTGTATGAAGTGTCCAGGGTGTGCTTTTGTTCTTAAAATAAAACCCAAAATCTCTTTCAGGATCTGGAAGATAAGCTGCCGAAGGACTTCGACTCTGAAGTAGGCTTGGACGCCTCAGTGGAGGACAGTTGGGAGGTGCGCACTGAGAAGCTTTTGCTACACGAAGTGATCGGAGAAGGCGCATTTGGTGTTGTTAGAAGAGGCACCCTCGTGCCTGGGAAAGACGTGGCTGTCAAAATGCTGAAAGGTCAGTAAAGCGTGTAACAAAATTGGTGTAGGAACCGGTAACTGGGGCTGAACAAATTAAACATCTTTCTCCAAGAGACCTGTTGTCAAAACACGGTCAAGGAGTGGATTTCCCTGCCGGTGTTTGTGTTTCTCAATTGGTACCTATACATAATTTAGGTATCCTCAAGACGAGAGTGAATAGGTACTATTTGAGCTTGTGTGTTACATCCTTGGCTGCATCGACACATCGGCACAGGAGAGGTGCAGCAAAACGCACTCAAAAATTTTTATTTAAAAAAAACAGAAAATTTATTACCCTCAACACAAATCCATCTGCTGACTGACCAGATTTTTTATTCCAAAAAATTCATAAGGATTGATTATGAGTTTATGAGTTTCTGGAGGAAGTTGTTCAATATGATGAGTAGAAGTAACAGTTCTATCCTATCCCAATTCTGTTACTCTCTAGCTAACATGCGACCTCTGTAATTAATTAATGACTACATTCACAAAGATATTATCTGTCATTTTTACGATCCTTAACTGAAATACTAGTTGTAGGTATTCGCGGGTTCTAGACCACTTAATATGCATGGCTGGCTTTTTTTAATAGCGACTCGTTGTTTTCGCAAAAAACGCCAGCGACGACCCTAATTAAGGGCTCGGCCCAGTAGTAGTTGGTATTCGCGGGTTCTAGACCACTTAATATGCATGGCTGGCTTTTTTTTAATAGCGACTCGTTGTTTTCGCAAAAAACGCCAGCGACGACCCTAATTAAGGGCTCGGCCCGGTAGTAGTAGGTATTCGAGGGCTCTAAACCACTTAATATGCATGGCTGGCTTTTTCTTAAAAGCGACTCGTTGTTTTCGCAAAACACGCCAGCGAAGACCCTAATTAAGGGCTCAGCCCGGCAGAAGTAGGTATTCGCGGGCTCTCTAGAGCCCACCAAGTGGTCTACCACTTAATATGCATGGCTGGCTTTTTTTTAATAGCGACTCGTTGTTTTTATAATATTTTATAATATTTAATTTATAATTTTTATAATATTTAATTTGTAATTTTTATAATATTCAATTTATAATTTGTAATTTTTATAATATTTAATTTATAATTTTTATAATATGTAATTTATAATTTGTAATTTTTATAATATTTAATTTATAATTTGTAATTTTTATATTTTGTAATTTTTAATTTATAATTTGTAATTTTTATAATATTTAATTTATAATTTGTAATTTTTATAATATTTAATTTTTAATTTGTAATTTTTATATTTTGACTTTTTATGATATTTAATTTATAATTTGTAATTTTTATAATATTTAATTTATATTTTGTAATTTTTATAATTTGTAATTTTTATATTTTGTAATTTTTATAATATTTAATTTATAATTTGTAATTTTTATAATATTTAATTTATAATTTGTAATTTTTATATGATTTAATTTATAATTTTTATAATATTTAATTTTAAATTTGTAATTTTTATAATATTTAATTTATAATTTATAATTAGTAATTTTTATAATATGTAATTTATAATTTGTAATTTTTATAATATTTAATTTATAATTTGTAATTTTTATAATATTAAATTTATAATTTGTATTTTTAATAATTTATAATTTGTAATTTTTATAATATTCAATTTATAATTTGTAATTTTTATAATATTTATTTTATAAATTGTAATTTTTATAATATTTAATTTATAATTTTTTATTTTTATAATTTTTAATTTTTATAATATTTAATTTATAATTTGTAATTTTTATAATATATAATTTATAATTTGTAATTTTTATAATATGTAATTTATAATTTGTAATTTTTGTATTTAATTTATAATTTGTAATTTTTATAATATTTAATTTTTATATTTTGTAATTTTTATAATATTAAATTTATAATTTGTAATTTTTATAATATTCAATTTATAATTTGTAATTTTTATAACATTTAATTTATAATTTGTAATTTTTATAATATTTAATTTATAATTTGTAATTTTTATAATATTTAATTTATAATTTGTAATTTTTATAATATTTAATTTATAATTTGTAATTTTAATAATATTTAATTTATAATTTGTAATTCCCACCCTCCCTGTATGTCGCAACCGCCAGATGGATAGTGACAGATAGGTGTTCTGGGCGCGCTATTGTTTACTTTTATTGGATTTTCTGTGAATCTAAATGAAATATTGTGTATTTCCATATAAAATATTTATCTAAATTAGAGTGTTTATAACATAAAAATAAATGAATATCAGGTGAGTTCAGGTGACACTAGGCGACTCCATGTGACACTAGGTGACTTCAGGTGTCTCCATGTGACCTCAGGTGACGCCATGTGACTTCAGGTGACATCCGGTGACACCATGTGACTTCAGGTTACTTCAGATGACCCCAAGTGAATCTAGGTGACTTCATGTGACTTCGTGTGACTTCATTTGACTTCAGGTGACACCATGTTGCTTTAGATGCCATCAGGTTACTTCAAGTGACTACAGGTGACTTTAGGTGACTTCATGTGACCCCATGTGACGCCAGGTGATTTCAGGTGACTGTCTTTGTTTGTCTGTTTTCAGTGAACTTTCACTATTAAATGACTATTATTCTATTTAACTGCGACTTCGCTATTAAAAAAAGCCAGCCATGCATATTAAGTGGTCTAGAACCCGCGAATACCTACTACTGCCGGGCCGAGCCCTTAATTAGGGTCGTCGCTGGCGTTTTTTGCGAAAACAACGAGTCGCTATTAAAAAAAAGCCAGCCATGCATATTAAGTGGTCTAGAGCCCGCGAATACCTACTACTAATACTGACACTATTGAGCTTTGATCTGGGTTCTACAGGGAGTTAAAATGTATTAGACGTAATGCATTCAGAGTGGAATGGTGTAAAGTGTTACCCGACTGCCTTAGAAGGAGGTTAATGTGTTTGGCTAAGTCTGCAGCTTAAACAGCTTGATTGATTTTCAACCGCTTCAAAAAGGAGAAGGTTCTCAATTCGACTGTATGTTTTTTTTTCTATGTTTGTTACGCGATATCTTCGCCGATTGTGAACTGATTTTCAAAATTATTTTTTTATTTGAAAGGGTTTAGTCCCGAGGGGGTCCCATTGTCACTAAGTCAGGATCTGATGTTCCCAGGGAAATCGAGGGCAACCCTCAAATTTTATAGGCACATTTTACGTGTTTCATGTATTTCCTAAAACTATTCAAGTTTTGGCGTCTGGTAGTCATCATTTCATGTTAATGAGCTGATGAAGGAAGGTACAACTCCATAACGGTTAGGAGTTGGAGGATAATTCTACACATATTTTACGTAGATACGTAAAGACCGGTTGTATTCTTTCAGGTTATACAGAGGAGCTGATGATAGAAGATTTAACTCCTTAACTTTCATGCTGTTGACATGATGATGGAAGCCACAGGAATTTGTATCTGTTAATGAAACACATGCATTATGATTTGATGGTTCCTATTGGCGAGTATATGATTGGGTATAACGTTGTTAGATAGATAGCATTATCACTAAAAATAATTAAAATAAAAAAAGCGTCGGTGGCTAAAAAAGCGTCGGTGGCTCAACCGGTAACGACTCGGTCCATCTAACCAGAGGTACCGGGTTCAAATCTGGACGGCCAATGTACCAATGAGTTTTTCTAAAACTTACGTACATATTTACCGATTGCTTTAACGGTGAAGGAAAACATCGTGAGGAAACCTGCACACGCCTGCGAAGAAACTCGAAGGTTGTGTGTGAAGTCGACCAACCCGCGCTGGGCCCGCGTGGTCGACTAAGGCCTAATCGCCCTGATTCAGGGTAGGCTCGAGCCCCTCGGTGGGGACGTATATGAGCTGTAATGATGAAAAATAAAAACTTAAAAACCGACTTCAAAAATGAAATTCACTCAAAAGTATGAAATAATATTATTATACTTAGATACACGATATTATTATATGTCAGCAATGCCATCGAATCTAAAACATTTGATACGTAAGAAGCTGTGTGCTGGTACCGACCTCAAAAATAAATTTAGACCCCTAATTTAATTCGTACCTACCTTTGATTTCGTTACTGTTGGTTAATATCGTGTATCTAAGTATAATAATATTATTTCATACTTCTGAGTGAATTTAATTTTTAAAGTCGGTTTTTAATTTTTTTTAACTTTTATTTTTTAGAGTGCAAGTGTCGTTAGATTCGTCTTGATCCCCTAAGTGTCATAGAATAATGTAGGTTGTCACCGCACCGACATTCTTCCCTCGCCGGCGAGGGTGGCGTCCCCCCGCTTCAGGCGCTTAGCTTACCAGCGCTACCGGCACATACCAGGCCGCTTCTCTCCGATCCTCCCCCGTCCAAGCAACGATCTAAGCCAAGGTACGTGCCCACCTGGGCGCCCTTAGGCAGTTGCATCTTTTTGCTTTGAATTTAGGTTGAGTGTCCTCCGCACTCGCCTTCCCTGCCCGGTGAAGTTGTAAACAACAACGACCAACAACAAGCTTGTCCTTTCGAAAAAAAAAATTAAAAAAATTAGGTTGTCTGGTAGAAATAGCTTTCAACAATAAGTCCGTACAAATTGTATTTGTCTTAGTTTTAATTTTTGTTATGTACATTTATTTGTCTCTCTTTGATGAGCAATAAAGAGTATTTTGAATAAGAATATTATTATTTTATACAAGCTTTGGGACAAATCTTGGAAGCTACATTAGGACCACTTCCCGGTTTCCGATTGAGCTGAAATTTTGCATACATCCTAAATTTGGAGAACAATGCATGGTTAGCTAAGTGTAAATCCATTATGGCAGACTCCCAAAGTTACGGACTAGTTATTTTTTATGCACCCAATCCAATATATAGTATCAAATGAAAGGGTTTGCTGAGGAGAATACAAAATAATTAAAATTATTTTCAAATTACAGCTGGTACCTCAAAGCGTTTGTTTTTCGAAAATTATTTAGCAATCGGGTTTTCAATAAGTAAAGTATTTAGGTAGGTATTCTAAAATTACATTTTTCATAATTAGAAATAAATGTTACCATTTTCAGAGTTCCCAACACTAGAAGAGATCCGGTCGTTTCGTGCTGAGATGGAACTCATGAAGAGTGTGGGAGCCCACCCCCATATAGTGAGCCTGGTGGGATGCTGCAGCGGGCGGCGCCCTCTCATTGTCGCTGAATATTGTAGTCGAGGGGACCTGCTCAGCTTTTTAAGGTATACAATAAATTGGGTAGGTGAATGCATGATCGCCGCCAAGAGGGTCGGGCAATATGATATGACTGGATGTTGGCAGGGTGCTTATGGTAAATCATCCGCCCCCCTCATATTTCTGGAAGGTAACCCTTAAAAGGGTGATGAAACGAGCTAGGCCCGGAGTTTTTTTTTATTCACAATTGGTAAACCCTTGACAACATCTCACCTGGTGGTAAGTGACGATGTTGCCGAAGATGGAAGCGGGTACACCAATATTTCCCAACGCAATGGGAAACTGGCTATCTTATCTTCATTCCGGAACACACCAATGATATCAACATTGATATTTGGCGGCAAGACACTTAGATAAGATGGTGGTAGCTAGCCAGGCGGGCTTAGAAAATGTCCTGTCACCAACCAAACCGAGTCTTACAATTGACCCCGCCGGGAATCGAACCCGCGATCTCCTGTGTAAAGTCAGTGAACTTTGCCTCTGAGCTACGGAGGCGGTTTCCCTACGCGATCGAATTAGAAATAAGGAGATCCATAGAAGAAGGGCTTATCAATTGTGGATTAAAAAAAAACAAGGAAACAGACACACAGCTCACAGAATCGCAAAACTTAAGTGGCAGTGGGCAATAACTAGTAAAACAGATAAACGTTAGGTAGTAAGGTTCTCGAGTGGCAACCGTGCGCCGAAGGCAGACCTCCCACTCGGTGGACCGACAACCTGGTAGTCTTCGGGAAGATTCTGGGTGCGGCCAGCGCTTTTCAATCGTTGTAGAAATCCTAGGGAGAGGCCTTTGTTCAGCAGTGAAGCTTTCGGCTGATATGATGAAGATCCAGACCCTTAGTAACGTCAGTAATAGCGAAGTCTAGGACCACTATAACGTAAGAAGAAGAAAGAAGAAGAACTTCACATATCAATGGATAAATAAGTTTCAGTCTTTTCTTTGTAACAAAATATTAAACATAGTACCGTATCGGCACTGGTCAAAATCACTGATGACATTCGTTTAAACATTGAGAACAAATTTCTCACTCTACTAGTGTTACTCGACCTCAGTAGTGCTTTTAACACAGTTGATTTTGACCTCATGCTTGGTATCCTCAAATCCCTAAACCTGTCCTCAGCAGCTCTCTCTTGGTTTCACTCTTACCTTTACGATCGATATCAGCAAGTAAAGATCGACAGTAAGTGTTCTAACACGTGCCCACTTACCGCCGGCGTCCCCCAGGGTGGCGTTCTCTCACCTGTTCTTTTCTCAATTTTCATAAATAACATAACTTCTTCCCTTTCCTCTTCCTACCATCTGTACGCAGATGATCTCCAAATTTATACCGCCGCACCCCTTGCAAATTTTGATCGGGCAATAGAAGTTGCTAATGCTGACCTGGTTGCAATTGCTGAGTGGTCAAGCCTTCACGGACTTCTAGTCAATGCTTCAAAGTCCCAGGCAATTGTAATAGGCAGCCCTCACTTCATTTCCAAGTTTCAGGACTTAGGCGTGCCCAACTTGGTATTTAATAACACGGTTATACCTTTCTCCTCTACTGTAAAAAATTTAGGTATCACTTTGGACCAAACACTTTCCTGGTCCCCACAAATTAATGAAGTGAGTCGCAAAGTCTTTGCCTCTCTACACTCATTAAAACGGCTTCAAAATTTTCTTCCTCTCGACACAAAACTTCTCTTGGTCCGTTCTCTTCTTCTTCCTCTGCTGGACTACGGCGATGTTGTCTACCTCGACCCCTCTTCTGAACTTCTGGATAAATTAGAGCGACTTCAGAACCAGTGCATTCGTTATGTATTTGGCCTTCGGAAGTACGACCATATATCGGAGAGTCGGAGTAAGCTGGGTTGGCCACTCATCCGCCAGCGGAGAAATCACCATATCCTGTTCTTCCTGTACAACGTACTATTCAACTCAGCTGCTCCGCAATACCTCCGTGAAAGGTTTCACTTCTGTACGGCTATGGAGAACCGTTTGCGCTCTAGCAAGAACCTCACTCTCGCGATTCCCACCCACAGTACCGACACTTACACTAAGTCGTTCACGGTGCACGCAGCCCGCCTCTGGAACAGTCTGCCAGCTGACATTAGGATGTCTCCTACCCTTACCGCCTTCAAGGCCTGTCTAAAGGACAATGTATGAGATCTACCAATCTGTCTTGAGCTTATATATATATATTAATATATATTATGTATATATTATATATTATGTATCATATTTATTTATGTTACATTTATTAAATTGAGTTTGTATTTATTAAAATTAGGCTACGTAGGTTTAAATGTAATATTAGTTGTATTGATGTTCTTTAACTAGCTTGTACGTAATTACGTGTTTCTTTGTCCTCACTAAGTCCTCTGTTTATTATTGCAGAGGTTGACTGGAAGAGATCCCTCTAAGGGATAAGTCCGCCTTTGTACTTAAGGTTTTTTTTTTAATAACATTATTTTAAGATTTTGTACAATAAAGAGTTTACAAACAAACAAACAAACAAACAGAAGATACCTTTTTTCGCAGATGCTCCTGGGACGTAATGGTATCAAAACGCAACGCCAAATACTATAACAACAACATAGAAGACTTGGACTACAGAAACGACTTGTTCAAAAACAAAAGGGAGCATACAAAACTAGTCGTGAACAAGCTCTACGACTTGCAGGGGATCTGCGACCCTGAGCTTACTTCTTTGGACCTTTTATCCTTTTGCCGACAGATCGCCATGGGCATGGAGTTTCTGGCATCCAACAGAGTAGTCCACAGAGACTTGGCAGCTAGAAACATACTGGTTTCGGCAGATAGGACGCTGAAGATTGCAGATTTTGGACTGTCAAGAGATGTGTACCAGGAGAATCAGTATAAGCAAAAGGGAAACGGAAAGATGCCATTGAAATGGATGGCCTTGGAGTCGTTGACGCACAGGATATACACTACTCAGAGTGATGTGTAAGTTTTGATCATTTGTTAGATTTTTTACGAAAATAAACAGCGGATCTGAGTTGAGCGTGCGATGCGAGCTATAATCTGTTCGTTAGGTTTGATGATAGTACTGTCGAAGAGGTTCGTTAGGTTTGATAATAATACTGACGAAGAGCGTTTAAGAGCGTCGGTGGCATGTGTTTTCGAATTTCGATTTCATATATACGTTTATCCGACGCTCTTATACGGTGAACGAAAACATCGTGAGGAAACCTGCACACGCCTGCGAAGAAACTCGAAGGTTGTGTGTGCAGTCGACCCACCCGCACTGGGCCCGCGTGGTCGACTAAGGTCCGATCGCCCTAATTCAGGGTAGGCTCGAGCCCCTCGGTGGGGACGTATATGAGCTGATGTGTGATGTGACTGACGAAGAGCCTCGCGAAGTCCCACTTGGGTGGTGAATCTGACAATTACAAAAGTAGACCGCGGTACCAGTAGTGTCACGGGACAGAAAAAATACCTTTGGCCACGGAAGATAAACGCATTTTTGTAAGGGAATGTCACAAACTACGGAGACAGTCGAAGTTGATCTTCAGATTCTTACATCAAATACCTACCTGTTCTATTCCAGATGGTCCTTCGGGGTGGTGATATGGGAAGTGGTAACTGTGGGTGGAGCGCCGTATCCAGAGGTTCCTGCTACGAGACTTCCGCGATTGTTGAAAGCTGGGTACCGTATGCCGCGACCCAACAACTGCAGTAAACAGCTGTGAGTTCAAAAAACCTGAGGAAAGTCATTATCTGTTCTCCGAGCTATTGTAGACAGTGTGTAAAAATACCGCTTCCATGAAGAAAAAAAATATATAAATAAATAATCTGGCCCCAACTTATATACGTTTAAATACGAGTACACATATATATATATATACATATATATATATATATATATATATATATATATATATATAAAAGAAAGTCGTGTTTGTTACAACACTTATAACTCGAGAACGGCTGGACCGATTGCCATGGTTTTTGATTTGTTGGATTTGTTTCCGTCCCGAATAGCAGAATACATCTTAAAAACAATGAAAACGGGTTTTCCTTCCTGACGCTATAACTCCAGAATGCACGAACCGATTTCGCTAATTCTTTTTTTGTCGAGTTCGTTATTGTCAGGAGAAGGTTCTTATGTAGGGTAGGGTAGGGTAGTGTAGGGTAGGGTAGGGTAGGGTAGTGTAGGGTAGGGTAGGGTAGTGTAGGGTAAGGTAGGGTAGTGTAGGGTAGGGTAGGGTAGTGTAGGGTAGGGTAGGGTAGTGTAGTGTAGGGTAGTGTAGGGTAGTGTAGTGTAGTGTATGTAGGGTAGGGTAGTGTAGGGTAGGGTAGTGTAGGGTAGTGTAGAGTAGTGTAGGGTAGTGTAGGGTAGGGTTGTGTAGTGTATGTAGGGAAGGGTAGGTTAGTGTAGGGTAGGGTAGTGTAGTGTAGTGTAAGGTAGGGTAGGGTAGGGCAGTGTAATGTAATGTAAGGCGGTACGAAGTTCGCCGGGACAGCTTAGTATATATATATGTATATATATATATATTTAACACCCAGACACAGAGTAAACGAATCAGCTAGGGATTTAGGGATTGAACCGACAAATATCGGATCAGCAGTCAAGAGCACTAACCACTGAGCCACCGAGTCAGTCGCATTGATTGGAAGAATTTGTTCGTCTACCTAGTTCTTAAAATAATACTATTGGTAAGCCCTTGGCATCACCTGATGGTGAAGATTATACCGAAGATGGAAGCTAGCTTACCAAAATTCCCCAACGCTGACTATCTTGTCTAGAAGCCAGAACACATCAATGTTGTTATAATTGATGCTTGAATGCAAGACTTAGATAAGATGGTGGTAGCTAGCCAGGCGGGCTCAGAAAATGCCCTTCCATGAACTACACCGAGACTTACAAAGTTAGAATCGAACCCGCGACCTCGTGATGTGAAGCTAGTGGACTTACCTTAACGCCAAGCAGGTGGTGAAAAAAATCGACTCGAAGCTCTACTGAAACCAAATATAACATTTACAGATATGAAATAATGCTATCATGTTGGCGCGCGCGACCGCGCGACCGGCCCACATTCTCCGAGCTGCACCAACAGTTGGATGCGCTCCTTTCCAGTGCATGCGCCGATGAGTATCTCTCTCTGGAACTGGATGCTGATGAGGCGCCGCCCGCGCCCTCAGCGCAGCGATACCTCAAGATGTTACTGAGGTAAAAAGCTGTTGGCAAGCACGAATGTGTCTGGTAATAGGGATGACGACAGCACCAGAAATAAATTATTACCTCTTGATCACTAATTTACCCTCCTATGTAAACTTTGGAAAACCTTACTCGTTTTGTTTTTCATCAAGTCTTCGATTTCTAATTCACCAATATTAAAAAATAAGTACATTAATGACGCTGCAAAACTATGACGTCACGCCTAGGTATTTCAAACATTTTTTGTACAAAATGTCGGTTTTGACAGATGACAAAAAGTAAATCAGATAACTAGCATTCGTCATCCCTATTGTAACGAAGAAATGATAGGCTTTAGTCTTACATTTAGGACATTTGAGACCAAGTATATGATGCATCCATAGATTTTGTACAGGTAATAATATCTATAGAGACACAATGTCTCTTCACGGGTCGACGGAGAAGTGGACTCAAGTAACATATTCAAAGACATAGCTGACAAAATCAAACTGTACGTAAACTACACTAAATCTGTCTCACTCTCACTACAGCAATCTATGAAGCGAGTATTCCGTATGGCATACTCAAACGTGGGACCACTTAGAAACTCTTTGGTTAGATGGAGCCCAACTTATCTGTACACATAGCGCTGGAATATAGAACAGATGGCTGTTGGCGAAGTAAAGTTCTTGAGTGGCAACCGCGCACCGGAAAACGCAGCGTAGGCAGTCCTCCCACTAGGTGGACCGATGACCTGGTGAAGGTCGCGGAAAGCCGCTGGATGCGGGCAGCGCAGAACCAGTCGTCGTGGAAATTCTTGGGGGAGGCCCTATTTCCAGCAGTGTACGTCCTTCGGCTGATATGATAATGATAGCGCGGGAAGATAACTTTGTAACACCTTTTAATTAAGTTATGACGCTGTGACAAATAGGGACGGACGGACTGAGGAATCGCACTTCTTTTTAGTGTTTCTTTGTTAAGCTTTTTTTAAAGATTTATATTAACTTGCCGTGTGTTAGTTGGTCTGGTTTGTTAGTTTGGGACAAGTCTTGGAAGCTAAATTAGAACCACTTCTTGGTTTCCGATTGAGCTGAAACTGTGAAAACACGTTAAGTTAAAAGTGACGTCATTATAAATCTAATAAGTATGGCGGACTCACAAAGATGCCGGACCAGATTTTTTATCCTCCCTCAGTCCCCATGACATGGGTATCAAATTAAAGGGTTTGCTAAGAAGAATATGAAGTAATTAAAATTATTTTCGAATTAAAACTTGTACCTAAAAGTTTTCGGTTTTTCGAAAATTATTGGACTAAGTAACCCTAAAAATAACGTTTTTAAGTAAAGTGTAAACTCCGTATAACGTCACTCGATATAACGATTCACTCTTTGAAACGTCAATATTTTCTGGCTCCAGTTGGTTTACTTTGACGCTAATTTCTCTCTGTTTATCAAAAACTCTGAATAACGTTACCAAATGCCCGCTCCCTTGAGTGTCGCTATATAGACTTTTCACTGTACTTTTTTTATTTACAGAGGCAATCGTCTTTGGAGCAAAGGAGAAATCTACGAGCGACCGCTTAAGGGGTTACAAAGTAACCATTATACAACACTTCCTGCTTGCATGCCAGTAGTACAGGTTGCGTGAAATACAGACTAGCATAAAATTAAAATAAATTGTACAGCCACGCTGTGCGTACTTTTCTCGCGAAGCCTTCACTGTCTGGCGTAGTCGGGAATACACAAAACAACAATGAAAATTACGCTTACCTAGTAGCCATAAAAAGGGTTGTATTCGATTTGATGAATACAGGGTAAACTCTGTAAAACGTCACTCTATATAACGATTTACTCTTTAAAACGTTAAAATTTTCTGGCTCCAGTTGGTTAACTTTGACGCTAATTTCTCTCTGTATAACGAAAAATCTCAATGCCCGGTCCCATGAGTGTCGCTATACAGAGTTTACGCTGTATATTTAACAAATAATTAGGGTTTGTATGGGAGGTACCTTATTCAGATTTTCCCCGGAATAACGAGCTACAGCGTATAGGAGTCTATATAAAGTTAAAGACACACACAGAGTTTAATCCAAATCGTTAGAGCCATTTTTTAAAAAGTGTGTTTTTTTACACAAACCCAATATACACGTTTTTTGTTTTTTAGACTCTACTAGTGTAAGACAATCAATCCCCATCAAGATCTTAACTTCAGTTAATGCCTTTTTCACTCCTTCGTCGCTCGAAAGTAAAAAGGGGATGCTGAAAAATGAGCTAAGGTTGAACTTGAGATACTGTACACTACACTTTTGAGTTGAGCATAGGAAATCCTTTACTTATGAGCGTAATCGCAAAATCATACAAACTTTTAATTAGGTACAACTCCTTGAAAATGGATGGGGATGGATTAGAATCACTAATTAAACTTTAAACACTTATGTGTATTGTACTTTATACACTTAGTGCTTAAGCAAGTCGCAAAATTTTAGTTTGTGGATAGATTCCATTTTTTTTTTACTGTTGTTACTTGAATAATAATGATTTAAGGTTTTCATTGTATTCGTAAAATTTACTAATATTCCTTAAAATAAAGTATTTCGAAAATTTCGGTTTCATTAAATTCATTCATTTTCAAGAAGTAGTAATTTTAAGTTTGTATAGTAAAAGATTTTGCGAATACGCTCTTAAGGGGAGGCATTGATCGGTACAGTTGTCTATGTTTTTTTTTTCTTTACGTGTAAAGAGTAAAGACAATAACCACATTTATGCACTTTTTGATGTGTAACATCTTTGCTCTCGCTTTCCTGCAATTTGTGGGAGTGATTTCGTGAAATGGGACGGAAATGTGTCCCATTGTAACAGGAAGTCGCGTTTTTTCAGGCTTTAAAAGCGCGGAAAAGGCAAAGGTATCTATGACCATACAGCCTAGTCTGCCGTATCTTTGCCGTCCTTTTTTCAGGCTTTAAAAGCGCGGAAAAGGCAAAGGTACCTATGACCATACAGCCTAGTCTGCCGTATCTTTGCCGTCCTTTTATAAAGTATTTTGTCACATGTTACACATCGTAATATGCGAGTACTGTAGGTCTCGCTCGAATATTTTTTTTATGATTTTTCGTTTTAATTAAAATAATTAAAAAACAACAACTGGCATGTTAAAGTGTGTGTTAAGACTAATCGACTAAGAAAATTTAGAGGTTTAGTACGGTCTGCTTTGCCTGTAGAATGCAAATCTCTGTTTTAAAAGAAGTTCCTTTGATATATTTTTTCTGTTATAAAAGTTAACCAATCGTGTTTCTGCAACTGACAAAATGAAATCATTGAAATGAAGAATCAGATAACATATGCGTGTCAAACTTGATATTGATGACGTTAAAAATATGTGGAGTAAGATACGCATGAACTTCGCACACAATTTTATGTAAATTCAAATCTGAAAACATTCGATCCGAATATTACATGGGTAGGTACTTATAAATTCAACTGATACACTTCAAACATAATCTTAGCGTTTTAAGAGTAGTTTAAGGTTAGGGTAAGAAAAATAATTATCAAATTACATGCAACGTACCTCGCTTTTTTACACTGTTAGTCTTAATTTTGATAGTAATGTACGGAATAAGACTTTAAGTAAGTAAATTGTTCCTATGATCTCTATTGAGTAACGTTTTCAGGTGATATTTAGATATGTTAGGTATTCATGGCACCTATGCACAACGTGACTACGGTAGCCTGCGTTTTTAATTTTTAATACACTTTACAACTAAACTCGTAAAACTGAACCGCCTTAACAAAGAAACTCAGTCATTGTCAAAAAAATCGTTGAACAAAGTTCATCCAATTTATAGCTCGCGCCAAACTTTGTTACGGCTCTGAAGTTGGTCGCAAGACGCGTCACAGTAGCAAACTTTGGGTGTTAGTAGGACGTGAAGGTACCTACTACTCGATTATACTGGCGCAGTAAGCACTCGCATCACAGTTCAGATCAGTAATAAAGTTTGGCGCGAGCTGTACTATTGAAGTTCTATACTAAGAAGGCTCATTTTTTGTGATTTGACCATAGGTTTCTTAGAGAACCACCCAGCCCCTTGATAAAGTTTAAACTTGTATTCTTAGGGGCATGCGTGAGAAGTGCTTGGCCGCGAAAATAATATGTGGGCTTGGATTCTTACGGGCTGAAATAATGCCACGCGTCTTATGAAGAATAAACCAAGGTTTTGAACCGACACCGTAATTTTTGCGAAATTCTTAGTCTTAACTGTGTCATATGTTTTGAGGATATATTTGTAAGGCACAAAATGCTATGATTTTTATGAATAAAAAAATGCTGAAATAGGAAAATATTGACCATACTTCGTCTGTAATGTTCTTGTTTTTATGTATATAAAATAAGCAATGACCATGTTACTGATATCTTTACAGGGTGTTCTAGATATAAGAATCAAAAACAAATAAAATATCGAAGAGATTCATGTTGTATTATTTTAAACAATTTTACAAAGATATTACTTACACTAAATAGAAAAATACACATGTACATCCATAATACATCGTTCCTTAATAGTGGTGTAATCTTAACCTTTCCATCTTAAGACTTCATTACTTCGTAAAAATGTGAAAACAAGAGTTAAAAAATCCAGTGTTTTCATAAATCATTCGACGAATATGTTTTTAGAAGCATGTTTACGGCGAAATTTCTTAAATTTTATTTCATATCCTCTTGTTTTAAAGAACACACATCAAGATCAGTCTACATTTGACGTACTATGGTTAACAGTATGAGGCTCTTGCAAATAAACCATGGATTGTTAAAACACAGCGTGTATCAACAACCGAACCAAAAAAAAAACAATATGTAGGAAGAGAGCTGAAAATTAGACTTAGGCGTGCACAGACAGGTAAGTTACCTTAAGTAACATAACAACCGCAAGCTCTAATGATGTGGGAAAATCGTAATTATAATAGTCGGGAAAAGTTTCTGCGTATTTTGTATAAATTTTTAACTTAATCTCTTTGTTTGTATTATTTGTATCTGGCTTGTTATAATAAAATTTAAAAGGTGAACATTCGAAATTTTAATACAAAAATTCCCGCCATTTTTAAGTTGTTTTTTCTGTCTAGGAAAATAAGTAAAAATAACGGAGAATTTCGCTACATTTTGAAATTGTATTTAAAATAGGTAAAAATACAACACAGGCCGCGAATAAAATTTGTGTTGTTTATGGACCTAAAATTCAATATCAGTCAGTAGCACAAACTTGGTTCAAGCGTTTCCAGTCTGGACAATTTAACGTTCAAGATGCAGCTCGCTCTGGTCACCCTGTTTAAATTTGCATACAAAATATTAAGAAACTTTTACCCGACCTAATAAGTTTATTTTTGGTCATCTAGATTATTTATCCTTATCCTTATTAATATTATAAATGTGTTTGTTTGTTTTTTACCTTTTCACGCTTCAACGCCTTGACCAATATTTATGAAATTTGGCATGCAGGTAGTCTGTGTCACGGGGAAGGACTTAGGCAAAGTATATATATTAGTACACATAGGCTACTTTTTATCCCGAGAAAATAGCATAATCTGATGCAGTTCCTGAGGGAACTAAAAATACTCGATTGTTGTGATTTTTTGCACAGAGATGGTTGAGTAGGTGGGAAACGACATAATTTTTTCACCTTTAAAGACAGTCATAAAAACGATGTCCACGCGGGCGGAGCCGCGGGAAAAAGCTAGTATATTGATATATCATGAATCTGTAAAGCTTACTACAAGAAATCTATTATTCGCAAAAATATAAAGGAGCACCCCATATGAAGTAAACTAATTGGTGTAGGTCCCGTTACTGGGGGTTCTACTGGTCATACTGAACAACTTTCTCCAAGGAACCCATAGTCAATTCTCAAAAAAAATGGGGACCCTCCATACTAAAATGCACAAAATCGGTCGATCAGCTGATGGATTTGTATGAAGAGTAAAAAAAAATTTTACGTTTTCAGCAAAGTCGTAGAACAAAAGTTGTTCAGTATGATGAGTAGAAGCCATGTATAACTATACAGGCAATCGCCGCGAGACGTTGAAGATTGCTAAACACCGCCAATATTCCTGGTAATTGCAAAATGATTCCCCGAGAAGATAGATTTTCCTAAGTAAAAAAGATTAGGTTCTCCCTCCGTACCATGACAAATCTAAGGAATCCCAAGCACGTAGGGTAGGAGGTCACACCACCAAGGAGGCGCTCCAAGCGGGCTCTAATTGCGGGACCTACGAAGGATGCGACGACGAGGCGGTAGGTCTGCGGGGAAGAGAATAGCTGGTATTACGATGTGCCCCTCTCGCTGCACTCGTCTCGCTTGAATACATAATCTAACCCTTCAGGCATTGTGCCACCCAGGTGGGGTGGAGCCCGCATCTCGAAGCTCTTCGACAGTATCATCATCAAACCTAACGAACATATTAGGGCTTGTGCACAAATCACGTGAGTTTCGATAGGGGGGGCGGGGTCACGAAAAAATCACGACAGATCACGTTGGGGGCTATAAGGAGCCCTCACGTGTACTTTTCTACAGTGAACGAACAAAGAAATAATCTACCACATGAGTAGTTTTTCTCGGTTTCGTTAAAAATAAATCATCACTTGTTAAATACTTCAAAATAGCGAGTCTATTTTACGAAATTTTGGCGCGCGTGGCCTTAATGACCCCGCCCGCTATATTATTATTATTATATCAGCTCATATAAGTCCCCACCGAGCGTTTATTCCCATCTGCCCCCTTCGGAGCTTGCCACCGGGGTGGCGGTTGGGACTAATTAGGTGACGTTCGCCACTACCGTTTATTCCCATCTGCCCCCTTCGGAGCTTGCCACCGGGGTGGCGGTTGGCACTAAATTTAGTGCGTTTATTCCCATCTGCCCCCTTCGGAGCTTGTCACCGGGGTGGCGGTTGGCACTAATTAGATGACGTTCAGCACCACCGTTTATTCCCATCTGCCCCCTTCGGAGCTTGCCACCGGGGTGGCGGTTGGCACTAAATTTGGTGCGTTTATTCCCATCTGCCCCCTTCGGAGCTTGCCACCGGGGTGGAGGTTGGCACTAATTAGGTGGCGTTTACCGCCCCGGTGATCGATGGCACCTATTTAGTTTCATCTGCCCCCCTCGTAGTTTTAGTACAGGGGTTTAAAGGGTTTATCGCATTTCGTATTGGACATTATCAATGGAAATTAGTATAAAACCTAACTGTATATCATGAGCAATAAAAATTATGTTTAAAATAAATAATTTTGGAATTCTTATAGTTAGTAAATTATTATAAAAATAATTAACATGGATAAATGAATTTTTTAAATTCTTTATTTCTTTTATTGGGTATAACTGTACTCTTACAATAATCAAAGATGGGTGTAAATGTTTCTGGATGTTATGTATGAGTAATAAAAATTAGGTTTATCACTATTAAATGTTATTTCATTATTATGTTGTATTGTTTGTTTATTAATTTTATGCCATTTCAAATAATATTAAACATTTTTAACAGTAGTAATTAGAGAAACAATTTACATGGATGGGTATATAAATTATTTTAAATTTCTTTGTTTCTTTATTGGGTACTAGCTTTTTCCCGCGGCTTCACCCGCAGCATGGACAACGTTTCTATGACTTTTCGAGGGTGCGCAGTGTGCGAGCCGCAAGCGGCTCACGAGCGTGGAAAAAAGTAGCCTATGCTTAATTGTGATCCTTGTTGGTACAGGGGTCTAAAGGGTTTATCACATTTCGTATTGAACGTTATCAATGGAAATTGATATAAAACATCACTGGGTATCACGAGCAATAGCAGAGGGGGCAGATGGGAATAAACGGTGGTGCTGAACGTCATCTAATTAGTGCCAACCGCCACCCCGGTGACAAGCTCCGAAGGGGGCAGATGGGAATAAACGCACTAAATTTAGTGCCAACCGCCACCCCGGTGGCAAGCTCCGAAGGGGGCAGATGGGAATAAACGGTGGTGGCGAACGTAACCTAATTAGTCCCAACCGCCACCCCGGTGGCAAGCTCCGAAGGGGGCAGATGGGAATAAACGAATGCGTGCTGGCCTATCAAAAATTCGCCGCCTCGCTGGGGTGCGACCACGTCGTGTATACTCCAAGTGTGCCTAAAACTGCTGGTTTTTTGGATACGTCCGGACGTTAAAATTTTTGGCCGGTGCACTCCGGGAGGTAAGATTTCTTCTTTTGGGGTTTTATTTCTTCTTTTTAAAAAGGTTACCTGCTTAAATTCATATGGACGTGTAGAATTTTTTTATTATTTACTAGCTGTTGCCCGCGACTTCGTACGCGTGAAAAACTAAACGTCATAAATTATGAGAATTATGAAAAACCACATTAAAATGAATCATTTGAGATACTAAATGACTGTGAGAGACTGTGGCTGAGAGTAAGGATGACGACAGCATCAGAAATAAATTATGAACTCTTGATCTCTAAATTGCCCTCCTAGTTAAACTTCGCAAAACCTTACTCGTTTAGTTTTCCATCAAGTCTTCGATTTGTAATTCATCAAAATCACAAAATGAGTACATAAATGACGCTACAAAACTATGACGTCACGCCTAGGTATTACAAACATTTTTAGAACAAAATGTCGTTTTTGACAGAAGTAAAAAAGTAAATCAGATGACTAGCATTCATCATCCCTGTTGTACCATTCCGTCGAGTTCAGCAATCACTCCTCTCCAATCTTGAGGTGCTCGTATGAAAACACCAAGTTTGACCCGAATATTTTGCTTGCGGCGCAATTTCAGTACCTACTCCCCGGTCATGTACAGTTCGTTTGCTGATTTAGCTGCACCTTTGACGGCTCGCGTCAAACACTCCGTTAAAGGGGCCACCCTGAGTTCAATCGCGCCGTGAGCCCGAAGCGGCGAGCGGCATTTATAAAAGGTGCAGCTATTTTAGCGAACGAACTATACATGGCCCTGGTGCCCCGCGTCGCCACCGGCAACTTCTGGCATAAATAACTACTAAAGAGTATACCAATCACACACTTATCCCTCCAGATGCCCTGTACCATTCTGACCACAGCTTAAAAAGCTATCCTGTGCGTCATAGTGCACTAACCCTAGTCCTAGAACCACTCGGACTAAACGTGTTGTCTATGGTAATCTTGAAGGTGGTGATGGTATGGGACGTTAATCGCCAGGAAAGGAGTGTGACAGACAATGATGTTCAGTCAACAATTTTTTTTAAACAAAACTTCACATTTTGTTCCGAGCGAAACGTCTTCCTGCGTCAAAATCAAACATAAAATGAAAGATTCCCCCCGCCCCGCAGACGAACGCGGGGGATATTTTCCATATTTTTTCAAGTGTATTTGCAGCACAAAACATTTAGGCCACGCCCCTTTTTTATGTTTTCGAACAATGTTCTGTTTAAAACATCGCGCTGCGGACCCGGCTTTAGGGTGATGATTATGTATAAATATAGGAGGGGTTCTATATTATACTGTATAATTTAAATTATTTCAAAGGTATATTACGTTTTCATTTATCAAAATTGTTTAATTTTGATTTTCAAATTAAATTCATTACTTTTAAAAATTTTGTAATAGACTTGCCTTATAATATAATACACTTTAGTAGCTTATCTATTTAAATATAAAATACGTATAATACATAAACCTTATTATCAAGGAGAATATTTTTAGGATTAGGGTGTATTCACAAAATTGTTACTTAAACAAACTTAAAATTAGTACTCCCTGAAAATGTATGGGCCGATTCCAAAGAAACTTTATACACATAAGCAAGTCAAGCAAAATTCTAGCTTCTATTCTTCATATAGCAACTTGCAATATTCTAGCTTTTGGTTCGAAATAATTTATTTTAAAAAAGATTAGCGAATTTTAAGATTATTATAAAAAACCATAAATTACTATTATTCAATGACAACACATTTTTTTTAAATGCAATCTATCTACAAACTAGAATTTATCGACTGGCATATATGTATAATGTTTTATTAATCGGCCCATCCATTTTAAAAAAGTAGTAATTTTAAGTTTGTATGGGAAACGATTTTGTGATTACACTCAATATTAATCAACTTGTTCTAAAGAACTTCGTGAAAACAGCCACAATTTTTAAACAAATATAACATAAATAATACATGATATTCTGAAATCGTATTCAGTCTTACACATACAAATAAAATAGGGAATGGCAAGAACATATTATTCATAATTCAAATAATTTTAAAATAAAACCTTAGATTTTACATTTTAAAAAATTAGGTATATGAGATAATAGAGAATATAAGAATCTGAGACTGAAAAGTATAATTACCAGACCCTCGTTACCCATAATAAACTAAACCTAATCAAAGCTAAATAGGAAATAAGCAAAGCGGCTTGGATAAAGTTTTACGTTAGAGCTTACCAGACTTTAATTTGAAATCATTGGGGGCATACCCCTACCTAGCTAGCGCCGCCATTAGTAAAAAACATTACACGCTGAGTTTATGCTTTGACGAAAGGCTGAATTTTAAGAATTGATACTGTAGTTTACATAGAAACTATCATCTCTGTGTAATATAGTTCGCTGTAGTTATAGATAGCATAGGTGCTAAGTGCGCACTTATAGTGTCTGTAACTACATAGACCTCCATAGAGTGGAACTCCTTGCCTGCGTCAGTGTTTCCAGATTCCTATAATTTAGGGATCTTCAAGGCAAGAGTGAATAGGCATTATTTGAGTTTGCGTGTACCATCCTCGACTGCATCATCACTTACCATCAGGTGAGTTGCAGTCAAACGCACTCAAATTTTTAATTTTAAAAAAATAGATCTTACATACCTATTCTTCATTTTCATCGTGTAAAATTTTCGTCAAGGCATATACTCAGCGAGAAATCCTTTTTTTACTAATGGGCAGCGCCAGTTAGGTAGGGGGGTGCCCGTAGACGGGAAATAGACTCTAATCATGATACTGTGACCAAAACGAACCTATAAAATCGGAAAAAAATGGCTTCATAAATTGTCAACAAATGTATTTGAAATTTTGTAAGAGACTTTTGTCTTTTTCAACCTACAAATATATAATTTTCAACAGACTTCAAAAAGAATGCTATCTTCAATTCGACTGTATTTTTTGTTTGTATGTTACGCGATTTCTGCGCCGATTGTGGACCGATTTTAATTATTCTTTATTTTTTAATTAAAAGGT
Source organism: Coleophora flavipennella (assembly GCA_947284805.1). Lineage (NCBI taxonomy): Eukaryota > Metazoa > Arthropoda > Insecta > Lepidoptera > Coleophoridae > Coleophora > Coleophora flavipennella. The sequence continues at coordinate 6,058,056 of OX369289.1, read as the reverse complement.
AAAGTAGTAGCATATAAATTGTTACAAAATCGGTTAATACTTTTTAGAAAAAACAAAAATGTTCCCATGTTGATATGTCTTTTATTGATCCGATTGCATAGGTTCCCTGGGAAAGTTGTTCAGTTTTATAAGTCTAATATTTAAGCATCTACCGTTTGCGGCTTTATTATGCTATTGCAAGTACCCAAAATAACGCAAATAAATTTATTTCATTGATCAATTACAAAAATAACACTTGTGTATGTTGTTTAGTTTTATACCAAAAGAGTATTTATCATTTTTGATTCGATTCACCAGAATCACATTAATTGACAAGTCAAGAAATTAATAAGCATCTTAGAGTATAAAATTAAAAGTCTATAACGAACTAACCTGAAAACAGTATTTTACTCTGTGCTTATTCGTTTTTTCTAATGTTCGTAACCTATTTCGATACAAAAGTGCGAACTCTACATTGATATTGTTACAGATCGTCCTATGAGTCCAATCGATGAAGAGATATAAATACAGTCAATATAGATATTAAGTATAGAATAGTAACTGTGGCATTTTTCTCCCCTAAGGATAAAGATTACACTTAAACCACTATACAAACTCTGGCTATTAATAATATACATATTTTTGATAGTCTCATTCTGGTTTAAAACGCTCTCGACCAAATATGAACTATTCCTATTCAATGAATGGAATCTTCAAAAATTTTTTCGTGATAAAATCATTGATAAATTATCTTTTTTACACAATTATGTACCAATGTAAGTACTTAGCTTGATATCTCGCGAATCAATACTATTATACACGATATATGCTACATAATCTCACTGGATAGACCCGCATAAACAGCCAGAAGATATGCTGTACTGTACGTTAACCGTTATGTCGACTTCAGTTTACAATACAATCACAACATAAAAAAGACAATAACATAGAACAAAATATTAATCAGTTTACTTACAGCTTAAACCAAACCAAACCAACGGAATATAGGGTAAGCCACCCCGATTCTGCCACTTAACATGATAAAACCCATTAATTAATGATTACCAAACATTCAGGTTTTTTGAAAAAAAAAAGTTATAAGGCTTTTATTGTTGCAAGATTAGGGTGTCTCCTATTTCTAACACCCATTTTTTATAACTAAGAACGTTCAATACAAGAATAATAAATATTCTTTAAATTATTCGTTGTGCCCTGTGCGGTTATGGCGATTCCCCCAGCTAACTAAAGTCGACGCCATAATTCGAGAGACAAGTTTGACAAGTAAATGACAGATAAAGGGTTACCAGGGTTAGACGAAATTAAATAGTGATGTGGCCGATATCGATAGACAGTATCGACTCGACTATATGGTTTGTTAAGTCGGAATTTTCGATCAAATTCGGGAATATTGTTGTTGCAATTGGCGTTTTTCGTAGTAAAACGCCATCCTCAGTATAGATTACTCAAACACAAATTTGTTCCACAAAATCAATTAGTTTCGCCAACCGGTTTCGCTTAGAGATTGAGATCTATACTCGGGAATACTATAATGAGGGGGTTTAAAATTTGATATTTCTAAAAAAAGCATAAACATGTCAAGATCATATTATGACCTATGCCGCGTTCTAAAACACGAGAATTTCGTTCAAAATAAGTTCAAAATTATTATTTCGGGACGCGGCATAGATTGCATAATATTGACTTAATAGTTACTTATAAGTCTATTTCTAGCTCAAAGTTTATGGTTTCATCTGACTTCAAAAAAGGTTGTTTTTTATTTTAATTTGTATGTTTATTGTGTACCGAGTGACGTGGAATCTGCCTGGCTTTGTAATATTGACAGTATAAAAATCCGTTGCCGTGCCGTCCGGACGGTGGAGATCGTACTTTCAAAGATACTACTAATGCTGCTGGCTACCTGCATCCTGCATACTTCACGCCGTCGACAGACTAGCTGATTAATTCTGCCTTAAGAGTTGTATGAAACATTTCCCGGCATCATTTAATAATAAATTTTCTCAGTATCTCAATCTACTCCGCACTGCCATTCCAATCTATTTTGTACTATTGTTGTACACAACACAAGTGTCAACCCTATCAAGAGTTCACGCACACCTATAAACATTTACGGACAGGTTTAAACCGTTAAAATTAAAGGTTTAATCCCGTATTTTAACCTTATTTATTTATTATTACGAAATCTATCGCACTACGGTTGACATTGACAAGTACGCACAGCGTTTTGTTTATCTTCAGCTACCTGCATACTGCATACTTTGTCCCCATCGTCGTCGCGCCGCCGCCGACCGACTAGATACATAAATTCTGGCTCAATGAAATATTTCCCGGCATCATTAAATAATAAATTTTCTTAGTATCTCAATCTACTCCGTACTCCTATTTGGAAATGGATCTCAATCAGTAATATTACATAAGTGTCAACCCTATCAAGGTTTGAAAGAGATGCAATTTGTAATTGCATGCGTCTTGTCACTTTGTATGGAGTGTCGTAGTGCTACCTTGGTTATCGCACTTGATGCCGGCCATAGTGTCATTCGCTCAAATATACGTATAGCGGTGAGGCCAATCAAAACAAACGTCTTTAATAATCGTCGTTGGTTAGTATTTGCACTTTCTATGTTTATATCTTACATTGTAATGTAAAATATTAAATTAATTTGATTATTTCACCGTAACTAATGGATAAACAGCACTGGTATCCAAAGCCGTATTTTTTTAAATATCGATACGAACAGCACTACCCTAACTATGGCAACACTTGTGCAAAACGAATTGTCAAAGTTGTCTCTCGAATTATGGCGTTGACTTGGATAGATAATCATTACTCGCTGAGTACATACTTTATCGAAAATTTTCGAAGAATAGGTAATGTAGTTGATTTAAAACCTATGAACTCTTGTGAAATATAGTTCGCTGTAGTTACAGATAGCATAAGTGCTAAAAGTAGGAGCTATATTTCACAGAGTTGATTATTTCAAAATAAACTACATTACAAATTCTTCTAATTCATTGTCGAAAACTTTCGATAAAATATGTAATCAGCGAGTAATTATTTTTTAACTAATGGCGGCGCTAGTTAGGTGGGGGAAGGAACGGAAGGAAAGTGCTGCCGCTTACGAATATAGAAATCTGTCTGCGGTACTAGTGGCACAAAGTAGATAGTATACAACGGACCGCACACACATAATTTGGGAAACAACAGACGACTCTTTCTGTCGCAACCATGTCGCATATGCCATTTGGTTACGGGGCTAGCCAGTTGATTAACTACTATAGGCTTTAAAAATAAAAACGTGTCGGACGTAGGCAAGACGGTATGGTTAGGTAAAATTAGCACGTCTGGTGCCGCCTTAAAAAGAAGCTCCGCGAAGCGGAGGTTTTCCGTTGACCCGGATTTTTTCGGAGTTTCTTTTTATCTTATGGGTTGTTTACAGGTATTAAGTAGCCAAGTACATAAGTTGATTTTAAGTAATTTAGTGCGTGTAAACAGTCACTAAGGAGCTATTAAGTTATAAGTGATTTAGGTAGATAAGTAAAGAATAGATTCTAATCTATTTTTCGAATAAGAAGCCTCACCCCTCGCACCGCGCGCATGCCCCGGTGTCAAAAATTTACATTTAGTACGTAATCACTACGTACTTACTACTTAATCACTTATTACATGTAAACGCTGGACTACTTATAACTATTACTTATAAATTAAAACAAACTTGATTACTTTGCTACTTAATATGTATAAATTAGGCATTAAAATAATCATTTGACTGCGTCACGGTAACATGAGACGTGGAATAATAGTAAAGTTAGTATATTGCATTGAGTGTACTAACTGGATAGAGGGTGCGCCGCCGGTCAGTCGATGGGCGGTGGTTGAGCAGGAATGTTCGCGGGAGGCGCCGTCAGATAGCCTGCCGAGTGTGGCGCCGCTGTCGACAATAAACATAGGTACTTTAATACTTTCTAACATAGCAGAATATCCAACTTAACCTAAAGCACACCCCGGACACTTCTTACAACGGGCGGGAAATGACATTTGTAAAAACAAATGACGGAACAATTGAAATCACGTCGAAATCCTGTATATTCGACAACCAAACTGTAACCCATCTGTATCAATCTGGTTGATGAGGGGGTGAGGACGCAATCTAGAGAGCGGCAGGGAGTGTCCATACTGTATGTAAGTACTAATATATATATATACTTTGCCTAAACTATGGACCTCAGTTATGGCGAGGTATTGTTTAGAACAGTTGTCTCTGTTTTTTTTTTACTTTACGTGTAAAGAGTAAAGAAAATAACCACACTTTTATGCACTTTTTCAATGTTTACTTTTTTAACTCAGATATAGGCATTTTTGCAAAAAAAGTGAGTCCGACAATATGTCAGGATTTTGTTGAGGAATAAGAGAAAAAAAAAGGTGGTATGTCGAACTGTAGTGAAGTAAAACAGCAAAAATTGACAAAAGTTAAGCAAACTTTGCAATTTATTTTAGAAAATTTTATCAAGTCGTGTTTTGGCTTCCTACACTTTATAGCAGACATATTGTTATAAATTTATTTAAAAAAATATATAAATGTATTGCAGTTTCAACCGCAGAAAAATGACTTTTTCAAACCCTCGATTTCGGGGTTTGCATTATTTTCTGAAAGGGTTTCGCCTTAAAACCAAGTACTCATGAAATTGAACAACTTTCTCCAAGAAACTTATACTAGATGAACCCTGTGGATATAGACAGTGAGCGGGTTTTTTTAGCCTATGTCCATCCTGAAATTCCATTCTATTGGTGAAATATTTTTTAAATCGGATATTACTTTCGAAAATTACCTCCTACATAGAAACATACATAATAAAAATTATAATATTAATATAGAAAAAGCAATTAAAAATGACTTCACATACTAATTGGTCAACAATTGATCAGTCGATTTTAAATTTTTGTATAGTATTTCTTTGCCCGGATTGTAGAGGTTCCTTGAATAATTTTTTTTAGTTTCTTAAGTCGTATCAACCTTCCAGCAATTTTCAGCTAATAAAAAGCCTGTATAGGCGGTGAAGGTGAGGAAACCTGCACACACCTACGAAGAAACTCGAAAGTTGTGTGAAGTCGACCAACCCGCACTGGGCCTGCGTGGTCGACTAAGGCCCGATCGCCCCAACTCAGGGTAGGCTCGAGCGAGCCCCTCGGTGGGGACGTATAAGAGCTGATATGATGATAGGCGTAAGTATAGACAAACATGTTGGTAACACTTTAATATAGACTTCAAGCGTGCAAACCGCGGCTAGTTTTATCAGTGCAGCAGTGTGATGAACAAATCGTAGTGTACCAACATGCGATCTTGTATCGCCCTCACTTTCTCTCCGGACAGGTTAGAGCAAGATACACTACTGACCTGCGAGCGAGTGCTGGTACTGCGGTGAAGTTATGAACAAGTCGTGGCGCTGTGCTGAGTATTGCTCCCACACGCGGCTCTTGCCCAGTATCACCCTCACTCTCTCTCCGTAAAGGTTAGAGCGAGACATAGACTTCAGTGCGTTGACTAGTTGCGCGGCCGCCTGTCCGTCGAGACGGGTCTCGAGAAGTAACAGGAGTTCGCCGATCAGATCTGTTTCAAGTGCCTAAAATGAAAAATTAAAAATTAAGTTGATGATATAGGTATTTTATATAGAGATGGCTCAGGGCATACATGATAAGGAACAAGAGAGAGAGCCTATTTAGATGATTTATTGATATGAGATATGAAGCAGTTACTGTATTATTATTATATCAGCTCATATACGTCCCCACCGAGGGGCTCGAGCCTACCCTGAATCAGGGCAGTTACTGTATACATAATTATTATTTTCTATGGGGTGCCTTTTAATTAGTTCTTGATAGCAAAGGATATGAATGTATTCGTGATAACAAACAACTTTCCCAAAGAAACTATATGTCAAATAAGAAAAAAATGTTTGGTTCTTTATAAATGTTTGCTGATTTGATAACTTGTTATATCAAGGAACTTTTGCTCGAAGTCTTGTTCCTCCGAGCCAGAAATAAAAAAAAAGTGGTAAAGTAAAATCACATGCGCGGTAAAATCAATTTTGCGCACACTCGACTGGCATACACATCCATTATGACGGAATAAATAAATAAGTATATTTTTTACTACACATATATTGACTATTCATAATCTTATTCGTTTTCACAATTAAAACATCTCAATTCAGTATTACGAAAATTACGTACGCATGCGTTAGTTTTTTATTAATACCATCATACATAGACTACAATAAGGATTGGCATAATATTATTATAAGCATTAAAACCTCCTTAGAAAAGATAAAATATTCATTGGCGTAACCTAACCTAAAGAGAATTTAAACCTCACGGAGGAAAACCAATCTTTTTTAAAATTCTCCTATCAAAAATCTAAAGAAGATTTTGTATCTTTAGTTATTATATTTTTCATTTGCTAGAAATGTCTTGTTTCTCCGAGCTAGAAATTTTAAAAAAGTGGTTAAGTAATAGCACGTGTGCGGTAAAATCTATTTTGCGCACACTTGACTAGCATATAAAGGACCACTTTTCGAGCAACTGTATTGAAACAGTAAATTTCAAAACTAAACAACTTTACAGATCATTTTAATTGTCTTTGCCGGCAGTAGTTTGCAATACTCCATCACGGCCGGCGGGTCCGGGCTCAGAATATAGGAAAATAATCAAATTCAAGAACAAAATTAAAATCATATCAACATATCTTTCTCTAAACCTTCGAAAAATGATGTAGTAATTATTTTATGTCACCCTCTTTTTACCCCTGAAATTATGTTTTTTTTTATAATTACATGTGCTTTGTTATCATTCTCCCGATTTGGTAAAAAATATTTTTAAAAAATATGTTATAACGGGCGGTAGGGGAATCTGATTTAAAAATGTTACTTTAATAGATGACGCCAAAAGTAAAAGCGTGCTTTACAAACAACCCTAAAGGTAGCATTCAAATCTTGGTGACGGCGACAGACAACCGCGACCGGGTCGCATGACCCCCTGTTTGTATGCTGTCGCGCGACCCGGTCGGTTGCATTCGTCAGTGCTTCATATCGCAGATTAAAAATAAAGGACATCAATTTCTACCTGTGTCGCCAAGATCGGAATACTTCCTTTTTTTTATTCACAATTGGTGAGCCCTTGACATCATCTCACCTGATGGTAAGTGACGATGATGCCGAAGATGGAAGCGGGCTTACCAAGATTCCCCAAAACAATGGGAAACTGGCTATCTTATCTTCAAGCTCAAACACATCAATGATGGTAACATTGATGCTTGGTGATGAGACTTCGAAAATATTCGCTAACCAAACCGAGTCATACAAAGTTAGAATCGAACCCGCGACCTCCTGATGTGGAGCTAATTGACTTAAACATTACGCCACGGAGGCGGTCAAATGTAAATATATCTGAAAAAATGTTACCTGTAACACCAATCTGTCAGTATTGACGGTACTGTTGAATATAGAGGCTAAAGCTTCGCACGCACACCCCACTATTTCCCGACACGTCTTCACAGCCGTCTTCAAGCCAGCCATCACTTCAGTTTGGGTCAGCGCGTTCACACATGCCTGAAATAAATATATTTGTGATAAATAGTGTTTTTTTTTTAGAAAAAAAACAACCAAATTTTAGTCAAATCGGAGCTGCTTCACTTTTGGCGGCCATTTTGTTTTTCGCCATATTTTTACATCTTAAATGTTCATATGGTGTACATTTTTTCAGGGAAACACCCCTCTATCTCTGACCGTTTTGATAGGCAATTGACAATCTCCATGAACAGATGAATGAAGTTCTATTAAACACCGATAATAACCATTTCGGTTAATTTGGCTTTCAAATAAAAAAAATGCATTGAAATCGGTCCACCCGTTTAGCAGCTGCTATGACATGTACAGACAGACAGACATAGGCTAATAATTTTGTTAGTGGTAAGACCTTTTATGCTTGCGGTTCCAATCCTGCCACGTAACAATGTGTTTTCGAAATTGTTTAATCGGTTGTTTATCCGACGCTGTTATGGATAAGATAAGATAAGATAATTGTTTATTTGCAAGAATACTTTACAATTAGGTATTAACATAATAAATAGGTAGTACTGTATTCAGCCGTCAAGAAAGCATGCAAATATTTCAACAGGAAATTACAATTAAATTTTAAATTCTAAAAATTCTTTAACACTATAAAAACAGTGATTTTAGAGCCATTTTGTCAACTTATCTTTATATAGATTACCTTCTAACGTTATAATTTCAACTGGAAGCTTATTAAACAGTGCAACACTCATATTAGAAATATTTCTTTTATATATATATATCTGAGTGACAAGGAGGTTGATGTAATAGATGTATATACTGAGCCCTTTTTTGTCTTATGGTAACATCTCTCAGGTTTCTTAAGTATTCTGGATGATTCTTAACAAATAGTTAAACTTTCCTTGTGTACAAGCAGGGCAATGGCAAAATTTTTAATTCCTTAAACAATGGTCTGCAGCTATCTCTAAACCATGAATTACAAATTGCACGTATACACCTTTTTTGTAGCTTGAAACTTCTGTCTGAGTCGACAGAGTTTCCCCATAGGATCAAACCATAACTAAGTATTGACGATACATGTCCATGATACGCTGTTAAAGCAGCTTCCTTCGATACAGTTTGTCTTAATCGTCTTAGTGCAAATACAAAACGTTCCAACCTATTACACACAAAATCAAAATGATCTTTCCAATTAAGATGTTTGTCAATATTAATACCTAAGAATTTATATCCGCTAGCTTCTTCAAGCTTGTTATTATTATAATTTACATTTAAGAATACTGGTTTAGTCGCCTAGGAGTGAAATTGTATAAATTTAGTCTTATTAATGTTCACACTTAGGTTATTATTGTTAAAGCGGTATTTATTTTTGATTCAAGTGTCATTTTGTCTTTGTCGCATTCAATAACTAAAGTAGTCATCATATCAGCCACAAATCGTCCACTGCTGGACAAAGGCCTCCCCCAAGGATTTCCACGACGACCGGTCCTGCGCTGCCCGCATCCATCGGCTTCCCGCGACCTTCACCAGGTCATCGGTCCACCGCGTGGGAGGCCTGCCTACGCTACGTTTTCCGGTGCGCGGTCGCCACTCGAGAACTTTACTGCCCCATCGGCCATCTGTTCTACGAGCTATGTGCCCTGCCCACTGCCACTTCAGTTTGGCGATTCTGTGAGCTATGTCGGTTACTTTAGTTCTCCTGCGGATCTCCTCGTTTCTGATTCGATCACGCAGAGAAACTCCGATCATAGCACGCTCCATTGCCCTTTGGGTGACCTTGAGCCTTCTTATGAGGCCCATAGTAAGCGACCATGTCTCAGTTCCGTAAGTCATCACTGGCAACACACACTGGTCAAAGACCTTAGTCTTGAGACACTGCGGTATTTGGGACGTGAAGATATTGCGAAGCTTCCCGAACGCTGCCCAGCCGAGTTGGATTCGTCGATTGGTCTCTTTCTTGAAGTTGGAACTACCTAGCTGGACTGTTTGTCCCAGGTATACATATTCGTCAACAACTTCCAGTGTAGAGTCTCCAACCTTTAGAGGAGTGGGTGCGACACGGACATTTAACATTATTTTCGTCTTGTCCATGTTCATTTTAAGACCCACTTGTTGAGAGAACTTACTGAGGCCATCGAGCATTGTGCTTAGGTCTTCCATAGTCTCAGCCATGACCACGATATCGTCAGCGAATCGGAGGTGGGATATGTACTCGCCGTTGATATTGATACCGAGTCCACCCCAGTCCAGAAGCTTAAAAACATCTTCCAGGGCGGCGGTGAACAGTTTCGGAGATATAACGTCTCCCTGTCTCACCCCTCGCTGCAACTGGATAGGTTTCGAGTTCTGGTCCTGGAGGCGAACCGACATGGTGGCGTTTTCATACAGACACTTCAACACCTCGATGTATCGATGGTCAATTTGGCACCGCTGGAGAGACTGCAGCACAGCCCAGGTTTCGACTGAATCAAAGGCCTTCTCATAGTCCACAAACGCCAAGCATAGTGGCTGATTGTACTCTTCGGTCTTCTGTATAATCTGCCGCAGCGTATGTATGTGGTCTATGGTACTAAAGCCTTTTCGGAAGCCGGCTTGTTCGGGAGGCTGGAAGTCGTCAAACCTGCGTGCGAGACGATTCGTAATGACTCTCGAAAACAGCTTGTAGACATGGCTCAGAAGTGAGATGGTTCTGTAGTTCTTCAGCAGGGTGTTGTCACCCTTTTTGAAGAAAAGCACGACCACACTTCTGTGCCATGCCTTAGGCGTTTGTCCCTCGAGTAGAACGGAATTAAATAACTTCTGAAGAGCTTTTAGTACCGGTGATCCACCTGCTTTCAGAAGTTCAGCCGTAATTCCATCATCACCCGGTGCCTTGTTGTTCTTGAGCTGTTTGAGAGCCATTCTAATCTCGTACAGGCTGACGTCCGGGATATCTTCGGTATAGTGTCGGGTTAGTCTGGCTCTTGGGTCTTCAGCCAGATCGCTGACAGGCAAACGTGTGGTCTTGTATAATTGTCCATAGAACTTCTCAACTTCTTCCAGCAACTCAGTCTTAGACGATATGGTCCTGCCGTCCTCAGTCTTCAGCTTGGTCAGTTGGCTTTGTCCAACAGACAGATCTCTCGCGAACACTTTTGAGCCTTTGTTGTGCTCGATCGCCTCTTTAATACAATTTGTATTATATTGGCGTAAATCGCGAGTTAGGGACTTAGAGATCTGCCTGTTTAGTTGCCGATACTGAGTAGCGTCTTCAGAGGACTGCAAAACCAATTTGCGTCTTTCTTCCATGAGGTTGCTGGTGAACTCGGAGATTTTTTTGGTTCTGTTTGAACGGCGAGTTTTAAAAATCTTAGACCCGACCGTTTGAACAATTTCCAAGAACCTGTCATTAAAGTCAACTAAAGTAGTGTCATCCGCAAATAGTATACATTTGTGATTAGTGGCTTTGGGAAGGTCATTTATATACAGTAGTAACAATAATGATCCCTAATTACTGCCCTGGGGAACTCCTGAACTATTGATTCTAAACTGAGATTTGTATATTGTTTTCATAAAAACTTGACCCGATGGATTGAGCTTCGAAATTTCCGTACAATGTTTCCTGTTCCCCAAATAGCTTTTGAACCAGTCAAATGCTTTACCCCTAATTCCATAAGATTCTAGTTTGCAGAGTAGTATTGAATGCTTTACAAAATCAAAAGCCTTGCTCATGTCTAAAAATAACGACATAACCGTGTTTTTGTCGTTAATAGACTCTGTGACTTTTTTAACTAAATTAAAACAAGCGGTGAAGGAAAACGTAGCACACGCCTGCGAAGTAACTCGAAGGTTGTGTGTGAAGTCGACCAACCCGCACTGGGCCCGCGTGGTCGACGAAGGCCCAATCGCCCTTATTCAGGGTAGGCTCGAGCCCCTCGGTGGGGACATATATGAGCTGATATGATGATCCTTTTTGGCATAGTGACAATATTTACATACATATTTTTTTAACAAAATCTCGGCACACGATTAAACCTATATATTTCGATAGGGAAAGCAAATACAAACCGAAAATGTATTGGACATTTTGCCCTAAAGCGTCACGTTGCTGAGATATTTTGTGAGAAAGTTAGGGAAATTAGTGTTATGATAACCTTTAACTCCAAATATCTCAGCAACGTGACGTTTCAGGCCAAAATGTCCTAGTATATTTTCGGTTTGTATTTGCATTTCCTGTCGAAAAATATAGGTTCAATCATGCGCCAAATGTTTTTGAAAAAAATGTATTAACATATATCGTCAATATGCCACGCACCCATACAAAATATACAACCCCTTTCCAATGACAGTTTTAAGGTGATCTCATATAAAGTTCTCGTATCAAGTTGCATCATCACTTACCATCAGGAGAGTTGCAGTCAAACGCACTCAAATTTTTAATAAAAAAAAGAAAAAACGTGTGTTTTACTACCACTCATAAAAACTCAACTAAAATAAAGGTAAAAACTTAATTGTCTTGCGGCATCGACGCGCCCTCCGTACTGCGTCTAAGCTAGCACGAGTAAAGGTCTTAATGTGAATATGAAGAGATCTTGGGGGGCAAAGGGACCAGGGTTGTAGAGGAGCACAAATTATATAAGTACTACGAACTTTTTAATCTATGAACTTAAAAATATAACTAGAAAACGTAACAAACGCGGAAAAGTTGAAAAAAAATAGTTTTAGAATGCGGAAAGATGATAAGTAAGAAAAAAGCAAAGACAAGAAGTGAAAAGTCAAAATTTTGAACTTAATAACAAGAAAAAAATTAAAAAAGAAGACAAAATAGATTAAAAATAGAAATAGAACAAAAAGTATGATTTTGTCACAGTCTTACCTGTGTGTCAGCCATAGCAGCTAACACGGGCACTGTACATTGCGGACATGCCGGCAGTAACCTCGTCAGCCGCGGTAGCTCTCCCAACTGAGCACAGACTTCGCCTAAAGCGGGCTTCGCTCGGAGAAGAGTGGTTAGCGCTTTGGCGCAAATGAAACCTCTGCTGCCCTGTACATTGAGACATTGGTCACGATTTATAATTATGAAGACGATAAGGGTCTTAATCCCCCCCCCCCCTCAAACTAGGTTTGGCGTTACGTAAAACAACGTTGTAAACAAAATCGATAAGTATCGCTAGTCAAAAAGATGAAGTATATTACTTAGAAGAAGAAAGATTTTGGTGTAATTTATGAGCACGTCATAGACCGCTCGAGAATTTCTTGAGAAATTAATGCATAGCAATTTCGTAACAGAAATTTTGCCTTATTTGAAAACTGAAAATGATAGCCAATATTATTACAATCTTTTTTTATGCTATACTTCATCTTTTTGTCTAGCGATAGGTAACAATTTTATCTAGAATCATTATCATATCAGCTCATATACGTCCCCACCGAGGGGCTCGAGCCTACCCTGACGTTAGGGCGATCGGGCCTTAGTCGACCACGCGGGCCCAGTGCGGGTTGGTAGACTTCACACACAACCTGCGAGTTTCTTCGCAGGCGCATGCAAATTTTCTCATGATGTTTTCCTTCACCGAAGAGCGTCGAATAAACGTACATATGAAATCTAAATTCGAAATTACATTGGTACGTGGCAGGATTCGAACCACGACCTCCCGGGCAGGAGGCGGCGGCCTTAGCCGTTACGCCACCGACGCTCCACCATAAACCACCAACATTTAGAACCATAAACGTTTGCTATCCGTTTTTTCACGTAAACGCCAAAACCAGTAGGGGTGTCAATCCTTAAAGTCTGGTTAGACGTGGCGAATGGCATTGTACTTGCATGCGCAAATAGGCGTGAGCAAATATTTGAAGTTTTCTTGTGCAAATTGAGAGTTTGTGCAAGAAAACTTGGGCTATTCAGCGTGTAACCGGACCAACACAAGTTGAGGTTGTATAAGCAAGCATTAGTGTGTATATTAGTCGGTAATAAAACTAAGCAGTTATTTGTTTTCAATGAAGTAAAGTTGTTATTTGGCGCGAGTTTACCTTTATTGAAACCTAAGCTAGCGAAGAATCCTAGGATTCTAAGATAGAATCCTGGGCGTAGCAAGGGTTTCAGAGAAATAAGTTTGCTAACGAATGAAACACACAATTTAATAAGCGAGTAATTTTTTTTGGTGTAAGAAAAACAGCTTAATATTTGATTCTTATTTTAAAAACTCTTTCCACGCTAGCGGTTAAAACGCAACTTTTCGCGCTAATATGGAATGACAAACTAAATTAATCCCAGCGTGTGAGGTGAAAAACAAATTGTTTCCAACAAAACGACTTTCTTTTTAGACAAATTGCTGGCATACAACAAAACTAAAGCTTGAGGCAGCCTTAAGGCTGTTTTACACGCAGTTTAGTTAAGTAGCGAGTTAACTTGCAGTTTTAGCCAGTTAAGTTCTTGTCCTCGCTTGGACGGGGGTTTGCCAGTTAAGTAGTAACTTGACGATCAAGTACAGAGAAAAGAATTCAGTTTTATTTTTTCGGACAGTCAAGTGCAAGTCCACCCGCCCATGCGTCTCCCGCACCCCTACAACTAATCTCGCCGTGCGTGTAGACGAGTGAGTTTAGTACAGTTCTTATGATTGATCGATCACACTCGAAGATAACTAAACTCGCCTGTACGTGTGGACGCAACTTATTGCTTACCGATCCAAATCGATTAAGTTGCACCTTAATGCCTAGTTTACACATATTAAGTAGCAAAGTAATCAAGTTAATTTTAAATTAAAAGTAAATTAATTATAAGTGGTCGAGCGTTTACACGTATTAAGTGAACTAGTAGCAAGTATTTAGTGGTTAACTAAATTTTAAGTTTAAATTTAGTTGAATTTAGCGTTTAATCCATACTAAATGATAAAATGATACTAGTAGTGCGGTGCGGAAGGAGAAGCTACTTATTCGAAAAATAGATTCGATTCCATTCTACTTATCTACAAAATCATTAACTTACAACTTATGACTTATCAGCTCTTTAGTAATTGTTTACACACAGTCATCATATCATATCAGCCGAAGGACGTCCACTGCTGGACATTAGCCTCCCCAAAGGATTTCCACGGCGACCGGTTCTGTACTGCTCGCATCCAGCGGCTTCCCGTGACCTTCACCAGATCATCGGTCTACCGAGTGGGAGGCCTGCCTACGCTACCCTTTTCGGTGCGCGGCCATCCGTTCTACGAGCTATGTGTCCCGCCCACTGCCACTTAAGTTTATCAATTCTGCGAGCTATGTCGGTTACTTTGGTTTTCCTACGGATCTCCTCGTTTCTGATTCGATCACGCAGAGAAACTCCGAGCATAGCACGCTCAATTGCCCTTTGGGTGACCTTGAGCCTTCTTGTGAGGCCCATAGTAAGTGACCATGTCTGAGTTCCGTATGTCATTAAGTATTTTAATGTTGTAAACATAGTGATACTACATAGTTTTAAATACCAATGTAACTAAGTACATGTTAGTATACAAATAAATTACTTGATTTTAATCTGATACCGAATTACCTCAGCAGAATCTTTATTCAAAGCGGCTAGCGTTTCGGACAGCAACTCTTGTAGGAACTTCTTGGGGCTCCTCAGATTCCAGTGTGGGTTCTGAAGGTACAATTTGAGGTAGACTCCAGCGACCACCACCTCCCCTGGTGGGGCCCACGTTTCTTCGCCAGCGGCGACCCGTTCTAAGGTCTCTCGGTCTTCGAAACTAGTGTTGGGATCGCGGAGTTGGTTTGATTGGTGTCTAGAGGAAAATGCAAAATTATAAATAATTCTGCTGACTATAATTTTATTTTAATATTTTTTAATTAAAAATTTGAGTGCGTTTGACTGCAACTCACCTGATGGTAAGTGATGATGCAGTCGAGGATGGTACACGCAAACTCAAATAATGAATATTCACTCTTGCCTTGAAGATCCCCAAATTATATGAATCGGGAAACACTGACGCAGGCAAGGAGTTCCACTCCTGCGCTGTACGCATAATAAATGAAGAAGCGTAACGATTCGTGCGAAAAGGTGGAACATCAGCCTCATCAGGAGGGTTATGTTTTTCGAGTGTATGTAGATTTCTATGTTCCCTGCTAGCCTGAAAGGCTTGAAGGATTTTAACGTATGAGGTATCGTTAGATTTGTCTTGATCCCGTGAGTGACATAGGATACATTTTTACCAGACTGGCCTAAGACTGGTTAAGTTTTTACGCTGTCGGGTTTTTCATTGTTCAATGTATTTCTAAAGTTATTATTCTATAGGGTATACGGCCAGGTTGGTACCATTTAAATTTTATTAAAATAATTTAAATACTATTTTTGAAAAAAAAAGTAAAATTGTACTAGGTTGTTGGCGATTGAAATCCTTTCCAATTATTTTTTATTAAAATTTGAGTGCGTTTGACCGCATAACTAAGAAGTTTTAATGACTTCATTTAAGGAGTATTAAATTTTCTATTAAACACAATTTATTTCATTAAGCTAGCCTTCTTAGTTTCCGAGATTTTTAGGATTCTTTAAGTGACCCGGATTCATCGCTCTAGAGTGTATTTATTACAACTATCCCTTTTATATCCTCTTTTACCCACGTATGAAACAGCTCGTGCCTTACGGTTCTGAAGTTGGTCGCAAGACGTGTCGCAGTAGCAAACGTAAAGGTACTTACTACTCGATTGTACCGGTGCTTGCTAGATACTCGCGATCTGCATTAAAGCTTGCCGCCAACTCTAGTAAAATGACCAAAATTGGCAAAGATTGCAAGCTGTGAAACCAACAACACATTTTGGAATAGGGAATTGAAATTTGGAATGTTGACGCAAAGCCATATGAGTTACTTTTCTTTCATCTATTAAAATTCGTTTTTTTGTTCTAAAAATATTGGAAATAGCAAGGCGTGACGTCATAGTTTTTAGCGTGATAGATGTACTATTTTGTGATTTTGATAATTAATAACCGAAAACATGACAGAAAATGAATTAATATTTAGCCTATATTTCAGTAGGAACTACCAGCTCAGGGTTTTCGTGGTTCGCATCCAACACGTGCACTGCACTGGCTGCGCCGCCCTCACGCATAGCCACAGCGAGAACGCCGGGGATGTACCGCGACATTGTTAGGCGGACCTGAAAATACATACCTATCCCTAAGTGAGGCGAGGTGGGTACCGACAGCTCGTCGGTTGTCGTCCCCCCATACAAGCTCAGGGTGTTCATGGTTCGCGTCCAACATGTGGACAGCGCTGGCCGCGCCGCCTTCACGCATAGCCTCAGCGAAAACGCCGGGGATGT
This sequence comes from Coleophora flavipennella, assembly GCA_947284805.1. Classification (NCBI taxonomy): domain Eukaryota; kingdom Metazoa; phylum Arthropoda; class Insecta; order Lepidoptera; family Coleophoridae; genus Coleophora; species Coleophora flavipennella. The sequence goes on along the minus strand of OX369289.1, from coordinate 6,041,217 downwards.
ATCGCGATATTGTGAGACGGACCTTGAACGAAAATAAATATTACTTTTACACAAAAAAATCGTATTCTACATTGTTTAAATATTAGACTTCTTATTGGTTTTCCTGTAATCTATAAGTAAAGAACTATTTTATGTTTTTTTTTTCAAAATCTTAGTTCTGGTAGATTTGGGGATAAGGGGGGGCATGCACGCACACACACACACACACACACACACACATACATTTTTCACTTTTTAGTTCTTAAGACTAAATTAGTGTAAGACAACCGATCTCAACTTCGATTTTCCACCGATAGGTGGAGCCATTCGTCAATGTAAGTCCGATTTTATTCAAGGATTTCAGCATATCATATTCAATCATGAAATCTGTAATAAATTATGATTATAATCCTTCATTTACCTTAGGTCCGTGTAATTTATCAGCCATCATCCTCGCCAGGAGTTCGACAGCAGATTCTCTAGTTTCAGGTGTCTTGCTATTGCAGAATAAGTCTAATAGGTATATCACAGCACCTGGAAAAAGATATAATTTAATATCACGTCACATTCCTAACCTTGATACTGATGATAGTTCTCCCAAATATTGTCTAAAATAACTTTAAAGTAATAATTAATAAAAACAACTGCACAAAAACATTACCCCTTTTATGGAAAGTCGGGTAAAATATATCCTATGTCACTCACGGGATTAAGACGAATCTAGCGATGCCTCACACGCTAAAATCCATTAAGCCGTTAGAAGATATCGAGGAATAAAGAAACATACAACATTAGGCCCGAAAACAATACACTCCTTTTTGTGGGTAGTCGTGTAAAAACAGTGCTAACACTAATGTTTATAGAAAACAAGTTTTTGGTAGAAATGCCCTACACCTAACCAAACCAAACACAAAAAGTTGGACCCCACCGGGAATCGAACCTGTGACCTCCTGATGTGCAGCGAGTAAACTAACCACTACACCATGGAGACTATATTCAAATCACGTAACTTCCAACAGTTTGACAAAGACTTGAAAAACATTTAATCTAATATTCCCGCAGATATTTGTGGACACATGCAAATATTTCATAGGAAAGTGGCTCCCACACAAAGGTTGTCTGAGAATAGAACCACTCCATCTCTTTCCGAGGCAGTCGTAAAAGGCGACAAAAGGGATCAAAAACCAAAAGATAGGCAGCAGCGTCCTTTCTGCTTACTGTGCCACCACACCACACTGCACAGTGCGATCATCAACCTGCCTGCCAAACGTGGCGCTTACGGCAAAACCCCCCAATTCAGGGGAAGCCTATGTCCAGCAGTGGATGTCTTTATGCTTCTCAACTAGAAGGGTATTGATAGACTTACCTTTAGCTAAAGCCTCTTTAACCAACGTAGTATTAGCCAGCAATGCAGCTAATGCTGCCAAGGCTTCTGTCTTCGGAGGCCTGTCTCCTAACAACACAAGTAGATGTCCCAGGACTCCGCTGGCCGCTATATCCTCAACACATTCCCGACTGCCAGCAGAAGCAAGGACGGTTTTTAACGCGGCCTCTTGGAGATTCGGATGCGCGCGCGCCGATAGCATGCCGAATATCAGGCCGAATTGGCCTATGCATTGGATTTCTCCGCCTGTTGACAAAACATTTATAATTACTAAAATAACAAAAAGGTGTGACTACTTAAGGCATGCTTCTCATAGTTTTTTAAGTATAAGTAGAATTTTTTTTCTTTATTATTTTAGTTATCTTCTGGATGCGGGTAGGGCAGAACCGGTCGTAGGATTTCCACAACGCTGTTTTCCACTGGTGGAGGAAGGCCTTTGCCTAGCAGTGAACATCTTTCGGCTGGTATGATGAAACGTTTTCATTAGATATGAATGCTGATTCAAGTGAATAATAAAAGATAATATAATTTAAGAAGTCTTCAATAAAAGTATTCAATATAACAAAATATCAAAATATTAGTTTTTGCCCGAGGTTTTAGTCGCATGTATATGTATATTTATGAGTACGAAGTTGCGTGGTGCATGAGTGGCAATGGAATTAAGTTTTTCCTAAATCCCTCTATGCATTTACCGAAATAAAAAGTATCATATAAGTGCATATGTTGTTCTCCACCCTTTGCTTTAGCTCTATGCCAAATTTTAGCGAGATCGGTTCAGTAGTTTTAGTTAGCGTAAAAGAGTAACAATTAGACAGATAAACACGCTTCGTTTTTTTTATATTAGTATACTAGCATTAGCCCGCGGATTTACCCGCGTGGATATCGCTTTTATTTATGTAATCGAGGGTACATCGTTCAAATCGTGTATAATGTTGTTAATAAAAAAATCTCATATCAAGAAATCACTGTCAGATTTTTTTAATGTTGCAATTTTCCGGGCAACTTTTCAAATTTTTCTTTCCCCAAAAACCTTTTTCGGAATATTACGGACATCTTAAAAACTGCCAAATCGATCCAGCTGTTCTTATGTGATGAGCTTACCAACGAACAGCTAAATTTCTATTTTTATAGATAGGTAAGGAAGTAAGGATTCTAACAGGATTCTTGAATAACACTTACCGGGATTTTTAATAATGACATTGGCTAAAGCCGTGAGAGCCATCGTCATGTGTTCCACTCGCTCTGACGTCATATCCGCTTGCGTTTGCGCGTATATAAACTTCAGCAGATCCAGAATAAACTGTTGTGCGTTCTGTGTAAACAATAAAACTAGTTACAAAAGTGGCTGACTAAAAAGTTTTAGTTACATTTTTTTTTGTTCAAACCAAGCTAACAAAAACTATGGAGGGTGATGGTATAAATGTGAAGGTCTCAGTGTTAAATTTACTAAACAGGGTGTTACAAAAACGTTAACTAGGACTTCTACTTATCATACTAAAAAAAATACTCTCCCCAAGAGACTCATGACAAGTCGCAAAAAAAATTAACTCTTCATACAAATCGATCAGGTGATTGACAAACTTTGTATGGAGTCCCATTTTTTACGAGTTGTTATTGGGTCTGCGGGGTACGTTGTTCAGTCTGTTAAGTAGAAGCCCTAACGGCACCTACACCAATTTTATTACACATATATCTAAAATGACAAATTAGTAAAAATTACTAAAAATTTCACTACGATGGTTCTTTACCTAAGGGAATTTACACGACCTCATTCCATCTGTGTCGATCCACCACCTGCGTTCAAAGTTTAAATTATCTCGCACTTTAAGCTCACACCTTGATTGTCTCGCGCCCTAAGCTCACACCTTAATTGTCTAGCACCCTAAGCTCACACCTTGATTGCCTGCACCCAAATCAACATCATATAACGTAGCGATAACTCGGCAATGGACAACATTTCAAATTATCTCGCACCCTTAGCTCACACCTTGATTGTCTCGCGCCCTAAGCTCACACCTTGATTGTCCTAGCACCCTAAGCTTACACCTTGATTGCCTGCACCCAAATCAACATCATATAACGTATCGATAACTCAGCAATGGACAATATTTTAAATTATCTCGCACCCTTAGATCACACCTTGATTGTCTCGCGCCCTAAGCTCACACCTTGATTGTCCTAGCACCCTAAGCTTACACCTTAATTGCCTGCACCCAAATCAACAGCATATAACGTATCGATAACTCGGCTATGGACGACATTTCTAAAATGTCACCCCCAATTTATTTATTTTTATTAAAAATTTGAGTGCGTTTTACTATCGAGGATGGTATACGCAAACTCAAGTAAATGTAATATCTCTATAAACGTATCGTTAACAACTCATTAACATTCCCACTGCTGGGGCACGGATGTCTTTTCGAATTCAGGAAGGTTAGGCCATACTCCACACACAGAGGCAAGCTCGAGTTGGTGAAGGTTGTAGGGCTAGTGGAGAACTCCACTATCAGAAGTTTTCGAACCGCCTGAGGCATCGGTGATGGCTTAACGACAGCCGGCTAGTGATAGTAACCGACAACAACTAGTTTAAGCTTATACCGTAGTCAACGACCTTGATTGATATAAGTAACTTGTAACCAAACGCACTCAAAAATTAATAAAAAAAAAAAAAAAAAACCGGTTTTTACTTTACCTATGGATTATTTTATCAGAAAAAAAATATTTTAATAATCTACAGAATATTAGGACTGATGTAGTTATCCATAAATGTTGTTTTATATGTATATACAGAACTTGAGAAAAACTAATAATAATAAACCTTTTTTTTTTTCAAATAAAATCTAGTTTTGACAGTAAATTTTTATCGAAACAGTTTGATAATAATTTGATTTCGTTTGCTTACTTTTTGGAAATTCAACTTATTTATGATTAATAAAAAACCAAAACTTTCGTACTATTCGGCCGCAGCGATTGGGGTAACAGTAAGATCTGAGAAAAACTTTATTTCCATGCGGTTTCGTACGAAATTCTAAACATCTTGAGTCAATTTGCGAAGCTCGGAAGCGGTCTAGAAACCCTGAACTAAACACCCAAGTTGCACTGAGCTACGATCGCTTTATAAGTGTAACTAGGTAGATTCATCATATCAGCTCATATACGTCCCCACCGAGGGGACCGAGCCTACCCTGAATGAAGGCGATCGGGCCTTAGTCAACCACGCGAGCCCAGTGCGGGTTGGTCGACTTCACAAACAACCTTTGAGTTTCTTCGCAGGCGGGTTCATATTTCCTCACGATATTCTTCACCGTCAGAGCGTCAGATAAACGTAAATATGAAATCTAAATTCGAGAACAATGGGTACGGGGCAGCATTTGAACCACGACCTCCCGGACAGGAGGCAGAGGGCCTAGCCGTTACGCCACCGACGCCTCAGGTAGATTACGCAGACATAAATTATATTTATCGTCATCATCATATGCGACCTTCACCAGGTCATCGGTCCACCGAGTGAGAGGTCTTCCTACGCCACGTTTTCCGGTGCGCGGTCGCCACTCAAGAACTTTACTGCCCCAACGGACATCTGTTCTGCGAGCTATGTGCCCCGCCCACTGACAATAGACAATAGACAGATTTTTATTTGACACAAACACACACCGATTACACAACATAAAAAAGAAGTGAAACACATAGAAACAGAAAAAAACAAAAAAAAGTTAACACAAAAAACAAATAAGACCAACGGAATCGGTGTAATGCGATGTCAAAATGGACTTTTCTCAGCATTAGCTGCAGGAGAACTACAGCGCTGGTTTTCAGAAAAGCCCATGGTGTCGTGTCCGCGAAGCGATCGGTACAGTAGTGCGATAATGTAAACAATATAATAGAATAAATAATTTAGTAAAGTAAATTAAATTGATACATAAAATAAAATAATGTTAATAAAATAAAAAGCAATAATAATAAAAGGACATGAGAGAAATAAACCCATATTTGTTACCAAAATCATGGTCCTAACTTAATCACCTTAAGTATGTTGGAACAACTCGGCCACCTATATGCATCTCCTTCTGATAGGATATAAGATAATGTTTAAGCTTTAATTTAAAGTTGCCTTCTTAGTTCCCTGAGAGGAGGTGGCAAGTTATTCCAACATTTGGTGGCCGCATATCTAAAACTGCCCCTGAAAGCTGCAGTGTGGTGAATCTGCGTATTAAGAGGCCGGCTTGCCGTTCTTATAGCTTGCGAGTCAGAAGTTTGACGCCATTGTAGTTTTTCAAATAAATATTCCGGCAATCCTGCCTCTTAAGTTTAGCAATTCTGAAAGCTATGCCGGTTACTTTGGTTATCCTACGGATCTCCTCGTTTCAGATCAGAAAAACTCCGACCATAGCACGCTCCATTGCTCTTTGGGTGACCTTGAGCAATCTTATTAGGCCCATAGTAAGCGACCATGTCTCAGTTCCGTATGTAATCACTGGCAACACGCACTGGTCGAAGACCTTGGTCTTAAGAGCCCGCTGGAGTTCATAAATCCCATACAAACGTAGTATTTGATTCATTTCTGAACCAAACAACCGATTTTGAAATAATTTTGTATCGATAATCGGATGACGTATATCTGTGTCTGTACCACATTACTTTTTTTAAAAACGAAACAGAAATCCATTATTAATCAATAAGCTTGTTTTTAAGGTAAAAGATGGAAAAACAGTTAATTGGTATTAAATGGATTCCTGTTTCGTTTTTCAAAAAAGTAATGCGGTACAGACACAGATATACGTCATCCGATCATCAATACAAAATTATTTCAAAATCGGTTGTTTGGTTAAGAAATGAATCAAATACTACGTTTGTATGGGATTTATGAACTCCAGCAGGCTCTTAAGACACTGCGGTATTTTGTCAAAATCGGTGAAATACTTTTTTTTTTAAAACTAACAAAAATTACAATGCAAAATTGTACTAAGTTCATCATATCAGCCGAAAAGCGTCAACTGCTGGACAAAGGCCTCCCCCAAGGATTTCCACGACGACCGGTCCTGCGCTGCCCGCATCCATCGGCTTCCCGCGATCTTCACCAGGTCGTCGGTCCACCGCGTGGGAGGCCTGCCTACGCTACGTGTTCCGATGCGCGGTCGCCACTCGAGAACATGTGCCCTGCCCACTGCCACTTCAGTTTAGCGATTATGTGAGCTGTGTCGGTTACTTTGGTTCTCTCTCCTCATTTCTGATTCGATCACGCAGAGAAACTCCGAGCATACTACTAAGTTGTTGCAATGGAAATCTGTTTTTTTAACGTGTTTAGAGTTTCCAATTATTTGAGCTTTATTCCATGCGTTGACGGCACATTTTTGCTGGCTATGCTATCCTAGTCACATCCGCTCACACCATTCACCAAGATGGCAAACGACCGGCCGCGATTGTGCCGCGACCTCAATCGACCAATCCCGACGCAAGATTCAGTGCACTGAGCATTATTGATAAACCAACTGTTGTGTCTCACGACGCCGTTGCAATGCAACACACCCCACCCGCACCGCTTAAATACCTTAAGACTCTCCAGGAGGCTCGAGTTTCCATACAAACGTAGTTTTGCTTTAATACAAAAACTAAATGCCGTATTGAATCCAAACTTTGCAAATATGATGAGTAGACACATATCGATATTTGTAATTAGTTTTCATTGTAGTAAATGAAAACATAAGTAAACAAAGGCTTAAATTAGTTTTGTACTGAGAGTTTGAAACTGCCCTTATTTTTTTCCGTTTCATATTAGTACATCGAAAACTAATTACAAACATCGATATGTGTCTCCTCAATATATTCGCAAAGTTTGGATTCAATTTGGCATGTAGTTTTTGTATCAAAGCAGAACTACGTTTGTATGGAAACTCTAGCCTCCTGGCGGCCCTTAAGGGAACGTACCAACTAAGCTCTAGCCTAGACCTACAGTAGCGGAAACGAAGCTAAAAAAGAACTTACAAAAGTATTGGTTATAAAAGAAGGGTGCGTGAAATTCTGTAAAAAATACAATTTTACAATGTAAGCCACTATTCATTACTGTAAGGTCGAAGCGCATGTAGGAGCTCCTGCGGAGCATGACCTATTTTTGAGGCAAGCCAGAAAACGACTTAAAATATAATTCGTACATGTACTTATACCAAATTAATATATTAATATTATTAATTATTATATATGTAATTAATGATTTATACCTTTTTATACTGTAAAAAGTAATTAATAAATAACACTAAATAGCTAAATCCATTTCATTATCATCAATTTTATAAATAAGTACTTGGGCCGTTTATTTGGTGGTTTTTGGACCTGTGACATAATCACTTTTTAACATTTAAAAAGATTATTAAAAAATAACTAATCGAAAAATAATAAAAAAACTAAAAAGCATATAAAAGTTTTTTTTAACCAACCACCCATCATCTCCTAGTTCTTTTAGTAAGAATAAATTGATGTATAAATTGACTCCCCTGAATCAAAGATCAACAATTATTACTTGCGTAAAGATGTGACAGTCGCCTCCCCCCGCTATTTTTTTTTTATTCACAATTGGTAAGCCCTTGGCATCATCTCACCTGACGGTAAGTGACATGATACCGAATATGGAAGCGGGCTTACCAAGATTCCCCAATGCAATGGAGAACTGGCTATCTTATCTTTGGCCTGAGCCGGAACACATCAATGTTGTTAACACTGATGTTTGGCGGCAAGACTTAGATAAGATGGTAGTAGCTAGCCAGGCGGGCTTAAAAAATGCCCTACCACCAACAAAACCGAGTCTTACAAGTTGACCCCGCCGGGATCGAAGCCACGACCTCCTGGTGTGAAGCAAATGGACTAACCATTACGCCACTGAGGCGGTTAAAAACGTCGCCGGCGGGGAGGGTGGGTGTTCACCTGATTGTGCGCATGTGGGTCGCTGCGAGTGCGACACGTTAAGACTGAGGTCAGTAAGAGAAGCACTTATACCGCATAGTGTAGGTAGGTACATATTTATACGTGTGCCTTAATAAATTTCCCCCCTCCCTAGGGGGGAGTCGCTCAAATGAAAGGTTCATAAGTCTTAGCAGACTTGTAATCCAGAGAGGTTTGGAGGTTTTTTAGTAGGTATACACTAGGCGAGTCCCACATAACCAGACCTAGGACCGGTTGTCTGGTATGCGTCACGCATTTTTTAATCCTGACACCCTCCGAAAAGGGGAACAAAAAAAAAGATAAATCGGGCTTTTCGTTATAGATCACCAAGTATCGAACACTTTAGCTTGAATACACTGACCAATTTGTGTGAAAAGTGTTAAACAACTTATCGACTTACCTCAATAGGGAAATCGGGCTGTTCATTATAGATGTCAATATAAACCCCTCCAACGGAAACTAATCCCTCGTGAGCCGAGTACACAAACGGCTGGACCAATGGCCCATCGTCCTCGGGGTTAACTCGCGTAGTATCGAGCACGTCTTTCAGTTCAGCACGCGTGCTGTTGTCCCAGACGAGGTATGGTGTTCGCCAGTTGGATGTCAGGGTTTTTAGGAGCTGTAGAGAGAAAAATAGTGTGGTAATATATTATTCATCGTCATCATAATCAAGTACTCTTTATTATACTGTGTCATAATCATCATCTCAGCCGATAGAGTCCACTGCTGAACGAAGGCTTCAACTATTGGCATCCACTCAGTACATTCCTGCATGCCTTACTAGATCATCACTCCATCTAGCCAGAACCTTTATTCCCCATCGGTTATCGGTGTTGCGACGAGCTATATGGCCTGCCCAATTGCCCATTGCTATCGCAATTTGCTTATTCTATGAGCTATGTCGGCGAACTTAGTTATAAATAAAAAAAAAGTTTATTTGAAACGTTTACAACGGTTTACAACATTAGCTTGTACTATAACAACTGCAGTAGTGAAATAAGACTGTGTCGCAGCTATTAACACCCACCTCCGTGAAACGTGAAAAAACAAAATTTCCAAATTATTATGTAGATGAAACTAAGGGTATTTATATAAAACAAAAGACAAAAGGAAAACTTAAATATGTCGGGGTGGGCGTGTGTGTGTGTGTGAGAGAGAGAGAGAGAGAAATACGTGTGGGTGTGTGAGAGAGAAATTCTATATATTTTCACATTTGATCACGTAAAGAAACTTCTCTCTCTCTACCTCTTTGAGCTTGTGGATGATTCCAGTAGATAGCGACCACAATTCAGTCTTTTTATTCATGTGGTGTCTCTGAAATGGAAATTTAAACTACTCTGTTGAGTGGTCTATGGCCGATGAAAATTTGTTAACAATCATAAATAAGTAAAAATTAAAAAAAAGTTTTGTGTTCCATGTTTTGTGTTCCATGTTTTGTAAGTCATACATTTTGTGACACTATCGCCACTTGCGTAATCTGACCTAAATTCAAATTTCAAAATATTTATTCAAAGTAGGCCCATAGATATTCATATTTTTTAATAAAAACAAACATAATCACTATCATAATCAAAATAAAGTCATTGATTTTTTTTATTCACATTTACCCTTGGCATCATCTCACCTGATGGTAAGTGGCGATGATGCCGAAGATGAAAGCGGGCTTACCAATATTACCCAACGCAATGGGGATAAAAAAAATCATGTTATTAAGCTTCTTGTACCGTTATTCGAAGCCTAACAAATATTTGAGAGTGGCAACCCGTTTTCCGGTCACGTGACAGTCTGTTTCCCCACTTAAAATGCTTAGTTCCACCAACGGCCGCCAGGAGGCGTAGTGCAGAGCTCGGTTCGCACGACGCCTCGATGTCTCATTGGCGTCTTGTTCTTCGGCGCGTACGGTCGTTTCCGAAAAGAGTAAGAAAATACAATTTTTCTTATTACATTATTTAATTTTAAAATACAACGATGTTTATCGTTCGTTAAGAACATTTTTTAATATTGTCTATCTTTTAGATATAAAATGGATTCTTCGAGCTCATCCTCTTCTTCGGACTCGGACGAGCATGCTCCCGCTAACCTAGGGGTGCAAGCGCAGGTACACGCAGGCCAGGCGCCGCAAGAGCGGCCAGTGACACCTGCGGCGCCCGCTGCACACGTGGCAGCAGTTGCAGCCACGTGCACCAAGCGTAAAACGAATGGCAAAGGTCAACCACCCTCGAAGCGAAAGCGAGGTAACGAAACTAACGAAGCTATACGCTCGTTAACCGAACAAGTAAGTGAGATCAAAAATTTTTTTGCCGCCAGTAATATGTGCCAGCAAATCCCCCAAGTTGTGTATATGCCACCAACGAATCTAAATGTACCATATGAGAATGACGACGATGACGCAATTTGTGCAAATGTGAGTCGCGAGCTTTATTCTGATTCTGAGACTCCAGATCCATCTGAGCCCTCTAAAGAAATTAGTTTTTCTTTAAACACAGTCCTAAAAGAACCTACGCTCCCAAAGTCGTCTGATGAATATGTTAACTTAATTAATTCTATTCAACATTTCGAATCAGAAAACTGGAATAACGTGCATTATAGTGAAGTTCAAAAACAGTATTGCTCCCGTCCCGGATATACTGAACTCGAAACCAATGACGAGATCAAACCATACGATAAGTACACGAATCTTTGCCTCACCGAACGTGGCTTTGCAGCAATCACTCAAGCTTTAATTAAACAAAAAGAAGCCGCTCAAAATGGTTTTGAGTCGTTAATAGCATGGTCTAAGTCTACAAAAAACTTAAACCCTAAGAGGTTGCAAGAAAAAATAAACGAAATTTTCGGGGATACATATCAAAAGGTATCAAATGACGTTTTGCAATTAGCATGCGGCCACCGTGCTGATCTAATACAACAACGACGTGATTCGATTCTTCGATCAGTCAAAGATAAATACGTCAAGGCTTCCTTGCGAAAGATTCTCCTAGTTGCGAAAACCTTTTCCAAAAGGAGTTATTTTCTTCCAGTATCGATAAAAATGGGGGTATTTCAAAAATTTTCTGGCCGCTCCGAGCGCCTAATCAAAACAAACCTGCTGCGCAAGCAGGGCTAAATCAGCCTACATTTAATAATAATAAACTACCTGCGCAAGGTCAGTTCGATCCATATGCTAACTGGAACAGATTTTATGTGCACCCGCACACGCATCTATGCAAATGCAAAGCCCTCCCGGCTTTTACCCTGTTATGGGACGCGAGATGTTTCGCCCCCAAAGATACCCTGCTCCCCAGCATCAGGTCAGACCTATGCGTCCCAGAGGGGCTCGATTTCAAAGTCCAGAGCAATTCATCTCTGGCTCATTCCGTGGCCAAGGAAAAGCCGCGGGCAACGCCACATCGCGCAAAGACAAAAGAAGATTCTGACTTTCAGGCGGGCCGACTCAAAAGGTATGTAAACCAGTGGAAAACACTTTTCGCACCTACTTATCTTTTAAATATAATTCAGGGGTTTCGAATCCCTTTTTATTGCAAGCCCCCTTTATATTTACCGGACATGAAAACACTCGAAACACCAGTGTAAAAAAAAATGGAAAATGCAATTTCACAGTTACTAGTAATGAAAGTGATAGAACCTGCGGACCCTGGTCCCAGCTTTATTTCCCCAATGTTTTTAACCCCAAAGAGCGACGGCTCATTCCGTCCGATATTCAATTTAAAGAGACTCAACTTCTACGTGCAAACAAGCAAATTTCGCTTAATAAATATGCAGAAAATCCCCAACTTCCTACAACCCAAGGATTGGCTCGTAAAAATCGATTTATCGAATGCTTATTTCCATTTGCCTGTGTCCAAAGCCCACCGGTGCTTCTTGCGCCTAATTTTCAAGGGCCAACTGTACCAAATGACCTGCCTGCCGTTTGGCCTAGCCTGTGCACCCAAAGTGTTTGCCACACTATCAAACTGGGTAGCAGAAATTCTGCGAAACAAAGGTTTTCGAGTGTTGGTCTACTTGGACGATTTTATCCTTGCCAACCAGGACCCCTACGTATTGAAAATCCAAGCGAAAGAGACAGCTCGCACTCTAGAGAAACTAGGGTGGCAAATAAAGTACTCGAAATCTATTCTGATACCAAAAAAGACTCTAGAGTTCCTAGGCATTGCTTGGAACCCACACAACAACACAAAGTTTTTGCCAACACAGAAGTGCGAGGCTCTAAAAACCAAACTAAACAAGGCACTTGTACAGCAAACTGTGAACTTGAAAGAGATCCAGAGTTTGGTAGGATCCTTGAATTTTGCCAGCTTCCCTATTCCCAGAGGCCGGTTACATCATCGAGCCCTGTTAAAACAGTGTCAAAAATTACTCCATCAAAACCCAAAACGCCAGTTTCCTTTATCGATGTCTGCCCTAGCAGATTTAAAGTGGTGGATAAACAACGTACAGAACAGTTCCCCAATCCACTATCCCCCGATATCTCACTATCTAGTAACAGATGCCTCCGAAAAAGCATGGGGGGCAGTACTAGACAACATAAGACTTTGGAACCAGTGGTCTGTAGAAGAAGCGAATCTTCACTCAAATCAGCGAGAAATGCTCGCAGTCTTTTACGTGCTAAAAGGTCACGGTCCTTACCTGACGAACTCGTCACTTTTAGTCCAAAGCGACAACACAACTGTTGTCTCGTACCTACGAAACGAAGGAGGAACTCGTTCGTCTCCTCTTATGGAACTGACTTACAAAATTTTCCAGATTCTAGACCAGTTTCAAATTCATCTAGAAATTCATTATTTACCAGGCCGGTTCAACTGCGAAGCAGACAATTTGTCTCGTCTGACCATTCCCACGGAGTGGCATCTCCTACCAGAGATCACCGACATAATATTCGCAAAGTGGGGGATCCCCCAAATAGACCTTTTCGCTTCGGCGAAAGCTCACGTAGTCCCACAATATGGCACGCTGGATATAACCGATCATCAAGCTCACCTGTTCGACGCATTCAGTCAGACATGGCATTACCAATTAGCATGGATATTTCCCCCTCCATTTCTCATTCCAAGGGTCCTGTCACACCTCAACTGGGCAACCGGAACATATCTGATTGTTGTCCCCAGATGGATGAAAGTTTTCTGGCGCCCCGATCTCAAAAATCGCGCCCTAGCCCCACCTTTCACAATTCGCAATCTCGACAGGGTTCTGATAAACATTCAAACAGGATTACCTCCGCCTCAAGCGAAGGACATGACCCTCGAAGTTTGGAAATGTGGGGGTGGACAGAAAGTCTAGTGGGTTGGTCTCGGGAACAAAGGGACCTTTTACAATCAAGCTGGCGAAATTCCACATTAAATACTTACAAGCCAGCTTGGCAAAAGTGGTGCAGTTGGTCCTCTGAAAATTCTGTTAATACTATAAAACCATCGGGAGCAGATTTAGCCAAGTTTTTAATTGATTTACATCTAAAGTATGGTTTGTCTTATGCGACTATCTTAGTATACAAGTCTGCAATATCTACTCTTTGCGATCCCTCTGCAGAATCCCGTTTAAGTTCCAATTTATTAGTAAAAACCGCTTTAAAAGCCATTTCTAACAAAAATCTAAAAATACAGAAGGCTCCTATTTGGGACACTGATGTCTTGTCTTCCTGGTTACTGAAAAATTTTCCAAATGAAAATAACCTATTTGAAAGCTCTAAAAGAGCGGCTACATTATTGTTACTATGTTCGGGTCGCCGTGTTCATGATCTCACTTTACTAACAGTAAATCCTGAAAATTGCATTGTTATTGAAAACGGTATAATTTTTTGGCCAATGTTTGGATCTAAAACAGATTCTACTCGTAACAGACAGTCCGGATGGCGTTTAATACAAAATAAAGAAAATAAAACCTTAGACCCAGTATTTTGGACCAAGACAGTAATAAATTTGTCTAAAGAAAGGCGTGAAATATGCAAAAGTTCTAGTCTATTTTTAACATGTTGTGGCACTCCTAAAGCGGCATCCCGAACAATCATAGCAGGTTGGATTAAAAAGGTTTTATCAGATGCAGGTATCAAGGCGAGTGCTGGCAGCATACGGCCTGCAGTCGCTTCCAAGAGCTGGATACAGGACTGTCCCTTGGAAGATATCCTAGCAAGAGGCAACTGGCGATCTGTGAATACTTTTCAGAAATTCTATTGTCGTGAAATCAGACCAAGTATATTTGATTCTAGCATAAAAACAACTGATTCTTTTCAACCCATTAATTAATTTTACAAGGCTATTCTAGTAGTTAATTTTGTTTATTTCAAATAACATGAAAATTAAATTGTTTTCTTAAAATCTTTGGTACAACTTTAGACCTTAGAGCTTACCTTTAGTGCTTAGTGTAAATAAAGAATATACTAAAGTGAAACAATCATAATTTCTGTTATAAAATAATTTAATAGCATAAGTTACTACGATGTAAGAATAATTACCGTTTTTTATTTAAATCTATCATACCAGTGTATTAAATTTTTAATGACAGGTTCATATAATCATAAAATAAACAACAATCTATAAACCTTAATTTTAGTTTATTTCACTCCCTTCCGTCGCCTCAGAACTAAATATTACATTTTTACGTACGTAATCTGTTTCTAGGCTAAACACATTCTATACTTTGTCAGTATCACCTACTAGCTATTACTATGAGACACCTTATTATCACAACGCTTACGATCACATTGGCATCTAACCACCAGGCCGCAGGCGATAACAAACACGTCTCAAATATTTGTTAGGCTTCGAATAACGGTACAAGAAGCTTAATATCTGCGTTTTACCCTAAAATAAAACGCTTATTAAGCGAATTTACCTTATTCGAAGCCTACATTTTCAATTCTGCCTGGGCCGATGGATATTTTAGTCACACACACACGATCCAGCTTAGGTACCTACCTAACTAGATACACTACTAATTGCCTTTCGTTGTATACGTAGTGCTCTGTGGTAATTGCAGCACAATGAGTAAATTACTTTAACGCTGAATCTATGCTTACATAAAAATATGTGTAGTGTGCTAAAATACCCTCAAGTTTTATTTGAGACTCAATGAGACATCGAGGCGTCGTGCAAACCGAGCTCTGCACTACGCCTCCTGGCGGCCGTTGGTGGAACTAAGCATTTTAAGTGGGGAAACAGACTGTCACGTGACCGGAAAACGGGTTGCCACTCTCAAATATTTGTTAGGCTTCGAATAAGGTAAATTCGCTTAATAAGCGTTTTATTTTAGGGTAAAACGCAGATATTAGAACATGAAAACAATATGAAATACGAGAAGTTATACATTAAGATTATTGAATGAATTTGCCAATAGTAGTGCAGTTCACACGGACACCACCCGGTCACGAATATAACGTGACACTCAGCCATCGCCCCCCTCGACCATATCAAAGGGGAAAGGAACGACCCGGCCTCAAGATAAAAGCTGAAACGCCAAAACAGGGCTCACCGTGTGTTGGTTGAGCTCGTTGAACGACTGCACAGGTGCGGCGGCAACAACGAATGGAGTGCGTTATGAATCCATACTTAAAGTGATTTGCGTCGCCTAAGCTTCTAATATACCTACCTATTAAACTACCAGTGTAGTCGGATCCCCGGGGAAGTAACTAAAAAAACCACAAGAGGGCTCATCTCGTGTTGGTCGAGCTCGTTGAACCGACTGCATAGATGCGGCATCAATAACGTATGCAGTGCGTTCCGAATCTATACATTATCAGCGGTTTGGGTCGCGTAAGGTTGTTAAAATGCTACCAGTGTAGTCTGATCCCCGGAAATAACTAAAACACCACAACAGGGCTCACCTCGTGTTGGTCGGGCTCTTTGAGTCGACTGCATAGATGCGGCGTCAACAATGTATGCAGAGCGTTCCGAATGCGTAAGTCGTCAGCGGTTTGCGTCGCGTGAGGGCCGTATATCTTGCCCAGGGCGATGACGCAAAGCTTGGCAAGTTGGTTTGCTATTTCCTGGGAAATAAAAAAGGTTGTTAAAAATAAAGATTCTGTTTAAGTTTTTGCTACAGTATGCCAGAAAATTATGAAATCTACATCATCTTATCTAATTTATTTGTAGATTTCATACAGACGTTTCTAACAGATCACACCCGACATGTCACCAAATATTGCGTAAGGCATGGTTGCGGGGAGTGAAAATGCGCCGCTGTGATTCGCTAATTGGCATTCTTCAGTTTTTAAAAGGCATGTAAATTTAAAAAAAAAACATTTGGAGATTTTATACTGTCTCTCTTCTCTTCTGTTCTCTCTCTTATTGTGTGGCACAATTGACCGTGCTATCCAAGGGATAGACGGCGGTTGCCTGGTGTTGCAATTAGCATCACCCGAGGTCACGTGTAGGGCATTTAGATTTACGACTACGGGCGTGTGCAACGCGACCTTCATACACATCTGGAATCAGATGTGCAGGTTTACTCTCGGTGGTTTCCTTCACCGTTAAAGCTATCGATAAAGTATATGTACGTAAGTTTCTAAAAACCTATTGGTACATTGGCCATTCAGATTTGAACCCGGGACCTTTGTTTAGGGAGACCGTGTCGTTACCGGTTCAGCCACCGACAAAGTAATTATGAAGACCCTAATTAACTAAATTTAAAAAAATCCAAATAAATTAGAACTGAGGCCGTATTTTTCACAGTATTTAAGTCTGTGACGTCGTCAGTTTTGAACATTTAAAAAATCATTAAAAACCAGTGATTAGAAGAATAAATATTTAAATTAGTTTCTCAAAATTACACTATTGTGTACAAAATAGATTTGTTCAATCAGCCTGTATATGTGACTGCGGAGTTCGCACTCACACTACTACAATAATAGAAGTGTGTCGTTCGCTACGCCGGTGACCTGTGTTTACGAAGTAACTAGTATCTCACTGAGCCTGTGTATGCATTGCAGTATGGCTTATTATTTTTATATTTATGTATATTTTTTCTTTTGTTTTTATAAGTATAAAGCTCGTAGACGACTGTTGAGCACCTAGACAAACCATTCAGGTTTGATGGTGCTAGATGATAATTAGTTTTTGTATTTTGTTTTGAAATTGGTAAATAAAAAAAATAAAAAAAGAAGTAGTCTGTTTCAATTTTAAAAAAATAAAAGAAATATCTTTTTACATTCTCTACCCCGTCGTACCCCGGGTACGTACACGTAGGGTAGAGGAAGTATTGTTATCGCGATAAAAAAGTTTTTCCAATGTTCGTGGAAATGTGTCCATATCATTAACACATACCAAAAAATCGAACATCTCAATTCTATTAAGGCTAAATTTTTATTCCGATTGGGACCTAATTTCGTACCGTCAAACCGAAGATAGCTGACACACAACAATAACTCTTTTTTTTTCTCAAAAACGGCTTTAACGATTTTGATGAAACTATGCACGTCGTAGTTGGTTATGTTCTTCTATTACATATTATTTATTTATTATTATTTATTTAACAGACAACATGGGCCCATGATATGTTAGTGAAAAACATAAAACGTAGGTATGCCACAATACAGTTACTTATGTATAATGTGGTAATACCCATTAGTCTGTGAAAAAAAGGTGTTGTTTGGTTTTTCTACAAATGAAATGATTGATTGATTACTAGATTGTCTTGTACATATTACGAATAAGTATGCAACATAAATTCATCAAAATTTAAAAAAAACTTTTTTACGTAAAAGAAATAATAAAAATAATTGTCGAGAAAGTTTAGCGTCGGCTGACGTACAGTTCATTCTTTACCAAAACCAATTCAAGGACACGTGCAAGCTGTCCTATCACTGTGCAATCACGGCGCCGCATAATTGACTAAGTACTCCTTTGCGTAGCGACCGATGGCTGTCTTGTATGCGGTATCATCTTTAGGGGGTAATCTGTGTGTAGGCCTGAGCATTTGTTTAGATCAAGGACTCAGTGGGTGCAATCATACTGTTCAAAGGATAGTAATCGTACTATACAACACACTGCAGTAAAAGACATGTAGGAACGAATGTGTTCCTACATGACGAGAACAAAGTGAGATATCTCCGCCAGGCGAGGTGGTGTGCCTGGGGTCCGGCCGTGGACCAACCGTGTATGGTTGGTGCTTGTATATATGCTTATGAGCAAGGAAATGTTGATAGTGCGTTGTAGATGCTTTGTTAATAGCCTTCTTGTGA
This sequence comes from Coleophora flavipennella, assembly GCA_947284805.1. Classification (NCBI taxonomy): domain Eukaryota; kingdom Metazoa; phylum Arthropoda; class Insecta; order Lepidoptera; family Coleophoridae; genus Coleophora; species Coleophora flavipennella. Next base: position 6,022,756 of record OX369289.1, on the reverse strand, counting down.
TGATGGTGCCATCTATCGAGATGAAGATGCAACTTTCCATATAGTATAACCGATGGTTCAGTCTTGAGTTGAGGTATGTAGTTGTTAGTGGCGGGTACTGCAGATGTCGCCACAGACAATAGCTTCAAAATCAAACCTTGCTAGAAATACTACTTTTCTACAATTACAAACAAATACTCGTATATGAAGAAATCATACCTGCTTGTTAGCCTGAGCATCCGTCTCGACTCCTGACTCGGTTAGCGTATAATCGTACTGTAAAACAGCTGGCAATAACGCTTGCAACGCGCCGTGTTGAGCGAATTGCGAGCGACATTCGCTTTCCGCTGCGAGGGCAGCTATCGCTTCCGCTCCCGCGCACGCTGTGTCGCCTAAGCTCTGAGGAAAAAGAAAAAAAATGTTCAATTTCGTTCAGAAACATGTCAAATATTCACGATAATTTGGACTCTTCTCTTTTTGCTATCCAAAGGAAAGACGGCGGTTTCCTGGTGTTGCACTTAGCATCACCCGCGGTCACGTGTAGGGCAAGATTTCAAGATGTTTATTCAAAATAGGTGCAAATTACACTCTTTCTGATAGTCATAAAACAGAAAAAACATAATTATACATGTCATTTGTGAAAAACAAAAAAAATATACAATCATTAGTTAATGACGCAAAATCTTTGATATAAAACTGATTAGGTATGTCATTAGAACATGAAAACAATATGACACGAGTTATACATTAAAACAATTGAATGTCATTAAGCATTTAGATTTACTCCAATGGACGTGTGCAACGCGACCGCCGGGAGTCTATTTTTGTAAGACTCGGTTTGGTTGGTGTAAGGGCATTTTTAAGCCCGCCTGGCTAGCTACCACCGTCTTTAAGTCTTGACATCAAACATCAATGTTAACAGCATTGATGTGTTCCGGCTTGAAGATAAGATAGTGTTCCCTATTGCGTTGGGCAATGTTGGTAAGCCCGCTTCCATCTTCGGCATCATCGTTACTTACCATCAGGTGAGATGATGCCAAGGGGTTATCAATAGTGAATAAAAAAAATTGTGAACTACATTATCCGATATTTTAATGCCGATATGAAACTACAGATTCGACCATTTTCTGGCTTTCAAACAATGTAGAAACCCTCAATGAACACCTTTAGATGCACGCTACTTCATGCGTCCAATCGTAGCAGACTCGCGAGGGAGATGGCTCGAGTTAAATGAGAGACAGAGCGGGAGGCACATACGCATTCTTTTCCTCACATGATTCGAGCTTTTCCTCCGCAAATCCACCACAATAAAACGCATGAAAAAGCGTGAGTTTAAAGGTATACATTGAAGGATTCTATATTCTAGTGTTCTTATGATTCAAGCATTTCTTCCGCAAATCCGCCACAATCGAACGCATGAAAAAGCTTGGGTTTAAAGGTATACATTGAAGGATTCTATATTATACTGTACTTATGATTCGAGCTTTTCCCCCGCAAATCCCCCACGATTGAACGCATGAAAAAGCGTGGGTTTAAAGGTATCCATTGAAGGATTCTATATTCTAGTGTACTTGACACAAACTTACAGGTCTCTTCAGCAAGGGCACAATATCGGCAGCCAGTCTGCTCTGTTCGGCGCAAACGGCCCTGCAGTCCGGGAAGGCGGCGGCCACGGCGAAGCATCTAGCGCAGTGCGCGCAGACCGCGGCTGCGATGTCTTCGGCACTTTTGCAGGAGGATAGTTGGGGCACGCAGCGCGATAGGGCTTCGTGGAGGACCTGGCAACGACGAATTAGGGGGGGGGGGGTATATTAAATAAATGAATGATGATGATGATGATCTATCCGACCGATTTCGGTCATGGCGACCACTTCGACTCCTAGTCGGTTTGCCGCGCGTGCGCTCGAAGATGGTTTATGTAGCCAATCCTCGCAGCGAAACTCCTCGCGCACTGAGGGCATTTAAGTATAAAACCCTCGTAATTGTATAAAAAGCGTCGGTGGCTCAACCGGTAACGACTCGGTCCATCTAACCAGAGGTACCGGATTCAAATCTGGACGGCCAATGTACCAATGAGTTTTTCAAAAACTTACGTACATACTTACCGATTGCTTTAACGGTGAAGGAAAACATCGTGAGGAAACCTGCACACGCCTGCGAAGAAACTCGAAGGTTGTGTGTGAAGTCGACCAACCCGCACTAGGCCCGCGTGGTCGACTAAGGCCTAATCGCCCTGATTCAGGGTAGGCTCGAGCCCCTCGGTGGGGACGTATATGAGCTGTAATGATGAATTGTATGAAATGGTCGCAGGTGGTCGGGCCTTTAACCGGTCGCGTTTGGTATCAAGGTCAGCTTTACGCTGATCTTCGAACTCGCGCACTTGCCTATTCACAATCCTGCGCCATTCTGGCCGTTCTGCTGCCAAATTTTTAAATGAATATCCAAGAGACCAAGCATCTGGCTCCACTATAGGACTCCCCAAAATATGGGACCAGATAATAATACATACTTAAAACATATAGGTTCAATATTTGAATATGTAAAGATATTAAAGACCCAGCACATATCAAACATACCTGTTCGTCATGCGAATGTTTGTCCTGGGCGGGAATCAAACCCACGATCTAGCAGATAGGAATGCGACCCCCTGCACCCCTATACCACCTGCACCGGGTCCGTCAAGTTAGACATCACTTTGTAAGAATGAGGTCGCAGACGTTGGAACATATAACTTTTAACTGGTACCCTGGTGGTCGTATGAGACACTTATGAGGTGCTAATGTTTAGTAGTACGACAGCCACTTCATACATAGATCTCATCTAAATGCAGTAATGTCAGTGTTTCCCGACACAATTTGGGGATCTTCAAGGCGAGAATTAATAGGCATTATTTCAATTTGCGTGTACTATCGTCGACTACATCGTCACTTTCCATCAGACACTTCATACAAATGTTCGGAAGATCTCGTCTAAACGCAGTAATGTGTTTGTTTCCCGACACAATTTGTGGATCTTCAAGGCGAGAATTAATAGGCATTATTTCAATTTGCGTGTACTATCCTCGACCACATCGTCACTTTCCATCAGACACTTCATACAAATGTTCGGAAGATCTCGTCTAAACGCAGTAATGTGTGTGTTTCCCGATACAATTTGGGGATCTTCAAGGCGAGAATTAATAGGCATTATTTCAATTTGCGTGTACTATCCTCGACCACATCGTCACTTTCCATCAGACACTTCATACAAATGTTCGGAAGATCTCGTCTAAACGCAGTAATGTGTGTGTTTTCCGATACAATTTGGGGATCTTCACTGCGAGAATTAATAGGCATTATTTCAATTTGCGTGTACTATCCTCGACCACATCGTCACTTTCCATCAGACACTTCATACAAATGTTCGGAAGATCTCGTCTAAACGCAGTAATGTGTGTGTTTCCCGATACAATTTGGGGATCTTCAAGGCGAGAATTAATAGGCATTATTTTATTTTGCGTGTACCATCCTCGACTACATCGTCACTTTTCATCAGGTCAGATGTAATTTATGGCACTCAAATTTTTAATTAGAAAAAAATGTATAAAAGATTTGGTTTTTGATTGGTTCTTTGACAAGACCGCTATGAGATCAAGACTGATTGAGACGATAAAACGAAATAAAATACTCACTAAACTTTACCCACAAGCTTTAAAGCAAGTGAGACAGAACTTAACATACCTGCACTCTCCCTCTCTTCTGAAGTATTCAAAGCTGAACAGGCGAAAGTAGCGTGACCTAGTTCACGCAGAGGGTAATAACGCTGGGGTAGAGCGAGAAGCAAATAGATTATCCCTTTGAAGGGAGTGAGATCGAAGATAGCATACCTGCAACCCTCCCTCTCTTCTCAACTCCTCGGCGTTCAATGCTGAACAGGCCAAAGTAGCGTGGGCCAATTCGCACGCAGCAGGTAACAGTGCCACGGTAGAGCGAGAAGCAAATAGATGATCCCCTTCCGCTTCTAAACGTGCTGTTCGCAACAGTTGCGGGTAACCCGCATATTTGTAGGGGGATAGCTCTGAAAAGATAGAATAAGTACTGTCACTCATTGGTCATTACACCCATCCATTGCATCTCCTTGTGTAGGCATACTAGCCGCGCGTTATTAAAAGTATAAAATAAAAATTTCCGTGGTTTGCGTTTGGAACTCCATACAGAATTTTTTGATTCTTTATTCGATTAGCTTTTGGACTAGAAAAACCACTCCATCTTTTAGCAGAACGCCTGCACACACTAGACTGAGCAGAAAATAATAATCAGCTAGCCAGCAGAGCCATAAAGTGATATACAAATCCAAAGTGATATACGTGGCGTAGTTTAGTCCATTTGCTTGACACCAGGAGGTCGCGGGTTCGATTTCCGGCGGGGTCAACTTTGTAAGACTCGGTTTTGTTGGTGGTAGGACATTTTATAGACCCCGTGGCTAGCTACCACCATCTTATCTAAGTCCTGCCGCCAAACATCAATGTTAACATCATTGATGCGTTCGGGCTTGAAGATGAAATAGCCAGATATCCTTTGCGTTGGGGAATCATGGTAAGCCCGCTTCCATTTTTCGGCATCATTGTCACTTATCATCAGATGAGATGATGCCAAGGGCTTATCAATTGTGGATTAAAAAAAATCAAATCTAAGTAAATAAAACAAAGTGAAAAAAATAAGAAATTAGTTTGTTTTTCAGCTACGCACCCCAAGCTAGTCCTGTACGGTACTTTGTTTATAATCGTGACGAAGGGTTGGTTATTCTATTATACGGGGTGTAACCTAATTGGTGTAGAAGCTATTATCTGGGGCTTTTACTTATCCTCCCGTTTTTTATCCCTTAGTCGCCTCTTACGACACCCTCGGAAAGAGATGGGGTGATACTATTACAGAGCCGCACAACAGGCCTCTTCACACTTACCTTCAGAATATCTTCGGAACAGAATGGTCTGTGTTCTTAGTATTAGGACGATATTGTTCGCATTAGGTCCGTCTCCGGTCCATACGTTGCGACTGCATAAGAACTCGTACGCTTGGTTCACGGCCTCAAAACGATCCTAAAAAATACCAAATAATAATCTAATATATAAAAATGAATCGCAAAATGTGTTGGTAAGCGCATAACTCGAGAACGGCTGGACCGATTTCGCTAATTCTTTTTTTGTCGAGTTCGTTATTGTCAGGAGAAGGTTCTTATGTAGGGTAGGGTAGGGTAGGGTAGTGTAGTGTAGTGTAGGGTAGGGTAGTGTAATGTAAGGCGGTACGTAGTTCGCCGGGACAGCTAGTATATATATAAAATTCTCGTGTCACAATGTTCGTTCCCGTACTCCTCCCAAACGGCTTGACCGATTCTCATGAAATTTTGTGAGCATATTGAGTAGGTCTGAGAATCGGCCAAAATCATTTTTTTTAGGGTAGGGCAGGGTTGGGTAGTGTAGTGTATGTAGGGTAGGGTATGGTAGTGTAGTGTAGGGTAGTGTAGTGTAGGGTGCGAGTAAATTTTACAATTACAGAAAAAAAAATATTACCCGTCCTTCAGGATTCTTATCCGGATGGTACTGTTGGGCCAGCCTATAGTAAGCCTTCCTGACAGCCGCTTCATCATTCTCCCCACTGTCCAATCCTAACGCCGCGTAAGCTTCGCTAGCAGTCATTGATGGAGGTTTCTTCTCTACTTCGCGACGCCACGCTTCCAATACGTCTTTTAAGAGGCCAACCTGAAAAAAAATTGAATTATCGATAATAGTGCGCAACTTCCGGTGTGTTACATCGGCGCACGCAACTGTCCACTTGACGCATTTAATTTTTTAAGGTATCTTTGGGGTAATTTTTTTCATTGATTAAATGAAAGTTCGTACATTTAGAGACATGCTACGTACTTCCATTGCATCAATGAAAAATTCACTCTCAATTTGCTTAGACTTCGAAAAACCTAAAAGTTTTTAGGAACAAGATTTTATTTGAAAAGAGTTTTTATTCTCATAAAACCAAATTGTTAAAATGAATATTAAAAATACACGGTTCCACATTCAAAAAAGGTGAGCACAGTAATGTTTAGGTTTGGATTGAAAAATAAAAGACGATTCTGGGATCTTGATTCCACCTCCAAAGTTCATCATCAGATCAACTTCAAAATACTGCGAATACGGTTTCATTCAAAATTTCAGCTCAAGTCGCTCTAAAATCGATCGCAAGATTCGAACTAAACAAACATACATACTTAAAAAACATTGCAAGTTTAATAAAAGCTTTTAAAAAATACCGTCATACCTTCATATACAGGGTTATCCTCTTAGGGGACGAAACTAACAATAACAATACAATTTTTATTTTATTCTAAAATGATTCTAATCTTTTGGAACTGTTTTCAAGACAGATTGGCTGATTGGATGGAATAATAGAATAAAACTGGTAAATCAATAGATGGTAGGTACTTAGGTGGGTTATTTAGGTAATTAAATTTCATCTTGTTAAGACAATACCTATCTCAATTCTCAAGTTAGGAAAAGTTCAAGACTAAATTTAATCCGTCATATTTTTTTTGAAAACATTGACTTCTTCATTAGTGTATAAATCGCTACTCATGAAACTGAAAAAGTTAGCTCACGAAACCCATACTAAATTGGCAAAAATAAAAGGACTCTCCATACAACGGGCTGATCAATTTGTATGAAAAGTGAAAAAATGTATAGGTATGACTAAGCATCCTGTAGTAAAGTTATGATTTCTATAGACATACCTATTGTGGGAATAGGGATGACGACAGCATCAGAAATGAATTACGAACTCTTTATCACTAAATTGCCCTCCTACTTAAACTTCGGAAAACCTTACTCGTTTTGTTTTCCATCAAGTCTTCGGTTTTTTATACGCCAAAATCAATAAATGACGCTGCAAAACTATGACATCACGCCTAGGTATTTGAAACATTTTTATAAAAAAATGTAGTTTTTGACAGATGATAAAAAGTAAATCAAATTACTAGCATTCGTCATCCCTATTGTACAATGGGTCAGTACCTAAGTACAGCTACCAAAATGACATTTATATTTGACGACATTTCATGAAAAGTTTATCCGACGCTCTAAAGGTGAAGGAAAACATCCGTCCGACAAAACCTGCACACAATGCGAAGAAACTCAAAGGTTGTGTGTGAAGTTGACCAACCCGCACTGGACCTGCGTGGTCGACTAAGGCCCGATCGCCCTAATTCAGGGTAGGCTCGAGCCCCTCGAAGGGAACGTATATATGAGCTGATGTGATGATGTGATAATGAAAAGTAGTATAATGCTTACCGGATTAGGTATAGGCCAGTCGGGAAACCGTTGTGAATCGCACAAATGTCTCAAATAGAACATATTGCAGAACAACTCTCTCTCTAGCTGCGGGTATTGTACAGCGGGTATGGCGAGATAGGGGTATCGGGCCGCTATGTGCGCTCGTAAGCGAGGCGTGAATTCCCCGATGTGGGCCGACACCTTCATTATTAGCATTCGTCTGTGAACGAAACGATAGTTTAGTTACAGTCTAAACAATCCATATAGTCATAGTAAAAAGAAAGAATAGTAGGTTATCTTCATACAATGGTACATCGCGCGGTTTGTAAGTGTGCGCGTCAGTAGGCACGCACGCACACTACAATAATAAGAACGACTTCTTTAGTAAAAGGAAAGAAGTCGTTATTATTGTAGTGTGCGTGCGTGCCTACTTGGTACATCGCTCGGTTTGTATGTGTGCGCGCAGTAGGCACGCACGCACACTACAATAATAAGAACGACTTCTTTAGTATTCTTATCATTGTAATGTGCGTGCGTGCCTACTAATGCGCACACATACAAACTGCGCGATGTACCATTGTATGAAGATAACCTACTATTCTTTCTTTTAACTATGATACAGTCTTCCAACAGAGATTCTTGACAAGGCAACAGGGAGTTTGAGCACCTAGTCCCTAGTCACCGTTTGGGGACAAGCGCTAACGTGCAGCGTCGGCTTTGACATCAAAGGCGTTGGACCACTGTATGGATTCTTGCACTGTGGTTTAGTAGTTGATACAGAGTTGACCTCTGCTTATGTTTCACTTCGCTTGGGCTGGAAGACATCCTGTTTTGTTTATTTGTTTATTATTGTTGTTAGTTTTTGTACAATTAAGAGCTTACAAACAAACAAAACACTCGGAAAGCGTCGTGTCAGTGAATACGCTTACAATGCAAAGGTACCGGTTAAAAGTTTGAAATCATGGCAATGTACAGCAGCGCTCAAAAGTATTTGGACAAATCAACAAATATAATGTCGAAATACCTTCGATTTTTATATTTTTCAGATCTTTTCGAATTTAACTTAATTTACTATCGAATAATAGTTAATTAATGGAACTCCTGTAAAACATTGAAGCTTATAAAACAATTTGGCGTGGAGAATGACATAGGCTACCTTTTATCCTAATTCCTTAAATGGTTCCCGTAGGATAGCTGTTTGTTAACTCTCTCTTTTTATTGATTTCTTTAAATGTTACAATTAAGCGAAGGATTACGTAACATTTTGCAATGAGAAATGTTAAGAGGGTGGAAAGTGACATAGACTACTAAACTTCTTTCGCTCATTTAACTGCATCTTTAATGAATGCCACGAGCCGGCGGCGGCGACAGTCAAACACTGCGACAAAGGGGCCGCGTAAAGTTCAATCGCGACGCAGACAATGTTGGCGGCGGCGCTGCGGGCGGCGTGATTGAGCTCAAGGCGGACTCTTTGACAGTGTTTGTCGCGAGCCGAAAAAGCTGCAGTGAAATGAGCGAACGAACTATAATTAGCACAGCCTGACGTAGTGTCACCGGGAAGGACATAGGCTACTTTTTGTCCCGTGAAAATAGCATAGTCTAATGCAGTTACTAAAATACTGTTTTTTTGGCGAATTTCTTGAACATCGCAACGGAACAATTGATACTCGTAGTTGTGAATTTTGGCACAGAGATGGTTGAGGAGGTAGTAAATGACATTATTTACTAATTAGCATATCCTGACATAGTTCCGAGGGGTATGGGGAAAACTCATTTCCGCGCTCGCGTACGTCGGCGTCTAAACGGAGCAACGGATTGAAGTGATTTTTTGTATAGAATAGGTTGAAAAGGTAGGATGTGACATAGACTGCTAATTAGAATAGCCCAATATAGTTCCTGAGGGATCTGGAGAAAACCCATGTCCACGCTCGCGAATCGCTTGTGGCTCGCGCACCACTCACCTTCTAAGACAGTCATAAAAACGATGTCCACGCGGGCGAAGCCGCGGGCAAAAGCTAGTCAGTATAAATGTTACCGGCCAAACCCGATTTTAGGACAAACTAAGTTTTTTTTTTTCCAATTCATCCTTTATGCGGAAGGATAAACCGGTACAGATTAGGCTAAACTGGTACGTCCTATGGCCAATAGGAGAAACTAGTTTAACCTAGGCTAGGCTAGCACCTTTTTAGGGTTTAAATGATGTATTTATGTTGCCGGTATAACAACAAATACATAAAAATTAGAAAAAGTGAGTCTCCATGGAAAAATCATGTTTTTTTTTAACGAAGAAACTAGCGCCATCTGTGTGTGCGGTTCTGACTCGAACTTGGCCGGTTTTTTAATATGTCACAGCTGCTACCTAGAATACGCCGCCGGTTTCCAACAAGGTAGTGAGTAAAAAACCGATGATTGCTTCTTCTGCGAAGCATTCTGCTACCCAGGGGGAGGGGGTGATTGACATATAATGAAACAAACCTGACCGAACCTTACATGGATCGCTCGCTTTGCTCGCTCATTAAAAAAAATGTTACTCAGGAGTTTTTACACAAAGCGGCGCCTCATAAAATGCGGCGTACAGTTCAGCCTAGGTTAAACTAGTTTCTCCTATTGGCCATAAGACGGACCAGTTAAGCCTAGTCTGTACCGGTTTATCCTATGGCATAAAGTATTGACTGGTTTGGCCTAGAAAAAACTAGTAACACTAATATTATAAAGGCGAAAGTTTGCGAGTGTGTATGTTTGTTACTTTTTCACGCAAAAACTACTAAACGAATCTGGCTGAAGTTTGGTAGGTAGACAGATTAGTACCTGGATTAACACAGAGACTCCACCTTTTACACGCTCGCGAGCCGCTTGCGGCTTGCGCACTGCGAACCCTCGAAAAGTCATAGAAGCGTTGTCCACGCGGGTGAAGCCGCGGGAAACTACTAGTTTGTTCTTAAATCGGGTTTGACCGGTAGAATATATATCTAAAAATATTTTTTGAGTTTTTTAAGTGAGAAGACCAACCTCATCTCGTTGTTCCAAATAGCCTCAGGCGTGTCCCACTCGCCGAGGAATATCTGGGCGAACTTCTCCGCTCCGTGGTTCTCGAGGTAGCAGACCATCGCCTCGGGCAACAGCTGCCCAAGGATCGACCTCTGCATTATATCTGAACTTGTCTAGAAGCAAAGACCATATTATATAAGAAGACCGACTACACTCCCCATAAGATAAGATAAGATAAATACTCTTCAATGTACACACTAGTTAATAAAAATATAAACAAATTAAAAAAAACGTAACTTAAAAAATATATAAAAACAAACGGTATAAAAAAAGGAACTATAGCGGTACAATTTGGCCGGTCTTATCGCTCAAAGCGATTTCTTCCAGACAACCCGGTGTTTGGAGACAAAAGCATAAAAACAGGTAGTGCACGAGTATCTAACTAGAAACAATAATTTTGTAATTAGAGTTCAACAAGTTAAAACTTTCCATATTAACTTGCGTAACTTATTTTTTTATATAAAATCTAGTGTTGACTCCTCAAACGTCGCATTAAATCGTCAGTCATCATATCAGCTGAAGGACGACCACTGCTGTACAAAGGCCTCCCCAAGGATATCCACAACGACCGGTCCCACGCTGCCCGCATCCAATGACTTACAGCGACCTTTACCAGGTCGTCGGTCCACCGAGTGAATGGCCTGCTACGCTACATTTTCCGGTACGGTGTCGCCACATGAGAACTTTACTACCCCAAACGCTGTTTTACGAGGTATGTGCCCCGCCCACCGCCATATAAGTTTAGCGATTCTAAGAGGTATGTCAGTTACTTTGGTTCTCTTACGAATCACCTCATTTCTGATTCGATCACAAAGGGAAACTCCAAGCAAAGCACGCTCTATTGCCTTTTAGATGATCTTGAGCCTTCTTTAAGAGCCCATAGCACACCCTGGACACTTCATACAAAGGGCCAGAAATGATATTTTAAAAAACGAATGAATTAACAAACAAAATGGCGGCGAAATTCTATACTATCGACAACCAAACTTTAACCAATCTGTATTAATCTGGGTAACGAGTAGGTGAGTTTGTAATCTAGAGAGCGGCAGGGAGTGTCCATACCATAGGGAGGGCCCGCGTGGTCGACTAAGGCCTAATCGCCCTGATTCAGGGTAGGCTCGAGCCCCTCGGTGGGGACGTATTTGAGCTGATATGTTAGTACTTATATATATATACCCCTCCGGAGGACCTCGTCTACTTTCCTATTTCGACTACTTTCCTACTTCGTCCACTATTGCGCTTCGTCCACTTGTTTGTCCTACCTCGCCCACACTCCTACCTCGTCCACTCTCCTACGTCGTCCTCTTCCTACTTCGTTTACTTTCCTACCTCGTCCACTCTCATACTTGGTCCACTCTTCTTTGCCCATAATAAGCAACCATGTCTCTGTTCCGTATGTCATCAGTGGCAACACACACTAGCCATATGGCTCCCAGCTTGAATTGGGTCATCCCATCTCTTCCCGTGGGTGTAGGAAGAGACGACTAAGGGACTGAAACCGGAGGATAGGCAATAGCGTCTATTCAATTGGATATATTGGAATAGCGATTTTAACCGCCTCCGTGGCGTAATGGTTAGTCCAGTCGCTTCCCACCAGGAGGTTGCGGGTTCGATTCCGGTGGGGTCAACTTGTAAGACTCGGCTTGGTTGGTGGTAGGGCATTTTCTAAGCCCGCCTGGCTAGCCATCACCATCTTATCTAAGTCTTGCCGCCAAACGGCTTGAAGATAAGATAGCCAGTTCTCCATTGCATTGGGGAATCTTGGAAAGCCCACTTCCATCTTCGGCATCATCGTCACTTACCATCAGGTGAGATGATGCCAAGGGCTTACCAATTGTGATTTTTTTTAAAAACCGCACACCTGCAACCGACCTGCAATCGCACTGCAATCGCCAACCCGCCTGCCAAGCGTGGCGATTACGGCTAAACCCCCCAAATAAAGGACACGAATCGTCAGTAAGTAAAAGCTAAAGGCAGATAGCGCTAGTAGCTCTGTCCGTGCTCTGTCCCTTGTCAGTGGAAGTATTCTCATTGACTTATTTTACCGCCTCCGTGGTGTAATGGTAACGTCCATTACCTTCACATCATCAGGAGGTCGCGGGCTCGATTCTGGGCGAAGTCTTACTTTGTATGACTCGATTTGGTTGTGGAAGGGCATTTTCTAAACCCGCCTGGCGAGCTACAACTATTTTAAATCTTGCCGCCAAGTATCAGTGTTAACAGCTTTGATGTTTTCTGGCTTGTAGATATGATAGCCAGTTCCTCATTACGTTGGGGAATCTTGGTAAGCCCACTTCCATCTTCAGAATCATCGTCACTTACCATCAGGTGAGATAATGCCAAGGACTTACCAATTGTGTAAAAAAATGTTTAACCACTACGCAACTACCTGGAATCATCTAGATTTAATTTTAAGATAATATTTCGGACTACGATCCACAGTATGGAGTTAGCAATCTATTTTGATTAGAAATATTAAATCTATGCTGGAAGAGAGTTTACACAAATAATTTGAAAAACATCCTAACATTGTAAACGCGAATGTTTGTATGTATGGATGTATAAATGTTTGTTACTCTTTCACGCAAAAACTACTGAACGTATCTGGCTCAAATTTGGTAGGTAGACAGATTAGGACCTGGATACATACAGGCTACTTTTTCCCACGCTCGCGAGACGCTTGCGGCTCGCGCACTGCGCACCCTCGACGACAGTCATAGAAACTATGTTCACGCGAGCGAAGCCTCTGGCAAAATCTATTACAAAATACAACCATAATAATATGTGCCATTTACCTGATCAGCTCTAAAAGCTTGCTTCATGTGAGTCAGCCGTAAGAACCTCGCGATCGGTAGTAAATTGGACCCAGTATACAAGAGCATAAAGTAGAAAACGCCCGTCAGGTACAGCTTCGATATTTCAGGGTTGTCTTGCATGACTTCGTAGAGTAGGGTTGCCACCTAAAAACATTATTACAGTCTGTAACTTGAAATTTTTGCATAGCATAGTAAGATGTGTACATCGTCACTTTTCATCAAACGAGATGAAGTAAAATGCATTCAAATTTTTAATATAAAAAAGAATGACAGACGGCGGCACAATTAGGGTGGAGTTATCGCTCAAAACATACCCTTCCAGCCAACCGAATGAACGAAACATTTAAAAAAATATATGAAAATATTTTTAAATTACCTTTTCAACCAGTATAGGATCAAAAGTTAGCAATAATTGAACCACGTGAGCTAAGCACGCCAGTTCTGATAACATTCTTTTGAGTTTCGGAAGTGGTCTTATCACTGCGTCTTCTTCATCTCTGCAACATTAGAAGTCCATATAACTAACAATAAGTCACTTTATCACGTAAAATCATCATCATCATATCAGCTCATATACGTCCCCACCGAGGGGCTCGAACCTACTCTGAATTGGGGCGATCGGGCCTTAGTCGATCACGAGGGTCCAGTGCGGGTTGGTCAACTTCACACACAACCTTCGAGTTTCTTCGAAGATGTGTGCAGGTTTCCTCACGATGTTTTCCTTCACCGTAAGAACGTCGGATAAACGTACATATGAAATCTAAATTCGAAATCACATTGGTACATGGTGGGATTCGAACCATGACCTCCCGGACAGGAGGCGGCGGCCCTAGCCGTTACGTATCCGATACACCAACGCTCTCACGTATATCATTATATAAATATATATTTTTATACAAGATATATCTTAATATTTTGTATAACATTATATTGACGAAGTTTGCAGTCCTCCTATACTGTTATGCCCGTCAAAGACGTGGCTTCAAATATTTTACAAATTTGTGTGTAGAAGCCAGTTTCCTAAGGAATATTTGCGGAAAAATTTGACGAAATATTTGCCACATTTTGGATGGTTCCGGCAGCGGCACGGCGTTCCCCCACACTGCCCCACGTACACATACACACGCACGCACGCACGCACGCACTCACGCGCACACGCCCACGCCCGCCCGCGCCCGCGCCCGCGCCCACGCCCACGCCCACGCCCACGCACACGCACACGCACACGCACACACGCACACACACACACACTGCTACTATTACATAACTACACAAAACATAAGCAGTTTTGCCGGCCGGAGAGAAGGGTGGAGTTTGCTGTCCACGGCAAGGCGACAGCGCCGGCGGCGGGGGTCTTCGTCGTACCGTGGGAATTGCAGGTCAGTGTAAAAATATAAAAACACTCATAATAGTCAAATATTTGAAGCTATGTCTGGCAGAGCCTTTAGCCTTGCTTATCTTTAACCAATGACGCTTTTGATAGTTCAATAACTTATTTAATCTCACCTGCTAGGATAATATCGAGCACAAGTAATCAAATGGATCCAAAACAGTAGCCGCTAACGCAATTTTGCGGCGGGCGCCTGCTGTGTTTCTAAACAGAATGGCAAGTTAAAAATCGTAAAAGAGCGAGGACATACATTTTGCTTTGTACGCAAAATTGTTCTGTTAAACCAACAACGTGTTTTTCCAGTGATTAGTAGAATAGAACATAATAAAAAAAAATTTATCAGTGATAAGTGCCCACATGTGGTACACACTTAACAGTCCATATCTTGAAAACTACTTATCCGATTTTAATGAAACTTGCACTGTTTCCTAAGTAGAAAGTTATGAATTAATAAAAGCAAATACAAATATTGTATTTTGATTTCTAGTATTTGAGATATACGTGGACAACCACACACATACTGTACGAGCACGCACGTACTTATGAAATTTGGCACATCTGTTTAGAAATCCACATATACACGTAGTAAACAGTATTTATTATTTGCATATACTAACAATACTACATACGTCTCGAATTGAATACCTCCTTTTATTGAAGTCGGTAAAAAACACACGTAACTAGATGGTACAGGTGAGTCTTAAAAAACCTAAATATTTCCATTGTGGTGCTATCACCACAATGGAAATATTATAGGAATTCGCGGTCGCTAGTTATTTAAATTATAATTCGCCTATATATTTAAGCTCTCTTTCGCTTGTGTAATTTTGACGTGAATACAATGAACTTCTTACGTCTAGTTCGGCAGGCATTCCAGAAAAACTGCGACAAAAAACATGCACTTTCGAGAGCTTCATATGGCTAAAATTCAACAGATAGAAAAATAATAATTTTACCGCATAAAAAAATCATCTGACCGAATCTTACTCCGGGGACGTCATACACCGCGCAAGTGACCTCTAACAGAATCTCGAAAAAACACCCGAATATTTTTTTTACTTCTGGCTTACCCCCTTAAACTTCTTAAATATGAAATAACTTCTTCACCTGACAAGCCCGGAAAGGTTTTGTCATTCCATTTTAGCGTGCAAAATTGCGTTTTATCCGCTAGCGTGGAAAGAGTTTTTGAAATAAGAACCTTTGTATTCAAAGAAAAACACACACAACGGTACGTTCAGAAACTCGGTTCGTCATTGGTTTTATTAAATGACTTGCTTTTGCCCCCGGCGTAGACATCGTTTTTATGACTGTCTTAGAGGGGGCACGGTGCGCGAGCCGCAGCGAGCGTGGACATAACTTTTCTCCAGATCCCTCGGGACCTATGTCAGGATATGCTTAATAGTAAATCATGTCATTTCCCACCCTATCAACCATCTCTGTGCAAAAAATCACACAATCCATTGTTATGTTGCGATGTTAAAGAAATTAACCAAAAAAGAGTATATTTTCAGTTCCCTCAGGAACTGCATCGGGCTGTGCTATTTTCGTGGAATAAAAAGTTGCCTATGTCCTTCCACGTGACACAGGCTTCCTGCATACCAAATTTCATTAAGGTTGGTAAAGGCGTTGAAGCGTGAAAAGGTAACAAACACATTTTCACATTTATAATATTAGTATGGATTTTATTTCCGTAAATCATATAAATACTAAGAAGAATAAACACTAATTTACTATGAGCTGCTTTTCTTGCACCCAAAAATTTTCCTCGCTGTATTGAGGTAAAACATTGTGTGTTTCGCTCGGCAACATTTATTTTGCGTCTCGTACCTTTGAGACCCTCGCGTAAATCGCGCCAAGTAACAACTTTGAGACCCTCGTGTAACTCGCGCCTAGTAAAAACTTTGAGATTCTCGCGTAACTCGCGCCAAGTAACAACTTTGAGACCCTCGCGTAACTCGCGCCACGTAACAACTTTAAGACCCTCGCGTAACTCGCGCCAAGTAACAACTTTCGAGATTCTAGCGTAACTCGCGCCAAGTAACAACTTTGAGATTCTCGCGTAACTCGCGCCACGTAACAACTTTGAGACCCTCGCGTAGCTCGCGCCAAGTAACAACTTTGAGACCCTAGCGTAACTCGCGCCAAGTAACAACTTTGAGATTCTAGCATAACTCGCGCCACATAACAACTTTGAGACCCTCGCGTAGCTCGCGCCAAGTAACAACTTTGAGATTCTCGCGTAACTCGCGCCAAGTAACAACTTTGCAGCTTTGCATCATCATCATCATATCAGCCGAAAAACGTTCACTGCTGAACAAAGGTCTCCCCCCAAGGATTTTGACGACAACCGGTCCTGCGCTGCCCGCATCCATCGGCTTCCCGCGATCTTCACCAGGTCGTCGGTCCACCGCGTGGGAGTCCTGCCTACGCTACGTTTTCCGGTGCGCGGTTGCTACTCGAGAACTTTACTTCCCCAACGGCCATCTGTTCTACGTGCTATATGCCCTACCCACTGCCACTTTAGTTTAGCGATCCTGTGAGCTATGTCGGTTAATTTGGTTCTCCTGCGGATCTCCTCATTTCTGATTTGATCATGCCTTGCATAACAAATAACTATTTTGATCTCACCTGCTAGGATAATATCGGGCACAGGTGATCAGGAGATCCAAAATAGTAGCTGCCAACGCACTCTCGTCCATAACGGCGTTGCCTCGCGCGACTAACGTCCATTTTAGCTGAGGCACGCTGGCTACCGCTCGCCAACCCTCCATGCTGTTCGCCCAGCATTTTGTCTTGTTGTTTATCTCGCCCGAATTGTACAGCTCTTTTAGCTGGAAAACAAAATCAAAATAATTTATTTTAAATAGGTGTTTACACACACTTTTAAATAGTCAAAACAAAACTTATTGTCTATTGCATAATGTCATGATTCAGATACAACATATATATCTTTGTCATTTACATAATCTATTATTTTATAATATCCTCTAGAGCACAAGCATTTTTTGACATAAGTCTTGAATTTATTCTCTGACAAACTAGTTACATTTTCTGGAATTTTATTGTAGAATCTTATATTAGATTAGATTTAAATATTAGGGTAGGCTCGAGCCCCTCGGTGGGGACGTATCTGGGCTGATATGATTATGATGACTAGGCCTAAGCCGTAATTAATGAATTTACTATAATGTATCTAATATTTGTTGTAAAAATTACTATCATCAGCACATAAACGTTCCCACCGAGGGGCTAGAGCCTACCCTGAATTAGGGCGATTGTAATTTGGATTAGGTGAAAATATCTTAAGATGAATAGGACAAATCTAGTGAAACTTATACACATAAGCAAAAAAAATTTTTATTATTTTACGATTTAGCAACTTTTGTTAAAAGAGAAATTTTAAAACCGGTCAAGTGCGAGTCGGACTCGCGCACAGTTCCTTACCAAAACATCTTCATAAATCAACTATATAGAAGACACTACTAGATTCTACTAGATGTCACTAGTTTCTATACGTTAAAAAAAACAACTACTTTCTTTCAAGGGTTTTCTTGGACCTTTAATTTTTTTTTATTCTATTTTTATATTATTTGTTGTTATAGCGGCATATTGTTAATGCATTCATTCATTAATAAATAATTGGGAACCTCTTTGAATGATAAACCTGACCGAATCTAATATCGCTCGCTTTGCTCGCTCATTTAAAGTTTTATAGAAAAAACTAATTTTTAATCTGCCATTTGATTGAAAGGCTAGCCCGTTGATTGAACGACTAAAGTACAACTGGCCAAGTCGTTGAATGTAACGTTCAACGACTTTGCTGAACGTCATTTATCCAAATGAATAAAAAAACCGATGATTTCTTTTTCTGCGAAGCATTCTGCTACCCATGGGAACCTCTTTGAATGTAAAACCTGACGGAATCTAATATCGCTCGCTTCGCTCGCTTATTTAAAGTTTTATAGAAAAAACTAATAATTGCCAACCCCCTTTAAGTTGTACGGGATTTTACAACTCCATGTTCAAAGGGATAGCTTACAATCAGCCCACTAGTTAAAGGCTGAGTGACGCTTGTTCAATCAACGTTATGCCTAGCTTACAATCAATCAACTAGTTGAACGTTGAGTAACGCTTGTTCAATCAATTCGGCCTAGTCATTCATTTGATTGTCGCCATTCAATCAACGGGCTAGCCTTTCAATCAAATAGCAGATTTAACCAGATGGCTGCGATATATACATCTTGCCTCCGGTTTGCCATAAAGATCCTTCGATGACATTTCTTTATTTTATGTCACTATAACTATCAACAATCAACCTTAAGCTCTAAAAAATAATGTTGGTTTTAGCATACCTGTTGGAAACTAACGGGCCCCTTCCTCTGCACCTTGTCGCCCTGTTCCACATTGTAGTACCACTCCCTGTCGCCACCACCTGCTTGCTGGGAAGGCCCTTCTATAACATTGCTTTGCGCGGGGACCGTTGCTCGTGATGTATGGAGATGAGCTAGTGTCATTAGGTCTACTAGGATTCTGTAAACAGAAGTCGAAGTGTTTTAATCGCCTCCGTGGCGTAATGGTTAGTCCATACGCTTCAAACCAGGAGGTCGCGGGTTCGATTCCCGGCTGGGCCAACTTTGTAAGACTCGGTTTGGTTGGTGGTAGGGTTGGTGGTAGCTAGGGCCCGCCTAGCTAGCTGCCACCATCTTATCTAAGTATTACCGCCAAACATCATTGTTAACAACATTGAAGTGTTCCGGCTTGAAGATGAAATAGCTAGATCTCCATTGCGTTGGGGAATCTTGGTAAGCCCGCTTCCATCTTCGGCATCATGGTCACTTACCAAAGGTTTATCAAATGAGGATAAAAAAAAATATGAACATCATTTTAATGGTCCTTTGCCACCTTTACAATTACTGTAATTTCTAATTTTTCTTGTGACAATTGTAGTGGTAAAAGTTTTGACTAGCAGAAATACTACTTGTACAGAAAATTTCATTTTTGACAAAAATGTGAATTGTTTTCTTATCTAAAGCTTCCACCATTTTATCTAAGTCTTGCCGCCAAGCATCAGTGTTAACAGCATTGATGCGTTCTGACTTGAAGATAAGATCGTCAATTCCCCATTGCGTTGAGGAATCTTGGTAGGCAAGCTTCTAGCTTCGTCATCATCGTTACTTACCATCAGATAAGATGATGTCAAGGGCTTACCAATAGGGCGTTTAAAAACAAACAAACGTAAAGAAAATCCAATACCCACAGTGTCTTATAATCTTAATAGTCTATGACAGGGATGGCGAACCAATGGCACGTGACAAAATATTTTGAGCACGCCACCTATCGAAACGATTTGCATTTGAGTTCAAAGTAACAATGCAGTTCTGAGATTGCAGCTAATTGATTTCCAGTCTAGTTCAATATTTATTCAAAAATTTATTATAACAAGAAGACAAGTAACATCTTACAACCCTAATATTTATTTATTTATTTATTTTTCGCAAATTTCACAGCTTATTACACATAAATATTACAACTGTTGGTTTTACATTTTAGAAAGCATATTAAGAAATTCAACTAATTAAAATTTAAAAATGGACGAAGTAGGCTTAAACACAAATAATGTAACAGTACATGTAATAGAAAATAACAATAATAAACCAAAAATTAATTTATATATTACTTGTCATCTAAGTTGCAACAACAAAAGTCACACTAATGTTAATTTAATTTGCTAAGTACATATTACTGATACATTCAATACTTATCAGTGCAAAAACGCTAAACACGTTAAAAACCGACTTCCATCGCAACAAATTAGTACATTTTTGCATTATTATTTTTGGTTTTTGTTAATTTTCTACTAAAGTACTACACCGATTTTGATAAAATTTATACGGGACCACACGGGAAGCACTAGCTTTCAAATAAAAAAAGAATCATAAAAATCGGTTCACCCAGTCAAAAGTTTTGAGGTAACAAACATAAAAAAAAACATACAGTCGAATTGAGAACCTCCTCCTTTTTGGAAGTCGCTTGAAAATGTATTTCATTGGTAGTAAATGAAGAGTTTTGAGTTGATTTCCCCAATTTCACTACTAAGTAAAAGTTATTTGACGGCACGTCATGGCCTCACTAAATTTTAAAAAATGGCACGTCGATCCTAAAGGTTCGCCATTCCTGGTCTATGAACACCATAGTTTCGGTAAAAAAATGCAACTTACCTAATACCATTCCATTCTAATAATTCGCTAACGTTTTTTCTGTGTAGTATTAGTTTTGATAAAAACTGTACTAGTCTATCCCTTTCCATTCTATCACATGTCTGTAAACAAAACGATATGTCATCAATCTTGATTATATTCACAACGTTTATCTAAATACCCTGACACATATGTCTGATTACTGATAACGGTTTAGTTAATTAGCTTCAGATCGCGGGTTCGATTCTCTGCGGAGTCTAACTTTGTAAGACTCGGTTTGGTTGGTGGAAGGGCATTTTCTAAGCCCGCCTAGCTAGCTACCACCATCTTATCTAAGTCTTGCCGCCAAACATCAGTGTTAACAACATTGATGTGTTCCGGCTTGAAGACAAGATAGCTAGTTACCAATTGCGTTGGGGACTCTTGGTAAGTCCATCAGGTGAGATGATACCAAGGGCTAACCAATTCTGAATAAAAAAAAGACAAAAGCCTTACGAAATAAAGAAGCATAGGCGAAATACAGATTACCTTTAGACTCACGCTCTGCGAAAATGTTTGAAATATTTTAAGGAGAGAAAACGTATGTGACTCTCACTCTTTCCTTCAAATAACTCGAGCTCTTTCCATCGTAATTCCGGCTACGATTGACGGCACGAAATATTATGCGTCTAAAGACTGGTAGGTGGTCTTAATTAGTTATACAAGGTGGCGCAAAAGTAATCACTCTATTGAAATAGCTTTTAAATAATCGTAAAAAAATACACAATAAACATGGACCGGTTGCCGTTGCGCCATCGACGCTCTAATGGTCTAAATATATTACATAAATAATCATCTTCTTTTTAATTAAGAAAAAATTGTAGCTGGAATAAATAGAGTCATTCATCATATCAACTCTTATACGTCCCCACCAAGGAGCTCGAGCTTTCCCCGGGCCTTAGTCGACCACGCGGGCCCAGTGCGGGTTGGTCGACTTCACACACAACTTTCGAGTTTCTTCGTAAGCGTGTGCTGTGCAGGTTTTCTCACGATGTTTCCCTTCACCGTAAGAGCATCGGATAAACGTATGTACATGTGAAATCGAAATTCGAAAACACATTGTTACGTGTCAGGATTTGAACTACGACCTCCCGGACAGGGGGTAGCGGCCCTAGCCGTTATGCCACCGACGCTCTTAAATAAATAGAGCCATTACTTGTGTATAAGTACTTAAAAATCTACATAACTATATTAACCTTAGTCCCTAAAGACCGTTTTCCGTAGCTCAGAGGCAAAGTTCAATGGCTTTACACAGGAGGTCGCGGGTTCGATTCCCGGCGGGGTCAATTGTTAGACTCGGTTTGGTTGGTTGGTGGTAGGGCATTTTCTAAGCCCGCCTGGCTAGCTACCGCCAGCTTATCTAAGTCTTGCCGCCAAATATCAATGTTGATATCATTGGTGTGTTCTGGCATGAAGATAAGATAGCCAGTTCCCCATTGCGTTGGGGAATCTTGGTAAGCCCGCTTCCATCTTCGGCAACATCGTCACTTACCACCAGGTGAGATGTTGTCAAGGGTTTACCAATTGTGAATAAAAAAAAAAGAGTCAAACCAGATCGGCAACTGAGGAGCGTCGGAAAACAAAAAACGATAAATCAAAATATTATTTTTTGTGAAAAGTTAGAAAAACCTTTTAACTTAATAAATTGTTATGTAACAACAAAATGTTTTTATGCCAAAATATGGTAAACTGAATGATAAGTTAGGTAGCGAAATCAAATTGAAAGAAAACAATATGGTTAATTTGGTATTAATTTAAGAATTTTAGAGATATCGGGTTTCGTTCAATTCACTTGGATTTATCGGGTTTTGGTAGTTTGAAAATATGATTTGACAGTGACATTTACACTATGACTAAGTAAACACTGGGTGCGTTCACGAAGTTCGATTGACCAATATTTGAATATTTTAATGTCCACTTTGATCTCTAGGATTTATCGGTGTTTATATCGACCATAAATTGACTCATTGGATTTGTCGGGTTTAGAAATGACCATTATATTAGATTTCCAACAGAGCTGCTTTACTTATTCACTAATCTACTCACAGTAAGAAAACTTTACATTCTTCGAATCATCCTAAAAAAACATAAATCGTTCCCCTATGATCCTAAAATAAACTCTAAAAGAAATAAAAATATAATACCTATAAAAGATAGATTAAGAAATAGAACTACTTTTGCTTCACGCCAGTTTAATAATCTATCCTCCTATCTGTATAACAAAATTAACAAACTTCTGCTCATCTATCCAATGAACCTGCCTGAGTGTAGAAAAACTCTAATACTATGGTTAGAATCCCTCAGCTATGATGAAGCCGAACGCCTTCTTGAGGTTTTAGCGTGAATCACAAACACAACACACACGCATACATGCACACACGCACACACACACACACATACACACACACCAAAATCCACTTGCATCAATTCAACATCTTTGTTTTTCTTTTAGTTAAAACTTTAGCATAGTTTTGTTCACATTTAGTAGATATACCATGTTCAGTTTAAATAGACTCTGTTACTTGCCAATAATTATATATACCATAGACTAAGCGATGGAAGAGTGAGATTTCCTAACACAGGTATTTTTTTTACCTAAAAGGAGGTCTCAGCCTTAAAAAGCCGATAATTTTTGGTAACCAATAAACAATTTTCATTTTTCATTTTCATTTTTCATTTTCATTTTTCATTTAATAATTTTTTTGAACAATATTTAACTGATTTTAAAGAGATCTGCTTGCAGAGAAGTTTGAATTTCAACGATAGGTACCGAAAAAAATGGCGTTTATCGGTTTTTGTTGCGACGCTCCTCAACTGTAAGCCAGTCTGTGAGAGATTGTGCTACTCACTCTATCCAGCATTTGGACAATATATTTGGTATCGGCGAATGGTCCTATGTCTTCGAAGTACCTTCCGTAGACTATACTCATGGCTTGAAGACACATGCATTTCATTTCTACTTTGGGCGTTGATAGAAACCGGTGATATAGATCGTTGAAGAATTCGTATCTGAAAAGAAAACATCTTTTTCAAAAAGCTGGGTAATATTTTACGGGTCTATGTAAGTCACACATCAGCTCTTATACTCGTACGTCCCCACCGAGGGGCTCGAGTCTTCCCTGAATTAGGGCGAGTGGGATTTAGTCGATCACGCGGACCCAGTGCGGGTTGATCGACTTCACACACAACCTTCGAGTTTCTTCGCAGGCGTATGCAGGTTTCCGCACGATGTTTTCTTTCACCGTATAAGAGCGTCGGATAAACGCACATATGCAATCTAAATTCGGGAAACACATTGGTACGTGGCAGGATCGAACCACGACCTCCCGGACAGGAGGTAGCGGCCTTCGCCATTACGCCACCGACGCTATTCTATGTAAGTATGTAATATTATATGTATGTATATATGTATGATTCGAGTGTGCAAGGTGGTTTGCATTTATTTCCTAAAAACAGTAACAGGGATAATTTCAATATAAGAAATGTAAATAATATGGATATAAAGGCTGTCCCAAAAGTAGAGACTTTTTTTTAATATGGGTACTGGCCAAAGAAGTATTCATTAATAAAAATAAAAGTTAAAAAAACTAAAAACTGACTTCACAATGAAATTCACTCAAAAATATGAAACAATATTATTATACTTAGATACACAACATTAACCAACAATAACTAAATCAAAGGTGATACGCATTAAATCAGGGGCTTACATTTTTTTTTGAGGTCAGTGTCAGCAAACCATCGAATCTAAAACATTTGATACGTAACGTACTCGTAAGTAACTGTGTGCTGGTACAGACCTCAAAAACAATTTTAATTTTTTTGAAATTATCACTGTCACTGTTTTTAGGAAATAAATGCAAATTCTTATATACATAGGTAGAGTCCTAGTCATCGTCATCTCAGCAGCATGAAAGTTAAAGAGTTAAATTATCCATCATCAGCTGATCTGAATAACCTGAAAGAATACAACTATCGGTCTATGTATTATATCGTATATATCTATGTATTATATTGAAAGAATTTTCCTCCAGCTCCTAACCGTTAAAAAAATGTACCTTCCTTCATCAGCTTTTTAACATGAGATGATGACTAACAGACGCAAGTATTTTAATAGCTTTAGAAAACATATGATTCACGTAATAAATGCCTATAAACTTCTCTGGGATCCCATTATCAGATCCTGACTTGGGTGACAATAGGACTCCCTCGGGAGTATACTCTTTCGAATAAAAAAAGAATTTTAAAAATCGGTCCACAATTGACGGAGAAATCGGTGAAAATACATTTAAAAAAATACAGGCGAACATAGAACCTCCTCCTTTTTTGAAGTCAGTTTAAAAGAAGAACAATTAATTGTCATGGTAACCGTAGATAACAAATGTATTAAAATTTTGAGCGTCAATTTCCGGGGGGCCGGGAAAAAAGCATTGGCTCCGTTGAGCGCCTTTTGGACGGTGGCCGGGCCAAATAAGCTTCTCTTTGTTTGGTGACCCATTATCTAGATCAAAATATACGGTTGGTAGTAAGTATTTTTCTATAGCTTACCCGTTTTTAGTAACAATTTTGTAGTAAGCTTTGATTCCAGAATAGAAAAAAAATATATGTAAAACGAAGTACCTACCTACTAGTGATCTTTTGCGCAGTTTATGGAGTTTGTTCAACCGCAATGGCGGACAGTGTTTTGTTTTTATTTTGTTTGTGAAGTAACTATTGTTTTTCATAGTATTAATTGGGTATGCTAAAAAAAATGTATTTTTTTTAATTTTTTTTCTGATGGTTTAGACCATTTTGAAAAACTAATTTGAATATTTCATTTTTTAAGCCTCTAGATATTTTTAAATATTTTTTTAAATTTTGAAACCTTGATGACGTCATCGGTTCACATTACTATGAAACGAACAGCCCTATTTCTATGACGATGAAATGAATAGGCCTTGACGTCAACTGTCAAGTCACTCAAGTCAATCATTCCCAAAGGTTTTTTGGCGGGATTTGTGGTAGACGCATTCGTAGTTTTATTTTGTTGTTTTTTCATTGCACCGGCACTAGCATTACAAATCCAACAGCTAAGGAAGCCTAAATACGTCAGACCTGGCTGTATGGTCTTAGTAACCTTTGCCTTTTCCGAAACGAAACTATCAAAAAGCCAACAACGAAACGTCAAAGTCAAAATTTACTTGTCATCAAACATCATAATCTATGTATGGACAAGGCCTTCAGAGTTTAAATGTTTTTTAGAACCACACTAAAAATTGGACCTCTAATGAATATCTTACCCATTTAAGTATTTAATTTGAATGACGTTCTAATAATATTTGATTGTTTCAAACGTAGTTTTTGGTGGATGATAAATAAATAGTGCCTTTTTCAGTGCTCGACGAAAGCTCGTCCTCAAATGCAAGGTCCGTAATTGATATGACAAGTAAGAGTGCACGTTCCGTTCAGTGGTGAAATAAGGTTTTATTGTAAACTCGTGACGTCATAGGGGTCAAATGAAGGTTATTGTCCTTTTCCGATTTTTTACGCAATCTTTTACTTTTTCGAGTGGAAAATGAAAAAATATGGCTTTAAATAAAAATATCTCGAAATGGTTTTTTTTATTTTCATGGCTTATAAAAACTTTAGCATACCCAATTGCGTATAATAAAAACATTAGAAAGTGTACTTGCCAAAATAGTGGCAGATTTTGTGGATTCAAATGTTTTGTGGTTATAGTGAAGAAAAAAGTGAAAGTTTAGGCGAACTTTTTGGATGTTCAAAGATAACCTGAAGAATATACAGGTTGTATAAAAATAGTGCAGGACCCGTTAGTTTATTACAACTTTCCCCAAGGAACCCATAGTCAAATCGCAAAAAAAAATGTCGACGCTCCATACAAAAATGCACAAAATTGGTCAACCAGCTGATCGTTTTGTATAAAGAGTTCAAATTTTTTTGCAATTTCAGTAAACTTGTAGAACGAAAGTTGTTCAGTTTGATGCGTAGAAGCCGCAGTTAACGGGACCTACACCAATTTTGTTACACCATGTATATCAGGTAAGCATTTCTTTTCAATAAAATAACATCTTTTAGTTAGGCAATATCATAAAGAACACCATGACATCCGTAATAGGGATGACGAATGCTAGCGGAGTTACTTTTTATGATCTGTTAAAAAAAATAAACGAAAAATTTTAGAAATACCTAGGCGTGACGTCATAGTTTAGCATCGTCATTTATGCAGTCATTTCGTGATTTTGGTGAATTTAAAATCGAAGACTTGATGGAAAACAAAACGAGTAAGGTTTCCCGAAGTTTAAGTAGGAGGGCAATTAGGCAATTTAGTGATCAAGAGTTCATAATTTATTTCTGATGCTGTCGTCATCCCTATTTATTTATCATCAATAAATCGAGATTACTCAGACCCTATCAAAGAACTAAACTCATCCCTAGAACCTTAGCACTGTGAGCATTATCTAGGCCTAGTTAGAAGACGTCCCTCTACGGGTTAAATTGGCGGGTTTTGCAAAACGAACGAGAATCTTTTGCCAAGAGAGTTGTTTAAAACTATCTGCGTCAGGGAAATGTCTTATTTCGTTCAGTCTTAAATTTTATTTTATTTTTTATTTAGTAGCCAAAATTCGGAAAGTGTTTTAGACTTGGGTCAGAAAATCTTGGACTTTTGGTTTTTTTACACTGGACTTAGTGATTTTCATAAACTGGGAGTTGGACATAGATTTTCTAAGGGAAAAACTAATTCGGATCAACCTAGTCTTATTACTTAGTTGGTACTTATTCTGTAAATTGATCTTTTTTTATGAACTAATAAAATGTACTGCAGATCTTTACTCCTTACGTCTCTTTTGAACTAAAACATAATAAAAAAAGAATACATCAGAGTATTTTGACGCGAAGGAAATCTTCACAAAGGTATGCGCCCACGGTAAATCTATATTTGAAATCATTACATCCGTTTTAGTACAATTATATTCATGTTTTGTGTGGAAGGTACCTTAACTAGAATTTTCTTGTACCAACAAGTGTACCATATTATAGAACTTGGTAACGGCAAACTGCTCGGCTTACGCGTTTTACTGCCCAGTTTACGTTTGCAGCGAATGGCTCGTACGGGGTATAACAATGAATACTCACGATTTTCTAATAGGGCTGTCATCATTATCCCTCTGCTCCAGCAGTATCCTCAAGTAATAATCGCCGATTTTGACCTCATTCTGTAGGCACTGGTAGTGGACCTCCAACTCGGCGTGGTTCCAAGACGTGAGAGTATTGCCGGCGACCTCGCGGTCGGACGCGAACGCTCGGATCTCGTTTTCTAGAGCGTTGCGGAGTTCTTCGCGTGTCTAAGGAGAACATAGCTAGGTTAGGTTTTTTTTTAATAATATAAGTTAACAAAGCAGCGTATCAAATGTAAACGCTTTTCATCACAAAAAAAAAAAGGTTGTGGACTATTTACATACGTAGATACTTGAAGTTAATAAGTATAATAGGGATGACGAATGCTAGTCATACGAGTTACTTTTAATCATCTGTCAAGAACGACATTTTGTTCTAAAAATGTTTGAAATACCTAGGCGTGACGTCATAGTTTAGCAGCGTCATTTATGTACTCATTTTGTGATTTTGGTGAATTTAAAATCGAAGACTTGATGGAAAACAAAACGAGGCAATTTAGTGATCAAGAGTTCATAATTTATTTCTGATGATGTCGTCAACCCTATTATATTATTAACCTACTAAGATTAAGATTGTGAACCTACGGCGAAAAGTAGACTGTTCACACAACCGGCGATAGCGATTTTGACCAATATTTGATAGTTTATCATATAAGTCAGAACAAAAGCTACGTTTATAGGTTTCATTTTTAAGGTTCCGAAGTGAACAAGGAACCCTTATAGTTTCGCCATGTCTCTTCGTCTGTCCGCAGATTAGCTCAGAGACTACTAGTACTAGAAAGCTGTAATTTGGCATACGTTATTTCAAATCACGTCAACAAAGTTGTACAATAAAATCTATATAAAATCACGCCTACAAAGTTTTACAATAAAATCTATATATAATCACGCCTACAAAGTTGTACAATAAAATCTGTATATAATCTCGTGCTCTTTTTTGTTAGAGTCAAGTGTGTCACCCACCCCCTACCCTCCCTCTACCAGTTAAACCGCTATTACAGAACATCTGATAAAAATTGTAAATAGTAGGACAAATCACGGCTAAGTACGCTTCCTTAGTTTAGGATAAATAGTGGACCAACCTAAGGTGTGCAGTTGGATTTATAAAAAGTTCATAGATTTTCCATACTAAATGTTCTATTACCAACTGAAAATATAACTTTGGTTTTTTTTATAATATACAATTATCTTTTGAATAAAATACGGAACCCTACTTTGCACGAGCCCGACTCGCACTTGGCCGTTTTTTTAATGATTGATTAAAAATAGACAAATAATGGCTAAAATTAGGTTTTTACAAAAACATTGAACGACAAATAAAATTGTTTTTATTAGATTGGCATTAAATCATGCGCTTTTAAGTCGACTTACCGTGTGATTCCATATCAGATTCGGCAGTGCATGTTCCTTGTGAAACTGGTAGTAGAACAATGGCCAGTTGGCGATTGATTTGACCCTCTCTCTTCTTCGTCTCAAGACAACAGGCCTCTCCCTCGCCGCGTTGGCGTTCTGGCGCTCCGTGGGCGAGCCCAAGCCGGACCGAGCCCAGTGCTGGAGCGCTAGTTGAGCGTAATGCTAAAAAAAGGAAGTCATTAATGCATTAAGTTCGATAACGTCGAAAAATAATGTAAGTTGGAACCATTTTTCTCCTAAAAATAAACAAGTTATCATGCTTAAAAAACTATGTGCTGTACTTAAGAATATGCTTGATGTTATGGTTCAATGGAAAATTGACCAAATGCCAAAGTTACCAATCGATTTTTCCCATTTCACAAAACTAAATCGCTCGGAGATAAAAATATTCAAATCAGTTTTTAATACGTAAATATACGTAATAAATAATTGGCTTTTTTGTTTTACGGATTGTTAAAGCTGTTATGTAAGAAGTTTATTTTTCTGTTTATTTTCGAGCTTCTCGAGTGGGATTGAGGTCGTAACAGCTACGAATAAATATATTGGAAGCGTAACAGTTAAATTGCAGCGCGCGCTGGTGAGCTTCATTTAATTTGAAATTTGCACTGACGAGCATCGAGTGGCTAATTATTTAACGTTACTTAGCAACTTAAATATGTAAAACCTGACCAGAAAAATAAAACACTTGCACCGGGGGCGCTTTCTATTACCATCTCTTTCTAGTCCTCTGAAACCAGATATGAAATTATACGTTTTTATTTCGTAATATGGCGAGGTTTTCTTAATTTTTTGGTCAGACTTTAACTGCAACATATGATATCCATCGACAATCTATTTCCTTCACACACTGACTTATGAGTTAGAATGTGTTCAAAACAGAAAATTTTAGGAAAAAAATCCTTTAACTTCGTAAAGATAAAACTCTCTACATAAAATATGACGCTTATAACCGCATTAAATCACAGTAAATAGCTTAAAGAATATGTCTGGTTGTCGTTATAACTACCATATTGTGTCAGCCGATTTGTCGATTGCAACTTAATAGCGAATAAACACCTCATGCATGACATTCACCATTCAATCATCGGACGACCAAGCAAAGGGAGGGTTTCCATCTTTCTGAGATCAACGGATCTCCACTTTTACTTCATCGTTCACTATGCGAACCGCTCATAGACTTTTAGCCATTCCTTACCATCGTTCCCCGATTCATATATTTAGGAATGATCAAGGCAAGAATGATACACTATTCGAGCTTGCGTGATAAATCCTCGGCAGCATCGCCACTTACTATAAGGTGAGGTGCTGCCAAACACACTCAAGTTTAAAAAAACTACAAACCCACCTCCAAATGCTTCTCGACATATTTGACCTGCCTCTCCAACGCCTCCCAGTGCGCGGCGCGCGGCTTGACCGTGGCTTGCGCTAGCGACAGATTGTCGCGCTCCTCTATGTGGTCGTCCAGCGCGCCTGCCGGCGGTGCCTCGGTTGATTCTAGAAAGGCGAGGAGACCGGATGGCTGGAAGAGACATTGAGCAGTTTCCATTTTATTTATCAATCAATCCCAAGGATTCGGCTGATAGATTAGTTACACTTTTAGCGTCGATGCAGGATGCTGTTGTATGTAGTGCCTGTAATACAGATTATAATACCCACACCTGTGTATCTTGAAATGTTTGGGCAAAATATTAAATTG
Organism: Coleophora flavipennella; assembly: GCA_947284805.1. Classification (NCBI taxonomy): domain Eukaryota; kingdom Metazoa; phylum Arthropoda; class Insecta; order Lepidoptera; family Coleophoridae; genus Coleophora; species Coleophora flavipennella. The sequence goes on along the minus strand of OX369289.1, from coordinate 5,991,706 downwards.
TTGAGATCACTAAAAACTTTATGGGAGAAGAATCATGTTACCTCTCTCTCTCTCTCGGATTATTTTATGTATCTTAACTTTCAACTAAAAAAAAGAAAAACACCTTTACAGTTAAAATCTAGTGACTTGATAATCTTAGTAATGTTTTTCATCAATTATGTGTTGGAGCGTGAGCCACCAATCACGAAGCGACCTTGTGATGTAAGCTAGCGGGATTATATAGGGCTGTCAAAAGATTTCTTAGTAAAGCCGCTTTGTTTATAATACAACAAAAAATAAAAGATTAAAAAACTAAAAACCGACTTCAAAATGAAATGCACTCAAAAGTATGAAATAATATTATTATTATAATTTAATGCGTACTCACTTTTGATTTCGTTATTGTTGGTTAATGTTGTGTATTTAAGTATAATAATATTATTTCATACTTTTGAGTGAATTTCATTTTGAAGTCGGTTTTTAGTTTTATAAACTTTTTTTTTACACCTTAACGGATTGCTCGGTGCTAAAAAAACATCCTGTATAGAGATGTCTAGGTAAGGCGATTTCCGCTAAATATGGAGACAAAATTACGTTTTGTACACTTACCATGATCCTTTTCATCAAATTATGAGCCGGAGAGTGGTCAACCAGCCACAGAGCAACCAAATGTCTTGCCAAATGCCTATGATGCAACCTTGCAGGGGCATATAGGGCTGTCAGAAGATGTCTAGGTAATGCGGCTTCGGCTAAAGCTAGGGACTGCATTCGGGAACCGACGCCACCACTGCCCTCTTCAATTAATGCTCGCATGACCAGGCCAGCACCTTTTACTATGGCCATTGAGGGATGCTATTGGAAAAAAAATATTTTTTAAAGCTCTTCATCTAGTTTAAGAAACAAATATGTATAATATTAATAACTGCAATTGGGTACACCCGTTGTTATTAAATAAGTTAAATTAAAACATTAATTTCGTCAGAATAATTGTTAATAAGAAAGAAATATCTTTAGATAAAGTGTATTTATCTAAATCTTGAACAAACGTCGATGCATCATCACTTCCCATCAGATGATATACAATCAAATGCACTCTTACTTTTTGGCTCATTTCACAGCTGTGACCCGTACGGGCTACCCGTATATGGGGACGCCCGAAAACGTGGCGCCCAGATAGTTGTTAAACGATAAATTTGCAACGAGGCGCTAAGTGGGAGTGTATGGGAGTCCGGGTGCGTGTTCCGTACGGGAGGAATGCGCGTCACTGTGAAACGATATTCTAGCGCCCTAGAAGCCCGAACGAGTGGCCCGACGGGTCTTCCGGCCACCTGTGAACCAAACTTAATAAAAAAAAAATTGTACACGAAGACATCTTGAAAAGTTCTTGTGAATTTCTGACCGAACTAAATATTTTTTAAGCTAAGAAGGTCGATGTCGTCTTATATAACCGCCTTCGTAGCGTAATGGTTACTCCATTCGATTCACACCAGGAGGTCGCGGGTTCGATTCCCGGTGGGGTCAACTAGAAAGACTCGGTTTGGTTGGTGGTAGGTCATTTTCTAAGCCCGCCTGGCTAGCTACCACCATCTTATCTAAGTCTTATCTTATCTTATCTAAGTCTTGCCGCCAAACATCAGTGTTAGTAACAATGATGTGTTCCGGCTTGAAGATAAGATAGCCAGTTCTCCATTGCGTTGGGGAATTTTGGTAAGCCCGCTTCCATCTTCGGCATCATCATCACTTACCATCAAGTGAGATGATGCCAAGGGTTTACCAATTATGAATAAAAAAATAATAATAATACTTGCAGACGAAAGGGCCAAAATAAGTAAAATGGATTACACTACACCTACAAGAGCGTTGCTCGAATTTTTTCGACAGTAAAATCAGATCCGCAGGAGAACTAAAGTAACCGACATAGCTCACAGAATCGCTAAACTGAAGTGGCAGTGGGCAGGGCACATAGCTCGTAGAACAGATGGCTGATGGGGCAGTAAAGTTCTCGAGTGGCGACCGCGCACCTGAAAACGTAGCGCAGGCACGCATCTCACGAGGTGAACCGACGACCTGGTGAAGATCGCGGGAAGCCGATGGATGCGGGCAGCGCAGGACCGTTCGTCGTGGAAATCCTTGGGGGAGGCCTTTGTCCAGCAGTGGACGATTTTTGGCTGATATGATGAAACTCAGATAGTCACATCCCAAAACCCAGCCGCGCGAATAGCCTTGTCAGTGGCCTGCATCAAGTCCTCCCGCGTGCAGGTGATTTGAAGCATTGCTGCGAAACTTCGCCTATTAATCCGAAATCATTCATTGATTAAATTTGAAACTTACTTCAAACAATTTGAACAAGACTCGTCCCTTGTTCGCGACCATTTCTAATAGCTGGTCAAATTGCTTCCCGTCGGTGGTCTCGCTGTAAGGCACGCACAGCGCGAACGTCAGGAAATCCAACATGGCCGCAACGACTAGAGCACCACTGCCTGCAGTCTAAAAATTGTAATTAAATAATGGGTGTAAAATATTTCCTCTTAAGCACCTATTTTTAAGTACCAATGATTTGAGCACCGAACATATTCCTCAAACCAATCAATACTTTAACTCAACAGCAAAGAAATAAATAATTCGACTCTATTACCCTTTGAGACCTACGGTGCGGTAGGTTCTAGTGGCGGTGTGTATAATAAAACATATCTAAATATATATAACTCAAAGGTGACTGACTGACTGACTGACATAGTGATCTATCACCGCACAGCCCAAACCACTGGACGGATCAGGCTGAAATTTGGCATGCAGGTAGATGTTATGACGTAGGCATCTGCTAAGAAAGGATTTTGGGAAATTCCCATGGGAACCGCAAAAATCGGGATCTGCGCGGGCGAAGCTGCGGGTATCCACTAGTCAATAAATAATTTTCGCAAAACCTAAAAACTTTTAGGTACAAGCTTTTAATATTGCATTGTCATGCGATATACATATGCATGTAGAATTTCAGCTCAATCGAAAACCGGGAAGTGGGTCAAATTTAACTTGCAAGATACCACCCGAACAAACATGCAAGTTAAATAAAAGCTTTTAAAAACAAAGTCATATCAATTATTAGAATACTAACAGTACTTTACAATATTTTGTATATGACAGGGCATCAAAAACAAACTCGCCTTCGTGATGTTTTGTAGTGTATCCAAACGTTTACAAAATAAGGCTTCAGGGTAACGCGGATCAATTTGATTATTCTCAGAAACGCAGTTATTTCGGTACGGAGATTGCTTTCCAAGTTGACAGTTCAGCTGCTCGTGCTCAATCGAAAGTGTTCGAAAATCATTGGCACCTCTGACATAGCCTCCGTAGGTTGGCTAACTGTATTCGATATTTACAACGCATCGGATTGGCTAACAAAACCAGTGTATAAACAGTCAGCTTCGCACCGACCACGCCGTTAACAGCTTGACATGTCAAAACAAAACACATAGGCTGCGTTACTGTGTTTGCTGTAGTAACGCCATCTTTCTGCTGTGACCATGGCTGAGACTAAAAGACCTTGTACGCATCACATTGAACAACTTCTCCAAGAGCAGCTCCTGCCTAAGATCCGGGTGTGATGCACATATTGTACCATTTGCAATATGTAACTGAAGCTTCTTACCACATCATCAGCCCAGATACTGAGAAGGTCCTTCAAAAATCAGCAAATGACAGCACACTAACTTTGTTCAGCTGTTCCTGCCTAAGATCCGGGTCTTGATGCGCATGTTATACAATTTGTCAATACGAATCATTACAACAACTAAAGCTTCTTACCACATGATCAGTCCACATACTAAGCTTACAATAACTAAAGCTTCTTTTACCACATGATCAGCCCACATACTAAGAAGCCCCTCCAAGAACGCAGCAGATGACAGCATACTAGCTTTGTTCAGCTGCTCCTGCCTGCGATTCGGGTCTTGACGCACATGTTGTACAATTTATTTATACGATTCATTACAATAACTAAAATTCTTACCACATGATCAGCCCACATACTGAGAAGCCCTTCCAAGAACGCAGCAGATGACAGCATACTAGCTTTGTTCAGCTGCTCCTGCCTGAGATCCGGCTCTTGATGCATGGGCTGCATTAGCGCGCAGACGGCATCTAGAGCTGCGTGAGAGCAGGCGGCCGACCCGCGGCGTAGCGCGCTCACTACGGCTGTACCGATCCATTCGCGGAAACTGGTAGAAAATGATAATCAAACTTGCAGGATACTTACTCTAGAAAATGTTTAACTAGTTTTTATATACAGCGTGTGACATAAAGGTGGAGTGATACTTTAAGGTGGGCTTGTACCCATCAAACTGAACAACTTTTGTTTTACAACTTTGCTGAAATTGCGAATTACACTACCCTACCCTACCCTACACTACACTAAACTACACTACCCTAACCTACCCTACATAAAAACCTTCTCCTGACAATAACGAACTCGACAAAAAAAGAATTAGCGAAATCGGTCCAGCCGTTCACGCGTGATGCCGTGACTATATATATATATATATATATATATATATATATATATAGGTGAGGCACATAGAACAGATTAAGATAATGTCAAATCAAAATTAACAGATCATCTTCCAGAAACAGTGATAAGCGCCCCAACAAGGAACAGTTTTTAAAATAGACTTGACAAACATTCGGAAAATGAACAAACGCAAGTGCAGCGATATGCACGCATCAGCTCTTAGAGCTGCTAAAATAATATACGATAGATCTAAGAGCAGGGCTAGTCATAAGTGCAATACTTACAAATTATTGGATGGATCACATAAATCATCGACTCGGTTCTTTCGAAGGTTTTTATCAACCGTCTGTAGCGCGGTGCGCAGTTATTCGTTCTCCTTTCATCCGACCTTCTTGTCATTCCATTTATTCTTTTTCACGCATCCATCTGACATTATTATTGAAAAAAACATTATTCCGATCCATTCATCCATAATTATAACCGCCTCCGTGGCGTAATGGTTAGTCCATTCGCTTCACACCAGGAGGTCGAGGGTTCGATTCCCGGTGGGGTCAACTTATAAGACTCGGTTTGGTTGGTGGTAGGGCATTTTCTAAACCCGCCTGGCCTAACCACCATTTTATCTAAGTCTTGTCGCCAAACATCAATGTTGATAGCATTGATGTGTTCCGGCATGAAGATAAGATAGCCAGATCCCCATTGCGTTGGGGAATCTTGGTAAGGCCGCTTCCATCTTCGGCATCATCGTCACTTACCATCAGGCGAGATGATGCCAAGGGTTTACCAATTGCGAATAAAAAAAAATCTATCTTTTAAATAAAATCAAATTTACGAAATTTATACTTTCCTACGACCCATTTCGGGCAAGTTTTTTAATATTTGTGATATAAATTAATAACGATGGATATATGACCGACTTAAAGTTTTTGACATTGTTATTTGTATTGTTCTAAGTTCTTATGAAGTATGATTTGGAATAAAAATATATTACTTAGAAATTAATAACGTGTGTAATCCTTACTAATAGTATAAACGTGAATATGTGTTTGTTTTTATGTTTGTTTGTTACCTTTTCATGCTTCAACGCCTAGACCAATCTTAAAGAAATTTGGCATGCAGGTAGCCTGTGTCACAAGTAAGGACATAGGCTACTTTTATCCCGTGAAAATAGCATAGCCCGATGCAGTTCCTGAGGGAACTGAAAACATACTCTTTTTTGGTTAATTTCTTTAACATCGCAACAGAACAATAGGTTGTGTGATTTTTTGCACAGAGATGGTTGAGGGAGTGGGAAATGACATGATTTACTAATAAACATATCTATAGTTTTCGAGGGATCTTGAGAAAAATTCATGTCCACGCTCGCGCGCACGCGCACCCTCTAAGACAGTCATAAAAACTATGTCCACGCGGACGAAGCCGCGGGCAAAAGCTAGTCCTTTTAATTATAAAAGGACAAGAATTATCTTATTTATGTCTTTCTAGGACTTTATTTCATATTTAAACAAATTAAATTGTAGCACGCATCTTCTTTATTTCAAACCTCATCATCATCATCATCATCATCATATCAACCTAAGGACGTCCACTGCTGGACATAGGCCTCCCCCAAGGATCTCCACGACGACCGGTTCTGCGCTGCCCGCATCCAGCGGCTTCCCGCGACCTTCACCAGGTCATCTCAAACCTACGCCCTGCTATCTACCTACCGTACCTACAAGTCGTGTGACCCGTCTAGCCCAGTAATTCAATGCCCATTTGACCATGCGGCTACTATATACAGGGTGTTAAGTAAAACGGAGCATATTTTAATGATAGCTCTATTACGCGTATCGAAAAGATTACTAATAATAAGAAACTTTGAAAACGAATTTAAATCACTGCTTACCCAGGCAACGCAGTGAACGCAGCGAACCCCACTTTACTGGCACACAATCTCCTCAGTGCATGGAACTGCGCCTCCAACTCTTTTGGCGGCAGATTGCTGTTCGGGGCACTAGTCATTATGGCCGTCAAGGCCCCAGTTATAAGCTTCTCTTTATTTTCCGCAAATAATCGCTGAAAGGAACGTACTGGTTTAACATTGGAATGCATTTTGCTGATTATAAAGGTGACTGTTTGAACGAACGAACAACGAATTTTCAAAAAGTGAATGAGTAGATGAAACTGAACACTTTCACTAACTAAACTATGGTCAATTCGAAAAAAAAACTTTTCATACAAATTTTTCAACTCATTACTTCAATAGCTTTTCAATAGTCAACTTTGTATGAATATAATCGAATAGAAGTTTTTTGATTTCGAATCATAATAAATTCATACAGTTACATGGGTTATGAGAAGTCCATTTTTTGCGAATTGACCATTGTTTCCTAAAAAAAGTGTTTCAGTTTTTTTTTATCTCATCACCTCCTGAAATTCGTCCGTCGTTCAATCAGCTACTATCTATTGCTCAACCTGGACTTTTAGGTAGGTGGGCAGTGCGAGACCTTAGTCATAAACTACGCAATTACCTCAGGCGCCGTGTCAACTGAACGGTAGATCTATACCTTGTTGCGATCAACGAAATACAAAATGTAAATACTTTTAATTGTTTGAACACTAAATGTAAAGTAAAATCTATATGACATGATGCCGAAGAAGTTACGAAAACTATAACGTACATTGTACATTTAGCGAAATTAACAGTGAAAACCCTTTGTTTATATTCTGTATTTTCTTGATTAGGACAAACTTGCTAATTTTGGAGAAGGCCGTCTTTAAACATAAATGTTTGAAATTGTATTTCCCATAGGGATGACGACAACATCAGAAATAAATTATGAACTCTTGATCACTAAATACCAAACATCTACTTAAACTTCGGAAAACCTTACTTGTTTTGTTTTCCATCAAGTCTTCGATTTTTAATTCACCAAAACTACAAAATGAGTAAATAAATGACGTTGCAAAACTATGACGTCACGCCTAGGTATTTCTAACATTTTAAGAACAAAATGTCGTTTTTGACAGATGATAAAAAGTTAATCAGATGACTAGCATTCGTCATCCCTATTATAGCCTATAACAAGACGAAACCTTCACAATGAATTGAGAATTAAACATGAGGCAAATGAGAAAATTATGATAGTTACTCTCCTTGTTTTATGATGAAAGGCATATTTACAAAATATTATTTTTATATCATGAGTTATGATTCATAACAATATTTACACAATGGGTAACACTGTCCCATTTCACACTTAAGCATGACTTTCCCTCGATTTTACCCACACCTTTGAATTTATCTCTCATAGAGCCCTTAACCCTACTACTCCCAAATGTATATCATGTAACCCTTAAGCGAAGAGGGTAGAAAGTAATAAATAACAGGGACTTACAAGATCCCAAGTAAGAAACAGCAACAACAGGGGTACCGTGGCCTACAAGGCACATAACATTTTACATTAAGAGCAGAAATCATAAGAAAACAATAAAATAAATAAAATTCATTGAAAGATGTAACTAGTGAAATGATATTGATGGAGCTACAATTTAAGACTGTTTTAATATGTATGTTTTAAGGCTGACCACATAATAGAGAATGTTGAGTTCAGTTTTATTCAGATTAGTTTTTTTGCATGTCATGATTAACTTAAATATTAAATGTAGATGCAAAAAAAGTATATGAACAGGGATAAAAAATAATGTAATATTTTAGTAACATTGTATTTGAAAAGCGTTGTATGTATGCTATTAAATCAATAATTTAAAATATACAGTTGCAAGTCTAAGGATTTAAAACTTACGTCTTGGCTGACTGAGTAAATAAGCCCGCTGTAACCGACGTTAGCGTTGAATCTCTCTATAACTTCCACTCGAGACATGCCCACCGGGTTTTGGAATAGTCTGTGAATCGACCATTTATTAAAATAAATAAAAAAAGCCTTTATTTGTTCTTGCTTAAAAATTAAATAATATTAACACTACTTGCTTAAAGACTATATGAAGAACGCCCAGGTGGGTAAAGGCCTCCTCCAAAGATGCCCAAATTTCCTTGTTTTGGGCTGTTTGGCACCAATTTGGGCCTGTATTTTTTTAATTTCGTCCTCCCATTGTGTAGGCGGTCTTCCTCTTCCTCTTTTTCCCTGCGGCCCTCTCCACAAAGTCGACTATCCATATGAGATAGGAAATACTGTCGCCTACTACAACGTGTCTGTACAACAATACATAGTGTATGCCAATCAGCCTGCTTTGGCCTGTGATAATGATGACCATCATCACATCAGCCAAAAGACGTACACTGCTGGACACAAGCCTGCCCCATGTTAGGGTGGAGGGGGGAGGCGGTTTGGCATAATCACCAATCATGGCTGTGAGCGCCTGATATTTTTGTGAATAAAAGCGCAGACTGCAGACACAGATCTTGTCGACACAGAATTTCTTTGTCGAATGTTTGTCGATAATGGCGTCACGCAGATTGGATGTTATTGGTTGAGGAAAAAGGAAGTGAAATGTGATTGGCCAATGGAAGGTGAATGTTATCGGTTGAGGAAAAAGGAAGTGAAATGTGATTGGCCAATGGAAGGTGAATGTTATCGGTTGAGGCAAAAGGAAGTGAAATGTGATGGGCCAATGGAAGGTGAATTTTATCCGTTGAGGAAAAAGGAAATGAAATGTGATCGTCCAATGGAAGGTGAATGTTAACGGTTGAGGAAAAAGGAAATGAAATGTGATCGGCCAATGGAAGGTGAATGTTATCGCTTGAGGAAAAAAGGAAGTGAAATGTGATTGGCCAATTTTGATTGGTCATTGGCCAATGGAAGGTATTGGAACGGGAATGAAAAATCAAATATTTTCTTTCTTTTAACATTTTGCTTACAAAAATTCTGAGGAGGCCATAGGCGGCAGGTAGTTACAGGTCGATTAAAACTAGATGGCACTATCAATTATTCAGTGTTTTGCTTAAAACTAAATAATTTCGCCTTAAAACTGAGTAACAGAGGCTTTTTAAGGGATCGGAACCGGTTTTGAAATAGCGGTTAATATAGTTCACATAACCGTTATAATTCTGTTCATCCATTAACCAGTTAATCCAATTGTAGTATTTGAGGGTATTTACCGACAGATTTTTAGTATGTACCTTTGAGGGTACTCATAGATTTTACTCAGTCTGCTGTCAGCTAACGAGATGATTAAATACCTCGTATAATTATCTCTGTGTTTTATTGATTAAACACTATATTCTGGCGACGATTAGTATTCACGCGTGTGGAAAGTGATAAACAAAGTAAATATAATAAAAAGTGCAATGGATAATCAAGGAAAAGGGATTTTTGGCAGCAGTCTCACATTCGACCACCGCTCGCAGGAATGGGACATTTTCAAAAGTCGTTTTATACAGTATTGTTTGGCAAATGATATCGACGATACAACTGATAAGGCTGGAATAAAGCGACGTGCCTTGATTTTGACCTCATTGGTGGAAGATACCTACCGTGTCACGAGAGATTTGGCTTTCCCCTCGACAGTGGAAGAGTTAGACTACAAAACTTTAGTCGAAAAATTGGATGAACACTTTCTGTCGAAGAGAAGTACTTTTGCAGAACGTTATAACTTTTACAAAGCGGAACAACGTCCTGGGGAAGACTTAGCTGAATGGGCGGCACGAGTGAGAAGTTTAGCTAAGTACTGTGCGTTTAAAACGGAACTCGACTCGGCGCTGCGAGATCGATTTGTACTGGGTTTAGAAAACACAAAGGAAAAGGAAAAATTGTTTGCAGAAAGTATGGAAAAACTGACATTCAGCAGGGCTGTGGAGTTGGCTCAAAGTGTTAGGTGTGCACGGCTTGCGTTGCATACATCGTCGCGGTCAGCGAGCTCCGCGCCGGCGGCGGCGGAGGGCAGCCAGGCGGTATTCGCGATGCGCGCGTTTGCCACGCGAGGCGCTGGCGGCGCGAGCAGCGCCCGCTACGCACCGGCCGCGGCCAGCGCAGGCGGGACGAGTCGCTACGTCACACAAACAGCTGGACCCAGTGGTGTAAACAAAAAGTGTTGTGAAGTGTGCGGATATCGTAATCATACGAAAGAAATGTGCCGTTATTCTGAGTTTGTATGTCGGAAGTGTAACAAAAAAGGGCATTTACAGCGTATGTGTAGAAATATAAAGTGTAACTTTTTGGAGGTGGATGAGGACGACATCGTAGAAGGTAACTTTGACTTATTCAATATTGAATGCGTAAATGGTGAGCCTATGCGACAAATGATTTCGATTGGCAACGGACATATTTTATGCGAAATAGATAGTGGGAGCGCGGTCTCAGTTTTATCTACTTTTACGTATGAAACCTGTTTCAAAAAGGAGCATGAATTAAAAAAATGCAAGGTTACATTAAATTGTTATAATGGCAGTAAAATAAGCCCATTAGGCTACGTTTCGCTGCCGGTATTGTTTGAAAACAGTATGAAATTAATAAATTTCTTTGTTGTTGACACGAAAAATAACCAACCAGCATTATTAGGGCGGGACTTCATAAGTAAATTTAATTTACAGTTATGTTCTCTGGACTGCAATAATATTGTAAAAGAAGATGAAAACTTGTCAGAAATTTTAAAAAACAAGTTCTCTATCCTTTTTTCAGACGGGTTAGGAAAGTTTAATAAATATAAAATTAATCTGAAAATTAAACCGGATGCACAGTTGAAATTTTTCAAAGCCCGTAATGTCCCGTTAGCTTTAAAACCGAAAGTGGAAAAGGAGTTGCAGCGTTTATTAGACTTAGGTATTTTAGAAAAAGTGGAACATTCTGAAATCGCAACTCCCATTGTTCCGGTTTTACGGGCCGATGGCGATATAAGGATTTGCGGTGATTATTCTGTGACACTGAATAAAGTTTTATGTATGGATAATTATCCAATACCGCTTATAGAAGAATTATTTGCAAAGTTACACGGTGGACAGGAATTTTCAAAGCTCGATTTGTGTAGAGCTTACAATCAACTAGAATTGGACGAATCAAAAAATTTAACATGTATAAACACTCACAAAGGTCTGTATCGTTACAATAGGCTGGTGTTTGGTCTATCCAATGCTCCGTTTATCTTTCAGAGGACAATGGAGCAGTTATTGTCTGACATTGACGGAACTTGTATATTTTTGGACGATATTCTAGTGACTGGTCCTACACGAGAAATTCACCAAAATAGGCTAGAATTAGTTTTACAACGCTTACAAGACGCGGGCTTACGTCTAAAATCGAATAAATGCGAATTATTTAAAAAATCAATTGAATATTTAGGATATAAGATAGATAAAAATGGATTGCATAAAACAAATGGTAAAGTAGAAGCTATTTTAAAGTGTAAACGTCCTAAAAATGTCACCGAACTTAAGTCATTTTTAGGAATGATTAACTACTATAGATGTTTTGTCCCGAATACGTCGACAATATTGACCCCCTTGCATCATTTATTAAAGAAAGATGTCAAATGGTGTTGGTTAGCCGAACAAGATGATGCTTTTAATAGAATTAAAGCGGAATTAGCGTCAGAACGAGTCTTAGCGCATTTCAACCCGGAGTACGAAACAATAGTGACGTCAGACGCCGGACCGGTCGGGCTCGGCGCGGTGCTGGCTCAGCGACAACCCGACGGCTCCGAGCGAGTGGTTGCCTATGCTTCGCGGTCACTGTCAAAGGCAGAGCGTAATTACGCTCAAATACAAAAAGAAGCGACATCTATTGTTTTTGCCATGAAAAAGTTTCACCATTATCTATATGGTAGGACAGTGCCGTTTATTCTTCGCACTGATCATAAACCGCTGTTATCAATTTTTGGCAATCATAAAGGAATACCGGAAATGGCTGCTAATAGGCTACAGAGGAATGCATTGTTCTTAACAGCTTATAATTTTAAAGTTGAGTACGTCAAAAGCGAAAATAACGTGGCAGATTATTTGTCCCGTTCCGTGATCGATGAAGATATAGAACAGGATCAATGCGAGGAGGACCAATTGTTGTACATTAATTTCATCGGATCTACAATTTTCGAACCAGTAACGTTTAATGATATTAAAATTGAAACAGAAAAGGACCCGACGTTAAGAAAAGTTACGTCTTGTATAAAAAATGGATGGCCTTCTAAAATGAAGTGCGAAGATTTAAAACCTTATTTCAATTGTAGATTTGAATTGTCAATAGAAAACGGTTGCATTTTAAGGGGTCACAAAGTTATTATTCCTTCTATTTTCAGAGAGCAATTATTGAGTGAGTTACACAACTCACATTTTGGTGTAGTAAAAACAAAGAAAGAGGCTAGGTCGCGGATGTGGTGGCCAAAAATTGATAACCACATTGAACAGAAAATAGGCTCCTGTAGTATATGCAACACGCTACGTAGTGCTCCGCCACGCGCTCCGCTCGCACCGTGGCCGTACCCCGCGCGTCCTTGGGAACGCGTACATCTAGATATGTTTACGTTAGAAAATAAACAGTTTTTAGTAGCAGTGGATGCTCATTCAAAGTGGATCGAATGCTTCTTAATGACAAACACGAATAGCGATGCAATAATTGATAAAGTAGGTGAGTTGTTTAGTAGATTTGGTTTGGTAAAGGTTTTAGTAACGGACAACGCGTCAAACTTTTGCTCAAGGGAATTTGAGGCGTTTTGTAGATACAATGGAATAAAACATTTGACAATCTCTCCGTATCATCCAGCTTCCAATGGTCAGGCAGAAAACAGTGTTAAAACTATAAAAAAAGGTTTAAAAACTATTTTAAACAGTAATCCAACACAAAAGATTATGATACAAAAATTAAATAAATTTTTATTCGACTACAGAAACTCGATTCATTGTACCACTGGTTTCTCGCCTGCTCAACTAATGTTAGGACGTCCGTTGCGTTGTCGATTTGATTTGTTGCGAGTATCAGACCCGATGTCAGTTAACTCGTCGTCATCCACATCCAAAAACAATGTACTTGAAAAACAGATCTTACAACATAAACAATATGATGGCAAACGCAAGGCAGATTTTTCAGTAGGAGACAGAGTTTTAGTCAAGCAATATTTTAAAAATGGAACTAAACACACTTGGAAAACTGGCATTATCGAGGAGAAAATGGGCTCTAGAATGTACATTATATTTATTCCAGAGTTGAAGATCAAAGTCAAAAAACATGTGGATCAACTTTTGTTGCATAAAGGTCAAATTGCTTTAAACGAGCCAGAGGATAGTTTTTCCATTGGAGATTATACTAATTATCAGTTTGTAGATGATGAGAAAAACGATAATATAAATCAATCAAGTGACGATAACTTAGTAATACTTCAAGAATCAGATCAAGAGTTGACACAGTCCCCTCAAAAAGTAATTTCAGAGGAAATCACAATCTTATCTCCTAACTCTGAAAACTCTTCTAGTTCCTTATTAAATCATGATGTACCTATACACAATGAAGAGGTTGTTACTGAAAGTGAGCAGCACGTGTCGACCACTCTTCCTTCGCCTATTGTTAATTTAATGGGGGAGGAGAGTAATCATGATTTTGATGTTAATGCTCAAGATAATGTTGTACAACCGGACAAAATAATAGAACATAAATTAAATATTGAAACTCGACCTGTGCGTAGTACTAGAAATAAAAATGTTAATTATAAAATTTGATATTTGTTAGAAAACATTATTCTTAAAAAATAGTGGTGGAGGGATTGTAGTATTTGAGGGTATTTACCGACAGATTTTTAGTATGTACCTTTGAGGGTACTCATAGATTTTACTCAGTCTGCTGTCAGCTAACGAGATGATTAAATACCTCGTATAATTATCTCTGTGTTTTATTGATTAAACACTATACCAATAAACGTTTTTAAAAAAACCGAAATTATTTTGGTTACCTGTTATTCAGACAACGAAATTTTTAAACTCGCGCTAACCGATATTAAGATCTGAATTAACCGGTTAAACTCACGCCGCCCGGGCACCGCCCGCTGCGCTGTTGCCAGATTGCCGCCGCGCCTCTCGCTCGTGCCGCTACCTATCTATCGTCGCGCGGCGTGCTCTGTGCATTCGATTCTGTGATGTATGTGAGTGAGTTTCGTTCTTTCCTTCGTAGTTCGCGTTCTGCACTACAAGTGGTGACACACGCATGAAAAATCGAATACTTACTAACTTACATTAACGTAGATACTGGTGATACCGATGGTTAAAAATTCGTGGAAAATTAGCGTTTTATCATGGGAAGAAAGAAAGAGAATAAAATATATTCCATGTTCGATTACGATGAAAGCACGAAATAATCGAAGTGTTTGATGGAAGGTTTTAATCACTTCATAAAGGTAAGTTTAACTGTTTCTACTTACCTACATAAAACTATAGGTACCTACCTACTAGGTACTTTCTTATGCTACACACCATAGGCTTGCGAGTAGGATATTGTGTAAAAAATATTAAGGTATATTGGGGTAACAGCGGATCGGAGGAAGAGCGGATAATTCTAATAACTCCAAAACCAATAAATATTTATTAATACTAGCCGACGATCTCAAAATATATCACACTATTGAAAATCAAGATGATCATGCAAAAATTCAACAAGATCTTGATCGTTTTTCTACATATTGTGCAAATAATAATTTAAGTCCTACATAAAATACATAGATGCACTTGAGAAGGTACCGAAAAAATTCCTACGTTGTATGCAATACAAATGTTATCGTAATCGTCTATCCTACATTAATCTTCAAAAAAATATGAATTGTTAGATCTAAAAAGCAGACGTCAGCAATTGGAGGCTATGCTACTCATTGATATACATCATAATAGGTATGATTGTATTGGCCTATGGAAACTATTAAAGTTTAAAGTCCCTATTAGAACCAGTATACGTAGTTCCAAACAAAATCCCACATTCTCAGTTCCTCGCTGCCGAACTGATGCTGGCAAAAGATCACCATTCTTTCGTCTGCTTGACTCATACAATAATAACTTCAATGAAATTGACATGTTTGCGTCGCCACGTGTAGGCATGTTCAAAAATTCTATAGTAAACGACCTCAGTGAAAGGTTAGGCAGATCCTTAGAGCACACATGCTCTAAGGGGCGAATTTTTTATCAACTAGTATCGTTTAGCTTTTAGCAACTTCATGTAGACTTAAGACACTCATTTTATTTTAATGAACTATATTGATCCCTATTGAAGTAGCATAATTGAAATATAAAACAATATACACCAATTTAGGCATGTAGACGATACACGTTCACATACACGCACATACACATACACACTCCCATACTCTCACACACACACGCACACAACTCGCAAATTAGCATTTATGATTATTTCAAAAATGTATTAATGTACCACCTTATAGACTTTTAATTTAATTCGTGGATAGCGTTGTTGGTTATTTACATCTTAATATATATAAATCTCGTGTCACAATGTTTGTCCCCAATGGACTCCTAAACCACTTAACCGATTATAATAAAATTCGCACACCATGTGCAGTTCGATCCAACTTGAGAGATAGGATAGTTTAAATCTCAAATTATAGTCGCAATTTTAATTAAGAATCCAGAAATTCCGTAACGAAGAAAAAAACTTCACGCTCGGTTGCCATGGCAACAATATCGGTTGTCAAAACAAACATATAAGAAGATTTGATCATTTTCGGAGAATAATAAAACTCTTTTCATAAACTGTATATACCTCCATATGACAAAAAAGATTTGATTATTTTTTATTTATAAAATGCAAAAACATTTTTATTTAAGACACAGCTGTTTGTATTTATAGAGATAGGTACAAAAAGATTTTATTCCATATAAATCTTCTGTCCGTGTGTTAGTCATTGAACTCCTCCTAAACGGCTGGACCGATTTCGCTAATTCTTTTTTTGTCGAGTTCGTCATTGTCAGGAGAAGGTTCTTATGTAGGGTAGGGTAGGGTAGGGTAGGGTAGTGTAGTGTAGTGTAGGGTAGGGTAGGGTAGTGTAGGGTAGGGTAGGGTAGTGTAGGGTAGGGTAGGGTAGTGTAGGGTAGGGTAGTGTAGTGTAGGGTAGTGTAGGGTAGTGTAGTGTAGGGTAGTGTAGTGTAGTGTATGTAGTAGGGTAGGGTAGTGTAGTGTAGGGTAGGGCAGTGTAATGTAATGTTAGGCGGTACGAAGTTCGCCGGGACAGCTAGTAACTATATATTAAGTATTTAAGATATCATGCTAACATTGTGTATTTAACTGTTTGCTTTCCCAAATAAAAAATAATAAAAAAAACACAGGCAATGACGCCATTTTGTAGTGCTTCAAAATATAGTCTGCAGTGATTGCTCCAGAGAAGTATACGTGTGCTGAAGAGCGAAATGAAAAAGTGCGCAATTTGCGCCAGATTTTATCAAATACGTTCTTTCCCCTGTTAGCGTATCTCAACATTGAAGAAGAGTATTTAGAATCTTGTAAGTTTTTTGTACTTATTGCGATCAGTCATGATACAAAGCATGGTCTTTCCTTTTTCATAAAAAATAATTCATACGTCCGTTAACCAATCAGAATGTCGAAATGAAAAATATTTATTAAAATCTATTCAGAACAGCAAAAAACCATCTGCTATTGCCCCAACATACATTAATAGGTAATGTTTTTGGGGTTCCGTAGCCAAGCAAAAAACGGAACCCTTATAGATTCGTCATGTCCGTCTGTCCGTCTGTCCGTCCGTATGTCACAGTCACTTTTTTCCGATACTATAAGAACTATACTGTTGAAACTCGGTTATCTGAATACAAACAAAGTTGATTGTATGGACGGTACAATTGTTATTTAATTTAATTAACTTGCATTTATTTATTTATTTTTACTTACCGTCCTCTAAATCACAAAATATATCTTCTGCGGATTCAGGGAAAAATGCAGGTTGACTATCCGGTATAACTTTCGTTCGTTTTCATTTTTTATTGCAAACCAATCACTAATAAATCTACACAACTTATGTATGTTATCGCAAAAATTTTTAAAAACACGGAACAAAACCATGCATCTGGCAAGCAACACGGTTGAATACAAACTGAACTGCCTAGATATGAGCGTGTAGTCGTAGGCCGTAGAAAAAGTAGACGTTATCGTCGTCAAGAGATGGCGCTCGTTTCTTATTCAAATTAACCGGTTAATTCTACTCAACAAAATTGAAATTTGTAAAAAACTGGTTTGATAAATTAACCGGTTAAAATATTGGTAACCGAAACCTAAACCGTAATCAATTCTGGTTCGGGGTCATTGACCTTAACCGGTTTGAAAAATTAACCGGTTTCCGATACCTGTGTTGTTGGTTGTGGTCCACCTACTCAGTCCACCTGGGTGGACTACGGGCAATATTTTTTTTCCGTGATCTAAATAAAAATTAAATAAGTATTGCCCGTGGTTTCCTAACAAAAATTCCATTGATATTTTGACTTGACAACGTTTAATAAATCGATGGACGCCGGCTGCACTCACGAAAAAGGATGACTCATTGTCCCGTTACGCTCATTGACTCCGTCATAAAAGTATGCAATCATTTCATCTATGTCTTGTTATGACGTTGTCACGTTAAACTATCGACCGTAAGCCGACTTTACAGACAACCAATTTTTTTATGACAGAATTCAAGTTTAATATAAAAATTTATGTATTTTTCATGGCTTTCGTTTTGCAGAGTAATCGGGATTTTATTGTATCCCAAAGCCTTGACTAGATGTCGCTATAATGTATGAATAATGACAATACCCCGAGCACCGGAAAGCGTATCGTAGGCAGGCCTCCCACTCGGTGGACCGATGACCTGGTGAAGGTCGCGTGAAACCGCTGGATGCGATCAGCGGAGAACCGGTCGTCGTGGAAATCCTTGGTGGAGGCCTATGTCCAGCAGTGAACGTCCTTCGGCTTATATGATGATGATGAATGTCAATTAACTTTTAGCATCTTTCTAGATCTAAATACCTGAAAATTTAAGACTGGCAACAAATTACCTGAGGTGGTTGGACTCGGTCTCCTCGTCAACTCTTCGATGCAGCGGGCCGAGGCGGTACGCCCTGGGCGTCGGCGCCGAACGCACATGAGCGTCGCGTTGTCCCGCCGACCGTACCCCGTCGAGAAGGGATGCTAGCAATGCGTCCCTATAGAAGATAATTGACAACGCTAAAAACGTTATAGAACCGACTTCAATCTCAAATACTGAGAATAATTTTGCATTTTTTTTGTAAATTTTCTGAAAAAGTACTTAACCAATTTTGGTACAATTTAATGGGACCACTTAAAAAATAATCATTTAAATCGGTTTACAATCGGCAAAGAAATCGCGTTGTTATTTCATACAGCCGAATTGAGACCCTCTTCCTTTTTTTAAGATGATTAAAAATAAAATATGTTTCATAGGTTGTAAAGGTAAAGAATGTATGTCCGCGATTTTTTCAAAAACAACTGAACGGATTAGAATGAGAACTCTTTTTAGAGCAAGCTTGTGATGGAAGAATCTGTGGTTCCTAAAGTTTAGACAGTCGTCTTCAACCTTTAAACGAACACAAATAATAAAATAAAAAACATTATTTTTAAAACGCATTATAAAAATTCATGCACGCTAATAAAACGACGAAAACAAAAAATTTCGAAATAAATAGTAGATTTAATTGTTTAATCTTAATAAATCGGTGTCGTTAACTAATAACGTCCCCACTACTGGGGTACGGCTCTCTTCCCAAACTCGTAAAATGATTGCCTAAAATAAACATTTTATTAACTTAAGCGCAACCTGTACTTAGTAACTCTAACGTTCAGTTGCAGAAACGGTCATCAACATTTTAATCCGCCATTAAACACGAATTGGGTGTATGTATATGCATGAGGTTGCATATTTAAAACGCTTATATTAGCTTCACCTGTATGTATGTATGTTTGTTTGTAACCGACTCCTTTGCACTCGATTTTGACCCACTTTAAACGGACAGATTTAAATCAAACTTTGTACATTTATCAAGAATCAGTGACAATATAATAATTTCATAAGTTTATCTCACTATCCTGGACTTAAAAATTTAAAAATAAATATAGTTTAAAAAAACTAAAAAACACGCTTTTAAAGCACATCAAACTAAAAAGTGAATAATAATTCTTAATATATGTTTTTTGGCGCTTTGTGCCATAGTTTTCGTATATCGAGCGCCCCACGCTTTTTTCACAATAATACTAGTATTTTTCGTTCATTTTTTTTTCAGCTTATATTAAGAATTATTTTTCACTTTTTAGTTTGTTTATGGGTTGTTCTACAAAAAATAGGTAACTTTTAACACTTATTTGAAGACTGAATTTATAAATAAAATTTGGATGTTTTTATACGACTAGGGGGCCGTAATATAATCATCTAACTGTACTTAAAAGAGACAGTCAAGTTATGCATCGGTTGTAAAGTTATAAGTGTTTTTGGAAATATTGGCACCAGGGGACTGACCTTCAATACAGGGGACTGACAAAAGGATAAGTTTTTTAAGAAAAATAAGTTTTTATTTAATAAGAATGAGATCACATTGCTTGACTTAATCATCAATAATTAACAGCTTAAGTTATATAAACTCTTATCATAGCATTAGTCTTTAAATCACATGTTCTTTTAACTTCTCTTAAGCGTACAGTCATTATATATTATCATAACAAGGAGAGCCTTTTAGCTTCATGACCAGAAAGAGATCAAATTGCTTAATTTTATCATCAATAATTAACATCTTAATATAGAAGTACGTTTTCTTTCTTGTTTACCTGCTGCTTGGCGACTAAAAGCATCATCTTCCAGAAATTAAATTTTTTGTTTACGCGTTTTTTTGTTGGTTTTGTTATATTATGTCCGTTTTTTTGTAAGTTATTGCTTTATTTTTAAACCTCCAGAGTTTGTATTTATTTACTAACTTCCCAGAAATATTTTTTCTGTACACTTCTTTTTCTTTGTTTCTTTCTTTACGTGTTCTGACCATAAACACGCCACTGACACTGAATCTAAAATGGCGGCAGAGCTAATGGTGCCAATTGCGCAAACTTCAGGTAGAAACGTTTCAAAACACGTAGCTTTTTTTATGCACACGCAAAGCGTTAGGCAGGAGTTTTCAATATGATTTTGCCACGGGAATGATGGTGAAAAATAACTTTATTTATAAAATGAAACATTTTAGGTTTAAATTAAGCAGTTTATATTTCATTTTTATTTTTATATGTGACTTTAGTGTTTTACTTTGTTATAATATATTATTTTTTTTAAATAGCTATTTTGAATTCATTATGTATGATTCAAAGGAACATTTTGGAGGGGCTTCATTCCACGGGACTGATGTTTCGTTACTATTTTGTATGTTTTTTAAATTAATTTAATAGGCATGAATATTCAAGTTGAGCAGCGATTTAGAAGTGATTATTAACATTAACCCTGTAAAGCTTTCAAGTCTCATAAAAGTGAATAATCGTGTTTTACGACTATGCAACATCAAGTTACCAAATTTTTGTAGAACAACCCTTATACTAAAAGTTAACTGTCGTTTTCCGTTTAATAAGTACCTACAAATATCGATAGACATTGTACAATGTTATCTAACTCAAATCTCGGTTGCAGCCCAGTGCGACTTGCATGGTTGCATCGATCACGCAGGTTAACTGACTCGAAGCACGGTCATTACCTGGATGGGTTTGAATATTAGTGGCACTTTTCTTGACTGTTTCAGTGCTTTGCAAGGCACGCTAAGCCGTTGGTGCCGGCTGATATCACTGGATGGTCCGTGTCCGATGCCTCATAGGCGGCTTGAATAACTTTTCTGGCAGTGGAGTTCGCCACTAGCTCTACAACCTGGACAAATCCGGACTTGGCCACCGTGTGTGGAGGAGTATGGTCTAACCTTCCCGAGTTAGGGAAGAGATCCATGCCCCCGCAGTGGGGGGACGTTTCTGGGTTGGTAAATCTAATTTATAAATTTTTAACAGTGAATGGGTAATTTTGTTGAATATCGACGAGTGCTGCTGGATGTTCAATGGAGGCGACTTGACACGTAAAATGGCGCAGCAAACCAGCCAACCCCAAAATCATTTCGTTTATTTATTTAATACTAGCTGTCTAATACTAGTTTGGTTGGTGGTAGGGCATTTTCTAAGCTCGCCTGGCTAGCTACCACCATCTTATCTAAGTATTGCCGCCAAACATCAGTGTAACATTGATGTGTTCCGGCTTGAAGATAAAATAGCCCGTTTTCCATTGCGTTGGGGAATCTTGGTAAGCCCGATTCTATCTTCGGTATCATCGTCACTTACTATCTGGTGAGATGATGCCAAGGGGCTAGTCCTATATGTCCCCGAGCGCTTGTCCCCGCGTGGGGACATGTGGGACTTTTAGTTTTGTTTGTATGTCCCCGAATTTTTATTTGGGGACATATAGGACTTTTAAAGTTTTGTTTGTCCCCGAATTTTATTATTTTCTTTTAAAATTTAAAAGACACGTGTACGGTGACGGCATAATTGTTATTTATTAAATAATGACAAGAGAAGCGCGGGGACAAGCGCGCGGGGACATATGGGACTAACCCATGCCAACGGCTTACCAATTATGAATTGAAAAAATAATTAAACAACAGTTGTTGCCCCCCTATATGGGCATAGCGCAAAATACTCAATGATTTCAAATTGAGTCCATAAGAATGAGTATATTATTGATTTCTATTGGCGGCGCTAGTGTGCTAATCGAACCGCCTAAACGCAGTAAGTAATGGTATTAGACGTTAGTGTGGCCTTAGCATTAAAAAGTAACATTAATACAAACATAAAAAACCGGCCAAGTGCGAGTCGGACTAGCACTCCGAGGGTTCCGTACCACCACACCTCTCCACACAACTACATAGTATAATGACAATTGTACCTATTCACATTTTAAACAAAGGACATTAACGCGAGTGACATAAATATGCTTTTTTGTCATTCAGTTCGCACTCCTTAGAACAAGTACGACTCACACCACTTGGCCAATTTTTATTATTTGTTGTTTTACTTCAGTATCTAATATATAAAAATGAATCGCAAAATGTGTTGGTAAGCGCATAACTCGAGAACGGCTGGACCGATTTCGCTAGTTCTTTTTTTGTCGAGTTCGTTATTGTCAGGAGAAGGTTCTTATGTGAGGTAGGGTAGGGTAGGGTAGTGTAGTGAAGTGTAGTGAAGTGTAGGGTAGGGTAGGGTAGTGTAGGGTAGGGTAGGGTAGTGTAGGGTAGGGTAGGGTAGTGTAGGGTAGTGTAGTGTAGGGTAGTGCAGGGTAGGGTAGGGTAGGGTAGTGTAGTGTAGGGTAGTGTAGAGTAGTGTAGGGTAGGGTAGTGTAGTGTAGGGTAGAGTAGTGTAGGGTAGGGTAGTGTAGTGTAGGGTAGTGTAGTGTAGTGTAGGGTAGGGTAGAGTAGGGCAGTGTACTGTAATGTAAAGCGGTACGTAGTTCGCCGGGACAGCTAGTTAGTAATATATTCACACCAAGTTTCACTCTTACCCTTTTTACGATAGAGCTAAATAAAAAATGCACAGGTTTTTTGTATGGAGACCCCTCTTATTTTTGTTTACTTTTTCTATTTTTTTGTTATAGCGGCAACAGAAATGCACATTCTGCAAAAATTTCAACTGTCTACCTATTTATGATTCATAAAATACAGCCCGCTGCCGTACGGACAGACAGCGGAGGCTTAGTAATAGGGTCCGGTTGGTCACCCGTTGTGTGTACGTGTTTTATTTATTTTATTTTTAAAACCATAGCCAAAATATCGATTGAATGACTTTTCAGTTCGTACCTTTCACCAGCCAAGTAGGTTCTAGTTTGTCCATTCAAGTACTCAATAGAGAACTTCTGGGGGTCTTCGGGATCTCGGACCAACGCGAATACGTCGCTCAGTGGCCGGAGACATACAACCTGAGGGAGACAGGTCTTAATTAATAACTTGTTTTTATCAGTAAAGACGAAAAGGCGATCGCGCACCGGAAAACGTAGCGTAGATAAGCCTCCCACTCGGTGGACCAATGACCTGGTGAAGCTCGCGGAAACCGCTGGATGCGGGCAGCGCAGAACTGGTCGTCATGGAAATCGTTGGGGGAGACCTATGTCCAGCAGTGGACGTCCGTCGGCTGATATGATGATGATTAGTAAAGAAAAGGTTGTTAATGTTTTTTTTTTCTCGGCTGTTTCTGAGTTTCGCAAGACAGGGTAACCGACTAACAGTCGTAGTCTTTTTTTTTTCTTAAAAATTTTAGAGCGTTTGGCTGCACCTCACCTGATGGTAAGTGCCGATGCAGGCGAGGATGTAACACTCAAGCTCAAATAGTGCGTATTCACTCTCGTCTTGAAGTTTTCTAAGTTATACGAATCGGGGAATACAGACGCCCGCCGACAGGGAATTCCACTTCTTGGCCGTTCGCGTAATGAACGAAGAAGCAAAACGCCTCACCGCCTGGTCGTACAAAAATGAAATGGAGAGGGGGAATTACGTCATGAAGCTCCAGGACACACTCTCCGAAATGAATCCTGTAGAAAACCGATAGACAGGCGACTTTGCGGCGATTCTCAAGGCTTTGGAGCCTGTTTGATACAAGTTCTTCGTCGCCTATTAGTCTCCTAGCGCGTAGGTCGTCATGTCAGAAATCCTGAGAGCGTATTCACAAAATCTCTTTCCATACAATCTTAAAATTACTACTTCTTGAAAATGGATAGGCCAATTCTAGTGAAACTTTATACACATATGCAAATACAAATATTGTCATTAAATAATAGTGATTTAAGAGGTATTCATAGTAATCTTTAAACTTCGCTAATCTTTTTTAAAATAAAGTATTGCGAAAATGTAATCCATTCACAATTTAGAATTTCGTGACTTGCTTATATGTATAAAGTTTCATTAGAATCGGCTTTAATTTTTTATGGGAAACGATTTTGTAAATACGCTCTTAAAGATTTTGTGAATATGCTCTTAAAGATTTTGTGAATATACTCTTAAAGATTTTGTGAATATGCTCTTAAAGACTTTGTGAATATGCTCTTAGAGATTTTGTGAATATGCTCGTAAAGATTTTGGGAATATACTCTTCAAGAATTTGTGAATATGATCTTAAAGATTTTGTGAATATACTCTTAAAGATTTTGTAAACACGCTTTTAAAGATTTTGTGAATATGCTCCTAAAGATTCTGTGAATATGCTCTTAAAGATTTTGTTAATATGCTCTTAAAGATTTTGTGAACACGCTCTTAAAAACTTCTGACAGTATAATTGGCCACACGCCCGTGTGTGAATGGATTTTGTGAAAGCTGGTGCCGGTGAACATAGCCTAACCATAGTATGATATAGGAAGAGGTATGCTATGGGTTGTTTAAGTTTATGGATGGATTTTATTTTATGGATTGATATGGATGTCAAGGGCTTATCAATTGTGGATAAAAAAAAATACTAACAAGGTAATTCATGTTTAGCGAAGTATCTGATACAAACTCCTAAGATCCAGAGGTCCGTACACTTACAGAATATGTCTGAGGGTCCCTCTCGAGTATGCAAGTGTCAGAGAGGCACAGTGTCCGTCGCATTGGTTCCATATGGCGTGCGGGATTCACTTTGTGCACTATGAACTCGCTCAGTGAGGTCTGGTGTTGGTCTCCGCTGTAATAACAAAATATATTTTACAGTTTTCGAAGAGTGGTATATTATATTCACAATTGGAAAGCCCTTGGCATCATCTCATCTGATGGTAAGTGATGATGATGAAGCAGGCTTAACAAGATTCCCCAACACAATGGGCAGCTGTCTATCTTATCTTCAAGCCGGAACACATCAATGCTGTTAACGTTGATGTTTGGCGGCAAAACTTAGATAAAATGGTGGTAGCTAGCCAGGCGGGCGTAGCAAATGTCATTCCACCAACCAAACCGAGTCTTACAAGGTTAGACTTCGACGCGAATCGAACCTGCGACCTCATGATATGAAGCTAATGGTATTAACCATTACGTCACGGAGGCGGTACTTTACATTGCAGTATACTGAATGGTAAGTTAGTTTTAACGCACAACTGATACAACGCACCAGCATCTACTCTTGATCATCATCATCTATATATACTTCATACATAATAGCATTTTTATCTTCAGAAAAATTAACTATTTTAGTTAAATTAAACTGGTTTTTCACAGCTGTTTTAAAAAACGTCGTAAGATACGGGCGTAAGCGGTTTTTGCAAACTCGTTTGCTACACGGTTTTTTTTGCAATCCAATCACCTAAGGGACCTTACCGAAACTCGTTTTCCATACAGATTAAAAATATCATTTTTTTTAATAGATAAGGCGATTCTAATGAAACTTAATAAGCAAGACAGGAAATTGTCCAAAGTGTATTGTTTACTTTTTTTAATGATGTCACTAAATTATAGTCATTTTAAGGTTTTCATAGTAACCTTAAAATTTTCATTATCTTATTGGTAAATAAACAATTTTGAAAAACGTTGTTCCTGTTTTGCTTATGCATGTAAAAAGATTTATTAAAATTGGCTCATTCATTTTCAACACGAGTTTCGGTAAGGCGTCTTAACACTTTCAGCTCCTCCATACAAATTAGATACGCCCTCTAATATGGTTGAGAGGAGCGATGGCTGACTCTCGCGTTATACTCGTGACCGGGTGCTGTCCGTGTGAACTGACCTACACTTGTCAAAGGCGTTCATGACAATAATTTTAATGTAGAACTTCTCGTGCCGTATTGTTTTCATGTTCTAATGACATTATTTGTTTTTTTTTATATCACGGATTGGATTTTGACGTTATTAACTAATGATTGTTTATTTCTTGATTTTTTTACAAATGAAATTATGTAATCACTATTTTATGACTATCAGAAAGTGTGTAATTTGCACCTATTT
Organism: Coleophora flavipennella; assembly: GCA_947284805.1. NCBI lineage: Eukaryota > Metazoa > Arthropoda > Insecta > Lepidoptera > Coleophoridae > Coleophora > Coleophora flavipennella. The sequence goes on along the minus strand of OX369289.1, from coordinate 5,965,334 downwards.
TGAATAAATATATTAATAACAGGCCGGCATAGAGTGCACTCCATTTGAGCTCAAATCAGCGACGCCGGCACTGGGTGTGTAAAGCGCTTTGCACACGACAGGGCGGGGCGGGCCGGTCAATTTCGCCGCCAACAATAGCACAAAGAGAATCCTATACCACAGATTACTAAATAGTTACCCTATACTACCAACGCACATGGTGGCGGCGCGGTCTTTTTGTCCTTCACGTGCGTTGCGTGCAGGTTTCCTCACGATGTTTTCCTTCACCGTAAGAGCGTCGGATAAACGTACATATGAAATCTAAATTCGAAATCACATTGGTACGTGGCAGGATTCGAACCACGACCTCCCGTACAGGAGGCGGCGGCCCTAGCCATTACGCCATCAACGCTCTATTTCGCATTAATTGATTATTCGTCGTAAGTTTGAACCAAAAGTTTTTAAATCAAGTGCCCATTTTTTATTATTTTTTTATTATATCAGCTCATATACGTCCCCACCGAGGGGCTCGAGCCTACCCTGGATCAGGGTGATTAGGCCTTAGTCGACCACGCGGGCCTAGTGCGGGTTGGTAAATCAAGTGCCCATAGAATAAATAAATTACAGTTGAATTGTAACCTCCTCCTTTTTGAAAGTCGGTAAAAATAAGAGCAATACAAAAAATAATCATGCAAAGGAGGAAACATGTAACCAGATTCCTCATAGTATTTTTTTGTTTTTTTGTTATTATTGATAAATTAGAAGTGCTTCATTTCGTTTCGATAAAAGGAAAGTTTCACCAAGATTAGGATCAATATAATTATTATTCAAAAAAATTAAGTCATATTCAACAGTGTGACAATGGAGACAGATAGACAACAACAGATAAGCACAGAAAACAAGGTCACACAATGAGTTAATCATCATTAACAATGTCTGGTTTTAAACAGGAATGCTCAGTAAGTGAAAATGAACTGTACATAATTTGTTAAATTAATCAAAAGGAGTATCAGTCTATAACTATAAACCTATCATGACCAATAGGGATGACGAATGCTAGTCATCTGATTTACTTTTTATCATCAGTCAAAAACGACATTTTGTTCTAAAAATGTTTGACATACCTAGGCGTGACGTCATAGTTTTTCAGCGTCATTTATGTACTCATTTTGTGATTTTGCTGATATAAAAATCGAAGACTTGATGGAAAACAAAACGAGTAAGGTTTTCCGAATTTTCAGTAGGAGGGCAATTTAGTGATCAAGAGTTCATAATTTATTTCTGACGCTGTCGTCATCCCTATTGGCAATGTTCATTTTTTATGAAACCCACTTAATTTAAAAACCATTTCGAGGATCAGCTTCTGCGATAATTTTCCAATTATTAGATTTCAGAAATTTCAAGTGATTTGGTATATTTTATAAATAATGTGATTTGCCCTTGATTGGCCTACGATGACGTCACTGCCTGCATTACACCATTGGCACTGTTCAGATTTTTTACAAGGCACGTACATAAAATAATTATTTTGAGGTGTATCAATTTTATTCTGTAAATACATACTAAATAACTAAATTCTGTTCGTAATCGTCTAATTATTATCTAAATACACTCTCGTATAGAAAAATGATCTGACTGTGCAATGAAAGACTTCTATAATCATCATCATTATAATCATATTATATCAGCCCCCAAGGATTTCCACAATGACCGGTACAGGACCGGCCCACATCCAGTGGCTTCCAGCAACTTTCACCAGGTCATGGATCCACCGAGTGGTAGCCCTGCTAATGGTGAGCATTTGCCACTCCAGAATATTACTACCCCAATGGTCATCTGTTCTAAGAGCTATGTGCCCTGCAAACTGCCACTTAAGTTATAACAATTCTGAGAGCTATGTCGGTTACTTTGGTTCTCCTACGGATCTCCTCGTTTCTGATTCAATCAAGCAGGGAAAATCCTAGTGTAGTGTGCTCCATTGCTTCTATAATAACCTTTAACTAATAAGGACACGGGTAGAAGCTTGCGAGGGACAATGGAAACGGCTGGGGGAGGCTTTTGCCAGTAGGCACACAGATGCTGAAGCTTACGAATACCGAGTGTCTCGAGCCTACCCTGAATTAGGGTGATCGGGCCTTAGTCGACCACGCGGGCCCAGTGCGGGTTGGTCATTTCACACACAACCTGCGAGTTTCTTCGCAGGCGTGTGCAGGATTCCTCACGATGTTTTCCTTCACCGTAAGAGGGTTGGATAAAAGTACATATGAAATCTAAATTCGAAATCACATTGGTACGTGGCAGGATTCGAACCACGACCTCCCGGACAGAAGGCGGCGGCCCTAGCCGTTACGCTACCGACGCTCATAGCATCATACATAGCTCATGTCAGCATCTGATATGTGAGGCTAAATAAAAAAGTATGTACATCGTATACAGTAAAACCACCTCCGTGGCGTAATAGTTAGTCCATTCGCTTTACACCAGGAGGTCGCGGGTTCGATTCCCGGCGGGGTCAACTTTGTAAGAGTCGGTTTGGTTAGTGGTAGGGCATTTTCATAGCCTGCCTGGCTAGCTACCACCATCTTATCTAAGTCTTGCCGCCAAATATCAGTGTTTACAGTATTGATGTGTTCCGGCTTAAGGATAAGATAGCAAGATTCCCATTGCGTTGTGGAATCTTGCTAAGCCCGCTTCCATCTTCGGCACCATCGTCGCTTACCATCAGATGAGATGATGCCAAGGGCTTCATCATCATCATATCAGTCACAAATCGTCCACTGCTGGACAAATTTCCACGACGACCGGTCCTGCGCTGCCCGCATCCATCGGCTTCCCGCGATCTTCACCAGGTCATCGGTCCACCGCGTGGGAGGCCTGCCTACGCTACGTTTTCCGGTGCGCGGTCGCCACTCGAGAACTTTACTGCCCCATCGGCCATCTGTTCTACGAGCTATGTGCCCTGCCCACTGCCACTTCAGTTTAGCGATTCTGTGAGCTATGTCGGTTACTTTAGTTCTCCTGCGGATCTCCTTAGGCCCTAAGGCTTAGGGCTTATCAATTGTGAATTAAAAAATATATATCAGTCTCTGGTTTCAGTTTGGGGCCAGATGAGATTTATTTATTTATTTATCTATCTAATAATACACAAATACCTATTACTAACTATAACAAAACCCACCTGTACTTTCCAAATCGTTGATTTTGACAGTCGTCCAAAGTAAACGTCGCCGACAACACTTTAATACTGATATTCAAGCTCAGGCTCGCCATTTCCAGCATCTTATTTATAATCTGCTGATGGTCCATTGAATTTGAGAATAAATGTAATCGGCTGTACCCTCCCACGGCTAGGACGAAACCTCCAGAGACATCCTTCACAGGTAGGATGCCCTGGATGTCACAGTATGGGTAGCTGGCTAGTAAGGTGTGGGTGGAAGGATCCAGTTGTTCTAGAGAACATGGTCCTACTTCTAGGACTATGGGTAGTCTAGTACCGCTCCAATGATGTTTGTAGGCTTGGTATCTCTGTAAAAAATTAAAAAAGATGTGAACTAATATTTTTATTACATGAAATCAACCAGAAAAAAACTGGCCAAGTGCGACTCGAGGTTATACAAATAGGGTTCTGCACCAAAACTTTAACTAACACCAACAGAACAAGCCCTCTCAGTATGTAACGCGGCAATGCGTTGCTGTTATTCATTCTATTTTCTTCGATCTATTTCTCATGCGCTGGCATATAGCAATCCATGTGTCACATTTTGAAAACAAAGTGTGACACGTGTGATTCAAAATCCATTCTTTGATATTCATCATTATTTTCGTTATCAAAATAAATAAAATACAAACTATCTAAAACCTGATTCTCTTTAAAAAACCCATCTTGGATAAGATACATTAATGTTTTTTTGTAATTTGTGTTTATAATTTAAGTGTGTAATGTTTTTCTAATCTTTATTTTCTTTTTAGGTCTTATATTTCTACAAATAAATGTAAATTCAATTGTGTGTACATACGGTTTATTACCCACGCCCACCATACCTACTTCCACCATCGTGATACAAGTACATACTTTGCTCTAGTTAAATAGGGGTCTACTTATTCTGGAATTTAAAAATTATTTTTTCCTGGGATTGGAAGGATTTTAGATTTTCTCATAGATTTTCCTGTAATCTATGCATTTAACTACATATAATTTGATTCTTTTAAAACTTTAGGCCCAGTTGTTTCGGAGATAGGGGGAGAAAGTGTAATTTTCGACAACTTTCTTAAATAACTTCAAAACTATTTATTAAAGTTCTAACAACAACCTTTCATTTGATATATCACACAAGATATTTGAAAAAAGTTTTTTTCTTTAACTGTCCCCCAAAAGTGAACATGTTTAGAATTCATAAATTGAACGTTACATGTCCGTCTTTGGGTCACCGACTTACATTGTACTTACATGTGTACCAAATTTCAACTCAATCGGTCCAGTAGTTTCCGGCTGTGACAGACGGACGGACAGACAGACACACGAATGATCCTATAATGGTTTTTACCTTTTGAGATATGGAACCCTAAAAAAGAGGTAAAGTATTGTTATTGGGTGGCAACTCTGTGTTTAAGTGTGGGCTAATTAAAACCCATTTCAGTCTATTAACCCCAATTTGGTGAACTGAAAGTTGATTTGTGAACTCTTTTTTGTACAACAGATTATAACAGTATGAGATATAGAATAGGAATAACATGTATAAAGGCAGACTTATCTCATACAGGGATATCTTCCAGGCTACCTTTGATTACCAAAAGTTTTATTTAAACATCCTAAAATATTATTTATTTATCAAAAATACATGACCAGCTTACATTATACACCAAAGCGCCAACCAAGTCAGTTACATTATAATTTTGTCTAATAACAGGGCTCAGGGCTCAGCCGTCAGGAAATACATCGGCTTCCTGGACTCTGTCATTATTCATTAAAGTCATTTAAAAGAGCTATGGCTTATTATTATGTGTTTTCCCTTATCTTCTATACTAATGATCAGTTGTAACTTGAAATAATAGGAGGTTAAAGTTAAATCAAGTTGTATAATAATAACTTATGTTAACACACAAAAGTACAAAGTAAAAAGTACAAACGTACCTACTTTTCTTGCCTTCAGACTAAGCTTTTTTTAAATGACAAGCCCTTGGAATTATCCCATCTATTATTAGCGAATAGATCTTATAATCTCATTAGGTGCCACAGTTTGCACTGGACATAACAATTTTACTAGGTTAGGTCTTTCCACTGTTTACAAATATAAGACTTATGATTTCTTGATAAGTGGTACTGGCAGGATGTGAATAAGCAAAAAGGTAAGTAATAAGTTATCAATTGTTATATGTTATGAGGATTCATAATGCTACAATTTTCCTAGTAACCTAATCTGTAAATAAAAGCTTACAAAATCCAGGTGTAGTGCATTACAAGTACCTATTACTACAACAAAAACAGATAATGTTTACACATGTTTTAAATGTGTGTGTGTGCCTAAACAACTGTCATCACATATTAGGGGCAGTAAGAAGTGGTGGGTAGCAAGGTAAGAGTCAAGAAGGGCAGGGAGTGGCATAATGCACATAGTACTTATACAGGGCAGAATCAATAAAGTCCACCTGGAGGGAAAGTACCCTAAACATTAAATATGGCAAATTTTGTTCAAAGAAAGCATTACTTTTTTTTAATTTAAGTAATTAAATACTGTATTCAAAGATTTTTGAAAAAATTGTTTGCCTTAGCTGTAAATGGAACTTACAAATTTAAAAATTAATAAAATTGAAGATAGCAAATTTTTCTTTATTTAAAAAAAATATATATTGTATTCAAAGATTTTTGAAAAGTCACTGAGCTCAGCTGGGAATCAAAGCAGCAAAATGTGGAGAAAAATACATTGTGTATTATAAAACTAATTGAAAGGGTCAGCCACAAGCATTAATGTCTTGTAATAAATTTTGTGTCACAACTATAAAATTTAACATTTATTTATTTCTTCACATCGTATGATTCATGGCTGAGCAAGGACTTCAAAAATCTTTGAATACTTTTATACTGTAGTATAAATTATTTATCAAAATAAAGGAATTGTTTCTTTTGGCAAAATTTGCTTTTTTTTTCAATATTTAGGGTACTTTCCCTCCAGGTGGGGTTCTTTCATTCCATTCTGTATACTGTAACAACACTGTGCCCCTGGTGGCACCACTGTTTACACTAGTGCTATTTTTATCAGGTGGGCAGTCCACCTTTGGCCACTATATCCAAAATAATTAAATACATGTTAAAAACAATGGACTTCTATCGCAACAACTACGACATTGCTATTTTTTCTTGTTTTTAATCATTTTCCTTAAAAAAGTACTGAATTAATTTAAAATTATATGGGAAAACTTAATCTAATTGAATTAATAGAATCATCAAAAGCAATCTGCAATATTGCATATAACACACAGAAAAAAATAAAAATGTATCCAAAATTTTATCTGCATATATGGTTGAAGTGTTCTTGAAGGGCTGCCATACTAAAATGGATTAATGATGATACTGTCGAAGAGCCTCACTTCACCAGGCAGTCTGTTGGGTGGCGGAATGCAGTTTGGTTAGTTCAAGGTTAGTTTTCTTTAGTATGATATGCATTTTTGTCATGGCAGCCCTTTTAAATGCAGCCCAACCCTACATACATATACCTATATCTAAAAAGAAAGAACAACAATAGATGAGGAAATTTTCAAACATGGTGCCCAAGAACACCAAATGGAGACAGAATAGTTGGATATGCAGTGCTGGTCCATATGAACCAGAGAACACAAAACAAAAGAGAAGGAAGAGGCATTTGCCCAATGATTTTTCTTTTACCTAACAGATGAAGTATAGTTAGGACAAAAAATAATTAATAAACTTTTTTTTACTTACAAAAATCTCCTTTGGTTTTTCAGCAAATAAATGCCTGTATTTAAAAGCCTCCGTCAAGATCAGACATTTGTGTTCCGATGAGAACTTCATAGTATCCACTTTCTTGTCCTTTTTCATGACTAATGTAAAGTCATGGTTTACAGTAGAATTGGAGTGCTTCGCCGAAGCCACAGTGACAACGTCGGCATAAAGCCACTTGTTCGTCACCTCCAGCCTATCAGGGTTGTATGTAGTGACACCGTGGGTGCCAATTGAGAACACCCGCTTGTACTTTCCCTTCCAAGAGTGTTTCGTGACCAGAAAGGCTGCCACATCTTGGTTGTCTTTCAGTGGGATCATTTTGACATCTCCTGAGAAACAATTTTCAATTATTCGTAAAGCAAATTCTATTATTCGTAAAGGTATCTATCCTAGAAAAAAAGTGGATAACAATAAGTCCTAAAAATAGCTTCAAATGAGAGACAAAGATTGGCAAATATTTTTAAGGAAAGTGCTCCTACACAAAGCTTTGCCAAACATTTTTGAAGTAGATTTGAAGTCGTATTAATTGGGGCGGGTAACACAGAAATAGCAATATACTTTGGTAATAGATACCTACTAAGAATCACTTTTTCGCCATCTGTGTGGCGTTATTCGATAAAAAGTCTATATGCAACTACCTCCGGTACTAACTATCGGCAACAGTTAAGATCCAGCAATTCCCGAATTGAATTCAAAGCACAAAAGAAGAGATGTTGGTACGAATCCTCCCCTTTGTAAATAAGTCGGGGAAACACCAAACGGATGATTGTTGAAGACGTGTAAACACCGCGTTGTTTAACGCGTTTTACGTAAAAAACTAGCACATATGACCGCGAATATTTACTTACAAGTTATAGTTAACTAACAAACTTCAGTAATTTTAGCGATAATGCGGTAACAACCTCATAATATTCAAGATAATCGCAAAAATCCGAACAAACAAAAATAGTTGCGAAAGGACCGACACAAATCCAAGACAAATCGTACAATTCAATTCCATTTTTTAAAAGAATATACTAACGTCTCTGGGTACAAGCCCTTTTGAGACGGTTTTCATTTATTCAACAACTTTGTTTTTTGTTTTACAATGCTGATGCCGGTGCATTGCATTACAAATCTACTCTGGAGTTCTTGAGAGTATTTGCAGCAGTCTTATTCTAAGGTAGAAAACCCGGTTGCAGGAGGCGTCTATACAACTGCACCTAGTGCAAATTGGGTTTACACGTCCTCCTTCATTTTATTTTCTTCTTCTCTACATTTTTCACGTGCGCCAGATGACTTTCTCCAAAACGCACCACTTCTTGAAGCAAATTCTAACAAAAAAAATAAAACAACGAATTCGTTCACCACAAATAATATAAAGATAGCTAATCAATGTTGCCGCTAAGGAAAAAGAAATATTCTAAACCTCTACCAAAAAGTTGCTAGTTTTTCTTTAAAAAATAAAAAAAAACACTAAAAGTCATTGAAAAATTTAATCAGATCTCTAATTGTATTCACGTAAAATAAGTAATTGAATAGGCACTATTCGAGCTTGCATGTTGCATCCTCGGCTACATCAGCACTTACTATCACGTGAGGACCAAGGTGTCGACCCTACCACGAACTTGCTACTCGACAACTAAAAAGAATGGTAGCACTGGAAAATAACGTTCTATAACTTATTAGGTGCACAGCTACTAGTGGGTGCCGCAGCTCAACAGGAAACAATATGGAACTCAACCAAGCTTCAACTCCTGGTCAACCATATCACACAGAGAGTGTACGCCAGCGTAAGACAATACTCAACTTTCGACTCAATTGTGGTTGTACTAGACAAGCAGTACTTGAAGCTGAAGAACATAATATACGCACGGTATTTACTCGTTACCGGACGACAGCACGCGGGCGAAACGATCGACGTTTACCTTCAGGCTTAAAAGCAATTAACCAAAGACTGTGAATTTGTCAGCGTCGACGTTGAAACTAACAAAAACGATGGTATTCGAGGAGTGTTCATAGCGGGGACGTCAGCTAAGAAGATACGCGAACGATTGTTAGAAAACATGACACTGACATTGCAAGAATCCTATAACAAGATTCTCTCCATGGAAATGGCGGAAACTAACTGATGAAACTTCGTATCAGCCCCAAAAGTATATTCCATCTTAAAAACTAATAATCCCACTGAGCCCCGAACTATCGATGAAGATGCGGACACTACTGCTGCTTCTGCATCAACACCTAAGCGGAAATGCTTTTTTTGCGGTAGATCCATACATCTACGCAAGAATTATTATATATTCTCTTTGGTTACGTGTTGGTTACCTTGTGGAGTAGTCACAGATCTACTATTGAATTAGTAGATCTGTGGGAGTAGTGTTCTTGTGGAGTAATAGTGTTCTGTGGTTCTGTGGTTGGCACAGCGTTCCCAGATTGGGGGATTTATTTCGCGATTTTAGGAAAAAAATTGGTATTTAGGGAAAGTTTGGGGATTTGAAATACTTGGGGAATTTTTGGGGGAAAAAAATTGATATGGTATTTGGGGGTTGACTATGAACGAAGGCTATTCTTAACTTTGCATTTTGAAATGGCTAAATAAAGTCATATTAAACGTATTTGATTTTAAGACGAGGTCGAAAAAACTTGATTCGTGCCGTAAATCAAATAAAAAACTGCAAACAAGAAAGAAACGACGACTGTGCTGCAAGCCAGTCATTTTTTTTTTGGCTCGGATTAAGAACTGGAAAGTGTTGTGCATTTTAATGTTATAATATTAAATAAATAACAAGTACATATTCACTTTGTATTTATTTGTCAATTCCGCTAAATAAAGTTTGGGGTTATTTCTGAGAAAGGTATCATTTTGGGAAAAAAAAATTGTGATTAGGATAAATTTGAAAAATCACATGCTGGCAACCCTGGGTTGGCAAGGAGTATGTATAGAAACACAGATCTACTAGTTTTATAGAAATCACTACCGTAGTGTATTATATTCTCTTTGATCACTACGTTGTGGTTGGTTACTTTATGATTTCTTTTAGAACACGTTGTGATCGTCTCCCAAAATTTAATTTCTTTTAACAAATCGTGCGCCACGTCCATAAACACTTAATAAATACACGCAATGGTTCTGGACATAGACCTCTTCCGCGCTGACAAAGACGGCGACCCCGAGAAGATCAGGGAAAACCAACGGAAGCGGTTCAAAGATGTGAAGTTGGTCGACACGGTTGTGGAGCAGGATACCCTTTGGAGACGACTGCGCCACGATGCGGACAACCTTAATAAGTTGAAGAATGTATGCAGCAAGGAGATTGGATTGAAAATGAAAGCCAAGGAGCCTGCAGGGCCCGAGGACCAGCCAGTACCGGCAGACATCGCTGATAACCTTACCAACCTCACAGGTGATCAGCTGAAGCCTTTATCTGTGAATCAGATTAAGAAGGTAGGTTTCCAGATGGTGTAGATCTTGTGAGGAAACCTGTCAGTTCACTGTGGATAAAGTTTTTGAAGAAATGTGTTATGAACATTTGATTTGAAAGTGACCATATGGAATGATGTAAAACTTGTAAAAGTGTTGTAATCTTCTATATTGTGTATAACTAATCGTCCAAGCCACTCTTTAAAGGTGAACCAATAGTAACACCAGAGGTCATCAGCAAACATTCTCAATTTTCATAGGCCAGTGTATACTTTAAAGATACTCCTCACTGCACTGTACAAACTTTGTGGGCCTGTGTATCACTCAGTATATATGCCATTTCATACAATTTAGTATTACTGGCCTTTGACAAAACAATCCCCTGCATTCTAAAAGGATCAATGGTGCTAAGCATGTTAAGAAAGTAAAATAAAATAAGCAACATTAATTCACAATAGATCTTAGATCCAAAAGATCCATCAAGGCTCTCATTTATCCCCCATTTGCTCTTACTTTAATAACTACTAATAAATTTATATTTATACATGTATTTTATGAATAAACACCTGTACAGTGATTTACACACATCAGTTTGTAGAGCTGCTAGTGTATAAATAAAGTAATAGGCTAGCAGCTTAAGGCTGATGTGCATATATCTGTGTTAGTGTTTTGAAAACTAGTCCAAGTCTACACTAAAGTACTCTGCACTAAATCAGTAGTACTATTCTCATCTGTGACAAAATTGAATTGTCTGCACCATTTATAAACGCCTCCATGGCATAATGGTTAGTCCATTCGCTTAACACTAGGAGGTCGCGGGTTCGATTCCCAGTGGGGTCATCTTGTAAGCCTCGGTTTGGTTGGTGGTAGAGCATTTTCTAAGCCCACCTGGCTACAGTGCCGGTTTTAGCACTACCAGCGCCCAGGGCGAGATATCTACGGTGCCCCCATTCATTCAAACCCATACAAAAAACAATTAATTGCTGTGATTTTTTGCAAATAGATGATTGGGGAGGTGGAAAATTACATTATTTACTAATTGACATATCCTGACATAGTACCCGAGGGATATGGGAAAACTCATTTCCACGCTCGCGCTAGTCGGCGTCGCAATGGATTGAAGTGATTTTTTATATAGAATTTATTGAGGTGCAGGGAAGTAACATAGACAGCTAATCAGAATGGCCCGATATAGTTCCAGGGTGAGGGATCTGGAGAAAACTCATATCTATGCTCGTGAACCTCTTGCCGCTAGTGCACCACTCGCCCTCAAAAACAGTCATTAAATCGATGTCTATGCGGGCGAAGCCGCGGGTAAAAGCTAATTTTTGATAAAATTTAAAATAAAGACAGGAGGAACCACACTCTGATCGGGAAAAAAAGATTTCAGATTTTTGAGTTCATCACACAATATACAAACAGCTATATATCTAATTTAGAGTTTACAGTAGAAATTGCCATAGAGTTTGAGTTCTGTTTTTTCCGGAATCTTTTTATGGTTCTATGCCTCAAAAGGTAAAAACGGAACCATTAAAGCATCACTCGGACGGTAAATTAAAAAGTTTTGCAAACTATATTGTTCCACAATATCAAATGAAAGGACTGATTGTGAGAATCTGAAATGTTGTTTTTATAATTTAGAGGTAAATAGTTTTGGGCATAAATTTGAAGTTATTTAATAAAATAGGGAAAAACTGACCATAATTATTTTAACTGTTCGAATATAGTAGTAGCCACATGATAGACTTGAACATCGGGTTTCTGAGTTTCAGTAGCTAAAGTTATTGAAGCGTCATGAATGGCACTAATTTGATAATGGACTGCTTATTCTTGCTTCCCAACTGAACTTTTTCATGTTCATAGTGCTATAATCCCAAGTGCTCGGTTAGAATTTTCCATCGATAAACAGAAGTAATGTACCAATGAGTTTTTCAAAAACTTACGTACATACTTACCGATTGCTTTAACGGTGAAGGAAAACATCGTGAGGACACCTGCACACGCCTGCGAAGAAACTCGAAGGTTGTGTGTGAAGTCGACCAACCCGCACTGGGCTCGCGTGGTCGACTAAGGCCTAATCGCCCTGATTCAGGGTAGGCTCGAGCCCCTCGGTGGGGACGTATATGAGCTGTAATGATGAAACAGAAGCTGAAATCAATGTGAACAATCTCTAAAGTACCCAAAATAAAGTGACTGATTTTACAGATGACTTAGCGGCATCGCATAGTAAGAGTACTAAGATACTGTAGCTGTGATCGCAACCCGGTACATTAATAGCTAAGGGATTTAATGCTTTGGAATTGATTGAATGGAATTTGAACCCTTGGGAAGACCTTTGTCCAGCAGTGGACGTCTTTCGGCTGATATGATGATGATGAATGGAAAAGACGAGTAAGTAGGGCTTGCTCAGAGAGCGAGCGGGCGCCCCTTTAAATCTGGCGCCCTGGGCGGTCGCCCAACCGCGCCCTACCCTAACGCTGCTACTGCCTGGCTAGCTACCACCATCCTATCTAAGTCTTGCCGCCAAACATCAGTGTAACTTGTATTGATGTGTTCCGGCTTGAAGATAAGATAGCCTGTTCTCCATTGCGTTGGGGAATCTTGGTAAGCCCGCTTCCATCATCGGCATCATCATCTTACCATCAGGTGAGATTATGCCAAGGTCTTACCAATTGTGAATTAAAAAAATTTTGTCCAGTCTGTTTTTATAACTATTCTTGGAGGGGGCATCAACCACATCCTAAGGCAACTTATTACAGATGTTTATCACTCTGTTATTTAGTGGGGATGAGCCACATTAGTGTTTCATACCATTTGAAACTAATTAATGCCTTATTTGAAGTTAGCTGTGATTCATCATCATCATATTATCAGCCAAAGGATTTCCACAATGACTGACCCTGTACTGCCCCCGTCGAGTGGCTTCCCACGACCTTCACAAGGTTGTCAGTCCATCACGTGGGAGGCTTGCCTGCACTATGTCTTCTGGTGCACGGTTGCCACTTGGAAACTTTATTGCCTCAATGGTCATCAGTTCTAGGTGCTATGTGCCCCACCCACTGTTACTAAATCATTTCAGTAATTCGACTACAGCGATAACTTTATTTCCTTCTCTCTTTTAAGTTTTTGTTACAAATAAAAATGTAAGAGATGTATATAAAATTTTTAGGTGCGAATCCTTATTGATGAAGCAATAACTAAAAACGAGCAAGCCTTACTAGCAGCTGAAAAGGCTCGTTCAGCTGCACTTAGGGAAGTTGGTAACCACCTTCACGAATCAGTTCCAGTAGATGACGACGAGGACCATAACGCTGTGGAGAGAACACATGGAGACTGCACACAGAGGAAAAAATACTCTCACGTAGATCTGATCTGTATGATTGACGGTAAGTGAATGCGGTATTTACAAATGTATACCTGAGTGGATTTTGTTAAGTTCGGAGGTATTTTAACTAAATGCCTCTTTCACAATTCTTAATCATCATATTCTTAATTTTAGCAATTGTCACTCTGGTATTTTCAAACAAAAAACATCAACGCGAGCGATAGAAAATTTGTGGGTTTTTTAATTAAATTTAGACTCCTTATTGTGAGTATGACTCATACTAGACTGGTTTTTATTATATTTATGCACGACGTAACGGAGAAGGGACATGCGTTTATGGTGAGAGGTAGTTTGTTTGTTTGTGTGTGCAAACAAATGTTGCCATTTATCTTGAAAACTACTTTTCCGATTTCCTTGCGGTTTTTTGCATTTAAAAAGTATCATTTCAGAGCAGGTTCTTAGTCATGTTATAAGGCGGTAGACTACCAGGGAGTGGTGCAGAAGCTAATATGGTTGGTGCTAATGTTGCCATTTATCTCGAAAACTACTGGGCCCATTTTCTTGCGGTTTTTTGCATTTATAAGGTATCATTTCATAGTGGATAATGTTTTTTGCAGTCAGATTAATTGGTTAGGATATTCAGAGGAAGTCTAGACATGTTTTAAAGCCGTAGACCATCAGGGGGCCCTGCAGCTCAATAAAAACTCATAAATCATGAATATGTAATGAAAGTTAGTGAAGAAATTAAGCAATCTGTGACAATCTCTGACAAAGCAATCTATGACAATCTCTTTAAATGAGAAGGACAACTTAGTAAACGTAGGTACTCTCCAAAGAAGTTTAAAATAAAAAACAAAATTAAAAATTTTGGAAAAGCTCACAATGGGTGATAAAACATAATTAAAAAAGGAATAAATAACTTTTTTAAAGTCCCCCTACTAGTAGGAAATAAGAAACAAAGGGTAAATTTCAAAAAGTCAAGAAAGTCCATTGTGTAGGTACTGCCATATTCTGCTCTGAAATAAATTGATTATATATGCAATTTTATGAGTTTGACTAATTTATTATTTTTGATCAATTTAAATTACTACATATTTTTAAACTGAAATTTGGAACAGGGAGGGTGATGGCAGTCCCCAACCGATTTTCTTAGATTTTTTTCAATTTATCTTTCGTTTCTTATTTCCCTCTAGTCGGGGTACTTTAAAAAAAATATTTATTCCTTTTTCAATTAAGTTTTAACACTCCTCTAGGGCTCTTTGGCAATTTTTAGTTTTGGTTTTTGTTATACTTTAGGATAAGTAGTATAACCTCACCGAGTTTCATGTTTGTATGTATGATTGTTTATAAGTATAAAGCAAAAAAAAAACCTTTAAATAAACATTTCTTGTATTGGGTCTCCCTTAATTTTTTGACTTTGTAATTAGGGTTCCGTACCCAAAGGGTAAAAATGGGACCCTATTACTAAGACTGTGCTGTGTTTCATGAACCGTGAAAGCTAGACATTTGAAATTTTCACAGATGATGTATTTATGTTGCCGCTATAACAAACAATACTAAAAATTAGAAAAAGTGAAAGTCTCCATACAAAAAACGTGTTTGTTTTTGAAACATGAAGAAACTAGCGCCATCTAGTATGATAGTACGGTACTGAAGAAACTACCGCCATCTAGTATGATAGTACGGTACTGAAGAAACTAGCTCCATCTAGTATGATGGTACGGAACCCTGTGTGTGCGGTTCTGACTCGCACTTGGTCAGTTTTTTTTATTGTTAAATAACCCCCCCCTGGTAAAACTTATTCTGTGGGAATTTCAAAACTTATTTATTCTACCTCTAAAAAGTAATAAAAAGCCTAAGTTAAGATAAGTTGATTGTCGCCGGCTCCTAAAACTAAAATGCCTTTTACAAATTTATTAATATATAAGCTCACAACTACTACACTTATTGTGTAACTGTATTGTAAGCAAAAGCCATTTGTGTAAATAAAATGTTGTGATGTAATGAAATAACTATTATTGTTAACTTTTCATATTTACTGATTACAATGCTCAATTATTTCTTTGAAGAAAAAAATAGATATTATAATGAACTGTACACCGGACAACGTAGCCACACCTCGGACACTGCATACAAATGGTCGTGAAATGACATTTCTAAAAACAAATAACGGAGCAAAAAAATCACGGCGAAATCCTATGCGTTCGACAACCAAACTGTAACCAATCTGTATCAATATGGGTGACGAGGGGTGAAGTCGCAATCTAGAGAGCGGCAGGGAGTGTCCATACTGTATGTTAGTTTAGTACTAATATTCATACTTTGACGTAGCGTAGGCAGGCCTCCTACGCGATGGACCGATGACCTGGTAAAAATCGCGGGAAGCCGATGGATGCGGGCAGCGCGCGACCGGTCGTCGTGGAAATCCTTGGGGGAGGCCTTTGTCCAGCAGTGGACATTTTTCGGCTGATATGATGATGATGAACTGTACAGCCACTGTGCATACTTTCTAGTGAAGCCTATCGTAGTTGGGAATACACAAATCAACAACAAACATTGCACTTACTTACTGAGTAGCAAAGAATAAAGTTAGGTTTGTCAGACTTGACACCAGTGAGATGGTCCAATATCGTGAAGACCAAAGTGGGGGGCAATTTGCATCATGCAGTTCACTTAGCTGTGTCCAATAGAAAATTATATGTGATCACGACTCAGCAGTGAGGGAACGACTTGATAAAATTATATGTGATCACGACTCAGCAGTGAGGGAACGACTTGATAAAATTTTGTATGGTACCTACCATACTCGGATTTATTGAAATAATTAACTACCTAGTGCAGTAGACCTTATTAAGCCCTAGTTATTTACAGAGTTTCATCAAAATCGTTAGAACCATTTTGGAGAAAAAGTACAAAATAACCAGGATTTCTATGGGAGGTACCTTATTCCGATTCTTTTGGAATAACAAACTACCGCATGCTGTTAGCCATGTAAAGTTATAGTAACGTACCGAGTTTCATCAAAATCGTTAGAGCCACTTTTGAGTAAAAAAATAATAAGTTATTTTTATTATGGTGCCAGCCTAAAAATAAAGTTGGGGAATTTTGAAAAATAATATTGCCCTAACCCAAATTTTACCCAAATCTATCTTCTAGTTTGACGAACGCACAGACACTGTAACACACTCATACACTAACTAACATATACTAACGAGCGAGAAATGATATATATATATATATATATATATACAAACAATTGACGTATACCTTATACCAATCAAAAAAAAGCACAATGTAAACAAACTTAGTATGGATTTGACAGTTTCAAATGTCAATTCCATAGTACATTTGTTTACCTTTTGCTTTTTTTATTGGTATAAGGTATATCTATAGACATGAATGCAAGTAGGGCTGATCACCGGCGCGGCATTGGTCACGAAAAATATTTAATCGAATTTTCAATGTATTTGCAAAAGGTGAAGAAACGTATTTTTTTTTTAAATATATATATTTACATTATAGATTGGGAATATAAATAGCATTGTTTCCATTAATTTGGTAATTTGTGTGAGCCAGAGATTTATATTGTTTGAGCAAGACGCAAATAGAAGCGCCGCCATTTATCATTCCCAGTCTAATTGTATTGTATAATTGTATTACATGCATAGAAGTATCTTATTTATGTGTAGCTTGGTATAAATAATTCAATAAAACAAATAAAATTATACTTGTTTTTTGGAATATTTATGTTCGAAAATATTTATGTGGAATATGTACGAAATGAATCAGACAGGGTTAATGGAAATGTTATTACTTTTAAAAGTGTAAACTGAATCTTATTTGAAACACAAAAGGTCAAATTAATAACTAGGGGTCGCAAATCAACGGCTTTCAAGTAACAGCCAAATTAATTTTCGAATTGGTATGAAGAACGCATTGATTTAAATCTTCGTAGTTTTGTCGAAAAAAATTGTATGCAAAACACGGGAAAAACGGCACCGTGTGTGTACAATCATTGATTTCTATGAAGAGCAATATTGTAAAATATCTGGTCAGATAAAGATATCGTATAGTATCTTTTCCGTGTTACAGAACATATTGTATGAAAAATCTATGAACTTTTTACAAATCGAACTGCACATCTTAAGTGGTCGACTATTTCTCCTAAACTAAGAAAGCCTACTTAGCCGTGATATTTTCTTTTTAAATTCATTATATGGACTACTTTCATTATTTTTTTCAAATTTCCAAATACAGCGGTTTAGTTGTTAGGGGGTGGGGACACTCGACTCCAACAAAATTTTGCACTTTCAAGCCTATTTTTTCAAAAACGGAATCCTAAATTATAAAATGGTCTTAGAAGACTCACAACTATTTTTAAAGCTCTAACCAACGATAAAACTCTTAACACGACTGGCTTTGACGAGAAAAAAAAAACATCCCCACTTGGCTTTGACGAGAAAAAAAAACATCCCCACTTTACTTGTACCCTTAAAAAGTTTTTACAGTGCTCTCCATGTTATATTATTATCTATCTATATTATATATCTTTGCCAAATTTCAGCTCTTAACTACTAATAGTCTAGGAGCTAGGCCGCGGACAGACGGACAGACAGACATGACGAAACTATAAGGGTTCCTTGTTGTACTATGGAACCCTAAAAATTGGTTAAAATCAGTTCAAGAGATGAAAGTCGCTAACGCCGTTTGTATGAGAAGTCGCAGCTTCACATTCCTCTAACCTCTTAAGCCACATCTTTGTAGATCTATAGTTTACAGCCCCAGGTGTTTCTCCTCAGGTATGGACGGAGAGCGTGGCTCAGCCGTGGCGGGCGGCCGCGGGTACTACCTAAAAGGCGCCGCCGTGTTCCTAGAACAGGCCCTGGTCCAGCTCTCTCTGCGAATCCTGCTGTCTCGTGGCTACACCCCCCTATACACACCGTTCTTTATGAGAAAAGAGGTAAATCTACGTCATATTATGTACTTCTTTATATACAGTTGTGGTCATAGAATTAAAAACGATAAAATATACGAGGCCAATATTATTCTGTCACTAGAATTACAATTATAGGCTTTATTAACGTTGTAGAATATTAATAGTATTAATTACAAAAATAAAAGTTTAAAAACTAAAACCCGACTAGCAAAAGTTGCCGTGGCAAAGTATGAAAACAAGAGTTTAGCCTGAAATCATAGCCTTTATTTTGCCCTTCATCTGGGGTAACAGCCGTGGTCGCAAGCCATAATTTTTGATTACGAAAGGGCTTGCGACTACTATTTACAAACATCGATATTATGTGTCTACTCAATATATTCGCAAAGTTTGAATTCAATCCGGCATGTAGTTTTTGTATTAAAGCGGAACTACGTTTGTATAGAAAATCGAGCCTCTTGTCTTAGCCTTAAGTCACACCCTGGACACTTTATACAAATGGCCAGAAATGACATTTCAAAAAAGGAAGGACTAGGTTCGACAACCAAACTGTAACCAATCTATATCAATCCGGGTGACGTGGGGGCGAGGTCGCAATCTAGAGAGCGGCTACTGTATGTTAGTATATATATATATATACTTTGCTTAAGTGGCAGTGGGCGGGGCACATAGTTCGTAGAACAGATGGCCGTTGGTATGTTAAAGTTCTCAAGTGGCGACCATGCATTGGAAGACGTAGCGTAGGCAGGCTTCCCACTCGATGGACCGACGATGCTCATTGTAGAAATGCTTGGGAGGTTTATCCAGCTGCAGACATTCTTTTCGGCTGCAATATCAATTTTTTTGTTATATTTAAAAGGAAAAATATTCTTCTACCCCAAGGTAATGCAAGAAGTGGCCCAACTAGCTCAGTTTGATGAGGAACTCTACAAAGTGATTGGCAAAGGCTCGGAGAACAAGGGGGACAACGTCGTCGAAGAGAAATACCTGATAGCCACCTCCGAGCAACCAATAGCGGCTTTTCACAGAGATGAGTGGCTGCCAGAAGCTTCTTTACCTATCAAGTAAGTTCAATAGCTTCTTTGTTCCTCTATGGCATAGCATAGAGTCTATGCTAAACTGAAAAACCTTAATCATCAATCCTCGACCATCCATCGTCACTTACCATCAGGTGAGAATAGTCAAACGCACTCAAATCCTTACTAATATTATAAATGTGAAAATGTGTTTGTTTGTTACCTTTTCACGCTTCAACACCTTGACCAAACTTTATGAAATTTGGCATGCAGGTAGCCTGTGTCACGGGAAAGGACAAAGGCTACTTTTTATCCCGGTAAATTAGCATAATCTGATGCAATTCCCGAGAGAATTAAAAAAATACTCGATTGTTATGATTTTTTGCACAGAGATGGTTGAGTAGGTATGGAACGACATAATTTACTAATCACCCTTAAAGACACTTATAAAAATGATGTCCACGCGGGCGAAACCGCGGGAAAAAGCTAGTTTTTAATTTTTTTTAAATGACGGGGTGGGTGTTAAGGAGAATCAAATAGCTGTGCAAAAAGTTTCAAGGTTTTTCGTCTTTTACGGTTTATATTCTGATCTCGTTAACTGACCTTAATAACTCGACCTGGTGAAGATCGCAATAAGCCACTGGATGCATGCAGCGCATGACCAGGATCGTGGAAATACTTGGGGGTTGGCCTTTGTCCAGCAGGGGACGTCTTTCGGCTGATGTGATGATGATGATGATTATCATTTACAAACCCATAAACATCCCCACTGCTGGGGTACAGCTCTCTTCCTAAACTCAGGAAGGTTAGTTTATACCCCACACACGGCTGCCAAGTTCAAATTTGCACAGGTTGTAGGGTTAGTAGCGAACTCCACTGTCAGAAATTTATAATTTAAGGCATCTTTTAACCACCTCCGTGGCGTAATGGTAGTCCATTCGCTTCACACTAGGAGGTCGCGGGTTCGATTCCCGGTGGGGTCAAGTTGTAAGACTCGGTTTGGTTGGTGGTAGGGCATTTTCTAAGCCCGCCTGGCTAGCTACCACCATCTTGCCGCCAAACATCAGTGTTAACAGCATTAATGTGTTCCGGTGTGAAAATAGGATAGCCAGTTCTCCATTGCGTTGAGGGATATTGGTAAGCCCGCTTCCATCTTCGGCTTCATCGTCACTTACCATCAGGTGAGATGATGACAAGGGCACACCAATAGTGAATAAAAAAATAAATCTGACGCGGCTTAACGACTGTCGTCTAGTGCCGCAACCAGCACCAATGGCTTGACCTGCTTTGTGAAACACGAAATCGGTTTAGAAGAATGCCACTAACTGTCAAACCCATCCAGGAAAAACCGTGCTCCAGGACAGTTAACGAATTACAGTTACAGAATTTCGAAGAAGCGGTCGTGTGGTTGCGTTGATCACGCTAGATCAACGCAACCACACGACCGCTTCTTCGAAATTCTGCATTTATCTGTATAAAACTCATTTCTGGGCAAAGTAACGTTGTTCCTATGATTTGTAATATAGGTAATTTACCAAATAATTTGCTAGTTTAGGATTCTTTTTACTATAACAACCCAAATCAATAGATTCTTTTTACCATAACAACCCAAATCAATAGCTCGGGCAATTGCGTAAAAAATCACAAAGTAATTAATGATTATTTAATTAGGTTGGCGCTAAATGATTCCGAATAAATACAGACAAAAGAAAAGCCGCAATTGCCGTAAGTCTTTTGAAAAACTTGAATTTTTCGCCACATTTGTTTCAACTCACCTTAATAGGAACAACAGAGTTAAACAGACAGATGGACATCGAAGTTATCCTATAAAGGTTCCTTGAGCCCTAAAAATACTTAAGGTGCGACCGCAGTAGGCGTAACTACGTGAGTGAACGATATATAAAGCTTCCTACTACGTGTTCCTACATAAAATTCCATGCAAAAAAAACATCTATATCTACTCGTACACTGTAGGAAGTAATCTCTGGAACTACTGAACCGATTTAAAAAAATATTTCACCAGAAAAAGGCTACATTATTCCTGAGTGACATAGGCTATATCTACGATCGGCTCGGGCACCACTCACCCTCAAAGACAGTCATAAAAACGATGCCCACGCGAGCGAAGCCGCGGGAAAAAACTAGTACTTTATAAAGAGCTAGCAACCTAATCACAGCCTTAACTAATGTTAAAAAAAATGTTACTCAACTGCTACTAGAGCCTGCATTAGCGGACCGCTTGGGTGGGGGGAAGGTTGCTGTAATCGCCACGCTTGGCAGGCGGATTGGCGATCGCAGTGTGGACTATGGTGATACCGTACGCGGAAAGGACTGCTGCTCATCCTAAGTTTTTGATCCCTTAGTCGCCTCTAATGACCGATGGCAGCGGCTCGGTGGTGCTATTCTAGGGCCTAACTAAGAGCGTCAGTGGCGCAACGGCAAGGGCCGCTACCTCCTATCCGGAAGGTCGTGGTTCGAGTCCTGCCACGTACCAATGTGTGTTACGTTTATCCGACGCTCTTACGGTGAAGGAAAACATCGTGAGGAATCCTGCACACATCTGCGAAGAAACTCGCAGGTTGTGTGTGAAGTTGACCAACCCGCATTGGGCCCGCGTGGTTGACTAAGGCCCGATCGCCCTAATTCAGGGTAGGCTCGAGCCCCTTGGTGGAGACGTATATATGAGCTGATGTAATGATTCTAGGGCCACCGCAAGCCACCTACAAGGACGCTGCTGCCCATGCTACGGTTATGTCCCATTGTCGCCTCTTACGACAACCATTGGAAAAGAGTGAATGGCACTATTCTAAGCTGGGAACCATACGGGAATCAAAATCATTCAATTTAGTATGTGTATGTCTTCTGTTTAATAGTACTTATATTCTTTCAGATATGCAGGTCTGTCAACATGCTTCAGACAAGAAGTGGGCTCTCACGGACGCGACACTAGAGGAATCTTTAGAGTACATCAATTTGAAAAGGTACTGCTACTTTCTTTAAAAAAAAAACATTGTGATTGTGAAATAACTAAAAAAACATTTTAGCTTTTCTCAATTCCTAAGGGCCTTAATCTCAATTTGCAAAAAAAATGGACATCCCATACAAAGTTCGTTATCCGCTCGACGAAAGTTGTTCTGTTTTATGAGCTGAATTCGTATTTTTTTTAAGTATTTAGATGATAGATAACCCGTTTATTCACCGACCACGCACAAAAAAAAACAATAAGTAAAAGGTTGGTAACAAAAGATTTGATGATTTCAAAAAAAAATGCTGGAAGCGGGCAGTGCAGACCCGGTCGTCGTCGTGGAAATCTTGGGGCAGACCTTGGTCCAGCAGTGGACGTCATTCAGCTGACATAGCCAAAAGAAAAGTGGTCGTAGCTCAGGGCGACTTGCGTGGTTGGGTCTATCAGCAGGTTAACTGCCCTGAAGGACAGTCATTACCTGGATGGTTTTGACTGTTAGTGGCATGTTTGTCGACCGTTTCCGTGCTTTCCAAGGCACGTTAAGCCATTAGTGCCGGATGTTAACACTAGATGGCAGTCGTTTAGCCAGTTCATTATAGACGATTGGAAAAACTTTCAACAATGGGGTCGCTACTGGCTAGTCCTACAACCTCTACCATCCCGGACCTGGCCCCTATATTTAACCTTCCCAATGCCCCAGGTGTGGGGATGTCTATTGTTTGTTAACGATTTAAAAAGGACCCCCTATATTTGGCAAAAAGAAACTTGTCAAAAGTCTCATTATTCAGTAAGTCTGCAACTTACGAGTACATCTCTTTATTGCCTTCGTGTCTTGAAATCTTCTTATCATCATCATATTAGACGCAAGACGTCCACTACTAATCATAGGCCTTTCAAAGGAATTCCACAACGACTGGTCCTACGCTGCCCGCGTACAACGGCTTCCGGCGCCCTTTACCAGATCGTCGGTCCACCGAGTGATCTTCTTTTAAAACTACTATTTCATTCATCAGGTAGAACAATTCGTCCTCACTTCCCCCCACGATAATGCCTCCTGGATCATGATGGAAGAGATGATCACCAACGCAGAAGACTTTTGCAAAACCCTCGGCCTCCCATACCGAGTTGTCAACATAGTCTCCGGAGCCCTTAACCACGCAGCTGCGAAGAAACTGGACTTGGAATCGTGGTTCCCTGGCTCTGGAGCTTTTAGGGAGCTGGTCTCCTGCAGTAATTGCCTGGAGTATCAGGCGAGACGGCTTATGGTCAGGTAAGAATTTAAGCAATTGTCAACATAGTCTCTGAAGTCCTCAACTGCTGTGAAGAAACTAAACTTGAAGGCATGGTCCCCTGGCTCTGGGGCCTACAAGGAGCTGGTCTCCTGCAGTAATTGCCTAATCACTCATGGTCCTACCACCTAGCCCCATTCTCTGTACTATGAGAACTAGACACTGATTTATGAAACACCCTTTTGATGCACAAATTTTTGCCCTGACTTAAAATCGAACCCAGGACCTTCTGCTAGAAGGCAGAAGTGCAAACTACTACGCCACCTAGTTAGTCAATGTTTGTAGTTCATTTTTATTAAAAATTTGAGTGTGATTGACTACAACTCACCTGATGGAAAGTGACGATGTAGTCGAGGATGGTACACGCGAACTCAAATAATTCCTATTCACTCTTGCCTTGAAAACCCCAAATTTCCCTATTGCCTACACGGCAAAAACAAAGTGTAAATTTTATTTTATGACTGACCAATAAATCAGCTAAGAACCGACTTGACAATCCTTATTACATTCGCAAGAAAAAAATATATTTTGCCCTTGGCATCATCTCAACTGATGGTAAGTGACGATGATGCCGAAGATGGAAGCGGGCTTACCAAGATTCCCCAACGCAATGGAGAACTGGCTATCTTATCTTCATGTCGGAACACATCAATGTTGTTAACACTGATGTTTGGCGGCAAGACTTAGATAACATGGTGGTAGCTAGCCAGGCGGGCTTAGAAAATGCCCTACCACTAACCAAACCGAGTCTTACAAGTTAACCCCACCGGGAATCGAACCCGCGACCTCCTGGTGTGAAGCGAATGGACTAACCATTACGCCATGGAGGCGGTTAAAAATGTATCTTGTTTATGTTAGGTACCAGTTATTTTTACCCGACTGCGCCAGAAGTAGGCTTCTGGTTTTCCAATGTATGTATGTATATTAATTTCTTTGGCACGCTCTGTAGCCTAAACAGCTTGATTTGCGATGTGTCATTACATTCGTCTTGATCCCGTAAGTGAAATAGGATATTTTAGCGGACTGCCCAAAGAAGAGGGGTTAAGTTTTTATTTTTGTTTTTTTATGTTTTTTTTTATTTAAAGTTATTTTTATTTGCTACTAGCTGTCCTGGCGAACTAAATTCCACCTTACACTACACTATACTACCCTACCCTACCCTTCCCTTACACTACCCTACCCTAAACTATACTACCCTACCCTACCCTACATAAGAACCTTCTGACAATAACGAACTCGACAAAAAACATAATTAGCGAAATCGGTCCAGCCGTTCACGCGTGATGCCGTGACCAAGGGAAATAGGGATTCATTTTTATATATAAGGTCTAACAAAATTAGCTGAAACTATTTTAACTGGCGCTTCTAGCCATTAAAATGTACAACTTTCCCCATGAAACCCATAGTCAAATCTCAAAAAAAAAATTGGAACGTCCCATACTAAGTTAGCTGATCAGCTGATCGAGTTAGATCGAGTATCGAGTTAGTATGGGAGAACCAAATTTTTTTTGCGATTTGACTATGGGTTCCATCATTCATGGGGAAAGTTGTTCAGTTTCATGGGTAGAAGCACCAGTTAAAATAGTTTCAGCTAATTTTGATAGACCTTATATAGATAGGTCATTAAATTATAGAATTAAGTTATTGGAAAGGCTGCCGTCTTTCGGTGCGTGGTCGCCTTTACTGCCCTAACGGCCATCCGTTTTACCTGCTATATAACTACGTTCGACTACGTGTTGGAGGTCGAGGGAAGCCGCTGGCCAGGGCAGCGCAGGAGCGGACCTTGTGTAAATCCTTGAGGGAGGCCTTTTCTGGCAGTAGATTTCTTTCGGCTGATATGATGATTAAGTCATGTGGTAGGTCCCATAATGAATTGGCCTAACTGGGTTGTCGTAGTAGAAATGAAATAAAATCCGCATTACAGTAGTCCGAATTTTGGTCTTCAAAGTGGCCTAAAACTCTTCATCGTTGGTAAATTTTTTTCCCTTACCCGTAGCTCTTTCAAATTAAAATACTCTTAAGGCGCTTTGCACATGACGGGGCGGGGCGGGCCGGTCAATTTAGCCGCCAACGATAGCACAAAGGGAATCCTATACTACCAACGCACATGGAGGCGTCGCGGTCGGCGCGGTCTTTTGGTCCTCCGTGTGTTTTGGTAGTATAGGATTCCCTTTGTGCTATCGTTGGCGGCGAAATTGACCGGCCCGCCCCGCCCCGTCGTGTGCAAAGCGCCTAATTGTACATCAAAATAAACAAATACATGTACAAAATATAATTACAACTAGGAGATGTACAATTTAGGCGGTCTAATCGCTGAGAGCGATTTCTACCAGACAACCCAGTGCTCGGAGAAAAAGCAAGGAGGCAGGTAGTACGCGAGCAACAACAACAAAAGAAAAAAATAATTGGATAATAATTTAAAACTTAAACTAAAATATAGCTAATATAGCTCTTTCTTCAAATTCGGAAATAAGAAGTAGTCGCTCCAAGTCCGGGCTGTAAAGTGGGTGTTCGAGTTCTGTTAACCCACAGTCCCGAATGGCGGCCTTCGAAATAGCAGCCGTGTGCACAGGCGCATTATCGTGTAACAGAAGTACACGTTTATGCAATTTGCCTCTACGTTTTTCTTTAAAACTGTCCCTCAACTTGTGCGTAAGAGTAGCTTAATATGACCCATTTACTAAAGTATTTCGTTGTTTGAAATCAACTATCAGCAGACCTTGTGAATCCAAAAAAACCGTGCAGAGAAGAGATTTGGATTCTACTGGCAAAATAGACCAATATACACTACCTCAATTTTCTTAGTCGATTAGTCTAAACACACACTTCAATATGCCAATTGGATTTTTTTATATTAATTGTAGTTTTTAATTGAAACGAATTTTAAGAATAAAAACTCAGAACACTTTTACTCGTGTAGCTTAGTCCTGCACAGCGCTGCCCGCTTCCAGATTTTTCCCGCGACCTTCGATTAGTCTAAACACACACTTCAATATGCCAATTGGATTTTTTTAAATTAATTGTAGTTTTTAATTGAAACGAATTTTAAGAATAAAAACTCAGAACACTTTTACTCGTGTAGCTTAGTCCTGCACAGCGCTGCCCGCTTCCAGATTTTTCCCGCGACCTTCTCTTTCACAGATTGCCTTGTAATATTTCCGCTCTGTCCCCAGATATGGTCAGACTAAGAAGATGAACGCCGCCACTGAATACGTGCACATGCTAAACGCGACCATGTGCGCGACCACGCGCGTCATCTGCGCACTGCTTGAAGTCCACCAGACCGAGGAAGGCGTCAAGGTTAGACTCTAGAATACAGGAAAAATCCATTAGCAAAAAATTGCCTTCCCGTGCTAAACAGCATGCTTTGGCATGTGATGATGATGATGACCATCATTAAAGCAGCCAAAAGACATCCACTGCTTGACATAGATCTACCTCTAGTTGGAAAGGTTTTGGCGTAATTGTCGCGCTTTGCAGACGTGTTGGCGGGCGCAGTGTCACACCCTGGACACTTCATACAACGGGCCAGAAATGACATTTCGAAAAAGGAATGACAGAGCAAACAAAATGGCAGCGGGATCCTATACGTTCGACAACCAAACTGTAACCAATCTGCGTGACGAGGGGTGAGGTCGCAATTTAGCCTCCGGGTTTTTGGTCCCTTTTACGCCTCTTCGATGCCCTCGGGAAGACGGCGGGTCCATTCCATTAGCAAAAAAAGTTGATCTTCCCGTACTAACATGAAACTTACTGCGTTGGCTGAGCGACACGAAGAGGAGCGACACTTTTTGGCGCCATCCTTCCTGATCCTGCGCCACTTCTTGTCAGTTTTAGATATTTAACATTTGAAGAGCATTCAGTTCTATCTCGACCTCGTCTTTTCAGAGGTATCTGGATCGTCCAACCGGGCGTTTCTCGCTCGGTCGACCTAAATAGAATACAGGAAAAATATCGGAAAAAAAGTTGGTCTCCCCATACTAACACGAAGAGGATCTGAGCCTGCGGCACTTTTTGGCGCCATCATTCCCGGTCCTGCACTACTCCTTGCCAGTTGGATATTTGAATGGCGTTCAGATCCTTCTCGACCTCGTCTTTTTAGCGGTATTGGGCATTTCTCGCTCGGTCGGCCTAAATACACTAACTCCGCGCCGCGATCTGCTATCCAGGCCGAGCCTGCGCAGTCGGGCAGTTTTGATCTCGCTGACGATGTTGGCTACGTGAAAAGTGGCTTGTAAGTATGAAAAGTCAAAAAAAAATTGCGAATTGAATTTCCTGATATTTTTCTTGTATTCCACCTGTATGGACTACACTTTTTTGGCCGTAGTCATACTATATAGGTACCTAGTACCTACTTATGATTAGTGTTATACATAATAGTTATTTTATCATAATGAATTTATAATTATTTTATGACTTTTTTTGTATAAGTACTAACCTTCGACCGCGGCTTCGAATAGACTGTCTGATAGATTAGTGTGCAAAGTGCTTTGTGTTTTTTCGTAAGTAGCCTGATGATGATGTCAGAAAAGAACAAATGAAGTAATAGATATTTGTGTTACAAGGGGACAGAGTCTAAACATGCAGCTTTTAGGTAACACAACGCCCATATTATATTTATATTGACTGCTTAGAACATTTTTCTGTGATGCATTTCATTTTTTCTAATAAAATATTCTCTATTGTTTTTCACTAACACACATATTTTTAGTTAGTGTAAAATATTTGTTTCCTATTTTGCTCCTAGAGGGCGTTAGTTTGAATTCAGAGCGAAGCAAAGGATTCTATAGTGTAATTACGAGGGCAACTAGGGATTCTAAAGTAGAATCCTGAGCGTATCTAGGAATTCAATATACGCTTCCCGAGAATAAAATATACACACAATTTTTCATCACAACCTATGTATGAGGAAAAAAAAGAAACTTGTATGTATAGATATTGGATTGAAAGTGTAAATGAAACACAAATAATTATAAGCAGAAACGCGGACCAATCAAAAGAGACAAAGCTCAAACTCCCAAAAGGGACACATTTGTTTTTGGACTCCGCCCCGCTATCCTCTAAAGTCAATTGTCTTTTTTTAGGGTTCCGTACCCAAAGGGTAAAAACGGGACCCTATTACCAA
Source organism: Coleophora flavipennella (assembly GCA_947284805.1). Taxonomy (NCBI): domain Eukaryota; kingdom Metazoa; phylum Arthropoda; class Insecta; order Lepidoptera; family Coleophoridae; genus Coleophora; species Coleophora flavipennella. The sequence continues at coordinate 5,936,341 of OX369289.1, read as the reverse complement.
AGTATATATATTAGTACTCACATACAGTATAAACACTCCCTGCCGCTCTCTAGATTGCGAACTCACCCCCTCGTCACCCAGATTGATACAGATTGGTTACAGTTTGGTTGTCAAACGTATAGGATTTCGCCGCCATTTTGTTTATTCCGTCATTCGTTTTTTGAAATGTCATTTCTGTCCCGTTGTATGAAGTGTCCAGGGTGTGCTATTACTAAGACTTCTCTGTCCGTCCATCTGTCACCAGGCTGTATTTCATGAACCGTCATAGCTAACTAAACAGTTAAACTTTATACAAATGATGTATTTCTGTTGCCGCTATAACAACAAATACTAAAAATTAGAAAAAGTGAGTCTCCATACAAAAAACGTGAAGTAACTAGCGCCATCTAGTATGATAGTACGGAACTGGAGAAGCTAGCGTCATCTAGTATGATGGTACGGAACCCTGTGTGCGGTTCTGACTCTCACTTGGCCGTTTTTTCTAATAGGTGTTATGAAAATTAACGAGAATAGCTCTGTCATGTCATTGTAACATTACTATCTTTTTTTTATTATAGGGGTAAAAGTTTATCGGCGGAACATAATCTGACGTCATCGTAACGTTGACCAATTAATCATTTTCGTGTCCGTGTAAACAATTGCCACCAACTTGTAACAATTAGGCGCTTTGCACACGACGGGGCGGGGCGGGCCGGTCAATTTCGCCGCCAACGATAGCACACAGGGAATCCTATACTACCAACGCACATGGCGGACAAAACGACCGCGCCGCAGATGCCCGGCGGGCACTCGCGGCGCAGCATGTCCGTGGCTGCCCGCCATAGATCACACAAACCAGTTTGTATGCAGTAACGCAGACGGCGGCGCGGGGCGGCTAGCTCAGTCCGCGCCACGCTTCACTAGAACGAACGTACTGAACTGACCGCTTCTGTCCCTCGTGTGCTATATGTACGCGGCGAGGGCAGCCGCGGGCATCGACGGGCAGACGCGGTCTTTATTGCTTTGCGGTCAAAAAGACTGCCCCGCCCCGTCGTGTGCAAAGCGCCTTAATGATTTCAAATATTTTTATTGAACTTGCTTCAGGTACCCGAAGCACTAAAGCCCTGGATGCCTGAACAGTACCAGGAGTTAATACCATTCGTGAAGCCAGCTCCAATCGACGTGGAAGCCGCCGCCGCCGCCGCTAAAAAAGGAAAAAAGCAAGAGAAGTAGCCTTGCATGGCAAATGTTATTCATTCCTGTCTGCTACAATGCATTTTATTTATTTCATATGCTAAGCTAATGTTATATTTTGAATACATTTGATCGAGATAAGTTATCTGTGTGTTTTATTTACCTATGAAAACTCTTTGCATTGAGACCATTTTTAGGGCTCCATTACTAAGCCTACACTGTCTGTCTGTTCGACTTCTAGAAGGCTTATAAATAACTTTTGAACCGTAGTCCGTAATAGGTAGCCCGCTGAAATTTCTACAGAATATGTGTTAATAATTCATATCAGCTCATATACGTCCCCACCGAGGGGCTCGAGCCTACTCTGAATTAGGGCGATCGGGCCTTAGTCGACCACGCGTGCCTAGTGCGGGTTGGTCGACTTCCCACACAACCTGTGAGTTTATTCGCAGGTGTGTGCAGGTTTCCTCACGATGTTTTCCTTCATCGTAAGAGCGTCGGATAAACGTACATATGAAATCTAAATTCGAAATCACATTGGTACGTGGCAGGTTCGAACCACGACCTCCTGGTCATGAGGCGGCGGCCCTAGCTGTTATTATTTACCAACAAATAATGAAAATTAAGTTTGGTCCGCGGTACAAGATTTTTGTTGTTTTTGGTCTATCGTAAAAACGGTGATAAGAGTCAAACCTGTTGTGATTATGATAGTAATACCAAATTAAAACAACAAATAATATAAACCGGCCAAGTGCGAGTCGTAATCGTGCTAAGGTGTCCCGAATTCAATAAATATAAGAAAACATTTTTCTGTCGCTCTTGTTGATGTCCTTGATTATAATGAATTTACATTGTTGTACTCGTGTGAAGAGTGTGGTGGTACGGAGCCCTTAGTGCGCAGGTATGACTCGCACTTTGCCGGTTTTTAGGGTTTCTGTACCTCAAAAGGTAAAAACGGAACCATTATAGGATCACTCCCGTGTCTGTCACGGCCAATTTGCTCCGTAACTACTATAGTGATTGAGTTAAAATTTGGTATACATACCTATGTAAGTCGGTGACCCAAAGACGGACGTGTAACGTAAATAAATTATTTTTTTTAACATGGGGGCCACGTTTGGGGGATAAATTAGAAAATTTAATAAATCAAACTCCTGTGACATACTAGTTGAAAGGGCTTGTGAGAATCGTAAAAATATTTTTTTACAATTTTAAGATAAATATAGTTTGAAGTTATTTAGTTTGAAGAAAATAGGCGTAAATTTACTATTCCCCCTTCTCTGAAACTACTGGGCCTAAAAATCACAGTATATCAGGTTAAATGCATGCAACTTTTGAGGACTCGGTTTGGTTGGTGGCAGGGCATTTTCATAGCCTGCCTGGCCAGCTACCACCATCTTATCTCAGTTCTCCGGCAAACATCAGTTTTATGTGTTCCGGCTTGAAGATAGCCAAATTCCCATTGCGTTGGGGAATCTTGGTAAGCCCGCTTCCATCTTTTTATCATTGTCACTTACTATCAGGTGAGATGATGCGAAGGGCTTATCAATTGTGGATTTTAAAAAAAACCTATTAGAAAATGTAGTCCTAAATAAAATTTTCATAGCCAAGAATAAATAGACCCCTATTTACTTAAAGAAAAGTATGTACTGAGAGGTCTTGTTTTTTTGGTAGTTAAAGTTTTGGTGTGGAACCCTGTTTGTTTGACCCTAAGTCGCACTTGGCTGGTTTTTTTCTTCTGAAGGATATAAAGATCACTTCACATACAATACGTAACAAACCTTTTTGAATATTTTTTTTGACAGTGAAAAGTTCAGTAAATTACAATAAAACATCTTCAAGATACAGCTTTAACATTTATTATTGTGACAATACAGCCAAACGACTGCAACATACATACATAATGCAAAACTTACCGTAATCAGCACTTTACAACTTTATACAGGCTTGGGAGATCCATGCATAATAAACATCCCGAGAATTTCACATTAAAAAGCTCAGATTCAAGAAAATTGGTCATCACTACTATATAAAGTTGCTAAGTACTGTATAACATTCGTCAAGATTATAAAAAAATTATTATCATTGCTCTCCCTGAATGTGCTAAGCTAAATATATTATGGCTATATATTATTATAATTAATAGTACACTGTACATAAGAAACAAAGAAGTCCTTTATTTATACTCGTAATAATCATAAATGAAACATAATGAAATTTTATTTATTTTTAAATTAAAACTAAGAAATATTTAAATTAGCAAATAAGATATAAAACATGTTTAAATGCTAAAAATATTTACATTAACTGGGTAATAATTAGCTATTTCAGAGTTAGATATTGTAATGTTTCAAATAAGGAGTACTGAAAAAAAATTGTGCTGTAGAGGGAATCAAATATAATTAATAATTATGCTATATTTTGGTTAAAAAAAACCTTTTTCTGGACTCATAAAAGTTATATGTAGTTGATCAACCTGAGTAGGAAATGGTGTTGGTAATCAGGTAGTTTTATTTTTCAGATATTTCAAATTTAACAATAGGAATAAACTTGTTTTAGGTCTCTAGGTTTCTTATAAATGTTACATGTAGTTGAAATGGTGTTGGTAATTAAGTAGTTTTAGTTTCCAGAAATTTCAAATTTAACAATAGGAAAAAACTCGTTTTAGGTCTCTAGGTTTCTTATAAAAGTTACATGTAGTTAATCAACCTGAGTACCTCAGTGATAGGAATTGGAGTTGGCAAATCAGGTAAATTTTGTTTTTAGAAATTTTAAATTCAACTATTGTTGAATTTCCTACAGAAAAAAAATTGTTTCAGGTCTTCTATAAAAGTTATGTGTAGTTTATCAATCTGTGTACCTGACTGATAGGAAATGGTGTTAGTAATCAGGTAGTTTTAGTTTTCAGAAATTAAAAATTGAACAAAAGGAAAACTTGTTTCAGGTCTTGTATAAAAGTTATGTGTAGTTGATCAATCTGAGTACCTGACTGTACCTGAGGAAATGGTGTTAGTAATCAGGTAGTTTTAGTTTTCAGAAATTAAAAATTGAACAAAAGGAAAACATGTTTCAGATCTTGTATAAAAGTTATATGTAGTTGATCAATCTGAGTACCTGACTGATAGTTAGTGTTGGTTTTTAGAAATTTTAAATTCAACGATAGGCCCACAATAATATTAGGTAAGTAACTACATAATTTTATAAATATAGTGACACTTTACATACTAATTATTTCCATCACAAACCTCTTATTTATGCCTTTGCTAATTATAATTTAAACTTTTACAGATCCAGTAATTATTCAATATAACTAATGGCACAACAAGAACCATGTATCCATGGTTCCTCCAATTGTGAAAGCTACAAAAAGTATGATGCAATCAATGCTCACAATTTATTTTTGAAATATATTGTCTAGCTGCACCTAAACTATTATGAAATTTACCAAAATTCCATTTGCAGAAAATAAACTCTTAATTCTCTAAGTTGAGTAGCAGTAAAATATGATATCACATTAATCTAACAATTTACCCTAATGATAACAAGTGATTACAGTGTTTATTTATTTCTAGACTTATCATTATAGCAGTAGGTATACACTAGGTAGTTCATGTGAAATTAAAAGTCTCTTAATAACAAAGAGGAATAATAAATCTAAAAGGTTTCCTGTGTCCCAGACGCAGCAAGCACATAATATTATGACCAATCTCAAAATTAAGCATTTAATTTGGGCAATCATTATGCCAAATCTCAGAATATGAGCCATAAGACTACTTCACCTACAAACGCTTAAAGGTTGGATGAATTAGGGCAACAATAAAATGACTCAAATTTTAATATAGCTTAAAGGCTACCAATAGTGTATTTAAAAAAATGCAAATTTTCATGATTCTCCTATCCATTAGCTTCTTGCTTGAACACAAGACTGCTCCCTAACTCTTTCACAGATCTTTCTGACAGTCATATGAAAATTCCATAAGTATCTCGTCTTTGTTCAAGATTCAGAGCCACTATACATAATATCTAGAATATTTTTATTAATCCCAAAAATTAGTAGCTTTTGGGCTATAAGCTAGCGTTACTTACTTCCTGACTGGGTAGAAGTGACGTTAGTGTAAAAGTCACTTATAAACTTAATTGAAAATATGGAAATGATTCTTGTGCTCCGATTTAGGGCCATTTTTAAAGCACATCACTCATTTTGGCTCTCTAAATCTGAGCACAAGAATCATTCCTGTATTCTGTTTAGTTTCTAAGTTTTAGAAACTTTTTCAACTTTCAACAAATAGGTAACTCGGGCTAATAGCACAAAAACTACTGGTATTTGGGATTTTAAAAAAATTAACATAGATTTCTAGTCGCTCTAAATTCTGATACATAAATCTTGAACCAAGATGAGATTTAATATGCAGATTCAGCACAGTTTTTGTGTTCTAGTGAGAAGACTATTGATATGAGAGTCATGAGTCATCTTAAAAAGTCTAACGGCTCGAATTCTGAGATTTGGCATGATGGTTGTCTTAATTATGCTATTTTGGTGATGGCATCATTTTCCTAGGACATTTGAGGCACATAAGTATTTTCTATAAAACAAAATCTATTATTGATGTGTAACATCTTTGCTCTCACTTTCCTGCAATTTGTGGGAGTGATTTCGTGAAATGGGACAGAAAAGTCCCATGGGACGGAAATGTGTCCCAGGGAGTCGCGTTTTTTCAGGCTTTAAAAGCGCGGAAAAGGCAAAGGTATCTATGACCATACAGCCTAGTCTGCCGTATCTTTGCCGTCCTTTTTTCAGGCTTTAAAAGCGCGGAAAAGGCAAAGGTATCTATGACCATACAGCCTAGTCTGCCGTATCTTTGCCGTCCTTTTATAAAGTATTTTGTCACATGTTACACATCATATGCGAGTACTGTAGGTCTCGCTCGAATTTTTTTTTGTTGTGTGATGGATTTACTGCACCCAATAAATGTGTTTGTTGTTTTACACTGAAATTATAAACAAATATGATGATACTAACCCACAGATCACATCTTTAGTCTGTGAGACATCAATTTTTACACTATACATTTTAAACACTCAAGAACTTCGACACTAGCAAGCAAGCTGAGCCTTTTGCCGGCATTTCTGCATCAGAGCTCTCAAAGTGAATTGCCGACGAGCCAGTGTACGCACTTGTTTCAAGAATGTGTCTAAATCAATCACCTCCTTACGTAACGCCTCACCCATGTAATACATTGCATCTTCCAAAGTGGCCTCTTCAGCGAAAGCATTTAGTAGCTGTGTATAAAGTGGAGCAGTAGTTACTACAGCCTCATCCACATCCACACTCTCCTGTTCTGCTAAGCGTTCAACAGCAGACTGCAATTCTTTCTCTTTTTCTTGAAGAATAGCTACATTCTTATCTAACTCTGACCTCTCTCGTTGCAGTCTTGTTAGAATATCTTCTAAACGTGATTTGCCCTCCTGGAGTTCCTGTTTGGTCCTCCTCAGTGTCTCCAGCTCTGCTTGTGACTGCTGTGACTGTTCTTTTAGTCTTCTTCTTAATTTATCCTCAACAGCTGACAACAGAGAAGCTTTTATATGCTCCTCGGTGATGGTTCCCCCTGCTGTATCAGAGCTGGGTCCGTAACCAGTAGCAGGAGGATAAGGAGTTGGGGTAGAAGTTGGTGGATAAGGTGTTCCATTAGTGTTAACTGGGCCAGGGTATGGAGCGCCATAGCCAGGATAAGGCAAGTTTGATGATGTTGGATAGGGTGTGGTCGTGGGGTATCCTGGCTGGGGAGACACCTGAGGGTATGGGTATCCTGGCTGAGGCATGAAGGAACTCACAGGATATGGAGGCCTGGCTTCTGTGCGTGGTTTAGAGTAGACAGGAGGCAACTCTCCAAAGGCAGTGATCATACATTGGACTAGCTTCTGTAAAGTAGAACCGTTTTGGGACCATTCGTGTAGGTACGGCAGGTATATCTTTCCGTTAGTGTCTACATACCTGGAGACTTTGATTGACATGTCCGGGGTGGGTTTGACGAAGCAGAGAGGCGCATTTTGCGGGTGGGTATCCATCAGCCAAATGCTAACGGGTATGTTGTAGTATGCCCCTTTGTAGTTGACGGGGATCGTGCCTTCGAGGTTGAGCAAGTCCTTCCTGGTGCCATTGTTGAACACAAAGGCTTCTAAACGATAAGCCAAACTTCTGTACGTTTGAATCAGACTGATGACCTCACGACAAGTATAATCGCGATGTTTGTATTTTGAGAGGTACTGTTTTAGGACTACGTCATCGTTAGCCATTATTCTAATGAAACTAATGTATTTTCTATCCAATTGTTCGAAGAAAATGAGATAAAAACACAAAATATTAAGGAAATTCACGTCGAAAACAGATTGACATTGGGGATCAGTGTTGCCAACAGTCCAATAAGCTCCCTGACTGATCTCTGGGCATTTTCAGAAAAACGTCTCCCCCTGGTAAAAATGATGGTTTAATTTTAAAGATTGTATTTTTGGTGATTTTTAAGTTTAGAAGTGTAATACATGACCTATTCTATATGAAATAATGTTTTATTCTACGATAACTAGTCAATTTTATGAGAAAACCTCAATTTTAACCAACAAGGTAAAAAAAAGTCACTTTTGTGTGACAACCAAAAATAATTATTTTTGTAAAACTTTGTAGAAAAAGATCAATTGGATTGTAAAGATGACCATGAATTCTATCAAAAAAGTATAAAATATAGTAACCAAATCAATAAATGTAAATATTAAAGTAATTTCAAGTTCACTTTTGTAACAACTGGTCCCAAAGTAAACGTTACTTTTAGCATAAAATATTAATTTCGTCGACAAGGCGGTAAAGTGATATAATTCTACATAGCTAAATAATATTAGAATATAATAAATCAAGTTTTTTTTTACACAACAATAATAAAAATTGGAGAAAAAGTTAATTTTCTCCGTCACATTTTGTGGGACAGTCACAAAAGTGACTGACTTATTTGTGTAAGGCTTGGTTTACATGCTTGCTTGCTTTGATAAATTTGCTGAGGTATTTTTTCAGTTCTAAAAGTACTATTGTTATTGATGTAGACGAAGTAAAAAAAGGCAATTGTAATACTGTTAAAGAGATCAATATACTGGTAAGTATGTATCACATTAATTTTTTTAGGCACTTATTTTGTGTTACAAACACGTCATGATGTGGGTAGGTACGTACAGCATAACGAAGCAAGTTTGTATTTTAGCTAATAAACAACTTAAACCTAAATCGAAGTAAAAATATCCAAAATCTAGTTTTGGTAGAATACATAATAGTTACTTCCACTTTTTTAAACTATAAAATAATACAAACAGTACCTTTACCGGTAATCATCACACTAAATTCTTCAGGCACTATTTTGTGTCTTTAGTTGTACTTACTGCAAGTGTTTTTAGGGTTCCATAGACGACAAAACACTTATAACCCTCATATCTTCCAGTCTATCGGTCCGTCCGTCCTGCTGTCCCTTTCTGTCACACCCTTATAAAACCAACAGTTTCTAATTAAACTTATTGAAATTTGTTACAGAGGTAAAAGAGATTTCTTTTTATACGCCATAAAATAAAGTGAACCCTGATTATATAATTAAAAAAAATCATTCATTAATGCCCGTCCATACATTGATCACCGAACAAGCTGTTCGACGCATGTAGTCTCAGTTTTATGGTGTCACCTTTGTGACTTTTTGGGTCACACTATATGTGACGCAACGAAATATCACAAAAGTGACCGTCACACCCTGTTACCAGTCTTACTGAATAATTAATTTTGAGATAATTGCTAATTATACATTTGTCAGCGAGTGAAATATGATTTTGTTATTACATTTTGGTTGCTACAGTAAGCTTTAACATGGCAAAAAGAAAACTGAGTACAATATAATGTGTCACATACCTGACCGACGAAACCTTGGCAAAAATGGCACAACAAAAACAACACGTCTGATCTTGAAGCGTTTTGACACTACTGTTTTTTTAATGGTGGTCAGCGAGTTTATAATATAGTGTTGCCATCTAAAATAATAAAACATGCTTGGTAGAATCCTAATTTAGTGTTTGTTCCCGTCACAAAGGTGACCTGTCCACCTGCGACACGAATTACGATATTTTTGTAAATTAAACCTTTTCGCAATGGAATAAGATAAAAATTCTAAACGTGCCAAATCTCAGTATGGCCCAGTACAAAAAGTTTTCACGATCGTATTTTACTCCGGGCGAATTTTGAGTGGGACACGTCAAAATTCACCACCTTGATGTTAAATAATTGTTATAATTTTAATATTACGCGAAGTTATATTAAAATACCTATATGATTATGTTGAATATAATATTTATAATGTATTTTTAATCATTTATTTACTGAGTTTCATATAAATTTTAAATGTTATAAAAATTCAAACACGCGGGACACGACAAAACGGGGGGGGGGGGGTGGACGTTTTTCTGAAAATGCCCCCCTCCCCACCAAATTAAACTTCTAAAGCCACCAAATAAATAACTAAAAGAAAGAAACGACTAACCTTAAAATTATTTTACGGCAAATGTTAAATTTTCACTCATACCTATTTAAGAAAAACAAAAAATAATATAAAATTAGTAATTACTATAAAAATTATTCAATCTATGTCCATAATCTTCTTCGGATGAATCTTTTTCGTCGGAACCCTAATCATTAGTTTCTGAAGATTGCTAAGTATGATTCTTTGGTAACTATAAATGAGTTATGAAATTTGCCGGAATTTTATATACATAGCAGCATTTTCAACTTTAATCCACAACGTATTTTTTATATCGCACTTATAAGATCACTCGCTCGTGAATCATTCGGTGCTGGTACTTCGAGACCATCTTCAGTGTTCTATAGAATTCTCTGTTTACGCTATACATATACCTATTTTAATATCAAAGATCTGATTAAATTAGCCACTTCTAGCGGATTTTCTTTTTAAACTAGCAACGGTTTAATAGTAAAGGTGTGATTTTTTTCTTTTCCTAAGCGACAGCATGGTCTGCTATTTGTTCATCTGGAGTTTTTTTGGCGGGATTTGTTGTGGACGCATTCGTAGTTTTATTTTAGTTTTATTTTATTGTATTTGCATTGTTTTCTGTTAGAATTTACTTTACAAAGTGGTGCATTTTGGAGAAAATCGTCTGGTGCACGTGAGCAATGTTAAGAACAAGAAAATAAAATGAAAAAGGACGTAAGTATGTATGTAATGTATGCGGGGTGCGGGACGGGTATTTGTAAACCCCGCGTCCGCGCATCGCTCGCTCGCTGCTCGTGTTTGCTGCTCGTGTTCCACCTCAGAATTAGGCTGCTGCAAATGCTGTCAAGAACTTCGGAGAGATTTGTAATGCACCGGCACTAATAGCATTACCAATCCAAAAACAAATGAAGAAAGTGAAAATGATTTACGAATTCGGCTGAAGGACTCGTTTCCATGGCCAAGAAAAATTCACAACAAACAAAAATCGTTCATCTCATTCTTTCCAGCGTTGCCAGATCGTTACTTTTGTAACGTTTTGCGGTACTTTTTGACCACACTGCGTTACATTTACGTTACTCTACACGGCTGAAAACGTAACTATACGTTTCTTTTCGATTAATGGGCTATAATTTGAAATAAAATTTGAGTTGAAGGTTACCTTTGGTTGAATCGACAAACTAGTCAAAACAAAATGCAATCATGTTTCAATGTGTTTATTAATGTCATTGAAAGGGAGGCACTGTTCGTGAACAAAGATGTCAACCGTAATTTAAAATCCTTAGACCATTTGCGTAGTTCTGATTTCAGCTACCTACGCCTCACACAGAGGAGTATTTGTATAAATTGTTGGATAGAGTCTATAGACCGTATATTTTAAAATCCCGGGTAACTAGTGAGTCACCCAGTAGACGTAAATAACCCGTGTCGCACCCCCCTCTGACGCACGATCAATCGGAATACAGGCATTGTGTAAACTGCACGTCTTTTTTCTCAGCGCTTTAAAATATTTGTTTGATGTTTTAAGTTTTTTGTGAATATTTCTGGTTTCCTGCTAAAATAACTTTATTTAATCATGGAAGTAAAAGGAATGTTCTGTATTTTAAAATTATAACTTATAGATTAGTGGTTAAATCTCAAATTGATTCTGCTTTAATCAGTTTTTTTTTAAGTACAAATTTCAAAACAAAATATAAAACAATTAATCATCTAGCTCCATTAAACCTGAATGGTTTGTCTAGGTGCTTAACAGTCATCTACGAGCTACATATAATATTGTTATTATAAGTATGTATCTCGTAGATGACTGTTAAGCACCGCGTTTTCAATGACGCTCCGATATAGACAGTTTTTCGATATATTAACTGCGAAGGCCAAAACTTATGAAAAAAAAAAAATATAAAGTTTGAGAAGGCGTTATTTCTTAAGTTATTATGCCAGTCTAATGATTTATATGTTAATGTTGTACAGAATTTTGTGCAGATTAATGTTGTCATAGACAGTTTTCTTTTATCTATAATAGTTTTAAAAAAATGAAAAACACCCCAAATCGGGACTTATTTTTGGGAAAAAGGGGGGGAAGGGAGCGAGGGAGGGGTTGACACTGGGCAGAATCGTGTTCAGCAGGGTTGAATTAGTCAAAAAAAACACGGTGGCAAATAGTTTAACCAAATGCCGATAACCGGCTTCTGTAAAAAAAAGAACCACTAGTCTATTACTATTTTTATATTGAATGGACAAGATCATCGATGATTTAGAACGTGTAAATGATACGTTTATTTTTATTCATAACTTAACTCAAAGACATTTTTAGTTCTGTGTCGCATTGTGTCGGGCAATAAATGTTAGAAATATAAAAATTACAGACTCTTACCTACCATATCGCATTAAAGTTGTTCCTCATTTTTCCTCCATTTTCCTTCTTTATTTACTTACAAGTAACAAATAATTTTATCAGGTTTTTTAATACAAATACTCCTCTGTGCGTCATAAGATATTTTCACACTTGTAAACTTTCTCAATCTATCGCAATTTCCTAGTTCGTCGATGATTGCAATGCTTTAATGAGCCAACAGAATGAGCGAATTTTACATTTGTCAAATACACAGTCCTGCTGCCTGCTTGGACTGAAACTAACCTTGGTGATTTAAATAATTATCTTTGGATTGGTCTGTCGTAATACTAGTATAAAGCAAACTTGAGTCTAGATAGTTTCATAGTTTCTAGAACACAGGCCGTTGTGAGTGCAATAATTATAAGTGCTTATAGTGAAAACAAAAAGTGAGAGCTTTATAATATTTAAAAAAAACCATCGGAAGAAAGCAGAAATAATAATTTAGAGTCATGGAGTGTGTGAAATTGAACATTGCGTTACAATGCGTAAATTTAAAAAACGTTACTTCTTTTGTGAAAATGTTATTTTTGAACAGTTTTACGTAATTTTTGAGGATAGGGCACTGGCAACACTGAACACTGATTCTGTCTAAAACGTAGTGTATTATATTCTCTTTGATTCTTTCTTTTTCGGCGAGCAGTCTACGTTTTTGGAACGTTTGCGCGGCAGTTCGTCTTGTAATCCAAGTTAATCGGCTTGAAATAGTTTTATTTTAATAAGTGAAACCTATTAAAATAAGCCACAATGCCGCCCAAGTTTGATCCTAATGAAGTAAAAATTGGTAAGTTTTAGGACTCTTGAGAAAATTGTGATGTTTCCAAGTGAGTGATCTCTGCAAATTGTACCGTATTTTTCCAGTTTACTTGAGGTGTGTTGGTGGAGAAGTTGGTGCCACATCGTCTCTGGCTCCTAAGATTGGTCCTCTCGGTCTGGTAAGCTTAAACAACGTGTATTAAATTGTTGCCCTTATCATAACCTATAATGTACCTAACCTAATTTTGGCGTGGCAGTCCATATCGAGATGTTAAGAGTGCTTTGAGGTTCAATGCCACATTGTGCTTCCCAAAATGGGACAATCGTAATGTATCATCAACGTCATTGTCATTGCAGTAAATTTCAGTAAAATTACAATACCAACATATTGTGATTGTCTCATCATGATGATTGAATGATCCTGGGGGGTGCCTCCCTACCAGGCGCGTCCTTCCGGGTGGCGGATGGAAGGAACCCGCGACTTAGGATTCTTTCCCTGTCGCGGCTACTCCGAATGTCTAAGCCTGCCCTCTGGTCACTTTCTTCATTCATTGCTAAAGATTTCAATAACCAGTCAAATGATAGGGCAAAATGTGGGTAGTAATCAGAGTGCAGGGTAAATAAGGAGTCGCGGACCAGGCTATATGACTGCCACGCTCCATGACTCTTCCTGTAAAATTTGTTTTTTTTAACACAATATATTTTTTTATCTAATGTCTCCTTTTTACACAATTTGTAACTCTACTCTTGTGGTACAGTCCCCAAAGAAGGTGGGAGATGACATTGCCAAGGCCACCAGTGACTGGAAGGGTCTGAAGATAACTGTGAAGCTGATCGTGCAGAACAGACAGGCGCAAATCTCTGTTGTGCCATCTGCTGCTGCCCTCATCATCAGAGCCCTGAAGGAACCTCCACGTGACAGAAAGAAGCAAAAGAACAGTAAGTTTTTGTGTTTATTAAGGCGATGTTCCAAAACACTTCATAGAGAGTAATTATTATCCTAACAGGTGATTCTAAGTCAAAAAATTCTAAGAAAGTCTGTAAGAATTTATGGATGTATGTTTGTTACTTTCACACAAAACTACTGAACGGATCTGGCGGAGACTGATTAGGACTTGGATTAACACATTAGCTACTTTTTTCCACACTCGCGAGCCCTTTGCGGTTCGCACACTGTGCACCCTCAAAAAATCATAGAAGCGGGTGAAGCCGCGGGAAACAGCTAGTTTATAATAAATTTTATAAAACAGTTGTAGTTTTAGGTGATATTTATTTTGTGTCATCTGCTCCTTCCTACCTAAAATAGCCTTTAATGCCAATTTGTCATAGTTTAAGAACTCCGTCAAAGTACATACATAAGTAATTCCAACCAATCTTACTATACAGTGTGATTCTACATAATGTGCTCATTTTGAAATGTTTAATTTAATTATGCTTAATTCTATTGATGGAAAAATATATTTAAAAAATGTTAATACCTTTTTAATTTTTTTATAGCATTTTAAATTTTTGTTTGCAACCATGACGCCCATGTAAACAAAACGATGTAACTTTTAAACTAAACTATTTATTACAATGAAACAAACTCAGAAATGATAGGAAATAACAGGCCGTACTCACAAAATAAAAACGGAAAAAATCCCATCCCTAATCAACAAAAAACTGATTTTTTTCATTAATTTTTACAATAGTTTTTTTATATTTTTTCAATAATTCACTCTATTTACCAATATATTTTTTACTTTAAGTTATTCTTCATCTTGTTATCTTTCTAATGGTAAAATTACCACATTTCTAACTCAATTACAACATTTCCTATCAACTGCAAAGTAGGGCCTTGTTCATGGCTACACACACACATACCATTCCTTTGTGTGAGTTATTGTAAATGCACGCGGGATGGGGGTGCGGAGAAGCAGGGTCAGCCAAAGGACAAGGACCTAGAATGAGCTTTTTTATGATGTGCTATGCTCGGAGTTTTGCTGCGTGATCAAATCAGAAACGAGGAGATCCATAGCAGAACCAAAGTAACCGACATAGCTCTCAGAATTGCTAAACTTAAGTGGCAGTGGGTGGGGCATATAGCTCGTACAATGGATGGCCTTTGAGGCGGTAAAGTTCTCGAGTGGCGATCGCGCATCGGAAAACAGCGTAGGAAGGCCTCCCAGTCAGTGGACCGATGACCTGATGAAGGGCGCGGGAAGATGCAGGTAGCACAGAACCGGTAGTCATAGAAATTCTTGGGGGAGGCCCATGTCCAGCAGTGGACATCCTTTGGCTGATATGATGATGATGTGATGGGATGCACGGATGGCCATGGACAGTCACTCCAAACTATTTGCAGTTACTTTCATTTGTTAACTAAGTATTTTGTTTTGTTTGCTGCTACTTGCTACATATTCGTATTTTTACGCAATGCGGCGTCTAACTGAATTCTCTCGAGCACACATTGCCGACATTAATTTTGACTATGCAATCCATATCACTACTAAAGGGTACAGCATCTAAATGAGGACGTAGACAGACATCCAAGATGTGTGATGTCTACTTGGATCCAAAGAAAAACTAGAGCAAACCCTGACTTTCCAAAAAACCGTACTATGGATGGTTGAAGCGACATTCACAAGAGATGGTATAACTAACTGCCGTAATTTACATAAGTGGTGCGCTAAAGGTGAAAATCCAGAATTGAAATGCTTGACTTTTCAAGTAAAATTTTCGGTAAGTGTTTGGGCGTCTTATTGACGACATTTTAATTGGAGCAGTAATATTGTGGGGAGCGTTGACCGGTGAAACTTTTTAAGATTTTTAGCAAAAGAACTCCCTGAACTGCTGACAGATGTGATCGTCAAAGGATGTATTTGCAGATGGATGGATGCCCTGCCCATTATGCCAAAAATGTAAGATCGTTTATAAACGATAATTATCCTAATTAGCGGATTGATCGGGAAGGATCTATAGGGTGACCTGCGCGTTCACGTGATATGACGCCCCTTGACTACTTTCTATGGGGGACAATAAAACAACGTGAGGCCGATTTGCATGACCGGATTAAACTGTGCAAATGATATTCAAAATGATTAGGAGATGATGCAACAAATTTTAGTTCACGCTAATATGTGCTTCCAACAACGAGCTGGACATTGTGACAATCTGATGCACTAGTTTAAATTTAATGTGAATAAGTAAATGACTTTAATTGTCGATTTTTGTATCTTACTTATCAGTCTTATCACCACAAATAAACCATCCCTAAGAGGGGCTTTAAATGGCGCACCTAGAGTGCCTTTCTTTAACAGTTGATAGGAAAGTTTGTGATTGAGTTATAAACGTGGTATTTTTACCATTAGAAAGATAATACAATATAGAATAATTTAAAATAAAATAAAATATTTTGGTCGTTTTATTGAGAAATTTTACAGTTATTGTAAAAATTTATTGTAATGATTTTTGTTGTAAAACATCTTAATTCTCAATTGGGGGTGGGCTTTTTTTTCCTCCGTTTTCATGTTAGGAGTATGGCCTGTTATCTTCAATCAGTTTGTTTCATTGTGATAGATCGTTTAGTTCAAAAGTTTGTGTACATGGGCGTCCTAGTTGTGAACAAGAATTTAAAAAATTCAAAAAAAATAATTAAGCATAGTTTCCCTCATTTTTATATGTGCACATTATGAAGAATCACACTGTATTTATAAAACCGGCCAACTCGCGCGAGGTAGGGTTCCGTGGTCTTTTCAAAAATAAATATGTATTCCAAAAACAAACTTATGTGTGCAGTTGTTAATAGAAAATTTTATATGAAAAATGTTTTTTTTTTTTCAAATCTATAAAACCTTATGTTGGTCGACTATTACTCCTAAACTAAGAAAGTACTTAGCCATGTTAGTTTTCCTTTAAAAATTTTTATATGTCCTACTATTCCATTTTTTTTCAGATATCAACACTTTAAAGCTTAATAATTTCACCTTAAGTTGGTCAACTATTACTCCTAAACTAAGACAGTACTTAGCCATGTTAGTTTTTCTTTTAAATATTTCCTTAAATAGCGGTGTAGCTGTTAGGGAGGGACACTTGACTAACAAATATTTCACAAACCGCACCCTAAATTGAAAAATGGTATTAGTAAACCCTCAGTAGTATTGAAAGGCCTCTTCAACAATACCCTAAAAATTAGTCTCTGAGCTAAGCCATGGACAGACAGACATGGCAAAACCATAAGGGTTCCTTGTTGACTTTGGAACCTTAAAATGCTAATACCCAGTACTCTTAATATCAATTGATGATTATGGAATGAATTTAGTTATTTAATTACTTTTTACAGTATAAATTTTTTTTTTAATAATTAAAGATTACCTTTATATTATGTCTTATATCTAGGAAGTGTAATTCTTAGAAAATCTATGGCTCGCGCACTGCGCACCCTCGAAGACAGTCATAGAAACTATGTTCACGCGAGCGAAGCCGCTGGCAAAATCTAGTATTTTGCATTTCCCATTCCAAATTACATTTAAACATATAAGTTGTACATATTTTTATGAGCCTTTTACAAAACCCCTTTATTTTGATACCACATTCAATACATTTTGAATAAAAACAATTTTATTTAAGACAGAATTTGGCGCCAAAAATCCGCCATTTGAAATTTTTATAATTTTTATATACCCAGTGTTACTTGCACAATTAATACGAATCCATCGAGCCTTTTAGGCTACAGAGTGTGCCAAAATAATATACATAAATACTCGAAAACATAACCCTCCTTCTGGTGCAGTCGGGTAAAAACTGAACAATACCAATTCAGACTAGGATACATACAATGTCTTCTTTCTCGAGTGGTGACCACACACTAGAAGGCAGGCCTTCCACTTTGTATTCTGAACAGCTGGTGAAGGTCGCTAGATGTGGGCAGCACAGGACCGGTGGTTGTGGAAATCTTTGGCAGTGGCCTTTGTCCAGCTGTGGATGTCTTTTAGCTGATAAGATGATGATGGATGACAAATACTGCTGTATTCCTTTCCCTCTAATATGGTGGAGGGAAGTGATGGCTGACTTGCTTTTGTCAAAGACATAAATGATGAATTCAATAATTTTAATGTATTACTTGTGTGTACTTTTAACTTCTTGTGTCATATTGTTTTCATGTTCTAATGACATGATTTGTTTCAAAATGATTTTATTTTAAACTATATGTGCCCGCGACTTCGTCTGCGTGGAGGTTTTAAATTTTCCCATGGGAACTCTTGAATTTTCCGGGATAAAAAGTATCCTACAAAAATTTCATCAAAATCGGCCTGGTAGTTTTTGCGTGATGCGCGAAAATACAGACAAAAAAAAAGTTGTTTTGGCCTCTATATTGTTAGTAATGTCCACCAGTTATTTTTCAAAAATATTTCATGTAGACACATTCCCGTTACAGTTTTATTATATGTGTATGTCTACGAATAAGATTTATTAACTATTGATTGTATGTATGTAATGTAATTACTATCGAAAAGTGTGTTACTATGCATCTACCTTGTTTTTTTTTTAAATATTCAAATAATTTGACATTACTTGTACTTTGTTTTTGGTCAATTAGTTTTGGTTATCTGGAATTTTAAACTAAAATGTCCATAACCATCTTTTAATTTATTTCCAGTCAAGCACAGCGGCAACCTCACTCTTGAAGATATCATCAGCATTGCTAAAACCATGAGGCCACGATCTATGGCTCGTGAGCTCTCCGGCTCCTGCAAGGAGATCCTTGGCACGGCACAGTCTGTTGGCTGCACAGTCGAGGGCAGGCCCCCACATGACATAATTGTTGACATCAACAATGGTTCTATAACAATTGATGAATAAATGAGGACTTAATACATTTTTTTTGACTTTTACCTATTTCATATCTGTTGAGATCTCAGAATACAGAACAAACCAGAACTCGCGTACAGTGAGAATAGTACGACGCGCATGCGAGCCGAGAATTCCGCGCCTACCCTTATCTCCACTGCTGGGCAAAGGCCTCAAGGATTTCCACGCCGATGGTCCTGCGCTGCCCGCATCCAGCGGCTTCCCGCGACCTTAAATAAGGTAACCGACATAGCTCATAGAACAGATGGTCGTTGGGTTAATAAAGTTTTTAAATGGTGATGACCGCGCACCGCCGTAAGACAGCTAGGCAGGCCACACGGTGGACCGACGACCTAGTGAAGGCCCATCCTTACACTGGCTGTAATATTGCTATTTTAGGTTGGATTTTAAAACTTGATTTAAGTATAAGAACTGTATACCCTCAAAAAGAAACCACGTGTATGCAGGATTAAGAAGGTTCAAAACTAAATAAACGTTTTCATACGAGTATAAGTTGGTTCACTTTTGTCGCGGTACGCGGGTTCTGTCTGGTTTGTTCCTAACATTGTTTTTGCAAATCAAGAAGAATGAAGACTGTCTCAAAATAACTTACCTTGAGACGTTAATATAATCTAGAAAAAAAATACCTATCGTAATTGGTAATATCACTAGAACTGTGGGTAACAAGTCGGATATTTAATTTGATGCAGTAAATTGACGTTTCGTCGTGGGTAAGTAAGTAAGCATGTTATCTCCTTACCAATGAAAAACCTCAGTTCACTGCAAGTCCGACTTCAAGCGGCCCACTCGGGCAGGCTCTCGCAAGAAGGCCGCCACCTACCGCTCTTAACAAGTCGCGCGTAACCTTTGTATTACGATATGGCTTACAGTAGCGCAACGCCTTTGATGTCGCACGATGCGCCACCGGCCGCGTAGGTACTATATAGCCTGTAGTCAGCCTGCCCAAACTCGCGCAGTATGCCAGGTGTGATGCCAGGTTATGTCCCGCCGCCTTCCGTTGCTCTGCGTAAGTACATTCGTTGCGCTACTGTAAGCCGCCGTAATGCTGTGGCGTAACGTTGCTAGTTCGCCGCCGCCGGCGCCGGGTAGAGACTCGTCGCATAAAATTGACGTTGCAGTAATGCGGTGATTGGCAGTTAGCTGCAACCACTGTTCGAGTGAGTGGCGCGCAAAGTTGTAAGATTTTTGTGGGTGTAGGTACTGTCAGCAAAAGCTGCGCCTGACCAGCTTTAGGGTCAGTTTTGCGTGTAGTGGCTTCCAACAACTTTTGATAGTCTCTTTGTCCATTACGCTCAACCATAAACTTTTATTAATAGGATGGGGAATACCTGTATGGGGTTTCTTAACACCAAGGAATTAAAGATAGTTGTCGCAGGAAAGTCGTATATTGTAGGACACACCAAACACTACAAAAGGAATAATTATTAAATATACATAATTGCGTGTCTGCACGCATTCGCTGTTGGACGGCGAGAGATCTAGAAAAATGATCAGCAAGGAGTGTGTGTAACGTAACGCTACACCTTCAAAAGGTTACAGAACTACAACTTTTATAAGTTACACCGATGTGTACCTGCGCAGAAATCTAATTTTTGCATGGCGCGAAAACATCCCTGCCAATTATAGCGCGCCCTGTGAACCCGCGAACAAACTCGTTTGCTATTGGCTGATGCGTATACGCGCCATGTCACAGATCTACTAAGATCTGTGCGCCATGTCAAGTATTATGACGTAGAGATCGGAATTTCCTAAGTCAACCAGGGCTGAACTCAGAACTTTTATTTAAATATAGCGAGAAAAATAAAAGGTTATGTATGAAAAATTGATGGATGTAATAGAAGAGAAGGAGGTATGTCAGGATCGGTCAAAGTGGCGCTCCATCGTTTCTGCCTACCCCTGTGGGACCAAGGCGTGAGCTGTATGTACGTTTAATTTAATTTCTTATTAGGTATATAAACCCTTGTTTTTACTGTGTTAACACAACATTTCGTGTTGTATATTTATTTTAAATCAGAACAAAATATTGAGTAAAACAAATATTTTACAAATTTACAAATAAAAATTCTTCATACCAGGTAAATCCCGGAAATATTTAAAGGAGAATTAATATTATGGATATAAAGCCCATATCTTTTGAACCACTGAACTGATTTAATTTAATAATAGTTATTGCTTTCCATTAACAATATCAAAATAATAACGCGCCCCGTTTGCGCCCCTTTAACTAAATTAATATAATACCCCTTCAATTAAAATTAATATTGCACCCCTTTGCGCCTCTTCCCTGAGTCCGTCATGACCGATTTTAAATCTTATGTACTAGCAATAAGTTAATATTTCACTGATGTTTTCATTCGGTTAGAGTCCGCCGACTCCGTGGTTGCGCTATTCTGCGCCATCGAACAATGCCGATGCGACTTATAAACGTGCGTGGCACAGAGCATAGTGATATATGTATAGAGCGTGTCTTTTATAGTGAGAACAGTAGGCACGGGTGAGAACAGTGCGACGTTCCGCTCGCAGGCGATAGAGGTCATGATCGACTGCTAGCGGTGTGTCAGTGGTAGATTCCTAGCAGTGATTTTAAATATCTATCCTATAAAAATGGTCATATGCATAGTAAAATCTTGTAAAAACGATACTTGGAAACATACTGAACACAAATCGAGTATCACATTTCACCGATAAGTCCATTTTTTATACTTTTAAGTTAAAAACGAATCACGATTGCGGGGGTGGAGGAGACGTGAGGGACGGGGCTAGATGTTTCGCGCGCACTACCCCGCACCTCCGCCTCGGATTTATTATCTCACTAGTGATGTGGCGCGTACGGTAGTAGTATACAATCGATATTTATTATGAAAGTTAGATCTCTTTAAAGAAATAAATTTTAATTAAAATATATATCAATATTTTCAGTTTTCAATATTGAGTGTTTATTTCTTTTTGAAGTCGATATTTTTTTTATTACCTTTCTATTTCGTTATTTTTAGTTTTAAGTAAAAACTGGAATATTTTATTTTGTAATAATTGTAAAAAAACTTGAAAAATTTGTTGTTCGTATTAGTCCATGTCTTAAAAACTACTGAACTGATTTAAATGAAACTTACAATGTTCCCTAAGTTTAAGTAAATACAAAAGAAAGGTTATAATTTAATTAATAGTTTCGAAGAAATGCTTGGACAAACATACATACATAAAAACATACATCTATAATTGAACATTTGTTTGGAAATACATTTGTTGTGAATATATTGCAGTTCTAGTAATATTACATGCATACGTGACGAATTGAAAACCTCTTTTTATTGAAGTTGGTTGATAAAAATTTACGAAAATTCAACAGTGATATTTTATTTCTTTATAATATTATACTGAAATTAATATTTTTGGTTAATTAACTTACCTACCCCGAACAGTACATCTAGGTGTGATTATATTATGTACCAATGTTTTATTTACATACGTATTAGGAAGTAAACATTGTATTATATATATAATAATAATATTATAGTCAAGTAAGGACGAGATTATCAAGGTGAACTACTTACTAGAAGAGACAAAGATTTAAAAAAATACGGTGTTCAGTTTATGATTTTTACTATGAGGGTTCCAGCATTGATGCTTATAATCTTTGGGTGCCAGTTTTACTCAACCAACTTCCACAGCACCAAAGTATTATGTGCTCCACACTGAAAAATACTATTTTAAGAACTAATTTGAATATGTTTTACTTTTATTCACTAGTTATTTTTCAAATTTCAAACGTATACCTATGTTAATGATGACGTCACTGATGAAAAAAACCGGTCAAGTGTGAGTTAGACTTGCGCAAAGTAAGGTTACGTAGTAATTCAAAAAATAGAGTAGTTAAAAGTAGGTTTTTCTTAGTTTAGGAGTAATAATCGACCAAATTAAGATATGCAGTTGACTCTAACAAGATTTAGCACTTTAAAGCTTCATATTTCGCAAACGGATCCCTGAATCGAAAATGGTTTTAGCAAACCTTACAAAATTTACAGTATATAAAATAGTTATATCCTACTAATATTATGTATGTTTGTTACTCTTTCACGCAAAAACTACTGAACGGATCTGTCTGAAATTTGGTAGGTAGACCGATTACATAGGCCACTGTTTTCCACGCTCGCTAGCCGCTCACGGCTCGCGCACTGCGCACCCTCGAAAAGTCATAGAAACGTAGTCCACGCGGCTGAAGCCGCGGGGAGTAGCTAGCTATCTATAAATGATTCTTTTATTTCCGTTCCTTGTAAAAATATGAACAATCCTGCTGGCAGTGACGTCATCGCAGCCCAATTAAAGGCAAATCTCATTTTTATAAAATACCATATAGCTTCGCCTTCATGGGCGTCGTTTTTATGACTGTCTTTGAAGGTGAGTGGTGCGCGAGCCGCAAGCGGCTCGTGAGCGTAGACATGAGTTTTCTCTAGATCCCAATTCTATATCGGGCTATTTTGATTAGCAGTCTATATAGCTTCAAAGAAGATTGTCGTGGTAAAGTTTGTTCGCTCAATCAACCTTTGATAATTCCGCTCGCGCTGCCAGCTCCCATAAAATGGTACCGACAATTGCCGCTCTGAGATCAACCGCGACACCGCTGACGTTAAACCCGCACGGGGTCGCGCGAATTTTAAGATACTTCGTCCAGCAGTTAAAGTGTTTAAAATTAATGATAAATCTCTATACATATAATAAAACTGTAACGGGGCCGTGTCTGTAAATGAAATATTTTTGGAAAATGATGACTGTGTTGGACATTACTAACTATATAGATGCCAACACAACAATTTATGGAATTTTTGTCTGTCTGTCTGTCTGTATGTTCGCTCATCACGCAAAAACTGTCAAGCCGATTTAGATTAAATTTTGTATGGTGGTTCCTTATAGCCCGGGTTAACATATAGGATACTTTTTATTCCGGAAAAATCAAGAGTTCCCATGGGAAAATTCAAAACCTCCACGCGGATGAAGTCGCGGGCACAGCTAGTCTACATATATATATATATATATATATATATATATATATATATATATATATATATATATATATATATATATATATATATATATATATATATATATATATATCTATGTACAAGGCATGATTTAAGACTTGACAATTTGGGGTGACAAATTCAAAGCCTACCACTCCCCGAATTGGGGGATGCAGATATTTTTATTTATATGAACCATATACCCAAGTTATAACAGTTTTAGTACACAAAGTATGTTTCCAAACTTGAGAGACACAGCGTGTGTTTTGAGGTCCATGTCCTTAAAATAAACGGTGGGTAAATTACACACACACACATGCATTTATATGAACGTAGCGTTTAGTACGGAGACAAGTCCTCAAAATATAGATTAAGTAAGTAAATCAGATATAGGTGTCGAAATACGGCTTAAGTACTTATTTAGAAATGTTCACATTGCGAAACCCATGCCAACTAAAAAAGCATTAAACAAGATTATTATTATTTCTCAATTTACGAATGACAAGCAATCTACAACGTGCTATGGACAGTTCATTGGGTGGCCTTCCGTGTGGTGGTTGACGCCGTTATAGCGTAGACAGCAAGGGCTGCGATAAGGGCTAAGAGAGAAGGTAAGCTTAGCTCAAGGTCGTCATAGCGTGGCCAGCCAGCAGCGCACTCATTGCGGACCAAGGCTTGTGTAGTGCTTTACTCAAACAAAGCGAGATTTATTTAAAGTAGTGTATACCTAAAGTAACAATGATGGTAAGCGACGATGATGCCGAAGATGGAAGCGGGCTTACCAAGATTCCTCAACGCAATGGAGAACTGGCTATCTTATCTTCAAGCCAGAACACATCAATGTTGTTAGCACTGATGTTTGGCGGCACGACTTATATAAGATGGAGCTAGCCAGGCGGGCTTAGATAATGCCCTACCACCAACCAACACGAGTCTTAGAAGTTGAACTCACCGCTAATCGAACCCGCGACCCCCTGGTGTAAAGCGAATGAGCTAATCATTACGCCACGGAGGCGGTTTGACTTTAATGACAAGTATGACCAGTCATCCTAGATGCTAGTGTCCTCTAAAAAAACTTGCTTTGCCAAGGGGCCAACAGATAATTACCTATTCTCATCTTATACCTAACTTTAAAGTAATAAATAAAAAAATAAAAAGCCCCCGACAAAAACCTCAAAAAGTAGAAAATAATATGTTTTGGCCCTTTAAGTTTAATTTAAGTAAGAACCTCTCCATATTTTGATCTAAGAGTCGTCGCTTCGTAGGGGGACCGCTACGTTGTGAAATTATTAGTATTTAGTTGTAGTAAGTAAAGTTACACGTCTTGTATTCTGTATTAACTATTAACATAAAGTTCCCACTACGCGACGACTTTAAGTATAAAAAAAATACTAAAAATATTAAACTTAAAAGGCCAATATTCTACTTTTTCTACTTATTATTTTCAATTTTTTTGAGGTCTTTTTTTGTCGGGAGTTCTTTAAATTTTTAATTTAAGTTTTCATTCATGCTTTCTAAACTAAATATATCTCAAACACGATACCTCTGCTGTAAGTTGGTAAGGAGTTGGGTATCGTGCAGATACTATAAGATGCGGCAGCATCGGATCAAGGTTACCATGTTCTATCTAAAACCTATTTATTGAGTCTATTCCAAAGAGCCCAAACACGACGAAAGTTTTTGAGGAGTTGGGTATCCTGCAGATTCCAGAAGATGCTGCAGCATTAGGGCAAGGTTACAATGGTTTTGCAATATCGTTATAATAACAGGGCACCAAATTTCGAATCGATCAGACCGGTATAAGTTGCCCACATCCCTTCATCACCTAGACACACCCCGGACACTTCATACCTACAATCGAGCGAGAAATTATATACATATAAACAACCGACGTACTATAGGCATGAATGGAGGTAGTATAGGCTTATTTTTACTATGGTCTATCACACCGGCGGCATAGGTCACGAAATGTTTTTTAGATAATTGCTGCATGTAAGTACTCGTAACAATCAACAGTGGCTACTTGGTAGGTAGGTAACTTACATGAATATACAATTGTTAAAAAAACACGTTACAAGCTTTGACGTGACCTGGAGAAAATTTACTTTGAGGTAGGTTGAGGTAGGTTACCTACCAACCGTTGATAATAATTATTAATACAAGGATAATCTTTAAAAACGAAGACGTAATCAAATCACGTAACCTATGACGTGAACCCGGAGATCATTGACCTCCTGGTGTGAAACGAATGGACTAACCATTAAGCCACGGAGGCGGTTAAAAATCAATGGTTGGTTCTTTCACTTCACACCACGAGGTCGTGGGTTCGATTCCCGTGGGGTCAACTTTGTAAGACTCCGTTATGTTGGTGGTGGGGCGTTTTCATAGCCCGCCTGGCTAAGCTACACCATCTTATTTAAGTCTTGCCGCCAAACATTAGTGTTAACAGCATTTATGTGTTTCGGCTTGAAGATAAGATAGCCAGATCCCCATTGGGGAATCTTGGTAAGCCCGCTTTCATTTTATCGGCATCATCGACACTTACCATCAGGTGAGATGATACCAAGGACTTAGCATCAATCATTATAATTTCAGCCGAAGGACGTCCACTGCTGGACATAGAACTTATCAACTGTGGATTAAAAAAAGATAAGAAGATAAACTTCAAAAAATACGTTAAGGTAGGTTACCTACAATGACTTTCTTTGGAATGCGATAATTAAATCTTAAATGATAGTACGTCGTTTGCAAGTCAAACTTGCGCTTGGTCGGTTTTATTTCTACACTAGCAAATTATCAATGATTTGTAAGTTAATTCATAAGTAGGTAATATGTATGACTATTCACAAAAAAAATAAGGTTAATGCGTTTTCTCCAGATACTTAGTTTGTCACATTACTAGACTTCGTTTAGGACAGGGAAACATATCTACTCACCACTATTTGTGGGTTGGCACGGTGAATTGATTTGATTGATTGAAGCCAAAAACACTATGCGTGGTCGACGACCGATCACCCGCTTGAACAATCCACCACACACACACACACGTAGGCTATGTTACCTATGTATGTACCTAGGACACACCCTAAGATGAACATTCTTTCTATCATACTTTTTCTGGCTTAGGTAGGACGGGCGAACATACCTATTTACCACAAATTTTTGCGTAGGTAACAAAAGAATGACAAACAAATTAGGTAGGTATTAGATATCTCGAAGGAAGTGAGTGGTTAGGTTATGGTTGGCCTCGTGGTTCACGTCCTTAACTATTTCGGTATTGGGCGTCGAAATAACAATGCAGCTATATCACAGAGGTCCTTCTTCAATAGTCTTGATCATTTGGTAATCGAAATTGTACAGGATGCCTTGGATAACAATGGATGCAAACGCGGTGATCACAGCGATGGCGTGACACGTCCATTTTGCTCACAGATCACCACTACTTGTGTTCTGCTCGACGCTCCGTCAAAAAGTGTCTGCTCCGAGACTGACGTCCAGCTAATGTGGCTTCTCCACAGATCTAATAAATTCTCAACTCAGTGTGGCAGCACAAACAGCCTTCCGTTAATACATCATCTTTGCTACCACAAACGATCGTCTCACGAGTACAAGCGATCGTCACGCCACCACCGGTTTCACCCAGGTACTAATACCTGACGTTTGATCCAAACAAAGTGTAACTATGTAAACTTATCTCGAGCTGGTATTGGTCGCGTTTTCAATGACACTCCGACACGGCCATCCTGCGAGTCACACGTCCTCGGGTGACTAACCTGAAAAAGAAAAGGGTAGCCAGTAGATTCCATTTCGTTCGGCCAATCCTGACCTTCATTAGGAAGGTCCACAGCTCAAGGAATAAAAGCAACGCTAATAATGTGAAGCTTTAATTCAAGACTACAATCATGGTGACAACACATTTTAACAGCCTCAAAAAACCAAAATAATTTCACTCTCGTAAACTAAATAAACCTCACATTAGCATCGTAACTCAAACAATCTCAAATCAGTTTAGGTCTCCAAGGTAAATCACAGCTGCAAGGCTTGAAACCTTACAACCATTTACAACTTTTAGGGGCACATAGAACGGAACATAATCATCATCGCAAATCACAAGCGACGGAACACCAGAACTAAACATCACCACATCCGGGTGGCGGGACACCACAAAGAATCATCATCACTAACGCCAAGCGACGGAATACCAATCAGTCATCATCACCAGTCCAGGTGAAGGAACACCATCACCACCAATCTAGGCAGTGGAACACCATCATCACCAATCTAGGCAATGGAACACCATCATCACCAATCTAGGCAATGGAACACCATCATCACCAATCTAGGCAATGGAACACCATCATCACCAATACAGGCGACGGAATACCATCATCACCAATCTAGGCAATGGAACACCATCATCACCAATACAGGCGACGGAATACCATCATCACCAATCTAGGCAATGGAACACCATCATCACCAATACAGGCGACGGAATACCATCATCGCCAGTACAGGCGACGGAATACCATCAACAGTTTTAGCCGGTAAACGGGATACTTCTTTTTTACAAAAACACGAATGTACCTGCTACACATCATGACAGAACGAGTCTGACAAAACAAGCAGCAGCCAATTCATGCAAACATATAGCGCCATTCAGCACTCTTCATTGACCGCTGAAACATGTTGGAATACTTCAGTACTACACACAAAAATAAACGATAAAGAAAAAAATTACAACTGTACACAATTGATTGAGTTACGATCTGTCAATACAATTAACATTGAAAGGTAGACGCCTCTGCACCAGATTCATCGTCAACATCCGGAGGCAAATAACCTTCGGACATACTACGTAAACGGTCATGGGCATACTTGTAACTTCGTCTCAAATTCAAAGCTTGTAATTTGTATCTGTCACCTTCTAAGACCTCTACGACCCTGAACGGCCCTCGGTATTTGGGATCTAACTTGGTTTGGTTACGCTCCTTATTTTGTATCACCACAACAGTCACCCATCTTGGCAACTCTGGGCCACCTCCATCCGGTGCCCAAACAAACAACAGTCACCCAACCTGGCGACTCTCAGACACCTCCATCCGGTGCCCGCCCAAACACACAGTCACTCGACCTGGCGACTCTCAGACAACCTCTCAGGTGTCCGCTCAAAAACACAGTCACCCTACCTGGCGACTCTTGGACCACCTCCCTCCGGTGTCCAACCACACTATCGCTTCCATGCGGCGATCTCAAACATCACCTCTTTCTGGTCATTGCCAACATCACCTCCCCGGTGATACGCCTGCGAGCCAAACGCACGCCACACACAGTTGTGGCCGCACAGCAACGAGAAAATCAACTCGGTGTTTTACGCCTACGTCTACGAATGGCTGAGGCTATTGGCATCCAGTTGCGAAAAATTGTTTACGTCTAAGGTTCAAAATACAAACTAGTGAACGTTAAAATCACGGTCAAGTACAAGTTGAAGTTGAAGTTAGGGGCGGGCTGATTTCCGCAACCAGGCGACCACTGCGCCCATTTTGCGTGATTGGCCGGCATCACTGCCAGCCCAGCTCCTCCAAGAAGCCCAGTAGCCCCCGTAGGTTGCCGACGACTTCCTGGAGTGACCTCGGGTCACCGAGGTGCACGACCCTGTACTGTGCCAGCCCCTCGCAATCAAGTAGGATGTGGGCAGCAGTCTCCTCAGCCTCCATACATGCTCTGCATAGGGGGCTGTCGGTGATACCTAGAGCGAATAGGTGTTTATTAAAATGGCCATGTCCTGTAATAGCGGCTGTTACCTTGCGGAGCTGAGCTCTCCCAAGTCTCAGAAGCTTTCTGGATAGACCAGGGTTAGTTGCCGGAAGGGCCACCCTTGCTTGCCTGCAGGTTTCCAAACCGGACCAGTACAAATTGTGTTCATTTCTTGTGCGATTCCTCAGGGTGGACCGTAGCCAGCCATATGGGAGGGGTATTATAGGTTCCGGTCCCACGGCTATTAGCTCTGACCCTCTCCTGGCAAGCTCATCCGCCGCATCATTGCCGCGTGAGTTGCTGTGCCCTTTAATCCACTGCAGAGTTACGCCGCCGCGGTTACATACCTCTGTCAATTTTTGTTGGCACTCCAGTATGAGCCCCGATGTGATCATGCTGCTCTGCAGGGCCTGTAGTACGGCTCTGCTGTCAGAGAGGATGCGGATGGGGTACTCACGCACCTCCCTTGCAGCAATCGCCTCAGCTGCCTTGATGATGCCCATACACTCAGCCTGAAAGACCGTGTTATGCGCACCCAGGGGATTGGCTATCCTGATGTTCAGATCCTCGGAGAAGACCCCATACCCGGTGCCAGTGCCTGTTTTGGAACCATCGGTAAATACCCGTAGTTCTTTCAGGTTCTGACCCTCCCAGGGCTCCTCATGTAGCTGTACCTTGTATTTCATGTCAAAGACATACCGTTTAGGGATTCTATCATTCGTCGCCGCGAACAATGGCTCCTCCGCGATAATATCGTGCAGAAGCTCAGTGTGCGGGATCCTGTTTGTGCTCCAAAGAGACAGCAATTTCAGACGGGCTGCAGCACTAGCTGCTTCCTGTTGGATAAACAGGTGCAGAGGCGGCAGGTCCAGGATGGTTTCAAGGGCTGCAGTGGGAGTTGTCCGCATGCAGCCTGTCACAGCCATGCATGCCATTCTTTGAAAGCGTTGCAGTTTACTCACGACCGTAGATAGCTTCGTTCGTGGCCACCAGACTACTGCGCCGTAGCTTATCATTGGACGTATTACCGCTGTGTATAGCCATAGCATTATCTTTGGGGTAAGGCCCCATTTCCTACCTACCATTCTACGGCACTGCCACAGGGCAATAGTTGCCTTCTCTATTTTCTTGGTGAGATGGCTGCTCCAGTTTAGTTTGCTGTCGAGTGTGACACCTAAGTACTTGATCTCCGTTGATAGGCGGAGCTCTGTTTTGAAAAGTTTAGGTAGTAGGTAGTTACCTAAGTTGCGTTTGTTGGTGAACAGTACTAGTTCAGTTTTGCTCGGGTTCACGGACAGTTCGTACTCAGTGCACCAGCGCTCCACGATTCGCAGAGCAGCTCGAGTTGCGTCGCAGATAACATTGGTGAAGTTACCCGACACAAGTATAGCCAAGTCGTCCGCATATCCGATTGTATAGAAGTGCTTACCGTTTAAGGTGGTGATCAAGTCATTTACCACTAGGTTCCACAGTAACGGTGATAGGACTCCTCCTTGGGGGCATCCCTTTGCTACCATGGCCGCTTTGGTCTCCTCCTTCACCAGTCTGATGACCCGCTGTCGGAGCATGTTTTCAATCCAGTCGGTCATAGTGGCGTTTGCTCCATGTTTCAGAAGTGCCGCCCTCATGCTGCTGAAGTTTGTTTTGTCAAAAGCGCCTTCGATATCTATGAAGGTGCCTAAGCACATAGACTTGTTCTGTATTGCTGCCTCGATCTTGCTAACGACAGCATGCAAGGCCGATTCTGTAGACTTACCCTGGCTATACGCATGTTGATTGCGGTGCAGGGGTATGTCCCTCAGTGCGTTTTCCCTCAGTTCCCTGTCACAGAGTCTCTCCAGTGCCTTCAGTAGGAAGGACGTGAGACTTATGGGTCTGAAGGATTTTGGATCCGTGTAGTCAGACTTTCCTGGTTTTGGTATAAATACCACTTTCACCTCTCTCCAAGCATGTGGCACATACTTGTGGGCTAGGCATGCCCTGAGGACCTTGGCCACGGCTACTACCACTGCGTCGCCCCCCCACTGTAGTAGTGCTGGGAAGACGCCATCGCAGCCCGCTGACTTAAAGGGTTGAAAGCTGTTTAGCGCCCATCTTACCTTATCTGTGGAGACCACCCTGTCTGCGACAAGCCAGTCCTCCTCAGTTGCTAGTATAGGATCATCGTTCCAGCTTAACGTCGATACAATACGACAGTCAGGGAAGTGTGTCCGCAGTAATACATCTTCCGTCTCATCTGGCGTGCTGGTGAGAGTGCCGTCGGGTTTTTTAAGCGAGCCCAAGGCTTGGCTGGGCCCGTTGGAGAGGACTTTTCTTACCCTGTTTGCTTGCTGACACGATTCAACTCCATCGCAGAAACTTCTCCACGATGCAGTGCTGCGGTATCGTATCCTTTTCTTGTATTTGGACTTGGCGGTTTTGTAGTTGTCCCAGTCCTGTTCATCACTTGTGTTCATAGCTCTGTTAAAAAGCTTTCTGACCTTTTTCCTGAGCCTCTCCAGTTCTGGTCCCCACCAGTTTACCTTTAGACTGCTGGCTGATGGTGGTTTGGTCAGAGGGCACGCTTCTTGGTAGGAGTCTCTAATGCAGCCTGTCAGGACTTCCACTTGTGCTTCTATCCGGTCTACGCCTATCATTCTGTCAGGAACCTCAACCCTAAGTAGTGCGTTTTGCAGCGATTTGCAATAGACAGGTCTGTTGGTCTTGCGTGGGTTCCTGCGTGGTGGCGTCACCTGAGTATTCACCTGAAGGTCGAATCTTACCCATCTGTGATCCGAGCACGATGCTTCCTCTGACACATGCCAGTTGGATACAAGACTCGAGATACCCTCAGTGATCAGTGTAATGTCGATTATGGACCTACCCCGTCTGGTGACGAAGGTGGGTACTGAGCCAACGTTCAACAGATGGAGACCAGTTGTGAACAGGTACTCTACCAGAGTCTTACCTCTATCGTTACAGTTTTTCATCCCCCAGAGGGAGTGGTGCGCGTTGCAGTCTGTTGCAACTAGCAGCTCCAGTCCCTTTTCCTCGCAGTGTGTGACGAGCCTTGCCAGTTCTGGTGGTGGTGGATCGTCGTCATCAGGCATGTACACGGAGGCGACGATCATCTCCGGCAGACTGGGGTTTGTTTTGCCTTCAAGCAGCCTAACGGCGCTCAAGTCCCTATGACAGAATTCTGTTAAAGGTTGGACGGGCACGTTTCTAGTAATATATATCGCAGTTCTTGGACTCTCCGGCCCATTGTAAGCAACCAACTTACCACCAATGTTAGAGAGTCCGCAAATTTTGTTGCCCCTGACCCACGGCTCTTGAATCAGGGCTATCGCCGTGTCGTGAACCTCCAGCCATTTCCGCAATTGAGCCGTAGCGGTCTGACTGTGCTGGAGGTTCGCTTGTAGGGCCCTACAACTTGAGAAAGGGCGCGCTGTCTTGCGACAGCAGCGCCTCTTCCTCCTCGGAGGAAATTGTTAGACCGCCCAACCCCTCGATACATTCCTCTCCGCCCTCTTCCAACACGGGGTTGTCTAGAGGGCTCCGAGGAGCGATCGAGGTGGGAGACCGCACGGCTTCCGTTTCCGTAGCCAGTGGTACGGCAGTCCCTTCAATGGGCTCCGGTACAGTTGTAGGGGACACGCGATTTGGATCTGGTCCTCCCAGGGAGGTTGCGGTGAACCTGCCCCTCGGTCCCCGGAACTTCAGGTAGACTGAGCCTACCACCAGAGCAAGCTGGCGCTCGTGTTCCAGCAGGACCTCGACCAGATCCTCCGGCAAGCTTACAACGATGAATGTGTCGGTGCCCTGAGGTAGAACCTTAAGCAACCTCCACCTGTGGATTTGGGCCCACGGGTTTTGGAAGCCTAAGGCTCGTCCGGCTTTTACTGCTTCCCAAACGCCGGGAAGCAGTATGCCTCCTAACACCATACGGGGCAGCTCAGTTTGTCTTTTGAGGGTGAGTGCCTCACCCCGGGGCAGTGTTATGTTGGAGACTGCCGCCCGAAGCCACTCCAACGCTGCCGAGTTGCCGCACCATATCTTTAGGGCACCTTCCGCGTGGACGGGTTTGCCCTTGAAGACTGGGCCGGCAGAACCGAGTTGAGTGAGCGACTGCTCCACTACTCGGTCGGTGAAGGCACTCAGAATATAGTCCACGTCCTGTTGGCTGAGATTGCCGGATGCTGCCGTGACAGCAACCGCAAGGTCAGCGGACGCGGACTCCGCGTAAGTACGCTGGGGCTTGCTCGCCGACCCCACCCTCGGCTTTTTGGGCTCACCACGGGGAGACAGAGTCTCATCGAGGCGAGCCCTCTTCGCCGACTGTGCGGTCGCCGAGCTTATGGCTGTCTCAGCTGGGTCCTTTCGCTGCTTCCCGGGGGCTCGGGGCGCCCCGATCGAAGTTACCTTCGATGCGGTGCTCCCCCCCGCAACAGGCACAACAGAGGGCCCTGCAGATGACATTTCAGGGGCAGTAGTGGTGGTAGCAGCCTTGGCTCGGGCCTCGGCGCGCCTTGCAGCTCTACGAGCTGCCCTCTGCCTGCCATTCGGTCGGGGCTTGGGTCGGGAGGAGGCAGCGACGTCACCTTGTGGCAACGGCGCATGAGGCCTCTTCCGGTTTTTGCCCTTCCGGTCGATCAGGGTCCAGCCAGTGTTCAGCTGACCCATCAGGACACTCGCGCCGGGAGCACTGGCGGTGACTACCTCCATGGGGGTGCTCGATGGTGGAGCAGATTTCTCCGCAGCCACAGCACCCGAGGGGGCCACGTTCGGTTCCCGGGGATGTAGGGGCGCGACCTGGGGGGTCGCGGTGGATGAAAGAAGCGCGGCTGAAGCTGCAGAGTGGGGAGGTGAGCCTGAGGGTTTCCCCTTTCGAGCTCTCCTCGCTCTGCGCCTTGCCTGGCGCTTAGAAAGATGGCCAGTGGCCAATTCTGGGGACCTAAGCTCCCCCGCCGCTTCGCTCAAGGAGGCTTGGGGCTTCCTTACGGAGGACGGTTGGGAGGTAGGGGCCTCCACGGGTGGCGCCAGAGGTTGCCCTCCTACACCGGGTGCGCCTTGAGGCGCGGGCGAGTCAGCGGATTTTAAATTGTCCATGCTACCGTTTATAAATTATTCATCCCCCTGATTCCCCACCCTCCACGGAGCCCGCACATTTGGGGGAGTACTAGCGTACAGGGCTAGTAACACCAGGGCTATCAGGTGGATATAGATGCGAAGGGGGTCGGGACTCACTGCGCGACATCAAGGGCTCGAACTGGTGGGCCGGGATAGAACAATCCAATCCCCCCGGTTGATCCCAAACAGCCTTGCCCCGTCAGCATGGCCGAGTCCGACCTCCCCGCATCTCGCCAGTGACCCCTGAGGGGGGACACTTGCCCATTCCCACGTGTTGGCTATTCACGTGGGTACCGTTTAGCGAGAATCTCGGGCCAAAGAAGGCGTGTTGCCGACCGTGGGTAACTCGCTCCGACCCACGTTCGGCTCAACCGACCAGGATCCCGTTCTCCCCGCGTACGGCGATCAACTGCGCAGGGCTAACGCAGGTGGGCGCAAATACTCTGCCGGCCGCGCCCACGATGCACGGCAGAGAAGGGCGGCCGTTGGCCACGCTCGTTAGAGCGCGTTTCCAGGGGGCACCACGGGGAGGTGGCCGCCACGCCCCCCACGGTCAAGTACAAAAGTCCTTAATCTGCACTAGTAGATGGTCGAGGTTCAGTCTCTCCATCATCAATTCTGTCCAAGTCAATAATACTGTCACTATCGGGCATTTAACGTAGTCTGTCCTCAATAACTGACGGTATTTGATATCTAAAGTGGTAGGTAACGCTTCTCCATTTGTAACAACACAAAGTTAGGTAACTTGTGAAACTAAGCTTTTGTCTAGAAATCAGCCAGTGGCGCTGCCTCAGAGCAATACACCACCCCATCTCTTCCCAAGGGTTTCACAAGAAGTGACTAAGGGACTAAAAATTTGAGGACAAGCAACATCGTCCTTCACGCTCATACTGTACCGCCAAACAGCCCGCCAAGCGTAGCGTTTTTTTTTTGTTTTTTTTTTTTACAATTGGTGAAACCGCTCCAACATGGGGGAGGCCCATGTCTATTATCACATCAGCAGCAAGCTGATTAACAACTCCTGTAATAGGATGCGTTACTCTCCGTATTATCACTAGTATGTTGTCGTGCTTCACTTAGATACAATTACAGCCTGTGTGTGTAATCGACAAACATGACATTTAGAGGTTAGGCTACTTTACTCGTACCTAGAAGCAACTCCAGGAGGCTGTACTTCGTAACTCGGTTAACCCAACAGTTTGGTTGCTGCCAAATGATCATCATGGAAGGACTTGTAACATTGAAATCTCATTACTATACTCGAAGGAAGTGAGCATATTTTAAAGGACACTTAACTAAGAGTACCAACGTTTAAACGTGCTAAGATTCACCTGACCGTTGCCACGCGCCTAAAGCGTTTATGAACGTAAGTTCAAATACAAGGGGGCATTACGTAGATAGAATGACACGTGGACGTATTTGAACAGAGGTTACAAAATCAGTCATTTCGATTTAATAGGTAAAGAATGCACCTGATGTAACCACTAGCTATGCCTGACGTGGTTAAATAGTGACCACCTATGAAGTCAATCGATGTTCCAAGCTATCAGAGGAAGCAATTTCCGTTCAGGCATGTTGTTATCATTTTTTTTTCACGGTTATCAACACTTGCGTTCTATGCTATCCTTTTTCTTTACCAGCATGATAAGGCCGTCAAAAAGGGAAAGCTTCGGGGCTTATGACATTCGCAGCCTCCAGCCCATGAATCCTGTATCATCATCACATCAGCCGTAAGACGTTCATCACTGCACTCCGCATACTACCCTGTTATTATTCTTTTTTTTTTTTTACAATTGGTAAACAAAATATTTTATTGGGGTCCCCGAAACTCATCTACCTACATAGGGTCTATACGATAGCGGGGCATTAAGGATGCCCTCGACAAATTCATCGCGAAAGCTATTAAAAATAGGCAACAACTTTGGCCTATGATCAATGAGAATATCAGTCCCAATACTACGAAAGCTAATAAAGGTTTTTTTTTACTCCATGTAAAAATGTCAGTCTCAATATTATAAAAGCTTAAAGGGGTTTCAATACTTTCAATCTTGGTTTAGGTTTGTGTAACCGAAACTAGTTAACTAAATGAATCATCATATTTACAATGAGTCCTCTTTTTAAATCTTCCGTTCAATCACGACGTTGTGTCACAAGTAAAAATCCGAAAGCATGTGAAAGAGTACTTTCCATAAGGCATCATTTTAGCTGCTAATGCAATCACTACTAGAAGGGTAAGGGACTAACTACTCTATTCGCATCCTTACCGACAGTCAAGCTGTTTTGTTATTGACAGACTCGTTTAAGAATACCGTCAATCCTAGATTTAAAATATCTGAGTCGATCATAATATCGTTCGTACTCGTCTGGCATAACAAGATATGACCATTCTGAACGATGCCCGTCAATATTACCCTCACTCGATATTTGTTCTGTACAGTAAACTTAAGAGTTGCCTACAAAAGTCAATAGTGCGTTAGTATTGAACACACTCCCGAAAGTCTATACACGAAACTTTCTTTAACGAGAGAACACTCGGTACCACCACAGATTAGGTAATAGTACTCGTACCACAACTATCAAAACAAAAGGGGTACGACTCACCGGATTTTCATAGCTCCGCGTACATCACGCACTTCGCTGAAGCTGCACGCGCCGCTTGCGTGGATCTCCGCTGCTGCCAGCGCAGCCCATACTGTCGCCCATTTCCAAACAGCGCATCAGGAACAGGTTTCTAAACTGGCTCCGAGTCATTCCGGAAGCACAGGAGCATATGCCTTTCAACGGTTTGCTAAGTGAAATAAGCATTGCACCTCATTGCAACTGTCGTTCCGTAAGGGAGATGTCGACAAACGAGCACCGTGAACGTGGATTAGCTTCAGGTATATTCTGGTTGAATTCTGGCAGTGTGATTGCAGCAAATGTAGTCGATGGTGCTTGCATAACCTCAATCAATCGCAACATGTTCTGTTTCTGTAGCACAAAGAATTGTTGCCAGTTGGTTTTTATTTCGCTGCTCCATTATCATTTTTCACATTTTCCCGTCGTTGTCCACTTGTTGCGAGCGCTGGGACCAATCCCACTTCTGATCTCGAAGGAAGTGAGTGGTTAGGTTATGGTTGGCCTCGTGGTTCACGTCCTTAACTATTTCGGTATTGGGCGTCGAAATAACAATGCAGCTATATCACAGAGGTCCTTCTTCAATAGTCTTGATCATTTGGTAATCGAAATTGTACAGGATGCCTTGGATAACAATGGATGCAAACGCGGTGATCACAGCGATGGCGTGACACGTCCATTTTGCTCACAGATCACCACTACTTGTGTTCTGCTCGACGCTCCGTCAAAAAGTGTCTGCTCCGAGACTGACGTCCAGCTAATGTGGCTTCTCCACAGATCTAATAAATTCTCAACTCAGTGTGGCAGCACAAACAGCCTTCCGTTAATACATCATCTTTGCTACCACAAACGATCGTCTCACGAGTACAAGCGATCGTCACGCCACCACCGGTTTCACCCAGGTACTAATACCTGACGTTTGATCCAAACAAAGTGTAACTATGTAAACTTATCTCGAGCTGGTATTGGTCGCGTTTTCAATGACACTCCGACAGATATTTTCGGCTTATTTAAAAATTCACAAAGTTAATATCGGTTAAGTACTTACCTAATCGAAATAACAGCCTCTTCGGAAAATACAACCTGTTACCTGTTATCTAGTATTTGTGAAAAAAAATACAGAGCCTGTTAAGTACCTACTAGTAATTTGTAGAATAAAATGTTATGCAGTCACATACGGTATTTGAGGAACAGGCCGATATTTAAAATTAAAATATCATTCATTTAAGTTTTAATGTAACTATGATTAGATAATCACAAGTGATTTAGTAACCTAGTGCTCTTTTTACTTTTGAGCGACAAAGGAGTCAAGAAGGTATTGTGATGGCGAAAAAAAAAGCGAATTTGAGATTTTCATGGGAATCGATTGTCTTACACTAATAGAGTCTAAAAGACAAAAAAATGTGTGTGTGGTGCGTGTGTATACTGCCGTTCCGTTCTCTAGTTCCCAAACGATACTGGACGGATTTAGGTAAAATTTGGGTTAGGGCAATATTATTTTTATATCTCCCGGCGTATTTTTCAAATTTCCCCTATCTTGATTTTTTAGGGTTGCCACCATAGTAAAAAATCACTTATCTAGATATTATTTTTCTACGAGCTATGTGCCCCACCCACTGCCACTTAAGTTTAGCAATTCTGAGAGCTAAGTCTGATACTTTGGTTCTGCTACGGATCTCTTCGTTTCTGATTCGATCACGCAGAGAAACTCCGAGCATAGCACGCTCCATTGCCCTTTGGTTGACCTTGAGCCTTCTTATGAGGCCCATAGTAAGCGACCATGTCTCAGTTCCGTATGTCATCACTGGTAACACACACTGGTCGAAGAAGACCTTGGTCTTAAGACACTGCGGTATCTGGGACGTTAAGATATTGCGAAACTTCCCGAAATCTCTTTTGTGAAGTTTGACCTACCTAGGACCTAACTGGACTGTGTCCCGGTATACATATTCGGCAACAACTTCGAGTGTAGATACTCAGAGGAGTAGGACCGACACGGACACGGATAGCTCGTAGAACAGATGGCCGTTGGGGCAGTAAAGTTTTCGAGTGGACCGCGCTCTGGAAAACGTAGCGTAGGCAGGCCTCCTACTCGGTGAATCGATGACCTGGTGAAGGTGAAGCCGCTGGATGCGGGTAGCGCAGAACCGGTCATCGTGAAAATCCTTGGGGGAGGCCTATATCCAGCAGTGGACGTCCTTATTCGGCTGATATGAATAAATGAAAACTTTTTAAACTCAAAAATGGCTTTAACGATTTTGATGAAACTCGGTTTGTCACTGTTATTGTATAATATGACTTACATACGCAGTGGTCAGTTGTTCCAAGAAAAATCGGAATGAGGTACCTCCCATATAAATCCAGGTAGTTTGATTTTATTTTTCAAAAATTTTCAAACTTTGTGAATAATTAGAATAGGTAAGTGTAATGTTTATTGTTGATTTGTGTATACCCGACTACCACAGACGGCGGAGGATTCGCGAGAAAGTATGAACAACGAGGCTGTACAATTTATTCGTACTGCTGCCTCTAGTCTGATAAAGATTTGTTCACCGGTACCTACTTCAGAATTTTTGTAAACTTATTATGTTCTGTCTGATTTTACTTTCGAGCGACGAAGTAATGGAATGGAATGTACAATAAACTACAACAATATCTAACGAAACATACGTTTATTTACTCTCACTTATTTATTACATTTCACATGAGCAAAAAAGAAATTTAGGGTGATAAATTCAAAGCTTGCCACCCCGGGGGATGCAGATATTTTCTTGTGACAGACGCAACCATTTGAAGTGCAGTCGTGACTAAAACAGCTAGTACTGTTGTAATTTTAGACTTTTTTGGTATTTAGTGTATTTTTTTGGTAAGAGAGCATAGGGTATTAAATTATTTTTGGTGGTCATTAAATTTAACCCGTATTGGCAATAACCGGTTAAAGTAGTTACTGGTTTCGGCTTTATTTATCACATTCACCAGAATTAGTGGTTAATATGAATACTTACCGGTAATTATACATACTAACCGGATTTATTGCGTTGACCGTAACATATTGAATATAAAAATGACATCTATTTCGAAATCAAACATGACTCGCATACAATAGGTATGTCATTTGTGGTCGGGCGGGAGATGTGTATGTACAAAGCATGATTTGGGACTTGAGACTGTTGGGGTGATAAATTCAAAGCATTACTTATACGGGGTGTAACAAAAAGGAGGTTACAAGCCGAAAGGGGAGATGAGGAAAACTAAGTTGCTCTAATCAAGTCGGTCCCATAGTGAAAGTTGTCTAGTATGTGTTCCTAACAACCTCCTTTCGGATTGCAACTCCCTGAAATTTCCCTAAAGGAATTATATGGCTAATATCTGAAGTTGATAATAATAAATCCTTACTATATATTATAATATTATAAATGTGAAAATGTGTATGTTTGTTACCTTTTCACGCTTTAACACCTTAACCAATCTTGATGGAATTTGGCATACAGGTAGCCTGTGTCACTGGGAAGGACATAGGCTACTTTTTATCCCGTAAAAATAGCATAGTCCGATGCAGTCCCTAAAGGAAATGAAAAAATACTCTTTGTTGGTTAATTTCTCTAACATCGCAACGGACCAATGGCTTGCTGTGATTTTTTGCACAGATATGGTTGACGGGGTGGGATAGGACATAATTTACTAATTAGCATATCCCGACATAGTTGCCGAGGGATCTGGGGAAAACTCATTTCCACGCTCGCACACGTCAGCGTATTGAAATGATTTTTGTATAGAATTGGTTGAGAGGGTGGGAAGTGACATAGACCGCTAATCAGAATAGCCCGATATAGTTCCTGAGGGATCTGGATAAAACTTACGTCCACGCTAAATACACGAAATTAACATATAAATACACAAAATTAACCAACAATAGTGAAATGTAAGGTAGGTACGAATCAAATTAGGGGACTATAATTTTTTTTGGAAGTGTATATCACTTGCAGGTTGCAGGCAGTGAGGCGCGGCTAGTGCTGTCACGGGATTATGTTTGTTGAGGGTTTCGTATCTCAAAAGGAGAAGAAACCCTTAGAGAATCACTCGTGCGTCTATCTGTCTGTCTGTCACAGTCCATTTTCTCAGAATCTACTGGACCTATTTAGTTGAAACTTGGTACACGTTTCATTCAATGTTTGTAACCCAAAGACAGAATAGATGTGCATCGTAAATAAATAAATATAAACACTAAAAATAAATATTACTTTTAGGGGACCAATTAAGAAAAAAATATTTCAAAGGTGCCGTGTGACATTATTTCAAATAACGGGCTGGTTATGAGGATCTTAAATTAATTTTTATAATATTTTTAAGACAAATGTTGTAAAAGTTGTGCATATAACATAATTTCATATTAATTAAAACCTCTAGGGCACATGTTTGCACACATATTCAATAAAAAAAAATAAAAAATCTACAACTTTAACCGCCTAACCCCGAAATATGGGGTGTAAAATTCGTATGAAAAAACATATTTTAAGGTACTTCCTGAAGTTTTAGAAAGTTGAAAATTGGTATGCAGATTGAAGAAACGAAACCTTCTCCACACGAGTACAACTCGCACTTGGCAGCTTTTTAAAACTGGATATGCTCCAATGACTTATATATTACTGGCGTAATATGCTCAGATTTATCTGATTGTAATATACATTAGACCGATCAGCTGATCACAACATACTTAGGTAGACCCAACATGTATTTGTCTGTTTTTCACTTGCGACCATTTGTTCCATGAGTACAGGTACCTAAACATAAACAAGACAGCACGTTGAGCTTTACATACTAGCACTCTACTCGGTTAGGTACGTTACGAGCGACTTTGCATCAAAAGTGTACAGTCTGACGTGCTGTCGTGTGTACCTACTAACATTCTACGAAAGGCCAGTTTATTAAAAGTCACCCTGTTTGCATCAGCACAATCCACGCTGAGTGAATATGATTAGCATTTGGATCATTACGGAAAAAAACTAGGAATGTACAGAAATTAACCACTAAAACTAAAATCTAGTAGGTAGGTACCTAACTACTTGTTCTGTCTCCCACTCGTCTATTTAAACTTATTCTTTGACTTTATTTCCTATCTCTGTCTGCTTTGGAAATGTCCTCGAAAAATGCTTTGTTTGACTGCCACAACACTAAGCATACTTACTTACCTACTTTGAAGACCATAATTATAGGATACAGATTTGTTGGGGTAGGTAACAGCGGATCGGAGGAAGAGCGGATAGTTCTAATAACTCCCAAACCAATGAATATTAATTATTAATACTGGCAACACAGGCAATGACGTCATTTCGTAGTGCCTCAAAATAGCGATTAGCGACTGCAGTGATTGTTCTAGAGAAGTACATAGTACATGTGTGCCGAAGTCAAAAATGAGAAAGTGTGCAAATTTCGCCAGATTTTATCAAATACGCTCTTTCCTCTTGTGCCGTATCTCAGCATTGAAGAGGAGTTTTCTGAATCTGGGATATTTTTGTGCTTATAGTGCTCATTCTATTTATTTTTTCTAGGTTAGAATAATAAATAACGTTTAAAATTGAATCTGATCTTTCCCCTATGGAGGAAAAGCGGATTAAATTCAT
This sequence comes from Coleophora flavipennella, assembly GCA_947284805.1. Lineage (NCBI taxonomy): Eukaryota > Metazoa > Arthropoda > Insecta > Lepidoptera > Coleophoridae > Coleophora > Coleophora flavipennella. Next base: position 5,893,530 of record OX369289.1, on the reverse strand, counting down.
CCACACTTTCCCGGTTTTAAAATGTATATTAGAAAACAGTGGTTCTTATACATTTTACTTTTAGGTAAACTATACAGGGTGTAACATAAAGGTGTGGTGATACTTTAAGGTGGGCTTGTACCCATTAAACTGAACAACTTTCTCCATGGAACCCATAGTCAAATCGCAAAAAAAAATTTGAACATCCCATACTAAGTTGGCTGATCAGCTGATCGAGTTAGTATGGGAGAGCCAAATTTTTTTTTGCGATTTGACTATGGGTTTCATGGAGAAAGTTGTTCAGTTTGATGGGTACAAGCCCACCTTAAAGTATCACCACACCTTTATGTTACACCCTGTATAATACCTACACTTTCTTAACTTACTTAATTTATTTTCGCCTATAATGTGGTGTACTTATCCCATAATGGCATATCGTTTACTTGAAAGATACGAACTAAAGGTACAAATAAAATTAATCACCTGTTTTTTGCCCACGTGAAATGCGACTATATCGTATGGTTATACTTACATGCATATTCCTTCAAGCGCGCATCTAAATCGCCATGATTATTTTACAACGCTCGAGCGTGCGGCCATCCGAATCGGATGACGAATTTATGTAAAAAAAATAGTGTGACATAATATATGACGTAATAAGCATACCTACTCTGTTCTGAACTATGTTACTAGTTATTTATGATACAAGGGTGGTAAAAAAAGAGTGAAATTTGCATGCCCGAGCTGCAGGCTAGGGTTTACCATCGTCACGAGTTTGTAATTTACCTTTTACACCTATGTATCATACGACGTTTTTTAATACAGTTGTATGCAAGATAGGAAAAATAATAAAGTACCGTAATAAAAAACAAAATCAAGGTATCGGCAACCAAAGTTCATTTTACGTACATTTTAAATGTCTGGGGGAGTAATCTCACTGTTTTTTTTTCCTATACATACACATAAGTATATTTTTATCACATTTAAATTATCTATTATTATAAAACTCACTTTCACAACTACATTAAACAATTATTAAGTTTCACGAAAATTGCGCCTTGTTTTAGCTATTTACGCATACGCATACGGCCATGCGCAAGTTTTTAATAAATATTACCGTAAATTTAATTTTAATTTATAATTTTTTTAAAGTTTGTACTTTTTTCCTATAACTTTTCGAATATAGTTTCAGAAACACCTTTTTGTTTCATTTTTAAAAGGTGAAAGAGCGGACTATTACATTAAAAAAAAAAGATATTACTATATCGGCCTAGATATGAAAGAAGCGAGACTGTTGCTATGGTATGATTTAACTGGGGTTAGAGCGGAATAAAATTCTGTATGGACCATATCAATACAACGAATAGAGTTGGTTTTAGGATATAGTCCGATCTTCCACTAACATGGTCCGCACTTTCCCTGATAAACAAAGACACTGCCTATAGGTGAAAGAAGCGAGACTGTTGCTATGGTATGATTTAACTGGGGTTAGAGCGGAATAAAATTCTGTATGGACCATATCAATACAACGAATAGAGTTGGTTTTAGGATATAGTCCGATCTTCCACTAACATGGTCCGCACTTTCCCTGATAAACAAAGACACTGCCTATAGGTACTCAATTAGATTTAATTTTTTTAGAAAATACCAATAAGAATGGGTTAAAATATACAGGGTGTAATAAAATTGGTGTAGGTCCCGTTAACTGGGGCTTCTTTCTACTCATTATACTGAACAACTTTTGTTCTACGACTTTGCTGAAAACGTCATATCAGCTCATATTACGTCTCCACCGAATTAGGGCGAAAACGTAAAATTTTTTTTTACTCTTCATACAAATCGATCGGCTGATCGACCGATTTGGTGCATTTTACTATGGAGGGTCCAATTTTTTTTTTAAGAATTGACTATGGGTTCCTTGGAGAAAAATGTTCAGTGTGACGAGTAGATAAAACGAGTTCATGAAAAATATTTCAAACGTCCGTTAACCAATCAGAATACTGAAATAAAAAATATTTTTTTAGTCTTTTAAGAACAAAAAAAAGCCATCTGCTCTTGCCCTAACTTACCTTATAGTGGCCAACCCGACTTACGACTACCTACTTACACTAAGTCGATCTCTTTCTTTTTCGTGTTCATCGATTATATACACTAGGTTACGTTAGTACTAATATAGGTAGCATTGCCAGGCGTCCGGATAAAGCCGGACAGGGTTAGGCTTTTTGGATGCGTGTCCGGCCAAATAAGATGGTGTCCGGCCTGTCAGGCTTTTTAGGTTTCATGATTTAACCAGTCACCTGGATATTCGGGTGAGCGCTGTCGTATATATGTGACTGTGGCGGAGTTTCGTAGTCTGATTACTCATCTAAAGGTCAGTAAACATGACTTATTGATTTAATCGTGTCTAATAATTTAGGAGTCCGGCTTTTTTACCCAAAAGTCTGGCTACACTAGCAGGTATGTCCGGCTATTCAGTTTTAAGACCTGGCAACCCTAAATATAGGTATAATATACTTTGACTAAGTCCTAAAGTCGGTTTAAGGGTTGCCTAAATCGATAATTATACCTATTAGACACGTTTCTCCGTAAATGTCCTCAAACCATAGTCACAGTATATATATTAGTACTCCATAGTCATCCATAATAGAAGTAAAACTTTACTACTAAGCATTCAACATTGGCCGAGGGTCGTGAAGGTCCGGATATTTGTTACCAAGTCCGTGCCGCAAGTCCGGCACGCGGGCAGTTCGTCCAACACAGAAACGACGACAGCTATTATTAAGCTAAGAAGGTTCAGATTCGCGCTAAACTTCCTCTGCGGGCCCCTTGGAATTTACAGTTTAACAATGGTTTAACATAATATACTTACATAAAACAAAAAAACAAAACGCAAGAATTAAATCTTATACTTACCTACTTTAATAGACAATTTACAGGTAGATACAAATCAAGTAAAACACATGTGTCAGCATTTTTTCACGTCAAGGCGGCGTTCTTAGATACGCGGCGGCACGTGCTTTACAAAGGGCGAAAGACACTATGCGAACGGGAACGGGCTTTACATACATACCTACATAGCTTCACGATTTTTCCCCTACGGGGTAACAGAACAGAGGCACACATTTGAACCCCCATGTTTAGCCATTGGATTCTTTTTTTGCGCGGGAAAGGGGGCTAGCCCATCGCCGCTCGGGCGAAGTAACTAATTTAGTAATCTGTGACGGGGCACTGTCGGGTGGGTTTCCTTATCAGAAAAATCTGATAGGTATGCAGGCATTGAATTATTATATCAGCTCATATATACGTCCACACAGGGGCTCGAGGGCTCGAGCCTACCCTGAATAAGGGCGATTAGGCCTTATTCGACCACGCGGGCCCAGTGCGGGTTAGTCGACTTCACACACAACCTTCGAGTTTCTTCGCAGGCGTGTTGCAGGTTTCCTCACGATGTTTTCCTTCACCGTTAAAGCAATCGCTAATTACCTATATGTAGGTACGTAAGTTTTTGAAAGAAACTCATTGGTACATTGGCCGTCCAGATTTGAACCCGGTACCTCTGGTTAGATGGACCGAGTCGTTACCGGTTGAGCCAGGCATTGAATTATACTTTAGCACAGTACTTTAGTAAATAGTAGTAATTCAATGTAGGTATGCAGGTTTCCTCACGATGTTTTTACTTCACCGGTAGCAATGCTGACTGGGGATGGGGACCTCTAGCACAGATTACTAAATAGTTACTTCCTCTAGTTCCTTGGTCCGATGTTATTAGACAATTTAAAAACAGCGTAAGTAGGTAAAGAATCGTAATTGTCTGAATAATGAAAACCGTACCTACCTATAATACCTATAAGGTGCTACTTTATTATTAGTGCCCGATATTTTGGTCAGCGCTTCTACTCCTTATACTGAACAACTTTCCCAAAGAAACCCATAGTCAATTCCCATTTCCTTTTTTAAACAGCTGATTAATTTATTGATTTAGGTACTTTTATTCTCGCATAACATCGCCAGTTTGGTCAGGCGGTAGCTACGGGAGCGGGGCGGCGGCGGCGGCGCCCGTCAAACAAAACAAAGAAAGTGCCGACAAAGTCAAAGAAGCCGCGCCGGTTGATGAACCACTATCAGCTGATGATTTCAATACATTGTTGTTTTTAATTTTTGTTTTTTGGCTATGGGAAAGTTGTTCAGTATCAGGAGTAGAAGCGCTGACCAAAATATCGGGCACTAATAAAGTAGGATTTTGTATAAGGTGTAACAAAATTAGCTGAAACTATTTTAACTGGTGCTTCTACCCATGAAACTGAACAACTTTTACCCATGGAACCTATAGGTGGCCAAATCTCAAAAAAAAAAATTGAACTTCCCATCTAAGGTACTAAGTTGGCTGATCAATCAGCTGACCGAGTTAGTATGGGCAATGGGAGAGCCAATTTTTTTTTTGCGATTTGACTATGGGTTCCATGGGGAAAGTTGTTCAGTTTCATGGGTATAAGCACCGGTTAAAATAGTTTCACCTAATTTTGTTAGACCTTAATATTATACTTATATACCGTATATAGGAACTTTTAGCGCAAATTCTTCCATTTATATATACCTTCTTCGTATAAAACAGTTTGGGGACAACGCACACTAACATGCAGAGCATATAAATCGTAGCGTATAAAAAATCGAGATCCAATGTAAACGATTAGTAAGATTTTGTATAAAAGATTTTGCTGACCCCATAGTATCCGTTGTATACATAATTTCTTTGAGACCTACCTCCAAACTATACAAAAGTCCTCAAAGCATGCTTACACTATACATTTTGTCCCCGAAGTAAACCTTGTACATAGATATACAGGGTGTAACATAAAGGTGTGGTGATACTTTAAGGTGGGCTTGTACCCATCAAACTGAACAACTTTCTCCAAGGAACCCATAGTCAAATCGCAAAAAAAAAATTGGCTCTCCCATACTAACTCGATCAGCTGATCAGCCAACTTAGTATGGGAAGTTAATATTATATATATATAAAGAAGAATTCCTATTTCCCTTGGTCACGGCATCACGCATGAATGGCTGGACCGATTGCGCTAATTCTTTTTTTGTCGAGTTCGTTATTGTCAGGAGAAGGTCTTTATGTAGGGTAGGGTAGTGTAGTTTAGTGGGGTGTAGTGTAGGGTAGGGTAGGGTAGTGTAGTGTTAGGTGGTACGAAGTTTGCCGGGAATACTAGTTCTAAATAAAAAGATACCTACTAAACTAATACCCATTTTAATGATGACTGTGTTGGACATTACTAACTATATATAGATGCCAACACAACAATTTATGGAATTTTTGTCTGTCTGTATGTTCACTCATCACGCAAAAACTGTCAAGCCGATTTAGATTAAATTTTGTATGGTGGTTCCTTATAGCCCGGGTTAACATAAAGGATACTTTTTATTCCGGAAAAATCAAGAGTTCCCATGGGAAAATTCAAAACCTCCACGCGGATGAAGTCGCGGGCACAGCTAGTCTACATATATATATATATATATATATATATATATATATATATATATATATATATATATATATATATATATATATATATATATATATATATATATATATATAATATATACAGGGTGTCCCTGGAAGTATGGATCAAACGAAACAGGGTGTTGGAAAAAATCATTTCCAAACATTTTCTCTAAGGAAGCCCCCCTCCATCTCAAAAGGGTAAAAAGTTACGGCGGTTTTTTTGAATTTTTAATAAATTGCTTACTACGCACACTAAAAAATCCATATAAAAATTATTTCATAAGATACCATGTATTTTTTTTTTGCGTGGCTGGGTGAAGGACAGAGCTTGCTGATATAATTACTTTTCGTGACCTAGGTATTGTGTAAAAATAAAAAAGTTAAAGTAAAAACTTTTTTCTTTGTTAAAAAAATAAAAATCTTCAATTTTGAACGCTTCTAGCTGAAAAAAAGTGTACTACGGTAAAGTGGTCCGCTACTGTAAAAAGTTTCTCACTTTATGCAAATTAAAATGAGGTAAGAATGTTCCGGTTATTCGCCAAAACTTGAGAGATATGATTTTTTTTTCTAATCGAACCCTAATTCCGAGAACGCAACTAGCGTGGAACAAAAGAACTGGTTGAGCCGTGTTATAAACAAAAGGTGGTACGATCCGCATTCCAATGCTTGTCACTCAGCCAGAATGACCCAGGTATAATTCGCAATTTAGTTAGTTAGTCAGTTGCTAGCTATTGCTCTGTGATTACGGTCGTTTTATCTCTCATTTTGCGTTCTTTAATTGTGCCTGGAATTCGGAACTTGGATTTTGATTTAGCTCACGGTAGGATTGTTGTAAAGTAAAATGAGTACCTTTATTAGTGCTGAGTATGCAGACATGCATTTCGTGTACGGACTGTGTAACGGAAGGTCCCGGGAAGCAGCCAGAGTTTATCGTGCACGGTTTCCGAACCGAGCGCATTACCCCGACTACAGGGTATTCCAACGAGTGCATGATGCCTATCGAGAAAACCAGACCCCGGGTGAGATATCAGGTAGACCTCGAATGATTAATTTAGAAGCTGAAGATATCATTTTGCAACTTTTACATGACAATCCAGGTACCAGTGTCCGACGTATGGAAAGTGAGACAGGAATTCCAAGAAGTATTGTGCATCGCATTGTTCAAAGAAACCGATTCCACCCGGTACCACGTGCAACGTGTACAATCTCTTTTACCGGATGATTATCGATTAAGAGTTGATTTTTGTCGTGAAATGCTGCGGCGCCACCATGAAGACCGCCAATTCCTTAATAAAATTTTATTTAATTCCTGTCTCACTTTCAATAAAATTTTATTAAGGAATTGGCGGTCTTCATGGTGGCGCCGCAGCATTTCACGACAAAAATCAACTCTTAATCGATAATCATCCGGTAAAAGAGATTGTACACGTTGCACGTGGTACCGGGTGGAATCGGTTTCTTTGAACAATGCGATGCACAATACTTCTTGGAATTCCTGTCTCACTTTCCATACGTCGGACACTGGTACCTGGATTGTCATGTAAAAGTTGCAAAATGATATCTTCAGCTTCTAAATTAATCATTCGAGGTCTACCTGATATCTCACCCGGGGTCTGGTTTTCTCGATAGGCATCATGCACTCGTTGGAATACCCTGTAGTCGGGGTAATGCGCTCGGTTCGGAAACCGTGCACGATAAACTCTGGCTGCTTCCCGGGACCTTCCGTTACACAGTCCGTACACGAAATGCATGTCTGCATACTCAGCACTAATAAAGGTACTCATTTTACTTTACAACAATCCTACCGTGAGCTAAATCAAAATCCAAGTTCCGAATTCCAGGCACAATTAAAGAACGCAAAATGAGAGATAAAACGACCGTAATCACAGAGCAATAGCTAGCAACTGACTAACTAACTAAATTGCGAATTATACCTGGGTCATTCTGGCTGAGTGACAAGCATTGGAATGCGGATCGCACCACCTTTTGTTTATAACACGGCTCAACCAGTTCTTTTGTTCCACGCTAGTTGCGTTCTCGGAATTAGGGTTCGATTAGAAAAAAAAATCATATCTCTCAAGTTTTGGCGAATAACCGGAACATTCTTACCTCATTTTAATTTGCATAAAATGAGAAACTTTTTACAGTAGCGGACCACTTTACCGTAGTACACTTTTTTTCAGCTAGAAGCGTTCAAAATTGAAGATTTTTATTTTTTTAACAAAGAAAAAAGTTTTTACTTTAACTTTTTTATTTTTACACAATACCTAGGTCACGAAAAGTAATTATATCAGCAAGCTCTGTCCTTCACCCAGCCACGCAAAAAAAAAAATACATGGTATCTTATGAAATAATTTTTATATGGATTTTTTAGTGTGCGTAGTAAGCAATTTATTAAAAATTCAAAAAAACCGCCGTAACTTTTTACCCTTTTGAGATGGAGGGGGGGCTTCCTTAGAGAAAATGTTTGGAAATGATTTTTTCCAACACCCTGTTTCGTTTGATCCATACTTCCAGGGACACCCTGTATAAGGTCTAACAAAATTAGCTGAAACTATTTTAAGGGCAAGTTCAGTAAACGAAACTGAACAACTTTTTCTTCAGCGACCATACTGAAATCTAAGAAAAAAAATCTACAATAAAAAAAAAAAGAAATCTTAATAAATCCGGCACTGACCATCGTACCGAAGCAGTCCACGCGCCTGACGCGCCTCCGCCACAAGCCACGCCAGATAGTACAAGCCGTGTCTTCCGTCGCGTCGGACACATATTGGGTAGATATCTAAACCCTATTTGTTTGGAAATAGCCAGACATGTAAACAAAACATGAACTTCAAAATAAACTAGTTTCAATTGGTTTTCAAGTCTTAAATGAACTAAAACACAGTATTTATGTCAATAAAATCCTTGATGTCCAAATGTAAGTGATTAAGCTAAAATGATAAAATGATTTGTTTACATGTTTGGCCATTTCCAAACAAATAGGTAGATTTTTCTTTAACCCTTAACTACCTGACTGGAGTCTGGCAGACTCCGATGACACTTTTTTTTGTAATTACTCATCGTGTACGCGTCTTTGGTTGCCATGCGCCTCTGTACCTTCCCCCCTCTACTGGCAGTGTCGCTCCTGCGCTCGACGCGGTGAAACGTGCGCGGACTTGAATTTTGGTAAGTATAAAATCTTTTTCGGAGTCTGAGAGACTCCAGGTAGGTAATTATGTAATTTTTTACTTCATTTATTTTTTTATTGTTTCAGTGAAATATGGCATATAACGACGCTATTATTGAGCGTTGGTTAGAGGAAGAGCTTGATCAAGAAGAGTCATTAGATTTAGTATGTAGTGACGAAGATTTAGAAGTTCCCTTCGTCGAGTGCTCCAGCTTGATCCAGATACACTTCCAGCAGCAGGTGGAAGTAGTTCTGATCAACCAGAAAGGCTGTCAATCCGCAAGTACTGTGCTCTCAATGCGATCCCAAAAAGAAACGCAAGACCCAGTACTTGTGTGTCCTATGCAAAAAGCCTATATGCCTAGAGTGCTCACGAATGATGTGCGGAATTTGCCGAGAAAAATTGTGAAGTCTGAGGCTTGCAATTTTTTTTTAAATGTTTATTTTTTTATTTTATTTTTTCTTATTTTTCTTTGTTGATTATTAAAATTTAATATACCAATGATAAAAAGTTCCTAATATCCATAATTTTTTTTATAATGGATCTCATTCTATGTAAGAGGTAAATTTTAAGTTTTTTTTCAATGTTCGAGCTGATTTTAGTTTATTTCATAAATGTTGTTGATTTTGCATGTTTCTTTATTTCGTACGGTAATAAAAAACATAATGATTATACAATGCATTTTACTTTTAACTTTTAAAGCCCAAATGATTTTTTTAGAGATTTTTAATGTCAGGAGTCTGAGATACTCCAGGTAGGTAGTTATGTGATTGAAATAGGAGGTAGGTAGTTAAGGGTTAATGTGACTTGTCCGCAAACAGGCTAAGGCGAACTACCTACCTACTTGCTTCTTATGTCTCCGGTGATTTTCTTGGTTGACCGGCATCTACAGGTCGTGGCATACTCGTAAAAGTACCGTAATCCCGGAATCGCTGCAAAGCACCTATAGTATTGTGTGTAGATGGCATGTAGATGGGGTCTACGGCTATGAAAATCTTGAAACATGTTCCTGGTGTCTATTAGGTTGTGGTTACAAACTTCATATCACACCGCCATGTCCAAATATTTGTACATGGCATTTTCACAATAAAACACTTAACTTAGGCACTTAGGTCACAATCTGTAGGTTAGGCTTTGAGAACGTAACTCAATGAGTGCGCGAGAGTAACTGAGATATTTTTTTCGCGCACGCATCGCACTTGTTTGTAGGCGAAATGTACCTACGAGCGAGCAGCAAAATAGGTCAATGGCCTCAACGCTTCAAAGAAGCCGCTCAATTTCTTATTTTTCGAAAAGTGTAAATACCTGTTGGGTTGTATTTTACTACCTACATCTAAAAGGGGAACTATAAGGTTTTAAATAGGTAATATTCGTTTTTAAATAAGAATTGATTGAGAGAACCACCAAAGGTCAACGGCCAGGCACAGCGCAGTTTCGTTGCGGCAAGGCACGAATCCAGCGAAAAGAAAGGACCGTACTACAACACGAGAATATTATAGTGGGCAATAATGGAATGTGGCAATTTTTTTTTAGAATTCGGTATGGTCACTGAAGAAAAAGTTGTTCAGTTTCGTTTACTGAACTTGCCCTTAAAATAGTTTCAGCTAATTTTGTTAGACCTTATATATATATATAAAGAAGAATTCCTATTTCCCTTGGTCACGGCATCACGCATGAATGGCTGGACCGATTGCGCTAATTCTTTTTTTGTCGAGTTCGTTAATGTCAGGAGAAGGTCTTTATGTAGGGTAGGGTAGTGTAGTTTAGTGGGGTGTAGTGTAGGGTAGGGTAGGGTATTGTAGTATAGGGTAGGGTAGTGTAGTGTTAGGTGGTACGAAGTTTGCCGGGAATACTAGTTCTAAATAAAAAGATACCTACTAAACTAATACCCATTTTTATCATTCAACACATTGTTTTATCATTCAACACATTCCAAGAAATTTGTTTGGGTGTACTGCGGCTAATTTCCTGACCCAACTCATCATCATCATATCAGCCACAAATCGTCCACTGCTGGACAAAGGCCTCCACCAAGGATTTCCACGACGACCGGTCCTGCGCTGCCCGCATCCATCGGCTTCCCGCGATCTTCACCATCGGTCCACCGCGTGGGAGGCCTGCCTACGCTACGTTTTCCGGTGCGCGGTCGCCACTCGAGAACTTTACTGCCCCATCGGCCATCTTTTCCACGAGCTATGTGCCCTGCCCACTCCCACTTCAGTTTAGCGATTCTGTGAGCTATGTCGGTTACTTTAGTTCTCCTGCGGATCTCCTCGTTTCTGATTCGATCACGCAGAGAAACTCCGAGCATAGCACGCTCCATTGCCCTTTGGGTGACCTTGAGCCTTCTTATGAGGGCCATAGTAAGCGACCATGTCTCAGTTCCGTAAGTCATCACTGGCAACACACACTGTTCAAAGACCTTAGTCTTGAGACACTGCGGTATTTGGGACGTGAAGAGTTGGATTCGTCGATTGATCTCTTTCTTGAAGTTGGACCTGCCTAGCTGGACTGTTTGTCCCAGGTATACATATTCGTCAACAACTTCCAGTGTATAGTCTCCATCCTTTAGAGGGGTGGTAACGACACGGACATTTAACATTACTTTCGTCTTGTCCATGTTCATTTTAAGGCCCACTTGTTGAGAGACTTTACTGAGGCTATCGAGCATTGTGCTTAGGTCTTCTATAGTCTCAGCCATGACCACGATATCGTCAGCGAATCGGAGGTGGGATATGTACTCGCTGTTGATATTGATGCCGAGTCCACCCCAGTCCAGAAGCTTAAAAACATCTTCCAGGGCGGCGGTGAACAGTTTCGGAGATATAACGCCTTCCTGTCTCACCCCTCGCTGCAACTGGATAGGTTTCGAGTTCTGATCCTGGAGGCGAACCGACATGGTGGGCGGTGGCTTTTTAATACAGACACTTCAACACCTCGATGTATCGATGGTCAATTTGGCACCGCTGTAGAGACTGTAGCACAGCCCAGGTTTCGACTGAATCAAAGGCCTTCTCACAGTCTACAAACGCCAAGCATAGTGGCTGATTGTACTTTTCGGTCTTCTGTATAATCTGCCGCAGCGTATGTATGTGGTCTACGGTACTAAAACCTTTTCGGAAACCGGCTTGTTCGGGAGGCTGGAAGTCGTCAAACCTCCGTGCGAGACGATTCGTAATGACTCTCGAAAACAACTTGTAGACATGGCTCAGAAGTGAGATGGGTCTGTAGTTCTTCAGCAGGGTGTTGTTACCCTTTTTGAAGAAAAGCACGACCACAATTCTGTGCCATGCCTTAGGCGTTTGTCCCTCAAGTATAACGGAATTAAATAACTTCTGAAGAGCTTTTAGTACCGGTGATCCACCTGCTTTCAGAAGTTCAGCCGTAATGCCATCATCACCCGGTGCCTTGTTGTTCTTGAGCTGTTTGAGAGCCATTCTAATCTCGTACAGGCTGACGTCCGGGATATCTTCGGTATAGTGTCGGGTTAGTCTGGCTCTTGGGTCTTCAGCCAGATCGCTGACAGGCAAACGTGTGGTCTTGTACAATTGTCCATAGAACTTCTCAACTTCTTCCAGCAACTCAGTCTTATACGATATGGTCCTGCCATCCTCAGTATTCAGCTTGTTCAGTTGACTTTGTCCAACAGACAGATCTCTCGTGAACATTTTAGAGCCTTTGTTTTGCTCAATCGCCTCTTTAATACAATTTGTATTATATTGGCGTAAATCACGAGTCAGGGACTTAGAGATCTGCCTGTTTAGTTGCCGATACTGAGAAGCGTCTTCAGAGGACTGCAAAACCAACGCAGATTGCTTCCAGAGTCAGAGATTTTTTTGGTTCTGTTTGAACGGCGAGTTTTAAAAATCTTAGACCCGACCGTTTGGACAATTTCCACGAACCTCTCATTATAATAGTCCACATTCTCGCAGTCTCGTAGGCATTCGAAACGATTGTGCAACTCGAGCTGAAAGCTCTCGGGGTTTTAGAGCTGGATGGGCGCCGGTCGGAGCGTAGACTTAATCAGTCCACATCTTTCTAGCTTGGTCTTTAGATTCAATGTGCCTGTGACCATCCGGTGATCGCTTCCTGTTTTGACTGAATTGATCACGGAGACATCATTGAATATTTGCCTCCTTGTCGACAAGATGAAGTCTATCTCGTTCTTCGTTACGCCATTGGGATGCAACCATGTCCACTTCCGCTGTTTTGACTTTTTGAAGAAGGAGTTCATCATAAAGAGGCTCTCCTTCTCCATAAAGTCGGCCAGCATCTGGCCACGTGCATTTCTTACTCCATATCTAAATTGCCCCACTCTCAGCTCACCATCGCTTCGTTTGCCCAGTTTCGCGTTAAAGTCCCCCATAACAACGGTATAATGGGTCCTGGTGCTATGTAAGGCTGTAGAGATGTCCTCATACATAGTCTCTACCTCGTCGTCGGACCGAACTATAACGATCAAATTACAAGCATTTTTGGGTAACAAGTTTTCAGTTTTCAATTATGAAAAAATAACTGCGTGCGGGACCTTACTTAATGAGTAGTCCACCGCACACTTGGCAGTTTTTTTATTATTTTTTACGTGTCCTCAAAACCACTGCTACTAGAATTTGAACTAGCAATAAAATAATAAAAACCAGCCAGGTGCAAGTCAGGCTCGCGCACCAAGAGTTCTGTACTACCACACACTACTAATATGTAGATTTAATTAAGTGTCGTGTAGTTTATAGTTTGGACATATGTACTTCGACCATCCAAAAGAAAAGTGTATGATGCAATGCGTGAAAGCCAAATGATATTCAAATCGTACCAAAATGTTGTAAAGATTATCAAAACCAAATTAAAATATACATCATAGTCCTTTTCATTCTGAAAAAGTTTTCAATGCCATCTGAAAGACCATCAATAGGATGAAGTCTCTTCTTGGCCCCCCGGTGGGTGCCGATGATCCTAAAGACATTGCCAATGCATAGGTTGCCAGGTATTAGTTTCTTAAAACACTTATCAACCGTGTGCCCGTAGCGGAGAACCCCTTGGGGTCACATACGTCAGGGTTAAAACGTGCAGAGACCTTCTCTAACAGGCCAGAATAACTGCCAAAGATGTGGACAAGGCTATTAAGTGAAGATATCGATGTAAGTCCCTAGATCATGATGGTCAGCATCGAGCAACTGCAATTTGATGCTGGCCCTTATATCATGATTACCCATTTACTACACAATGTCAAAAAAATAAGAACAATTACTTCGTACAATGTGTATAAAACATTCTTACCTGTCTATAGAATTGATGAGAACTGTCGCAATCCCAGTGGTCAAAAATAAAACTGGGGACATTTCGTCCAAAAGTTATTATAGGCCTATATCCCTGGCCACGACTAACGAAGGTATGCTTATGACAGAATTTAATAAGTAAGCAGATACCTGCAACTTTATGATAATCAATTTAGATTTGGACCGGCATTAATTTGATCTGGTTTCCTATAAAATCCTGTGAGAAAAGTTAGACTGAACTCGTACCTAAAGATTTTCAAATATTAGTAGATCAACTGTGATAGATGGGCTGTCACGCTGTCCAAACCACACAAACAAGGTAAGGCAAGGTAGGTGGCTAAGCTCACAGGCCTTTTTAACCTTTATGTCAATGGGCTAAGAGCAGGGTTGACTGCTCCTATAAGCTTCACAGCTTCGGACTTCACGTCCCCAGAAGAATTTGATTGAATTTATTTAACGTTGTAGTTAAAAATATGTTCTCCCATATATTTATATGCGTCATGGTCAACTTTTCATTTAATTTTGCAACTGTTAGTTTGTAATCGTAAAAATATATTTTGTATGTTATGAAATTACAAATTAATCATTAATCATTTTCGAATTTTTCTTTACATAAGCTGTAAAAAAATTGTTTCTTGCTAAATTTCACAACGGCCAGTACCATCTATGTTTTCATTACTTGCAAATGTTAAAATATGCGGCATAAATTGCTATACATATTTTTTGATTGCGTTGACTTAGAAGCTTGATTTTTTTATGTAAATTTAATTTTGATACCTCCACGCGTTCAAAAAGGGATCTTGATGGACAGACGAGCAACGAATTTCAGAAAGAGTCCTTTTTTCTTTGAGGTACCTACGGAACACGGAACCTTAAAAACTTCAAAGCTGCCAATATAACAAAAAATACAATGTTGCCAGGCAGGTATTAAAAGCTTCTAAACCAATTGTTTTATGGAGTAGAGTCCATATATTTAAATATTTCAAGGGTATTTTTATATTTACACTTCTTTCAGTAATTGATTTTCTAAAATCTTACATTGATATCAATTAGGTTATTTGGAAAACTATATTGATTAATTATGTTAGTAGAAACAAGCGATAGAAATTCAGATACTTTGGGAACTTACATCAGTAATTTCTGTCAACACCATTCCCTCCAAAGCAGAAATGTCAAAATGGCGTCAACGCAGGACGCTTGGTATATTTCTTTACTTGGTTTAGCGGAACATTTTCGAACATCAAACCCTCCTGACATAAAAAGTTGTATTCAGTGCCTACAAGCCGTATTTAATTTCAAACCACCACAGAGGGTTGAGGCCCGGACACATTTGCAACTTGGGAATATACTGTTGACACACACTAAAAACATCGACTTGGCGAGAAATCATTTAGAGCAGAGTGTAAGTGTTTATTGGCATTATTTAATGTTTCTAAACATCTGCTGATGTACATAAAACAATCTACTTCAATCCTGTGTGGTTATTGTAATTTTATACGATTTTGACAACTTTCTCATATAATGTAAACAATGTTTTGATTTGGGTCATTTGGTGTTTTTTCCGCAGTGGTGCCTTTCGCAGACCATCAATGGGTTCGACGACGTCAAGTTCGAGGCGGCAAGCGTGCTGGCGGAGCTGTTCGAGCAGCAGGGCCAGCCGACACACTCCAAACCCATTCTACGGAAGGCCATTGAATTGTCCCAACACAGTGTTTACTGGCATTGTAGGCTTATATTCCAGCTTGCAGTAAGTTTTATTTGGTGCCTTAGATCACATATAAAATAACCAGACTTCTGGTCACACGGTCAATAGTGTCCGAACATAAACTCACCTTTTTTTCTCGGAGGTGTACTTTAGTACTATTCTTCTTCTCTGTCTAACATAGCTATTTTTATCCTTGTTACCTGTCAAACAACCATCTGGATGTCTTTTCTGTATAGTTACTGGGGTCCATTTAGAAGTTCAACTTCAAGAGTAGCTGAATTAGTTTGTCATTTTCTAAGAAATATTCCTGTTTTTTGATATAGCAAAGCATAATATCCTACATAGATTTATGCTGTTGTTAAATTTGGTTATTGTAGGCATTATCACATTGTAAAATACATTATAGTTTTACTCCTTTTGTACTGAAATAATACCTATCCAATTTTAGGTACTATTTTATATGTCTTTTTTAATAAAAAAATCGAAAAGATTTGTTACCATGATAATTGTGGTAGTTTGATAAATAACCCAGTAATTTGCAATTTTAATGCTTGAATGAAGATTTGCCTGAAGCCTGGTAACAATAAATAGAACAAATAGAATTATGTATTAATTTAATTGTTCTTTTATATTGCATACCACAATGCGGAATTAATACAACTTTTTCAGTGAAAATAAATAATGAAACATGATAATTGTAAATGAATCACACATTTAAGCCGGCGAAAATGATGCTGGGTCATATTGACCCAAGTGATTTTCAGTTGGGGAAATTTTGAAAAAAATATAATCATACATGGTTTTCTCAGTAGCTGGAGATAAAACCTCAATTCATATGATTTGTACCATAGTGTAGTAAGCAAGCGCCAGTGAATAATGGTAAAATCCCTTTTCTTGAATAAAATGGCTACAGCTCCATACATTTTTAGTTCTAAAAGAGAAATTATTTTTGTTGCCTATTGAGGTTGTTGTATTAAAACCAAATCATAATTTGATATCTAAATTAACTTAAACATCTTGGTACTACAATGACTTCGTGGTCATGTAATATTTTTTACTTTGTATTAAATTTGTTATAATTCAGCAGATAACCAGGTAATTAAGAAAAAAAACATTCGGGTCATATTGACCTTGCGTCATCGTCTGCTTTATTTTTTACACGTCATTGGTGCCGGGTTAATATATTATGGTACAGCCAGTATTGACCAGTGTGTGTTGCCAGGGATGACATATGGAACAGAGGCATGGAGGATTGCTTACTATGGGCCTCATAAGAAGGCTTAAGGTCACCCAAAAGGCAATGGAGTATGCTATGCTCAGAGTAAATCTTGAAATATAAAAATATTTTGTGAGTCTGTTGGTAATTGTGTAACTTCTAACTGATTTGATTGAATACAATGAAACTTTGGGGAGTTGTTGCTCGCACATCCGGAATGGTTTATAAAAAAAACCTGGCGAGCCATTTGTCTGAAAAAAATATTTCTATGAGATTTTTCATGATTCCAACAAATACAATATCACGCAGGCAAAGCTACAGGAAACAGCTAAATACATATACATTCTGCTTCGATTTCAGCAAATCCATGCAACAGAAAGGGAATACGAAGTTGCAAGCAGTTTGCTTGGCGTCGGTGTTGACTATGCACAGATATCAAATGCTGCCTACACAAGAGTACTATTCTTACTCAGTAGGGTAATGGTGAGTCATTCTAACTTTATTCTTTATTTTATAAACCTATGAAGTATAATTAGTGGTTGGTAGGCCCATCTGGCAGGAACTTTGTATTAAGTAAACTAAAAACGACTTCTGAAAGGATACATTGCTTTACTTTAAATATAATTATTTATGTTTGTTTTTTAAGGAGTGGACCCTTACTACTCTTTTCCATATTTTTTCGAGTTATCAATATGCTTAATGGAAAAAAAAGACATAATTTAAAGTAACATTAATATTTCAAGTTTTAAAAGCTACTTTTTAATTTTATAAGACTGTAACAGAAAAGGCAAGGTTATTTAGTACAATGCTCAGTAGTAATAGGGACATTAAGAGAATTAATTTATTGTGTGGACAGCGAAGGAGTGGAACTCCTTGCAAGGTCAGTGTTTCTCAATTCCTATAATTTGGTGACCTTCAAGGCGAGAGTAAATAGGCATGATTTGAGTTTTTGTGTGCCATCCTCGACTGTATCTTCACTTCCCACCAGGTCAGGTGAGTTGCAGTAAAATTCACTAAATAAAAAAAAAAAATAGAGAATAGATGAGTTCATAGGGAAAAGTCATTCTAAAGTCTTTATAAATTCTAAAGTACACTTTTATTTATTTGTTGATTATTTAAATAAAGTAAAAGTTAATTAATGCTATCAAAAGTTAGCAAAACCTGACCAATTAGCTGTTTGACCTGTCTCATACCACATGTAGGGAATGACTATTCAGTAATTCAAAATGGATGTTGCCAAATAATTCAATACATTTAGTATGATGCACTTTATTTTCAACTAGTGGCCCATCCCAGATTTGCACAGGTGGAAATTTATTTTTTGATCATTTTGGGATAAACATAGAGTAAATTTATCTTTATGCAGGATATTAGTTTTTTTTTTCATTAATCTTTTCATATTTTTCTTATAAAAATTTATAAGTTGTAATTTATAAGTCGATAATGTAGCATTCTAATGTTGAAAGAATTTTTTCTACTTCCTTTTGGTAATTTGCTTAATACATAATCTCAAATCATATCACAAAAGTATTCATTCCTACAAGTCTTTTTACAATGATCATTTCAAAACGAGGCAACTGTACTACAATGAAACTTTTTATATATTTTTATAGCTTTGGCTTCTAAAATTCAATATATGACTATGACAAAATTTCAATGTATTTTGTGCAAGATTCCAAAGCCATTTAAAAAAGCGCGCGTACCTGCGCCATGGCCACAGATGAGATACTAGTTACTTCATCCATGGCTAAACATCGCGTGTGATTAGGCTGTATGGATGAATTTTTGATGGTTTAAAATTTTCTTTTATTCTGTTCCTGGAAAAAGTATTGTATGCCACTGCACGCAATTAGCCATTGTAACACACGTGCTGCCTATTGTGCCACTTAGCTTCGCTTAGTGGCACAAACTAGCACTCATGTTACTATGGCTCTCATTACTTAGCAGTGGCACAAATAACCATTGTAATCGGTCCATTAGTTTTTGAGTTTATTATTTATTATAAACATACAAAAATAAACAAATCTTTCCTCTTTATAATATTAGTTGTAGATGATTATAACACAGACTGTAGGCCTAAAGGGAAAAAAATGAATTTGTTCCAGTTGCTGTTAATAGACAAGAAAATTCAAGAAGTGTTACCACTGCTCAACCAAGCGGGGCACCTAGTTGACTCATGGACCGGAAGTCCGCACCAAAAGGAGTATCTGAAAGTGTTCTTCCTTGTTCTTCAGGTATAATAAGTTAATCAATTTGATTATGACACCTTGAACTCCAAACTCCATCACGCTGTTAGGCTACAGACAAACATACACTCGAAAATCAATACCCTCCGTTATGGGTACTCAGGTTAAAATGCTTTATAATAACCAAAAAACTACATAAGCTGAATCTTACATACTGACAAAAAGTTAAAATAAATAATATCCTGTAAATCCTAAAAAAAAATCTTGCGATGCCTTATTGGTTTTAAGCAATTTCTTCAAGCTTTGGTACATGAAAGGGCTCCATACCTCAAAAGGAACCCTTATAGTATCTGTCTGTCTATCTTGTATGTCTATCTGTCTGTCAAGCAAGACTCTTTATCTCAGAAACGCGTAGAGATCTACGGTCCCTTGAAGCTGTAAAAAATGAAGCTTCTTCTTTTGTCTCATATTTTGATATTCGCAAGTAAATCAAAACCTATAGGGCACTTCCCGTTGACCTAGACTCATGTTTGGCAAGAAGTAAGGTCTCACAGCACAAGTAAAGAAAAAGTCTATTAAAAGTAGAATAGTATTTTTTTGCTATTATAAACTTACATTTACAGTAAGAGAATAGGGAATATGCATGTATTTTTTTAAACGTTCCTACTCGTTATTAAGTACATTACCAAAAACAAATATAACACAACCAAAATATTTATACTAGTCATTATTTTATTTATGCCATTAAGCTAAAAGAGCTATGCTCGGAATTTCCCTACGCGATCGAATCAGAAATGAGATCCGCCGGAGAAACAAAGTAACCAACATAGCTCACAGAATCTGAACTGAAGTGGCAGTGGGCAAGGCACATAGCTTGTAGAACAGATGACCGTTGAGACAGTAAAGTTCTCGAGTGGCGACCGCGCACTGGAAAACGTAGCGTAGGCAGACCTCCCACGCAGTGGACCGACGACCTGGTGAAGACTATGGGAAGCCACTGGATGCCGGCAGCGGAGGACCGGTCGTCGTGGAAATCCTTAGGGGAAGCCTTTCTCCAGCAGTGTACGTCTTTCGGCTGATATGATGATGAAGCTATAAAAATATATTAAAATCACTATCATTTTCGGGCGACTTAAACGCGGCCATTTTGGCGCGCTCATTCTGTGACGTCAGATTACACGACTTCGATGTCAATAAAGTTAAAGAAGTGTTTGGTTCACAAAGTTACTGAAAGTTAAAAAAGTGAGTGATAAAATCAATTTATTATCATGGAAAAGCAGAGAAAAGCTTATTATAAATATTGGGTCGTTCCTGTGTGCCAAACAACATCTAAACTGCACGACTAAGTATATTTCCATATGTCGAAAGATGCAGGTATGTATAAGGAAAAAGTGATGCAAGGCGATAAGAAGAGCCAATGTATCGTGTTTAAACTATTACGAAGATAATTTTAACATAAGCAAGGACATTATTCTGATATTCTCTGGTGTTATTCTAGCATTTACAGTAAAGAAAATAAATAAATACTAAAGAACAATATTAATTTGTGAATTATAGTCATAAAAGCGAAGACACAGGGTTGCAACTAGTTCATAATAACTTGAACATTTATTCTCACGGTAAATGGTGCCATAAAGAATTAAAATGCACAATGTTCCTGGTAATATTAATATGAGTAGCTGCATAACTTACTTTTTTTATGACTGTCAACATCCAAGGATATTAGTATGGGCAGAGAGATGCTATAATCTGATCAGGTTCTTGTACATAACTTTAGTTTAATCTATTTTAAAAACGTTTGCATCATAACAGGACAAGCCAAAGCGTTGCAACGTCAAATACGAAAAAATACCACTCCAAGAATTCACTATGGTTTACTTTTTCTTATTCACAATTGGTAAACCCTTGGCATCATCTCACCTGATGGTAAGTGACGATGATGCCGAAGATAGAAGCGGGCTTACCAAGATTTCCCAACACAATTGGGATCTGGCTATCTTATCTTAAAGCTGGAATACATCTATGCTATTAACATTGATGTTTAGCGGCAAGACTTAGATAAAATGGTGGTAGCTAGCCAGGGGGGCTTAAAAATGCCCTTCCACTAACCAAACCGAGTCTTAGAAAGTTAGACTCCGGTGGGAATCGAACCCGCGACCTCCTGATGTGAAGCTAATGGACTTAACCGTTACGCCACGGAGGCGGTTAAAAAGAAAAGTTGGAAAGTGTGTTTGTTTTATGTTATGAGTAAATAATTTTAATATCTTCTTCTTTAGCTCAAGCAGGTAACCTTGGGGTTGCGTAGGGCCGAGACTGCGTACATAATAATTTTATGTACGGGTGTAAAAAATTACGAGTTAAATTTTAAAGGGTTTTTCAGGATTAAGTATGGAGAATACAGGAAAAATTCATAGAAAAATCTATGTAAAAAAATACCTTACCATACAAACCCAAAAACGTTCTAATACGAAAATCGGTAGGTTTATAGTGCGCTGCACGTAAGGTCGTTCACTCGTCTGTGCGCCCAATCGTAGGTACACCTACATAAAACAAGTTCCGTTCCGTCCTCCCGCGTTTCCAGTTTTTAGGGTTCCGTTGTCAACAAGTAACCCTTATAGTTTCGCCATGTCTGTCCGTCTGTTTGCGGCTTAGCTCAGAGACTATAAGTACTAGAAGCTGTTAATTTCTTACAAAATCCACAGTAAGTCCTTACGAGTTTAAGTAGTAAATATTTTTGTTATATGCTTTAGTGTCGGTGGCGTAACGATTAGAGCCGCTACCTCCTGTCCGGCAGGTCGTGGTTCGAATCGTGCCACGCACCAATGTGTTTTCGAATTTTGATTTCATATGTACTTTTATCCGACGCTCTTACGGTGAAGGAAAACATCGTGAGGAAACTTGCACACGCGGAGAAACTCGAAGGTTGTGTGTGATGTTGACCAACCCGCACTCAGACCCGATCGCCCTAATTCAGGGTAGGGTCGAGCCCCTCGGTGAGGACGTATATCAGCTGATATGACAAGGTGTTTTCATTTTGTACAGGTATGTCACTACTTGATGGCGGGGCAGGTGAAGAGCGTGAAGCCGTGTCTCAAGCAGCTGCAGCAGAGCATACAGACCATCATGGCGCCTGCGTGGCCCGACGACGACAGTGAGGCTGAGTTTCTAATTACATACATCTTATCTTTGTAAGTGGGGGCTGCAGTTGCAGCGACACTTCGACCCAATGGGATCTTTTGTGTCAGCCCCTATAACCTTTGCACCCCAAACCTACTCGAAGATGTGCTGCATCAATGCAGCAATTCCGCTGATTGGAAGGTGCTTGTAGTCCTCTGGTTTTGGGGAGCCATCACCTAGGAGGTATACATACGCTTGCTAGCCAGAACATCGCAGTGACACAGTAAGTGTTCTATTGATTCTGTCTTCACCATAGGCCCTGCTGGTCGGGTCATTCGTCAGGCCGATTTTTTGCAAGTGTGCGTTTGTGGCAGCCCTGACGCGCGTCCTGCTGTTATTCCAAATGTACTTGGTTGCCCCTGTGGAGACCTCACCGATGAAGAGCTTAGAATGTTTATGTCCATCCCTGGATAGCCATGTCAATCTGTGTCTTCCCTTGGTCTGTTCCTTTAATGCCTTTATAATAGTGCTCCTTGGTAGCCCTATCCTCGGTTCTGGCCCACACATTGTTGTCTGTGATCCCATTCTAGCCAGAATTACATATATACTTACATTTATCAGGCTCACTGTATGGTGCAATCATACAATCATTTTGTTTTTTCAGCAGTTTACCTTGCCATTGCCATTTCACAATCCAGTTCACGTTTCGATCCGAACACGGCGGCCGCGCACTCATCAATCAATAGCAAATTAGATCAACCGTCCAGTGTTGCTAAACCACTCGGCAAAATACGGTGTTGTAGGTTCAAATTACGGTTTTTCTGCCATACAAAATGACCAAAACTTTAAAAAATACTGTGTTTCGACAGCGCTGATGGCAAAATTATGGTGTTTCTATGAAATTATTTAAAATTCATTACAGTAGATGGCACTGAACAACACGTAAATACGATACATCTATCGTAATTACGGTGTAGTTGGCAACACTGCTGCCGTCTATCCCCTGGATAGCACGGTTAATTGTGCCACACGGTAAGAGAGAGACAGAGGGGAGCGAAATATTTTTAACTCTTGTCCGTTTATATATCACTAGCTGTTTTCCGCGGCTTCTCCCCCGTGGATATCGAGAAAGCGGGGTTTTTTAGCCTATGTCAACTGAAATTTCATTCAGTACTCATTATATAATGAAAGATTTTTATTTTTTGATGACTTGATTTGAATTAATTGAATTGAATTTATTTTATTTTATTGCGAACTGAATTTTCTGTTTGTGGGTCCGTGGTTGCCTGAATAAATAATTATTTATTATTATTATGTTTATTTGCATTTCAAAATGGTTTAGTTATAAAGTTGTTAATGTAATATTTTTAGATCGCATCATGGACCCCTTTGGGCACAACAAAATAGGAGAAGGAAGAGAAGAGAGGAGATAACTGACCATTTTAACTGTTTGTGAAGGTTTTTTTTAATTCGGATGTGTAGTACAACCAACATACAAATCTTACTACTACTGAATACAAATCTTTGTGCTACAGACTAAGCCAAATAAACAAACATACATACACCCCAAAAACATTACCCTCAACAAGGAGATGTTTCTGTGTGCTATTTATTGTATCATCATCATCATATTAGCCGAAAATCGTCTACTGCTGGACAAAGGCCTTCCTAAGGATTTCCACAACGGCCGGTCCTGCGCTGCCCGCATCCATCGGCTTCCTGCGATCTTCACCAGGTCGCAGGTCCACCGAGTAGGAGGGCTGCCTACCTACGTCTCCCGGTGTAAGATTGCCACTCTAGAACTTTCCTGCCACAACATCCATCTGTTCTACGAGTTATGTGCCCTGTCCACTGTCACTTAAGTTTAGCGATCCTGTGAGCTATTTCGGTTACCTTGGCTATCCCATGGATCTCCTCCTTCTCCTTTGTGTACCCAACTGTCATGAAAAAAAGGATTGTGATTTGTGTGGTAAAAGTGAAACTTTTTTCACATTATAGACATTTAGAGCTACGGTACAGAGGACGAAACGATCATGGCTGCTCTGACGAGCGCCTTTCACTTTATCCCTACTCCGCGGCCGACCGTCACGTGACATGCAACACACAGACGAAAAAGTTTGAGACGATGGAAAAGTAAAATAAATTAAGTTTCAACTTCATTTACTTTTCAGCTGTGTGCGGCTCAGGGAGCGGTGAATCCTTCATGTGGCTCTCGAGGCAACAGTTGTACGTGCTAGTGTACCTGGTGACCGTCATGCACTCGGCGCAGGCCGGCTACATGGACAAGGCTCACAAGTACACCGAGAAGGCGCTCGCACAGATCGACAAATTGACATGTAAGTTAATATACATTACTTACTTACTCCGCTGGCTCAACGACCCAAAAGTGTGTCCTGCCCTCCGATACGAGAACTCGCCGTTTGTCCCGGCCTTGTGCGGTTTTGCGCCAGTCGTCAGCTTGGAGCTCGTTCACCACATCGCGCCATCGATACCTGGGGTGACCGACCGGGCGTCGACCTGTTGGTAATATACATTAAGTAAAAAGTAAATAGAAACAAGTAAAAAGCGTCGGTGGCTCAACCGGTAACGACTCGGTCCCTAGGAGGACCAGAGATACCGGATTCAAATCCAGACGACCAATGTATCAATGAGTTTTTAGTAACTTACGTATATAAACTTATCGATTGCTTTAACGGTGAAGGAAAACATCGTGAGGGAACCTGCACTTCTGATTCCGAATGTGTATGAAGGTTGCGTTGCACACGTCCGTTGGTGTAAATCTAAATGCCCTACACGTGACCGCAGGTGATGCTAAGTGCAACACCAAGCAACCGCCGTCTGTCCCTTGGATAGCACGATTAATTGTGCCACACGATAAGAGAGAAAGAGTAAATATACAGAGCAATATACGTCCTCGGCTGCATAGGCACTTACCATCAAGTGAGGTGCAGTCGAACTCACTCAAATTGTTAATAAAAAAAAGCAATATCTATGACAATCAAATTTCAAAATGTTTACTCGTAGTAGATGCGTACTTACACTCCTTCTGATGGTCATATCTATATAAAATATAAAAATGAATCCCTATTTCCCTTGGTCACGGTATACGCGTGAACGGTGGACCGATTTCACTAATTCTTTTTTTGTCGAGTTCGTTATTGTCAGGAGAAGGTTCTTAGGTAGGGTAGTGTAGTTTAGTGTAGGGTAGGGTTGGGTAGTGTAGTGTAGGGTAGTGTAGTGTAGGGTAGGGTAGGGTAGTGTAGTGTAGGGGTAGGGTAGGGTATGGAAGGGTAGTGTAGTGTAGTGTAGGGTAGTGTAAGTGTAGTGTAGTGTAGATAAGGGTAGTGAAGGGTAGTGTAGTGTAGTGTAAGGTGATACGAAGTTCGCCGGTACAGCTAGTATGTAATAGGAATACACTCTTCAATCTTCTCTTCAAGGGCAATTCAACAAATATTTAGCCTACAAAAGAAAAACGAAAATTTTAAGAAAGTAGAGTTTTATTTTTCGACATAGTCTCCTTTCAATTCAATACACTTGACCCAGCGATGCTCCAACTTTTTTAACCCGTCCAAAAAATACGATTTCCCGAGGTCTTCAAAATAGGTCTCTGTGGCGGCGATGACCTCATCATTCGACCCAAATCTTTTGCCGGCGAGTGACTTTTTCAGATTTGGGAACAAGAAGAAGTCACAGGGAGCCAAATCTGGAGAATACGGTGGATGGGGCAGCAATTCGTAGCGCAATTCGACCAATTTGGCCATGACGACTTCGGAGGTGTGAGCTGGCGCGTTGTCGTGGTGGAACAACACTTTTTTCTTTGCCAAACGAGGCCGTTTTTTTTTCAATTCGGCGTCGAATCAGCCCAATAAGTCGGAATAGTAGAGCCCCGTGATTGTTTTACCTTTCTCGAGGTAATCGATGTAGATCACACCTTGTGAGTCCCAAAAAACACTGACCATCACCTTTCCGGCCGATTGAACAGACTTCGCCTTCTTTGGAGCTCGTTCGCTGGGTAAAGTCCACTGTTTCGACTGTTCCTTGGTCTCTGGTGTGCACCAGTGAACCCATGTTTCGTCCACGGTCACAAAACGACGCAAGAACTCCGCCGGATTGCGCTGAAACAGCGCCAAACATGTCGCCGATGTGGTCTCACGGTTGCACTTGTTGTCTGGTGTGAGCAAACGCGGCAGCCATCGCGCCGATAACTTTTTCATACCCAGTTCTTCGTGCAGAATATGATGCACTGTCCCTTCTGCGATGCCTACAGTCTCAGCTATCTCGCGAATCTTCAATCGCCGGTCTGCCAACACGAGATCGTGGATTTTTTTTACGTTTTCCTCCGTAGTAGCCGTTTTCGGTGCACCTGGGCGTGGCTCATCAAAAACCGATGTGCAGCCACGAGCGAACTCGTTGAACCAATTTTTGACGGTCGCCATCGTAGGAGAAGAGTCACCGTACACAGCATCCAAGCGCTCTGTGATTTCGCTGCGCGTTTTCCCTTCCAAAAACAAGAATCTAATCACTGAACGATATTGTTCTTTTTCCATTTTTGTAAAACCGACCGACACGCTCGCTTCCAAAGGCTGTCAAAACAAAACAAATGGAGGGAAAAGATTGAAAACTTCTTAGTAGACTTTAAAAAGTATTTACTGCACGATAGTAAAACTCTTTTGTAACAACAGCGCCATCGGGCGGCGAGGCTAAGTAATAATTGAATGCCCGACGTATCTCAGAACCTACTCATTTAGGCACGAAACAAAGCGAGCGTATCGAACGCATGCCAGAGCGGTGGGCGCGCTGCGAGCCCGTTGCGGCTAGAATTACGACGAGACCACAGATGAAATAAGACCTTCAAAACGCGTGCCCTACCGCTTGCGACAAAACATATTCGCCAAATTGAATCCCATACAAACTTGCTCACAAAAGTGTCTCAGGCGCAAAAGGGCGCGCCTCGGATGCTAGCTATGTTTCGTTACAAACAGTTCTATACAATTTAATTGAGCGCGTGGCTCGGGCGCTTGCTATGTTTACCGCCGCCAAAGACCAACTTTGAAACCACTTTTTACTTCAATTAAGGATTTTTTAAGAAAAAAATGTTTTGTAATTGACTGGATATGAGGAGTGATTTTGATTTCCTCTAATTCTTTTTAGGGTTCCGTACCAAAACGGTAAAAACGTGAACCTATTATTACTAAGACTTCGCTGTCTGTCCGTCTGTTACCAGGCTGTGTTTCATGAACCGTGATAGCTAGACAGTTGAAATTTTCACAGATGGTACACATGATGTATTTTTGTTGCCACTATAACAACAAATAGTAAAAAGTAGAAAAAGTGAAAAAATAAGGGGGGTCTCCATACAAAAAACCTGTTTTTTTTAACATAAAGAAACTAACATCTTGTAATTATGATGGTACAGAACCCTTTGTACTAGCGCCATCTATTATGATGGTATAACATAAAATGGCTAAACAAGAGAGTCTACGGTCTTTAAACTAACATCAATTTTGTACCTTGTTTAATGGCAAATAAAGAATATTTGTATTTTGTATTGTATTTGTATGGAACCCTTTGGGTGCAGTTCTAACTCAAGAAAAATACATTCTTAATTCACCGTTTTTGTTCTAGTTGTAACCATAGCACTGCTGCAATTTTAATGAAAACATTATAATTTATGAATTTATTAACAAAATAAATAAAATGATTTTTTTTCTTACTATTTGCAAGTTCTTATTTTATTTATAATGAATTAAAAAACCTAAAATTTCGCACTCATCGTCTGCAGCGATTGACGTAACAGTCACGTTGCAGTACGAGCTGACAATAACTTTATTTCCATGCTGTTTCGTTCGATGTTTGAAACATCATCATCTCACCTGATGGTATGTGACGATGATGCCGAAGATGGAAGCGGGCTTACCAAGATTCCCCAACGCAATGGAGAACTGGCTATCTTATCTTCAAGCCGGAACACATCAATGTTGTTATCACTGATGTTTGGCGGCAAGACTTAGATAAGATGGTGGTAGCTAGACAGGTGGGCTTAGAAAATGCCCTACCAGGCTACCACCAACCAAACCCAGTCTTACAAGTTGACCCCACCGAATGGACTACCCATTACGCCTTGTTATTTGCGGTTGAAGGGGAGGTGATAATTTTAGGGACAGAGGAGCCTTAAGCGTTATACCCTTATTAGGCGAGTTTACATCAAGCGAGCAAGGTTCGTTTTCTTTAGTTGTTCGGTTTGATTAGCAACACTGGGCCTTATTTTTTTTACAAACAGCTTTCCCAAAGAAACTGTATGTCAAATAATATGAAAAAAAATTTTGGTCCTCTATACATTTTTGCCGATTTGATAACTTATTATGTATCGAGGACCAAAATTTTTTTTTCATATTTGACATATATAGTTTCTTTGGGAAAGTTTTTTGTAATCACGAGTACATTCATATCCTTTGCTATCAAGAACTAATTAAAAGTCACATAAGACCTGAAAACAATACACTCCTTTTTTGTGGGCAGTCGTGTAATAAGACAAAACATTACATGTAACCACAGAACACTGGCAGATATTTCCAATAAAGATTTTATTTGTTTGGAAAATAGTGTTTTCATTATTTTTTTATAGTGAAATTTCACTAAGTGTATCTCTTTTAATCGTATGAAGTTTTGTATGAAGACATCCCTGTAACTTTTGTAACGCTAGTGTCAAATGCAAAAACATAACCCTCTTTTTTCGTAGTCGGGTAAAAAAGCCGTCACTCACACGCCAAGCATGACAGAGAGAGCAAAACGTATTTCAACCTTACATAAACATGTGCAGTATGTCTTCCTTCCACTGT
Source organism: Coleophora flavipennella (assembly GCA_947284805.1). Lineage (NCBI taxonomy): Eukaryota > Metazoa > Arthropoda > Insecta > Lepidoptera > Coleophoridae > Coleophora > Coleophora flavipennella. Next base: position 5,864,536 of record OX369289.1, on the reverse strand, counting down.
TTGTCCGTACGGATATATTCGTCGTTGGCGTTGAAAAGGTTAAGAATGAAATGTTAAAGGAAAGGGGGAAGATAACATGAAAAAGTTACAAATAAAACGATATTTTTTCCAACAGCGGGTGAAGACGGCGCTCCAGTAGTACATCCAACCGCCGGCGGCGGCAGCGCCACCGCGCGCCGCGGGCTCGCCTTAGCTTGGCGGCTACGGATGGCGCTCGTTGAACACGCGGCGCTTTGCAGGCTGGTCGCCGGGGGCAAAGCGCATGCGTTGACCGAGATAGCCAGAGCCGCGAACCTATTGACCAGAGCGCCTGACAGTAAGTCACTAATATATACTTAAAGGCTAGCCCGTTGATTGAATGGCGACATTCAATTTAATGACTAGACCGAACGTTGATTGAACAAGCGTAACTCAACGTTCAATTAGTTGGCTGCGTGAAAGATAGCCCTTTGAACATGGCGGACGTAAAATCCCATACAACAAAAAGGGAGTGTGCAAAAATAAGATAAAAAAAACTGTAAATGAGCGAGCGAAGCGAGCGATAGAAGGTTTGGTCAGGTTTGAATGATTATAGAGTAAACGAGCTTACCTCCTTGGGTAGCAGAATACTACGCAGAAGAAGAAATGACGGTTTTTTATTTGGAGTATATTGGGAATATCCCATTCAATGACTTGGCTAAAGGACGCTTAGCAAAGTCGTTGAACGTTACAATTAACGACTTGGCCAGTTGTACTTTAGTCATTCAATTGAATGTCGCAATTCAATCAACGGGCTAGCCTTGCAATCAAATGGTAGATTAACCAGATGGCTGCGACATATGTACCAACACCTTATTGAATCGAAGTCTTGACAAAAGCTTTTCCAGCATGAGAAATAAGATAGCCAATTCACTACAAACAGTGTGCTCTCTCCCACACTTCCATTCCAACGTCTTTGGTATCTATGTAACTAACGTTGCTTGGTTGTTGCAGCGGCTTGCGCAGCGGCCCACACTCCGCAGCTACACTGCCTACTAGGCCTGTACGCCATGTCCATGAACTGCATGGAGGCGGCCGAGGCGCAGTTCCACACTGCCATACACGTGAGTACACAACAGCTGTACCTGTTACAGTTGCACTGCCTACTAGGCCTGTACGCCACGTCCAGAACTGCATGGAGGCGGCCAAGGCGCAGTTCCACACCGCCATACAAGTGAGTACACAACAGCTGTACCTGTTACAGCTGCACTGCCTACTAGGCCTGTACGCCACGTCCAGAACTGCATGGAGGCGGCCAAGGCGCAGTTCCACACCGCCATACAAGTGAGTACACAACAGCTGTACCTGTTACAGCTGCACTGCCTACTAGGCCTGTACGCCACGTCCAGAACTGCATGGAGGCGGCCAAGGCGCAATACAAGTGAGTACACAACAGCTGTACCTGTTACAGCTGCACTGCCTACTAGGCTTGTACGCCATGTCCAGAACTGCATGGAGGCGGCCGAGGCGCAGTTCCACACTGCCATACAAGTGAGTACACAACAGCTGTACCTGTTACAGCTGCACTGCCTACTAGGCCTGTACGCCACGTCCAGAACTGCATGGAGGCGGCCAAGGCGCAATACAAGTGAGTACACAACAGCTGTACCTGTTACAGCTGCACTGCCTACTAGGCCTGTACGCCACGTCCAGAACTGCATGGAGGCGGCCAAGGCGCAATACAAGTGAGTACACAACAGCTGTACCTGTTACAGCTGCACTGCCTACTAGGCTTGTACGCCATGTCCAGAACTGCATGGAGGCGGCCGAGGCGCAGTTCCACACTGCCATACAAGTGAGTACACAACAGCTGTACCTGTTACAGCTGCACTGCCTACTAGGCCTGTACGCCACGTCCAGAACTGCATGGAGGCGGCCAAGGCGCAATACAAGTGAGTACACAACAGCTGTACCTGTTACAGCTGCACTGCCTACTAGGCTTGTACGCCATGTCCAGAACTGCATGGAGGCGGCCGAGGCGCAGTTCCACACTGCCATACAAGTGAGTACACAACAGCTGTACCTGTTACAGCTGCACTGCCTACTAGGCCTGTACGCCACGTCCAGAACTGCATGGAGGCGGCCAAGGCGCAATACAAGTGAGTACACAACAGCTGTACCTGTTACAGCTGCACTGCCTACTAGGCTTGTACGCCATGTCCAGAACTGCATGGAGGCGGCCGAGGCGCAGTTCCACACTGCCATACAAGTGAGTACACAACAGCTGTACCTGTTACAGCTGCACTGCCTACTAGGCCTGTACGCCACGTCCAGAACTGCATGGAGGCGGCCAAGGCGCAATACAAGTGAGTACACAACAGCTGTACCTGTTACAGCTGCACTGCCTACTAGGCTTGTACGCCATGTCCAGAACTGCATGGAGGCGGCCGAGGCGCAGTTCCACACTGCCATACAAGTGAGTACACAACAGCTGTACCTGTTACAGCTGCACTGCCTACTAGGCCTGTACGCCACGTCCAGAACTGCATGGAGGCGGCCAAGGCGCAATACAAGTGAGTACACAACAGCTGTACCTGTTACAGCTGCACTGCCTACTAGGCTTGTACGCCATGTCCAGAACTGCATGGAGGCGGCCGAGGCGCAGTTCCACACTGCCATACAAGTGAGTACACAACAGCTGTACCTGTTACAGCTGCACTGCCTACTAGGCCTGTACGCCACGTCCAGAACTGCATGGAGGCGGCCAAGGCGCAATACAAGTGAGTACACAACAGCTGTACCTGTTACAGCTGCACTGCCTACTAGGCTTGTACGCCATGTCCAGAACTGCATGGAGGCGGCCGAGGCGCAGTTCCACACTGCCATACAAGTGAGTACACAACAGCTGTACCTGTTACAGCTGCACTGCCTACTAGGCCTGTACGCCACGTCCAGAACTGCATGGAGGCGGCCAAGGCGCAATACAAGTGAGTACACAACAGCTGTACCTGTTACAGCTGCACTGCCTACTAGGCTTGTACGCCATGTCCAGAACTGCATGGAGGCGGCCGAGGCGCAGTTCCACACTGCCATACAAGTGAGTACACAACAGCTGTACCTGTTACAGCTGCACTGCCTACTAGGCCTGTACGCCACGTCCAGAACTGCATGGAGGCGGCCAAGGCGCAATACAAGTGAGTACACAACAGCTGTACCTGTTACAGCTGCACTGCCTACTAGGCTTGTACGCCATGTCCAGAACTGCATGGAGACGGCCCAGGCACAGTTCCACACCGCCATACACGTGAGTACACAACAGCTGTACCAGCTGCACTGCCTACTAGGCCTGTACGCCATGTCCATGAACTGCTTGGAGGCGGAAAATAAGGGCTTATGTTATATAACACTTTAAACTTTCACGATTATTCATAATGACAAAATTGAAAACGGGGCTTAAAGGCTTATGTTTAACTTATCACCACTTATAGTAAAATATAACATCAAAAAAAACAATTTTTACTGCCAAAAATAGTAAATGATCACCAAAATTAAAACTCCATTTTATTGTGAAATTATAACCAAAATTTCTTATGTTTAACTTAACACCACTTATAGTAAAATATAACATCAAAAAAAACAATTTTTACTGCCAAAAATAGTAAATGATCACCAAAATTAAAACTCCATTTTATTGTGAAATTATAACCAAAATTTTTACATCTTGCTATCCTTTTAAAGCAAATGACTCCAAACTTATCATTGTTAACCCAAAAATAGTTCATCAAAATTTTTCTTCTTCTTCGCAGCATTCTGCTACCCTTGACTGTATAATCAATCAAACCTGACCGAACCTAATATCGCTCGCTTCGCTAGCTCATTTAGTTAAAAAAAAAAATCAAACTCAAATAACTCTTTATTGTACATCAAAATAAACAAATACATATATAAAATTTCATTAACAACTAAGAGACGACTGAGAGCGATTTCTACCAGACAACTCAGTGCTCGGAGAAAAATCAAGAAGACAAGTACTACGCGAGCAACGACAACAGAAAAATAATTGAATGATAATTTTAAACCTTAACCGGATTATACTTGTGCATAACCTAAACGTAAAAATGTTCATGAGCCTCACTGCTTTAACGAGTAGTATGTTAATGACCAGGTCTACTTCTTTGCAGCTGTACGTTTTGTCCTTTTTTGAGGCTTAAGGTGGACTTTCGAGCCAGGCGTCAGTAGCGTCAGTGACACTGCGACAGTGGCGCCGCGACAGAGCGTCAGATGAATGTACTATGAAAATGTAGAAATTGCATTCGAGCGCGGCGTCGGTGCCGCGCACGCGCTTGTAGTGTTGCTGCCGTCCACGTTCATTTTGAGGTTGTTTCAGTATAATTTCATTAAAAATGGCGTCTATCGAGGTGTTTACTGAGGCAAAAGATGAACTTTTCATTACACTGGTCTCAGTACCCATAATTATATAATTTAAGTTTGAAAGATTATAAAAATAACTGTAGGTTCAGTCTGAAATTCGAGAACATCATCTTCCTTCTCTTCTTTGAATAATTTTAGTAGATCCATGACAAATGATATGATTTAACGGGAGCTAGAGATCAGGTCGGCGAAGACAACGCGACTGCGTTTGTCGCGAGCATCCAAAGTCAACGAAGCGTCACTGACGCTGTAGACGCCGCGTCTGTGACGCCTGGCTCGAAAGCCTACCTTTAGCCAAGGTAGACGACGAGGCCGAGTTAGGGATTTTGGTAGACGACGAGGCCGAGTTAGGGATTTTTTCGAGTTCGGCAACCGATTTTTATACAACGCCGGTTGTCATCCGCTCCGATCACGTAAATGTAACCGTCGCTTGTCCACGACTTGGTCACTCCGAAACGCTGCCGCGCTACCATATAAAAACGTCGTACCTCGACTTAGTGAGAAACTCGGACAGTGTGATACATGTGCCCTTCTAACTTGACTTACTACTCTAAACTTTATCACGGACTGCTATATCCTCGAACTTGACTAGCAGAGAACGTGGCTTTTCATTTGATGGGCGGCCGGTGTACATAGCCGCGAGTACATAGCTAATTTCGGAACAGTACGCAACTGAACAATTTGTGTTTAGATTCAGTGTTACGGCCACTGATTCGGATATTTGACGGACGCGTGGCGCAGCGGTGCGTAACCGAAACAACATCACCGACAGGCACGAGGAGATTGCCCGCGTCCGCATTCGGTGCGATAATCGCAATTTTGATTTGAGCTCGTCGTTGATGTCAATGGTGACATTGAGAACCGCGTGGAGTGTAAATTGCGTCGGGCAAGTCTCGGAGTACAGATCGGCCGGAAATTTGTTGAAATTGAACAACTACCTCGGTGTTCAGTGTGCAGTGTTACTCCCTCTGGTAAGCAGGACGTCGGGAGTCTTTTGGGGACGGCGATAGGACCTGTTTTTTGTAAGCATATTGTATTGTTGTAAGAACCCCTCGACTGTCTGTGAGCATTTTTGACTCCGAGTATCTGTCACTTGGGAATTTGGGTATTTGACCCAATACGTGTTGCATTGGGCCCGATAATTGTATATTTACTCACCTATTTTGTGGTGCCCTTCGTATCATGCCCTAGTCTCATTTTGACCGAGTGGTAGATTGTCCGCCACTTACCTTGACATCGGGCATTGTTCGTATTTAGTTTTAAGGTGGCTGACAGGACGATCGGGGTTTGTGACAAGACAGTCAACGCGCGAGCTGAGCGAGCGGAGCGAGCATGCCGCAGGAGCGGCTGCGCTAAGCATCAAAACCAACTTCGCTTGAAATATTTGCTATACATGTGTTACTGCCCAATTGTTAAATTTTACTGCTCATTTGTGAATATTTTACTGTCCATTTCAGATTTTGTATTGCCCTAATTTAACCGCCCTAACAATTGTTGCACTGCCCGTGAAAATGATATATTGAACTTTTATATTTTTTCAGATGTCACAAGAACGAGATTTATGGATGTTCGCGAAACTGAATCTGGCCATTGTATACTTACGGGGGAGGCGGGACAACGACTTAGCACAGCTGATGGAACAGGTTAGAAGTGTTGCCAAAAAGAAATGTTACGTACCTACCTTGCATGAATTAAGCAAGTTTGAATCAAACCAAATTCCAATACAACATTTTTTTACTATGAGAAGAATTCTGAGTCGCTATAGCCAAATGAATTGTATCATGATTAAAATGACAGCTGTCAAATCCATAGAACTGACGAAGGCATGAAATTTTGCGTTGAAATTAAACAAAGGGCTTGTGCACAAATCACACGAGGTTTTTTCACGTGTATTTTTCTAATTCATTCATTAATCAATTACTGTTATATATGACAAATATTTTGAATGTGACTTCGCAGTATCTGTGGTTGACTTAGGAAAAAAAATAAAAGTTTAAAAAAACTAAAAACCGAATTCAAAATGAAATTCACTCAAAGTATGAAATAATATTATTATACTTAAATACACAACATTAACCAACAATTACAAAATCAAAGGTGGGTATGAATTAAATTGGAGGCTTAAAATTTTTTTTGAGGTCGTTGTCAGCAAACCATTGAAACTAAACCATTTGATATGTAAGTAACTGTGTGCTGGTACCAACCTCAAAAAAAATTGTAAGCCCCTAATTTAATTCGTACCTACCTTTGATTTCGTTATTGTTGGTTAATGTTGTGTATTTAAGTATAATATTATTCATACTTTTGAGTGAATTTCATTTTGAAGTCGGTTTTTAGTTTTTTTAATAAGATTAATAGTATTATATATAGCGGGCGGGGTCAGGCGCGGTCAAGGCCACGCGCGCCAAAATTGCGTAAAATAGACTCGCTATTTTGAAGTAGGTATATAACAAATGAAAATTTATTTTTAATGAAACCGATAAAAACTATCTATTCATGTGTAAGATTTTTTTCTTTGTTCGCACTGTAGAAAAATACACGTGAGGTCTCCTTGTACTCCACCTCCCCCAACGTGATCTGTCGTGATATTTTCGTGACCTCCCGCCCCCCCCTATCGAACCTCACGTGATTTGTGCACAAGCCCAAATACGTTTATGAGTAAAGTCAAACCGCGCTACCAGGGCGCGGCGCTGCACTGTAGCAGAGCGACGCAGATTCTTCTAACCGCACTACAGAGACGCGGCACTACGCTGCAGCGGAGCGGCGCAGCCTTATCTTTGCATTAGCAACGCTGCGCTAAGGGCCCTACCTCACTGAGACGCCATGGTTACGTAGCCATGGTTACCTCTGGCTACCAGGGGTGGGTCATAACAGGTTAAATTTAATATCTGTTATTCCTGTTACTGTGACACAAAAATACTTGTTCCAAATACCTGTTATTATATAACAGCCAGTCAAAATTCAAGTTCATCAGTCTAAAAAATACATAAATATAACATAAATTCGAAATTTATTTATTTATCGTACGTATGGCATTCATTTTACACACTGGAATAAAACAATTAAAAACATTTAAAATATGAAATTAAAAAAGAAACTTAATAGTTGCATTTCCGCAGATATGAGCTTGCGGCCTCAGTCAGGGTTTTGAAATCCTCAGCTGGTCCCTTATATCTGGTGATGGGACACTCAAATACCATTTGGTGTATGGTCTGTTTCGGATCTAATTCTAAATAGGTAGAAGTCGCGCCAAAGATGACCTATTATTACTTATTCTTTGTCTATGATAATAAATTAATAGGTCATTTTTGTCTATGCTTCTTGCCGTGAACGCATTCGCTAAGCGCAACTGCCTCTTTCACACACACGAAACTTATATTAAGCTATCTTGGAGTCAGGCCATTAATAAAAATATTAATTCGTTTTGGAACATGGCGTAGAATGAACGAAAGTATCTATACCTATACGACCTGTGTCAAAAGACGTTTGAAATGTATACATTAAGAGTGATACTTGCTGTCTTTCATAAAAGGTAGGGTAATCCTGTTATTTTGTCCGTGAAATCATCTCATTCAAAAATACTATCTCCATTTCTTTTTCCCTAAAGTGAAATGTACAAGTGAGAGTAAATAAGAGTATGTTCCGTTAGATATCGTTGTAAATTTGTAATCATCTCATTAAAAAATACTATCTCCATTTCTTTTTGTTAAAGTGAAATTGTACAAGTGAGAGTAAATAAGAGTATGTTCCGTTAGATATCGTTGTGGTTTTACATTCTATTCCATTTCCTTCGATACCGGTGAACAAATCTTTAGCAGCAGCAGTAAATTTACGAATAAATTGTACAGCTACGCTGTGCATTCTTTCTCGGGAAGCCTCCACTGTCTATAGTAGTCGGGTATACACAAATCGACAATGAACATTACATAATAGCAAATTAATATCAGACTGATGAAAAATTTACAGACAATTATGGTTTGTATGGGAGGTAGCTTACTCAGATTTTTCCTGAAATAATGATGTTCCTAGTGCAGTAGACCTTACTAAGTCCTAATCAAAGTTTCATTAAAATCGTTAGAGCCATTTTTTTAAATAAAATCAAACAACCTGGACTTGTATGGGTGGTAACTTTTCCGTTTTTTCTTGGAATAATGGACCACCGCATACTGTAGGTCATATACTGTTACAGTAACAAACCGACTTTCATCAAAATCTAGAGCCATTTTTGGGTGTAAAAATAATATCAAAGTGATTTTTTTACTATGGTATTATAACTCTAAAAAATCAAGATAAGGAAAATTTGAAAAATACGCCTGGAGATAGTATTGCCGTAACCCAAATTTCACCCAAATCCGTTCATTTTTTTGGGAATTAGAGCACCGGATGGATGTAAACATACATATTTTTTTTACTATTAGTGTAAGACAATCGATGCCCATCAAACAATATCTCAACTTCGATTTTTTTGTCATCCATCACACTACTTTCTTCACTCCTTAGTCGCTCGAAAGAAGAAGGATACTAGGTTACTAAATCACTTACTTATATTTAATGATATTTTAATTTAAAATATCGATCTGTTCCTCAAATATCGTATTACCAGTCTTTCCTACAAAATACTGATAACAGGCTGTGACTGCATAACATTGTGTTTTTCACAAATACTAGATAACAGGCAGTGACCGCGCTATGAGGTGATCCGCCGAAGAGGCTGTTATTTCGAGTAACAGATATTTGTAGCTGGCAGTAACAGGTACGGACTGTTCCATAAAAATACTGGTGACTTTTACCTGTTACGATAAATATGCCTCACTACTACTGGCCTTCTGTTGCCAAATGGAGTAGCCAGTGGCGACCATCTGTCATGCGCTATCTCATAAAAATGGTTGATTTTGCATTTCTACAATGAATCTTTCTGTATCGAAACTCATTATGCGTCCGTTTAGGCGGCCGGTTGGACACTGAGTGAGTGAGACGCAGCTTGCATTTTTTTAGTGTCGGTGAGGTAGGACCCTTAGACAGGAAACACGGTTCTTGGCCTTGCTTCATCATCATCATATCAGCCGGACAAAGGCCTCCCCCAAGGATTTCCACGACGACCGGTCCTGCGCTGCCCGCATCCATCGGCTTCCCGCGATCTTCACCAGGTCGTCGGTCCACCGCGTGGGAGGCCTGCCTACGCTACGTTTTCGGTCGCCACTCGAGAACTTTACGGCCCTATCGGCCATCTGTTCTACGAGCTATGTGCCCTGCCCACTGCCACTTCAGTTTAGTTGTTAAGTTGTTACCGAATATGTATACCTGGGACAAACAGTCCAGTTAGGTAGGTCCAACTTCGAGAAAGAGATCAATCGTCGAATCCAACTCGGCTGGGCAGCGTTCGGGAAGCTTTGCAATATCTCCCAGATGCCGCAGTGTCTTAAGACCAAGGTCTTTGACCAATGTGTGTTGCCAGTGATGACTTACGGAACTGAAACATGGTCGCTTACTATGGGCCTCATAAGAAGGCTCAAGGTCACCCAAAGGGCAATGGAGCGTGCTATGCTCGGAGTTTCTCTGCGTGATCGAATCAGAAACGAGGAGATCCGTAAGAGAACCAAAGTAACCGACATAGCTCTCAGAATTGCTAAACTTAAGTGGCAGTGGGCGGGGCACATTGCTCGTAAAACAGATGGCCGATGGGGCAGTAAAGTTCTCGAGTGGCGACCGCGCATCGGAAAACGTAGCATAGGCATGCCTCCCACGCGATGGACCGATGACCTGGTGAAGATCGCGGGAAGCCGATGGATGCGGGCAGCGCAGGACCGGCCGTCGTGGAAATCCTTGGTGGAGGCCTTTGTCCAGCAGTGGACGTCCATCGGCTGATATTATAATGATGATGATGATATTATAAGGCCATTAAGCGAAAATTTTAGAAGAATATGTGTTCCAGATAAAGAACTTTTCGTCGACGAATCTCTGATATTATTCAGGGGAAGATTGGCATTCAGGCAATACATAAAAACAAAAAAGGCTCGTTATGGAATAAAGTTTAATGAACTAACTAGTGCTTCGTACTCAATATACAAATGTACTCCGGAATAGACAATGATCCAGAAGCTGGGTCTAAAAAGACAAAAACTATTGCAACCTTATCTTTTGAAGGGCTACCATGTATTGTATTCATGGAAAACTTCTATAATGATGTCCTATGCCTATGTCCAGCAGTGGACGTCCTTCGGCTGATATGATGATGACGATGATTGAAAAATACAGCTGTACAAATGCTTTTCGAAAGCATTACTTATATTTCATCAGATCTACTATACAAAGGCGCTAAGTCGCGCTAATAACATTGAAATGGAAATAATATTAAAGTGGCGGCAACACATACAGGTAAAGCCAGAGGCATTATAGTGGCCACGCGATATAGAAATCTATTTGTAGTAGATCTGTGATCTCAATACTGTCATTTTGTTTTACTACCACAGACGTACGAATTTGTCAATTTAAAAAATATTTTTATAGGATATTTTTTTGTTACTGTTGTATTTTTTTTGTTTTCAATAATATTTCGAATATGAGGCGAATAAACTAGTCAATAAAACAACAAAAACTAAAAAGGTACCAAATGGCCTTGAAATAATTCCCGCGTAAAACAAATTTGTGAACGGAAAACAATGTCGGTAACATACCTTTGGCACTTTTTTGCAGCTGTCATTTTAATCTTTAGTCTATGCTTTACTTACTCTATCGTTGGCAAGACAGAGCTAAAAAAAATTCGCTCTCCTAGGGAAATCCTATGTTTTTCGTTGGCACCATTTGGTTGCAACAATTCGCCAACGAATCGCCATGTGATTAGCTTTACGTTCGAACTTTTGTTTGGGTATTTTAATGAATGTTTGAACTGCAAATGAGGAGGCTATAGGATACCAGCATGATAAACTTTATGGCCATTTGAATTGATGACGCTCTTACGGTGTAGGAAAACATCAGCACACGCCTGCAAAGAAACTTGAAGGTTATGTGAGAAGTCGACCAATCCGCACTAGGCCCGCGTCGTCGACTAAGGCCCAATCGCCCTAATTAGGGTAGGCTCTAGCCCTTCGGTAGGGACGTATAAGAGCTGATATGATGAATTGATGAAAGTTGAGGTGTAAACGGAACAATAAAAACTTTACCTGTTTTATTTTATGTGAAAATTGAAATGTTGGTAAATGTTTGAATTTATAAATTGTTTACAGGTGCGACCAGAAGCCCTGCCTCCTTACGCGCACGGCCTGAGAGCGGCTAGCTACTACGTATTAGGGCTGCAGGCCTTCTTCCAAGCGCGGTATAACGAGGCCAAGTAAGTATAACTGAAGTTGATCCTCTCCTAGTGTAGTTTATGTTAGTAGTATAGTAGCCTCCTTACGCGCTCGGCTAGACAGCGTCTACGTATTAGGGCTGCATTCCGTTTTCCAAGTGTTGTATAATGAGGTCAATCTAGAATATGATGTGCAGGTTTCCTCGCGTTGATCCCCTTCGCCATTAAAGCAATCTACATGGTGGCGCAAAAGTAATGTCAAAATGTGAATTGGCTACCATTTTGTTAGAAATAAAAAATTCTGTTTTCATGAAAAGTTTATTTGAAGGCGTAAAATTTATGCCAACGGCGCCAGCTATCCGTTCTTCGTATGCCACTTATTAGGGGGGCGACAATATATTGGCGGTCAGTCAAGATCAGTGACGATTCTTCACGTAGTGTTAGGTAGTGTAACGAAAATGATTGATATCAAATACCCTTTAAAATTCCGTTATATTCGACGGTGGAATAATGGAAAAGAATACTAGAGGTAAAATAAAATTATAATTTAAAATATATAAAGTTAATAATTGGATATATGAAAAAAAGGTTGGTGACCGCAGGATGATATGAAAAATTCTTAAAAACAAAATTAATTAAATAGGGTCAAATTTAGGAAGTTTAGAACCTATTACTAAAAATAGAACGAAAAGTATGAACATGAGCTTACATTGAATATTTGAAGATTTAAGAATTGTAGAGTGGACGACCCATACGTATAGATCGTTTTCTGTTAATTTTGTGATATATCTTAAATTGTATGTAAAAAGACACACATAAAACAACTTAAATTAAACACTGATTAAAGTTCATAAAATACCATGGGTTCTTGGTCGGGAAATCTGAAGGAAAATGGAGTATGTTCACGTATCGAGTATGTTCAAATGGAGTATCTTCACGTAGTGTTAGGTAGTGTAACGAAAATGATTGATATCAAATACCCCTTAAAATTCCGTTATATTCGACGGTGGAATAATGGAAAAGAATACTAGAGGTAAAAATAAAATTATAATTTAAAATATATAAAGTTAATAATTGGATATATGAAAAAAAGGTTGGTGACCGCAGGATGATATGAAAAATTCTTAAAAACAAAATTAATTAAATAGGGTCAAATTTAGGAAGTTTAAAACCTATTACTAAAAATAGAACGAAAAGTATGAACATGAGCTTACATTGAATATTTGAAGATTTAAGAATTGTAGAGTGGACGATCCATACGTATAGATCGTTTTCTGTTAACTTTGTGATATATCTTAAATTGTATGTAAAAAGACACACATAAAACAACTTAAATTAAACACTGATTAAAGTTCATAAAATACCATGGGTTCTTGGTCGGGAAATCTGAAGGAAAATGGAGTATGTACTTCCCTTAACTGCTGGCTCGATGGAAGTTGCTTAGGGCGATGGCAAAGCAAACATGCTGCTTCAGCGAAGATTAGTACAGTAAATTGTCCAGCCTGCTGGGCCTGTGGTACCAATACGTCTTTCACAGATTTCCTCGGTGTTATATGGCCAGTAAAAAGGTAAAGGTACACCCTAAAAATGCAAAAGAATACCAATTTAGCATAGTGCAAATCGTAAAGGAAAAATGAAAACGAAAGTAGGAAGTACGAACCTTGAAATTTCGGCAGGGTTCCGATATTTGTTAAAAAAAAACTGCACAAAACATATATTGCAAAATGAACTAGAAATAAATTTTACTAATATTTCCCAGTCTAAAAAAATGTGCGGTCACCATTTCAGCTGTTCTTTTCCAAAAATCATTCACATGTCAGATGCCACCTTTTAAAATTTTCCTCTGACACGCCAAAAGGAACGAAACCAAACGAACGAGAATCTAATTTAAAAGAGTTTTTAATCTTGGGACGAAATGTTTGTTTACGTCACAGTAGTTAGTAGCCTATTGATGATGGGAGCGTCGGTGGCGCAAAGGTTAGGGCCGCTACCACCTATCCGGGAGGTCGTGGTACAAATCCTGCCACGCACTAATGTGTTTTCGTATTTCGATTTCATATGTACGTTTATCCGACGCTCTTACGGTGAAGGAAAACATCGCGAGGAAACCTGCAAAGCCTGCAAAGAAACTCGAAGGTTGTGTGTGAAGTCGACCAACCCGCACTTGGCCCTCGTGGTCGAGTAAGGCCCGTTCGCCCTGATTCAGGGTAAGCTCCAGCCCCTCCGTGAGGACTTATATGAGCTGATATGATGATGTAAAATTTATGACATTAATTTCGAAAAAAATATATCGCTATAAATGGCCACCTCCCAAGTTGTGTTTGTTTTATGGCAATCTGAATTGTTGCTTGTAAAACATCTGACTCGAAATTGGCGATTTCTTCTTCTCTTGAAAGCCTTGAGGCTTGCAAGGTTTGTGGTTTGTTGTGGTAAACGCGAGATTAAAAAAAACCCTAAAGTAAGAAGTCTGGCGCCGTTAGATCAGGCGATCTGGACGACCAGTTCAAACCTCCAAAACGAGTGATAAATCGCCCCGGAAATTGGTGTCTCAAATGCAGTTACAATAATTCCACGTTCTTCAGGTGTGCATCGCTCCATGGCTTATTGACAACTAATTCCCTATCTGTCTACAACATAGATGTCAAAGCACAGTGACATTTGACGCCATTTGCTAAAATTAAGGCACTTTCGCATTATACTTTTAAGCCACCCTGTGTGTACGTGATTTGAAAAACTCATTGGTACATTTTAAAAATAATAATATTAGAGAATTAATCACACAAGTGCATTGATATTGTGATAATTTAATTTTAATTTTTAATTTAAGTTATGACTACACTACTTAACGTGGTATATTGCATAGAACGTACACATGGTCAGCTGGTCCCAAACTAGGATTCCCTGTACTATGGGAAGCCAGAGACTGATATACATAACACACAGCAAACAATCCTGTTCGTCACACGACCCACTATCCTGGTCCCAGCAAATTTAATTCTATTACCATCATCATATCAGCCGAAAGGCGTCCACTGCTGGACAAAGGCCTCCTCCAAGAGTTTCCATGACGACCGGTCCTTGCGCTGCCCGCATCCAGTGGCTTCCCGCGACCTTCACCAGGTCGTCAGTCCACAATGCGTAAATGCGTTTCGAAAAATTTTCCGAGATCACTACTGCTAAATTAAAGGGTGGAGAACAACATAGGACACTATAAATGCATAAAACTTAATACGCACCCAGAATATATCCATGCGGGCGAAGCCGCGGGTAAAAGCTAGTAGGGCTATAAGTCTCACATTGTTTCAACTAATAATCCTTTTTGCAGGCGGTATCTCCGAGAAACGTTGAAAATGGCGAACGCGGAAGACCTGAACCGACTGACCTCCTGTTCCCTAGTGTTGCTAGGGCACATATTCCTGTCCATAAACAACTCGCGGGAGAGCATGAACATGGTAACACCGGCGATGCAGCTCGCGAGCAAGATACCGGACGTGAATGTCCAGTTGTGGGCCTCCGCTATACTGAAAGGTATCTTTCTTATTTTCCACTGTATTTGTCATTACACATATCATAGTAAATTGTATAGCCACGCTCTACATACTTTGTAGCGTATCCTTCACTGTCTGGCATAAAGAAATGAACATTCAAATATACGCTGCCTAGTAGCAAATAAATAGATTGTGTAGCTACGCTGTGCATACTTTCTAGCGAAGCCTTCATCGTATGTCTTGATCACACTAATATTATAAAGGCGAAAGTTTATGATTGTGTATGTTTGTTATTTGTTCACGCAAAACTACTGAACGGATCTGGCTGAAATTTGGTAGGTAGACAGATTAGGACCTGGATTAACACATAGGCTCCTTTTTTTACGCTCGCGAGCCACTTGCGGCTCGCGCACTGCGCACCCTCGAAAAGTCGTAGAAACGTCCACGCGGGTGAAGCCGCGGGAAACAGCTAGTAGAGCATATACATATACAAATCAACAATAAACATTACACTTAGTATCGAAGAATAATAACCTAACCACTCCGGGAGTGCCGACAGAAGTGTAAACTTTTTACTTTTTACAGTTTTATAAGTTTTGACCCTCCGAGTGTTCCTGGTAAGGTGTCGGTATCGTTGTCGATCACGGTGTCGCGTGTTCAATGGTTTTTCTCAGATCAAAAAAATGCCCAACACACCTAAAGAAGTTTTCACTTCCAAAAATTGGAATAATGTACCCCCCATACAAATCCAGGTTGTTGCTTTTTCTCAAAAATGACTGTAACGATTTTAATGAAACCCAGTTTGTTACGTTTTTATAACTCTATATGGCCTACACGGTAATTTGTTGTCCCAAGAAAACTCGGAATAATACCTCCTATACAAATTCAGGTTAATGTTTGTTACTTTTTCTCTAAAATGGCTCTAACGATTTAACAACACTAGGACATAATAAGACTTACTGCACTGGATAGTTATTTATTACAGGAAAAATCTGAATACGGCACCTCACAAACCCAAACTATTTATTAATTTTATATCAAATCTGATATTATAAAAAAATAAATAAAAATACTAAAATAGTAAATAATTATTTATTAAAACTTAAATAAATTGGCGGTATTTTAGTTTATTTAGAGGAATCTGTTTAATAATTGATAATCCACGATTAAATTTACTTAATTTATTAATTTTATATATCAATGTTAAAAAAATATTTTAAAATAAAAATAATATTTAAAAATGTATATAATAAACTAAATCAAATCAAGATGTAGATTATAATTAAGAATATAATGGATTACAATAAAAATATTTAAATGAATATAAATTTGTAAAAATTAAGCTTTATTCTTTGCTACTAAGTAAACATAATGTTTATTGTTGTTTTATACTACGACAGACGGTGAAAGCTTCGCGAGAAAGTATAGATAAATAAATATTTTGGAACAAATCACACATGGTCATCTGGCCCCAAAGTAGGATTCCCTGTGTTATGGGAACCAGAGACTGATATAAATACTTATATACGTTTAAATACATACATATATATATGTATAACATCCAGACACAGAACAAACAAATCTGCTAATCACACAAATGTTTGCCCTAGGTGGGGATCGAACCCACAACTCTCGGATCAGTAGTCAAGAGCACTAACCAATGAGCCACTGAGTCAGTCAGTGCAGTATGCACAGCATGGCTGTACAATTTATTTACTAAGATAGCAACCCAAAAAATCAACAGTCGGCCCTTTTCGTTTTTCATAAATGGTTCACTATTAATAATATTATCTTTTGCTTAACACTGATGTCGATTCGATGTAACATGATTTAACTTATTTGACAGGACTAAACTAAACCTAAGCATTCTGTCGTTGTCTTTTGATACAGAAAAAAACGACAGAAAGCGTAAATTTATTTTAGTCCTGTCCACGATTTAACTATTTGTGTTACATCGAATCTGCACCATTGGCGAAACAAGTGTTATGCTATTTAGAACCACAAAAAAATAATAATGAGACCATTCGAGTATCAACGGCGAGTACATAACCCAACTCCGATTCGCTGACGATATCGTGCTCACGGCTCAGACTATGGAAGACCTAAGCACAATGCTCGATGGCCTCAGTAAAGTCTCTCAACAAGTGGGTCTTAAAATGATCATGGGCAAGACAAAAATAATGTTAAATGTTCGTGTCGCACCCACCCTTCTAAACTTTGGATACTCTACACTGAAAGTTGTTGACGAATGTGTGTACCTGGGGCAAACAGTCCAGCTTTTACTTTACTTACTATTAATAATTAATAGTATGTAAAGAACAATTCGACAAGGAGGCAAAGATTCAATGATGTCTCCGTGATCAATTCAGTCAAAACAGGAAGCGATCACCGGATGGTCAGAGGCACATTGAATCTAAACCAAGCTAGAAAGATGTCGACTGATGAAGTCTACGCTCCGACCAGCGCCCATCCAGCTCCAAAACCCCGAGAGCTTTCAGCTCGAGTTGCACAATCGTTTCGAATGCCTAGGAGACTGCGAGAATGTGGACGATTATAATGACAGGTTCGTGGAAATTGTTCAAACGGTCGGGTCTAAGATTTTTAAAACTCGCCGTTCAAACAGAACCAAAAAAATCTCCGACTTCACCAGCAACCTCATGGAAGAAAGACGCAGATTGGTTTTGCAGTCCTCTGAAGACGCTACTCAGTATCGGCAGCTAAACAGGCAGATCTCTAAGTCCCTAACTCGCGATTTACGCCAATATAATACAAATTGTATTAAAGAGGCGATTGAGCACAACAAAGGCTCAAAAGTGTTCGCGAGAGATCTGTCTGCTGGACAAAGCCAACTGACCAAGCTGAAGACTGAGGATGGCAGGACCATATCGTCTAAGACTGAGTTGCTGGAAGAAGTTGAGAAGTTCTATGGACAATTGTACAAGACCACACGTTTGCCTGTCAGTGATCTGGCTGAAGACCCAAGAGCCAGACTATCCCGGACGTCAGCCTGTACGAGATTAGAATGGCTCTCAAACAGCTCAAGAACAACAAGGCACCGAGTGATGATGGAATTACGGCTGAACTTCTGAAAGCAGGTGGATCACCGGTACTAAGGTCTTTGACCAGTGTGTGTTGCCAGTGATGACTTACGGAACTGAGACATGGTCGCTTACTATGGGCCTCATAAGAAGGCTCAAGGTCACCCAAAGGGCAATGGAGCGTGCTATGCTCGGAGTTTCTCTGCGTGATCGAATCAGAAACGAGGAGATCCGCAGGAGAACTAAAGTAACCGACATAGCTCACAGAATCGCTAAACTGAAGTGGCAGTGGGCAGGGCACATAGCTCGTAGAACAGATGGCCGATGGGGCAGTAAAGTTCTCGAGTGGCGACCGCTCACCGGAAAACGTAGCGTAGGCAGACCTCCCACGCGGTGGACCGATGACCCGGTGAAGGTCGCGGGAAGCCGATGGATGCGGGCAGCACAGGGACCGGTCGTCGTGGAAATCCTTGGGGGAGGCCTTTGTCCAGCAGTGGACGATTTGTGGCTGATATGATGATGATGATGAAAGAACAATTATGTTACACAATTAATTTATTTCAGATTTTTACGGCCTAGTTGAAAAGTACAAGTACATGTAAAGAACAATTATGTTACACAATTAATTTATTTCAGATCTTTACGGCCTAGTTGAAAAGTACAAGTACATGTAAAGAACAATTATGTTACACAATTAATTTATTTCAGATCTTTACGGCCTAGTTGAAAAGTACAAGTACATGTAAAGAACAATTATGTTACACAATTAATTTATTTCAGATCTTTACGGCCTAGTTGAAAAGTACAAGTACATGTAAAGAACAATTATGTTACACAATTAATTTATTTCAGATCTTTACGGCCTCATTGTAAAGTACAAGTAGC
Source organism: Coleophora flavipennella (assembly GCA_947284805.1). NCBI lineage: Eukaryota > Metazoa > Arthropoda > Insecta > Lepidoptera > Coleophoridae > Coleophora > Coleophora flavipennella. The sequence continues at coordinate 5,845,451 of OX369289.1, read as the reverse complement.
TGTAAAGAACAATTATGTTACACAATTAATTTATTTCAGATCTTTACGGCCTCATTGTAAAGTACAAGTACCTGTAAAGAACAATTATGTTACATATTAATTTATTTCAGATCTTTACGGCCTTGTTGTGCAGTACAAGTACCTGTAAAAAATAATTTTACTTTACTTACTATTAATAATTAATAGTAAGTAAAGAACAATTATGTTAGATAATTAATTTATTTCAGATATTTACGGCCTAGTTGTAAAGTACAAGTACCTGTATAGAACAATTATGTTATTTAATTAATTTATTTCAGATCTTTACGGCCTAGCCGGGGACACCGAGCGCGAATATGAAGCGTACCAAATGCACAACAACTTCTCCGAAGCGCTTCTCAAGGACCAGTATCAAGCCACGCAGTTGCCTCAGCATGCGCTGGTGCAGTGGACCAGCGGCCCTCCCCCCGCGCTACCGCCCCCGCCTTAGACAACACCATAGACAAGATAGACTTGTGGTGACAACACTAGAGACAAGATAGACTTAGGTAAGACGGTGTAAATAGACAGTTCCAAGCCACACAGTTGCCTCAACATGTTTTAGTGCAGTGAACTAGAACTTCGTGCTGCCGCTCCCGATAGACAAGATAGACTTGTGGTGACAACACTAGAGACAAGATAGACTTTGTATAATATGGTGTATATAGACAATACCAAACCACACAGTTGCCTCAACATGTTTCAGTGCAGTGAATTAACTCTCCACTTGCGCTGCCGCCGTTAACAAGATAAGCTTTTGGTGACTACACTAAGGGAAAAGATAGACGTACATCAAATTCGATTCGGCTAGATTTTTTATTTCAATAATTTAATTGTTTAAATTGCTACAACATGGGTCAATATAGTTGTACACAGGCCAGCACATCAAGCTACACACTTTGGACTTTGTACCGTTCTTATGCCGAATGCGTATATATCAGAATCGCACTACGAGTGTATAGCTTGATGGGCTGGCCTCTGTACATTAAGTTTGATTCGGCTAGATTTTTTTTACAATAATTTAATTGTTTAAATTGACTACACTAAAGGACAAGATAGACGTAAATTGAATTCGATTCGGCTAGATTTCGGATTTAAATTGTTTAATTGTTTAAATTGACTACACTAAGGGACAAGATAGACGTACATTGAATTCGATTCGGCTAGATTTCGGATTTAAATTGTTTAATTGTTTAAATTGACTACACTAAGGGACAAAATAGACTTACATTGAATTCGATTCGGCTAGATTTCGGATTTAATTAATTGTTTAAATTGACTACACTAAGGGACAAGATAGACGTACATTCAATTCGATTCGGCTAGATTTCGGATTTAAATTGTTTAATTGTTTAAATTGACTACACTAAGGGACAAGATAGACGTACATTGAATTTTATTCGGCTAGAATTTTGATTTAAATTGTTTAAATTGACTACACTCAGGGATAAGATAGACGTACATTGAATTCGATTCGGCTAGATTTTTGATTTAAATTGTTTAATTGTTTAAATTGACTAATCTATAATGACTGCACTTTGTAGTTATCTTGAATAAAAAAAATAATATCGTTACTGCTTCGACGCCTCTTTTTATGATGATGCATTTATTAAAATCGGCAAAGTGCGAGTCGGACTCGCGTGAAGAGGTTTCCGTAGCATTCCGTTTTCTGTAAGAATGTTAAGTATTTTTGAGGGTTTTCTTGTAAACTATAAAAGAGACCCTACATCCCCAATTTTTTTCAAAAGTTTAGTTAAGTTAAATGACAAATAAAAGTGTTATCTATCTTTCTATCAAATTTTCGATTTTTTTTTATGTTCTTTAATATAAAATTTAAAATTCTAAAAAAAGTATTAGTAATGTATAAAACATTTTTTTTTTTAATTTGCGCTTAGTAGTTTTGGAGATTTCGCAAACTGTATACATACCAAATTTTATGCGTCCAGATTTGTCTTTTTATCTTACTTTTTTTCTGACTGACAGACCTTTTCGTTCTGTTCGTTTTTCATTAGATGCACAGAACCCTAAAACTGAGGTGTTTCTGTTAATTGTGCCACTGAATTTATTATTGACTTCGTCTATTTGTATGTTGATCAACGTTCTTATTAGACAAGTGACAATAAAAATATCATATCACACGTGATAAGTGTAATTTCAATATCGCAATAACAAGAATCAAAATATGTGTCGCGAAATGTTACTGGCGATTTAGAGTTAAATTACAGTGGTGTGTAACGGTAAGTTTTTTAATCCAAACACTATGTAGGTCATATTTACCCAACTGCTCAAGAAAAGAGGGAGGGTAATGTTTTTGAGTGCATGTGTAGTATGTATATACGAGTATTATGTTCTTTGGTTGAGCTTAAACGGTTTTATGGATTGTAAGTATTTTTTCGCTAATATGACTTAACCTCATGAATGGCATAGTACATATTTGAAGCAGTTGGGTAATTTTTATAGTTTGTTAAAGACGACAAAAGGTCAATTTTTTAATTTCTTTTTCATGTGACCCTGATTATTTGCTTGAATTAGCGAGCTAACACTGACTAAAGTTCTGTTGGCGAACTGTATTACCTCCTGAGTTGCTTCCCAAATATTTTCGTAACCCTATGTCTCACGACACAGGTAGTCTTCTTAAAATATTTTGGCAACCCTATGTCTCACTATACAGGCAGTCTGGTTTTCCTAAAATATTTTGGCAACCCTAAGTCTCACTGTACAGGCAGTCTGGTTTTCCTAAAATATTTTGGCAACCCTATGTCTCACGGTACAGGTAGTCTTACTAAAATATTTTGGCAACCCTATGTCTTACTGTACAGGCAGTCTGGTTTTCTTAAAATATTTTGGCAACCCTATGTCTCACGGTACAGGTAGTCTTCCTAAAATATTTTGACAACCCTAAGTCTCACTGTACAGTCAGTCTCGTTTTCTTAAAATATTTTGGCAACTTCATGTCTTACAGTACAGGCAGTCTGGTTTTCCTAAAATATTTTGGCAACCCTATGTCACTGTGCAGCAGACGGGTGATCGCTATTACATTCAACTATTTGACTATTTTTGTGCACTCAGTTTTTTTTGTCATAATAATGCAAACAAAAGGCAGTACATTTTAACTGTGACTCACCCTTCAAACTGAAAAATAATAATTTAAGTTTAAGTGTACTAAAATAATGAAATAGTATCGTGACATAGCGGTCATCATAGTACGGCCCTACAGTAGATAAAATTTACCTAAATTGATTCTATTGTAGTGAAGCGCACTCAAACTTTTAATAATAAAAAAAATATGTCATCTTGACTAAGCAAGATTCTTCTCGCGATATACACAAGTAGCACGGCTTTCGGACGACTAAATAGGAAGCTAGAACGTGGTATTCGCTCGCTCGCCGCCACACAGTCCCGCCCGTAACAGACTAGTAAAACAAGTAGGCCAGTCAAAATCAATACAATAAAAAAAACATCGCAAAAGCGCATATTATATTCTCTACGATTTCAGGAGGATTATGCTAGTTCCCCGGAGATTAATTTATAGCCAAGTTTGCAACACTGAAAACCCTGTGCTGCTCTCATTGTGCTCAAACAATGCGAAATTCTGGATTTTTCGAAAAAACTGAAACTAGTGACCGATTTTTGCAGTTTTTCGAGCACCATGGGAAAATCTCAATGCACAGGGTTGGCGATGTTGCAGGTTGTTCTTGACCGGCCTAAAGGTTCCCTGTCAATATATTATGAACTTATCATTGAGTAATAAGCAGTGATCGGAATAGGTAGAGTGAGTTCGCGAGAGGACATAACATGGATTTGTTAAAACCACCAAAAAATGTTTTTTTTTTAAATTCATAATTGATATTTTTTGGTTAATCCTGTAAACCCGCGACGTACTATTGTTTTTCGGAGCAAGCAGAGCAACTGTAGATCCATGATCTTTAACGTATGTATATAGTGATTTATTTTCAATCGTGGGCTTTTAGAGATATATAGAAATGTTTTAACAAAAAATTAAATACTTAGTCATCGCATAGGTTTTAGTTACTTAGTCACTGCGCAAAGATAAAATTAAAAGTAAATTAAAGTATTTGGTGGTTTTAACAACTCCATGTTATGTCCTCTCGCGAATTTTGGGCATTTATACTGTAAATATTCCGATCACTGTAATCAGCTGATCGATTTTTTGACAAGTGATTTTTTTGTTGTGAATTGACAATAGATTTGTTAGAGAATGTTGTTCAGTTTTGTCGTTCACCTCCTGAAATGCGTCCGTCGTCGCGTCGTACGACCAGTCACACTTTATGATAATTATTTTTACTTATAATAATTCAGAATTTCATTTATTCTAGATAATTCACTTATTATCTTCAAATAAATCACGCGTAAAACTTTAAGTGATCTTTCTTTATAGTTAAAATTTTGTTAAACGCGTAAAATAAAATAAATTATTGGTAGGTACTTAGTTTTCCTATACAGTAGCATAGTAAAAGGAAACAACTAGTAGGTTATCTTCATACAATGGTACATCGCGCGGTTTGTATGTGTGCGCACCTCAGTAGGCACGCACGCACACTACAATAATAACGTTGCAGTAGCCTTAAATCGTTGTTATTATTGTAGTGTGCGTGCGTGCCTACTGACGCGCACACACACAAACCGCGCGATGTACCATGTATGAAGATAACCTAATAATTATTTCCTTATACTATGACAGTAGGTTAATTTAACTACTAGATTTGTTTTACATGAATTTTCTATGTATATCATTGCTGGGTATTGTTTAGTGTACCTATTGTAAATAAAAAATATAGTTTTTAGATTATTTTGTAGTATAGTTTTTCGAGATTCCTCTGTAAACTTTTTCAGTTTTTAACAATTGATATAAAATATTCTGCGGTAATTTATTTGAAGTTAGATAATTCTTTTTAATTTTTTTTGGCATTTTATTTAATTTTACTTTCTTGCATATATATTTTTATTGCTAAGTATTAAAATAAGTTTGTCCATCTGGGCTAAAAAAACTTTGTAAAGTAAGACATCACGCCAAAGGAGAGCAAAACTATGTCTTATTTTACCCAGTAAAAAGTAAAATTAAAACAAAACAAAAGAAAAATATTTGAAAAAAATCTAAGGACTGATTATTGTACATATTATGATGTATTATTAAATGTGAACTTGGGAATGAACCAAAACTTATATTTATTAACTATCGAATATTTTTTAAATTAACTTAATTAATTTCTTTAGGGTTTTATATTCAGTGATAATAATGTGAAATTTTCAGTTTGTTAATGTTTCAATGAAATTAAATAATTTTATTTTAAAAGATTCCAATACCTAATTACCTGTTCTGTACGTTTTGATATAAGTAATTATTTTTAAAAGGCTACGTGCACATCTAGTAACAAAGTGGTAGTGCATGATACTGAATAGTAGCATATGTAATCGTATCAGCTTATATACGTCACCACCGAGGGGCTCGAGCCTCCCCTGAATTATGTAATACATCACATCACATGTATAGCATATGTACATCACCGCTATACAACAGCATATAAAATCAGAAAACTAGATGTGTACTGTTTAAGGGCTTGCGCATACCTGCTTTTGTACTGTTCCGTAGTCGAAAAGGGATGTCAAGTGCAGTCCGATTTGGTTTTATCTGAACGTGACCGAAATCGTAAAGACTACAAGTGCGGGGTGACCCTTTGTTTGCTGAAAAGCGGCCAATACCATCTACCATACAATTGTCCTAGGCAGACCTCCTACTCGATGGACCGACGACCTGGTGAAGGTCGCGGGAAGCAGCTGGATGCGGGCGGCTCAGGACCGGTCTTTGTGTAAATCCTTGCGGGAGGCCTTTGTCCATCAATTGACGTCTTTCGGCTGATATAATGATGATACAATTTGCCGGTTTCCAAAAATTGTCACCCTATATTTGATATTGGCTGATGCCTGCCGCATTCGCCTCCGTGGATATCGAGAGTGACCGGGGTTTTTTTTAGCCAATGTCCATCCTGAAATTCCATTCTAACTAATGGTGTAAGATTTTTTTAAAATCGGATGAGTACTGAGTAGTTTCGAAGATTACCTCCTACATACAAACTTTACATTTTTAGTATAGACTAGCTGTGCCCGCGATTTCGTCCGCTTGGAGGTTTTGAATTTTCCCACGGGAACTCTTGAATTTTTCGGGATAAAAAGTATCCTATATGTTAAGCCGGACTATAAGGAACCACCATACAAAATTTCGTCAAAATCGGCCTGATAGTTTTTGCGTGATGCGCGAAAATACAGACAGACACAAAGAGAAAAATTCCAAAAGTTGTTGTTTTGGCCTCTATATCGTTAGTAATGTCCACCACAGTTATTATTTTCTAAAAATATTTTATGTATACAAACACGGCCTCGTTACAGTTGTAATAAATTATATTACCAGTATGTATAGATTTCAGTTGATATTTCAGTTCACGTACAGCCCCTACCTAACAACATCAAACCGCGTTCACATAAAGCCATATTGCACTGTAGGCGCAGTGTGTTGCTCTTTGTCTTGTCTTCTATCTCGATGTAACTCAGTCCACAAAAGTATCGTATGCGCAGGGTCCAGCGAGCTTGTATGGCGACGTCTTAGTTGAGCGGTTGATCAATACACCACCACGTTTAAATGTACACAGGCCAGCACATCAAGCTAAACACTTTGGAGTTCCGTTCTTATGCCGTTTGCGTATGGATCAGAATCGCACTATATTTGTTATGCTGACCTCTGTACAAGGCTCTGGGAAGGGTAAAACAAAAGTCATTGAGATTCGCGTAGGTTTATATGTACTGTCGGACTATGGAGAGTATTACATTATCATAGATATATGATTCTAGATGTAGCCCAATGATCATTTTGATACCACACTGCAAAATATGATTTTTAAAAAGTGGCGTGTATGCTCAATAGCCGAATAATTAAAGCTTATTAGCGTAGGTTTCTTGATTTGTTTATTCTGTAGTTCAGACTCTTTACGATATGTCGCTTACAATTCAAACGCAATGATAACTCTAAGTCCGGTATGTATAAATTACTCTTTGGGTCAACCTCTTAACTAGAAGTCGCTATTAACATTGCTTCCATTAGGATTTACACAAAGACCATTATTGCGTACCCTAAGTGCTGTAATCGTTTCTACAGCCGTACGGATGCGCACGAATTTGTCTGTCAATAGTATCATCACAGTGTAAAAATCCATACATACAGTAGTCCAACGCCTTTGATGATTGTGTCAAAGCTGGCATACATAACTAGTCACTGTCGCTGCATGCTGGCAATATGCTGGCGTTTCTAATTAATTGTCCCGAGCGGTGACTAGGCCATTAGGGCTCGACGTTCCCCATCTTGCTCTCGGCCCCTGCAGGTTTTCCCTGTCTAGACGTCTCCGTTGGACGACTGTATAGATTTTTGGTCACAATTGGTAAAACATCTCACCTGGTGGTGACAATGTTGCCGAAGATGGAAGCGGGCTTACCAAGATTCCCCAACGCAATGGGGAACTGGCTATCTTATCAGGCTTACAGTAGCTCAGCGAATGTACTTGCGCAGAGCAACGGAAGGGTACTTGCGGGGGCAGCGGGCGGCGAGGCACAGCCAGTTTGGCAGGCGGACTACAGGCTAGTTAGTACCTACGCCGGTGGCGCATTGCGCGACATCAAAGGCGTTGCGCTACTGTAAGCCATAACGTAATATGTACATGCTAATACTGTGGTTAGGGTATGAAGTATTAGACTTTTGCAACTGACTGTACATGCATCCATTGAAATATTGTCAATCAACCTTATTATTGTCGGCGATCGGCAATCACTAGCCTAAGCTAAATGTATGACTTTGTAAATGCGGAACTTTAAATGCAACTATTGTACACGAACGTAGGTATTATTTAAGTAACTCCCTGACAGTCGGATGTGGCCTTACAGGAAGGGTACACTTGCTGTTGTTAATATGTAAATAAAAGTTGAATTAAATGAAATTATAAAATATATGTTTTTTGCTATAAAATATTATAATGTATTTTATTTAAAACTTACGACCCTTTTCACGGCATTAAGGCGAGGCTTTTTCTTTACGTGTAAAGAGTGAAGAAAATAACCGCACTTATTCAATGGTTTCTCGTTTCAATCAAAAACTACAATGAAAGTTTAAAAAATTATAAACTTACTTTTGGGACTTATTTAATCCCAATATAACTTATTGGGATTTTTTTTATATCGATGCTCAATCGTGTTTCTAATAGCTTTTGACTTTAAGAAACATCATCAACAATACGGGGTTTTTTTAACCTTGGGTTTTCTAACGTCTAGGAGTAATAGACGTCAAAAATAACGAAAATCTATAATACTACCGCCTATATTAGCAATATTTCGAGACTGCATTAACGTACAATTTTTTTTTTACAAGTGGTAAGCCCTTGCCATCATCTCACATGATGGTAAGTGACGATGATGCCGAATATGGAAGCGGGCTTCCCTCGCAATGGGGAACTTAGCCAGTTCCCTATTGGAAGCGAAGTCTTATCTTAAAGCCGGAACACATCAATGTTGTTAGTATTGATATTTGGCGGCAAGACTTAGATAAGATGGTGGTAGCTAGCAGGGGTGGGTCATAACAGGTTAAATTTAATATCTGTTATTCCTGTTACTGTGACACAAAAATACTTGTTCCAAATACCTGTTATTATATAACAGCCAGTCAAAATTCAAGTTCATCAGTCTAAAAAATACATAAATATAACATAAATTCGAAATTTATTTATTTATCGTACGTATGGCATTCATTTTACACACTGGAATAAAACAATTAAAAACATTTAAAATATGAAATTAAAAAAGAAACTTAATAGTTGCATTTCCGCAGATATGAGCTTGCGGCCTCAGTCAGGGTTTTGAAATCCTCAGCTGGTCCCTTATATCTGGTGATGGGACACTCAAATACCATTTGGTGTATGGTCTGTTTCGGATCTAATTCTAAATAGGTAGAAGTCGCGCCAAAGATGACCTATTATTACTTATTCTTTGTCTATGATAATAAATTAATAGGTCATTTTTGTCTATGCTTCTTGCCGTGAACGCATTCGCTAAGCGCAACTGCCTCTTTCACACACACGAAACTTATATTAAGCTATCTTGGAGTCAGGCCATTAATAAAAATATTAATTCGTTTTGGAACATGGCGTAGAATGAACGAAAGTATCTATACCTATACGACCTGTGTCAAAAGACGTTTGAAATGTATACATTAAGAGTGATACTTGCTGTCTTTCATAAAAGGTAGGGTAATCCTGTTATTTTGTCCGTGAAATCATCTCATTCAAAAATACTATCTCCATTTCTTTTTCCCTAAAGTGAAATGTACAAGTGAGAGTAAATAAGAGTATGTTCCGTTAGATATCGTTGTAAATTTGTAATCATCTCATTAAAAAATACTATCTCCATTTCTTTTTGTTAAAGTGAAATTGTACAAGTGAGAGTAAATAAGAGTATGTTCCGTTAGATATCGTTGTGGTTTTACATTCTATTCCATTTCCTTCGATACCGGTGAACAAATCTTTAGCAGCAGCAGTAAATTTACGAATAAATTGTACAGCTACGCTGTGCATTCTTTCTCGGGAAGCCTCCACTGTCTATAGTAGTCGGGTATACACAAATCGACAATGAACATTACATAATAGCAAATTAATATCAGACTGATGAAAAATTTACAGACAATTATGGTTTGTATGGGAGGTAGCTTACTCAGATTTTTCCTGAAATAATGATGTTCCTAGTGCAGTAGACCTTACTAAGTCCTAATCAAAGTTTCATTAAAATCGTTAGAGCCATTTTTTTAAATAAAATCAAACAACCTGGACTTGTATGGGTGGTAACTTTTCCGTTTTTTCTTGGAATAATGGACCACCGCATACTGTAGGTCATATACTGTTACAGTAACAAACCGACTTTCATCAAAATCTAGAGCCATTTTTGGGTGTAAAAATAATATCAAAGTGATTTTTTTACTATGGTATTATAACTCTAAAAAATCAAGATAAGGAAAATTTGAAAAATACGCCTGGAGATAGTATTGCCGTAACCCAAATTTCACCCAAATCCGTTCATTTTTTTGGGAATTAGAGCACCGGATGGATGTAAACATACATATTTTTTTTACTATTAGTGTAAGACAATCGATGCCCATCAAACAATATCTCAACTTCGATTTTTTTGTCATCCATCACACTACTTTCTTCACTCCTTAGTCGCTCGAAAGAAGAAGGATACTAGGTTACTAAATCACTTACTTATATTTAATGATATTTTAATTTAAAATATCGATCTGTTCCTCAAATATCGTATTACCAGTCTTTCCTACAAAATACTGATAACAGGCTGTGACTGCATAACATTGTGTTTTTCACAAATACTAGATAACAGGCAGTGACCGCGCTATGAGGTGATCCGCCGAAGAGGCTGTTATTTCGAGTAACAGATATTTGTAGCTGGCAGTAACAGGTACGGACTGTTCCATAAAAATACTGGTGACTTTTACCTGTTACGATAAATATGCCTCACTACTAGTAGCTAGGCCCGGCGGGCTTAGAAAATGCCCTTTTACCAACCTAACCGAGTCTTACATAGTTCGATTACGTCGGGAATCGAACCCGCGACCTCCTGATGTCAAACAAATTGCCTTAACCATTGCGCCACGGAGGTGGTTAAGTACAATAGAATAAAGCTTACCTATATCCTCTGCTCCATTAAATACTTTCCCATGCTACCCAAAAAAATGAAAATTCCGATCTACAATTGCATATACTCATAAAATATATTTATAATTTTGTGTAAGAATCATTATAATCGTTTTTGGCGTTTGGAACGAGTAAGATAATTTTGCGAATATTACAGAAAACGTTTATTTTTTTTCGATTTTTTCCCGTCAAAAGTGATAGCAATAAAACAAATATTAAACTTAAATTTTATTTTTGATTACACTTACTGTATATGTGTACATATTTTTTTCAAATACAGGGTGTTCAGGCGAGGTGGGGGGGAGGGGGGGGGGGGGGAGTGAACTCGCGTTTACTTTGCAAGGGTGCTACTATGACGCGCGGCACTTCTTTTGCGTTTGACTGCAACTCACCTGATGGTAAGTGATGATGCAGTCGAGAATGGTACACGCAAACTCAAATAATGCTTATTCACTCTTGCCTTGAAAATCCCCAAATTATAGGAATCGGGTAAACACTGACGCAGGCAAGGACTTCTTGGACATTTAGTAGCAATGGAGACTCGGGACCACATCGTGCTTTTTGCGTGCGCGCATATTACCAAAACTCTAATTCCATAGTAACTGCTTCAGCGTTTGATGATATCAGCTCATAATCACGTCCCCACCGATTCACTCGAACCTACCCTGAATTAGGGCGATCGGGCCTTAGTCGACCACGCGGGCCCAGTGCGGGTTGGTCGACTTCACACACAACCTGTGAGTTTCTCCGCAGGCGTGTGCAGGTTTCCTCACGATGTTTTCCTTCACCGTAAGAGCGTCGGATAAACGAACATATGAAATCTAAATTCGAAATCACATTGGTACGTGGCAGGATTCGAACCACGACCTCCCGGACAGGAGGCGGTGGCCCTAGCTGTTACTTCACCGATGCTTAGCGTTTATATCGAAGTAACTATCGAACACGCAGTGCCCCAAGCGAGAATAGCATAAGAAGATGGATTGAAATGTTTGAATAATATTTCAAATCCCAAACAGAAGCTATTTGCGGACTGTGAGAATCGAAGAAACCGTTGAAGAAGTGAGGCGATCAGTTCGTGTAGATCCTTCACTTTCAGTAAGAAAACGTTCCCAACAACTGCAGATAAAACAAGTTTACATGTACTTTTGAAGAAGGACTTGCATCTCAAGGCTTACAAAATTCAACTAGTGCAAGAACTGAAACCTACAGATTCCATAAATCGGGTAAATTTTGTTCCAAGAAATGATAAGATTCAGGTTCTTTAATAACATCCTTTTTAGTGACAAGGCCAACTTTCACTTGAATGGACACGTGAACAAACAAAATTGCCGATATTGAGCTCCGGATAATCCGAAATTAAAAGATCAGAGACCACTTCATAGCCATGTCCGCTCAAGGCATCATTGGACCATTTTTTTCGAAGATGAGGGAGAACGTGCAGTAACTGTAAACAGTGATCGTTATTGTGACATAAGAATTTTTTTGGCCTCCCAGCTGCAAAAATTTGAGGCATTTAATTCTAGGACTTGGTTCTAACAAGATGGCGCCACTAGCCACACGTCTGGCTGTCAATGGCAGCTGTGACTGGTTCCCCAACAAAGTGATGTGGATTTCCCGATGGGGTAGCATTGAATGGCCTCCCAGGAGTCCAGATTTGAGTCCTTTGGACTATTTCTTGTAAGAGTGTTGTTTATGAAAATAAAACAGAAATGGCAGGGTGCCAAGAGCCACGTGCCGAGGCGTTTTCGAGAATTTGCGTTCACGGTTTGAGGAGTGTCTGATTTTTAAGAAATTATTCTCCATATAATACACTTTCTTAAATATATCATTAACTTGGGAAATTATTTGTATTGAGAAGAAAGCATTAAAAAAGACGTCCCTGTATTTGGTCCATCCATTTAGGAGAAGAAAGCATTCAAAAAGAGGTCTTTTATGCAAGTTGGGGTATGTTTGGCGCATTGCAAACGTATTTCCACAGATAATCGTATTCCTTAACTTCATAAGGCTGGACGTAATGCCGCGAATCGGGTGTTGGTCGCCAAGTTGTTCTTGAGGTAGAAGGTTTCGCGGAGGATGGGGGCTGGGGTATATGTGATTCAGTTCAAAGCCTCTTGGGATTCAGTACTACAAGCCAAGGTTGATACCGCGACTGATGCTTTTTATGATGTCTTGTACAAGATTTTTAACATATGTGTCTTATGTTTTTAAAATAAGTGCAGACTTAAAGTAAAATCAGTATCATATCCCATTTGGTTTTCCGCCGAACTAATCTACGATGTCCGCCGCAAGGCTGTTTTATACAAAGAGTGGAAAAGGTTAAAAAAATCGAGACGTCTATATCTTTTCTTTTCAAGAGCTTTCCTTGCAAATATTCCTGATCTTGACCATGACAGGGCTAACGCTGACGATAATACTTGTTCTGCCAATCGCATTGGCGTTAACAAAATAACACCTAGTGACGTCGACTTTGCATTGCGTAGGCTCAAGCCCCGGAGTTCGGTCGGCCCTGACTGTGTCCCACCTTATATTGTTAAGGCGTGCCGGGATCAACTTGTAACGGTTATTTGTTTTATTTTCAACCTGGCTCTTGTAACTGGGAGATATCCCACGCATTGGAAGGTTACCCGTGTTGTTCCAATTCCGAAAACTAGTGACAAAACTTGTGTAGAGAACTACCAGCCTATTGCTATTTTGTCCTCACTTGCGAAGCTATTTGAGTCGATTCTTCATAGCAAAATCACGGACCAAGTGAGAGCCCAACTGATTGACTCACAGCATGGATTCAGATCAGGCCGATCAGTTAACACTAACCTCTTAACACTAGTCGATTACGTTTCCCAGAATATGGATAGAGGTACTCAGGTGGACGTGGTTTACTTCGACTTTCTCAAGGCCTTTGACCGTGTCGACAATGATGTCCTACTTCGAAAGATCAGTGCTCTCGGCTTCACGCCTAGGTTGCTTATCTTAATAGCAGATTACCTTTGCGACCGCCAGCAGTTTGTTCGCCATGGGGATTTTGTTTCTAGTTCATATCACACTCGTTCTGGTGTAAGCCAAGGTTCTATTCTTGGACCTCTACTTTTCACCTTAATGATTAACGACTTAAACAAGGTTCTCAAGCGCTCAATGTGCTTACTGTATGCGGATGACCTTAAGTTTGTTTTTAGCGTGAAGCAGGAGTCCGATTTTGACTTGCTTCAGGAGGATATTGATGCAGTGTACAAGTGGAGTGTAGCCAATAAACTACTGTTTAACACTAATAAATGCTGCACCATGTCCTATACACAATCTGTCAATCCCTTACGTGCAAGGTATCTGCTTGGAGAGAAAGAAATCCCCCGTGTTGGTTCTGTTAGGGACCTCGGAGTACTCTTCGATCCGGGGCTCACGTTCCGTGAGCATGTTCAAACCCTAGTTGCCAACTGCTACGGTAGGCTTGGATTCGTACTACGAAACGCTCGGGATTTCCGCGATCCTAAAGCTATACAACTTGTGTACACGGCACTTGTGCGAACCAAAATTGAGACAGCCTCAACTGTCTGGAATCCTTAAGAGGATAAATACAAGAAAAAGTTTGGGTACTACCCATTCATGTACCCCACGAAGTTTCTTCTTGGAGTACTTGGCCTTAATTCCTTGGAAACACGAAGAAACTGTGAACTTATGACGGGCGCCTGCCGGATATTGAGGGGTGAAATACAATGCCCTCAGTTGACGAGTATCTTGCGTCTATTTACGCCCGACAAGCGCATGGCACTTCGTAGGCCGCGCTGGCTCGCGCCGCCGCTGTGCCGCACCGTGGCGCGGCGTCACTCGCCGCTCTTGCGCGCACTCCACATGCTGAACGAAATGCTCGAGGCGGCGCCGCACCACTGGGCCGGCCTATTCCAAGAGTGTTTGAGATTTTGTGAAAGGGATGGAAGGGTGAGTTCTGTTGGTGTATGAGTTACTAGTGTTAATAAATGTATTTGTTATTTTTATGTAGGCACTTATTTTCATAATAATATTTTGATAATACTGTCAATAGGTAATAACTGTAATGCAGTGTTATAAAGAAAATAAATAAATAAAATAAATGTGTGTAAATATATACTTTGCCATACGTCGCGTGCGCGCGCCACGCCGTTGAGTCGCTCATAAGCTCATTTTGCCCGGAGTTCACGCGAGAGACGGAAGTAAAGTTTAAAAGTGAGTTGCAGTACATCAAGACAAGACTAAGAATATTACAATGTAAGTAAATTGATTCTTTTTTGTACGTATATCTTATCTATCTATGAATAAAATTAATACAAGGAGTAACAAATAGTTCTGAACTGAATATGGCCGACGAGCACAAAAACCCACTCCTTTAGATAATATTGTTTAATAACTTGTGATTGTTGTAATTAAATACTTATTTTATTTCATTAATCCGTGATATGAAAGTTTCCTTCAAAGGTACATAGGTACCTGTAAGTATTTGAGTTAGGTAGCTAATACCTAATAGTACCTACGCCAACATGGACACTCTCTGCCGCTCTCTAGATTGCGATCTCACCCCCTCGTCACTCAGATTGGTTACGGTTTGGTTGTCGAACGTATAGGATTTCGCCGCCATTTTGTTTGATCCGTCCTTGAGTCCTTTTTTGAATTGTCATTTCTGGCCCGTTGTGTGCTAGTGTGGTGATCGATCGCCACTACGATCAATTACTAAAATAACTTTAATGAGCATTGCAGGCGTATTCACTACAAATGGAGACCTCCCCTCCCGAGGGCTGGACGTAATGCGGCGGATCAGGCCCCAAGTTGTTCTTCCGGTAGAAGGTCTCGCGGAGGATGGCCATGCGGCCGCGGTGAGTGTCCTTTTGGAGCAGTCGCGACTGCTTCTGCTGCCAACCATAGTCCCAGCTCGACACGGCTCGAAAATAAAACCTGGGGCACAGATATGAAGATACTAGTTACTTCGTCCTGGGGGAGTTGTCTGGCATTTTAATGTTACCTAGTGAAGTACCTATAATGAAGGGTATTTTTGGGTTCCGTACATGCAATGAGAAAAGGAACCCTTATAAGATTACTCATGTGTCTGTCTGTCCGTCTGTCACGCCCGATTTACTCACAATCATTTGTTACATATGTGTACAGAGTTTTATGACTGATAATTTAGATTTTGGGGGACAAAACTAGAAAATTAAAAAATAACTAAAGTGCATCATGCCACGTATCAAATTTAAGACTATGCTTTTAAGTCTTTAGCGAATTGACTAAAAACTGGGGCGAAGCCCTAAGGCAACAGCTAGCCCTACTAATATTATAAATGTAAAAGTTTGTATGTATTGATGTTTGTTACTCTTTTACGCTTCAACCACTGGACGGATCGGGATGAAACTTGGCACACATATAGGTTAGGTCCTGGAATAGAATATAGCCTACTTTTTACTCCGAGAAAACGTCTTATTCCCTCGGGAAAATCGAAAACAAAGCGGGCGGACGGCTAGTTTATTATATTTTTTAAAAGCTGCCCAGGGGGCCAGGGAGGGCCCTGATCCCCCACTGGCGACGCTTATGAAACCCTGGGCAGATTTTAGGTACGATAATAGACTTAAAAAATGGCCACCAAAACTATTTGGCTGAAACTTGGTCAGAGATTTTTAATTTCACTAATTAAAAAAATCTGTTGTGGTACTTACCTATCTTCCGGTGGCTTCTTATACCTCGTAGTCAAGTACTTAGCAGCGAACCCTTTCTCCGTGCTCCCGTACAATATGTCCAGCACTTCAGGCTCGATGGGCTTCATCATGTCGATTGTTTCCGATTGGGCAACTTCACGCTCTGGCACTGTTATCGGGAGGTCCACTTTCTCTTCTAATTTCTACAGATGATATACAGAGGAGAAAATTGAGACTTTTTAATTCTTATTATTGGCACCAGGGCGGTCGAGCGTTATTCGCAGTCTCCCAGGCATGTATACTAAACATACTATTTTTTGTGTGAAATCGAGTATTTAGATAGACTTGGAATGTAAAACATTACTCTCAACGGGCTAATAAGGTCACTCAAAGGGCGTTGGAGCGAGCTATGCTCGGAGCTTTCCTACGTCTAAGCATATATATAAGTGTTCAATTATATTATGAACTTATAGAGTTTACAATTTAGGCTTTAGCTGGTTAAGTAATAATTAGTTTGCAACACCATTGTAGTAATTGAATGGCAACCCAGCTATAAAAAGGTCACCTTCCTTCTGAACTGTACTCTGCAAGACGTGTTCTCTATTTAATTACAATTTAACTAATTATTACAGTCCATTTCTATACCTAGATTAAAGCTTGCTTTTTATTTAACTATACAATTAGTACTAACATACCCACGTGATCGAATCAGAAATTAACGAAGACCTATCTAACGAAAGAGAACTAAAGTTACAGACAGATCACAGAATCTGTAAGCTTAAATGGCAGTGGGCGGGGCACATATTTCAAACTGACGGCCGTTGGGTAAAGTTGTCGAAAGGCGACCGCGCTCCAGAAGACATAGCGTAGGAATGCCTTCCACTCGGACCGATGACCTGGTGAATGTCAAGGGAAGTCGCTTGATGAGGGCAGCACAGGACTGGTCGCTGTGGAAATCTTTGGGGAGGCCTGTCAGTGGAAGTCTTTCGGATGATTTGATTAGGTAGGTAGGTACTTAAGTAATTTGAATTGGCACCTCATCATATCAGCTATAAGACGTCACTTGCTGGTCCAATAATAATGTATTTATAATCTGTCAGTTAAGCAAGGACAGAGGCGGATTATCCCTAAGGCAAACTGGGCACGTGTCTAGGGGCGCGCGTACGTAGGTTTTTAAACAAAGAAAATAATTCACAAAATTAAAAATTATTAAATAAAATAGATAATTTTATAGAGATGTAGAGCTTCCGAAGCGTGTTCCGCCTTCTTGATTATTCCTACATCGCTAGATTTTATAATACAAGTTGGTAAGATACAACTGGCAATGTTGCGCATTCGTCGCGTCGATCGCGAACATCGGACGTCGTTGCTAGATTGCGGGAATGAGGGTGCGGCGCGGAGACGGGAGCTAAGAAGCTGGCCGGCGCTGAACGAGTGACACGACTATTAATTTTATTTTTACTCATCATTACAGCTCATATACGTCCCCACCGAGGGGCTCGAGCCTACCCTGAATCAGGGCGATTAGGCCTTAGTCGACCACGCTGGCCCAGTGCGGGTTGGTCGACTTCACACACAACCTTCGAGTTTCTTCGCAGGCGTGTGCAGGTTTCCTCACGATGTTTTCCTTCACCGTTAAAGCAATCGGTAAGTATGTACGTAAGTTTTTTGAAAATCTCATTGGTACATTGGCCATCCAGATTTGAACCCGGTACCTCTGGTTAGATGGACCGAGTCGTTACCGGTTGAGCCACCGACGCTTTATTTTTACTATTTTTTGACAATTGTCATTGAGTGTGATTAATTTGTGTGAAAATTTGTAATATATGGCCGCTAGAGGGGCGCTCTCGACATTTGATCCGCCTCTGAGCAAAGAACATTTGGTTATTTTTTAAATTCATAATTGGTAAGCCCTTGGCATCATCTCACCTGATGGTAAGTGACGATGATGCCGAAGATGGAAGCGGGCTTACCAAGATTCCCCAACGCAATGGAGAACTGGCTATCTTATCTTCAAGCCGGAACACATCAATATTGTTAACACTGATGTTTGGCGGCAAGACTTAGATAAGATGGTGGTAGCTAGCCAGGGGGGCTTAGAAAATGCCCTACCACCAACCAAACCGAGTCTCACAAGTTGACCCCACCGGGAATCGAACCCGCGACCTCCTGGTGTGAAGCGAATAAACTAACCATTACGCCACGGAGGCGATTGAAAGTAGTAGTAGTTGTAGTAAGTATTTGTACAAAAGTTGGTACGTTCCTACTTTGCGGGGCACGGGTCTCTTCCTAAACTAGGGAAGGTTAGGATGTTCTCCACACACGGGGGCCAAGTCGGAGTTGCTCGAGTTTGTAGGGCTAGTGACGAATCTGTCAGAATTTCTCCAAGCCGCCTATAAGTATAAGGCAACTGATATGATTTAACACTTTGAGGGTGAGTGGTGCGCGAACCGCATGCGGCTCGCGAGCGTGGTCATTAATTTTCCCAGATCCCCAGGAAACTATATCAAAGTAAATATATTAGTACTAATATACAGTATGGACACTCCCTGCCGCTCTCTAGATTGCGACCTCACCTCCTCGTTACCCAGATTGATACAGATTAGTTACAGTTTGGTTGTGGAACGTATAGGATTTCGCCGCCTTTTTGTTTGTTCCGTAATTCCTTTTTTGAAATGTCATTTCTAAGTCGTTGTATGAAGTGTCCAAGGTGTGACTATATCGAACTATTCTGAGTAGCAGTCTATGTCACTTTCCACCCGCTCAACTATTTCTTTGCAAAAAATTACATCAGTAGCTCAGTTGCGACGCCGACATGCGCGGGGGTGTAAAAGAGTTTCCCCAGATCCCTCTGGAACATTGTCAGGCTATGCTGATTAGTAGAGGGAAGGGCAGGGGCGGATCTACGATTTCAATTTGGAGGGGGGGGCGGCTTCTGACAAAGTTCGGAAGGAGCTAGGTTAGTAACTAATTAGTAATCTGTGGCTAGGTCTACAATCACAAGTCTTACATAATGGCGATGTTATACACTAAAAACAATAAAATGGATGGGGGTGGGCAAAATGGATTTGATGGAATTGCAGAACGGAAAACTTTTTCAATTCCTGGATGAAAAATATTCTCTCAGGGTGGGGGGTACAATTTACCAATCTGAGTTGCCACACGGAACTAAACACTCACTTTTATTGCCAAAAAGGAATCATGTGACTACTTTATTGATTTATCGTTTCCACGAAACCAACTTGCATGTTGAACCTCGCACGCTGCAAAAGGACGCTGCTTATGGACACTCCTCTGATCAGATTGTTTTGATGAGAATTTGTGCAGAAGGCATCTCAATCCTTTTGGAAAAGGCGGTGTAATGACTATTTATACTTACTATCCAGCAGCGAGCAAAGTGGCAGTCATCCCCTCCAAATTTAAGAATCGATCAGTGACTTGGTACTGAGATGTAGATAAATCATGTAGGAGATAAGCTATGTTTAAGTTCTAGTATATAAAGTAGATAGGTTTTAGTAAAGAATCATTAACATCTGAAGAATGGTTGTATTGACTGGATACGATTGTACCACATTATCAAAGTATATATATATTAGTACACATTACTATCAAATGAAGCTGTCGTTTTACTGCATGGAAGGATCCACATTACAACTCGTCCATTGCAGTGGCCCATGGCCGCAATGAGCAAGTACATCTAGGACTCGATAATATTGTTGGAGTTGTTTGTGAACTCTTAATTGTATATCAAAATATACAATTATAGATAGAGAATAGTAGTAGCATGCACAAATACGGACTTATCTCAAACAGGGATCTCTTCTTTGTTACTTTGAGAACACAAAAGGGCATATTTAAGAGACCGGTTGATAAACTTTGTCCATTGCCATATGTCAACTAAGGGCTTGTGCACAAATTACGTGAAGTTCGATAGAGGGAGAGGGGGTCACGAAAAAATCACAACAGTGAACGTACAAAGAAAAAAATCTACCACATGAGTAGATAGTTTTTCGCGGTTTCATTAAAAATAAATCTTCACTTTTTAAATACTTCAAAATAGCGAGTCTACTTTGCGAAATTTTGGCGCGCGTGACCTTGACTGCGCTTGACCCCGCCCGCTATATACAATACTATTAATCTTGAAATTATGTTGAATTTAATTTTTAATTTAATCTAAATAAAAAAAGATAAACCTAAGAGAGCAGTCTTCTTCTTCTTTTCGAGTCGACGGCAAACTCAGATAGTCGCATCCCAAAACTGAGCCACGCAAATTGCCTTGTCAGTGGCCTGCATCAAGTCCTCCCGCGTGCAGGTGACAGGGCAAGAAGGACACGTAATGAGGTGGTCCATCGTTTGAGGGACCGCACCACACCTACAGTCCAGGTTCGTATCTCCAATGAATCCTCACCTGAACAAGTTTTCTTTACTTCGGCCGACTTGAGTCCGGAGTCTGTTAAGCGATTTCCAGGTCGACCATGTCAACTTATATCCAGGTGAGGGGTTTTCGGAGATCGGAACGAAGGGACCAGTAATAGAGACACTATCCTTCCATAGCTCAACTCTCGTTTCTGGAGGGTCGTCTGTCAGGGGGGCGACACGGTTTACAAAGTTTTTACGGCTTTTTACGGAGCTAGGTTAGTAACTAATTAGTAATCTGTGGCTAGGTCTACAATCACAAGTCTTACATAATGGCGATGTTATACACTAAAAACAATAAAATGGATGGGGGTGGGCAAAATGGATTTGATGGAATTGCAGAACGGAAAACTTTTTCAATTCCTGGATGAAAAATATTCTCTCAGGGTGGGGGGTACAATTTACCAATCTGAGTTGCCACACGGAACTAAACACTCACTTTTATTGCCAAAAAGGAATCATGTGACTACTTTATTGATTTATCGTTTCCACGAAACCAACTTGCATGTTGAACCTCGCACGCTGCAAAAGGACGCTGCTTATGGACACTCCTCTGATCAGATTGTTTTGATGAGAATTTGTGCAGAAGGCATCTCAATCCTTTTGGAAAAGGCGGTGTAATGACTATTTATACTTACTATCCAGCAGCGAGCAAAGTGGCAGTCATCCCCTCCAAATTTAAGAATCGATCAGTGACTTGGTACTGAGATGTAGATAAATCATGTAGGAGATAAGCTATGTTTAAGTTCTAGTATATAAAGTAGATAGGTTTTAGTAAAGAATCATTAACATCTGAAGAATGGTTGTATTGACTGGATACGATTGTACCACATTATCAAAGTATATATATATTAGTACACATTACTATCAAATGAAGCTGTCGTTTTACTGCATGGAAGGATCCACATTACAACTCGTCCATTGCAGTGGCCCATGGCCGCAATGAGCAAGTACATCTAGGACTCGATAATATTGTTGGAGTTGTTTGTGAACTCTTAATTGTATATCAAAATATACAATTATAGATAGAGAATAGTAGTAGCATGCACAAATACGGACTTATCTCAAACAGGGATCTCTTCTTTGTTACTTTGAGAACACAAAAGGGCATATTTAAGAGACCGGTTGATAAACTTTGTCCATTGCCATATGTCAACTAAGGGCTTGTGCACAAATTACGTGAAGTTCGATAGAGGGAGAGGGGGTCACGAAAAAATCACAACAGTGAACGTACAAAGAAAAAAATCTACCACATGAGTAGATAGTTTTTCGCGGTTTCATTAAAAATAAATCTTCACTTGTTAAATACTTCAAAATAGCGAGTCTACTTTGCGAAATTTTGGCGCGCGTGACCTTGACTGCGCTTGACCCCGCCCGCTATATACAATACTATTAATCTTGAAATTATGTTGAATTTAATTTTTAATTTAATCTAAATAAAAAAAGATAAACCTAAGAGAGTAGTCTTCTTCTTCTTTTCGAGTCGACGGCAAACTCAGATAGTCGCATCCCAAAACTGAGCCACGCAAATTGCCTTGTCAGTGGCCTGCATCAAGTCCTCCCGCGTGCAGGTGACAGGGCAAGAAGGACACGTAATGAGGTGGTCCATCGTTTGAGGGACCGCACCACACCTACAGTCCAGGTTCGTATCTCCAATGAATCCTCACCTGAACAAGTTTTCTTTACTTCGGCCGACTTGAGTCCGGAGTCTGTTAAGCGATTTCCAGGTCGACCATGTCAACTTATATCCAGGTGAGGGGTTTTCGGAGATCGGAACGAAGGGACCAGTAATAGAGACACTATCCTTCCATAGCTCAACTCTCGTTTCTGGAGGGTCGTCTGTCAGGGGGGCGACACGGTTTACAAAGTTTTTACGGCTTTTTAGCCTTTGTGGCACAGAAGTAGTGTATAAACACAGTAGCAGTGTATAAACACGATTCATAAATCAGTAAGATGTACTATTTGAAACTAATGAACATGTGTTCCGTTTTTTATCACACGAGGTTTATTCGGCTTCTTTTTGACACCCCCCCCCCCCCCCCCCACGCCCCCTCCCCCTGGTGATATTTGGTGAGGTTCTTGGCTATCCCCCGCCCCCTCCCTCTCACAACCTCTCGTGTATTTTTTTTAAATTCAACCTAATTTCAAGATTAATAGTATTGATATACAATATATAATATAGTATAACCCCTCCCTGCGTCTCGTTGACCGACGGTGGAATGGAGCCGGGGGAATGAGGTCGTAAAGTTGGGTATGACTGTTAGTGGCATTTTTCTCGACCGTTTCCGTGCTTCGCAAGCCACGCTAAGCCATTGATCACTAGATGACGGCTTGAAAAACTTGTGACAGTAGGGTTCGCCACTAGCCCTACAACCTCCACCAATCCGGACTTGACACCCGTCTGTGGAGTGTGGTCTTTTGACCTCTCCTTCATTTTGAGATCACGTATTTAAATGATCTCCCCATACATTATTTCATTATAATTTATATATTTATTTATGTATTTGTAATTTATCTTTAATAAAAAGTATTAATTTTTAGTTCCACATGCACTCACCCTATCGTTCCACTTTCTCGTCTCTTCCATTCACCAAAGGTTGGCTGGAAGAAATCGCTTAAACCGATAAGTCCGCCTTTGCATATCGTTGTGTATTTTGCTGGTTTAATAAGTTTTTTCATTTTTGTATATTTGGTGTGCAATAAAGGATATTTATCTTATTCATTTTATTCGGCCGTATTTTCATTTTTACAGTTTCCTTCTATAATATAATTACCTACCTCTATTTTATTCATCAAGCCCTACCTTTTTAAGCACAGCGGCAATAGCTATAGTCTGGTCTATATCCCTGGCCTGCTTCTCTTTCTCCGAGAGCAGGACCCTCATCAGGTTATTCTGGTACCATCTCATGTTGCGGCGTTCCGAGCGCTTCATAGCGTCCGCTATGAAGGCGTGCGACATTTTGTATAAGTATCACTTGAATTTTGGGTCAAAACATTAATCACAAAATAATTTTGGTTTTCGATGTTTACTGTTTACATTACGAAAAGGTCGGTGGTGTTGTGACAAATGTTTTTTTTAAAGCAGTGACGTGAAAAAAAAGGTATTTTTGTTTTAGTGTTTTTTTTGGCATTGGAATAAAGGATTAATATCAGGATTTTTTTGCTTGTTTCTAAACTCTATGTGAAGTGAAGTAAATGAGGTTTTATATATTTTTTGTACACTACTCATATACTACGGATATTTTAAGATTTCTCATACAAAGCACGTTTTTTTGAAAAGTTATAAAATTAAAATTGGGTTCTACCTATCATACAACTGTCCCTCTCATAAGAAAGTAGAAAAACACAATTTTCATTGTCTACGCGTTTGTATAAAAACGGAATCTAAATATATGTAACTCAAAGGTGACTGACTGACTGACTGACATAGTGATCTATCAACGCACAGCCCAAACCACTGGACGGATCGGACTGAAATTTGGCATGCAGGTAGATGTTATGACGTAGGCATCCGCTAAGAAAGGATTTCGGTAAATTCCCACGGGAACACCAAAAAAAACGGGAACTGCGAATTAACGAGCACCCACTAGTTAATTTATAAGAACTGAGAGGGGTAAGTATACTCGTAGCACTTGCCCATCTTGAAAGAATGTACCCTACACATTTTTATAGCTTTTAAAAAAAAACAAGTTTTGTATTAAAAATCTTAAAATATCCCTAGGCAATTTTTTATAATGATTACTCGTATTGAAGATTTGAGTGCGTTTCTGCAACTCACCTGATGGGAAGTGAAGATGCAGTCGAGAATGATACACGCAAACTCAAGTAATGCCTATTCACTCTCGCCATAAAGGTCCCCCCAAATTATAGGATTCAGGAAACACTGTCGCAGGCAAGGAGTTCCACTCCTTCGCTGTCTGCATAATAAATGAGGAAACGTAACGCTTTGTGCATAAAGGTGGATCATAAACAACAAAGGGGTGGAACCTCTCCCTGCATCCCGTTGACCGACGGTGGAATGGAGCCGGGGGAATGAGATCGTGAAGTTCTTTTGCGCACTCTCCGAAATTAATTCGCTAGAATACCGATAGACAGGCGACTTTGCGGCGATGCTCTAGGCTTGGGAGCTTGTTGTTGACTAGCTCGTCGTCACAAATTAGTTTCTGGGCGCGTCGGTCGATGGCGTCTAAGGTTGACAGCTGATAGCGAGCTGATCCATCCCGTAATAAGTGTGAATAGTACTCAATAAACCTGTGCTCGATATAAGGTAAGCAGCTGTCCAGGTGTGAAGTACGGAATGCTCAGCTTCATTGCAGCAACTTTTGCCTTGGACTCAATGTAACAACCGACATTAAGATTGGGTAATAAAAGCCACAGAGAGCGGCCGCTACCTTCTGCCCGGAAGGTCGTGGTTCGAACCCTGCTACTTACCAATCATTTTTCGAATATCGATTTCATATGTACGTTTATCCGACACTCTTATACGATGAGGGAAAACATCGTGAGTCAAGTCAACTTGTAAGGAGTTTGTTTAGATTCTAAACAATTATTTTGTTTAAACCACCCACAACAAACGTAATACTATTAAAACTCGTTCGCTTCTCTGTGGTTTGAACCATAAGGCGCTTTGCACACGACTGGGCGGGGCGGGCCGGCCAATTTCGCCCCCAACGATAGCACAAATTGAATCCTATACTACCAACGCACTTGGAGGACAAAAAGACCGCGCCGTCCGCGCCGCCTCCATGTGCGTTGGTAGTATAGGATTCCCTTAGTGCTATCGTTGGCGGCGAAATTAACCGCCCGCCCCGACCCGTCGCGTGCAAAGCGCCTAAATATACGCTTACATACGCTCTCCACTATCTTGATCCACCACTTTGGCATATCTGGATGGTTCCGTTCGCTACGGCACCACACTACGTATGTGAACATTCTCTGTTAGCTAGTCGGGCTACTATAAGTAAGACAAATATAACATGTATGTAAGTACTTGAATATATCATTTATTTTCATTTAATTTTATAAATATCTTAGAAACATATTTTTACTTACAGGAATGCTTTAACCTACCTTATTTATATTGTCATAACGTACACTATCATGAAGCTGTCGCATTTCAGTGCGACTCGCGTGGTTGGGTCGATCAGAAAGTAAGCTGACCTGAAGGACGATCGTATCTGTTAGTGGTTTTTTTCTCGAATGCTTCCCGTACTTTGACGTTGGTGCCGGTTGATACCACTAGATGGCAGTCGTTAAATTGTGTCAGATGCCTTATAGGCGGCTTGAAAAACTTCTGATAGTGATATTTGCCACTAGCCCTACATCTTCCACCAGCATGGACTTGGCCCCATGTGTAGAGTATGGTCTAACCTTCCCGAGTTAAGGAAGAGACATGTGCTCTAGTAGTGGGGACGTTTAAGGGTTGTCAACAAAAGTACACTAATCTGAAGAGCGCGGCCCAGGGTTGCCATAGTATGTTGTAGTAACCGACTAAAGTGTAAACTCTGTATAACGTCACTCGATATAACGATTCACTGTTTAAAAGGTCAAAATTTTCTAGCTCCAGTTGGTTAACTTTAACACTAATTTCTCTTTATAACGAAAACTCTCAATAACGTCAAAAAATGCCCGGTCCCTTGAGTGTCGCTATATAGACTTTACACTGTAATATCTATGGTCTGGCACATATTGGTATATATCTACACTAATTCCAAGGGGTAGACCTAGGCGGACGTTTCAAGACCAAATCAGGGACGTCTTGAAAAAAGGCCCGGTCAAGAGTACCCTAAACCGAAGAGCATGTATGAAGGGAATAATGAAAGTGGATGAAGCGAAACAAGTATGTAAGGATCGTAGCAAGTGGAAAGAAGTGGTCTCTGCCTACCCCTACGGGAAAGAGGCGTGATTATATGTATGTATGTACGTAATACATAAAATAAATAAAACCGCGTTTTTAATTTGTCAGCGACCGGTTTCGAACACCATCTTCAGACAGTCTACCTGAAACCGGTCGCTGACAAATTAAAAACGCAGTTTTATTTATTTTATGTGTAATTAGTGTAGATATATACCAATATATGTGACATAAAGTTCTACTACAATCAAAAGTATCAACTATCTGTGGTCTGGCTCGATGTCGACCTTAATGTTTGCATAAACCTATCAGTTCTGGCTATGCGACCGTGAACCCTTTCGCCCCATAACTGGACTTCCTCCCATCTGGCGCAGTAGCCCCCGTAGCCCCCGTGCCTCGCGTGCGCCACTCTCCATCTGTTCTGAGGGTACTGCACAGAAGTCGTCCACCAATGGCAGCGGGCCACTGAGGCGTTCGGAGTACTGGGCCAGACGGGATTGGTGGCCTATTGGTGAGGTTTTCTCTACTGGCTGTTGTTGAATCTGCAAAAAAATGTTACAAATAAGGTTTAAGTTTTCGGGTTTCCAAGGATTTGAGTGATAACACAATAGGGGAGGTATTTGAGATCCATGTGGAATATTACCTTGCAGTGAGATTGCACAATAACATGGGTATGTTATATGGGTTCCGAGAGCAAAAAAAGACTTAATATTAATATTGTGTTTTTTTTGCTCTCGGTATACTATTATACTTACTTACCTTATACTATCAATTTGTGCAATAAAGAGTATTTATCCTACATAAATACTTATATAAGGTGTAACAAAATTAGCTGAAACTATTTTAACGGGTGCTTCTACCCATGAAACTGAACAACTTTCCCCATGGAACCCATAGTCAAATCGCAAAAAAAAATTTGGCTCTCCCATACTAACTCGGTCAGCTGATCAGCCAACTTAGTATGGGAAGTTCAATTTTTTTTTTGAGATTTGACTATGGCTTCCATGGGGAAAGTTGTTCAGTTCCATGGATAGAAGCACCAGTTAAAATAGTTTCAGCTAATTTTGTTAGACCTTATATACATATTAACATTTGCATGCTATATTAATGGCTAAACTAATGATTCTGTATTGTTAAATAGAACATCTTACTTGTAGTACCTTGTTTAAAAGCGAATAAAGAATTACTTACTTACTTACTATTATTGCGGATTCAAACCCACTTTAGGTATAAGCAAAGTTGAATCTTATATGGTGTACCATAAGGTTATTTGAGTTTTGTGTGTAGTGATGATAATCACTTATCTTGCACGATTGTAATAGTGATTCAAGTGTCTTCACACCGGCCACATTGCTCTCATAGCTTGCGAATGTGGGCTGCGGCATGCACTGGAACACAGTCTCCAGGAGATTGTGTAGTGAGACAAGTACATTGTCCTGCTATGTGCTGGTGACTGTGGGCTACGCATGCATTGGAACACGGTTGTCAGGAAGTTGCGTAGTAAAACTAGAGTACACTGCCCTTCCACACTTGTTCTACTATGAGTTCAAAAGTTCTGTTGCGCTTACCTTGCCCCTGAGTTGAGCCAGCTCATCCTGCAGTCTCTTCATGGCGGCCGCGTCACTCTCGTAACTGGTGAGCGTAGGCTGCGGCATGCACTGGAACACAGTCGCCAGGAGATTGTGTAGTGAGACGAGTACATTATCCTGCCATGCTCGGGTGAAGTACACGCTGAAAGTTGGGTTTTCTTCAGGCTTCTGTATGTAAGGGAGCACTGTAAGATAAAATGAAAACAAAGACATTGGAGCAAGCTATATCCAATTATATATATTTATAATAATAAATAACCTAGTTATTATAAATTAATTGACAATCCATATTGAATGTGGATTCACTGAGTGAATACTTTTTCGTTTTTTGCAAAAGCTTTCAGTTAAAATTTATACAGTTGTTATTACTGCCTTCATTTAACAAAAATTAGCATGTTTCAAATTGTGTAATGAAAACTTACTGAACCAGTCTTTCCATTCACTCTGGCCCTGGAGCTCAGGCAGCATTTTGGCAAAGAATTCAGCTACTCGATCATTTTTAACCCCACCAGTACTTTGAGCAGCTGTCACCAAGTACAACTTGTAAAGACTGTATTCTAATTTACGAATAGCTGGAACATAATATTAACAATCAGTTACATTACAGTGTAGACAGGTCGAGATGCACTTAGCCCTTCCAAGTGCATCCAACTCAAATACCTTGACAAAAACAAGAAAAGAAATAATTGACAATTTCACGACGCTAGAAACGTTAAGAAAAACCGACCTCATTCACAAAATTGCGGCGTTAAACCGATGTGTTTTTCCAGTGATTAATACACATTTAACTCAATTGTGGATTAAAAAAAACAGTTCATATCTTAAATGTTCCCTAAGTTGAAAGGTGCTTAATCTAATAAAAAATAATTCATTTCGATTTTTAATATCTGAGAAATGGTAGGAATGCTCATAAACGGGCTGCTATTAAAACCAAAAATAGGTTCGGACAGGTGTGATTGATTACACAGTCATAAGGCCTCACAAAGCGAGGCTCTAGTACCGGTTATTTGCACCCCAATGTGAGAAATATGTAGACTAACATGCACAAATATTGTGAGATTCCAACAATATTACATACATAAGGTTCAAGTTGATAATCTCCTTTTCTTGAAGTCAGTAAAAAATAACAGAAACAATAGGGTTGTAACAGAGATATGCTATATAATATAAGGGGAGGGAATAATACTAGTGTAGTCCATGAGTTTTTGGCCTCATATATAGTAAATAGAGTGCATTCACAAAAATCTTAATGGAATGAAAATTGAGAAGTCTCAACAAGCTTTACACAAAGTTTCAACTTGCTACGTCAATCCATTTAATTGTATTAGAGCTCGAATGACCACTCAGTCAAATTATTTTAAAATATGCCTCAAATTGAGTTTTGTGCTGTAGCAAAGTTTTTGACTAAAGAAGGATTACTGCCAACACAAATCAGAAAATAAATGAAGGCAATAAAAATTGGTCTGAGTTGTTTCGCTGGGGATGAGAATCATTAGAAACTGACTCACATGCAGGAGGTCCTGTGAAGGTGACTATTACAGAAAATATTAAATTAGTGGAACAATTGTTCTAAGTGACCAACACCAAAAAACAAAAGAAATTATAGCACAGACTGGTATTTCTAAAACAAGTCTTCTAAGGATCCAACATGAGCATTTAAATATGACAAAAATTAGTGCAAGAGGGTGCCTTAAACTCTCGGTGCAGTGTAAAAGCAGCGTCGAATAGAATGTTGTAAGCAATTTTTAGAGTTTTACCACAAGGATAAAGGAGTAATCCAATCAAATGAAAAGAAATGGTGATGAAACCATGGTCTTGTAGAACCCATGCCAATGGAAGCAAAGGTTCCTCAAAGCACCAAAGAAGTTATGGCTACAATCTTTTGGGACTGCAAAGGAATCTATATTATAAGGAATCAAATACAATTGTGAATGCGGCATATTACGCTAACTTACTAAGGCAGCTGCATCAAAAAATTATTGAGAAAAGGTGCGGAAAAATCAGCCGAGGTGTGCACTTGCTTCATGACAATGCTCCAGTCCACACTGTTTCGCTTTCCATGGCTACTGTTCGAGAATGTGGCTTCACAGAGATTGACCACCCACCATATTGCACTGATCTGGCCCCATAGGACTATTTTTTATTTTCATAGCTGAAAGCTGAGTTAAGGGGTAGAAGATTTAAAAGCGACAATGAAATTAAATAGGCAGTGTACAACCATTTTGACTCTAAAGATGCATAATATTTTTATAGTGGCTTAGAAGGTTTAGTCAGACGTTCTGAAAAGTGTGTAGAAATAAAGGGAGATATCACAGTTTTTTTTATTTATGACCTTTCTTTCTATGTAAGGCTAAGAACTCATGGACCATACTAATATATATTTTTGGTGTTGTATTCTTACAAACCTGGCTGCATATGAATCTCTAGCTTCGAGAAAACTAAGCTGTCGAGGTGTGACCAATATTCTTTAAGCCCATTGAGGTCCGAAACGCTGATGTATTGGAGAATTTGGTCAACAATCTTGTCCACTCGGAAACCCTTGTCTTTATCTGCCTTTAAGTCGTTGTCGAAGGCCTTTACGGTGGATGTAAAGCCTCTGAAGAGTAAGTATTCTCTAACCAAGTCATCTACGAACTGGATATGAGCCATTTTATTGAATTGTAGGTCTAACAAAAAATAATAGTTTATGTAAATAAACTACATTACATTACCACAGATCACTACTATTGTGATTACATGCTCAGTGCTACTATTACGAAACAGCTATTCCGACGCTGGCCACAGATAACTATTACCCATTACAGCAATCTCAAAACTATTTTTTTTTAATTTCTTTTGTGGCTCTGGAATCTAAACATGTCAATTTTATCACCAATTTCGTTGTATTTTTTTGTGAATCGGTAACATTCCACTCTCTATTTTTTTCCCTGAATGTTGGCTGTTGTGACAAATTTGGACAATCAAGAAACAAACAAAAGTAAACCCTAATGACGTTTGTTGTGACTATTTCGACGCTGGTTGCTATGGGTTACCAGTTGTGACGTCATCACACGCCGGCCAGCTAGCCAGAGTTTATAATTACCTACTCATTTGCTTGAGCACCTGGGCATTTTCACTTTCGGTTGCAGCGTGACGTATATGGAAGTGACGAAATAAAAAATCGTTTATTATGTCTTAAATATAGATAGTTACGTAGAAGATATATGTAGGATTCATAATATATATATATGTCGGCATAAATATTTTAAAGTATTGAACAAAACTTTTTTTTTTGTGGAAAGTATGAAACCCACTGCTCCGTTACGTCACGAAATGTTTTAGGCTGTAAATTGATAAGGCGAGTTTAAAGTAGGCAAAGAATTTATTATAAAAGAATGCAAACTTAAACATTATTTTAAAATAATAATCAAATGAAAGAAAACCATTTTAAGTACGAAAATATTACGTGCAATTGTTCCATAACGTCACTTTTCGATTCAAACCACTTCTTGTTTTTCTGTACGCTATTTATACGGCAAACTTTACACAAGCAATTACAATTTTTAAATATAAAGAATTAAAAGCAAATCCAGATAGAATAGAAACATTTAAAGTACCTGGAATACTCAAGCAATCACGTTAAATTTTCACTCCCTAAAATATTGGGACAGTGACGTTAATGGAATCTTATGTTACGTTAGTGGAAAGGTAAGGCACGTTCTACATAGTGGTCAAAATGTATAGGTATCGGAGTCTCACTAACAGTCTTAAAATATGATATATAATGATAATGAGATGACGACTAACATGATAAATTATCAATAATTTAATGCTTCTTTGTGGGAAACTAATGTGTAACTAAACTAGCGTGAGAGCCATAGTGTCCTAAAACAAAAATATATATTATGTATACGTAAACAAGAAAATCAAACAAGCTGAATTCATTAAAAATAAAAAAACCCGACTGCTTTTTTATGTCAAAGTTGTGTTTTTTGCGATTTTAATCCGCTATTTTGGATTTTTGAAATTTTGGTACATCCTGTGTCACTCGCGCTGCTGAGACGAATCTAACGATACCCCACATGTTAAGATCCAACAAGTCCTTTAGGCTGTAGCCCGTGAAAAAGAATTTATAGTCCACATACATACATACATACATACACACATACACACAAATACACATACATACACACACACAAACACACAAACAAACAAACACACACACACACATATACATACATACATTCATACATACATAAATACATACTCTCGAAAAACATAACCCTCCTTCTGAGGCAGTCGGGCAATAAGACTCGATTCTAAAACAGTCTCATGTCAGCAATGTCAAAAAGTAACACATTCCAGTGATATGTTTCACTATACTATTATGAAGAATAAATATACTGTGTGTTTACATTGAGATCACTAAGAAATCCCTCAATATTTATGTCCCTGTCCAGAACATAATTTATGTGTCATATAATTAATCAAATTATTAATTTAATACGAAATCCATGTATGTGAACTATGCCTTACAATTCCAATACGTCACTTTTTGTTATCCGCATATAAGTGACGTGACGTTGTGGATGTGACGAACTAGTCCACATTATTTTGAAAAATGATTTAAATATAATATAAATCATGCAAATAGACAGTCAGCCTGCACAGTTTTGCATGCTGTATAGTGCAACATCGTAATAAAATATTGTATTACATGCATTAAGCACTACTTACTTTGAAGAACTGCGTAAATGCGTGGAATGTAGATTTTGACCCCGACGAAACACAAGCACTCTTCACCACATATTTTTGACACTGAACGCGCTAGAACATAATGGCGGCTTGACTAGATCATATAAATGTTGCCATTATTATAAAACAACAATGTTTTGGTAGAAATCATAGAAGAAGTTGCAAAAATAGCCCGTGACGTTATTAAGGAATTCCACTTCATGCTATTTCGTGGGACAACGTATTTAAGTAATTTATTCTATTTTATAGCCTATTTTATGATGTTTAAGGTTCAGAATTGAATTTTTAAACTTATAATCTTCCAAAAAAATGCTACCAACTTAGCCTATAAAATCGAAAATATTTTGAAACTCGCGCTGAAACTTTAAAAATATGGTTGGGACATTAAAAAAAAGCCAATCTTTAACACGAAAAACTGCATTTATTAATTGATTTTAAGATCAGAAACGATTAATAGTTACTGAACAGTTAGAAAATTATACAAATTATCTGAAATATCTGATAATTAGTGCACAGGTTTAATAGTTTTACAACAACAGTTGTTCAAAGTCATGGGACAGCTAGATTTTTGCCTTTGCAACCGAAAGTGAAAATGCCCACCTACTATGAATGAAGAGGTACATACATTTTGACTCAGCAGAGCCAGCCTTAACCATAGTGTAATGGTGTTTTGTGTGATGTGTGATGTCAGTAACCCTATCAAAGACTTCGAAGCATCTTTAAAGCTAAAGCAACTCATACATTATTTAAAGCAATTTATATTTAATATTAATTGTTCTCCCAATAATGGTCTTCTTATACCAGAGCCCATCTCTTTTACTTGTAGTTTAATATCTCACAACAATATACCTATAATGTTACCATTCTTCTCACTGCTTGCATGGCACTCAAATCAATGAGTATCAATTCCACCTGCAGAAAAACCTTCCAGACACGCTTATCTGTCGTGGACTGGCAAACAGCTTGGAGCGCATTAAATTTACCTAATTAATTGCATTTGCTGCATGCAAGCAAGTGTAAGTAGGAAATTTCTCTTAACTTTGCTGCTTAGAGTAAAGTATGTATGTAAGCAGCAACTTTCTCATTTGTCTGTGCTTGGTTTCAACTAGGTACTCGATGGTGCAGTGATAACTAGAGCCCAAACCATCCTTTGTGACAGCTTGATTGTCCAGTATTGTTTATTTTTGGTTAGTCCAACAGTTTAGTGATAGAATGATCTGTCATGTAAAATCTTAACTGTTTTCTCTTCCAGTTTAGGTGAATGGTAATCATCACAAGTGCAAGAACAAGCAACAATATTGTTCATTGGAGTAAACTGTTATGGTCAGAACAGAATTCCCAACCAAATGAGGAACTGGAAGTCACTCTGAGCTACTTCATCTGCCCACAGAATACTAGGACCCAACAGGTTTTGCCGAACCAGTACCTGTAAATACAGAACCATTTCCTGTTACATTTAAAAGCTCGGAAACTGATGGTGCCTTAATTTCAAACTGCATGAAGATCTGGAACATGGATTTCAAACCAATGGGGTGCGTCCCTTTTACAATTTAATAGAACTTAATCAGTCTTAAAAATTTACAAGACGAATATAGAAAAAACAATGGAATGACGAAAATTAACCAAAAATTACTTGTCCGCCTTGTCAACGTTAGCATGGTCTTTGATCTCCTTGCGCTCAGGTCCTGTCTGGGCTATGGGCACCTTCCTCTCGCCCTGGACTGCTGGAGGCCCCTTCTGCGAAGCCATGATAGACAGCACCCCATCAGAAGATAGTCTAGACTCCACTGCCTAAGGAGTGCAACCTTCCGGCAACGTTTAAGGATGTAGAAACATGTATATATTCTGTGTATTCTTTTACCATTATCAACTTGCTATCTTTGTGAATACATTGCGCACCTGGAGACATAGCGTAGGCAGGCCTCCCACTCGGTGGACCGACGACTTGGTGAACGCCATGGGAAGCCGCTGGATGGGGCCAGCGCAGGACCGGTTGTGGAAATCCTTGGGGCAGGCCTTTGTCTAGCAGTGGATATCTTTCCGCTGATATGATGATGATCTATGTGAATTCCATTTATATTTGGTGTATTTGTAAAAGTGGTTTTGCAACTCTGTTGGGAATAAAAACGAAACAAGGGTGTGTCTGTTGACTACAAATGTTGAAAATGGTCTCTATTGTACACAGAGTAATATGAAGCCAAGGATTCACTTATTGTAGGTTTTCTTTTGTTAATTGAATGTAGGTATTCATTGCAATTAAAATGCCCATTTATATTTTCGTTAGTTTATTTTACATACTTATTTTGACTTGATGGTAGCTTACTATGGGCCTCATAAGAAGACTCAAGGTCACCCAAAGGGCAATGGAGCGAGCTATGCTTAAATTTCTCTACGCGATCGAATCAGAAATGAGGAGATCCGCAGGAGAACCAAAGTAACGGACTTGGCTCACAGAATTGCTAAACTTATGTGTTAGTGGGCAGGGCACATAGGTCATAGAACAAATGGCCCTTGGGGCAGTAAGGTTCTCGAGTGTCGACCGCGCACCGGAAAATGTAGCGTAGGCAGGCCTCCCACGCGGTGGACTGACAACCTAGTGAAGATCACTGGATGCAGGCAGTGCAGGACCGGTCGTCTTGGAAACCCTTGGGGGACTCCTTTGTCCAGCAGTGGATGTTGTTCAGCTGATGACTTATTTTGACGCCTTATTTCGGCACCTTTTGCAAAGAAAATAAAAATATTGAGGGCATTTAACAGAAAGTTGGGTGAGGCGCATAGAGTATAAGGTAAGGTATCCTTGAACTTGAAGAGAAAAAAAGTTTTGTGCTTCCACGGTGGGTATTTAATATAAAAACTGGCCAAGTACGAGTCTGACTTGCGCTAAGTAGGGTTTCAGTCTTTTCATTTAAAAATAAATTGTTTAAGTAGTTAGTAATTAGAGCATTATGTACCTATGGAAAATCTATGAACTTTTTATAAATCTATTACTGCTAAACTAAGGAAACATACTTAGCCGTAATAGTTTTTCTTTTAAATTGATTATATGTCAATGTCATCATCAATGACTTCAATATTACTAGGCTACTATTTACTTTATTTTTTTCAGATGTCCTAAAATAGCGGTTTAGCTGGTAGAGGGGGTAGAGGGTGGACACTTTACTAACAAAAATTTGCACTTTAAAGCTTAATATTTCATAAAACCATTCCTTTACTATAATATTACTAGCTGACAGTGCAAACTTTATTTGCGATAATGAAATATACTTTACGACCTATTCCCATTGCCTACCCAAGTACTACACAAAATATTTCATGGAAATCGGTCAAGCCGTTTCAGAGGAGTACGAACACAAACACCGTGACACAAGATTTTTATAAATACATATCATCATATCAGCTCATATACGTCCCCACCGAGGGGCTCGAGCCTACCCTGAATTAGGTCTTAGTCGACCACGCGGGCCCAGTGCGGGTTGGTCAACTTCACACACAACCTTCGAGTTTCATCGCAGGTGTGTTCAGGTTTCCTCACGATGTTTTCCTTCACCGTTAAAGCAATTGGTAAGTATGTACGTAAGTTTTTGAAAAACTCATTGGTACATTGGCCGTCCAGATTTGAACCCGGTACCTCTGGTTAGATGGACCGAGTCGTTACCGGTTGAGCCACCGACGCTTTATATATAGAAGATAAATGCGAAAATGAGTTTGTTTGGTACCTTTTCAGGATTCAACACCTCAACCAATCTTGAAAAAATTCTAAAAATTATTGTTTTGACTTTTTTTGCTTTAATAAAGACCTTTATAGTAGTTTTTCTTTAATATATATAATGTAGACATTGGCATGTTATAATTTTATTTTTAGTTGAGAAGATTAAATGTTGCAGTTTTTTTAATTAAGGAGGAAATACTATGAGATTTCATTAGTAATACTAAATAGATAAATACATTAACTACATACCTACAAGAAGAATTCAGAGCAAAATATTTAGGACAGATAAATATTTTTTTAGGTAAGTATGGAAATAGAGAGAACAGAAAATAAATTACACATAACAAACAAAATTTATTGATAAAATTTTAACACAGTTTAAAATGAACGACTGTAAGTTGGAGAAGACGCCCATGGAAGATAAGTTTGAAGTTCCTGAAAAAGAAGAAATAATAATTAATGTACCATATAAAGAAATAATAGGAAGTCTTACTTACCTGACCATCAGTAAACCAGATATAACATATGCACCTTCATACTTAAGCCGATACATAAATAAACCTACGAAGACTACCTGCAAATCTGCCAAGATAATTTTAGGATACCTGGAGGGTGGATACTTACTTATAAGAAAGAAAGAAAAGAAAACGTGATCAATGCTTACTGTGACTCAGTCTGGGGACAATGAAAACCTGATATACTGGTATAGTATCATTGTCTTCAGCGGAGGCAGAATATGTCAGCCGAGACGTGTGAGAGAACTGTTGTAAGAAGGGATTGGCGGTATTGTGCAAAATGTGGTGATGTATTGTGACAATGAAAGCGCGATTAAAATGATGGATAACAGTGAGAACACAAAACGAGCAAAGCCGACATCAAATATCACTTTGACATTGTGATTATGAAACGTTTATCAGTCTATGAGTGAAGAGAATTTGATAGACATTATGACGAAACCGTTGTGCAGTGTGAAATTTAATTACTTTTGTAACTATTTGTTTAGTAATTCGTAGGATTAATTGTAAAAAAAAATTGTAAACATTAATAAAATACGGTAGTGATGGGACTCGAATCACATTTGGTTCGAATGACGACGGTCACCGAGCATGTAATCACTACGTTTATGACGGTGAAGACTTGATTCGAATGAGATTCAATGTTGAATCATCTTTACAATTCGAATCAGATTGATGATTCGAATCTTATATTGCGCGGTAAGCTTAACTTATAGATGAGACGGTTGAAATTCTAAAAAGTGATGTTAGTTATATTATAATTTTTCGTTCGTAGTTTTTTAAAAAGTGGTTTTATAGAGGTTTGTTAGTTAATATTTCAGAAGTAATTTGAACACGGTGACTTTAAAAAGCGTTTACGAAATATTTTTAAAATTACGTTTTTGATAGTGAAGTATTTTTGGTGTAAATAATACAAGTGTGTGTAGCGTAAGCGTGTAAATAAAGTGAAATGTTTGTGTTTCGCAGTGAAGACATAGTAACTACCTAACAATTTGAAAATTCTAGAACCGTTAAAAAAAGTGTAGTTTGGAACTTTTTACGTATCTAAATATTTTTTTATCTATTAAACGATTTTATTGATTCGATTCAACGTATAAATTCGTATTGATTCGAATGTATCAATCAATTCGAATCGAGGGATCATTCGGATCATGGTTCGAATTTTTGCCGGGTTATTCGAATTGATTCGAATATTCATTTTCGATTCGAGTCCCATCACTAATCGGATTTATATTAGCTTTGCATTGTTTTGATTGTTTTTTTTTTAAATATGATGCGTAGACCAGTGTTGTCATTTATTTAGGGTTGTCATGTTAAGATTTTAAAAGCCACGAAATTCTAAAATGTTGCTGTCATTATCATCATATCAGCAGGAAATCGTCCATTGCTGGACAAAGGCCTCCCCCAAGGATTTCCACGACGACCGGTCCTGCGCTGCCCGCATCCATCGACTTCCCGCGATCTTCACCACGTCGTCGGTCCAACGCGTGAGAGGCCTGCTTACGCTAAGTTTTCCGGTGCGCGGTCGCCACTCGAGAACTTTACTACCCCATCGGCCATCTGTTCTACGAGCTATGTGCCATGCCCACTGCCACCTCAGTTAAGTGATTCTATGAGCTATGTCGGTTACTTTAGTTCTCCTGCGGATCTCGTTTCTGATTGGATCACGCAGAGAAACTCCGAGCATAGCACGCTCCATTACCCTTTGGGTGACCTTGAGCCGTCTTATGAGGCCCATAGTAAGCGACCATGTCACAGTTCCGTAAGTCATCACTGGCAACACACACTGGTCAAAGACCTTAGTCTTGAGACACTGCGGTATTTGGGACATGAAGATATTGCGAAGCTTCCCGAACGCTGCCCAGCCGAGTTGGATTCGTCGATTGATCTCTTTCTTGAAGTTGGACCTGCCTAGCTGGACTGTTTGTCCCAGGTATACATATTCGTCAACAACTTCCAGTGTAGAGTCTCCAACCTTTAGAGGGGTGGGTGCGACACGGACATTTAACATTATGTAACGCAACGCCTCAGCCAATTAGTGTGCCTCACTAGCCTGCCACTAACCAGCCAGCCAATGCCATGCCGCTACGCCATCGCCTCACCACCCCTCCACACCTGCCAGCCAGCCAGGTGGGGCGAGCAATAGCCAGCCGACCGCATATAAGCCCTTGCGAGCGGACTGTCTTTCGTGTGTGTGTGGTAGCCGTGTCCCGCGCTACCGTCACTGTGCCCGGACCTACCCGCACTCCGCGATCTCGAGGTAGTTGCTGACGCAACTACCCTCCGAGCAGCACCCGACGCTTTTTATCGCGTCGGAGGGGACCACCTACCCTCATTTGCGCCGCGGCGAGTAGATGCCGTCACCGCGTGGGCAAGCCCGGTCTGCCACCAGCGGCAAGCCCCGGGTAAGTCCGCGCAGTACGGCACC
Source organism: Coleophora flavipennella (assembly GCA_947284805.1). Taxonomy (NCBI): domain Eukaryota; kingdom Metazoa; phylum Arthropoda; class Insecta; order Lepidoptera; family Coleophoridae; genus Coleophora; species Coleophora flavipennella. The sequence continues at coordinate 5,805,786 of OX369289.1, read as the reverse complement.
CGTTCTACTCGCTGCTTTTGGTCGCACGCGCACGCGAAATCCCGCAGAGCTATCGACGAGCGTCAGCTCCACCCACAGCGTGATGACCTCGGGTTCCGACTCGGGGTCACCGCACGCGTCCCGGCCGTCATCGTCGCATGACGGCACCCCAATCGAAGATGCCCCGGCGGAGGACCTCGCGCCCACAGCGAGCGCAAGTACTCGCCCACCGCAGCCCCTCTCGCCCAGGTCGGCGCTGGACGCCGACACCGTGGTTGTCGCACGCCTGTGTCAATCACGGATCGGGTCGGAGGAGCTGCTGAGAGCGATGGCGGCGCACCTGATGGAGCGCGAACGCCACCTGGAGACCCCCGCCGAGCCTCAATACGCCGAGGAGAGCTTCGCCGCTGCTTGCCTCCAAGCAGCGAGCTCGGAGCTGCTACAGATGCCTGCAGATCTGGAGGTCTGTGCCGCCGTCGTCAGGGACACGGTGCCGGACTTCCAGATGAAGCCCACCCGACGCCTCCGCAGCCCCGAGGACTCGCCTGAGCAGCTGGCGAAGCGCCTCTGCGGCGAGTTTGGAGACCCCCTGCCGCCGTGGTCGCAACGCGATCCGCGCCGGCAGCCGCGACAGCAACCGCCCGCACCGGCCCCGAGGCGCGCAGCGCCCCCCACCGCCGCCGCACCCCCTGCCCGGCCCACGTATGCGGACCGAGCCAAGACGCCGCCCCTCTTGGCCCCACCTACCGCTGCCGCCGCGCCGCTCAGCGCTGCCGCCGCGCCGCTCAGCGCCGCCGCACCACCACGCGCCACCGCGCCGCCGCGCGCCCCCGCGCCCGCTGCCGCGACCCCACGCGCCCCCGCGCCTGCTACCGCGCCCCCGCGCCCGCCGCCGCGCCCCCGCGCGCCCCAGCCCCCGCTGCCGCGGGGCCCTCCGCCGCCGCCGCCGCCCCCGCCGCTGCCGTCGGCCAGCCCAAGAGGGCCCGCTACCCGCCTCTGGTAGTGGAGTCCCTCCCAAACTGGTCGACCCACTTCAAGAGACTTGCCGAGGAGCTCGGGCGAGCTCCCAGCGCCCGCCCATACGGCAAGGGGGTCCGATTTGTCCCCGACGACGGTGACGAGTACCGCACGGTGCAGCGGTACCTGTCCTCACTGCCGGGGATACAATGGTTCTCCTACTCGCTGCCGGCCGAGAGGCCTCTCAAGGTGGCCATCCGTGGCCTCCCCTCCACCACCGAGCCCGCCGAGATCGTCGACGCCTTAGCCGAGCACGGCTTCGAGGCGGAGCACGTCAAGGCCATCCGGGCGCGTGCAGGACGCCCCGGATGTATCTTCTACGTGCAGATCCGGCGGACCACCAACCTGGCGGCCATCTACTCCATCACGGAGCTCCTCTTCATGCCGGGCATCACCATCGAGGCCTGGCGTGGAAAGCGGGGGCCCGCGCAGTGCCACCGGTGCCAAGGATTCAGGCACTCCTCTCACGGCTGCCACCTCCCGCAAGCCTGCGTCCGCTGCGGCGACCCTCACGCCGCGAAGGACTGCCCACGGCCGCGGGAGGACCCAGCGACCTGCGCCAACTGCGCGGGCCCGCACCCCGCAAATCACGTCTCGTGCCCGGCGTTCCGCAGGGAGCTCCGGAACAGGAAGGCCGGCACAGTCGCCCGGACCACCACCTCTCGCCCTGCAGCACCCGCCGCCACTGCGGAGCGCGCCACACCGGCAGCGCCCGCCGTGTTGAGCGGCTCGGCCGCTGCACCCGCACCGAAGCCCAAGAGACGACGAACCCGCCGGAGGAGGAAGAGGCACCTTGCCCCTGCTTCCGCCGTCCCCACTGCTGCCAACACCACCGCGATGCCTTCCAGACGCGACCTCCTGCACGCCCTGGAAGTAATCCAGCAGCTGCTCGCCCCAGCCGGGGCTCGAGAGGCTGCCACGGGCCCTGCGCCCCCCCCAAGGACCCATCCATCGTAATGGACGGCGGAAGCAGCCACGTCAAGGAGGCTACGCCTCGGGGACGTCTCCCCGTCGTCCCCTTCGGGGGCAACGAGAAGAACACCACGGAGCCCTTGCGAGCTCATTTTGTCTTCTATTCCGCTGAAGTCAACTGGAGAAGCAATAACTCTGTCCGAGCGCAACCAGGATTTAAGATATGTACATATAAATTGTGAGTTTAGTTGATTTATTTGATTAAACAAAAATGTGTGCTTAATAAATTTTTTATTAATCTCCTACTTACAATTATTTTCGTCTTGTCCATGTTCATTTTAAGACCCACTTGTTGAGAGACTTTACTGAGGATATCGAGCATTGTGCTTAAATCTTCCATAGTCTCAGCCATGACCACGATATCGTCAGCGAATCGGAGGTGGAATATGTACTCGCCGTTGATATTGATGCCGAATCCACCCCTGTCCAGAAGCTTAAAAACATCTTTCAGGGCGGCGGACAACTTTCAAGGACACGTTAAGTTTTCCGCACTTAAGTCGGACCCGCATGCTTTCCCCGCCCTGACACCCCTACATCCCTATCGGATCTGGTTTGTTGGTATCAGAATGGATGGGGGGTTGGTTGGTTATCTTTAGTCTCAAATAATACACTACCAAAGATTACCTATATACTGCATTGTTACCAGATTTTGAAAAATTGTTTTTCAAAAAGTATTGGGTTTCGGGGGGAGGGCGGCGAGGGATTTAGGGGGAGCAGTAAACCCCTCCCTAAGAAGGGGGAGGGCGTTACCCCCCTCCCTGAGATAAAATGAACACTGATTTTTTTTTTAAAGGTCATCTTTGATCAGATATCTGATAGGGCTTTAGATAAATGCCTTTTAAATTAGGGGGAGAAGATCCGGGAGAAGGGAGAGCGTGAATCTTCCCCTTTTAGAGAAAGTTAATTTTAGGGATGCATCCGATATCGGTATCGGCGATATTTTTATGGCAGATTCAACGATACTTTTCAAATTTCGCGCTTTAAAAATGTAAACGCGCGTGTTGTCCCATCTATTTCGTTGCAAACGAGGCATCTGTCGCATCTGAGAGGCTATTTTCCACCGCAGGTCTTAATCAAACAGACTTGCGAAATCGCCTTTGCCCGCAAAACTTAAGAATGCTTTGTTTTTTAAATAAAAATCTTATAAAAGTTAATTTTGATAACTAAAACTATTAATTAATTGTTTTATTGATTCTACCTTCCTTTTTGAATTCAATAAGCGTATCGGTATCAGTATCGCCGATATTTTTATAAGAGTATCGGTATCGTATCGGCAAAAAGGCGTATCGAGGCATCCCTAGTTAATTTTCAAAATATATATGGTGACTTTTAATTAGTTCTTGATAGTAAAGGATATGAAAGTACTCGTGATTACAAACAACTTTCCCCAAGAAACTGTATGTCAAACATGAAAAAAAAAATTGAGCGTCTACATTTTTGCCCATTTGATAACTTACTATGTATCGAAGACATGTTTTTTTTTTTCTGATTTGACATAGAGTTTCTTTTGGAAAGTTGTTTGTAATCACGAGTACATGCATATCTTATGTTATCAAGAACTAATTAAAAGTCAGCCTGTATACACTACACCAACGCAAATTTCTGGTCAAAGATGACCTTATAGTATACAGGATACTATAAGGTCATCTTTGACTAGAAATTCGCGATTCGGTACTGTTTCTCTCTGGTCGGTCCCTCATTACTGAGGATCGTGGTCTAAATTGACCTTGAGACGCGTAATTTGTCTCCATCGACTACGGTGCATAGTCGCCCTCACCGCTTGATAAAAGCTTGTTAGATGTGGTGCCTCCCTTTATCTGATCACTCCATCGTGTTGGCTCTGGATATTTTCCTTCAATGTTGCCAACAACAATCAGTTTTTCAAGGTTGTCACCACTGTTTCTCATTACGTTGCCGAAATAGGTAAGTATGCGCTGCAGGCAGATGGTAGACAACCGTGTTTGAACTTTGAGTTGCGAGAGAATAGACGCATTTGTTCGCCTAGCTGTCCAAGGAATCCTTAGCATCTGCCTCCAACACCACATTTCAAATGCATCTATTCTCTGCCTTTCTCTAGCCCGTATAGTCCATGTTTCCACTCCGTATGTAAATGGGAAAGACTAAAGCTCTTACTAGGCGGTCTTTGGTTTAAAAACTAATGCCCCGGTTTCTCCATATGTTCTGGAGTCTTGTCATCGCATATTTGGCCATTCCTATGCGATGTTTAATCTCCGGAGCGCAGTTGCCGTCATTGCATATCCGAGAACCCAGGTAAGTGAATTCCTGTACTGTTTCCATGCTTTGGATGTTATGGCTCCTTGTCAGTTTCTCAGCACGATCAATCACCATTAATTTTGTTTTCTGTCGGTTGACTGCGAGTCCCAGAATGCCACTTTCAAACTCTAACCTATTGAGAATGCTCTTCATGTCTTCAATGGATGTGGTGAGGAGAACAGTGTCATCAGCGTATCGGAGGTTGGAGATGGTTTTTCCACCCAGAACACCTCTTTCCTAGTTTCCGAGGGTTTTACGGATAACATACTCTCCGTATATTTTCCTTCGGTATTTACTTCCACTATATGCTTTCACTTATAAGCGATTTAGGAGTGCGACTGCTCCGGCGCCACGGGAATGGCAGCCCCTTCGCCCTTGCGTAACAAAGCTCAGGCACCCGGGCGAACCGTAGTGGCTGATGCTGGTCGCCGAAGGCAGGGGCTGCCCTGTTTTCGCGCTTTCTAATAAAAAAAAAGACTGGGAACGTAGGGAGGTGAACGCGTTCTAACAAGCGAGAGCCCTACATTTTTACTTTATTAACTGGTAGATCTGCCACAGATGGGGAGGTATATTCAATCAAACCTGACAGAACATAATATCGTTTGTTTCATTTGCTTAAGTTTTTCCGCTCTCAAGTCGGACCCGCATGCTTTCCTCGCCCTGATACTCCCACATCCCCATCGGATTCCGAAGGTTTGTATGTTGGGGATCAAAGTTGTTGGCGTGGGCTACGCCCTACGCTCTACGCTATTAAAAATCTTTCAGATCGATGTTAGTGGGATAGGTTATCTTTAGTCTCATATATTATTACATTTCCAAAATTGGCCTATAGTCTATATTTTTTTCAGATTTAAAAAAAATATTTAGTTGGGGGAGGGCGGTGAGGGGGTGTGTGTTAACCCCCCTCCCCAAATAAAATTAATTATGAAAATTTTACTATAAGGTCATCTTTGACAAGAAATCTGGTACAGCTATAGATTATTGTACTTGAAATTTGAGGGGGGGGGGTTTAATGGGAGAGTGGGATAAACTCCTCCCTAGAAAGGGGGATCGTGGATCCACCCATTTAAAGAAAATGATTTTCAAATTTTTACTATAAGGTCATCTTTGACCAGAAATTCGCTTTACCTAAGAAATCTTATCATACCTTCGGGATCCGAGGGGGATATGGAAGTACTAAAGTAGGGAAAATGTGGGAGGGTTCCTTCGCATACTCCGTATATTTTCCTTCGGTATTTACTTCCACTATATGCTTTCACTTATAAGCGATTTAGGAGTGCGACTGCTCCGGCGCCACGGGAATGGCAGCCCCTTCGCCCTTGCGTAACAAAGCTCAGGCACCCGGGCGAACCGTAATGGCTGACGCTGGTCGCCGAAGGCAGGGGCTGCCCTTTTTTTCGCGCCTGAGAATAAAAAAAAACTGGGAACGTAGGGAGGTGAACGCGTTCTAACAAGCGAGAGCCCTAAATTTTTACTTTCGTAACTGGTAGATCCGCCACAGATGAGGAGGTACATTCAATCAAACCTGACCGTACATAATATCGCTTGTTGCACTTGCTCAAGTTTTTCCGCTCTCAAGTCGGACCCGCATGCTTTCCTCGCCCTGATACTCCCACATCCCCATCGGATTCCGAAGGTTTGTATGTTGGGGATCAAAGTAGTTGGCGTGGGCTACGCCCTACGCTCTACGCTATTATAAATCTTTCAGATCGATGTTAGTGGGATAGGTCATCTTTAGTCTCATATATTTATTACACTACCAAAATTGGCCTATAGTCTATATTTTTTTCAGATTTAAAAAAAATATTTAGTTGAGGGGGGTGAGGGGGAATTTTTTAACCCCCTGCCCAAATAAAATTAATTATGAAAATTTTACTCTAAGGTCATCTTTGACAAGAAATCTGGTACAGCTATAGATTATTGTACTTGAAATTGGGGGGGGGGGGGGTAAATGGGAGAGAGGGATAAACCCCTTCCCTAGAAAGGGGGTTCGTGGATCCACCCTTTTAAAGAAAATGATTTTCAAATTTTTACTGTAAGGTCATTTTTGGCCAGAAATACGCTTTACCTACGAAATCTTATCAGACCTTCGGGATCCGAGGGGGATATGGAAGTACTAAGGTAGGGAAAATGTGGGAGGGTTCCTTCGCTTAGGGTGGATTGCGGAAACGCAGTTTGATTTGATATTTGTAAATTTATAGGTTATGAAACTTTTCATCCACTTTTAAGCGATTTAGGAATGCTTCTGTTCCGGCGCTGCGGGAGTGGCAACTCCTTCGCCCTTGCATAACTAAGCGTAGGTACCCGGGCGAACCATAGATGAATGTCCTTACAGTTCCGTTTTTTTCAGCTCTAGTGACAAGTAACCAACATTCAAATAACTTTTTCTAGAGTGTTTACATTCTTTTTTCTAGGTGTTTACATTGCCTTTGCTAGGTGTTTACATTCTCTTTGCTAGAGCTTCGCCAGCGTCGATTTAGGCCCCGCCCTACTATTAGTAGCAAGCTATACACTGATCTTTGCTTCCAGTGCACAGAACCACAGAATACTATTACTGCACAGAACAGTGACAGAACACTATTGTCTATTACTCCACAATTCCAGTGCTGCCGCTGGCTATATTTCGAGTTACCGTATGCGTATGACATAGAAAAAATTGCCGTATTTGAACAAAAATTGCCGTACATACCCTACATCAACATTTATAAAAAAATAATTACTAACACTAAAAAACGTCATATTACACGCTAAAAAAGCTGACGACGTGAGGTTCCTGTTGTTTTTTGTGTTCCTGTTGTTTAATGATAATTAAATATTTATTTTATAGTTAAATTTTATTAAATAAAACGTATCTTAAGTAGTATCTCGTAAGTAGGTGCAATACATTAAAAATAAAAAAAGGTACATACATATACATAAGTATACTTTATTGCACACCAATCACATAACAGGACTTACCTACAATCCTTACTAATATTATAAAAGTGAAAATGCGTTTGTTTGTTCGTTCGATGGTAACGCGTTAAAAACTTACAATGAAGTCCATGCCGACGAAGACCCATGCGGTCGCTATTTCAGTACCTAATATTGCTGACGATTGCACGATTGCTGGCCCTAAAAGAATGGTTTAGTAATGGGTTACATTATATTAATATATCCCTTCAAGTACCCTTCCTTTCCGATGACTTTACATTACAGTATGTACATTGTATCAATCACCTAATGTTTTTCACCTAATTTTTCAATTTCGTGAGGTTCCTGTTGTTTTTTGTGTTCCTGTTGTTTAATGATAATTAAATATTTATTTTATAGTTAAATTTTATTAAATAAAACGTATCTTAAGTAGTATCTCGTAAGTAGGTGCAATACATTAAAAATAAAAAAAGGTACATACATATACATAAGTATACTTTATTGCACACCAATCACATAACAGGACTTACCTACAATCCTTACTAATATTATAAAAGTGAAAATGCGTTTGTTTGTTCGTTTGTGACCGTTTCACGCTTTAACACCTCAACCAATTTTGATGAAATTTGGCATGTAGGTAACCTGTGTCATTGGGAAGGACATACGCTACTTTAGCATAGTCTGATACAGTTCCTGAGGGAACTGCAAAAAGATACTCTTTTTAGGTTGATTTCTTTAACATCGCAACGGAGCAACGGTTGTTGTGATTTTTTGCACAGATATGTTTGAGGGGATTGAAAATAATATAAACTACCTTTATGCATAACCCGAGACAGCTCCCGAGGGATCTAGGCAAAACTCATTTCCAGGCTGGGACGCGTCGGCGGCAAAACGGAGCAAAGGATTAACGTGATTTTTTTGCATAGAAATAGTGGTGTGGGATTAAGAAGTGACATAGACTGCTATTCATAAAGGCCCGATATAGTTCCCGAGGGATCTGGAGTAAACTCCTGTCTACGCTCGCGAGCCACTTGCGTCTCATCCTCATCCTAAAAGACAGTTATGAAAACAATGCCCACGCGAGCGAAGCCGCGGGGAAAAGCTAGTTGTTAATATACAGAGTGTAACAAAATTGGTGTAGGTCCCGTTAACTGTGGCTTCTACTCATCATACTGAACAACTTTTGTTCTACGACTTTGCTGAAAACGTAAAAAACGTAACAACTTTTGTTCTACGACTTTGCTGAAAACGTTAAATTTTTTTTTACTCTTCATACAAATCAATCAGCTGATCGATCGATTTTGTCCATTTTAGTATGGAGGCTCCAATTTTTTTTTGAGAATTGACTATGGGTTCCTTAGAGAAAGTTGTTCAGTATGACGAGTAGAACCCCCACTTAACGGGATCTACACCAATTTTGTTACACCCTGTATGTCAGTGCGTTATTGAAAACGCGACCATTACCAGCTCGAGATACGTTTACATAGATCGTTACACTTTACTTGGATCAAACTTCAGGTATTAGTACCTGGGTGAAACCGGTGGTGGCGGTGGAAATTCGTTTAGCTTTTTCCCGAGCAGATTTGAAGGTTCAACAAGCGTTACGTTTCAAACGTTTAAAAAAAACGAACAAAAAAAGTTTTCAGGTGTTTGTCGTCTGGCCCAACTTCATTAGTTTACTGAATGCGTTACGAATGGAGTGAGTATTAATAAGAAATGATTTTTCAGTTTTCAGCTTACAAGCCTCTTGGAGCTTGAAACGGTCGTTAAAAAATTGAGTGCGTTTGAGAAATAACAGCGTTACCGAAATTGTACGGAAATCAGGCCATAAAATCATGAAATGTACGACGTTTAAATAAGTTATTTTTGGTTAGAACGGATTGAGGAAAGTAACAACATTTCTTTATTTATCTTAAAAATCGTGCAATATAATAATTTTAAGTAAGTATGTAAGCAATTTTATTTCTTTACACCTACTTGAGTATTTTTCATGTTCCCTTTGACTTGGATTGGAACTAATATTAAAACAACTTTCCAGGCAGTTATTTATCTTACTAACATTATAAAAGTATGATTGTTTGTTAATCAATCACGCTTTGAAAAGTGAACGGATTTAGCAGAAATTTGTCACTCATTAATACTTACTGTTGTAACTTTTTATGATGGTAACGCGTTAAAAACTTACAATGAAGTCCATGCCGACGAAGACCCATGCGGTCGCTATTTCAGTACCTAATATTGCTGACGATTGCACGATTGCTGGCCCTAAAAGAATGGTTTAGTAATGGGTTACATTATATTAATATATCCCTTCAAGTACCCTTCCTTTCCGATGACTTTACATTACAGTATGTACATTGTATCAATCACCTAATGTTTTTCACCTAATTTTTCAATTTCCGTGATCGGTTAAGTATAATTTAGATTAACCATATAGGTACCTCTTTATAAAAAATGTATCATGAAAAACTTCAAAATTAATTCTTTACTTTTAATTCTCGAATGTCTCGAAAGTCCCGGGAAATTTAGACTTTCAAAACCTCGAGACTTGACAAACCCTAGTAGGTAGGTATTGGTCGGGCGTCAGCTGGGGCATAGCTAGGGTTGCCAGGTCCTAAAACTGAATAGCCGGACAGACTACTAAGTTAAGCCGGACTTTTGGGTAAAAAGTCCGGACTCCTTTAAAGCCCGCTCTAGACATGAATAAATTTAATGCATTAGTTAGTCAATCTGTATGTTTAGACGAGGTCATAATCAGACTACGAAGCGCCGTCCCCGTGAGTCACTTTATCACGACGGCGCGCTCGCCCGAATATCCAGGTGACTGGAGGTTCACGAAATACAGGGTCTTCGGCAGATGGTTGAAAATACGAAAATGGGGGATAGGTGGGGTCGCCTCCCACCTATTTTGAGAATTAAAAAAAAAATCTAGGACTTGTAATTTTTTTTACAGGATTTTTTTTCCTTTTTTTAGAAATTTTGCCATTTTTATACCTTTGAACACATGTAACTTTTTGTTTTTTAAAGCTAGCTCCAAATATTTTTTTTAATAGACTTTTATAAGATTGTCGTCTCTAAAAAAAATTATGTTTGTTTCAAGTTATTGCTAAAAACAAAAATGTGGGCCCCCGAACTTAAAAAAAAAGTTGAACAAAAATTTAAAACTCAACTTTGCGATGCATTTAAAAAAAAATAATGGGGCTGGGGCTGGCTTTTTTTTGTTTTCGGAAGGCTTCTGATTTTTTTAAAACATCTCTAAAGCTTAGGCTTTTGAATGGTATGTAATTTGTTTCGGTATCTTTTTTGTAACCGGAGTTGTTAATTTTTTTTACTCAATTGGACCATGTTGACGAAATTCCACTAGTTACATGTTTTGTGAAATGTATCAAATGCAAAGTTGAAAATAATGTAAATACTTACTGTTGGGACGGTTACAAAGAGCAGGTACGTTTTTTTACATTCTTGCACACACATAATGGCTATCTTTTAACATTTATTGGCATATTGGAGTTAGCACTTCCATAGCCAATAAAATGTCCGCATATTCCGCATTGGTAAATTGAGCCATTTTAAACCACAACAAAGTCTTAACAAAACGTCTGATAATAACAAAAAGTGACAAACAACAAAAAAACTTAACAAAATCACAAACGTTAATAACGTTAACGTTTTTTTTTTGTTTTCGTTAATTTCACTTTGCTGTGTTTGTGATTTTGTTAAGTTTTTTTGTTGTTTGTAAGTCCTAGATTTTTTTTAATTCTCAAAATAGGTGGGAGGTGACCCCACCTATCCCCCATTTTCGTATTTTCAACCATCTGCCGAAGACCCTGTATAAAAAAGCCTAACAAAAACCGGACAGGCCGGACATCATCTAATTTGACCGGACATGCATCCAAAAAGCCTAACCCTGTCCGGCTTTATCCGGACGCCTGGCAACGCTAGGCATAGCAAGGCTGAGCGGAGTGCGCGGAATGGATCGGAGCGGAGGCGCTTGGCACAACGCTTGGGCTGCTACTGTACGATGGTCAGTGGTGGATTCAATGTGATTTCTTTTTTTTATTGTTGATTTTTTTTCTTGGAATTCAGTATGGTTGCTCAAGAAAAAGTAGTTCAGTTTCGTTTGCTGAACTTGCCCTTAAAATAGTTTCAGCTAATTTTGTTAGACCTTATATATATAATATGTATTAGGAAGTAAACATTGTAACTCAAAAAACACACACAAATTCTTACAAGTAGGTACATAATATATTATATTATACTGTACTGTTTGTTCTTTGCTTTCGATAATCCAATAAGGCGTTAAAGCACAGCAGCCCATCCCTATTTATCCCGTATACATCTTTATATTTACCTATAGTTTACTTGCCTACAATAAGTATAAAGTAAAGTGCATAATGTTTTGTTAACATGTAATTTTGTAACGTAAATAAATAAATAAATAAATAAAAAAAACTGATGCGATAGGCGCGCTCTATACCTACAGAATGTATACTCAAAGATGAAAACCCTAAAAAACAATACTATTAAACATCCCATAATTCCCATACAAATTGAATAATGTAAGACGCTCCTGCGAGGCAGACAGTATGTTCTCCGTGGGGAGACCCTGATGCCGAACGCACCCTTTTAGTTTGATTAGTAGCCAACAAAGCGAATGTAACAAACTGTGAACAAACTAATGTTTTGCGTTTTGTAGCCAACATAAAAAAACAAAACAAAAATGTTATGTCAGTCGCCATGATTGATCGCCATCAATCAGCTCAGCTGTCGATTTTTTTTATTTAAAGTCCATTGTTTTAATTATAAAATGTTTTATTTTAAATGATTACGCTGTACCTTAATGTCTGGTGTCCTAGTAGTGTCGAGTGCGTGATGGCGGCGGAACGTTAAACACGTTGAGTGTTGACAGTGCAAGTTCGTGAGGTCAAGTGCTGAAGGGGCGAAACAGGGTTGGTGTCGGGCGCGGCTGCCTCCGTCGGTGCTGGCGCAGCATGCGGCGGCATGGCGGGGGAGGTTGCGGCCACGTCGCGCGGGCTCCGAGTGTACAAGATCGTGGTTCTGGGTGACGGAGGGGTGGGCAAGTCAGCCGTGACACTCCAGTTTGTCAGCCACAGCTTCCTGGACTACCATGACCCTACTATAGGTAAGCTACCTGCCCTGGTCTATGCTCTTCTGCCCTAAAATCTTCTGTCATTTTGAGGCTCTTACCATACCTCAACCTTTTTTGAAGGAGACCTTTAATTACCAATAGTTTTTGTTTAAGGTGGTAAATATGAATCTGTTTATGTCATACTTGTTCACTTACACTGTCTGCAGTATCTTTGTGGAGTGGTGAGGCAATTGGGATCTCTTTGTTCTTTATACTAAAGCTATTTTATTTTGTAGTGCAATGTGGGTAGATAATGTTGAATGAGGTTTCATAGGCTGTTATATTGAAACTATACCTTTTACTTTTTTTTCTATCACTCTTGACTTTGAAACGATCTGAACCCTTTAACAGATTGTTGGGTAAATTGTTAATACACTAATTGGAAACACTAAACATGTTAAAAAGGCCTATTTCAATCGCAACAACTTTGTACATTTTTGTTTTTCTTTGGTTTTTGTTTATTTTCTAAAAAAATGTACTTTACTGATTTGGATAATACTTATTGGGACTAACCTTACACCATAACAGAAATAAAAAAAACCATGAAAATCAGCTCATACTCTCCATAGATATCGCATAACAAACATAAAAAAAAACATAAGTAAGTCAAATAAGTACCTCCTCCTTTTTGGAAGTAGGTTTAAAACACTATTTAAATTTTATAAAAAACTGGCCAAGTGAAAGTCGGAATCATCACATCTAAGGGGTTTCTTACAACACCTCTTCACAAAAATATAACAGTGGTACCTATTCATTTCAAACACAAGACATCGAGGAGCGAGCAACAGAAACATGCATTTTTTCATTCAGTTCGAAACTCACACTTGACCAGTTTTTATTATTTGTTATTTTACTTAATGCTATAATGACACCAAGTTTCAAACTTGTATGTATTACTGATTTTACAATAGAGCAATTACAAAAAATCTTAAAAAAATGTTTCATGTATGACCTTTAATTTTTTTTTATTATTTTTAGTAAATCTCCCATAGTAACCTACATTTTTTGAAAATTTCGGTTGGCTGCCTACTACAGTTAAAAAGATATTTTAAAAGTCAGACGGATAGATGGACAGATGGACAGACAGCCAGTGGTGTCGATTCGGTGTAACACGATTAAACTTAATTGACAGGACTAAACTAAATTAAATCATTTGGTCCTTGTCTTTTCGATACAGAAAAAAATAGACAGAATGCCTAAATTTAGTCCTGTCAAAAAAGTTTAATTGTGTTACACCAAATCGACACCAGTATAGAGTTAATAAAAGGGTTCCATTATCTGGAATGGAACCTTAAAAAACAGGTATGCTATTAAACAATTATTTTGTTGTGGATATGAGAACAATGTGTTTTTTATTCAGGCCCTTGAGAACAACATGTTTTAATCAGCTGAGGTATTAGCTCTGTAACTTACACAAAAAGAATTTTATCTTCTTCTAAATTGAATTAATAAGGATGACCACAGCATCAGAAATAACTGTCTATCAGAAATAACTATAACATCAGACTCATGTAAGCCATTATTTAAGATACTAAAAATCCTCCCCCTTCCATGTCTTTACATCTTTGAAATATCTAAATTTGTAAGAGATCATCCTGACCTCTTTATGACAGCTAAGGATATGTTTCCGAGAAACACCAGAAACCAAGAAAGACTTGTATATGAATATGCTCCAAAAACATCACGCTATTTAAAAAATTGTTACTCAATGGCCATCACAGTTTATAACAAACTACCAAAAGATTTAAAAGACTTGCCATACTCAAAATTTATCAGATATTTAAAATCATGGCTATTAGAGAAATTGTTTTACTCCATCAAAGAATACATGGAATATAAGTGAAATATAAAAGTCAATGTGTTAATTACGTATTTTTGACTTTCAAGTATAATTTATATTTTGATATAATTTGAAAACTTAACATTGTTTTAAATTTTACAATTTATATAGAAGCGTATTGTTTATAGAGTAAGTACCTACATTATTTGACTTGTCTTCATTCTGTTTTATTCTTTTTTACTCTTGTTTAATACCTATAGATTAAACTAACATTAATTTTGCATGCCAATACCTTTGGTTAAATGTGTGATACTCAGAATTTCTTCCAATAATTTATAATTACCTACCACATTTAAAGCAAATAAATCATTATCATTATCATTATCATTATCTAAATTAACTAAATTGCCCTCCTACTTAAACTTCGAAAAACCTTATTTGTTTTGTTTTCCATCAAGTTTTCGATTTTCAACTAACCAAAATCACAAAATGAGTACATAAATGATGCTGCTAAACTATGACGTCACACCTAGGTATTTCTAACATTTGTAGAACGAAATGTCGTTTTGACAAATGATAAAAAGTAACTTGGATGACTAGAATTTGTCATCCCTATTCAATTAATCACCTAGAAAAGATAATAAATAAATACATAACTAGAAAATACAATATACATAGATTGTTAAATATTTTTTTTTAAGTAGAGTTTTGTATGCAGTTTTTTTGAGATCTATTGTCAAAATTGACTAGCGATGATTAAATGTAAATGATTTTTCACATAATGATCTGATTGATTGATTAAATTGTGAACCTATTGTGTGCATTTTCAGAGGATTCATACCAGCAACAAGCAGTGATAGATGGGGAGCCTGCCTTGTTGGATATTTTGGACACAGCCGGCCAGGTGAGATCTATAACAAAATGTTTAATATAAAGTGTTATTATTTAGTTTTCTTATTTTTGTCATTGTTCAGTGTTTTTTGTAGAAATAGTACAATTCTTCGTAGTCTAAGTTTGTTGCTTTGATTTAAAGTTTCCTAAAAATCAAACAATACCATACAAAAAAAGAATGTTTAAAGTTTTGTTTCTTAAATTGCTTAAAGTACTCGCAAAAATTCTAACGTTCTTGATATTTGAATTGATATTCTTTTCTTGATATTCTATTTTTATTTAACTGATATTTGCAGTATTTGAATAATATTTGTATTTGCTAGTAATTTTACTTAAAAAAATCTCTATTTCATATCCAAACTAAACTAAGTTATGTATTTAAATGCATTTTATATGGTAATAATTATTGAAAAACGCGATAGCAATCAAAAGGAAGTACAAATAACTGTAATGTATGATTAGTTTCACTATGCCCTGCACACCCCGGTAATGCTAGCCCATGTTAAAAAATATCTACCCAAAAGTTTCGCTAGCTCCCGTTCTGTTTCTTTTACAGTTAAAATTTTAAGTGATATTATATACCTACGTTATATAAATTTCAAACGTAAGTACAAATATACTTACGTTTGAAATTAAGGATTAATTTTAATCTTACATTTGAAATGAGTAACTATTAAAATTTAGTTTAATTAAATTAGATTAAACAGTGCTAAACACATCAAAAGTGTGTAGGTATAAAGTATGTTTTAGAGTATTGCTGCAATTGAGTTATTAGCTGACTTTAGTGAATAATTCTTGTGATCACCTTTTGCGAGGTCAGTTGGGTGATTTGTTAATACATACATACATACATACGGCTATAGTCGTAACACGCACTCTCGCCGTAGCTCGCATCGACATCCTGCCGTGGCCTGCTCAATAGCCAGACCTCAAACCAATTGGGATGGGATATGCTCCAAAGAAGAGCTCTGTTGAGAATTGATGCTGTACATACCACACATCTTTTTATCATATTGGGCATTGGCGGCCATTCATCAGAGTGGTTTTGATAACTAATATTAAGCTTGCCAAATCGCTGCGATTGTGTGATTTGTGTTAATGTTGGAAACACAGATTATTAATTTTATTATTTAATAACAAAAATTAGAAAATATTCATTTTTTTGCCATTTTATTGACGCCGTTCCTCGTTATTTTGGGTTAATTTCGCACAATTTGCAAAAACTGCATTTTTAAATTATTTTTACAAAACATACGGGTACATTGTTAACCTAAACATAGGAAGGAATTAAAGTCAAAAGCCGATCTGAAAGATAAGATTTGGGATAAATAAAATATATTTTTTTTTAAGCAAAAAATTTCCTTGATCCTTTTGAGCAGTGTATATATTATTTTTATACAGAGTGACTGGTAAGTAGTGCAAATCCTTTTAAGGGTATAAACTAAATTTAATTTGCAACAGAAAAAGTCATACTAACTGGGGGTCGAAAATCAATGGTTGTCGAGTAAAAGCCTATTTCATTTTTAAATTTAGTATGAAAAACGCATTTTTTCAAATATTTTGTGATTTTACAAAAAAAAAGTTATGATACGGTTGGCGTGAAAAATACGGTTAAAACTTTCTCATTTTATCAGCATTCCAAAAAAGTAAAATAGTTTAAAAACACAAATTGATTGCAACAAAAAAGAATGATTGTTGTCAAAAGGGTTCATCAAATCCCATACAAATTTTCAATAAACATCTTTTTAATGTTTTTTTAAATTTCATAATTTATCATGTTTTTCGAATAAACATACATCTCTGACCCTCTAGCATCATGACTAACTTTGATTCACAAGCTCATCCATAAAATTCGAACTTTGTTGGATAATTAATTAGTATGGGATTTTAGGCCCCCTTTTGACAACAATCATTCTTTTTTGTTGCAATTAATTTTGTACATTTTTAACTTTTTTACTTTGTTCGAAAGCGTGATAAAATGAGGTAGGTTTTACCGTATTTTGCATGCCAATTGTATTATAACTTTTTGTCAAAAAATCACAAAACATTTGAACAAAATAATTTTTCATACAAAATTAAAAAGTTAAATAGGCATAAATAAATAATAAAATAAATACTCGAAAACCGTTGATTCCCGACCCCCAGTTAGTATGAATTTATCTGTTGCAAATTAGATGTAGTTTATCCTCCTTAAAAGGATTTGCACTACATACCAGTCACCCTGTATATTAGTGTATACAAAATTATTTTTATATCTCCTGTTGTTTTATTCAAACTTCCCCATCTTGATTTTTTAAGGTTGCCACCATACTAAAATCACTTATTATTTTATTACTCAAAAACTTTACACAGCCTACACAGCAGGCGGCAGTTCGTTATTTCAAAAAAAATCGGAGTAAGGTACCTCCAATACAAATCCAGGTTGTTTGTTACTTTTTCTCAAAAATGGCTCTAACGATTTTAATGAAACTTTGTTAGCACTGCTACTCCCATGTCAAATTATTTATATATTTTTTATCAAGTCTGATATGCCTTACTTTAATTATTTGCTAGTAAGTAAGTGTAATATTTTTTGTTGACTAGCTGTCCCGGCGAACTACGTTCCACCTTACACTACACTATAATACCCTACCCTACACTACACTACACTACACTACCCTACCCTACACTACACTACACTACACTAACTTACTCTACACTACACTACACTAAACTACACTACCACCCTACCCTACCTTACATAAGAACCTTCTCCTGATAATAACGAACTCGACAAAAAAAGAATTAGCGAAATCGGTCCAGCCGTTCACGCGTAATGCCGTGACCAAGGGAAATAGGGATTCATTTTTATATATATAGATTTGTGTAGACTACGACAGACTGTGAAAGCTTCACGAGAAAGTATGCACAGCGTGGCTGTACAATTTATTAATTGATAAGTTATGCCTTCAGGGAGGTCCTATATTAATTTTATCAGAATTAGTTCAGTACTTGTTTAGAAAATTAACTAAAATAGTAACATTGCGCTTGGTTTTTGCGATGGAATTCGGTTTTTTAACATGTATACCGTAGTCAGTTAGTGATATTATGTTATCCACAATTATTGGCAAGCCCTGATTTTGATTAATCATCATTATCATCATATCAGCCGAAATAATAATAATATCAGCCGAAAATCGTCTACTGCTGGACAAAGGCCTTCCCCAAGGATTTCCACGACGACCGGTCCTGCGCTGCCCGCATTCATCGGTCTACCGCGTGGGAGGCCTACCTACGCTACGTTTTCCGGTGCGCGGTCGCCACTTGAGAACTTTACTGCCTCATCGGCCATCCGTTCTACGAGCTATGTGCCCTGCCCACTGCCACTTCAGTTTAGCGATTCTGTGAGCTATGTCGGTTACTTTGTTTCTCCTGCGGATCTCTTCGTTTCTGATTCGATCACGCAGAGAAACTCCAAGCATAGCATGCTCCATTGCCCTTGAGCCTTCTTATGAGGCCCATAGTAAGGGACCATGTCTCAGTTCCGTAAGTCATCACTGGCAACACACACTGGTCATAGACTTTGATTAATAAAAAAAAATAATTCTTGATAGAAAACAAAATGTGATGATTTTCTGAAATGACAAAAGGGATGCAATTTCATAATTTCTTTTTGATGTAGTCAACTGCTCTAAACCGCCGTAGGGACCATTTCTTTGCTTACCCTCACTTCAGATCATCATATCAGCTCATATACGTCCCCACCGGGGGGCTCGAGCCTACCCTGAATTAGGGCGATCGGGCCTTAGTCGACAACGCGGGCCCAGTGCGGGTTGGTCGACTTTACACACAACCTTCGAGTTTCTTCGCAGGTGTGTGCAGGTTTCCTCACGATGTTTTTCTTCACCGTTAAAGCAATCGGTGAGTATATGTACGTAAGTTTCGAAAAACTCATTGGTACATTGGCCGTCCGGATTTGAACCCGGCACCTGTAGTTAGGAGGACCGAGTCGTTACCGGTTGAGCCACCGATGCTTTTTTATACGCTTCAGATATATTCTCATTAATAAAACTTAATTTCTCCCCTTCCCCAGGTGGAGTTCACAGCCATGCGCGAGCAGTACATGCGATGCGGCGAAGGCTTCGTCCTTTGCTATTCTGTGACGGACCGTCGCTCATTTCGCGCGGCCGCTGAATACAGACGTCTGCTAACACTAGCGAGGCCAGCGGAGAGGTTGCCATTGGTCCTGGTCGGGAACAAACTTGATCTTGCACCTAAATTCAGACAAGTAAGTGGCATGCTTGTTGCTACTTCTATACATGTATTTTCTTTTCGTTATCATCATCATCATCTTCATATCAGCCGAAGGACGTCCACTGCTGGACATAGGCCTCCCCCAAGGATTTCCACGACGACCGGTTCTGCGCTGCCCGCATCCAGCGGCTTTCCGCGATCTTCATCAGGTCATCGGTCCACCGAGTGGGAGATTGTAATTTTTTTCATAAATGTGGACACAATGCTTCAAAATTAAAAAAAAACTTGTAATTTAACGAAAACATTGCATAAAAAAGCAAGTATAAAACAAAAAATCTCAGTACAATTTTGTTTGCATGTTAACTTAAAAAAATCTATATTTTACTATCTTTCAGACGAGGTATAAAAAAATAACATATCTGTTAGAATTACCAAAATATCACCAATACAATAGGAGTAGGTAGCAAAATAAAACGGGGGAAGTCACTTTGAGAATGAGATTTAAATAACGTGCGCCTCACACATTTTTAAAAATTTGAATTAATTTGGTTTTTAACTTATGTAATAAAACAAAAAACGGAGTACTAGGCATCTATCAGTAGCCACTGAATTAGTATGTACCTACCTGGTAGTAGGTTGCGAACATTTATTTTGCTACCTACTTCTATTGTATAGGTGATATTTTGGTAATTCTAAAAGATATGTTAATTTTTTATACCTCGTCTGAAAGATAGTAAAATGTAGATGTTTTTAAGTTAACATGCAAATAAAATTGTATTAAGATTTTTTGTTTTATACTTGCTTTTTTATGCAATGTTTTCGTTAAATTACAAGTTTTTTTTAACTTTCAAGCCTTGTGTCCACATTTATGTAAAAAATTACAATCTATCGATTCTAATTTATCATTTAGAATGTAACGAAATTATAACCAATAAAAAATACGAACGGTAATTATTTTTTTTGGTTTATTGATATTTAGATATAACACTTGGGATTTTTTTTATTAAAAATCTTAAAACTGCAATATCTCAAAAATGGGTCACTTTTGCATAAGGTGTTATATGGTTTAATTTGTTGCAAATGAACTGATCTATAGCCCCTTAAAAGGATTTGCACTACTTACCAGTCACCCTGTATACTTTTAACTAAACATGCAAGTAGCAATGAGCTATACGAGATATCGCTTCATCGTCCGTGTTACGTTGTTGCTCTTGGGCTAAACCTGGTGGGGAGGGGGGGGGGGGGATGGACCTAAACGCGCAGTATATAAAGACTGACTCGGGGCTGAAAGCAAACCACAGCTGATAAGCATCGAAGTTTGGCGGACACGGCGAGTCAGCAAGGCATTGTTGAAGGCCTAGGGCGATAGCTTGAGGTTAGCAGAAGAGTCGGCCAGGTACTGCATCTGAACCCACCTCCGGTCGTATTGATTCTCCGTTACACCGGATACAGGAGGGGAATGACGAGTTAGTGCACCTGCGTCTGCACTTAAATATTTCCTGCGAATCTGACTGCTCTAGATTAATGCCTTCCGAGAAAAAGTCCTTTGGCAATAGGCTGAGGTAGAGTTGCAAGCGGGGCTTTGTCTATTGCCTGCACTTGGGCGGCACAGGAAGAGTGGTCGCTTCTGCGATGCAAGGGGGTGACAGCGCGGGCTCAACAGCACCCTGTGTGACGAAGCAGCCCTATTTAGGGAGGCACTGTTTCCCCCGCATAGCCAGCGAGGGGACTAGCAAAGGTGTCCCAAAAATTGCTCATCCCAAATTTTACGGGGGGCAGTAAGTCACAAATGCCCATACACCCATTTTACGTGGCCGAAAGCACAAAAAGAAATATTAGTCATCTTCGAGCGCATGAAAGTGCAGACCGACTGTAAGACCTAGCCCCTATTATTATTAACTGATCTGTGTGTCATAAACCTGGTAGTTTAGCGTATCTGGTAGATATACGAGAGGGGTATGATCTGTGGTGGTAGTCACCATCACCGAGATCGGTTGGATGACATTACTATTATTACACTGTACGATGACTCAACGTCACGAAGACTTGAAGAAATGAGCTAGTGACCTAATCAAAAGAAATGAATGGATCTGTAGGAGAACCAAAGTAATCGACATTACCCACAGAACCGCTACATTAAAGTGGCAGTGGGTGGGCGGGGCACATAGCTCGTAGAACGGATGACCGTTGGGGTAGTAAAGTTCTCGAGTGGCGACCGTGCACCGGAATACGTAGCGTAGGTAGGCTTCCCACTCGTTGTACCGATGAACGTGGTCGCTGGACGTCATTACAGGTAACATAGATTCAGTTGTTGCGGAAATTCTTGGGGGAAGCCTAGTATCCAGCAGTGAACGCCTTTCGACTGATAATTATGATGACATTTTCTTGCCAATTTTGTTCAATATGGGTTTTTAAGTATAAAAAATACCCTTCCACAGGTCAGTTCAGAGGAAGGCAAGGCTCTGGCGACTCAGCTGGGATGTCCGTTCTTCGAGACGTCCGCGGCGCTCCGGCACTTCGTCGACGATGCCTTCCACGCGCTCGTGCGCGAGATTCGCCGGCTAGAGCGACAGAGACAGGTATCATCACCATATCAGCCGAGGGATATCCACTGCTGAACAAAGGCCTCCCCGAAAAATTCCCTCAAGGACCGGTTCTTGCAGTAAACCTGTTTGAGGAATGGAGGCCTGCCTACGCTACGTCCATCTGCGTGGGCGCCACTCGAGAATTTTACTGCCCTAACGGTCATTCGTTTTACGAGCTATGTGCATCGTCTACTGCCATTTGAGTTCAGTTCAGTTATTTCGATTACTTTAGTTCTCCTGTGGATGTCCTCATTTCTGATTCGATCACGTATGGAGACTCCGAATATGGATCGCTCTTTTAGTGGCCACCCATAGAAAGGTATGCATTTAACTATTAGATATGTTTATTTTGAAAAGATTTTGGGATAATTCATCATATCTGCCAAAAAACTTCCACTACTGAACATGTTATCCCCTAAGAATTTCCACAACGACCAGTCCTGCGCTGCCCGCATCCAGCAGCTTCCTATGACCTTCATCAGGTCGTCAGTCCACCGAAAGTGATGTCCGTCTATGCTTCGTCTTCCGGTGCCTTAAGAATTTTCACAGCGACCGGTCCTGTGCTGCCCGCATCCAGCAGCTTTGTACGACCTTCGTTAGGTCGTCGGTCCACCGAGAGGGAGGCCTGTCCACGCTACGTTTTCCGGTGCGCAGTCGCTGTGAAGGTGGGTGATGTACTCGCTATTGATATTGATGCGGCGTCCAGTCCAAAAGATCTAACGCTGTAGGATAAATGAATGTACAAATGTGAAACAACATTCTATTATTAATGGCAGAGATTATAAAATTGTCTGTATTTGAAGTAACATGTTTTCTTTTCCAAAAGAAAATGTGAGATTGTAAGGTGAGAAATATTTTTTTTAACCGACTTCAAATAAATATAGTTTAAAAAAATAAAAAAAAACACGCTTTTAAAGCACATCAAACTAAAAAGTAAAATATGGCACAAAGCGCCCCACGCTTTTTTCACAATAATACTAGTATTTTTCGTTCATTATTGTTTTCAGCTTATATTAAGAATTATTTTTCACTTTTTAGTTTGATGTGCTTTAAAAGCGTGTTTTTTTTTGTTTTTTTAAACTATATTTTTTTCAATTTTTAGTTCAGGATAATGAGATAAACTTATGAAATTATTATATTGTCACTGATAAATGTACATGTTTGAATTAAATCTGTCCGTTTAAAGTGGGTCAAAATCGAGTGCAAAGGAGTTGGTAACAAACATACAAACAAACATACATACATACAGGTGAAGCTAATATAAGCGTGTTAAAAAGAAGGAGGTTCTCAAATCAACCCATATATTTTTTTAATGTATGACCGACCACGCATAACTTTTTACAGAGTAGTCCGATTTCAATGATTTTTTGACGCGAAACGTGTTTAAAATTACGGAGTTTCTTGCAGGCGTCGACCGGAAAAGCACGTGTATTGCGCATGGCCGGCCACCGGACCGGTCGGTGTGCCCGCTTTTGTCTCCTAAAAAAATAATTACGGCATGCATGAAGACGCATAGATAAACAGTATTATTCCTCCCCTGTATGTATGACACACAAAGTATAATATCTATCTTCCTAATATGCTGATTCGTTGCTAGTGTACTTGTCGGTTTAAGATCTAATCACTTCCATCCTAACTGCGAACACCCTACACTCCTGAGCGCATCTACGTGGCCACTGGTGTCTTGGGTAGATTTCCGTCGCATAATGGCAGACAGCCAGGGCTGTAGGTAGAGTCGAATTTGAGGTAGGGCATCACAGATATTATAATTAAATAGACCCATCTCGCTTCATGTTATGGCGTTTCAAATGCCATCTATACAGAGAACAAAGAATTACTATTATATGAAATGAATGTCACAAACTGTGGTACGTTCGGAAAAGTTTAGATACCTATCACTACAACTTTTTTTTATATCAAACTATGAACAAACAATTTAATTATAATAATTTATCTTAGTGTTTAAGATAGGGCGTTGTGATTTCAAGGTAGGGCATTTGCCCCACAATGCCCCCCCCCCTAGCTACGGTCATGCCAGACAGCGATTGCTGATACATCGCAGACGTTGTTAACGTAGCCATCGTCGAATGTGCCTGGTAAGCGACAGCAGGAATCTGAAGTAGCACACCGCATTTATTCAGGAGTACCGTCGTCGCATGCCAGGTGCAGCTACGGGGGACACGCTAACAACAACGGGTGCCTTAGCCTCGACTGTTCTCCTTTATACGCTGATATCAATGCTCTTGCAGAAGAACTTCTGGTCAGTGCGCCACCGGAACGGAACGGAACGGACGTGAATCTTGTTTAAAATTACATATGAAGTACCAAGACAAAAACCTGGACTGTAGCGGAAGTGCCGAAAGACTGTTACGGAAGTGGCAAGATAACCTATATTTTGCAAAAAATACTCCCGATAAAAATAATTATGTTCTTAAGAAACTACTTCATTTTAAAAGACCCAACGATTTGTTTTTTTTTGTTATTCAAAACGTAGATCTATACATTATTTTTGAGACAAATTTCATACAATTCGGTTAAAAATGTAAAAGTTAGTCTAACAAGATTAGAATCAACATCATATCATCCGAAAAACGTCCTCGGCTGGTCAACAAAGGCCTCCCGCACGGATTTCCACGACGTCCAGTCCTGCGCTGCCTGCATCCAGCGGCTTCCCGCGACCTTCACCAGGTCGTCGGTCCACCGTGTAAGAGGCCTGCCTACGCTACGTCTTCCGGTGCAAGATATCCAGTCGAGAACTTTAGAACCCCAACGGCCATCTGTTCTACGACCTATGTGCCCTGCCCACTGCCACTAAGTTTAGCGAGTCTGTGAGCGATGTCGGTTACCTTGGTTCTCAAACTCAAAACTCAAACTCAAATACCTCTTTATTGTACATCAAAATAAATACATATGCAAAATTTAAATTAAAAACTAACGTACAATTTAGGCGGTCTTATCGCTGAGAACGATTTCTACTAGACAACCCAGTGCTCGGAGAAAAAGCAAGGAGACAGGTAGTACGCGAGCAACAACAACAGAAAATTTAAATGAATAATAATTTTAAACTTATACTAAAACATATAAAGCTATCATCACTTCTGATTTCTGATTCGATCGCCTAAGGAAACTCCGAGTATAGCTCGCACCACGGATAAGATAAACAAGGTTGGATAAGAAATGTGCGCTGGGTAGGTGCGCTTCAAGTATGATTAGGCAATCATACATAAACGAAGCACGCGTTCATACTTTTCGTTTGCGTGTGGTTGTGTGTAACGTACAGACTCTCGAAATGGTGTGAGACAAAATTGCAGCCCTGTGTTCTGTTTTGTTTATTTGTGCGCGCAATTCGTGTATATGTAGGTATTATTATTGCTCGTGTAGTGGAGTTGATGGGTTGGAGACAGGCGGCGACGCTGGTTTTCAAAAAAAAAGTGTGACTATTGCCAATCCAACCTTATTTAACCTATACGGGAAAGCTTGAGCCTAATTAAAGTAGCACAATGTTATTTGTCTTTGGCAGTCATCGTTAATGGGCACTGGCATATCGACGGGCGGCGGGCGCCGACGCTGGCGACGACTCCGCAGCATCTTCGCGCTAGTGTTCCGCCGGCGCCGCCGCAACACGCCTGCCACGCTGCCACCCGCCTAAGCTGCCGCCTGGCCGCCAGTCGGCAACATTGTCAACAACGGCAGTAACGCAGGTACCCATTGTTTGAATGAGGCTTGAAATTGTGCAATTGGAAATGGTGTAAAAGCTGCCTTGCCGCCAGTCAACAACGCCAACATGTGTGAAAGAGATTCAGATCTATAATACTGTATAATAAAATGTTTTGCCGATCAGTAAGTCAGCTGTAGGTAACCTGGGATCGATTTAATAACAATAAAAAAATTGGTACTAATATTTCAAATAAAAATCTTTGCATCAGTTCAGAAGTCAAGAATTGAAACTTAGGTACAGATGTTTTATCTCACGAGCGCGGGTTGGCCATACTTGTGTATGTTTAATGTACCATGCACATTATCTTTGCGTGGGTAAGCTCGGGAGCTTACAATAACGCACACAATGACACAACTTACAATAGAGCACACAATAGCGCGTGTCGATACGCATTACACACACAAGTATGGCTAACCCGCGCTCGTGAGATAAAACATCTGTATAGATAGACGATTGATATACTTGTAAACCGACTCAAAGTCGATGTTTTCCTTACAATGTATGGCAAAAATGGAAAGAAAGAAACCAATAATATTTATTTAGATTTTTAACGTGACGTAAATAGACTTAAATAGTTCGAAAACAAGTATTTTGAAATGTATGTTTTGTAGAATTGTATTATTTATTTATCTCTTTCTACCTCAAATCTTATAAATCCTAAATATTGTCTACTGCCTAAATAATCGTTGTTTTAATCTAGTTTGTATAATATTTAGACTGCCTTTATAACATAATTTAATGCATTTATACGCAGGACGATAAAGCAATAGGGATGACGAATGCTAGTCATCTGATTTACTTTTTAATTTTATCATCTGTCAAATACGACATTTTGTTTAAAAAAAAAATTGAAATACCTAGGCGTGACGTCATAGTTTTGCAGCGTCATTTATGTACTCATATTGTGATTTTGGTGAATTAAAAATCGAAGACTTGATGGAAAACAAAGCGCGTTAGGTTTTCCGAAGTTTAAGTAGGAGGGCAATTTTGTGATCAAGAGTTCATAATTTATTTCTCATGCTGTCGTTATCCCTATTGTCTTATTCTAACTCCAAGGTCTCTAAGCTCGTAAAAGAGATAGCAACACTACTTTTAAGAGGAGGGCGCGAAAAATAGCAATCCTAATATCCGTGGCACGTGATTAATTTGTACTGGAGGTCGATTATTTTTCCCCCGTTACAACTTGTACGTTTTTGTTACGTTGATTCTCTTGTACGTTACAAGCCCGTAACAATAATATTTCATTTATCTCTTAAGCGTTTTAGATTATGTATAGACAGTAAATTTTATAAGAAAAAGCCATTTAGGAATTCACAAGAATTTAAGTATGAGCGACCCTGTCTTTATTACCAAGTTTGTACTCTAAGGCCTATACTTCTGCCTGTAACATTTTGTCCAAGATATTATTTTTATTTATTTTGTATTGTGTATAGTTGTATCATATTATCATAAGTACTTAATTCATTCTTCATGTGGGCAGGACCTCACTATTTGAGTAAGTAGGATTTTTTAAAAGAAAAAAATATGTATTTCGTTTGAACTAACAGATGGTTTTGACATGGATTTTACATTCATGTAAGTGTACAGGGAATAGTGGATGAAAAGAGCTAGTGCGTGACATCGGCCACAAATTAGATAGTAAGTTCAAAATATTAAAACCTCGAGCAACGCCGCAAAGTCACCTGTCTATCGGTGTTCTACAGGATTCATTTAAAAGAGTGTGCCCTGGAGCTACACGACCTCATTCTCCCCTCTCCATTTCATCATCGGACGACCAGGCCCGGTGGGCGATTCCACCCCTTTGTCGTTAATGTTCCACCTTTACGCACAAAGCGTTTTGCTTCTTTGTTCATTATACGAACGGCCAAGAAGTGGAACTCTACCGGCGTCTGTATTCGCCGATTCGTATAATTTAGGAATCTTCAAGACGAGAGTGAATAGGCACTATTTGAGCTTGCGTGTCACATCCTCGGCTGCGTCGGTACTTCCCTTCAGGTGAGGTGCAGCCAAACACACTCAAATTTTCAATAATAAATAAATGAGCTATTATGGCGCGCATTTTGAAGCGGTTTCAAGATATAGCGGTTTAAGTGTGACAGCTGTCATCCCAAAATAAAAATCTCAAAAAGATTAGTCCATCATTTCTCTTTAGAAACTAATAGTCTGGGAATTTTGGGATCAATAGTTTCCGATTTATATTTGACAGCTGTCATCCGAAATATGCCGAACTACCTACCAAAATTATCAAATACCGGGAATGCACCAGAAAACGTTGACCTCCCTCGCATTATACTTAGTTCACGTTAAGAGGCCTATTCATCTCGATTTATTTTACATATCTCCGAAGTCCTGAAGATATCAGCTTGAGAGTTGCAACTTAATTTACGGGCAACCTTGGACTAGCGAAAAGCACTTGGCCCATTTTAGGGTGATTTTACACTTTCCGAAATTAATTTTTGAGTCTTACCTAAAACGAAGTTCCTACAACTTGGAACTTGTATGCCCGCCGCTTCGGGAAGTGTGAGCAGAAACGTTGGGCACAAAATAAACTACCTCCTACCTCAGGATACAGAACAAACCATATCACGCGTACAGTCAGAATAGTATGACGCGCGCTGAAGCCGAAATTTCTGCGCCTACCCTCCTTCCCTTAGCTGTTTTATGTCATATTTTAAAACTATGAGTTAAGTAAGTTAGAAACAGCCACAGCTCACCAAAAATCACCAAAAATGTATGGGTAGACAGTGTTTCTTTTATCAACGCTACTAATCATGTTTAATAGTAACAAAATGAAGATCAAACTAAGAATTGACGTGGAAGCGACGAGACATGGCAAGTAAATTAAATAAGTAAATTATTATATTATTATTTCAATATATAAACCTAAGCTACTCTGCTCACTTGGCACGAGGCAAAGTGGCAGGAGCACCTCCACCTTTTTTTTTTGTTTTTATTTCTTTTAATTAATATTTTTATCTTAGCATTGACATGAGTGGTGCATGCTCGCTTATATTTTCGTGCGGATGGTGGCGCACCGGGAGCCGGGTCGGTCCTTTCCCTCTAATATGGTTGAGGGGAGCGATGGCTGACTCTCGCGTTATACTCGTGACCGGGTGCTGTCCGTGTGAACGGGCCTACACTTGTCAACGGCATTCATGACATTTAATGATTTAATGTATAATATCTCGTGTTATATTGTTTTCATGTTTTAGTGACATAATTTGTTTTTTTATATGAAGGATTGGATTTTGACGTTATTAACTTATGATTGTTTATTTCTTGATTTTTTACAATTATGTAATCACTATTTTATGACTATCAAAAAGAGTGTAAAATGCACCTATTTTGAATTTTATTTTTTTTGATTCTTGAATCACCTGCATGCAGGATTTAGAATGGCCAAAACGTCAAAACTACACAGATTTTGAATAGTTCCATACAAGCACAAGTTGCCTCACTTTTATCGCCGTATGCGTGTTCTGGTTTCTTCTGTATTCTGAGCCTCCTACATATTTGATAGTTTGTATTACTTTCTGCTGCACAGTTGTTGGCTGATCGATTTAAAAAAAAAGTATTTTTGAATTGACTAAAGTTGCACGATATTTCAATGTAACGCCTATGATTGAATGGAGGCCCATTCCACCGAATACAGTGCCCTAACCTTACTATTTAGCAATAATGATTGTTATACATAAATACTATTTATTTCGAGTTAATAATGAATTTTAATATATTGTGTACCTTGTTGGGTTTTATAGATATTTAGTCGTTATTGATATGAGTTTATACGAGATTTCATAGTGGATTACTTCGACATTGCGTATAGTAGTGATATTGAAAAGTATTTCTTCTCATTCTTATTATAGGTAACATTGAGGCGTAACTTAGTTAAGGCAATGCATTTGCCATCTAAGATAGAGTATTGGGTATTTAACTGCCGTAATTTAAACTGGAATTTTGTTATCTTGGAACTGGACAACATTATTATGTATCAGTTACCTACCAAACAAAAATTGAACCTCACAGAATATATGCTAGTGACCTACCTAGTAACAGTTTTTGTTTTGGGAGGCGTTTCCTTCAGAATCCCGTATTGGTGATCTGAAAAAGTTAGTCAGGTAGTGGCATAATTATTATGTGTTTGTAATTCGAAGGAATAATTGTAGAATAAAGTGTATTGTAATTCAAAGAGTTTTCAGCTCTTGGAGCGGAATAAATGTATTAGTGTAGATATCTTTGCAATCCTTTTTTCTCTTACTGTGTCATCATTAAATAATAAAACATAAACCCCGTATTGATTAAGGCCATAAACACCCTTAACCTTACACGTGTAAACTGCCATTTAATATCGGTCGTTCCTATGACATTAATGTGCCACGTTCCAAAATAAGTACCTCGTGAGATTTGTGAGAAATCGTATTGGGTGTATGTCTGGTTTTATTATCAAAAGCTTGTAGGATGTCTTCCGCTGGAAAAAAACTCGAGAAGCAATAAATATTAAAATTTTGGTGTCGAGATATTTTCAGGTTTATCTTAATGTTTAGCGTTAGAAAAGTGTTCATGAATAATGTTGCAGGCATTGTGTATGATGATAACTTAGTGATTAAATGTAAAAAGCTAAAAAGCGTAATAAATTGCAGAAGGTCGACACATTGCGTGGTAGCGACACGTTAAGGCCCAGTGGTACTTAAAAATCTGTCTTTGTCTTTTTCTTTACGTGTAAAGAGGGAAGAAAATAACCACACTTTTGCACATTTTCGATTTTTTCGTTTTTATTTTCGTCATATTTATCTTAAATAAAAATCCAATCGATGTTTTCCCTTCAGTCACCTATGAACTTTATTTTAGTAAATAAATCATATTATCAAATTACTTATTTTAAGAATAAAACCGAAAATAGAAGATAAAATGGCTCGAAAAGAGGTACCTTTGCGAAATTATTCTATGGAGCCATTTTTATTGAATCGTGTTTCCATTCGATATAGTCCCTCGTAACTATTCTCAATAATACCAATATATTTTCCTCGATTTTAAATTTACTGTCAACTACTTCAAAAATGAATTCTAAAAACCTGTTTAAGTTGATTTTTAGGTACCACTGCGCCTTTAGCGCGTCCCCGAAGTTAAGTGGGCGCACGCGGCGGGTGCCCGCCTCGCGTGTTTGTTTTGAAAAATAGTATGAGCAAACCCGTCGCACGCGCCCGAGCCAGTTAGCGCTGCCCATACTATTTTTCGAAACAAGTACGCGAGGCGGGCGCCCTCTTAACTTCGCTTTATAAAGTATGAGTTCTCAGAATCAGATCCACCCAAAAAAGTTATTAAGGGAAAGAAGACTACCGATACTTTGTATTCGAATATAATTTCATTCGTTGTTTTAGCCTCGTGAGGCTCAAGGTTCTGTTTGAAGGTTTCAGTTGCAGACCTTTGAACTTTACGAGGGCAGTAGGTACTTCTCCCTTTACTTGTTGTCCTTTACAGCGCAGTTGTCGGATATTAGTGCAGGGAGTTTGCCTTCTGTATAGTGAGAAAATAATATTACGTTTCGATCTTCTGTGGTACTGTCACAGTATAGGAGTCGTAATACCACAGAGTGAGGTTCCATACAGTAGTCGAACGTTTTTGATGTTTGCGTCAAAGCCGACACCACTAGACACTGGGCACCACCTCCTCCGCCACCGCCTGAATCAATTGAATTTTTAACCGCGTCCGTAATGGCTAAGTCCATTAGCTTCACATCAAAAGGTCGCGGGTTCGATTCCCGGCGGAGTCTAACTTTGTGTGACTTGGTTTGATTGGTGGAAGGGCATTTTCTTAGCCTGTCTGGCCATCTTATCTACATCTTGCCGCCAAGCATCAATATTAAAAGCATTGACGTATTCCGGCTTGTAGATAAGATAGCCAGTTCTTCATTGCGTTGAGGAATCTTGGTTAGTCTGCATCCATCTTCGGCATCATTGTCACTTACCATCAGGTGAGATGATGCCAAGGGCTTATAATAATAATAAAAAGAATTGTTTGAACTGTCCTCCACGGTGACAAGGGTAATTGGGGCTCGACCTACGCCGCCGTCTCGCCCGTCCGTCCGTGCAAGATTAGCGCGACGCGCAAGTCTAGACGTCCCTGTTGGACAACTGTATGGATTCTTTAGACTGTGGTAATACATGTGGTAATACTATGTATTACTAGATAGTATCAAAACTCGTTCATTCATCTGTGGTATCATATGCGCGGGAAAATACGTACAAATTTAAGGCCGAGTTCGCAGTGGCGTAATTTACGAGTAATTCACGTTGAGATGGCGTCTACAAAATACGTGATGCGAAAAAGGGGATTAGGGGTGTGGACATGTTGTCACTTTGGGCCATTAAGGGAACCGGGGGGGGGGGGGCTGAACAATTGTCATGTTACAAGTCGTTACGTACTCCATACTTAGATTGACATGTGAAGAAGTTCGATACAAAGGCTTAAATCCCTAACTAACGATTTCAGGAAATTGATCTAACAAATCTTTTATATCTATTTCTATCATCTATTTCTTTGAAGGTTGGAGACTTTACACTTAAAGTTGTTGACGAATATGTATACCTGGGACAAACAGTCCAGTTAGGTAGGCCAAATTCGAGAAAGAGATCTATCAACGAATCCAAGTCGGCTGGGCAGCGTTCGGGAAGCTACGCAATATCTTCACGTCCCAAAGACTGCATTGTCTCAAGGTCTTTAATCAGTGTGTGTTGCCAGTGATGACATACGAAACCGAGACATTGTCGCTTACCAAGGGGCCTCCTTAGAATGCTCAAGGTCACTCAAAAGTCAATGGAGCGTGCTATGCTCGGAGTCTCGCTGCGTGATCGAAGTAGAAACGAGGAGATCTGTAGGAGACCAAAAGTAACCGACATAGCTCTCAGAATGCTAAACTTTAGCGGCAGTGGGCAAGGCACATAGCTCATAGAACAGATGGTCGTTTGGGGCAGTAAAGTTCTCGAGTGGGAACCGCGCACCGAAAGTCGTAGCTTACGCAGGCCTCCCACTCGGTGGACCGACGAGCTGGTGAAGTTCGTGGAAAACCGCTAGATGCGGGCAGCTCAGGACTGGTAGTTGTGGAAATCCT
This sequence comes from Coleophora flavipennella, assembly GCA_947284805.1. NCBI lineage: Eukaryota > Metazoa > Arthropoda > Insecta > Lepidoptera > Coleophoridae > Coleophora > Coleophora flavipennella. Next base: position 5,773,167 of record OX369289.1, on the reverse strand, counting down.
TGGAGGCGGCCTTAGTGATTGATGTCTTTAACTCTCTTTTTCGCATCGGTAGACCTACGACCTGGTGATGGTCAAGGGAAGCCTCTGGATGCGCTCAGCGCAGGACCGGTCGCTATGGAAATCCTTGGGGGCAGGACATCTTTCGGCCTGTAGGATGATGAATCCCCTCTTTCACACCACGTAAGAGTGTATTAAGGATGCCATCTCAATGCGCGTTACCGCAAACCGCTCTTAAGGCGCATTGTTGCCTGTATTACGCTTAAGTTAGTTGTAAAGAGTATTGTACCTATACAAGGGGACCTGTATAGTGATTCCAGTATGTCATAGTTGTTTTGGTAGCCAAAGTGAATGTTTCAACTAGTTACCCTAGCGATTGGTTTAGAGTTTGACCTTGAAACCTCGTAGTACAATTAAGTAAAAATAAGTGAGATGTATCGAGCTCTTCTTTTTAATCTGTGTAACAGAGACAGCAATAAGTATATTTATAAAAATAATAAATAAATTTTAATATTTATATCGTTATTAGGGAATGCAATACCGGGATACCGGGATCCCGAAATACCGGGATCCCGCACCATTTTTGCGGGACCAGTCCCGCGCCTAAATCGTGCGGGATCCCGCGGGATTTGCGGGACTGCGCAGCGACATACGGCATGTGTTATTCGGCACGTTGAAGGTATAATCAGGAAAGAAATGAATTTGTTAGAGTCTGGTGGGCTCAAAGGTGAAAATCTTCAATTCGTCTACAATGCGTTAATAACAGTTGTGCCCACCAGCGTGGAAGCGGAAAGGGCATTTTCTGCTGCCGGATACCTAGCATGCAAAGTAAGAAGCCGTTTAGCTGACAAAACTATTCACACGCTATGTTTCATGCGCAGCTACTTCCAAAATAATGGATAATTGTTTTTTGTTTAATTGTAATAGTTATTCTTATTTCTAATTAGTGATTGATTTGATTACTTATAAATAGTTTCACTTTTACAAAACTATTGAGACGCTATGTTTTACGTGCATTTGCGCAGCTCCTTCCTAAATAATGGATAGTTGTTTTTTGTTTGTTTGTAATAATAGTTTTTGACCTTTGTTTGAAACTGTTATTTCTGATTAATTATTTGATTACTTAATAAATAGTGTCAATAATATTTTTAGTTTCATTTTAAGTTCTATAGACTCGTTTATGATACAGGATTCCTCTCTTTTTTCAATGACTTTCAAAAAACATGCGGGATCCCGCAAATACCTGGATCCCGCGGGATCGAACCACTCAATCCCGCGGGATCCAGCAATTGAAATTTTGCTGCGGGATTGCATTCCCTAATCGTTATATTATAATTTAATCGGTGTATGTAAAATTGTGAACGGACTTCATTGTTGTGGGTCATGTTTTGTATCGGGTTATATTGTATAGTATCCGTAATATTAGGTCGAAACGCACAAATTTTAGTCTAGTTAGGTGTTTGTCGTATGTCTATTCATGTGTGGGTATTTTCTGGCCGTGGATAACTTGAAACGTATGTAATGAACCGAACTATGCCGCTAGTGATGTTGCGATAGCTATAGTCTATCGATAGTATCGTGATACTATCGTAGGCATGAAAATCAGTTATACTATCGATAGTCATATCGAAACTATTGACCCTTGACGATACTATCGATTGATAAAGATAAGTAATACTATTGCTAAAGACCAATAGTATCGATACTATCGATAGCATCAATACAAACACTATCGGTAGTAGCGATACTATCGATAGTTTTGCCCTATCGATAGTCGGAACATTTTACGATACTATTGCTTGCTCCTAACTTATTTCCAGTCGATAGTATCGAAAATAAGCCGATAGTTACTAAGAAAAACTATCGATACTACCGGAACGCGCCGATGGATCATAGATAGTATCGTACTTCGAGAGTATCAATAGAATTAATAGTATCGACAAAATTAGTAACGCCTGATTTTCACTATCGATACTATCGATAGTATTACAGCATGACAATATTTTCGATAGGACAATCGCGCTATCGACCTGTTTTTCAAGATCAACTATCGATAGTGAAACTATCGCTATTGCAACATCACTGATGTCGACCGTTCATTGTACCTACGACACTCACGATTTACTAGTGTCGTCAAAATTGTATAGGGTGCTTCTAAAATATATTTAAAAATTAAGGAGGAAATCAGTTAATGAAACTGACAAACTTTACGCAAGGAACCCCTATAGGTACTCATTAAAAAAATAATTTCAATTTTCATAATTTATTGATCGTCAGCTGATAGCGAATTTTGTATGGGAGCCCAAAAAATCTCCAGCTGAATGTAAAGGTTTGCTACTATGGTTCAAGTTCATTCACCAGGCGTTAGTAACGTTATGCTGTTGGGCGATCTTGTACTTGATCGTCGGTGGTCGCTCAGCGCAATAAGTCAGTGTCAAACTAGATCATATAATGTATTGCGTTTTGGACGTGCGGAGTTGTCAAATCGGAGTGGCTATTGACTGCCATGTGCTTGCATTCACACTACACGAACAGCTAAAATCGATAAAAATTGCAAAGAAAATACGAATTCAAGTGTATTCTTGAAAAAAAAAAGATAAAAAAGTAAACCTTCAAGTAGTTTATACCACATGTACATGGTGTAACAGAATTGGTGTAGGACCCGTGAATGGGTGTGGTAGGTACTCATCACACTTTTCTTATTTGTTCAATTTAATATAGTACATTGTGATATAAGGGTGGAAAGTAGGTTATTGTAAACGAGCTGTCATTAACAAGCCCTAGCCGAAGGCGAGGGTTTTTAATGTCATGAGTTTGCAAGTCATTCACTTACATTCATTCATTCGTTTACGAGTCATTCATTTTTCCTCGTATAAAATCTGTTCGATTTTATTCTATGTACGAAAACTCCTTGCTACTAAACTTTTTAAATTGACTTATAAGTTTAAAACAAAACTGCAAAAGTAATGATTGAACTCGTAAAAGAAAGTCACGTAAAATAAAGATGCCTATGCAAAAGATTTAATGTTCGAATCGAAATTATAGCCTCTGAAAGTACGCCATGTTTAACAACTGTATTGAAAAAATATTTTTGCAATTCATTCAAATAATCAGTTATGGTTTTCTTAAGGTAAATTGATCAGTATGATGAGTAGAAGTCCCAGTTAACGGGACATCCTCCTCATCATCCTACATCAGTTTTGTACTACAGGTATACTCGTGTCAATATTAATTTTGTAAAACACTCCAGTCAGACCTCAGCGCTCCGATTTTGACACAAATTTTTATTCGTGATTCTTAGCATCAGAGCTTATTTTTATTCACTGCGAGTATTTATTTTGGCGGGAATTTTATGGAGTGTCAAAACGGTACATTTTTAGATTTCAGTATAAGCAATAAGAAAAACCATTATGTAATGAGAATTTCTTTTTTTTCTTAGATTTGTACAAAATATTTGATTTAAAAACCAATAACGCTATGTAATTTCGCTGGTTTTCTTTGGAGAGTTTCAAAATGGTACATTTTTCTAAATATTATAATATAAGCATAATATTTTGTGCGAGTCATAAGAGCCAAGTGCGAGACATCAACGCGAGCGACAGTAAAATGTTTTTTTTTCATTCATTTCGGGATCCTTAGCGCGAGTACGACTCACACTTGGCCAGTTTTTATTTTTTATTGTTTTACTTTAAGATCAGTACTATATTCACACCAAGTTATAAGCTTGTGTGTGGTTTTTTTACAATATAGAAAAAAAACTAAAAAACAAGTTTTTTTGTATGACGACTATTGTTTGTTACTTTTTTAATTTTGACTCCAGGCAAATGTAAACATTGTTTCTCTCACTGCTTATACTATGTATGACCTTTTCCAAAAATGTACAGTTTTCATTTTCTTAATTCCCGCGAAGATCTATATCTAAACATGGTGAATCTGTTACACTTAGCATCAAAAAAATCGCACCTATTTTTTCCTCAGTACAATTTCATACAAAAAGGTGCTCCAAATAAGTACGATTTCTTTCTTACAGAAAACAAAAAAAAAACTAAAAAATGGTATCAGTAGGTTAGATCCCTGGCTACAAATTGGTCGAAGAGCACAACATTCTGCAGAACCACGGGAACTCAGTGGTCTGCTCAGAAAAGTGGCAAATTTTCAATTTAAATTTTTCAATTTACTATAAAAACCTACTTCTACTTTTTGTTCTTTGTTTTGTGCAGTTTACTGAGTTTTTGATGATTTACAGAATAATGTGCTCTTCGACAAATTTGTAGCCAAGAATCTAACCTACTGATGCCACTTCTTAGTTTTTTTTTAGTTTTCTTTATTAAGGAAAATAATCGTCCTTATTTGGAGCACCCTTTTGTATGAAAATGTACTGAGATAAATAGGAGGTGCGGTTTTTTTTTTGACGCGAGTGTATAGGACGCATTTCATCTCTTTTATTTCCACTGTGTAACCATTTCTTGCTAACGATGAGACGCCACCACAAGATTGTTTTAGGTCGAGTATGGATGATGCTGGAGCTAAAAGAAATCTTGTGATGAAGCCTATTTAAATGTACAGGATGTAAGTAAAATATCTACAGTACGGCCCTAACACGATAATATGTATCCACGACCTTATGAATACACGATATAAGGTCGCGGATACATATTTTTGATGCTTTAAACGTATCTATATTTTTGACTTTGACTGTACCTACTTAAAGATTTTCACACGAATTAGTTCAAACATAGTTGAAGTAGCGGATTTGTGAGGCGAGCAATATTTTTTCGCCTATAAACTGGAGTCTTTGCCCACCAGTGGGACCTAACAGGCTATAAAAAAAAACTGGTGTATAGTACTCGTACATTTATGACAATGTTTCGTGGGGCGCTTCCAATCGTAATATTAAACAACTTTCCCCAAGAAGCCAATAACATTATATACAATACATATTCTTTATTGCATCGCAACATAAAAAAAGCAATGAACAATATAGAAGAAAGCCTATACAATAGGCGGCCTTATTGCTAGGTAGCGATCTCTTCCAGACAACCCTTGGCAGTTGAGATATATTCAAATATTATATGTAAAACAACAATTTATATGTTATAAGTATTTATATGTTATATGATCATATTAACTCGTATAAGTCGCCACCGAGTGGCTTGAGCCTACACTCAATTTTATTATATCAGCTCATATACGTTTCCCCAACGAGGGGCTCGAGCTTACCCTGAATCAGGGTGATTAGGCCTTAGTCGACCACGCGGGCCTAGTGCGGGTTGGTCGACTTCACACACAACCTTCGAGTTTCTTCGCAGGCCTGTGCAGGTTTCCTCACGATGTTTTCCTTCACCGTTAAAGCAATCGGTAATGATATGTACGTAAGTTTGTGAAAAACTCATTGGTACATTGGCCGTCCAGATTTGAAGCCGGTACCTCTGGTTAGATGGACCGAGTCGTTACCGGTTGAGCCACCGACGCTTTTTGAGCCACTCAATTAATTTTTGTTATATACTGCACTATTATTTATTTTAGTTACCTTCTTTTGTTTACCTTATGTATCAATCAACTACTAACTAGACTAGAGCGTCACGTCGGTGGCGTAACGTCTAGGGTCGCTACCTCTGGTCCTGGTTCGAATCTTGCCACGTATCAATGTGATTTCAATTTCATATGTACGTTTATAAGACAATAATAAGACCGCATTTGTACACTTAGTCGGATAAAACCATGTTGGTGATTATTCCTTGTGTTCAATAAAGAATTTATCCTACTAATATTATAAACGCGAAAGTTTGGAAAAATGTATGGATGTATGTTTGTTACTCTATCACGCAAAAACTACTAAACGGATCCAGCTGAAATTTGGTAGGTAGACAGATTAGGACCTGGATTAAAACCCGTATCAGCTCATATACGTCCCCACCGAGGGGCTCGAGCCTACTCTGAATTAGGGCTATCAGACCTTAGTCGACCACGCTGGCCCAGTGCGGGTTGGTCGGCTTCACACACAACCTGCGAGTTTCTTCACAGGCGTGTGCAGGTTTCCTCACGATGTTTTCCTTCACCGTTAAAGCAATCGGTATGTATCTGTACGTAAGTTTTTGAAAAACTCATTGGTACATTGGCCGTCCAGATTTGAACCCGGCACCTCTGGTTAGAAGGACCGAGTCGTTACCGGTTGAGCCACCGACGTTTTTTTTATTTGGATTAACACATAGGCTACTTTTTTCCACGCAAGCGGTTCGCGAACTGCGCACCCTCGAAAAGTCATAGAGACGTTGTCCGCGCGGGTGAAGCTGCGGGAAACAGCTAGTACATACATACATAACAAAAAATAAAATTAGTAGAAAATTATGAGAAGAAGCGCCCTATAAAAAAAATGACATACCTTTTTGCACACTTGCTGTCGAAAGTGAATCCTTCAAAACGTAACGCAACGCCACGTTGTCATGTCATTTACATCCTGTACAAAAGTTATTTTCAATCCAAAACAAAGCGTTTATCGTTCCATTACGTTCTCGGTAGCTGTAAGAGTATTGTATTGCCAATAGGTTTTTACTCTAGTCATTATAATTTGTATGTCTAAGTATCTTATTTTTGGAAAGACTCCAGTAGTTCCCAGGGTTTCTTGTTCTGTCTTTTATCAAATTCTTCTAGAAGAAAATCGATGTAATTTACCAGGTTTTTTAAAGCATTTCATTGAACCGACCGACCCAAAGGGAATAAAATATAGATATTTAAGTGTAGGACAACTATATAGATTTTGTTCCAAAACAGTAAGAAAATAGGGATGACGAATGCTACTCATCTGATTTACTTTTTATCATCTGTCAAAAAAAGACATTTTGTTCTAAAAATGTTTGAAATACCTAGGCGTGACGGCATAGTTTTGCAGCGTCATTTTTATGATGTAGGTACTCATTTTGTGATTTTGGTGAGTGAAAAATCGAAGACTCGATGGAAAACAAAACGAGTGAGGTTTTCCGAAGTTTGAAGTAGGAAGTCGATTTAGTGATTGTTTCTGATGCTGTCGTCATTCCTATTGGTTAAATTTGTTAACGAAAACAACCCCTAAAATTTAGATGTAAAGTTTTCCGAGGCCTAATTTGTATACCATCACCTATACGTGTTTTTGTAGATCTTTTATCAGTCATTATATTCGTTCGTTACCCTTGTTACTACCAGTAGTAACACTGCAATTTAACCGACTTCGAAAAAGGAGGAGGTTCTATGTTCGACTGTATATACAGGTTGTAACAAAATTGGAGTAGGTCCCGTTAACTGGGGCTGCTACTCACCATACGGAACATTTTTTGTTCTACGACTTTGCTGAAACCGCAAAAAAAATATTAACTTCATACAAATCGATCAGTTGATCGCCCAATTTTGAGCATTTTTGTACGGAGTGTCCAATATCACTATTCAAATCTCAACAAAAAAAAAATTGGACACTCCGTACAAAAATGCTCAAAATTGGGCGATCAGCTGATCGATTTGTATGAAGAAATTTTTTTTTGCGGTTTCATCAGTCGTAGAACAAAAGTTGTTCGGTTCATAATACCCGTAGGGGTTCCTAGGGCAAATTTGTTATGATGAGTAGAACTCCCAGTTAAAGAGACTTACACTATTTTTTTACACCCTGTATAGATACCAAATTCTCCATCAATTGTGGATCTATTTTAAAAATTCAATTTTTTTTCGAAAGAGTATACTCCTGAGGTGGTCCTATATAAATTATATCAAAATCGGTTAAGTACTTTTTTAGAAAAAAATGTACTTGGTTGTTGCAAGTGAAGTCGTTTTTTAAACGTGTTTAGCGTGGTCTATAGGGGATCGGACTGCTAGTCATTTTACTTTTTACTTTTTATGATCTGTCTAAAACGAAATATTGTTCTTAAAATGTTTGAAATACCCACAAGTGACATCATAGATTTTTAGCGTCATTGACGAACTTATTTTGTGAATTTGATCAATTAAAAATTGAAGACGTGATAGACAAACAAAACAAGTAAGGTTTTTTGAAACTTCAAGAGGAGAGTAAATTAGGAAATCATATTTCAGAATTTATTTTTGACGCAGTCCGATCCCCCTATTATCGATGGTCAAATTTTATATCGGTTCCACTTCACCCATATTAGTTGTGTAAATTACGACTAATTAACACAAGTTCCACTAGAACTTCTTATCTAGGTTTAATATTATACAATTGCAACTGCAAAGCACATTAAATGTATAATCAATATTAAAATTTGTAAATGTCACTCGTATGTAATTTTATTTTTCTTAATTATTTCGTCCACGTCAAAAGTTTTTTGGAAAAAGGAAGGAGTTTTTTTTTAGAATATATGGCCAAGTAGTATTATGACAAATAAAATGTCCCATCTAACAACTTCAGCAGTTAGTAGCAACACGGCCAAAAAATGCAGCGTTACTACTGTGGTAAGACTGGTAGTACACAGATAACACGTAATGTTTAGATAACTTAACGGAAGATCTACAAAGATGATTGATTGTATTACAGATTACATGTGTATGTCGCAGCCGTTGTGTAGAATCCGCCGTTATGTAGAAACGGAGGCGTTTTGTAAAACGGCGTAATGTGCACCGTTTTGTAAAGTAGGTGCTGAGTAAAAAAACTCCGAATAAAACCGAAGATTTCTTCTTCTCCGAAGCATTATGTTACCCGGGGGGAAGGGGGGAAAGAGCCTCGCTTCGCTAGGCTCTTTGACTGTATAGCCAATTAAACCAGACCGAACCTAATATCGCTCGCTTCACTTGCTCATTTAAATTTTTACTCATTAGTTTTTACACATAGCTGTGCCTCATACAATGCGGCGTACTTTCTTTCATTCGAATTGCAATCCGGCTGAACGTGATGTCGCCGAATTACAAAACGCCGCCGCTTTACAATCCGGCGTTATTCAGCGCGCTGTTTTGAAAAACAGCGGATTCTACAATACGGCTTCCTCATACACATGGTCTAAAACACGTTTAACGCACATTAATAAAATTAATCAGACTTGGATATTGTAGTCATTTACTCAATGAAATGGAAGGCTTACTGTTTGTAATATTCCATAGACTATCTAGATAAATTAGAGTAATTACCCAAGTAGGAGGTGATTTCGAACAATAAATGAAACATTGTAGGGTTTATTAGTTATTATAATATTAATTATTGTAAACTCTTTTCTCAATGTAAAAGTTCATTTGTAATTTATATTTTGTTACGTGTAATACCTAATTAATAACACCAAATAATACCTTTGCAGATGTGTAAAAGTTAACTGTGTGTAGAAGTTTTGTTGATTAAATGTCATGTTTCGAATACATTTTTTTATTTTAATAAAGGAACAGGGTTACGGGCAGCACAGAACCGGTCGTCGTGGAAATCCTTGGGGGAAACCTATGTCCAGCAGTGGACGTCCTTCGGCTGATATGATGATGATGATGCTGAAGGTAATAGGGTTACTAGTACTTCGACATTTAAGAGAATTGTGAAGCTGCGACTTTTCATACAAACGGCGATAACGATTTTCACCTCTTAAATGTTAACCGATTTGAACCAATTTTTGATAGGGTGGTCAGTCAGAACAAAAGCTAGGCTTATACGTTTTTGTTTTTTCGATAAAGTTAATAAGTTTAATTTTATTGTTTTTCACGTGTTTTCATACAAAACGAACTTCGGTCATTTTTTGTTTATTTATAATCAGTAATTTAAAAAACGAATCGTATAAGCCTAGCTTTTGTTCTGACTGACAACCAATCGAAAATTCGTTCAAATCGGTTAACATTTAAGAGGTGAAAAATCGTTTGTATGAAAAGTCGAATTTTCGCCTTGGGTTCACAGTACTCTTAAGAGGCTCCTGAAGCAAAGAATATGTATAAGTACTAACATACAGTATGGACACTCCCTGCCGCTCTCTAGATTGCGACCTCACCTCCTCGTCACCCAGATTGATACAGATTGCTTATAGGTTCTCGAAAACGTGTAGGATTTCGCCGTGCTCCGTCATTTGTTTTTAGAAATGTCATTTCACGACCATTTGTAGGTTGTGACAAAAATAAATGGAAACAGGGGATAAAAACCCTCACGGAATTTGCCACATATGATACGTAAGATTTAGAGGTTCGGGCCTAAACGGAGTTTTAAGAAAAAAATATTATGGGGTAAATTAGAATATATGTATTTTATGATTTATCTAAAAAGAAGGAACAATATGAGTATTAGAAAAAGATGTGATTTACATTGGTTGACCGTGTTGACAATAAAACAATTACCCAATATATTTATGGACAATTTCCGGTAATAAATTTAAAGTAACAATTTTATTTGTATATAAAAGGTTATTTTATAGAATGCCGGTAGGTAACGATCGTCACCGTCCCTTTGGTACTTAAATAAGTAACTGAGTTCTAAAATAATTAAATTTCACTTTGGTCCGAATTACCCTATCTTTCTAAAAAAACACGTATCAGGTACAAAACATTTTTAAAATTTAAAATAAATAACTAATTGGTTAGAAACCGGAAGCAGGAAATCTTCTAGGACGGCAGAAACGTCAGAGAGTCAGAGAGTCGCTCGGGAAAAAGATAAAATAAGAATTCACTTCCCTTTTGGCAAGCAGCTGGGCGGGCAGTGGAAAGGACTGGCTGGTGGTCAGCACAGCTCCATCCCAGGAACAATCCTTAATCAGGTGATCCTTCGGGGACGTCAACCTCGCAGGGGGTGGATGAAACCCTACGGACATATATAGATCTAGTTCGCAGCAGTACCAAAAATACACGCAAAGCGGTTTCCTTATACAAATTACTTACCACAGAATAAAATAGTGGGCCTCAACAAAACATTATAAAACAATATCTCCAAAAATTTAAATGCACAACACAGTCGAAGAGATCACGGTCAACCTTTTGTTTTCCTCTTGTCAAAAAATAACAAATATTTTCAAATTCAAATTCCATAGAGCAACGACATCAAAAAAGAATTTAATTATGAAACGCAACAAAAGAGATCGGCTCGAAACGATAGTTAGCGTTTCAAAATACCCACAAACTCACAAAAAAAAGGCGAGAAGTCCTAAAAATTTTTGAAATTTGGACAACCCTATAGACGTTGGACAGCCCTGAAGATGAAAAAAATAAAAACTCTCTAAGTAACTAGTTAACTACGAACGTTTACTTGAAGCTGGTAGAAATTGACATTTATACACGAAGCTACACATACAAACGGCAAAAACTCCATCTAAAAGTGAACAAACTTAATAACCCCAACAACACACTAGTGTTAAGGGATCGCTGTGCATTTGAACCTTAAACTACTCACTTAAGAAAACAGGAGAAACCAAACAACTAGTAAAACATTAAAGACCAATAGGGTTGACAAAAACTGAAAAAAACTTGCAAAACATTGTCGGTTACCCCAGCAAAAATATGGACAAAAGCGGTAAAGGCGGATGCGTGAAAAATCCGACTCACGGATAAAATTAACACCGGAAGTCTGAAACGCGATACGCAAGAGTCTAAAGGGACAACTCTACCGAAAAATAGGCCATTTGAGGTAAGACAAGGGCAAGATTAATGAAAGAAATTTGAAAAATGGAAAATTGTTATAAGACCTCAAGAAATCTAAACATTACTGCGGAATACAGAAACGTTGTCACATAAAAGTGAACAGGGTACGCCAAAAATTTAAGGAGTACCTCGCAAAGCAACGCGTAAAAATATTCCAAACAGTAACCCTTAAAGATTTTTCCCTTAAAACAACGTTAAATAATCGTGAACTAAAAGTAAGTCTGTCCCGACTTTCGATTGAAAGAAATCTAGAGTCTGGCCATTGACTACTTAAATATTAAATTCTCTTGGAATCGTAAGGGAATACACAGGCAAAAACAACTCAACAACACGTAAGCAATTATCCGAAAGAGGTATAATGCCATTAAGCCGGGAAAAAAACGACCCGTGTGAAGAGAAGTAAAAAAATACCGTGCATACAAACAAAAAAACCTTACGTTTCAAAGAAAACTGCACGATTAAATTAAGTAAGGGTCTTGAGGTATTAAAACTTGAACCATATTATCCGGAAAACGGATACACCCACGAACGACAAAAAAACGGGTTCGTTAGGGAAAGATTAAAGGCAGAAAAGGGGATAAAACATTAGTTCGGGCGCCATAAATATGTGACAAAAATAAATGGAAACTGGGATAAAAACCCTCACGGAGTTTGCCACATATGATACGTAAGATTTAGAGGTTCGGGCCTAAACGGAGTTTTAAGAAAAAAATATTATGGGGTAAATTAGAATATATGTATTTTATGATTTATCTAAAAAGAAGGAACAATATGAGTATTAGAAAAAGATGTGATTTACATTGGTTGACCGTGTTGACAATAAAACAATTACCTAATATATTTATGGACAATTTCCGGTAATAAATTTAAAGTAACAATTTTATGTGTATATAAGGTTATTTTATAGAATGCCGGTAGGTAACGATCGTCACCGTCCCTTTGGTACATAAATAAGTAACTGAGTTCTAAAATAATTAAATTTCACTTTGGTCCGAATTACCCTATCTTTCTAAAAAAACACGTATCAGGTACAAAACATTTTTAAAATTTAAAATAAATAACTAATTGGTTAGAAACCGGAAGCAGGAAATCTTCTAGGACGGCAGAAACGTCAGAGAGTCAGAGAGTCGCTCGGGAAAAAGATAAAATAAGAATTCACTTCCCTTTTGGCAAGCAGCTGGGCGGGCAGTGGAAAGGACTGGCTGGTGGTCAGCACAGCTCCATCCCAGGAACAATCCTTAATCAGGTGATCCTTCGGGGACGTCAACCTCGCAGGGGGTGGATGAAACCCTACGGACATATATAGATCTAGTTCGCAGCAGTACCAAAAATACACGCAAAGCGGTTTCCTTATACAAATTACTTACCACAGAATAAAATAGTGGGCCTCAACAAAACATTATAAAACAATATCTCCAAAAATTTAAATGCACAACACAGTCGAAGAGATCACGGTCAACCTTTTGTTTTCCTCTTGTCAAAAAATAACAAATATTTTCAAATTCAAATTCCATAGAGCAACGACATCAAAAAAGAATTTAATTATGAAACGCAACAAAAGAGATCGGCTCGAAACGATAGTTAGCGTTTCAGTATGCAGTGTCCGGGGTGTGCCTAAAGTCTGTGGCGTCACGTTAGGGAAAAAGTCATAACGCGCTGAGTTATCATAAATGAAGTGTAGGTAGGGTGTAGACTGTAGGTGCCTACTCTAGTATATTTAAAAATCACTAACTCTGTAAAATGTTGTTCATTGTAGTTATAGATAGTAAAAGAAAAAAAGGCCGCTTTTTATTAATTTTTAATTCATAGTTTTTCTAATACTTATTTTTTTTAATAACATTGAAAATCCCTACTTCCCTACTAATATTATAAATGCGAAAGTAACTCTGTCTGTCTGTTACGCTTTCCCGCAAAAACTACTGAACGGATTTGGCTGAAATTTGGTAGGTAGACAGATTAGGACCTGGATTAAGACATAGGCTACTTTTTACCACGCTCGCGAGCCGCTTGCGGCTCGCGCACTGCGCACCCTCGGAAAGTCATAGAAACGTGGTCCACGCGGGTGAAGCCGCGGGAAACAGCTAGTACACTATAAATCCGATTTCGGTACCGCAATGCATTTTTAGGAACCGGCCAAGTGCGAGTTAGAGTCGCACACGAAGGATTCCGTACCATCGTACTAGATGTCGCTAGTTTCTTAACGTTTAAAAAAATCACGTTTCTGGAATTCCCTCTTTAAGTTTTATTATTTTTTGTTATAGCGGCAACAGAAACACACACTCTGTTCATGAAATACTGCCTGCTGACAGACAGACAGACAGCGGAGGCTTAGTGATACCCTAAAAAGGTTCTTGAAGCCTAAAAACCTGGAAACTTAATGGTTAATAATGGATTCCTGTTCAGTTTTTTAAAAATTTTTTGCGAGACCCACACCAGATATACGTCATTCGGTTGTCCACATAAAATTATTTCACAATCGATTGTTTGGTTATCGAATGAATCAAGGACTATGTTTGAATGGGATTTATGAACTCCAGCGCCTCTTAAGGCGATTAATTACTTTTTATTTTCAATTACTAGGGGATCAACGGCTTCCGAATTTAATTTTAAAATTTTGTATAAAAAAGAGCTACCGGTCGAACAGGCGAGATAAGTACCTACACACTGGCGCGGCCTACGGCCTACAGGCCGCGCTTCGCTCGTCAGCGCTAGAACGCCGTACAGTTGCCGCCGCAATTCGCGCGCCGCCCGTGTACGCAGTTATAACCGCTAAGTCGAGCGCCTTAATACCCATGTTTTCGTGTATTGTCTGACAGTGGGAAGGAGTAGGTGAATAAATGCGTAGGTATTTTCGTTTCACAAGGAAGTGCAATATCTGGTACGAAGTAACTAGTATCTCACTTGTGCCCATGGTACAACTGCTATGTCCAACTGGTTGCACCAAGGGTAAGTAGCTTTACCCACGGTCCAACTCGTACCACAGGGAAGAAGGTTTACTCGTGATACAACTCGGAAAAAGTAGTCCAACTGGTTGTACTGGGAATTAAATTTATACATGGACCAACTATACTTAGTGAGAGCAAAAAGTTAATCTATTGTTTATGTTTGACTACAATCAACCCGGTGAAGATCGCGGGAAGCCGCTGGATGCGGGCAGCGCAGGACCGTGCGTCGCGGAAATCCTTGGGGGAGGCCTTTGTCCAGCAGTGGACGTTTTTCGGCTGATATAATATGATGACTGCTATCAAATTAAAAAAAGCATTTGCTTGAATTTAATGTAATTTTGTAAAGGTACAGTCGAGTTCGTCTATATCAGTACATGTTTAGGAATCAAAAATATATATGTAATGATAAGTTTCATAAAACTAAACAGCTTTGCTTTACAACAAAATGTAAACAATCTGTGGTATCATAAATATGTGACTACACTTAATATCAAGAAGTCAGATATCAGTCAGTTAAAAGTAGTCAGATATTTTTTGTCTACATTACCATAACATATTAATGAACCGTGTAAATATGACATTTTATTGACATCTGAGTTTGTATAGAACTTTATGCTCATTTTGACGTTTACAATATTTTGAACCATTGGCCCTGCCAATATATTAATGAACTCGACTGTACCTACTTCGGCAAGCGTGAAAAATAAGATCAAAAGCTCCTTATTTCATCAGCTTTCCAAAATGATATAAAAGTTAAATTAACAAAAAAAAACTGCTTGTTCCTTAACGAATAATTCCTTAAAATAACAAGACAAATTGTTCAGCTTTCCCCAACATACTTTGAGAGCCTTTCTTAATATTTTAAATTATTTTACTATTTAACTATGGGCCTGGTTTATTCTGAAGTTGCTGCATTTTGACGGCTCGCATTTTGAATATCTCGCATCCAACGTCACCTTCGATATTAATGACTGCCGAGGCAGGCTCACGTTCGCGCCAGCAGCGCTCCTATTTTCATTTCGTGAAAATCATCAGCAATTTCGAATGGTAAAAAGCTGCACCACCCAACCCTGAGAACTTTTTTTTTGAAATTTACAATTGGTAAGCCCTTGGCATCATCTCTCCTGCTGGTAAGTGACTGCCAATTAACCAATAAGATTTGTGAAAATTAGAAGAGACCAGCCAGCTAGCACCACGCCACGTCGCAAAGCCGCCAAGCGCAGAGCAGAGGAAGTCAGCATGTACGATCAGTGCCCCTTTGCATACAATACTTCATCATTATATCAGCTCATATACGTCCCCACCGAGGGGCTTGAGACTACCCTGCATTAGGGCACACCCAGGACACTTCATACAACGGGCCAAAAATGACATTTCAAAAAAGAATTGACGGAACAAACAAAATGGCGGCGAAATCCTATACGTTCGACAACCAAACTGTAACCAATCTATATCAATCTGGGTGACGAGGGGGTGAGGTCGGAATCTAGAGAGCGGCAGGGACTGTATGTTAGTACTAATATATATATATATATATACTTTAATTAGGGTGATCGGGCCTTAGTCGACCACGCGGGCCCAGTGCTTAACACTATTTAATCCCCCATGAGGCGAGCACACTAGCGCCGCCAATAGAAATAAATAATTTACTCATTCTTATGGACTTTAATCGAAATCATTTAGTATTTTGCGCATATAGGTGGACAAAAACTATTTCTTAGTCGTTTTTTTATAACTGTAAATATTAGCAACAAGTTATGTCTGCCAAGCTCCTAAAAGTGGCCACTTTTGGCAATATCGACAAACGTAACTTGTTGCTTATGGGTAAAGTTATACAACAATTAAAAAAACACCTTGCACCCCTGTACTTGCGCAAAATACTCAATGAAAGAGTAAATAATTTAGCTAGTGTGCTAATCGAACCGCCTTAAAGAGAATGTAAACAGTTTAATTTCAATTCGGATGTCTGCTAAACCATTTGCTTTTTTAAATTTCTTAATTCACAATTGGTAAGCCCTTGGCATCATATCACCTGATGGTAAGTGACGATGATGCCGAAGATGGAAGCGGGCTTACCAAGATTCCCCAATGCAATGGAGAACTGGCTATCTTATCTTCAATCCGGAACACATCAATGTTGTTAACACTGATGTTTGGCGGCAAGACTTAGATAAGATGGTGGTAGCTAGCCAGGGGGCCTTAGAAAATGCCCTGCCGCCAACCAAACCGAGTCTTACAAGTTGACCCCGCCGGAATCGAACCCGCGACCTCCTAGTGTGAAGCGAATGGACTATCCATTACGCCACGGAGGCGGTTGCTTGTCTTACCTGGAAACGTAGAATGGGCATACTTATCGACTGGTTGATACATTTTTAGCTAAGATATTGCTCCCAAAATATCTGCCGCGTCAAAGAATAAAGACTATTTCACTACGTAAAAGAAGGTTAACTCCGCAAAATCATTTGAATGAATGGTGACTCTGCTACGACACAATAAAGTGCCAATTCAGTTGGCACAGCGCTAATTACCGGTGTTTCTGGTGTGCCTCTACTTATATTGCTCCATTGAATACTTTATTATTTTCCTTCACTGTATTCTTAAGATTTAATTAAGAGAACCGTAGGTCTAAATTTAACAATTTCATTTAATTAAGTACTTATGTGACTGTTGTGTTCTTGAATAAAATAAAATAAAATAAAATTACCTACAGTTATATTTACCTAAAAGTTGCCTCTCTTTCTATCGCGTAAGTCTTATCTCTTCTGACTACTGAATTTGCCCCATTCAGGGGGCCGCGCGGCGTAGAGCGTGGCATAAGTACATTTTAATGCCTACAGCGCGGAGTGCGACTGGCCTGGCCGCGTCTGCAATAGATGTTTCTACTCGCAAAGAGTTACGGACTCCATACGAAGTTAGTCAATTCACTTTTTAATTAGTATGAAAGTCTTTTTTTTTTGGGAATTGGCTATTTTCACCCCTTGCAGCAACTGCAGATATTTAGAGAGCACCACGTAGGTATTGTACTGACCTGCTCTCTCTTGGTACCCGACTGCCCAAGAAGGATGTTAATATTTTTCGGGTGTATGTATGTAATTGACTAGGTTTCTTGGGGAAAGTTGTTCAGTTTTTACCCCTTCAGCGACGGTAGATATTTAGAGAGCAACATATTACGTAGGCATTGTACTGACCTGCTCTCTCTTGTTACCCGACTGCCCAAGAAGGAGGGTAATATTTTTCGGGTGTGTATGTATGTAATTGACTAGGTTTCTTAGGGAAAGTTGTTTAGTTTTTACCCCTTGCATCGCCGGCAGATATTCTGAGAGCACCTTATATTACGTAGGCATTGTACTGACCCGCTCTCTCTTGTTACCCGACTGCCCAGGAAGAAGGTTATTTTTTTTCGGGTGTGTATGTATGTAATTGAAGAAGCATCGGTGGCTCAACCGGTAACGACTCGGTCCATCTAACCAGAGGTACCGGGTTCAAATCTGGACGGCCAATGTATCAATGAGTTTTTCAAAAACTTACGTACATATCATTACCGATTGTTTTAACGGTGAAGGAAAACATCGTGAGGAAACCTGCACAGGCCTGCGAAGAAACTCGAAGGTTGTGTGTGAAGTCGACCAACCCGCACTGGGCCCGCGTGGTCGACTAAGGCCTAATCGCCCTGATTCAGGGTAGGCTCGAGCCCCTCGGTGGGGACGTATATGAGCTGATATAATAAAATAATAAATGTATGTAATTGACTAGTTTTCTTGGGAAAAGTTGTTCAGTTTTCACCCCTTGCAGCGACGGCAGATACTAAGAGAGCACCTTATATTACGTAGGCATTGTACTGACCCGCTCTCTCTTGTCACCCGACTGTTCAACAAGGAGGTTAATATGTTTCGGGTGTGTATGTATGTAATTGACTAGGTGTCTTAGGGAAAGTTGTTCAGTTTTCACCCCTTGCAGCGACGGCAGATATTTTGAAAGCATCTTATAATAATATTGCGTAGGCATTGTACTGACTTTTACGCGAATTTTCGAGTTTATTTATGCATGTCTTAGAAAATGCCCTACCACCAACCAAACCGAGTCTTACAAGTTGACCCCGCCGGAATCGAACCCGACACCTCCTGGTATGAAGCGAATGGACTAACCATTACGCCACGGAGGCGGTTAGAGTGCGGATATTTGGAGTATTGCCAATTTCCTAATTTCCTTCAATTTTAATAAAAATAGTGTCTATTGGTTGTGCGTCGCTGGCTCATCGGTAAATTTCGGTCCTCCTAATCAGAGATCCCGGGTTCGAATTCAGACGGCCAATTATAATAGGGGCAGGCTGGTTTCCGCAACAAGGCAACCGATGCGCCCATTCGGGACGGCCAATGTAAGTACGATTTCTTTAACGGTGAAGGAAAACATCGTGAGGAAACCTGCACATCTGATTCTGTATTTGTATGAAGATCGCATTGCACACGTCTCCGTAGGCAAAGTATATATATTAGTACTAACATACAGTATGGACACTTCCTGCCGCTCTCTAGATTCCGACCTTACCCCCTCGTCACCAAGATTGATATAGATTAAATGTAAAAGCTTCTAATATTGCATTGTCACGCGATATACATATGCATGCAAAATTTCAGCTCAATCGGACACCGGGAAGTTGGTCAAATTTAGCTTGAGAGATTTCATTACAGACACCGGGAAAGGTGAAACGAAATTAAAGCTTGTAATAAACTAATACTTATATGAAACTATTTGAGAAAAGAAAAAATGCCTGAGTTCATTTTTATTGCACATTAAGATTTTTGTAAGAGATGAATGATTTTTAAAATAAAATATTTTTAAAAGTAATTAATGCACTCCCTAGGATTTTGTGCCCAGCTTACGTGTATTAAGTTTAATTGAAATCGGCCCATCCATATTTAAGACTTTTTTTTAAAATTGTACCTATGGGATATTATCGGTTGCTATAGGTATATCCTAAAAATATATAAGATCTAAGGTGGAGCAGACTTGGCTCCAACTTAAATCTCATATATTTTAAGGCCTTAAAATGGGTCAAATGACAATATACAATTCAAATTATTGAAAGACTGTCTAAAACTATCACCATGGAAAAAATATATAATATACTAAAAGGAATAAAAAATCGACTTAATTCAATACAATTTGAAAAATATTACCACTTTTGATGCAAAAAAATATACTGTAGATCCTGTTTTTGGCATTAATTGCAAAATTTAATATTTCACAACACACAAAAATTCAAGGTTTCACAACACATAAAAATTGGTGACTTTAAGACTTATAATTTTAATTGAACACGTTTTTTTTAAACTTATATGAAAGTGATGAAAAGTAATAAAAACATGTAATAATCGAGAATTGGGCGTTCGGTTTCAACGTAACAGCCGCGTTGAAGCCCGCATAGATTTGAACTTAAAATGAATAGACTTACGTTCGATATTATTAAAACACGTATCAACTTGCTCGGATTGAGTGATCTTAGCGCCTTAACGCGAGAGTAATTTTTTTAGAAATGATATTTCTTGCCCGTTGTATGATTATTCCGGGGTGTAGTTTCGGTAAGCCCTTTTAAGCTCTTTCGGAAACTTGTAAGTCTCTTTCCTTCCTATGCATTTAGAGAGAGCGAGTTTTGGTTGTTGTCAATTTCCGAAACGCTATCTCTACCTCTGAATAAAGTTTTCGTTACAGTTCAGAAATTTTCGGCGGACTGTACACGCAGCCATTGTCCTTCACGTTTAGGGGAACATAATAATATTATACCTATGGGGCACTTTCTTTTTATTTCTACAAAATTTCATTTCGCCATACTGGATGGACATACTCGTAAATTCGGATCTCGCCAAAATTCCAAGTTTATGGAGAGTTTATGGGTGGCAGCGCCATTACAGCGTGCTACCATCAAAGTTACGGGTTAAGAATGGACATCGAAAATTAATGTTTAGCTTGGAGCTCAGTAAAAGCAGAAATATTTATAGCTTTACAAAATCTATCTCGAATAATAACTAAGTTTTAAGAAGCACAGAAGAAGGAATACTACCAGGAGAATTGCTGGCACCAACAAACGCTGGCAAAGACACAAACACACACACACACGCTAAAGTACATTCATTCGTTGTACGAAAACACGTCCCGAGGACTTGTGCTACGTGCTACGGCGTAGCGAATTACTACGTGCTACGCGCCAATAATAGCAAATGACGTGACAATCAGATGGAAAAACGCCGCTTACTAACTGCGCAGTGGTCTCTATTCTCTTTGAATAAGTGACATGTCATGACTGTAAGTTACCTACTTGAGTCATTTAATCAAAATAACAAATACAAAGTACAAAATTAAGATATTTTTTGTACAGTTTAGGAAGACTTATAAGTACTCCTAATCTATGGCACACCCTAGACACTTCATACAACGGGCCAAAAATGACATTTCAAAAAAAAAAATATGACGGAACAAACAAAATAGTGGCGAAATACTATACGTTCGACAACCAAACTGTAACCAATCTGCATCAATGTGGGTGACGAGGGGGTGATCGCAATCTAGAGAGCGGCAGGGAGTGTCCGTACTATATGTTAGTACTAATATATATACGAGTACTTTGTCGATGGTTACTTGTTTTTTTTTTTGAGTTTTTTTAAAATCTACATATGTTAAGCCCTTGGCATAATCTCACCTGATGGTAAATGACGATTATGCCGAAGATGGAAGGGGGCTCACCAAAATTCCCTAACGCAATTGAGACTTTTCAGACTAATTCAGACTTTTCTCTACGTTGCATCAATGTTTTTTTATATATGCCATTTTAATGTTAAATTGAAATGAGGTGTACGATTACGTGTAGTGTGGTGGTATTGTTTTCGTGTTGTCTCTTGTCGTCGTGTTCTCTAGCGCTTGTGATACATGTGTTTTGTGATACATTTTCGATGACACGGCTATTCATTGGACTTAGTTTCCGATATATTTACGAAGATACTACAAAAAATGAATAAAAATTTTAAGAAATGACAACAAAAACATCGATGTAAGGTAGATAATATATACAACTAGTAGTTGCCCGCGGCTTCGC
Organism: Coleophora flavipennella; assembly: GCA_947284805.1. NCBI lineage: Eukaryota > Metazoa > Arthropoda > Insecta > Lepidoptera > Coleophoridae > Coleophora > Coleophora flavipennella. The sequence goes on along the minus strand of OX369289.1, from coordinate 5,751,570 downwards.
TTGTGTGAACATAGTTCCTATGATTGTCTTCGAGCGTGGAACTTGAGTTTTCTCTAGATCCCCCTGATATGTCGGGCCATGATAATTAGTAGTCTATGTCAGGCGTTTCAAAAATTTTAAATTAATGGTACACCCACCAAATATCTTTCATTTTATGGAACCCTATATCAAAAGATTACTAATCAAAGACACCGTAATTTAAATAAAAACTAAATCTTTTATAAGAAATATTTTAAAAGTGCAACACTTTATTTTTTAATTTAACTTTCAATGTGAAGAAAGAACTTGTTTCACAATTTTACTAAACAATTTATTTTAATGACTTATTTTTTTGTATGGAAAAATAAAGATTAATTTCCGGATTAAATGTATCATTTTCGTAATCACTATACATGATACTTTCTCCCATTGTAGCCGTGGCATATATTTTAGAAGCACCGTATATAAATGCTGACGCTTCATTGCGACGTGACAGAAATTAACAAAAAAGAGAGTTAACAGCTATCCGAGGGAACCACTTAATAAATCAGTATAAAAAGTAGCTTATATGTTAATCCAGGTTCTAATCTGTCTATCTACCTACCAAATTTCATACAGATCAGTTTAGCTGTTTTGGCGTGATTGAATAACAAACACCATTCATCCATCCAAACATTCACATTTATAATATTTAGTAGGTTTTCAGAAAAGTTTGAATTCATTCATTACGAAATGTAATTTCCATTATTATAATAGGTCCTTTTTTTTCTCATTTATTTATTAGAATAAAGCCCCCGGGCACTTGCGCGCAGTTTATGGGATACTTTTTTTTACTCAGATGTTTTAGTATGCCCTTATAAGAGCAACCGTAAGCAAAGTATATATATTAGTACTAACTGAAACGCTAACTATCGTTTCGAGCCGATCTCTTTTGTTGCGTTTCATAATTAAATTCTTTTTTGATGTCGTTGCTCTATGGAATTTGAATTTGAAAATAGTTGTTATTTTTTGACAAGAGAAAAACAGTATGGAGACTCCCTGCCGCTCTTTAGATTGCGACCTCACCCCCTCGTCATGCAGATTGATACAGATTGGTTCTCGAACGTTTAGGATTTTGCGGTGTTTTTGTTTGCTCCGTCATTTGATTTAGAAATGTCATTTCACGAACGTTGTATGCAGTGTCCGGGGTGCGCCGTAAGTGAGTATCTCCGTCACATTCCTGTATCGGCGCGCTCATAGAAATCTAAATATAAGCAACCTTTTTTTTCCTTAATGTTTTAAGTGTATGCTGCGCTAAGCATAAATGAAAACGATTGAAACGGATTATACTGAGATGATTTTTGTACTTATTGCTTTTTTTTATTTTGATGCTAAGTAATGTTGATGCTGAAGATGGAAGCGGGCTTACCAAGATTCTCTAACGCATCCTGGCTATCTTATCGTCAAACCGAAACACATCAATGCTGTTAACACTGATGTTTGGCGGCAAGACGTAGATAAGATGGTGGTAGCTAGCCAGGCGGGCTATGAAAATGCCCTACCGCCAACCAAACCGAGTCTTACAAAGTTGACCCCGCCGGACCTGAGTCAAGAGTGAATAGGTACTATTTGAGCTTGCCTGTTACACCCTCGGCTGCATCGGCACTTACCATCAGGTAAGGTGCCGCACTCAAATTTTTAATTAAAAAAAACATCGAACCCGTGACCTGCTGGTGTGAAGCTTATGAACTACCCATTACGCCACGGACGAGGTTGGGAAAGGCGGATGGGAGAAAACTCATAAAATCGCCATCCCCTTACATTTAAGAAGATGGAGATATTTAGTCGACGCATCATAACGCACATACATACTTTTTGCATGTCAATGTAGCGCCCATAGAAATTAAAACAATATGTTTAGATTTCTATGAGCGCGCCGGTGCAGAATGTGATTATTGACTTTATGGTGAAACTACTTATGGTCTTTCATTAGTAACTAGTGGCATGTCTTTCATGTTCCAATTCCCTGAGCTATGTACCATTGAATGGAACATAGGTGTTTTCTTAGTTCTTAGATGGGGTAATTTTTTAGAGAATTTTCCTGAAAGTGACGAAACCTTATGCGGGGTATTCCCAAATATGACATTTGTAACGAAGAAACTGTTGCGATAACTGTAAATAGGGTTGCCAGGTCCTAAAACTAAATAGCCGGACATACCTGCCAGTTTAGCCGGACTTTTGGGTAAAAAAAGTCTGACTGAATTATTAAAGCCCGCATAAGACACGCCTAAATCAATCAGTCATGTTTGCTGGCCTTTAGCGAGGTCCTAATCAGACTAAGAAATGCCGCCATAGTCTAATAATACGTCAGCGCTCACCGAATGTCCAGGTCACTGGTAAAATCATTAAACCTAAAAAGCCGGATAGGCCGGACACCATATAATTTGGCCGGACACGCATCCAAAAAGCCTAACCCTGTCCGGCTTTATCCGGACGCCTGGCAACGCTAACTGCAAAGCTTTAAAATTAAAAATGTGTTTTTTTTTGCCTCACTAAAGGTGATTTTTTCAGGTGATAAAACCCGACTTCATGGGGTTATAGCCACCGTGCTCTCAAAATATCTAAACAATAGGCAAATGTTTACCGCCATTTAATTTCTAATAGTCTAATGCTATTTTGAGAATAAATTTTGTTTTAATAACTTGTTCTTACTGTTAATTTTCATCTTTAATTTTTTTTATACAATCTTTAATTTTATAGGTAAAGACCTAATTCCTAATCCTAAAATTAGAAACGTCAAAATCAGCTGACTTGATTTTAAGAATTAGACGTCAAATTAGAATGGACTGCAGAATAGCAAACCATGTTTTGACGTTTCTAACTCTAAATTTACGTAAAACTAAAATTAGTCTGCCTGCCAGAATCGACACCAATATAGTATAACTATTGCATTCGTTTCATATATTTAAATTATTAGTTTAGAGCATAGTTTTATGATTGGTTCTAATTTTATATATTATTTATTACGTTTTATAAAAAGACTGTCCTTGAGTTAATTATTTTACTAACATTAATTAAAACGGCATCCATCCGAACGGCTGAGTCTTTGTTCTCATTCAAAACTCAAGGACCATTACTTCAAGCGTTGTAATAACTGAAACTGTTCACCATTATTTTGCGTGTTGATATATTTTAATGCCTCCGCTTCATTATGAAGATCAGATGGTCCGATCGGGTGCGTAATACCAAAGTTCTGCGACGAGCCAATGTCGGTGGCATTGAAGCCTATTTAATGCGTCGGCAGCTTCGGTGGTTCGGTAACGTATCACGTATGAAGCAGAAGAGAGTGGCGAAGCGCATCTTCTTTTCTGAACTGGAGGAGAGTAAGCGGAAACATGGCGGACAGCTCCTCCGGTACAAAGATGTTAAGCGACATATGAAAGGATGCAACATAGAACCCTCTCAATGTGAGATTTTTGTAGCAGAACGGCCAGAAGTGCGCAGGATTGTGAATAGGCAAGTGCGCGAGTTCGAGGATCAGCGTAAAGCTGACCTTGATACCAAACGCAACCAGTTAAAGGCCCGACCACATGCGACCATTTCATACAATTACGAGGGTGGCATACTTAAATGCCCTCAGTGCGCGAGGAGTTTCGCTGCGAAGATTGGCTACCTATGCCATCTTCGAGCGCACGCGCGGCAAACCGACTAGGAGTCGAAGTGGTCGCCATGACCGAATCGGTCGGATAGAGATCATCTATATATATATATACATACTATATATTGTTGTACCCCCCACGTAATTGTTTGATCTACCGTGAATTATTGTACGTGTACGTCAGTTATTTTTTGATCAGTTTTTACTTGTTAATCCGGACCGCTTTTGTTGATCCTTTACCATTTCCGCACAAGCGAGCTCTAGTGGTTCCGATCGGATCAACATATGCGATCGACACTAATAATAATAATGAAGCAAGTTTTATATAAGTTTTATGTTTTATATAAGTTTTCGTGGTTCGAATCCTGCCACGTACCAATGTGTTTTCGAATTTCAATTTCATATGTACGTATAACCGACGATCTTACGGTGAAGGAAAACATCGTGAGGAAACCTGCACACACCTGCGAAGAAACGCGAAGGTTGTGTGTGAAGTCAAACAACCTGCACTGGGCCCGCGTGGTCGACTAAAGCCCGATCGCCCTAATTCAGGGTAGGCTCGATCCCCTCGGTGGGGACGTATATGAGCTGATATGATGATTTGTTTAGTATTAAAATAATATTTCATATATGTTATGAGGCCTTTGTCCAGCAGTGGACGTTTTCGGCTGATATGATGATTCTTTTACTTTTGTATTGTTTTTTGGGGTGCAATAAAATACATTTACTTACTAATTATACAGTATCACAATATAGCGGCTTACAGTAGCGCAACGAATTTACTTACGCAGAGCAACGGAAGGGTACTTGCGGGCCAGCGGGCGAAGGGGCACAGCCTGGCAAACTCCGCGAGGCTAGTACTGTTGGTACCTACGCCGTGGCGGCATCGCATCGTGCGACATCAAAGGCGTTGCGCTACTGTAAGCCATATCATAATACTGTGGTAATTATATGAATTTATGTCACACTTTTTTTTTATTTTTTTTTATTCCCAATTGGTAAGCCCTTGGCATCATCTCACCTGATGGTAAGTGACGATGATGCCGAAGATGGAAGCGGGTGCTAGTTCCTTATCACTCAGTGCAGCAGTAGAACAGATTTCGCGAAGATTGGTCGCCTCTTATAGCTGACCTGTATATCTCAGGCCTGAGCTTATACAGTCGGCCTTAAAGCAAGTCCTCCACTGTGTACAGAAGTCTGACGGCCGGTCACGTTGATCCTAACCCGTAAAACCGTAAACGTTGTTTTATGACCCGTGAACGTAGTTGTTTTGTCCTGCTGTTAAGTGTTGTTTACTTGCCTATTTTTAACCGACTTCAAAAAAAGGAGGAGGTTTCTGAATAAGACCGTATATATACAGTAAATTTTATTCGCGAACACACATTATATATATATATATATAGCGGATAAAATTTGTCATTTATGAACCGATTTTGATGATTCTTTTTTGTTGAAAACCAGATATCCTACGGGAGGTACCATGATAAGGAAACCAGGATCTGATGATGCAATCCCAGAGAAATCGAGGGGAATCTTAGTTTCCTGTTTGAAATCGTTTTTTTTGTTCGAAATTATTAGTACCTAAATTCTCAGCAGTAATTTCTAAAAGGAATCAAATTTGGGCCCAAAAATTGACCCATTTCACAATCCTGGGAAACTTGGTCTGTAAAGGGTTAAAAAACAAGATTTGAAGCCGGTTAACGGCTTGATGGAGTTTAGAGTACGAGGTATCGTTCCCAAAAAAGAGGGATTATGTTTTTGTGCAGACGTGTTTTTATATATTTTTTATTTAAAGTTATTGTGTTGCGTGGTCAAACTAGAAACTCTCATAGTTTCGCGATGTCCGTCTGTTTGTCTGTTGGTATGTCACAGTCGTTTTGAAATACCATTATAGCAATAAAATGTCATTTTATTATGGTTATACAAATGTGTGATTTAAACATATGGAATGAAATCTGTTTAATTTTTTCTATATGTAAAGTGGGGGTTATTCTTTTTAGTTATTCCGGTAAGTACTGCATAGATTATTTTTTTAAAAATTTAATTTGTATACCAGATATTAAATTTTTTTATGTGGTGATTTTAAAGTTACATATCTCCACTACTTACCAGCAAAACTGCAATTTCAAGAAATCTGAAAAATATCGGAAATATTTGATTAGGTATTGTATAAAAAAGTTTAAAGATGAAAATTAATATTAAGAACAATAGTTATTAAAACACAATTTATTTTTAAAAATAGCATTAGACTATTAGAAATTAAACGGTGAACCGAACTGCACTTTGGCTATTTACATGTTGGCTATGGTAGATTCTACCAAATGTGTGGTTTGGTTGAAGAGTTATTTCATATTACAATGGAATGTAGTCGGAATGAGGTGTAGCGTAGTCAGTCAAATTAAATTAAAAATAAAAAAAACAGCCGAAAAAAAAACCGCTAAAATCTCCCCTTATATATTATAGCATATCTCTGGCTAAAAAGTAGAAAATAATATGTCTCGGCCCTTTAATATAAGTAGTTATATTTTGATCTAAGAGTCGTCACGTAGGGGACCGCTAAGTTGTGAAATTATTAGTAATTAGTTGTAGTAAAGTGAAACAGCTGTATTCTGTTTTTATTTTATTAACTTAGCGGTCCCCCTACGCGACGACTATCAGATTAAAATATAACTACATTTATTAAACTTAAAGGGCCAAGACATATTATTTTCTACTTTTTAGCGGTTTTTTTATCCCAACAAAAAAAGCCCCAGCTTTTTAATTTTTTTAATTTAAGTTTTATTTCATGCTTTTTAAACTTTATGGAATCCCAAACACGATACGTTTGCTGTAAGTTGGTAAGGAGTTGGGTATCCTGCAGATACCAGGAGATACTGCAGCATCAGGTCACCATGTTCAAGGTTACCATGTTGTATCTAAAAAACTGTTCATTGAGACTATTCCAATGAGCCTAAACACGATTTATCTGCTGTAAGTTGGTGAGGAGTTGGGTATCCTGCAAATTCCAGAAGATGCTGCACCATCAGGTCAAAGTTAACATGTTCTATCTGAAACTCATTCACTCAGACTATTCCAATGAGCCCAAACATGATACCTCTGCTGTAAGTTGGTGAGGAGTTGGAGATCCTGCAGATTCCAGGAGATGCTGCAACATCAGGTCAAGGTTACCATGTTCTATCATTAGGTATTAACCTATTTATTGAGACTATTCCAATGAGCCCAAACACAGTGCGTCTAATGTAAGTTGGCGAGGACTTGGGTATCCTGCAGATTGCAGAAGATGCTGCAGCATCATGTCAAGGTAACCATGGTATGCAATATTTATACACTAACAGTACACCAAATATAGAATTTTGAGACCGGTAGTAGTTGCTGACATCCCTTCATCACCTAGAAAAGAGCTGATGATCTTCAAACGGCTGAACAGATCTCCATAAATTATATTTAAAAACCACCTAGATCACGTCAGCTTTTAAAAAAAAACCGCAACAAACCCGGTCCATTCGTTTAGGTCTTATCTTATCTTATCTTTGTAAGTGGGGGCTGCAGTTACAGCGACACTTCGACCCAATGGGATCTTTTGTGTCTACCCCTATAACCTTTGCACCCCAACCTAGTCGAAGATGTGCTGCATTAATGCAGCAATTCCGCTGATTGGAAGGTGCTTGTAGTCCTCCGGTTTTGGGTAGCCATCACCTAGGAGGTACATACGCTTGCTAGCCAGGACATCGCAGTGACACAGTAAGTGTTCCATTGATTCTATATCTTCACCACAGGCCCTGCAGGTCGGGTCGTGCGTCAGGCCGATTTTTTGCAGGTGTGCGTTTGTGGCAAAGTGGCCCGTCAACGCTCCTGTTATCGCCCTGACTCGCGTCCTGCTGTTATTCCAAATGTACTTGGTTGCCCCTGTGGTGACCTCACCGATGAAGAGCTTAGAGTGTTTATGTCCATCTCTGGATAGCCATGTCAATCTGTGTCTTCCCTCGGCCTGTTCCTTTAATGCCCTTATAATAGTGCTCCTTGGTAGCCCTATCCTCGGTTCTGGACCACACATTGTTGTTTGTGATCCCATTCTAGCCAGTTTGTCTGCTTCTTCATTGCCTTCCACTCCTACGTGTCCAGGGACCCAGACCAGTTGCAGTTTGTTGTGTCGGCCCACCTTATTAAGGACCTTTACACAATTTAGTACTAGCCCGGAGTCAACCTTGAAGGAGTCAAGAGCTTTAAGAACAGCTTGGCTATCGCTGAGAATATAGATGGTTTTGTCTTTGACTTCCTTGTCTATAATCTCATGTGCACATGCAATGATAGCATAAGTCTCCGCCTGGAAGACTGTTGCATATTGCCCTAGACTAATACTCGCTGAGTAATCCTTAGCATAAACGCCTGCACCAGCACCAGACTCCATTTTCGATCCGTCTGTATACCATGTAAGAGTGTTTGGTCCTTGTTGTTTAAGTCCTTTACTCCATTCTTCCCTCGTAGGAACATAGATTTTATATTCTTTTTTGAATATGTGCACAGTCTGTATTTTGTCACATCCCATGCGCATAAGCCTTTCCATACCTGTGTCTAGTTGTAGATTGGTATGTCTGGTTTTGGGCATGTCAAAATTCCACATGCCATTTAACGATAACCTGTGTAGGGCCTTGGCCGCCTCTGTCTGAATGTGTATTTGAAGCGGCTTTAGATTTAGCAGCATTTCCATAGATGCAGTAGGTGTTGTACGAAATGCTCCGGTAATTGCCAGGCAGGCCAACCGCTGAAGTTTTGTCAGTGTTTGCCCGCACGTGCCTAACTCCGTTCTAGGCCACCACACAATGCTGCCATAAGTAATAATGGGTCTTACTATCATTGTGTATAGCCAATAAATGACTCTGGGTTTCAGGCCCCAGGTCTTTCCGTACGCAGATCTTAGCATACCAAAGATTTTTGTGGCCTTGACCATGATCCTTTCTGTGTGCAGACTCCACGTTAGTTCTTTATCCAAGGTCATGCCTAGATATTTGACGCTCGTGGACCAGTTTAGTTCTGTACCATACAGTTTGAGAGTTTGTAAACCTTGTAGGTTTCTTTTCCTTGTGAATGGTACAACCGTTGTCTTGCTAGGGTTAATCGACAGGTGATTTTCACCACACCACCTTTCAACTTTTTGCAAGGCCTTTTGCATTATTTGCGATACTATGTTCGGAAATTTGCCGCTGATTAGTATAGCTAGATCGTCAGCATAACCAATCGTGTAAAGAGGTCCGGTGTTCAGCTCCTGTAGGAGCGAGTTGACCACTAGGCTCCAAAGTGTTGGTGACAAAACACCACCTTGTGGGCATCCTTTTGTAGTGGTGGCAGTAACCTCGTCCCCCATTAGTGAAGATGTTATAATTCTCTTCCTAAGCATGATATCTATCCATTTGCATAACGTTTGGTCTATGCCATGGGAGATAGCTGCATTCTTGATTGCCTCGAAAGTAGTGCGATCAAAGGCTCCTTCTATGTCAAGGAAGGCAGCAGCACATACTTCCTGGTTCTCCAACGCTCTTTCAGCACGTGATACTACAAGGTGAAGTGCTGTTTCAGTCGACTTGCCAGACTGATATGCACATTGTAGTCCATGAAGTGGTTTTTTCCGCAAAGGACCCTCCTTTATATGTTTGTCGACCAGCTTTTCCAAAGCCTTTAGCAGGAATGACGAAAGGCTTATGGGTCTGTAAGACCTCGGTTCATCATATCTGTCTCTTCCTGGCTTTGGCAAGTAGACAACCTTCACACGTCTCCAGATTTTAGGAATATATCCGAAGGCGATACACGCTTTGTATAGCCTGCATAATGGCTTAAGTAGCGCCTTTGATCCTTTTTGTAGTAGGATGGGGTAGATCCCATCTGGTCCTGGCGATTTCAATGGTTGAAAGCTACCTATAGACCATAGTAGCTTTTGCTCATTTACTACCTTCTTAGCTGCGTCCCAGTCTTTTTTCCTCGTTTGAGTATTCAGCTCATTCCGAGTTACTGGGTCATCCTTTTCGCTATCTGTTATTTCACAGCCCGGGAAGTGGGTTTTAAACATCACTTCCAATGTTTCCTTCCCAGATTCAGTTAGTTTTCCCTCTTCGGTTCTAATAGATTTTAGCTGATCTGATTTTGTAACAGAGAGCGCCTTTGAGAGTCTCATTCCTTCAGGAATATTGTCAATACTTTGACAGTGTTCTCTCCACTTTTTCCTTTTTCTCTTACGAACTTCTAGGTTAAATTTAGTAAGAGCTCTTGAGTACTCAGTGAAGTCATTTTTCTTCTTGGCTTCATTGAATGCCCGTCTTGTGTCTCTCCTCATTTTTTCAAGATCAGAGCTCCACCACAAATCCTTTTTAGCCATGACAGCTTTTTCAGGACAGTTTTTAATCCAGGCAGTTCGTATCGCGTTAACAATCCTATCCGCCTCGATCTCTATGTCAAGTACAGAGTTTAGTTTACCTCGCACTTCACCTAATTCATCCCTTAGATCCGTCACGTAAGATTCCCATTCAGTGTTCCGTGGGTTTCTCCTTCGTACAGTCTGTATCTGGTTATCAGTTCTGTACCCGAAGCATATGTACCTATGATCAGCACCACTAATTTCGTTAGATACATGCCAATTAATTATGTCCTTACTTGCCCTGTTTGAGGCAACCGTGATGTCAATGACCTCGGCCCTTCTAGAATTGACGAACGTTGGTTCATTGCCTCTATTTAGAATTTGTAGCGGAGAACTTACTATGTATTCTAATAGGTCCTCCCCCCTTTTATTGATATCTGTGCTCCCCCAGACCGTGTGATGTGAATTAGCATCACATCCTATAATAAGATCAAATTGATTCTTACCGCAGTGCTCGACTAGCTCCCTCACAGCAGGTGAAGGTGGCTCCGTCTCCTCATAGGGCATGTAGGCAGAGGCCATGATGACCTCGCTCCTGCCCCCTTTAAGGATCTTAATCGTTGTAAGATCCCTGGAACAGAAATCGTATAAGGGCATTGCATCTACGCCATTTCTGACATAGATGCAAGTCCTCATATCATTAGCAAGACAGTTGTAGACTATGGATCCACCCGCCCTACCCAAACCCGATACTAGTCCCTTTCTAATGTAAGGTTCCTGTATGAGGGCAATATCAAATTTATTACTTTGCAGCTGTCTGGCTAAAAGAGCCGTTGCTGCCTTACAGTGCTGTAGGTTTACTTGTACACACCTTAGACCCGCGAATTTGAGTGTTCGCCGGGGTGTGGCGGCCAGTTATTGGCCACCACTGGGTGCCTCACTCTCCGTCACATCGCCGACAGCCAGAGGAGATGATGCCAACCCTAGGTTGCCAATCTCCTCCAGCAGATCGTCCGTCTTCTGTGACGTCGCCGGTGATGGAGGCTGTCCCTGCTCCACTACCTCCATTGTGTTCGGCTGCGGTTCGGGTTCCGCTACCGTCTCCACTGGACTCGATCGTGGGACTATCGCCCCCACGACAGCACCGACAGGCTCCTCCACCCTCCCTTCGGTGTCCTCCAGGAGTTTGAAGGTGCTCTTGTCCATGCCCGACTGGAGGCAATAGCCCTTCGCCTTGATGTGATCAGCAGAGGTCCTGTCCATCAGAACTATGCGTCTCACATGACCCTCCTCGACCAGTGTGTCCACCACCTTCCACTCACTGGTCTTGAGGGCAGGGTTGTAGCGTTGAATTACGCTCAGAACCCGGGTGATGTCCAGGCACCAGTTATTCTTCGTCTTCCATGCCATTTTGACCGGTTTTGGAAGATCCTTGGCGCTGATCACCTTTAGCTTTACGTCCTTAATGGGAGTGCCATTAAGTCCGCAAAGCCATTTCGCAGACGCCTGCCCTTCACACGAGAAGTGCATGGCCCCCGCAACCAATGTTCCCGCGTTGACGACCGGCAGTGGGTCTGGAGTTTCCTCCAGCATTTCCCATATGGCATTCCTTATGGAGGATACCATTTCCGCCGTGATCGTCCTCGAAGGGTGGTCCTCAGTAATAACCGCCATTCTGACGTTCGTCAGTGCCTCCTTAAACGAGCTGTCCTGAATTTTGGACCGCTTGGAGTCTCCCGACGGGTCAGTGGCCTCATTACTGACCTCCCTAGCCCTTTTTGATGGCCCTTCGGTGGGCATCCCTGCAGAAGCAACGGCTGCCTGCCTGTTCAGAGTGCGTTTCCGCTTCTGACTGCCACTCAGCCGTTTCTTCTTTCTGACGGTAGCGTCAGGCAGGGCACTTCCCGCACCTGCAATAACGGTCCCAGCAGCGGGTACCGCAGCATTGACAGCCCCAGAGGGACCATCGCCTGCCGCAGCGTTCCCACCGCCAGTTCCGACACTGCCATGCGGTCCGATTCCCGCCCTAGCCCCCCTCCCCGACGCGCCCCCCCTGCCTGGTTCCGAAACCCTGGCGCCACGAGAGGACAGAGCACCCCGAGAAGTGCCCCGCCCACCTCTTGTCACCGTTGAGTTTCCTCCCCTGGCAGGTACGGTACCCTTGGCAAAGATGCCCTTTGTCCCCGCCCTCGCGGGCGTTGAGACCTTATGGGACCCGCCCTTGTCGGACAGTTCCCCTGAGTTTTTGTTTTTATTTAGATCATCCATAGTTATACGGTTTATCCTTCACCACCTTGACTCCCCACCCTCCATGGAGTCCTCAACGTTGGGGATGCCTTAATAGACACCAGGGTTATCAAGGGGTATAGCATCCCTGGGTGAGCTGCCCACGAGGTACACAGCACGTCTTGCTTCGCGCCATTTCTAGCACTAACAATGCGCACTGCTCCCTGTAGACCCCATCACCCCCGGACACTCGCCTGGTGGCCGTCAGAGGGACAGGCACCTTAGCCGATTGATCGCCTTTGGCTCCCCGGCGACCTCCCGTGTGAGAGGAAATTCGGGCCAAAGTGGTGTGTTGCCAACCCGTGTCGACTCAACCACCAGGATCCCGTCATCCCTCCGTACGGGTCCCCGCGCACGGCAAAAACACGCGGGTGGTCAACCCCCCCTCTGCCATCAATATTGTATGATGACAGAGCCACAAGAGCTTGACCACAGGACTCTTGCAGTAGTGCTCATCTCCCCCCAGCATCACAAACTGACCTAAGCGAGTAAGTCAGTCCGCCATGCAGGGACGATATGAGCACGATAATTGTGCGCCCATAGTAGCCAATGGTGAGGAACCCGTCCATTCTCTACCATGAGCCCACCGTGGCAGTCTTAGCCATCGCTAGAGAACAGAGCTGCCGTCATACAAGGCCTTACTCTGGTCACTAACCATGTTGCCCGGGGGGCGCCGGAGAGAAAGGTAGCATTGCAATAGGGTTTTTAGGTCCACAAGCATCCCTACCCTACTCCCACACTAGGAGGCGACTGCCAACCCCCCAACATTCGTTTAGGTACTATGATGCAACAAACAGACAGATACACAGATACACACGTCAAACTTATAACACCTCTATTTTTGCATCTGGGGTTAAATAATCACAGTTCTCATGTATTATATTACCTTCCTGTACATTGACAATGAACTCAGGCAAAATTAAAATTCTTTTCACGTATCTTTTTTAAATCGATAAAAAAAAAAAAACCCAGTCATTTTTCTACATAAAAAAATCGAGTCTGGATGCAAACTTATGAACTGCGGCGCTGAACGGCCGCGCGCTCCATTTAATGTGCAGACCAGTCACCATCTACCCTTATTTATAAACGAATTTAATTTTGATTACATTTAAAATAAAGCATGACATCACACCTCCAGGTGCTTTTTGAATTTTTCAATTACGTTATTTAGTTTTCAAGATATGGACCTTTTCATGACTAAGGTCGAGAAAAAGTAATCACAAGTTTTTTTTACAGAAAGAAAGATATACTAAATGAAAGCCCTTGTCAATACGCACATTTTTACACTAAATTAATTATTATACCACAAACATTTTCAGAGTAATCGAGATGTCACACTTTAGCTTAAAAGTTATCCCTCCCGGAGCAAGCGAAAAAACATTTTCAATGATAATAAGAGATTTATCTTTTAACATTTTAAATAGACTTTTGGCTGCATTAGAATCTAGGGAAGCCAGCCTCTTTTTTTTATCTCGTTAAGGGTCCCCAGGAGGCACGAATTTCTATACAAAGGTTGTTCCGGTTTAATAAAAAAACTACATGCTAGATTGAATCCAAACTTTGCGAATATATTAAGCAGACCCTTCACACAACACTTTCAGTACAAAACTAATTTAAGCCTTCGTTTAGTTATGTTTCAATTTACTACGATGAGAACTAATTACAAACAATAAGCTGTACCCTTTGTTCAATAAACTATAAAATAAATAAATGCAAACATCGATATTTTAGTAGTTTATTGTGATAGTTTTCATACTAAAGCGGAACTAAGTTTTTTATGGAAACTGGAGCCTCCTGGGGACCCCATAAGGAAATAATTAGGAATAGGACACAATAATATTTTGTGTGAACCACGATGAGGGTGCCATCGTTTGTAAAAAAAAACCTTTATAAATAAAAACTATTTAAAAAATACAAAGAATCCTTTTATTTTTTTATTGTTATCTTATGTGTAAAGGTACAAAATTCGGATTATCAGAACTAAATCCATGAGGGTTCCTAGTTAAATTTGTAGCAGCAAAAGGTACAAAATTCGGATTATCAGAACTAAATCCATGAGGGTTCCTAGTTGAATTTGTAGCAGCAAAAGGTACAAAATTCGGATTATCAGAACTAAATCCATGAGGGTTCCTAGTTGAATTTGTAGCAGCAAAAGGTACAAAATTCGGATTATCAGAACTGAATCCATGAGCGTTCCTAGTTGAATTTGTAGCAGCAAAAGGTACTAAATTCGGATTATCAGAACTAAATCCATGAGGGTTCCTAGTTGAATTTGTAGCAGCAAAAGGTACAAAATTAGGATTATCAGAACTAAATCCATGAGGGTTCCTAGTTGAATTTGTAGCAGCAAAAGGTACAAAATTCGGATTATCAGAACTGAATCCATGAGCGTTCCTAGTTGAATTTGTAGCAGCAAAAGGTACAAAATTCGATTTATCAGAACTAAATCCATGAGGGTTCCTAGTTGAATTTGTAGCAGCAAAAGGTACAAAATTCGGATTATCAGAACTGAATCCATGAGGGTTCCTAGTTTAATTTGTAGCAGCAAAAGGTACGAAATTCGATTTATCAGAACTAAATCCATGAGGGTTCCTAGTTGAATTTGTAGCAGCAAAAGGTACAAAATTCGGATTATAAGAACTGAATCCATGAGGGTTCCTAGTTGAATTTGTAGCAGCAAAAGGTACAAAATTCGATTTATCAGAACTAAATCCATGAGGGTTCCTAGTTGAATTTGTAGCAGCAAAAGGTACAAAATTCGGATTATCAGAACTGAATCCATGAGGGTTCCTAGTTGAATTTGTAGCAGCAAATAAAACTTTGTTTTGGTTTAGTGAAGAAAACATCGTAAAGAAACGTGCAATTTTAAGTAAGCCCTTGGCATTATCTTATCCGATGGTGTTTTGGATATTATTTTAGAAGCTTACAGAGAAACGACTTTTTCCCAACTGACACATATGTTTTATTTGTTGCTATGGTATTTTTGTGACACTCCCGGCCAGGGAGGACCGGAAGGTCCAAAGATCATACATAAAGGGTAAATAGAACATACAAAATTACATAAAATTAAACCGTGCGGGTGGCCTAGACAAACGTCCAAAACGAGTCACAGTCGGTTGTCCAATTACGTCAATGTTTGAGGCTCCCACGCTAGTGTCTTTCTGAGTCTGAGTCGAAGTAAGTGGTACTAATCCCTCAACGTCCTTGGGTGCTTGATGAAGCTCGAGAGGATACAGCCTCTGAAATGGTCGCACTTTATGGCCGGAAGCTGTACGAACTTTCGCAACACGATCATGTCCATCACGACCAATGTATGTTTCTTCAACGATACCTAGTGGCCACAACAAACGTTTGCAGTCGGACTCAATGAGCACCACGTCACCGACCTTCAGTGATTGTGAGGTGTTCCACTTGGAACCTTTCTGTATGAGGTGACTAATGTATTCACTGCGGAAGCGTTGTCTAAAATTATCCCTCAATGTCTGGCAGTACTTGGCTCGCACATTCAGGGACGTATTATCGACCTCATCTATATCCCCGACATCATTGCCCCTGAGAGGCTGAATAAAGTACGAGGGGGTGAGAGGCCTTAGCTCATCGGTATTGTTAGCGAAGTAAGTAAGAGGTCTATTGTTCATAGTTGCTTCACAATCGCATAGAACAGTATAAAATTCGGTCAGTGTAAGCGATGCACGACCCAGAACTCTTACTAACATCTGCTTGACAACACCAATAAGTCTCTCGTAGAACCCTCCCCACCAAGGAGCGCTGGGAGGCAAGAAATTCCATCTGATTTTCCTCATATTGGAAAATGCAACAACATTGTTCCAGTCCACAGAATTTAGCATGTTGCTGACACCGATGGCCTCCTTCCTAAAGTCAATAAGGAGGTTAGGTATTAATTCGATCAGATTAGCGCTTTTCTCAAGACAGCTATTTAACGAGACACCATTAATGTCTTTCGCAGAGGCGTCAAAAACGGGTCTAATCTTAGTTGTTGCACTCGACTCCTTTATTACGGCGTGATGTGGCATGAAATGCCCAGTTTTTGAATCTTGACATGGGGCTTCTTCAATTATTCCTAGTGCCAGCCATTCTTTAAAAGCAGCATCGTATGCACCTGCCCTACCTAAGGATTCTAGTCGCTTCGTAGTCGACAGAAGTCGTTTCCTAGCTACCTCGTAGTTGGGCTCAGGTTTGAGAATATTTTCGCGCCATGCGAGACAAACCTCGTACCTGGTCTCTTCATTTACAGAGATAGTTTCATTGAAACGTTGTAATACTTCCTTGTCTCGAGACTGCTTTGAAACTTGTTCACTGGGGTCTCGGATACCCAGAATTTCTAAATCCCACAAGTCCGATATTTCTGGTCTAAAAGAGCTGTGAAGGTTCGTCATCATCGACGTCGTATAGACACCAGTCGTGACGGGACCTTGAATCGTCCAGCCCATTTTAGTCTGAACTGCGGTTAATTGACTGTCGAGTTGTAAAAAATTACCAGTCATTATCATACCTGAGAAGTCAGCACCAATAAGAAGAGTCACATCGTCAGGAGTTGCCGTCGATTCCGTCAAAATTATACCCTTCTGTCGTAGTTGCTCAATCAAAACATCAGACCTAACTTTAGGCAAAATACCGCAAATATTTTCTTGTCCTAAAACAGAAATTTGTAAAGAAAAGTCATTACACAGGCTTTTTAGACAGACATCGTAGACCGAATGATTTTCAGTACAAGTTTCGATGCCACCAAATAAGCAGTGCGTAAGTTTCTCCACACGAACGGGCTTTAAACCTAGTTGTCTAGCTAAATCTTTTTTGATGTACGAACGTTGAGCCCCAGAATCGATAAGTACTCTTACAAAAATCTCCTTGTTGTCCGAAATGAGTTTTATCGCTAAAGTTTGCAACAAGGTAGTCGATTTGAGTTGACATAGTAAATTATTCGATCTTCTTTCGGGTTCTGACGAATCCTTTCTCTCTGGCAGAGTTTGACACATAAGGGTGACGTGACGTTTCTTACAAAACAAACATTTTGGAAAATATCTGCATCTTTTTGTAATGTGCGACTGTTTTAAACAAATTAGGCATGCTTTCTTGGATTTTACGAATTCGATTCGTTCTTTTGGCGACATTCTCGACGCTTTGTGGCATTCAGTGCTTGTATGAGTTTCTTTGTCGCACCACAAACATAATATTGGATTAGTTCCAGCATTTGAACAAGAAGCATGAACTTCTTTTTTAGTTTCCGAGACAAAACAGGCGGTTGGCTGCGAAACGGAAGGAATATTAGTTGAGTCAGATTGCGAAAACCCTTGCCGAGCCATATTTATGAGTTCCTCTGATTCTACTTCTGATCTGAGGAAGGACATGAGTCTGCTAAGTTCATCATCTACCTCTTCACGGGGAAACTCGCGTTTAGACCGAATGCGATTCCATGATCTAAGTATGTCTTCGGGTAGCGCACTTTCTATCATCGGATATAGAATAGAGGCAAACTTATCTGTAGTAACATTCAGTGTTTCCAAAGCTTGAAGATGCGTTTGTAGGTTGTCGTAGAGGCGTGATAAATTGCACGAAGTATCACCTTTCAACTGTGACCAAACCAAACTGAGTAGGCCTCGCACATATGTTTCTATCAACATGTCATCCCGGGCAAAGCGAGCCTTGAGAGCATCAATAGCTTTTGGATAGTTGGCTGCACTCGGTGGGTAGCTTATAACAAGTTGACGAGCAGGGCTATTCTCTGTAGTCGACTGTATAAGATATTGAAATTTATCTATGGCGTCAGTACCGGCGTCCTCGTGAATCTTGCTGAACTGGCCCCAAAACTGTATCCAGTTTTTGACATCTCCATCAAACTTGGCCAACTCGAGCTTGGGCATCTTCACGTTCTTAGTGTTCACATGTCGATTTGAGCGCACTGTGTTAACGTCGACCGAAGCATCCGATTTCAATGAAACTTGGCTGTTACATCTTGAAGTTGAAACGATAGGTGTCGGCTTGAGAGATTTGTACTTGGTACTAATCACGTCCCATCGTAACTTGTACTCCAAAGCCTTGTCCTGATCCTCTTCGAAGACAGCTTCATCGAAATCTTTCGATTCGCAAAACGCGTCCGTTAATTTCGCTTCTACATCAAACAAGGCTGTTGCGACTCCATTTAGGGTCGTAAAGATAGGTTCTATGTCTTCATCGGCGCTGTCAAATGCGGACAAAAATTTCTTTTCCAATTTTGTGAATTCGCGACGGAGTTGAGTACGTTTACGCTTCAAACAATCCATTGTATTTTTTTAATGTAGATTGCAGCTTCAGGAAGCTACCACGGTCGCCACGATGTTTTGGATATTATTTTAGAAGCTTACAGAGAAACGACTTTTTCCCAACTGACACATATGTTTTATTTGTTGCTATGGTATTTTTGTGACAGATGGTAAGCGATGATGATGCCGAAGATGGAAGCGCGCTTACCAAGGTTCCCCAACGCAATGGGGAACTGGCTATCTTATCTTCAAGTCGGACCATATCAATCAATGCCTAATTTAAGTATACATATTAGTACTAACATACAGTATGGACACTTCCTGCCATTTTCTAGATTGCGACCTCACCCGCTTGTTACTCAGATTGATTAAGATTGGTTACAGTTTGGTTCTCGAACGTAAATGATGTCGCCGTGATTTTGTTGGCTTTGTCATTTGTTTTTAGAAATGTCATTTCACGACCGTTTGCACGTAGTATCCGGGGTGTGTCATTTCTGTGTACATTATTTTTTTGCGACAAGACTTATATAAGATGGTGTAAGCTAGCCAGGACGGCTTAGGAAATGCCCTTCCACTAACCACACCAAGTCTTACTAAGTTAGACTCCGCCGGGAATTGAACCCGCTACCTCCTGATGTGTAGCTAATAGACTTAACAATTACGCCGCGGAGACGGTAAAAATCACCAACTTCACAATCAAAACGGTTAACGGTTATAAGCACATCTGATAAAGTAAATAAAATATACAAAACAAAGCAAAGAAAAACCAGGCAAACTTCAAGGTAAGCCATAAACTGAAAAGCCGAAAAACGAAACAAAAACACAAGTAAAAAGCCGGCCAAGTGCGAGCCGGGTTATTGCACCGAGGGTTCCGGATTACCACATAATATACTTGGGTATCTATAAAAAAAAATCGGTCAGAAGAACAAACTTAACTTTGTAGTTGAACAAATATTATTCTATATTATGTTTGTAATCGCATTTTTTGTGTGACAAAAATACAAAACTTTAGTGAAATATAAAAAGTATAGAACATTTATTAAATTGTAAAGCTTACGGAACCAAAATACTTATACTGTTACATAAGTAATGTAACAATAAACAAATAATAATTGAAAACGCTAAACACGTTAAAAATCCGACTTCCGTCACAACAACTTAGTACAATTTTGCGTTATTATTTTTGGTTTTTGTTATTTTTCTAATAAAGTACTACACAGATTTTAATAAAATTTATATTGGACTACCCGGGAAGCACCAGCTTTAAAAAAAAATCATCAAAGTTCTGAGGTAACAATCATAAAAAAGAAATAAATAAATACAGTCGAATTGAGAAGCTCCTCCTTTTTGGAAGTCGGTTAAAAAATAAATCGGGCAGAAAGACAAACTTAACTTTGTAGTTGAACAAATATTCTTCCATATTATGTTTGTAATCGCATTTTTTGTGTGATAAAAATATAAAGTAATGATTTCGGAAAAATTACATTGTCTGGACAGACAGATAGACAGACAGATAAAGAAGCGATCCCTAAATTTTTCCTCTTTTACTTTTAACGTATGGAACCCAAAATAAAACAAAACAACAGTAAAAAAATTAATCTGTCATGCAATAAAACATATAATCTGTCATGCAATAAACCATATAATCTCTCATGCAATAAAACATACAATCTGGCATTTAATAAAACATGTAATCTGTCATGCAATAAAACATATAATCTGGCATGCAATAAAACATATAATCTGTCATGCATTAAAACATATAATCTGTCATGCAATAAAACATATAATCTGGCATGCAATAAAATATATAACTTGTCATGCAATAAAACATATAATCTGGCATGCAATAAAACATAAAAAAGTAGCCTGCATGTATGCAAGGGCAAATTGCTTAGATGCGTAATATAAATAACTTCATCATCATCATATCAGCTCATATACGTCCCCACCGAGGGGCTCGAGCCTACCCTGAATTAGGGCGATCGGCCTTAGTCGACCACGCGGGCCCAGTGCGGGTTGGTCGACTTCACACACAACCTTCGAGTTTCTTTGCAGGCGCGTGCAGGTTTCCTCACGATGTTTTCCTTCACCGTAAGAGCGTCGGATAAACGTACATATGAAATCGAAAATCGAAAACACATTGGTACGTGGCAGGATTCGAACCACGACGTCCCGGAAAGGAGGTAGCGGCACTTACCATTACGCCACCGACGCTCCTTAAGTAACTTAAGTAACTTAATAATTATGAATCATACCAAATTACAGCTTTAAAACGGCTGTGACTTACCGATGGACAGACAGACAAATGGACAAGGCGAAACAATATTCTTTTGTAGTTTGACTACGGAACCCTGAAAACAATATCCGCGCGGGCGACCCGGAGGTAATCTTGGTAAGCCCGCTTCCGTCTTCGGCAACATCGTTACTTACCACCAGGTGAGATGTTGTCAAGGGTTTACCAATTGTGAATAAAAAAAAAGGTAAAAGCTAATTACATATATGTATGTATAATCTGGCAGCAATAAAACATAATACAGGGTGTCCCCCGATAAAGTGCAACCCCGTAAGAGGGTGAAAATCAAAAACTATCGTTAAAAAAATTGTTAAAAAAAAAAAAAATTACTTCAAAAGTTCTTAGCTAGCTTGTTTTTTCGAGTTAAAGCGCAGATTTTTTTTTGAAAGCTAATATGATACAGAACAATAGTAAGCCATAAAATTTTCTGGTAATATGGGCAAAATTTTGATAATTTAAGATTTTATTGAAAAAAAACAGCTCATTAAAATGCATTTTTATTACAAAAAGTCAAGTTTAATTCATGATAGCTACTTTTTTGCAAGCTATTTGCTACTTTATTCTCTTTTCCAAGTATTTGTCGTAATACTTTTTGTTATTTCAACGAAATCGACATATTACTTTGGAAGAAATTGATATTTTTGCACATTACAGTCCTTGTAAAAATTAAAATCTTAAATCTGCAATAAAAAAAATAACATTTATTTTAACCGCCTCCGTAGCTCAGAGGCAAAGTTCACTGGCTTGCATTTTCTAAGCCCGCCTGGCTAGCAACCACCATCTTATCTAAGTCTTGCCGCCAAATATCAATGTTGATATCATTGGTGTGTTCCGGCATGAAGATAAGATAGCCAGTTCCCCATTGCGTTGGGGAATCTTGGTAAAGCCCGCTTCCATCTTCGGCAACATCGTCACTTACCATCAGGTGAGATGTTGTCAAGGGTTTACCAATTGAGAATAAAAAAAAAAATTAACTATTTTTTTGACGATAATTTTTGATCTAGTTTCACCCTTTATTTTCACGTTGCACTTTATCCTGCATGTATGCAGGCGGCCTTTTTATGCAGAGTGTCCCGCGATAAAGGTGAAACTAGATCAAAAATTATCGTCAAAAAAATAGTTAAATTAAAAAAAAAAAAAATATTGCAGATTTAAGATTTTAATTTTTACAAGGACTGTAATGTGCAAAAATATCAATTTCTTCCAAAGTAATATGTCGATTTCGTTGAAATAACAAAAAGTATTACGACAAATACTTGGCAAAGAGAATAAAGTAGCAAATAGCTTGCAAAAAAATGCAAATGTATGTATGTATGTATATGAGTAACATGTTTTTAACTACTTTACAATAGGAGGTTATCAATTCAATTCGTATGTATGTAATAATAATATTGGAATTGGATAATTTTTGTGTATGGCTTCTGAAACGCAAACTATCGTTTCGAGCCAATCTCCTTTTTGCGTTTCATAATTAAATTCTCGTTAGATTTTGTTCGTCTATGGAAATTGAATTTGAAAATATTTGTGACTTTTTGACAAGTGTAAAACAAAAATTTATTCTGATTGACTGATGGCCAAGCCTATTTTTGCAAGTTTTATTTAATTTGGGTATTTGGGATTGTTGTTTTATTTTTCTACAGTTTAGATCCCGATTCTACTAAAATGGTTATCAAAGTTTATATTAGTGGTATTTCTGAAACAAAGCCCTCCTAATTGTTAATCGGAGGTAAGTAATTTATGTTCGGAAACCATGGTGCGTTTTTGGTTGGTGCTGGTGCGAGCTTCATGTA
The DNA here is from genome assembly GCA_947284805.1 of Coleophora flavipennella. NCBI lineage: Eukaryota > Metazoa > Arthropoda > Insecta > Lepidoptera > Coleophoridae > Coleophora > Coleophora flavipennella. The sequence goes on along the minus strand of OX369289.1, from coordinate 5,728,976 downwards.
CTATTATTTTGTAGGGTTTTCCGTACGCTCGGGTTGCCGCTCCCGTGCTTCCAAATACTTCACGAGACAGCCGCAGAATATTGTTTTTCCCTGGGACACAGCAACCACACTACCTAATACAGGTTGAATTCGCCATACAACGCCAGGCGCAGTACCAGCTGCATAGAGGGAAGTCCTTTATTTTTCTTTACTTTATTGCTGGGCGGAGTTCTCCTCTAAAATGTCTTACCTATGTTCTTTGGATGTTTTAGTTTTTTTTTAAATTAGCAACTGTTCTGTGTACCCCGAAGTTATAAGGATAATTGATAATTTATAAATTATAATTGATAATTTATTTGGATACTGGGAAACCGACGATCGTTGTCTGACCACCATTTAACTAAATTCTTTAACATTTAAATTTTATGTTTTACCTAAGAAACTTCAGTTAGATTTACTTAAATTTTATTTATTTTTTTTATTTTGTTAAAAATATATTCTAATTTACCCCATGATATTTTTTCCTTCAAAACTCCGTTTAGGCCTGAACCTCTAAATTTTACGTGTCATATGTGGCAAATTCCCTAGTTACCTTTATTTTTGTCACATATAATGATCTTCGTATTGATCTATGGGCTTGTAAACAGATGTGCCAAATTTCACAAGTGTATGTTTATATGTATGTATGTTTGTCCACGTCATAATATCAGCCGAAAGACGTCCACTGCTGGACAAAGGCCTCCCCCAAGGATTTCCACGACGACCGGTCCTGTGCTGCCCGCATTTGTCCACGTATTTCTCAGAAACTAGAAATTGAAATGCAATCGATTAAGCACCTGTTAATTTAGGGAACAGTGCAAGTTTCATCTAATTCGGTTCAGTAGTTTTCATGATATGAATTGTTAATAAATGTGCACCAATCACTGGGAAAAACACGTTAAACACGTCGTCGGTTTAACAATTTTGTGAAACTTAACAATTTTGTTATCTTAGCGTTTTAGGGTTGTCAATATTTTAACAAGCGAATTAAAGATCAACCCCAGGTGCGCACTTTTTGGCGGGCATTGCTAGCGATCACTTTGTCATTTTTCTTTTATTGCATAAAAAAATACAAGCGTCGGTGGCTCAACCGATAACGACTCTGTCCTTCTAACCAGAGGTACCGGGTTCAAATTTGTACGGCCAATGTACCATTGCGTTTTTGAAAACTTACTAACCTGCATATACTTACCGATTGCTTTAACGTTGAAGGAAAACATCGTGAGGAAACCTGCACACGCCTGCGAAGAAACTCGAAGGTTGTGTGTGAAGTCGACCAACCCGCACGTTAGGTAGGCTCGAGCCCCTCCGCTCGGATATGAGCGTATATGATGATGATGAAATAAAAAATTACATTTCGCGGTTTTTGATGTACCTATAATATTGATAGTGTATTAATCAGCAAAGTACCATTTATGTGTTTATTGTGTAGGTTAATGAATTAAAAGTGTGTATGCTGTGTTTCGATTTCCTACAAGAAGTCCGCCAAAGCTAAAGTGCCAGTGAACAAAATTACAAAAAAACAAAAAAAAAACTGAAACTGTGAAAGAAAAAATACTTAAGGCGTATGTTAATATTATATCTAGTTCTTGGTAGCAAAGGATATGCATGTACTCGTGATTACAAGCAGTTTTCCCAAAGAAATTATATGTCAAAAAAGAAAAAAAAAATTTGGTCCTTTATACATTTTTGAAGATTTCATAATTTATTATTAGATATGTATCGAGGCACAATTTTTTTTTCTGATTTGACATGTGGTTTATTTGGGGAATTTGTTTGTAATCACGAGTACATGCATACCTTTTGTTATCAAGAAGTAATTAAAAGTCACCCTGTATATATATATACTGAAGACAAGACAGTACGACCAATAAGCCTTAGCCTGAAAAGGGCAAACAAACAAAAACAAAATCAACCCCAGGTGCGTTTTCAGGGGTCATACGAACCTGTTGCGTCCCACCCCCTGGGAGGGATGCTCAGCCTTCGTTTGCGTTACCGTGATATAATATTTGGTCGGCTCAGTATGAATTGGCGCTCCGGAGCGACAGGACGCCTGTGAGCTTCCCGAGGTCTCGAGTCCCGAATCCCGATATTACGGAAGGAACTTGTGAATAGAAAGTTAATAGCAAGTCACTTAATTGAGTTAAGTTAGCTCGGTAGCTATCCTATTGATTGGCGGAAAATAAAAGAAAACTACTTTTTCATGATGTTACATTAAATTTTTGGTTTACGTGTTTTTTGTAATGACAATTCAAGGCTTTAAGATGATTCAATCCGAGCAGGTTGACACGTTTAAAATAATATCGAACAAAAGTCCATTCAATTTAAGTTCAAATCAATGCGGGCATCAACGCGGCTGTTACGTTGAATTCTCGATTTTTACATGTTTTTATTACTTTTCTTCACTTTCAAATTGTTTAAAAAATGATTTCAATTAAAATGAAAGTTGGTACCGATTTTTGTGTGTTGGTTTCATTCGACATTAACTATTTGTTTTTGAGAAATTTTGCAATTAATGCCAAAAACAGGGTCTACAGTACATTTTTTACATCAAAAGTGGTAATATTTTAAAAATTTTATTCAATTAAATCGATATTTTATTACTTTAAATATATTATACATTTTTTCCATAGTGATAGCTTTACACAGTCTTTCAATAATTTGAATTTAATATTGTCATTTGACCCATCTTAAGGCCTTAAGTAGTTGTCCTAAAAATAATAGATTTTATCGAGTCCACTGTAAATGTCGTAATATATCTACCTATCACAAATCTCATAAACATAGAAGCCTTTTTCTTTTCGAAGTTACAAGTAACAATAGTGGCACTTATCTTTACTCTATGTTTCGTCCTTATTACGGTATTTTACTATTAGTCATATGAGTAACTTTTTATCAACTGTCGGAAACGAAAGTTTGTTCTGCAATTATTCGCGTTAATGACATAGTGACGTTATAAGTTCCATAGTCTTTAACGAACTAATTTGATCTTTTTAATAAATATAAAATTAAAAATCGATTAATATTTCGAATAAACAAGTGTTTTTGCTATTCTAGGGGAAATGCTATTTATTTTAAAGTGTTTTTTAATTATTTTTTTGTACGGTAAAAAAGCCTATTGTGTATATTTCAGTTTTAAACCTCTTCGTGGCAATCAAAAAAGTTTATAAAAGAAACGGAGAAGTAGAAAAACTTTTTAGAGTAAACTTTTTAAAAACTATTTATAGAAAAAGATGCGTTTGTGCAAAGTGGCCTGCCTTTTCCTGTTCATCCCAGTAGTATGCCAAGGCAACGAGGTGTATAAGGTGGGGGTGCTGATGGCTTCTCGTCTGGACTCACCGTTTGACCTGGAGCGCTGCGGCCCAGCCGTTGACTTAGCCCTGGAGAAGGTCAATGACATGTTCCTGTCGCATCATGGTGTAGAGCTGCAGAAAGTGCAGGGCAGGTACGTTAAGAACCTATCCTTACTATAATATTATAAATGTGAAAATGTGTTTGTTTGTTAGTTTGTTACCTTTTCACGCTTCAACGCCTTGACCAATCTTAATGAAATTTGGCATGCACGTAGCCTGTGTCACAAGGAAGGACATAGGCTACTTTTTATTCCGTGAAAATAGCATAGCCCGATGCAATTCCCGAGGGAACTGAAAATGTACTCTTTTTTGGTTAATTAACATCGCAACGGAACAATGGATCGTGTGATTTTTGCACCGAGATGGTTGAGGGGGTGGGAAATGACAAGATTTACTAATAAGCATATCCTGACATAGTTCCCGAGGGATGTGGAGAAAATTCATCTCGATGCTCGCGAGCCGCTTGCGTCAGTTAGTCACAAATACGATGTCAACGCGGGCGAAGCCGCGGGCAAAAGCTAGTCCTTACTAATATTATAAATGTAAAAATGTGTTTGTTTGTTAGTTTGTTTGTTTGTTACTTTTTCACGCTTCAATGCCTTGAGCAATCTTAATGAAATTTGGCGTGCAGGTAGCCTGTGTCACAAGGAAGGACATAGGCTACTTTTTAATCCGTGAAAATAGCATAGCCCGATGCAATTCCCGAGGGAACTGAAAATATACTCTTTTTGGTTAATTAACATCGCAACAGAACAATGGACTGTGTGATTTTTTGCACAGAGATGGTTGAAGGGGTGGGAAATGACACGATTTACTAATAAGCATATCCTGACATAGTTCCATAGTTGACATAGCACCGCGCACCCTCTAAGTCAGTCACAAAAACGATGTCCACGCGGGCGAAGCCGCGGTCAAAAGCCAGTATCATATAATTCTCTAAAAGCCATCGCAAGAAGCTACTTACACATGTGTGTAGCTAACTGTGACTTGGTGTTGTTTATTTAATTTATATTTTTGCGGAAAAGTAGGTTACATAAATTAGTAAGAGGCAAATAAGCATGGGATATTGCAAAGTTTTCGCCTAGAAAGATAAACAGATAATATAGCATATTTTTACCATTTAACGAGCAATATTTGTCTAGGTCGGTGGCGTAACGGTTAGCGCCGCTACTTCCGGTCGTGGTTCGAATCCTGCCACGTACCAATGTGTTTACGAATTTCGATTTCATATGTACGTTTAGAGTCTTGTTAAAGCACTGGGCCAGCGTGGCGTGGTCGACTAAGGCCCAATCGCCCTAATTCAGGGTAGGCTCGAGCCCCTCGGTGGGGACGTATATGAGCTGATATGAAAAATGTACGTTTATCCGACGCTCTTACGGTGAAGGAAAATATCGTAAGGAAACCGACACACGCCTGCGAAGACACTCGAAGGATGTGTGTGAAGTCGACCAACCCGCACAGGGCCCGCGTAGTCGACTAAGGCCCGATTGCCCCAATTCAGTGTAGGCTCAAGCCCCTCGGTGGGGACATACATATGAGCTGATATGATGATAATGATTTTTATTTATTGTTGTAATCACGTTCTCGAAACCGTTTCGATTTGCTCTATGGGGGTTTTTGAAAATCTAGCTAGGTCTCATGTCTGGAGAAATTCGTATTTCCGAGTTTTTAAGCACATCGTCTTTTCTCTTTATCATCTTTTATTTTTTGCCTTTTCCGAGCACAAATCGGTTGCCCAGGTACTAAATAGCACCTTTAGACGAAGAAATAATTTTCTAAAAACCTTAAAACTTTTAGGTAGGTACAAGCTTTTAATATTGCATTGTCACGCAATATACATATGCATGCAAAATTTCAGCTCAATCGGATACCGGAAAGTGGGTCAAATTTAACTTGCAAGATTTCACCCGAACAAACATACAAGTTAAATAAAAGCTTGTAAAAAGACGTGGATTGTCTTTGATTTGGCTTTTGTCGATAAGGGGCTGAACATCCTTAATCCTAAGTCAAAGTTAAGACCTAAGTCAATAAATGTCCTATTTCCTATGTTTTATTTGTGTGAGTGGGTTCAAATCTGGACGGCCAATGTACCAATGAGTTTTTCAAAAACTTACGTACATACTTACCGATTGCTTTAACGGTGAAGGAAAACATCGTGAGGAAACCTGCACACGCCTGCGAAGAAACTCGAAGGTTGTGTGTGAAGTCGACCAACCCGCACTGGGCCCGCGTGGTCGACTAAGGCCTAATCGCCCTGATTCTGGGTAGGCTCGAGCCCCTCGGTGGGGACGTATATGAGCTGTAATGATGATTTGTGTGAGATCGACAAAAATAGAATTCAGTGGTTTCTTAACTAACTATAATTCGTAAATTATAGTGATTAGACAGCTAAACCAAGTACCATTTAAAATAACAAGAACAATAGATTACTGTAAAGTGATGTGAATTTAACTTCGTTGTATCTGTGGTTCGTTTTAAAAAACATAATTTAATCATTAATTTCGGCCACGAACGGAGCTTTAGTTATTATTTATTGACGTGCATATCAAAGACTACAACTTTGGAAAACAGAAATTTAAATGGCTTATATCTAAATACCTAACAATCAAATAAATACTATGTGCAGAATGATATATTATAATCTATATATATATATATATATTTATATGTCACTGTAAGATTGTAAATTCCGTTCGATTATAATCTAACAGAATTTATCTCGCGAGATTGTGAACTGTCGAAAAATTGTTAACTGTAACATATTGTTTTCAATTTCACTAGTGACATTGTAATCTCACTAAGCGAAGTGAAAAACACTAAATAAATGAGCGAGCGAAGCGAGCTATGTTAGGTTCGGTCAGGTTTGATTGATTTCACAGTCAAAGAGGCTCGCTTTGCGAGGCTCCCCCCCTGGGTAGCAAGATGCTTCGCAGCAGAAGAAATTATCGGTTTTATTCGTAGGTACAAGAATAGGCCGTGAAATTGTGATTCGATTCACAATTTACCGTTATATTATAATCTAACTAGTGAGATTGTAATATCGCGGTTTTCACAATATCCCGGTGACATATTTATAAGAAGGTCTTGTTAGTTACACCATTTATAACTGAAGAACGGCTGGACCGATTTTGCTACTTTGTTACTAGGTAATTTTGGTACTAGGTAGGGGTAGGGAGTGTAGTTTAGGGTAGGGTAGTGTCGTGTAGTGTAAGGTGGAACGAAGTTCGCCGGGACAGCTAGTACTTATATAAGTAAACTAGTGGATGCCCGCAGCTTCGCCCGTGCAGATCCCGATTTTTGCGGTTACCGTGGGAATTTCCCAAAACTTTTTCTTAGCGGATGCCCACGTCATACCATCTACCTGCATGCCAAATTTCAGCCCGATCCGTCCAGTGGTTTGGGCTGTGCGTTGATAGATCACTATGTCAGTCAGTCAGTCACCTTTGAGTTGTATATATTTAGATAATAATATTAATAAATATAATAAAATAAATAATTAAATATAGATAACTTTATAAATGAAAAGACAAGAAGTGTTGTTTTAACTTAGGTTTAAAAGAATACATACTCTGACTATCGCGAATCCCATGTGGTAGAGAGTTATGTTATCTGAACTCTTAACTGATTTCATCTCATATGCTGCTTAGTTCAAGCTCTTACTAAAATGCAAAATAATATTGATCTTAACGAAGACCATTATCGCTTATTTTGTGTACTTGGACATCGACAAACACATTTTGCTGAAATTTCGAAAAATAAATGTCGATTACACGGTAACCACTAAGACTACGAAGTTTAAATTTCCCACAGTTGTAGTGTAGGTCATATCAATTCAAAGAAACAAAATAAAAATGTTTAATAAAACATTTTATATTTTACGCAAATGGATCTCAAACAGGGGGTAAATTGGGAATTGGAATCATGTGGGCTATCAAATAAAAGGGCCCTGTATAAGGCCTAAATGAAAGGGCTCTGATACCATTTTTAATTTTATTTTAATTTTTTTTTATCGGTCCTCATTGTTTTTCTTTTATTCACTAAGACTTGGTTCTTTATTGGATCTTACTACTTTTATGACCAACTTTCTGTTTCGACCAATTTGTTTTCTCATATTTTCTTCATTTAATCAGCTCATATACGTTCCCACCGAGGGGCTTGAGCCTACCCTGAATCAGGGCAATCGGGTCTTAGTCGACCACTAATATTTTATTACAAAAGAAGTATGTATGTAAAATATTTTAAAATTATATCCATAATATGTACTGGTACTATTTAATTGTATTTGTATATCAGGTAAAGGTACTAAGATATCTTCTTTAAATAAACATATATCGATATATGTATGTATACTTCCTATGGACTCCTAAACATCTGAAGCGTGTTTGGTTGAAATTTTCAAGGAAATCCCAGCGGTTGAACAAAAAAAAGTGGGCGGAGCCGAGATGTGGATCGCTAGTTATTTATGAAAATCTATATTTATTAACTGATTATTGTGTTCAAATACAAAACAAAAATAAAATAATAAAATGGGTATTACAGTAAAAAAAAGAATTTTCTTACGTTGTTTTGCGTGAATACAGACGGTATTGTACGTTTAAAGAGAGTTCACAGACATTATCTATAAACGTCAAATTAAATTTCACTTGTACCTTGGACAGATTAATTATTCCTTTGAAGTCATAAAAGCAAAAAAATATTTATCATTTTACTTTTAAAAGGATGAATAGCAGCTTTATCATTAAGTTTTCTTAAGTCTCCCACCTAAAACTCTTCTTTAATCTCAAGTAAGATTGTAGTCTCTTCTTTTATTTTAGCTAGATTAGTTGTAAAAATTTTCGTTTTCTGGGAATAAATTTTTGATGTGTAACATCTTTGCTCTCGCTTTCCTGCAATTTGTGGGAGTGATTTCGTGAAATGGGATGGAAATATGTAACAGGGAGTCGCGTTTTTTCAGGTTTTAAAAGCGCGGAAAAGGCAAAGGTATCTATGTCCATACAGCCTAGTCTGCCGTAACTTTGCCGTCCTTTTATAAAGTATTTTGTCACATGTTACACATCATATGCGAGTACTGTAGGTCTCGCTCGAATTTTTTTCCTCTTTTGCATAGATATATGAACAAATTTTGACTCTCGTAGAGTCCTATTGAAATTGAAAATATTAAGTAAAGAAAACCGCTCATGTGCGAGTTAAACGAATAGTGAAGATGGTTTTGGTTCCGTACCATTTTCCATCAGAACGAAGAGGAAACGCGGTCTAAAGAATAGGTATATGAATAAAATGTTGCTGTTACCCCTCCCCCAAAGCTCTCCGTATACAGTTAGAAAGGGAGAACTGCAGCGCAGACCGTAGGCATTATAATTTTGAACAAAAAAAAAACAGACTTCAAACAGGAAACTAAGGTTTCCCTCGATTTCTCTGGGATGCCATCATCAGATCCTGGTTTCCTTATCATGGTACCACCCTTAGGATATCTCATTTGCAACAAAAAAAGAATCATTCAAATCGGTTCATAAAGGACGAAATTATCCGCGAACACATATAAAAAATACAGTGTACACTGTGTATAATGCACAGATAAGAATTTTTTTAATTCTTCTATTCTGTGGTATAATGTCACTCGATATAGCGATTCACTTTTTGAAACGTCAAATTTTCTGGCTCCAGTTGGTTTACTTTAACGCTTATTTCTCTCTGAATAACGAAAACTCTCAATAACGTCAATAAATGCCCGGTCCCTTGAGTGTCGCTATATAGAGTTTACACTGTATATATATACGGTCGAATTGAGAAACCTTCTCCTTTTATACCAAAACAGCATTTCGTCATCCAAAACATGAGCAATAATAATATTTTTTTCATAAACAAATTAAATACGTTTTACTTTTGCCTGTATCTTTTTGTTTTGTTGTTAATATGCGTATTTTTTTTTGGTGAGTGTCTGGAAATAACATTTCATAACATTAAGAAGGCTCCTACTTCCTATCATAATTAGAATATGGGAAAAACAATACATAGGGGCATGGCCATGGTGCTCGTAGATATAGGTTTTATGGAAAAAAAAACGTTTTTGCTCTATTGTCCAGGAAGGAAACAGAGGACCATAGATTACATTATATAATTAGGTTTCAAACTATAAGGAGGCCCTATATTGTTTAACTAGCGACCCGCCCCGGCTTCGCACGGGTGCAATGCTGATACTAAATACACTACAGAAAAACTGAGAACGTTGTATATAAAAACATAGCGGCCCGCTCCGGCTTCGCACGGGTATAAAATATATAGCCTATGTGATTAAAATCGATTCAGTAGTTTTGATTTATTCATTACTGCCCGTGGCCCACACGCGTTAAATTTGGAGTAAAACAATCCCCCTTTCCCTATACCATGAAGATTTCCTGCTATCTTTGGAATATCTAAATTCATACACTACATTTTTACTTATTTACTTTTTACATTTTTAACTATTTATTTTATTTTTACAACATATTACAGAATGTCTTTATAAACAACGTTCACAGCTTTCTTGTCATTAGACAATACAAACATGTTTTCTCTGGAGGTCACTCTTGAAAGAGCGACATACAGTTGTCCATGTGAAAAACAGTCAACGCTCAAATATAAGCCTGCAACGTTGAAGGTTTGACCCTGCGATTTATTAATGGTCATTGCAAAAGATGTCTTTACCGGAAACTGTAAACGTTTAAATTGGAAGGGTAAATCCGATGGTATCAGAGGGATTCGGGGAATCAATAAATCTTCTCCGGTACCACATCCTGTGAGTATTGTGCACTCTATTATGAAAGTTTTCAATGATTTTACAAGCAAACGCCATTGCAAAGTTTAGGTGGATTCAGGTTTCTTAATAAAATAACAGGACAACCTACTTTCAACACCATTTTGTGAGGAGGGAGTCCAGACGTGTTCAAAGAATTTAGAAATTCTGTAGGAAAATGAACAGCTTCTTCCAAATCGAGAACAGTATCGACCGATAACTATAACGCTCTTGCCGCACCGGGCGGCCGGCCGGTACCGCCGCAAACGCTACGTCCCGCAATTTTTAAATCTGTAATATCTTCGAAAATATTCACTTAAATCATACGGTGTAACGGGCCATATAGATCTATATTAAATGAACAATGTATTCAAGGTATTTAATTGGTTAAGGATTAATGCTGTATTGGTTAAAATCGCTTCGAAAATTAGCCATTATTTGTCGTAAAAAGTAAATGACAAAAAAAAGTTATTGTGGGTTATCCATAAGAGATAGACATATACCATCACGGACTTTTCTGTAGAACTTTTCAATGTGTACAATACTTAGTACATTATTTTGATAAAACTCGTAGGGTTCAGCCTGCGTTTGCAATGTAAGCGGAAAAAATGTAATTATTTACGACATCACATTAAAACCTCAAAAATAACAGTACTTCTCCACTATTTAATGGATGTTATTATACATATAAACCTTCCGATTGAATCACTCTATCTATTAAAAAAAACCGCATCAAAATCCGTTACGTAGTTTCAAAGATTTAAGCATACAAAGGGACATAGGGACAGAGAAAGCGACTTTGTTTTATACTATGTAGTGATAATATTTTAAACTAGCTTTTTCACGTAGCTTCGCCCGCGTGGACATAATTTTTATGACTGACTTTGAGGGTGAGTGGTGCGCGAGCCGCAAGTGGCTCGTGAGCGTGGGCATGATATTTTTTCAGATCCCTATTTCTGATCGGGCTGTTCTGATTAGCAGTCTATGTCACTTCCCACCCCCACAACCATTATTTATTAATATAAATTATAAAGCCTAATTTTCGAGATATTCAGTAATTTACAAGTTGAAAAATCTCAAAAATCTCAAGAGTAACACGCCTTAATAATATCAAATGTTTATCTGACGTTTGTGTATTGAGTTCTTAATAATCAAGGGAACATATATATTTGAAATGCATAATAAACATTCAGTCCGCAAAATAACTACTTGAGCGGCAAGATTTCATGATTGAGGGGCAGAAAAACATGTCTATAAGCAGTATATTTGATTGGTATGCATATTTAAAACATGGTGAGCAAAATAACTACCAAGTGTCATACTGACGTCGCACAGCAAACTCCACTCGTCGTTTATCGTATGTTGTCGGAGTCGTTCGTGAAATGTGAAATTTTATTTTTCACTCTAGACTGATGATTCGTTTAGAAGGGATTACTATCGTTGATTTTTTACCCGCGACGGAACGGAGACGGTATATGCGTTTGGGGTGAGAGGGTGTTTGTGCAAACGAATGTTGCCATTTTCTCCTAAACTGCTAGTCCGATTTTGATGTGGTTTTCAATGATTGGTTCGGATTTGATGGGTGCATGTTCTTAGATAGGTGTTACGGTGACAGCTCACCAGGGGGCGCTGCAGTAAACATTTTTTATAAAAACCAATGTCACCATTTATCTCCAAAACTACTAGTCCGATTTTGATGCGGTTTTCAGTGATGGGTTCTGGTTTGATTGGTGCATTTTCTTAGATAGGTGTTAGAGTGACAACTCACCAGGAGGCGCTGCAGGTAAACATTTGTTTGTACAAACCAATGTTGCTATTTATCTCCAAAATTACTAGTACATTTTGGATGCGGTTTTCAGTGATGAGTTTGGATTTGATTGGTGCATGTTCTTACATATGAGTTACGATTAAAACTTACCAGGGGGCGCTGCAGTAAACATTTTGTATAAAAACCAATGTCATTTTTTACCTCCAAACACTATTTATCTCCATAACTACTAGTCCGATTTTGATGCGGTTTTCAGTGATGGGTTCTGTTTTGATTGGTGCATATTCTTAGATAAGTGTTACGATGAAAACTCACCAGGGGGCGCTGCAGTTAATATTTGTTTGTACAAACCAATGTTGCTATTTATCTCCAAAACTTCTAGTACAATTTGGATGCGGTTTTCAGTGATGGATTTGGATGTCATTGTTGAATGTTTTTATATATGAGTTTCGATTAAAACTCACCAGGGGGCGCTGCAGTAAACATTTTTTGTACAAAGCAATGTTGCCATTTATCTCCAAAACTGCTTCTCTAATTTTGGTACGGTTTTCAGTGATGGGTTCGGGTTTGATTTGTGCATGTTCTTATATATGTGTTAGGATGAAAAATCACCAGGAGGTGCTGCAGTTAAAACTTTTCTGTGCAAAACCAAAATTACTACTCCGATTTGGACATATATACGTCCCCCCGAGGGGCTCTAGCCTACCCTATATCTATAGTATATACCTATATGCTCTTTAAAAAGTTTGAAATAAAAAGCAAAATTAAAAATTTTGAAAAAACCCACGACGTTTAAAATGAAATTGAAAAAGGATAAAATAATTAAAAACCCCGACTTAAAGGATTTAGGTTAACCCAAGAAAATCCGTCGGAGGCTGCCATAACTCTTTTAAATTTTAACATAATATAAATAAGTAGAGCTATAAAATATCTTCAAATTATTCACGTTACTATAAATCAACAAAACCAGTTCATTTAATGGCAGCCCCGGAAGAATTTTCTTGGGTTTTTATTAAGTTCATAGGGAGTTGAATATTTAATTGCCACATCTACATCTTGCGGAACCAAATAGGTACGTAGGGAAGTGCTATGAAAACTGATACTCTGTTGTTCATATGTCCGACACTGCGAGAGATCAAATCTTCTTATAAAAGGTTTTTACGTTAATTATAACTAGTTAGATAAATTATTTACGTCGGGGTTTTTAATTATTTTATCCTTTTTTCAATTTCATTTTAAACGTCGTGGGTTTTTCAAAATTTTTAATTTTGCTTTTTATTTGTTCCAGAAATTAAGTAAGTTAGTGAGGCAGTTTTGGACCCATGTTAATATAACATTATTTACTCGTAATACCACCAGCAATTCATGGTCAAAATCTGTCGGTATACTCCTTCCCACCCTAGAAAACTTGTCTATATTTCTTATAACAAGCCCTACACCTCACACTTGATTTTTTTAAACTTTAAATTATAAATCTAAATTATCTCATTTACGCTGTACATGATTGATCACTTAACTGTATACAACTATATATGTCATCATAATCATATCAGTTCATATACGTCCCCACCGAGGGGCTCGAGCCTACCCTGAATTAGGGTGATGGGGCCTTACCACGCGCGCCCAGTGCGGGTTGGTCGAATTCACACACAACCTGCGAGTTTCTCCGCAGTTGTGTGCAGGTTTCCTCACGATGTTTTCCTTCACCGTAAGAGCGTCGGATAAACGTACATGTAAAATCTAAATTTGAAATCACATTGGTACGTGGCAGGATTCGAACTACGACCTTCTGGGCAGGAGGCGGCGGCCTTATCCGTTACGCCACCAACGCTCACAACTATATAAGTATCAAATTTCATTTTTTTCGTCCAGTAGATTCGGAGATAATTGGGTGTGTGTGACAGACAAACGGACGAACAGATACATAAGTGAGCTTATAAGGGTTCCTTTTTTCATCGGGTGTACGAAACACCGAAAATCAAGGCAGGTTTCCTAACAATAATCCCCAAGCAACATTGTATACTCAAATAGCAAAAAAAAGTTTGCCGCCAAACATCAGTGTTATCAACATTGATGTGTTCCGGCTTGAAGATAAGATAGCCAGTTCTCCATTGCGTTGGGGAATCTTGGTAAGCCCGCTTCCATCTTTGGCATCATCGTCACTTACCATCAGGTGAGATGATGCCAAGGGCTTACCAATTAAGAATAAAAAAAAAACTTTAAAATTATAATATTAATATTCATTACAAGACTGATCAGCAATTTGTTTGAACGTTTTTTTTTTTGCGAATTTTGTATAGGTTCCTTCTTTGGGAAAAAAGGTTCAGTTCCAAGAGCCTCAGATATTTTTTTTGCAGGGTACAGTCTAGGTACAGTGCAAACTCTGTAAAACGTCACCCGATATAACAATTCACTCTTTGAAACGTCAAAATTTTCTGGCTTCACCAGTTGGTTTACTTTGACGCTAATTTCTCTCTGTATAACGAAAACCCTCAATAACGTCATAAAATGCCCGGTCCCTTGAGTGTCGCTATATAGAGTTTACTGTATTTTAAAATAACCCTATATTATGTAACCCAAACGTGTGGCGAGTTTCTTCATGTAATTGCGAACTACTTTCAGCTGATTAGCAAACTTCGAGAAGTTATTATTTAACCGTTTTAAAAAAAGTTTCTCAATTCGACCGTATATAATTATTTTTTTAATGTGTGTTCGCGGATAACTTCGTCGTTTATGAACCGATTTTGATGATTCTTTTTTTGTTGGAAAGGAGATAGCCCAAGGGTAGTACCATGATACGGAAACCAGGATCTAAGGATGGCATCCCAGAGAAATCGAGGGGAACCTTAGTTTCCTGTTTGAAGTCGATTTTTTTTGGTTAAAAATTATTTGCGAATTGAGTAGGTATGAGGGAGAGTTGTTTCGCAATGGGCGCTTTTACTTTAACGGTGTCGTGAATACCTTTCAGTGATTCTATGGTTGACGGGAAAAAAATCCTTTCAGTGATATGCCCGCCTACTTTTAGAATGTGACTTTTTTTACAGTCTAAAAATGCCAGGTGACCGTGGGTGATGCAAGTGCAATCCCAGGCCACTTTTTTTCCCCCAGAGCGGTGGAAGGGCGAAAGAGAATGCTTTTACGCACACCAATACAGCCGTCTGTACTGGTTATGTGGGACTCATAGCCATGCGCCTATATGCATACATACCCATATATATACCTAAGGTATATACAAATAACTATGCACAGGCCCAAGACCACACTACCCACTAAACTCCCCCGGTGGATTGAGGTCGTCAAGACCTATGAATCCTTCATCGGAGTGACCCACACCCTTAAGGAAGGGTGGGGTGCGTAGGTCAGGAGGGGTTGCACCGAACGCGCCGTGATGATAGCCAGCGCGCCCGATGCAGGGCCCCTCCTGGAGAATGTACCATACGGGGAAGGCACAAGAACTGAGTGGTGGGTGGAGACAGTGCCTTGAAAAAGGCGGCTCGAAACAAGTATGTGCCGCAGACCTACGATGGCTTCCCCGACGATGAATCCATGAAACTGGTCGAGTTACGACGCCTGTAGAGTATACTCTTACGCCTGCGACCAATATACACGATGATCCATCGCCGGGGGACGCCACCGGAGCATGCGACACGACGGTATCGATCGTCCGAAGCAGGCCGGGTCGCGACGTGTATGGCTACGTTGGCTTCCCGACGATGGCAGCAGCAAGGATCCGCCCTAATACCACTGAGATGCGCTTCGTTGACTAACTTCCCCGTGAGTCGATATAGTATCGTAATGTACTAGGTGAGCCCGACATAACTACCCCAGGTTCGGACGCTGGCATGCGCAATGCATTTTCTAATCCTCCCACCCTCCGAAGCGCAAACTCAGCGGTGCGGTCTTGCGTGCCCCTCCATTGCCGCGATACACCTCCGAAGCACACGACGACGACCCGAGAGCGCGCGCGTCCACCGCGGGCGGCGAACTCAACGCGAATATTCCGGCGCTTTTTTTTTCTTCTCTGTATCGTTCCAATTTTAGTATACGTCGGCTATCCCTTAAATAGCACGGTTAGTTGTGTGTGCCACACAACAAGAGAGAGACAGAGAGAGATGAGAATACAAACGAACTTTTACCAAACAACCAATTAGACCATTTTTTGAGTCACCCACACTAATTTATCAACTTAAACATTAAAACATAAAAAACAGGACCCACGTATAGCTTGCTTTGTGTTGTTTTTTAAATTTATATTTATAATAAACTAGCTGTTATCCAAGACTTCGTTTACGTCAAAAAGGATAAAAAGTAGCCTATTATATAGATCCAGGTCCTAATCTATCTACTTACCAAATTTCATCTAAATCCATCCAGGCGTTAAGAGGTAACAAACACACACACACACATTCGCAATTATAGTATTGTAGTACTGATAACATCAGGTATGTCCATAAAGGTTTACAGTAGGTACTGAAACGCTAACTATCGTTTCGAGCCGATCTCTTTTGTCGCGTTTCATAATTAAATTCTTTTTTGATGTCGTTGCTCTATGGTATTTGAATTTGAAAATAGTTGTTATTTTTTGACAAGAGAAAAACAAAGGTTGATTGTGATCCCGTCTACAGTCATGCGAATTTAAATTTTTTGGGTAAATTGTTTTATAAGTTGTTGTTGAGGCCCTCAATTTTATTCTGTGGTAAGTAATTTGTATAAGGAAACCGCTTTGCGTGTATTTTTGGTACTGCGGCGAACTACATTTATATATCTCCGTAGGGTTTCATCCACCCCCCTGCGAGGTTGACGTCCCGACGGTTTTCCTCAATAAGGATTAATCCTGAGATGGAGCTGTGCTGACCACCAGCCAGTCCTTTCACTGCCCGCCCAGCTGCTTGCCAAGGGAAGTGAATATTATTTTATCTTTTGTCCCGAGCGTCTCTCTAACTCTTTGACTTTTCTGCCTTCCTAGAAGATTTCCTGCATCCAGTTTCTAACCATTAATTATTTATTTTAAATTTTAAAGGTGTTTTGTATCTGATACGTGTTATGTTAGAAAAATAGGGTAATTCAGACCAAAGCGAAATTTAATTATTTTAGAGCTTAGTAATTTATTTAAGTACCAAAGGGGCGGTAACGATCGTTGCCTACCGGCATTCTATAAAATAACTTTTTATATACTAATAAAATTGTAACTTTAAATTTATTTCCGATATTTGCCCATAAATTAAGTAGGTCATTGTTTTAAATTTTCAACACGGTCAACCAATGTAATCACACCTTTTTTTATACTCATATTGTTTATTTTTCCTTCTTTTTAAAATAATCATAAAATACATATATTCTAATTTACCCCATAACATTTTTTTCTTAAAACTCCGTTTAGGCCCGAACCTCTAAATCTTACGTATCATATGTGGCAAACTCCATAAGGGTTTTTATCCCCAGTTCCCTTTATTTTTGTCACATATTTATGGCGCCCGAACTAATGTTTTTATCCCCTTTTCTGCCTTTAATCTTTCCCTAACGTACCCGTTTTTTTGTCGTTCGTGGGTGTATCCGTTTTCCGGATATTATGGTTCAAGTTTTAATATCTCAAGACCCTTACTTAATTTAATCGTGTAGTTTTCTTTGAAACGTAAGGTTTTTTGTTTCTATGCACGGTATGTTTTTGCTTCTCTTCACACGGGTCGTTTTTTCCCCGGCTTAATGGCATTATACCTCTTTCGGATAATTGCTTACGTGTTGTTGAGTTGTTTTTGCCTGTGTATTCCCTTACGATTCCAAGAGAATTTTTAATTTAAGTAGTCAATGGCCAGACTCTAGATTTCTTTCAGTCGAAAGTCGGGACAGACTTACTTTTAGTTCACGATTATTTAACGTTGTTTTAAGGGAAAAATCTTTAAGGGTTACTGTTTGGAATATTTTTACGCGTTGCTTTGCGAGGTACTCCTTAAATTTTTGGCGTACCCTGTTCACTTTTATGTGACAACGTTTCTGTATTCCGCAGTATTGTTTAGATTTCTTGAGGTCTTATAACAATTTTCCACTTTTCAAATTTCTTTCATTAATCTTGCCCTTGTCTTACCTCAAATGGCCTATTTTTCTGTAGAGTTGTCCCTTTAGACTCTTGCGTATCGCGTTTCAGACTTCCGGTGTTGATTTTATCCGTGAGTCGGATTTTTCACGCATTCGCCTTTACCGCTTTTGTCCACATTTTCGCTGGGGTAACCGACAATGTTTTGCAAGTTTTTTTCAGTTTTTGTCAACCCTATTGGTCTTTAATGTTTTAGTAGTTGTTTGATTTCTCCTGTTTTCTGAAGTGACTAGTTTTAGGCTCAATACACAGCGATCCTTTAACGCTAGTTTGTTGTTGGGGTTATTGAGTCTGTTCACTTTTAGATGGAGTTTTTGCCGTTTGTATGTGTACGTTCGTGTATAAATGTCAATTTCTACCAGCTTCAAGTAAACGTTTGTAGTTAACTAGTTACTTAGAGAGTTTTTATTTTTTCTTCTTCAGGGCTGTCCAACGTCTATAGGGTTGTCCAAATTTCAAAAATTTTTTGGACTTCTCGCCTTTTTTTTGTGAGTTTGTGGGTATTTTGAAACGCTAACTATCGTTTCGAGCCGATCTCTTTTGTCGCGTTTCATAATTAAATTCTTTTTTGATGTCGTTGCTCTATGGTATTTGAATTTGAAAATAGTTGTTATTTTTTGACAAGAGAAAAACAAAGGTTGATTGTGATCCCGTCTACATTCATGCGAATTTAAATTTTTTGGGTAAATTGTTTTATAAGTTGTTGTTGAGGCCCTCAATTTTATTCTGTGGTAAGTAATTTGTATAAGGAAACCGCTTTGCGTGTATTTTTGGTACTGCGGCGAACTACATTTATATATCTCCGTAGGGTTTCATCCACCCCCCTGCGAGGTTGACGTCCCGACGGTTTTCCTCAATAAGGATTAATCCTGAGATGGAGCTGTGCTGACCACCAGCCAGTCCTTTCACTGCCCGCCCAGCTGCTTGCCAAGGGAAGTGAATATTATTTTATCTTTTGTCCCGAGCGTCTCTCTAACTCTTTGACTTTTCTGCCTTCCTAGAAGATTTCCTGCATCCAGTTTCTAACCATTAATTATTTATTTTAAATTTTAAAGGTGTTTTGTATCTGATACGTGTTATGTTAGAAAAATAGGGTAATTCAGACCAAAGCGAAATTTAATTATTTTAGAGCTTAGTAATTTATTTAAGTACCAAAGGGGCGGTAACGATCGTTGCCTACCGGCATTCTATAAAATAACTTTTTATATACTAATAAAATTGTAACTTTAAATTTATTTCCGATATTTGCCCATAAATTAAGTAGGTCATTGTTTTAAATTTTCAACACGGTCAACCAATGTAATCACACCTTTTTTTATACTCATATTGTTTATTTTTCCTTCTTTTTAAAATAATCATAAAATACATATATTCTAATTTACCCCATAACATTTTTTTCTTAAAACTCCGTTTAGGCCCGAACCTCTAAATCTTACGTATCATATGTGGCAAACTCCATAAGGGTTTTTATCCCCAGTTCCCTTTATTTTTGTCACAGTACCTATTACTGGTAATGTCGTAATTCACAAAAGAGACGCTTAGAAGCCCCGTAACGTATGTTTAGCCATTATCAAGACATAATTACCTACCTATGTATAGGGGCTTCCATTGTCGTAAAAATTTATACCGTGTAATGGCCCCGCTAACTCAGCTTCCCTATCTCAGAAATACTTGAGATATTAGTCGTACAGAACCGAAGAAATAATATACACAATATATAAACAGTGTGATTTGATTAGACGCATACACGAAACGAGGTGAAAGGCACAGGTACGACACCCGGGGCGCGAGCAGGCTGGCGAGCGTGCCGCACCGGCTCGCGAAGTCCGCGCGGCTGACACACGTACTGGGCGCGCGCGTATACAACCATCTGCCCCTAGACATTTCCGACGTGCCGAGTGAACGGATGTTCAAAAATAAACTTAAAAACTGGCTGAACGAAAAGGCGTTCTACACTATAGACGAATTTTTTGCGCTCAAACTGTGATAAAATAATACAATATTATTATTGTTTTTACATTATTTCCTTTATTATTATTATGACAAGAGTAAAGAGTTTAAAAATCCGCTTACTTATATTTACCTTTATAAAACATTGATACGCTCACAATTAGAATATGCAGTCTCAATATGGAATCCTTACTATGATGTCTATATAAATAATATCGAAAGAATACAGAAAAAGTTTATGAAATCAATGCAATATAGATGTTTTCGTAAATTCGTACCTTATGAACAACTACTTTCAAAGTACAAAACACTAAGTCTTAAGAATAGACGTCATCAGTTGGAAGTACTTCTATTATATGACCTTTGTCACAACAAATATGACTGTATTCCTATAATTAACAAGCTTCGATATCGTGTGCCGGCTAGATCTTATAACAGAACCTCACGCTCTTGTACTACCTTTGTTCCTCCTAGATGTCGCACTAACGCTGGAAAACGCTCGCCACTATATCATCTTACGAATACTTATAATACCATGTTCAACGATATAGATATATTTAGCAATCATGTGAATGCCTTTAGATCAAATATTCTTAGCAGTCTGAATGCTCAAATATGAATTCATAATAAGTCATTAAATTACTAGATTCTAAATTAATGTTGCATAGTTAAGACCTATTCTCTTATTTATCTGATCACAATTATCGAATCTTACCTTAAATAACTATCTTATAAACTAATTAACCTTAACATGCTGTAAGTGCTTATTGTCCTTTTTTTTTACAAATCTGTGTTAAACATTTAATTATTTTGTTTTTAAAATGCATCTAGTTGTTATGTACTTTTTATTGTTTCTCAACGATAACTTAAATGTAACTGTGGCTAATGTTGTGGGTTTCACAATTAGTAATAAGATAACTATTTAAGTTGTATTATAATATGGATTGTGTAACTGTTTATTAGTCCTTAAATAAACAAAAAAAAATAAATGACTTTTTCGTAAGTATTGACTATTGTGATAATTTGTTTATTATTATATTATTATTGTTTTTTTTTTGACGTGTAATGAATATTGCAAATAAAATATTATGAATTATGAATTATAAGCCCTACATGTAAGGAAAGTACCGATGTACAAAAAGTAAGGAAGTTATACATACAGGCGGTCTTATCGCTAACATATCTTCCAGGCTTTTATAAAGTGTCATGTAATGGTTGTATTTCATGATATGACTAGCTAATACTGACCATATCGCTTAAGCGACAACGTTCGGTGATATGTCAATCGACGTTTGGACATATCATTAATGTAGGATTTCCGTGATATCAAAGGTTTAATAAAAATTCCAAATAAAGAAGGAACTTACATATTTTTCTTGTAACTATTAAAAATTGCTTATTGCAGTTGGTTTGCAGTTTAAACTGTCAGGATAAAACTTAACCTAACTTCCAGGGGGTGACTCGTTTCGCAAGGCTCTTCGACAGAATCATCATCAAACATAATGAACTTATTATCGCTCACTTCGACGCTCAACTCATATCCGACAGATCTACCTAACAATTAAAAATTACCCGCAATTTCCATGAAGTCATATTTTGAAATCTAATGATGATATGGCCACGACATACACTTTGCCAAAAGACTACAGTAATAAGTTTCTTGCTGACCAAGCAATAGCTCCATAATTCTTGAAACGACGCTACACTGAAAAAAACAAAAATTGGCCAAGTGCGTTCCGACAAGCACTTAGACAATTTTCCGTAGTCTTTTCAAAAATACATGTATTTTAAAAAAATCCAAGTTATTTTTGTAGTTGGTATAGAACATTTGGTGTGGAGAATCTAGAATTGTTTTACAAATCTAACTGCATACTTTATTAATCCTAAATAAAGAAAGCCTACTTGGCTGTGAAATTTTCCTTTTAAATACATTTTATGCCCTAGCAAAAGTAAAGTAATAGAGTTAGCAGTATCAGACCATACAGCTCAAATGTTAGTATTTCCACTCAAAAAAACATGTTCTCTTAAATATTGGTTTACAATTAAGCGCGATTATTCTAAGAAAAATAAACAAAAATTTAGAGAAGGTTTAGCTAAATTGAGCTTCTCTGAAATATATGCGACAGCAGATGCCAATGCGGCATACAGTGCATTCTACGTTACCTTTAAAATGTTTTATGACTTGTGCTTTCCTGTCATAAAAATCAAAAACTCCACAAAGATGAAGCCCAAATGGCTGACAAAGGGCATCAAACTATGCAGTAAGCTATGCAGGAAACTACTAAGAAAGTATAAATAAAAAATTATAGATTAAATAAAACTACTGATAACAAAAATACTTTTAAGAAATATTCTAAGAGGCTTACAATACTCTCAAAATAAGTGTTACATAACAAATCACAAGCAACCTGGAATGTTATAAACAAAAATAAAATAAACTTACCGAAAGATTACATACGACAACTAAAGGTAAAAGGAGAACGTGTGTATGATCCTACAGCAATATCAAATTCATTTAACGACTATTTCGTAGAACAAGCTAATCCTGCACAGCGAGACGAACGTCGTAATTCGTTATGCACTTTCAGCCTACTCAGTTCTTTATTTATGAGACCCACACAACTCCTCAAGACGTGAACGATACTATAAACAATCTGAAGAATACCCATAGCACAGGTTATGACAACATTAGTACACAAGTTGTTAAGTATGTGTCGTATGTAATTTCTCCAGTCATACTCGTAAGTTACATATTTAATTTATGCATTGAATCTGGGGAGTTTCCAGAAAAGCTTAAAATATCTATAACTAAACCAATACTTAAAAAGGACGACAAAGAAGATGTGAAATCATATAGACCGATTGCACTGGTTCCGATTATATCTAAAGTTTTTGAAGTAAGTCTATATGAATACTTTGAAACATATAATATTTTCACAGATTAACAAAAAGTTTTTAGGAAAAATAAAAATATCAACATGGCAGTTTATGAATTTTTATATAAAATACATTTGAGAATGGACCAAACCTTACCAGTGTTTGCACTATTTATGGATCTCACTAAAGCCTTTGACTATGTGGACCATAAAATACTATTAGATAAATTAGAAAGATATGGAGTAAGAGGAAACGTTCTTGAGCTTGTGAAATCATATTTAAGTAAGAGGATACAAATAACTCAAATCAGTAGAATTGCTATGGTTAACAAAACAGAGGAGACATATACATCCGAGCCAAGACTCGTACGCTTTGGCGTGCCCCAAGGCAGCATTTTGGGTCCTTTACTTTTTCTCGTTTACATAAATGACGCTCCAAATAGCATTAAACAACCTATGATTTTGTTTGCTGACGATAGATAGGCCGTATACGAAAAGAAATGCAACATAAGTCAAAGTCTTACCGCTATCACTAAATGGTTAACAAATAACAATCTCCTTCTCAATCTTAATAAAACAAAAATCATGGGATTTAAACAAAGAAACTATAGTAATTGTAATACACGAGTTGAATTTGTTGGTAAAACAATTGAAGAAGTCACAAATACGAAATTTTTAGGTTTACATATTGACAGTTATATGAGATGGAGCACTCAAATAGATGTAGTGTGTAAGAAAGTGATAAGATTCTCGTACGCCTTGTACGTACTTAGTAAAACGGTACATCGCAAAGCAGTGCTCGCGGCGTACTTCGGATACGTGGTTTTGACACTCAAATATGGTATTATCTTCTGGGGAAACGCCTCAGGTGTTGAGTCGATTCTGAAAGTCCAAAAAAGATGTGTAAGAGCCATATGTAACCTGCGGCGCACAGACAGCTGTCGACCACACTTCAAGGAACTTGGTTTGCTTACCGTACCATCCATATACATTTATGAAACTGCAGTGTTTGTAAAATCGAATCTCGGATATTTCGAAAAAGTTTGTAGAGATCGACGTTGTGACCATTTCCTTTTGGTTCCATGCAAGACTTCTCTTTTTCATAGTAGTATTTTCTGCATGGCAACAAAAATATATAATAAAATTCCCAGAAACATCCGGAACTCGGAACACATTAACACTTTTAAAACTGATCTTTCGAAGTTCCTTATTGACAAAACGTACTATAATATACATGATTTCTTGAATGATAAACTTGATAAATAACGACTTTACTTTGACATTTATTATTATTATTTTATTATTTTTCTTGACATAACATACATATTTTCATTTCATTTTAATCCAAATTTTGAACACTTTTGACCAAATTGTGATTAGTAAACTTAATGTTACTGGGCCCGCGTGGTCGACTACCAACCCGCACTGGGCCCGCGTGGTCGACTAAGGCCTAATCGCCCTGATTCAGGGTAGGCTCGAGCCCCTCGGTGGGGACGTATATGAGCTGATATAATAAAAACAATGTAAATGCAATTTGTACTTAACTAAAATATTTGTATGCTATTTAGCAGAACATACAGGCACTTTTATTCTTTGTAACACCTTTACACCGTATGTTTCACAAATAAATACTTTTGTATTTGTAGTATTTACAATACTTGTGGTTAACTGGTGGAAACACAAATATCATGAAATGAATCGAATCAGTAAACATTTTTTGGAAAAATTATCTTAGCAAACCCTTAACAATTTTGAAAGACTTATTCATCGATTCAAAGGGTATTTAAAAAAAAAATCCCTTAATACATGAATAGGAGGCACCCTAAAACTTTTCTTTTTACATTTTATTCCATTATTTTTAAAGAGGTTACAGCTGTGACATACCGACGGGCAGACAGACATACGAACATGTCAAAACTATAAGTTTTCCTAGTTTGACTACGGAACCCTAAAACGACCAAGTGCGTGTCAGAATACTCTTTGTGTAGAATTCCGCATTCACTACTCTATAACTCGAAAGCTGGTTTTCTTGAGAGTTCCTAGTAAAGCCCATGTACATGAGTGATTTCAAGTTTCTAGGTCAAGAAACAAAGGTCAAGAAATAAGTTCAAAAGGTTTAGAAACATCCTAGTGCCGAATCTTGTAAATGTTTTAACATTTGCGAATAAAAAAAAAAAAAAAAAAAAAAAAATAATAAATTTTATGGAAACACATTTGATAATTTTTAAAACATCTAAAAACTTTAAGGCACAAGCTGTAATCTAAAAAGAATTAAGTAGTTTTCTTCTCAGCAAACCCTATCGATTTGATACCCATATCATGGAGGTGCATAAAAAAATAATTGATCTGCCAACTTTGGGAGTCCACCATATTGGATTTAGAATGACGTGAAGTCAATTAGCTTACCATGCATTGTGCTCCAAACTTAACGTTAATGCAAAAATTCATCTTATAGCTTTCAATATATTTATCCCAAAATAACAAACAAACTAACAACACGGCAAGTAAATGTGAAGCTTGTAAAAAGAGCTATCAAAAAAAAATCCAGAATTTTTTTGTGCGCTTCGTGTGTGGTATTCACGCGAAGAGATGCGCTCAAAAATGTTTCCTTTAAATCTAAGCGAGGTAATCTATGTTTCACAATTTGAAAGTAAAAATGAATGAATAGATGTCCTTTAGTTATGACGAGACAGAAAAACTTTTACGAATAATCTGTTGATTTTTCTTCTTTTATTAACTTGCTCACACACACGCGTAAAAATCAACAGTCACAACACATCCACCACACCACTTACAACCATCAAACACGCACTGCATGAATAGTTTAAGGCCCAGTGGTACTTAAAAATCTGTCTTTGTCTTTTTCTTTACGTGTAAAGAGGGAAGAAAATAACCACACTTTTGCACTTTTTCAATGTTTTCGTTTTTATTTTCATCATATTTATCTTAAATAAAAATCCATTCGATGTTTTCCCTTCAGTCACCTATGAACTTTATTTTAGTAAATAAATCATTTATTCAAATTACTTTAAAAAAAAATTAAATTAATTCACAATTATTTTAAGAATAAAACCGAAAATAGACCATAAAATGGCTCGAAAAGGGTACCTTTGCAAAATTTTCTATAGAGCCAACTTTATTAAATCGTGTTTCCATTCGATATAATCCCTCGTAACTATTCTCAATAATACCAAAATCTAGGAGATTTTAAATTTACTGTTAATTACTTCAAAAATGAATCTTAAAAACATGTTTAAGTGGATGTTTAAGTACCACTGGGCCTTAAGATTTCAATTATTCTACTTTTAATTGTTCTCTCTGTTACTTTAACAATAGGGGATCGGACTGCATCAACAATAAAATCTGAAATATGATTTCCTAAATTGCTCTCCTTTTGAAGTTTCAAAAAACCTTATTTGTTTTGTTTTTCCATCACGTCTTCAATTTTTAATTCTTCAAATTCACAAAATAAGTTCGTCAATGACGCTTAAAATCTATGATGTCACTTGTGGGTATTTCAAACATTTTTAGAATAAAATTTCGTTTTTGACAGATCATAAAAAGTAACTCAAATGACTAGCAGTCCGATCCCATATGTATTTAAGATCTGTATATTTCTTGCTACGTGTGGATAACATTTTGGTAACATTTTGGCCAATAAATTATATTAAATAATATTATTATTTCTTTTAAAAAATTAAATATATTTTTTATATTAAATATTTTTGAATATACAGGGATTAGCGATCGGACGGACGAATGTGCTAGTGTAAGGCGTAAGGTGTGTCAAAAAGGTCCTTAATTTTACTGTAATTCGTCTCTTTCCCACAGCTACCCATCCTGCTCCGGCGCCATCGCGCCTGGACTGGCTGCCGACATGCACTTCAAGGATGACGTCATTGCCTTCATAGGGCCTGCGTGTGCCTTCGCATTGGAGCCCGTGGCCAGACTAGCTGCTTACTGGAATACGCCCATAATCACCGGTATGGGAG
Source organism: Coleophora flavipennella (assembly GCA_947284805.1). Taxonomy (NCBI): domain Eukaryota; kingdom Metazoa; phylum Arthropoda; class Insecta; order Lepidoptera; family Coleophoridae; genus Coleophora; species Coleophora flavipennella. The sequence goes on along the minus strand of OX369289.1, from coordinate 5,702,156 downwards.
ACCAGGTAAGAACCATTTTCAGGTTGAACCTTACTGAATACGTCCTCAAGGTTCAATCCTTAATAATTTTATTCTATCTGCAGTGATGAAATACGGAACTGAGACATGGTCGCTAACTATGGGCCCCATAAGAAGGCTCAAGGTCACCCAAAGGGCTATGCTCTGAGTTTCTCGCGTTATTGAATCAGAAACGAGGAGATCCGTAGGAGAACCAAAGTAACCGACATAGCTATCAGAATTGCTAAAAAGTGGCAGTTGTCGGGGCACATAGCTCGTAGAACGGATGGCCGTAGGGGCAGTAAAGTTCCTGAGTGGCGACCGCGCACTGGAAAACGTAGCGTAGGCAGGCCTCGCACTCGGTGGACCGATGACCTGGTGAAGGTCGCGGGAAGCCGCTGGATGCGGGCAGCGCAGAACCAGTCGTCATGGAAATCCTTAGGGGAGGCCTATGTCCAGCAGTGGAGGTCCTTCGACTGATATGATGATGCATTTTCGTATCGATTCATCTGGAAAGGGTTAATACTAAATAACAACGAATTCGATAACAACGCGTAAACGTTATCACTGCTAGGGGATCGAGTCACCTCCCAAGCTCGGGAAGGTTAGGTTAGGTTAGGTTAGGACAACCAAACTGTAACCAATCTGCATCAATCTGAGTGACGAGGGGGTGAGGTCACAATCTAGAGAGCGGCAGGGAGTGTCCATACTGTATGTTAGTACTAATGTATATACTTCGGTTATACTCCACATTCGGGGGCCAAGGCGGGTTTGGTGAAGGTTGTAGGGCTAGTAGCCACGGGCTATGATACCTCTTTGTATATGAAAGATATCAACGTGACCGTCGCACAGGGGGGCCATTTTTCGAAAACGTAATCAAAATTATTTTTTCTTTCCATTTGTCTTGTCGTATGTAAAATAATGTAATTGATGTTTATTTACTTTGAACTAGCTTTCTGCCCGTGGATTCAGCTGCGTAGAGTAATAAATATGTTGCTATCACGTAGGTATGTAGGTAGGGTAGTTAAAAAATAATAATACAACGAGTTACCTAATACAATAATTTCATAAGTTTATCTCATTAACCTGAACTAAAAATTGAAAAATAAATATAGTTTAAAAAACTAAAAAACACGCTTTTAAAGCACATCAAACTGGGGGTGCATTGTGCCATATTTTCGTATATCGAGCAACCCACGCTTTTTTCAAAATAACACTAGTACTTTTCGTTCATTATTGTTTCCAGCTTATATTAAGAATTATGTTTCACTTTTTAGTTTGATTTTCTTTTCGGTTTTTATAGATCTGAAAAGAAATTTTAAATAAACAAGTTTTCTCTAATCTAGTGACAGGTTATTGCATGAACTCCATTCGTTGCTTTTTTCAATAAAAAGCAAAAATATTTCAGCACATTTTAGAACAGAAAATTCAAAAGAATACCGAGTGCTTTGCAAACTGAAGTAAGAAAAATTCTTCGCTTATTCCTAAACATAACAATGCTTTTAAGCAGCAGGTATATGTACGTACCTACTAGTATATATGTCACCGTAAAATTGTAAAAACTGTTAGATTATATAATCTAACGGGATGTATCTCTCAAGATTGTGAACCGTAACATACTGCTTACAATTTCACTTGTGTCACTGTAATCTCACTAGTGACATTACAATAGCACTAAGCGAAGTAAATAACTTTAAATAAATGAGCGAGCGAAGCAAGCGATGTTAGGTTCGGTCAGGTTTGATTGATTAAACAGTCAAAGAAGAAGAATCATCGGTGTTATTCGGATAGGCCGTGAAATAGTGAGCCGACTACAATTTAAACTGAATTTAATGTAGTGAGATTGTAATATCGCGGTTTTGAATTGTCAAAACCCGGCGACGTCTATACGATACAGATGCTCCTCGTGTAAAGGTTCTTATTGCCTATTATAATAGTAGTTTATCCCATGTACAGAGGCCAGCACATCAAGCTATACACTCGTAGTGCGATTCTGATCCATACGCATTCGGCATAAGAGCGGTACAAAGTCCATAATGTGTAGCTTGATGTGCTGGCCTGTGTACATTAAAACTGAAAATAATTTTCAAAAAACCTATAACATTTTAGGTACAAGCTTTTATTTGAAAATATTTTTTTTAAATTATTTCATATTTTTCTCAGCAAACCCTTTCATTTTTGAACGACCTATCCAATGATTTTTTCAAGATTTTATTTTATCCCTTTGTCGGCGTGATTAATATGTATATGTCGCAGGCATACTGTATAATTTGTCATTATACATACGGTCGGGCAAATATCAGGCAAACTATATAATGGCGGGGGCGGGGAGCCTCGCTAGACGAGGCTCTTTGACAGTTAAATCAATCAAACCTGACCGAACCTAACATCGCTCGCTTCGCGACCTCATTTACAATCTGCCGTACGGCATTTCAAAGCATTGACCGTTTATATACGGACAAATTATTACAATTGGACTGACCGTATGTGAAATGACTAATGATACAATTTGCCTGCCACATATACATAAGTCAAATTAGAGTCTCTGAATTTTTCTCACTATTTTATGGTTCTGTACACAAATAATGTCAACGGCCACGGCGTTCTTCCGTAACGCACACGAACCGTATGTCTGTCTGTCGTAATTTTAATCATAACTAGCTTCGGCATCATCTTCACTTACCATCAGGTGAGATGATGCCAAGGGCTTACCAATTGTGAATTTAAAAAAAAAACAGATTCGTATCTGGTGCCTTTAACTCTGTAAGTGTTTCAACTCGATAAGAAAAACAGATTCGTCTCAGGTGCCTTTAACTCTGTAGGTGTTTCAACTCGATAAGAAAAACAGATTTATCTCTGGTGCCTTTAACTCTGTAAGTGTTTCAATTCGATAAGAAAAACAGATTCATCTCTGGTGCCTTTAACTCTGTAGGTGTTTCAACTCGATAAGGAAAACATATTTATCTCTGGTGCCTTTAACTCTGTAAGTGTTTCAACTCGATAAGAAAAACAGATTCGTCTCTGGTGCCTTTAACTTTGTAAGTGTTTGAACTCAAAATTTCTCTTTTCTTACCGACTTCAAAAAAGGAGGAGGTTTCTCAATTCGACCGTATATATTTTTTTTTATGTGTCATCATTACAGCTCATATACGTCCCCACCGAGGGGCTCGAGCCTACCCTGAATCAGGGCGATTAGGCCTTATTTTTTTATGTGTGTTCGCGGATAACTTCGTCGTTTATGAACCGATTTTGATGATTCTTTTTTTATTGGAAAGGAGATATCCCAAGGGTGGTACCATGATAAGGAAACCAGGATCTAATGATGGCATCCCAGAGAAATCGAGGGGAACCTTAGTTTCCTGTTTGAAGTCGGTTTTTTTTGTTCAAAATTATTTGCTTTTTAGAAAAAGCAAACTTTAGAGTTTTGACGTGAATTCGATAAACGTCTTCTCTTCCTCGGCATCCCGGCGGGCATTCCAGAAACTAGCGTTACAAAAAACTTATACGTTAAAGTAATCGACATAGCTCTCAGAATCGCTAAATTGAAGTGGCAGTGGGCAGGGTACATAGCTCGTAGAACGGATGGCCGATGGGTAAAGGTAAAGTTCTCGAGGGGCGACCGCGCACGGGAAAACGTAGCGTAGGAAAGCCTCTCACGCGGTGGACCGACGACCTGGTGAAGATCTCGGAAGGCCGATGGATGCGGGCAGCGCAGGACCAGTCGTCGTGGAAATCCTTGGGGGAGGCCTTTGTCCAGCAGTGGACGATTTTTGGCTGATATGATGACAATGATACTTTCATGAACGTTTTACGGCTTAACTATTGCAGATATAAAAATAATAACTACACCACCTATTAGATCCATTCAGTAACAATACAAAAATACAGGGTGCTTATACAAACCCAAGAAACCTTAGAGGAGGTAAATATGAAACCAAAACTGATCAACTTTCTCTACGAACGCTAAGGTAAATAAAAAAAAATTGAACACCCATAGGAAACTTGGTTTGTCAGCTGATCGGTTTGTATGGGAAGTCCAAAATTTTTTTTAGAATTGACCATAGGTTTCTTAGAGAAAGTTGTTTGGTATCGGTTTCCAATTCACTTTCGGTTTCTTGAGTTTTCTTAAACATCCTGTATTTTTGTATCCGCCCTGTTTTATGCCACGGATGTGATAGACCGCGCAAGTGAACTCTAAAAACTATCTATTTTACGAATACGAAATTTTTTTAACGAAAAAAGAACTAGCAACAGATAGACTTATACCCACCCCGATTTTTAGGGTTCCATACCCAAAGGGTAAAAACGGGACCCTATTACTAAGACTCCGCTGTCCGTCCGTCTTTCTGTCTGTCTGTCACCAGGCTGTATTTTAAGAACCGTGATAGCTAGACATTTGAAATTTTCACAGATGATGTATTTCTGTTGCCGCTATCACAACAAATACAAAAAATTAGAAAAAGTGAAAGCCTCCATACAAAAAACGTATTTCTTTTTGAAACTTGAAAAAACTAGCGCCATCTAGTATGATGGTACGGAACCCTTTGTGCTTGGTTCTGACTCGCACTTTACCGGGGTTTTTTTTAACTCTATCCGTGAACAGATTCGTCCCTGGCACCTATAACTCAGTCATTCAGATATCTTCAAGGTAAGCGAACCGCTAACGACCTTACACTAACTTATCTTGAATAGAACGGAGATCGAGTTATCTTCATTTTTGACTTTTGGGAGACAGAAAGACCATTTACAAGAAGACTGTCAACCTCTATAGTGACTTGCGTAACTCAATTTGTTAGCGAATGTAGTAAACACTTTTGGAGCGAGCGTCATATTAAATATAGTTCATTCAATCAAATATAAATTATGAAATTTTATTCTTTTCTTTATTCAAAGGGTAAGCCCTTGGCATCATCTTACCTGATGAAAAGTGACAATGGTGCCGGATATGGAAACGGGCTTACCAAGATTCCAATGGGGAATGGGCTACCTTGTCTTCAAGCCGAAACACATCAATGTTATTAGCAGTGATGTTTAGCGGCAAGACTTAGATAAGATGGTGGTAACTTGCCAGACAGACTTTCAAAATACCCTTCCACCAATCAAACCGAGCCTTACAAAGTTAGGGAATCGAACCCGCAATCTCTTGATGTGAAGCTAATGGACTAAACGGAGGTAGTTAAACGCCATAATTAACAGGGTAGTTGACTGCATTTAAAATAGATTATGAAATGTTATTCCCTTATCTGCTCTCCAGTTGAAGTTTCGCAAAATCTTACACATATTGTCATACACTGCGTCTTTAATTTTAAATTAAGGCGCTAAGATCACTCAATCCGAGCAGGTTGATACGTTTTTCGATAATATCTAACGTAAGCCTAAAGTTCATTTTAAGTTCAAATTGATGCGGGCTTCAACGCGGCTATTACGTTTAATTTACGCCCAACTCTAGATTTTTACATGTTTTTATAACTTTTCATCACTTTCAAATAAGTTTAAAAAAATGTGTTCAATTAAAATAAAAGGTCTCAAAGTCACCGCTTTTTGTGTGTTAGTTTCATTCAATATTAACTATTTGTTTATAAGAAATATTGCAATTAATGAAAAAACAGGGTCTATAGTATATTTATTTACATCAAGAGTGGTATTCTTTTTAAAATTGTATTTAATTAAATAGTTTTTTGATTACTTTAAGTATTTTAAATATATTTTTCCATGTAGAAAGCTTTACACAGTCTTTCAATAATTTGAATTGAATATTGTCATTTGACCCATCTTAAGGCCTTAAACAAATTAGAAGAACATGAAAACAACACAACACGAGGAGTTATACATTAAAATAATTGAATATCATTAACGTCTTTGACAAGAGTAGGCCAGTTCACACGGACAGCACCCGGTAACGAGCATAACGCGAGAGTCAGCCATCGCTCCCATCAACCATATTAGAGGGAAAGGAACGACCCGGCTCCCTATGTGCCACCACCCGAACGAACATTTAAGCCAGAATGCACCACTCATGTCAATGCTAAGATAAAAATATTAATTAAAAAGTACTAGACTTGTCATGTCTTGTCGCTTCCACGTCAATTCTTAGATTGGTCATCATTTCATTACTATTAAACATGATTATTAGCGTTGATAGAAGAAACACTGTCATGACATTTTCCCAGCTTCAAGAGACTGTAGACCGGAGTAAATACATATTTTTTTATTCACAATTGGTAAGCCCTTGGCATCATCTCACCTGATGGTAAGTGACGATGATGCCGAAAATGGAAGCAGGCTTACCAAGATTCCCCAATGAAATGGAGAACTGGCAATCTTACCTTAAAGCCGGAACACATCAATGTTGTTAACACTGATGTTTGGCGGCAAGACTCAGATAAGATGGTGGTAGCTAGCCAGGCGAGCTTAGAAAATGCCCTACCACCAACCAAACCGAGTCTTACAAGTTGACCCCGCCGGAATCGAACCCGCGACTTCCTAGTGTAAAGCGAATGGACTAACCATTACGCCACGGATTTTAATTTCAACTCGATGCCTCCACGCGTTCCCGAGATAAAGGGTTTTGACAGACAGACGAACGGACAGACAGAGAGACAACAAAGTGATCCTACGTGTATAAGGTTTCCGTTCTTTCCTTTTGTGTACAAAATCCATAATAAGAAAATCATAATGAGATTCAAATAAAGTAATTAAAGTTGGAAGATTGGATTTGTTTCAAAAGTTGACAGCTCATTCTGAATTTTGGGTACAGAAAATAGCTTAATTTAAAAACCGGCCAAGTGCGTGTCGGGCCACGCGCAATGTAGGGTTCCGTAGTTGCCATTATCGCGTGCATATCTAATTTTCAAATTTCCAAATACAGCGGTTTAGTTGTTAAGGGAGGGGGACACGCGACTCCAACAAAATTTAGCACTTTCAAGCCTATTTTTTCGAAAACGGAACCCTAAATTATAAAATGGTCTTAGAAGACTCACAACTATTTTTTAAGCTCTAACCAACGATACCCTACATGACTGGGTTTGACGAGAAAAAAACTACTTGTATCCTTTAAATATTTTTTTTCCAAATTTTTTTTACAGTTCTCTCCGCGTTATTAATTTATTATATCTTTGCCAAATTTCAGCTCTTAACTACAAATAGCCTAGAAGCTAGGCCGCGGACAGACAGACATGACGAAACTATAAGGGTTCCTTGTTGTACTACGGAACCCTAAAAATGTTAAATCTTTATAATAAAGTAAGGTGAACGTTATCTTAATCAAGAAAATACATAATGTAAATAAACCAAATTTTCATTGTTCCAACAATAATTAATGTGATGTAAAATGTGTATCCATGGTGCCCATAATTGTTACAAAGATCATCATATCAGCTCATATACGTCCCCACCGAGGGGCTCGAGCCTACCCTGAATCAGCCTAGTGCGGGTTGGTCGACTTCACACACAACCTGCGAGTTGCTTCGCAGGCGCGTGCAGGTTTCCTCACGATGTTACCCTTCACCGTAAGAGCGTCAGATAAACGTACATATGAAATCTAAATAAATTCGAAATCACATTGCTACGTGGAGGGATGCGAACCACGACCTCCCGGATACAAGGCGGTGGCCCTAGCCGTTACGCCACCGTAAAGATAGTACAATGAAAGTAAAAAACGTAAAAAAAACACAATGAAATCTGGTTTGTTTACGTCCTGTATTTCCTTGTTTGGATCAAACTTTACTTTGGTCCACTTCGTACGTAAGAGAAATCTTAAATATTTATATAGTTAGCTAGATATTCGAATACCAATAATTCCCAAGTTTTCCTTCATATTTCTAATATGGAAGATCCATTATTAGGGTTCTATACACCCAACGGGATCCTATACTAAGCCTCAGCTGTCTGTTCGTCTGTCAGCGGGCTTTATTTCATGAAATGTAATAGGTAGATCATCATCATATCAGCCGACGGATGTCCACTGCTGGACATAGGCCTCCCCCAAAGATTTCCATGACGACCGGTTCTGCGCTGCCCGCATCCAGCGGCTTCCCGCGACCTTCACCAGGTCACCTTGACCGCTACCGGAGTCAGAAATAGCGGGGCCGCCGGGGACTAGGGGCCGGTTTTTGGTTGTGTCTATCATTGGAAGATGTTGAGGTGTGTTGAGGTAGATAGTTCAATTTTTTACAGAATGTCTATTTTGTGTTGCAAAATTACAACGCTATTACAACAAATACAAAAAAAATATTGAAAAAGCGATAAAATAAGTGGGGTGGGTCTAAAACGTGTTTTTTTAAAGGTTTTTAGAAGTATTTTTGATTAAGCTCTATCGTAATAACAGTACTACATACGAGCATGAACAACAATCACAACAAGGTGATTTTAGTACTAACACTGAGGTAAAACAGTTATTATTCAAAAAAGGCCAAGTGTGAGTCGCCCTAGCGCTAAGGAGTCCGAACTGAATGACAAAAAAAGCATATTATTTCGCTATTTTTTATTAGCTCGCGTTGATGTGTTTTGTTTGTAATGTGAATAGGGGTTATTGTCATTATTACTATGTAGTTGTGGGGAGAGGTCTGGTGGGTACGGAACCCTCGGAGTGCTAGATTGACTCGCACTTGGCCGGTTTTTTTAAAATAAAAATCACACGTCTGTGTTTCCCGACTCCTACAATTTAAGGATCTTCAAGGCGAGAGTGAATATGCATTATTTGAGTTTGCGTGTACCATCCTCGGCTACATCGTCACTTACCATCAGGTGAGATATAGTCAAACGCACTCAAATTTTTAATAAAAAAAATAATCACACGTCGGCAAAACCACCGGACGAGCTGAAAGCTACGTGTTAATGCCCGTAGAACGTGATTACGTTTGCTGGGTAATTGTACATGGCTTTATAAGGCTTTTATGTGTTTGCACTGATTGGTCCTATTCAAATCAGTGTTTTAATTTTAGAGCTGATACGTGTAGACTTCGTGTGATGATATCAGCTCATATACGTCCCCACCGAGGGGCTCGAGCCTACCCCGAATTAGGGCGATCGGGCCTAAGCGATCACGCGGGCCCAGTGCGGGTTGGTCGACTTCACACACAACCTGCGAGTTTCTTCTAAGGCGTGTGCAGGTTTTCTCACGATGTTTTTCCTTCACCGTAAGAGCGTCGCATAAACGTTCATAATGAAATCTTAATTCGAAATTACATTGGTACGTGGCAGGAATCATGTATCTTATTATTTTTTTCTCAAACAAGCTTGGAAATTTGGGCATTATTTTGACAACCTTCTTCGAGATAAATCGAAATTGCTGTACTGGCAAAATACATGCGAGCAGCGGCCGGCAAAAGTTGTATGAAAATCCATATCTGTCGTGTTTTAGCGGCTAAATAAATAAAACACTGATCTTTACTTATATTATCAAGAGGAACGTTTTGATTCTTTGTTTGTTTTGAATAGGCTCCGAAACTACTCGACCGATTTGAAAAATTATTTTACCGTTGGGATGGTACACTATCCGCGGTTGATAAAGGCTACATTATATTTAAAAAAAAATAGGGATCCTTACTAAAACTCTAATAATGTAACCCAAGGTGTACAAAATGACCTAAATAATCCTGCAATATCTACAAAAAGTAGTGTAGTGGTAGTGTAGTCAAAGTATACATTATGTAGTACTAACATACTGTATGGACACTCCCTGCCGCACTCTAGATTGCGACCTCACCCCCTCGTTACCCAGATTCATTCAGTTTGGTTATAGTTTGGCTCTCGAACGTATGGGAATACGCCGTGATTTAGTTTGCTCGGACATTCGTTTTTAGAAATGTCATTTCACGACCGTTTGTGTGCAATGTCCGGGGAATGGTGTAGTGGTAATGGTAGTGTAGCGGTAGTGTAGTGTATAATATAAATATTTTGAAACAATAAATTACTATTTAAACTCATATCTGTCGTGTAATTTAAAAATGGAACGGTCTTTTACTCCGAAACATGGCAACCAAGGATGCAACTTATCAAAGGTTTTATTTAAATTTCGAACTGGCTTGCAATAAAATTAGAAAGCTGTTTATAAAAAAAAACAAATTAACACGCCAAAGCGCTTGATAAATTATTGTGGTTTGTTGTTGGTCATTGATTTTAAAAATTAATTGTATTTATAGTTTTAATTTCCGCGCATAATTTAAGAAAAGTACTTTACAAGCCTTGACCACAACTAGGTATTGATGGACTTACGTATGTGTGCTTCGGCTTCGCCTCGGCCCACATTTACACGTACGTCCATCAATGCCTCTTTTGCTGGCCGCTGCAGTAATGTACTATAAGGGAGTAATTATTGTATATAATAGAAATATAAAATTGGTTTCTCTGTAGGAAGGCCTCCACACAGTCGACCGAAGACCTGGTGAAAGTCGCGAGAAATCGCCGAATGCGGGCAGCGCATGACCGGTCGTTGTGGAAATACTTGGGGGCGGCCTTTGCCCAGCGGTGGACGTCTTTCGGCTGATATGATGAGTTTTAACTCAATTACGTATTGAAGGTCCAAACATTTTGCGAACTACTCACAGGTACTCTGGGGGGTTGTTTTTTATTCACAATTTAGCACCTTTGGCATCATCTCACCTGATGGTACGTGACGATGATGCCGAAGATGGAAGCGGGCTTACCAAGATTCCCCAACGCAATGGGGATCTCGCTATCTTATGTTCAAGCCGGAACACATCAATGTTGATGCTTGGCGACAAGACTTAGATAAGATGGTGGTAGCTAGCCAGGCGGGCTTAGAAAATGCCCTACCACCAAGTTAGACTCCGCTGGGATCGATCGAACCCGCGACCTCGTAATGTTAAGCTAATGACTTTACCCATTACGCCACGGAGGTGGTTAGGTTAGTTAATTTTTAGTTTCAAGAGTAGAAGCTGGCCCATTGGCGGATACAGGAGGGGGGGGGGGGATTGGTGACCATGCTCCTCCTTCAAAAGACCCAGGAGTTCCATATTTTTGACTAGCTATCTTAAAGATAATCTTTCATGGATTTAACAGCCCGAAGATCAGTATGCAAGGCTAACCACTCAACTGCCGTCGGAGATCAAAGTCCAGAAACCTATTATATATTGACCGTCTACATTCCTTTGTTTTCTTTGTAGACATGTTTCCTGCGATAAAAACGCTAATACATATTTTAGCCATATTACCAGTGAGTTTTGCTACAGCTGAAAAGTCGTTCTCCCCTTTGCGACGCTTACAAACATGGCTGCTTACGCATAGGAGCTGGAAGGAGCGGTTTTGCGGACTTGCACTCCTACACATCCATAGAGATGTCCCAGTTGATGAGGATAGAATAGGGATGACGAATGTTAGTCATCTGATTTACTTTTTATCATCTGTCAAAAATGACATTTTGTTCTAAAATGTTTGAAAAACCTAGGCGTGACGTCATAGTTTTGCAGCGTCAATTATATACTCATTTTGTGACTTTGGTGAGTTGAAAATCGAAGGCTTGATGGAAAACTAAACGAGTAAGGTTTTCCGAAGTTTAAGCAGGAAGGCAATTTAGGGATCAAGAGTTCATAATTTATTTCTGAAGCTGTAGTTATCTCTATTATAGACGGGTTTGCTAAAAGCGGCACAAGGCGCGTTAACCTTATTTTGTAAACATTCAATGTACGGTAATAAAACAATTTTTTGTTTACTTGTTATCGTAAACCTAGCTACATCTGAACCTTGTCAGAATGCCTTCCCCCATATTGAATTCGCCCCTGAGAAGCCCACGAAAAATATTACCACACCTTTTTGTTATACCAACATAAACCGCTCAAGTGCGTGTTAAGTGTAGGGTTTCGCAAATATTACATCATACACACACACACTGTTTATCACCATGTTACACAAAATAATTTAATTTCAGAGTTTTTACTAAGACCCACTTACTTACATGGGTGATTTGATTACAAACCATTCATAAATGTCAGACACATACATACACCTTGTTTACCACTGTGGCAGTCCATGCAGCGATAAACCCACACGAGGGAGTGTTCTCGAAAAGCTATGGGAGATACCCCTAATAAATAGTTAAAATTATATTTTTCGATCACGCTTCGAGTTGCTGTCGGTGTGCAGGTAGATTTCCGAGGCACCACGCCCTCAACGATATCACCCGCAAGGCTCTTGTTTCTGGAAACGTCCCATGTGTGCTCGAACCACCCGGCCTCTGCGTCCTGACGGCTTGACTTTGGTGCCGTAGCGGAACGGGATGTGCTTACTGTGGGATACAACCTGTGTAAGTACTTTCGCCGCTAGCCTCTTACGGCGCACGACATGTTGCCGAGGCGGCTGCAGAGTTTGCGGCCATTAGACAGGAGGAGAAGTATAGCGCGCTTCGAGACAGATACTTATTTACTCCATTTGCGGTGGAGACAACGGGGAACTGGAATGTGGAGTCACGTAGATTTGTGACGGAAATAGGGCATCGCCTAGTTCAGAAGGGTTTTGAGTCCCGTTCCGGATCGTTCCTGGTGCAGAGGCTGTCCATAGCCATTCAGCACGGAAATGCAGCGAGTGTTATGGGCGCCTTTGCACCGGGGATGACGAGGGACGGGTTATTTTGGGTCTTTTAGGTATTTTCATCATCATCATCATATCATCCGGAAATCGTCCACTGCTGGACAAAGGCCTCCCCCAAGGATTTTCACGACAACCGGTCCTGCGCTGCCCGCAATTATCGGCTTCCCGCGATCTTCACCAGGTCGTCGGTCCACCGCGTGGAAGGCCTGCCTACGCTACGTTTTCCGGTGCGCGGTCGCCACTCGAGAACTTTACTGCCCCATCGGCCATCTGTTCTACGAGCTATGTGCCCTGCCTACTGCCACTTCAGTTTAGCGATTCTGTGAGCTATGTCGGTTACTTTAGTTCTCCTGCGGATCTCCTCGTTTCTGATTCGATCACGCAGAGAAACTCCGAGCATAGCACGCTCCATTATTATCATTGGTATTTTAGGTAATGTAAATTAGTGTGATATTATTTTTAAGACTGATTAATTAATCTTTATGAATTAAAAACTAAATTTTTTTGTTATTCAAATTTTCTATCTAATTTAATTTTAATTCCGAATTTAATGCAATGGGCTTGGTATTAACTTTTCATTCCTTATAATCAAAGAGATCCTACAGTAACCTGAAGAATACTATAATGTTAAGTTAACTGCTCGTCCAAGTCACAAACGCTTGCTAAATATTCTCAATGTAAGTTTGGCTTGACTTTCCAACTTGTATACTATGAAAAGGTATTATAGCTGATAATATCTTGAGATTAAAATAGGTTTTTTACTGCGTCGTATTTTTGTTCGTACGTAGAAAATAAGCGAAATAAAATGTGACTGGCTTTCTAAATAATGTTGATGCTAGATGCCATAAAAGAGCTAAGAAAAAAGTTTTTTCTTATTTTTTCTTTAGCTTTCAGTATTTTATGGATGAAAACAGCCAGCTTTAAAAATAAGTGTTTTGTTTTTTCTAACAAAGAGATTATATTTATAGATGCAGAGTCATGTCATTTGGAATTGTGAGTTATTAAGTGCGTTGCGCGTTAAAATAGTATTATAAAGAAAATTAAGACACTTAGATCACTCAATCCGAGCAAGTTGATACGTGTTTCAATAATATCGAACGTTAGTCTATTTATTGTTCAATTAAAATGAAAGGTCTTAAAGTCACCGATTTTTGTGTGTTGGTTTCATTCAATATTAAATATTTTTTTATGAGAAATTTTGCAATCAATGCCAAAAACAAGGTCTACAGTATATTTTCGTAATTAAAAGGTGTAATATTATTAAAATTGTATTCAATTAAACTTATTTTTTATTACTTTAAGTATATTATATATATTTTTTCCATAGTGATAGCTTTACACAGTCTTTCAATAATTTAAATTGAATATTGTCATTTGACCCATCTTAAGGCCTTGACTCAAGCGTCGTAAAGTGCATTGTGCGTTAAAATAATATTATAGAGAAAATTTACATAAACACTTTTTAACGCTTGAGTGATATAATTTGTTCACTTTACATTCGTATTACAAGCAGTTAGGTTTAATCACTCTCTTGAATATGTATGAGAAACGGCGGCAAGCGGCGACGGGGCGAACCAGAGATTTATTGTTTTAGAGTTATTTTTATAACTTAGCAGCAAGTTGTATATTATCATTTAATTATTGCTGTATGGAATACTTTACAAATACATAAACATATACGTCCCCACCGAGGGGCTCGAGCCTACCCTGAGTTAGGGCGATCGGGCCTTAGTCGACCACGCGGGCCCAGCGCGAGTTGGTCGACTTCACACACAATCTGCGAGTTTCTCCTAGACGTGTGCAGGTTTTCTCACGATGTTTTTATTCACCGTAAGAGCGTCGGATAAACGTACATATGCAATCAAAATTCGAAAACACATTGGTACGAGGCAGGATTCGAACCACAACCTCCCGGACAGGAGGTGGCGGCCCTAGCCTTTACGCCACCGACGTTCTACTACACGCAAATTGTATATTATTATCATTTAATTATTGCTGTATGGAATACTTTACAAACATTATGAACATAGTGTTTTTGAGAACTAATCTTCTTCGTTAAACATTTTGAAATAAGACAGACGTTAAAATAAATCAATTGAAAGGAGATTTGCGATAATGATGTTCTGTTTAATTCCATTGAAGTTGTTCTCAAGTTTATGTGAAATTTAAGTACCTGAACCTAATCAGATTACCCAACGAGAATCACAACAAGTTGATTACGAAATGCAATCTTGGATTATTTAGTCTTCTGTCTGGTCTCTACACAGCTTTAGACCTAAGGATTCTCTTGTTAGTACTTATCGATTATAATTTTACTTATTACCTAGATCGTTTTTTGAAGTGTCTTATCCATAGAAAGTTGTGTATAATTTGTTTGCATACGTTGAAAAGCGCGAAAATGGCCACAAACTATATTAGGTATATATGGAAGTGTTTGTGGTATACGCATACATCTAGCCAGTTACCCCTGAAATTATGAATTATCTTTATAATTATAATAGCTTTTTTATTATTCTCCGGACTTAGAAAAAATATTTAAAAAAAAATTGGGCGTTATAACGGCCAATTAATCTGACTTAATTAAAAAATCAAAATTTTTCGGTAAGATGCTTACCTATAAGGTTAGCTTACCTGCACGCTACGATACCTTAATGTAGTCGCAATATATTTTTTATTTCTTCTTCTTAATTTAAAATCACGGCTCTGGGGTATACGCCAATTTTTCAACTCACTCAAGAATATTACGAGAAAATGAAGGAAACATTTTATCGCGGCGCGCTACTAAATAGGTTCGAATATTGGATGAATCTGCTTGGTAATACGAACTTTTTTTTATATAGATATTTAGGATTCCTTGTCTGTATGTGGCAAACAAGCTCCCCTAAATATTTTTTTAAATGTTCGTTTAGTGTCCAGATAAACTAAAAGTAAAATTACTTTGTAAATATTTACTATTTTACTAAAAATGTGACTTGAAATAGGGGGACGGGAGGGGGGGGGGTGGGGGTCAAAAATTTAAAAAGAGAAGGAAAGGGCTCCATTACACAATCTATAACATTTTATTTTAGTTTGAACCTTGTGGTTTTTGAACTATAAAACGAAAAAAACTAGCATGCTTCCCCCCTTATCTACGAATATTGCAAGGCGAAAAATCTGACTAATACTTCATTACATACATTTCACAGGAAAAGTAAAGTGAAAGTTTAATTACAAAATTAGCAGCTTTTTAAGGCTGAGATCTCCTTTTAGGTTAGAAACGACGAATAATTAATTGGCATTTAGCGAAATCGAGATTATAAAACTTGTCTCGTTTTTGGACCTAAAAACGACACAAGTTTTTAGGTCCTATAAAATCACAACATAGTTCAGTCCGTCCATCCGAGTGTCCATTCTAGTCTATCACAGCACCATAAACTTGTAATTGCATGTGATTCAGTCTATAAATATAATTTGTAATTGCATGTGATTCAGTCTATAAATATAATTTCCACGAACCGAAGTATTCGTACTTGGAATTTTTGAAAAATAAAGTTCAACATCATCATTTCAGCCGGAAGACGTCCACTGCTAGACAAAGGCTTACCCATAGATTTCCGCAACGACCTTCACTAGGTCTTCGGTCCACCAAGTATAATACGCCACTTCTTACGGTTCGCAGTCGCCACTCGAGACCTTTAGTATCCCAACGGTCATCTGTTCTACGAGCTATATGCCCCGCCCACTGCTACTTAAGCTTAGATTCTGTGAGCTTTGTCGATTACCTTAGTTCTTCTACGGATCGCCTCATTTCTGATTCGATCGCGTAGGGAAACTCCAAGCATAGATGAGATGATGACAATAGTTTAGATATAAAGGGTGACTTCCAATTAGTTCTTGATAAAAAGATATGCATGTACTCGTGATTACAAACAACTTTCCCAAAGAAACTAAATGTCAAATCAAAAAAAATAATTTTGGTCCTCGATACATATCAAGTTATCAAAGCGATAAAAATGTATAAAGGACCAAACATTTTTTTTCATATTTGACATATAGTTTCTTTGGGAAAGTTGTTTGTAATCACGAGTATATTCATATCCTTTGCTAACAAGAACTAATTTATTTTTTTAAAGGTTTTCAACCGACTTCAAAAAGGAGGAGGTTCTCAATTCGACTGTATGTTTTTTTTGTATGTTTGTTACGCGATATCTCCGCCGATTGAGAACCGATTTTCAATATTCTTTTTTATTCGAAAGAGTATACTCCCGAGGAGGTCCCATTGTTATCAAGTCAGGATCTGATGATTGGATCTCAGGGAAATCGAGAACAACCCTTAAATTTTATAGGCACATATTATGTGTTGCATGTATTTTCTAAAACTATTCAAGTTTTGGCGTCTATTAGTCATTATCTCATGTTGATGAGCTGATGAAGGAAGGTACAACTCCTTAACGGTTAGGAAATGGAGGATAATTCTTCAAATATTTTGCGTAGATACAAAGGTAAGTATAGACCGATAGTTGTATTCTTTCAGGTTACTCAGATGAGCTGATGATGGAATATTTAACTCCCTAACTTTAATTCTGTTAAGATGATGATGGAAGCAACAGGAATCTGTATCTGTTAATGAAACATGCATTATGATTTGATGGTTCCTATTGGCGAGTGGGTGATTGGGTGTAACGTTGTTAGGTAGATAGCATTATCACTAAAAATAAATAAAATAAAATTAAAAGTTTAAAAAACTTAAAACCGACTTCAAAGTGCAATTCACTCAAAAGTATGAAATAATATTATTATACTTAGATTAAACGACATTAACCAACAATAACGAAATCAAGGGTCCAATTTTTTTTGGAGAATTGACTGTGGGTTCCTTGGAAAAAGTTGTTTAGTATGGTGTTGGTGGTAGAACCCCCAGTTAACGAGTCCTACACCATTTTTTTACACCCTGTATAAATTGAAGCGTTTGGTTATGACCAAAACGTCACATCCCGGACATTGCATACAACGGTTGTGAAATGACATTTCTAAAAACAAATGACGGAGCAAACAAAACCACGGCGAAAACCAATCTAAATCAATCTGGGTGACGAGGGGGTGAGGTCGGAATCTAGAGAGCCGCAGGGAGTGTCCATATACTATATGTAAGTACTAATATATATACTTTGCTAACGTGGACGTTGATGACACTCCTCGATGAAAGTCATTTCGGATTTCCTGTTCCTGTTCCTGTTTTTTTTTATTAACAATTAGTAAGCCTTTGGCATCATCTCACCTGATGGTAAGTGACGATAATGCCGAAAATGGAAGCGGGCTTACCAAGATTCCCCAACGCAATGGAGAACTGGCTATCGTATCTTCAAGCCGGAACAAATCAATATTGTTAACACTAATGTTTGGCGACAAGACTAAGATAAGATGGTGGTAGCTAGCCATGCGGGCTTAGAAAATGCCCTACAACCTACCAAACCGAGTCTTATAAGTTGACCCCGCCGGGAATCGAACCCGCGACCTTCTGGTGTGAAGCGAATGGACTAACCATTACGCCACGTAGGCGGTTAATCCAGGTCCTAAACAGTTTTCGAGTTGACTGTGTAACCTTACTGCGTGATCCGACGTAATCTTAGCCGGTTGACAATTTATTTTAGCCTTGATTTTTCCAACACTTACCTCTGAATGACTGTACCTATCTCATTAAAGGGTCCCTCGGGCGCTACTCGGCTGTATTATCTGTGTCCGCTCGTTAAGTAACGATTTGTCGGCCCTCGAGTAATTGCAATGTTGTATCAGCTTAACTACCATGGATCAAGACATGTTCTCCTCTGAAGCTGTATTTGGAAATCATTTACCTATATCGTTTATTTAAAAGTGGAAACCTGATGTGGAAAGTTTATTATCCGAATAATTCGTGCGTTTATGCCTTGCCTGCGTCAGTGTTTCCCGATTCCTATAGTTTGAGGATCTTCAAGGAAAGAGTGAATAGGCATTATTTGAGTTTGCGTGTATCATTCTCGACAGCTGCATCATAACTTATCATCAGGTGAGTTGCAGTCAAACGCACTTAATGTTTTTTATATAAAAAAGACGCCTATAATTTTCCTTTGCATAAATACATGTTAAAAACAAGTAGCATGATTTTATTGTATGAAAAATAAGCTGATTTTAGGTCCACGGCCGGATCCCAGGCATACTATATCTCCCTTTGCTCTCGTCAAGTAAGAACTCACCGTTCCTACAGTGGCAATATAAATACACATTCTGTGAAAATTTCGACTGTCTGCCTATTACGGTTCAAACTGTTAAACATCCCGCTGACGGACATACGTACGGTACTATTTGTAGTATTCATTTAGCAGAGATTGTCAATCAGTAGAAGGCCATGACCTGGCCAAAGTATAAATATTAGTACTAACATACAGTATGGACACTTCCTGCCGCTCTCTAGATTCCGACCTCACCCCCTCGTCACCCAGATTGATACTGATTGGTTTCAGTTTGGTTATCGAACGTATAGGATTTCGTCGCCGTTTTGTTTGTTCCGTCCTTCCTTTTTTAAAATGTAATTTCTGGCCCGTTGTATGAAGTGTCCAGGGTGTGAACTGGCCATGACTGTCATGAGAACCATAGCCTTCCAGATTTTCAGTTTTAAAACGGAAATGAAAAACCTGAAATCTTTTAGGTATACATATAAGTATTTTTTCGAAAATAGTTTTTATGCACAAAAGCCAAATGCTGACGGTTCCAAATATGAATATAAATATGCAATTCAAAATTCAAATAAATTGTGCAGCCTTCATCGCCTGTCGTAGTCGGGCATAAACAAATCTACCATAAACATTACACTTGCTTAGTAGCAAATAATAAAGCTATATATCAATAAAGATTATACCAGACTTAATGAAAAAATTACATATAATTTGGGTTGGTATGGCAGGTACGAGTGCCTTACACAGATTTTTTTGGCCTTATAAACTCCTAGTTATTTACAAAGTTTTATTAAATCCATCCAATAGTTGGTAACTAGAGCACCGAACGGATAAACACACACACACACACACACACAGACAGACACACATACCCAGACAGACACACTCAACACTCATTTTTTATGTTTTTGTTTTTTAGAATCTATTAGTGCAAGACTATCGATCCCCATCAAAATCTAAACTTCGATTTTTTTTGTCATCACAATACCTTCTTCGCTCCTCCGTCGCTGGAAAGTAAAATAGTATTTCTGAGCATAGTATGTATTTCCTGCGATTCTATTGAAAATAAAAGATCCTGGAAAATTGATTCCACTTCCAAAGGTCAATTTAAAAATACTACAAGGATCTATTGTCACCGGGAATGCGGCTTCATATCAAATTTCAGCGAAAACGGATTTCTGGAAGTCGTACTAAAATCGTTAGCAAGATTTGACCTACCTAACTTAAATAAGTAACAAACATAATTATATACAACCATTGCAAGTTAAAAAAAATCTTTTATCTACACGCATATCATAAGTCCTCTAAAATGCGTTCAAAATCCGTAGGCCATGACCAGCATTATGATGACAACCAATTTTACTATGAGAACTTTCTTGTCTGTGGTAGTAGGTAAAATCTGTACTTTAATGTTATTACAGTATCGATTTTTGTAACGTTATGAGTTTTATCTACTCTCATATCGTAAAGTTCGCATTATCAACTTCAAAACGAGTTTATATTAGCATACTTTATAAACACAATACCGTAATTTAAAAAAATAATTACATTATGACATTATTTTGTTAGAGAAATAATGTTATAATGTAATTTTTTTCCATTAAGATACAAGTTAAACCAAAGAGATAATATCACCAACGAAGTTCCGTATCATTTTTTTTTATTGGAACGCACATGCGGTTCGCGCCATTTTTACAGCAATACAAAAAGTTTTCATTCCAATTTTTACTTGTCTGTGACAGCGCCCGCTTTAACGCATGCGCGGTGATGTGTTGGTTTTTCATTGAATTTTGTTGTAGATACTGAATTTCGTGGATAATTTTCATTCTTGTTTAAAAATGTCTGAGATCAGTGAAAGCATTGTTTTTACCTGTCTGTGACACCGTCCGCTTCAGTGCAAGCGCGGTGATGCGCTGGGATTTAGCGCTATGACACGTTTTGTTGTAGGTAAGTAAGTACTTACTGAATTTCGTGGGATTTTTTTCTTACTCTTAACTTTGATCTTTGTATTTTAGTTGATTCAATCCCAACGTATGAGATTAGATAAAGTAGTGTATGAAACTGCACATAATTTGGTCTTAAAACACTCGTGTAATGCAATAAAAAAACTCGCCTAGGGCTCTTTTTTTAACATACACTCGTATTTTAAGAACCCTTATTAAGGTGGTTCGATTATCATACAAAAAACAATTGCAAGTTTCATAAACTACTATTAATTTGGAACAGCTGTCAAAACTCGTGAGGGTCTTACATTTACAGGTAGCACTAGTAGCAATGCCGGTAATTTCCCTGCGGCTTCTGAACCCATCTTAGAGTACTTATAATATCTTCTTTATATATATATATATATATATATATATATATATATATATATATATATATATATATATAAATCTTCTGTCCGTGTGTTAGTCATTGAACTCCTCCTAAACGGCTGGACCGTTTTCGCTAATTCTTTTTTTGTCGAGTTCGTTATTGTCAGGAGAAGGTTCTTATGTAGGGTAGGGTAGGGTAGGGTAGGGTAGTGTAGTGTAGTGTAGGGTAGGGTAGTGTAGGGTAGGGTAGGGTAGTGTAGGGTAGGGTAGGGTAGTGTAGGGTAGGGTAGTGTAGTGTAGGGTAGTGTAGGGTAGTGTAGGGTAGTGTAGGGTAGTGTAGGGTAGTGTAGGGTAGTGTAGTGTAGGGTAGAGTAGTGTAGGGTAGGGTAGTGTAGGGTAGGGTAGTGTAGTGTAGGGTAGGGTAGTGTAGTGTAGTGTAGGTTAGGGTCGGGTAAGGCAGTGTAATGTAATGTAAGGCGGTACGTAGTTCGCCGGGACAGCTAGTGTATGTAGATAAAATAATGTATGCCACTCTGTGATGAAACTGTTCTGATTAGGTCTTAAAACACTCGTGTGATTCTATAACGAAATTCAGCTTCGCCTCAATTCGTTAAGGCCTCAAGATGGGTCAAATGACAATATTAAATTCAAATAATTGGAAAACAAAAAACTTAACTTAATAACAAATCGATTTAATTGAATACATTTTTAAAAATATTACCACTTTTGATGTAAAAAAAATATACTTTAGACCCTGTTTTTGGCATTAATTGCAAAATTTCTCGAAAACAAATAGTTAATATTGAATGAAACTAACACACAAAAATCGGTGTCTTTAAGACCTTTCATTTTAATTGAACACATTTTTTTTAAACTTATTTGAAAATGATGAAAAGTAATAAAACACGTAAAAAGCGAGAATTGGTCGTTCGGTTTCAACGTTACAGCCGCGTTCAATCCCGCATTGATTTTTACTTAAAATGAATAGACTTACGTTCGATATCATTGAAACACGTATCAACCTGCTCGGACTAAGTGATCTTAGCACCTTAAAACACACTTATGTTTTAAGACCTGTCACTCATTACATAACAGTTACATAAACTTCTAATAAAATGATCCAAAGGACAGGTCTAGACGTCAACGCCCAAGATGCAAACAAATCTGATTTTTGATGATTTATACATCATCATCATCATCATTGTCAGGTATAGTAACACCCCTGCGTCAGCGTTGTTGACCAAGACCATGCCCGCATTTTCAAACTGAGTTTTCTAAGGATTTTTTATTGGTTAACACAAAAAAGCGGAGCGGAGCGACAAAAATTTCTTCTTATCTGTGGTTTACACCTATATTACGTCGGTTCGTACAGTGAGGCGCAAAAGTACTTACCTATCCTACTCTTACTGTGATAATCGTTAATAGTAATATCACAATGCAAGAAACCTTGCAGTGCTCGAACGCCTTTGATGTTGGCGTCAAAGCCGACATCAATAGTCACTGGTCTCGCCCTCGTTCTGCTCCGCCTCCTGGAATGGGTTCTCCATACGGCTGAACAACAGTGAATAAGGCAGTTTTGGCTCGGCTTCCCCTGTCTCGCCCCTCACCCCCTCACGATTGCCCTGTCGTTGGACGACTATATGGATTTTTAGACTGTGGTAATGTGTGACAGTTTAAAGCAAGTTTGATGACCAGTAGTGACAACAAGGGCAACTTTATTGAAAGAAACAATGCGTGCGCATCGCTACTGCTGTAGGAATGATCACGCTCTTAGTACCTACCAGTAGGTATGCACTTTTGTAATTGACTATATATTGTCTCTTCAATAATACAGAATCTCCTCAATATATATCAACCACTAATATCATTATCATCATCATACATCCCCACCGAGGGACTCGAGCCTACTCTGAGTTAGGGCGGTCGGGCCTTGGTCGACCACGCGGGCCCAGTGCGGGTTGGTAGACTTCACACACAACCTTCAAGTTTTAACCACTATCATCGCTCTAATATAGTAGCTTTTGCCCGCGGCTTCGCCCTTTTTATGGCACTGAGGGCGTGTGGTCATCGAGTCGTGAGTGTGGAAATAAGTTTACTCCAGATCCCTCGGGAGCTATGCTATACGTCGAAATGAGTTTTAACGTGGAACGTCTTTCATTTGAATTTTCGATACGGGGATGGGAGAGTTAAGTAATGTTTCTATTGTTAACGATTTTGACCTCTTCTGCTCCAGCGTCACAACAGTCTGTAGGTTGCTGGCTTCTAAATTCTTTAATACTACATAAATCTACCTCGTATAAACGTATTTACACGTACCTACCCAATTAACTTGATGTTTTCTCTCTTTTTTGCTTTTTAATTTACTGTGTTTGCTCTTATCTGTGTACCTTTTGGCGGAGACTCATTCATAGTACAGTATACTACTTTTATATACTATCTTTAATATAACCTTAAAAATTAACCTAACTTTAATTATGTAACTAATTATACACACTTAATTGTAGTACCTAAGAATACGTACTTACTGTATAAAAATATTTGACTTGATCTCTTAACTGTGTTTATAAGGTTAAAGCATTCTAATAATATGTAACCGGGGAAGAGACAGGTTTTCCCCAACACAGGGTATCCTAGTGGGTAAATCAGAGTTCTTTAGTTAGTGTAATATGTTAAAAATTTCAAACAATAAACTATTTCGTATTTTTTTTTGTATATAATACGTACATACATTGATCTCAACGAGCATGTGGGAGAAACATCGATTATTCACAGCGAAATCCACAGGAATGGAGGTTTTGAAAATAAAAATTCACATAGTGAGGATATACTCGACCTTGCAGCTATTTTCAACACCTATTTCTCCAAATTTATAAGACCGGCGGACCTTGTAGCCAAGAGGATTACGTCCTCGCAGACAGACGATTGCTGAAAACCTTCAAAAGCTGTAAAGTTACACCCTGAGAACCCTTAACATCTCAACACAGACTCCTAGAAGCTGATTTCATAACACCAAGGTCAATGAAAGTTAAACAGGGAAAGTAGAGCAAATTCGGTGGTTCACGATGGAATGTGTAGAAGGTGAAAATCTCTGCACGGATCTCGTAAAATTGCTGCCAAGAACATCAATGGCGTGTGGGACGAATTCAACAATTTCCGCACGTAAGGGTCGCTACACACCTAGGGGTATGAAAAGGAGTAGTCAGGGAAAATAAATACCCAACTTTTTGGGATCCAGAAGCACAAGAAAAGAACCAAACAAAGGAAATCTGTTTTAGGATCTGGCAGGAAACAAACAGTGGTGAAGATAAAAACGCATACCGAGACGAAAAAAAGGATGTAAAACGGGCTGTGGCACGGGCCAAAGCCGCAAATAGGGAGGACTTTTATACTGGGCTCGAGAACGTAACCAATGATAAACAGCTTTTCAAGATCGCCAAGCAAATACAACGTGACTTCCAGGACACAAGATCAGAAAAATGGCCAATAACAAGGCAACAGGACCTGATGATATTCCGGCTGAACTTTGCAAGAGACTTGGAAACGCTGGCGTGTACTTCCTACAGGCGCTATTTAATAAAATCTCTTACGACGGCATACCCAAACGTACTCAAATTCTTAATTTAAAAAAAAAAAAAAAATACCCGACGCATGGAGGAATAGCTTTTTGGTACCATTTTTCAAAAATAAGGGCGATGTAAAGCACTGTGTGTAATTACCGGGCAATAAAGCTGATCTCGCACACGTTTAAAATTTGGGAACGAGTGATTAATGAAAGATTACGATATCTCATAAAAACCACAGAAAACCAGTTTAGATTTGTCCCGGGAAAGTCGACGACCGATGCTATTCATATCATCAGACTTCTAATGGAGGCATATAAAACCAGGAAGAAAGACCAACACATGGTATTTGTAGATCTTGAGAAATTATTTGATCGGGTGACGGGTCCCGAGATCTCTGATTTGGCAAACCCTGCGATCCCAACTATCCCGGAATGCTACGTAAGACTGATACTGGACATATACGAAGGCGTATCCACTAAGACACGAAGCCCTGCAGGAACCGGCGAGGAATTTCAGGTAAGGGTTGGAGTCCATCAAGGATAGGCACTTAGCCCTTTACTTTTCAACCTCGTGATAAAATACTTGACTCCTGAAATTCAACAATCTGTCTCCTGGAGCATTCTGTACGCAGACGACGTCGTCCTCATTGATGAAGATCCGCTCACTTTGCAAGCCCCTTTGGAAAAATGGAGATCTTCATTGGAGTGGTTGACTTTGAAAAAGATTGTGATATTTACCACCAATTTTGACGGCGAACGAGCTCTAGAGCTATCTGATCCCTCGTCTGATTTCATCTTACGTGGTGTCTAGTTTAAGGGCAGATTTAGAGCCAAAATTAATATTGAACTCTATCATATGTGGAGTTGCCTTCATCTTCTTCTTATCAGCTCATATACGTCCCCACCGAGGAGCTCGAACCTACCCTGAATTAGGGCGACCGGGCCTTAGTCGACCACGCGGGCCCAGTGCGGGTTGGTCGACTTCACACACAACCTTTGAGTTTCTTCGCAGGCGTGTGCAGGTTTCCTCACGATGTTTTCCTTCACCGTAAACGTACATATGAAATCGAAATTCGAAAACACATTGGTACGTGGCAGGATTCGAACCACGGCCTCTTGGACAGGAGATACCGGCCGTAACCATTACGCCACCGAAGACGCCCTTGGAGTTGCCTAGTGTGGGGTAATGTTAAAATTTTAATATTGTGATTCTTTTGTTAATAAACTTTTTTAACTATTAAATTTTTACTACTTGAATGAAATCGATCAGTTATTTTGTGAAATATATAACATTCATAAATTTGGGTGAATTCCGAAAAAAATAATTCGATCTCAGTTTATGAGGCAAACCCCAAAACTGTGGAGTTTAAATTTTCAACGATCTTAGGTAATATTGACTCAAAAAAACTTGAAGTAAAATTACTTTTAAAAACATTTCTTATATTACTCAACATAGGGTCTGAAATGAGGGAGTAAAATTGAACAAAAACCGGCCAAGTGCGAGTCGGGCTCGCGCAAAGTAGGGTTCCGTAGTAATTTCAAAAAATTAATGTATATTTTAAAAAACAAAACAGATTTGCAATTGGTAATAGAATATTTTGTATGAAAAATCTATGAACTTTTTACAAATCCAACAGCACACCTTAAGTTGGTCGAGTATTAATCCTAAACCTTATTGATTATATGTCCTACTATTTACATTTTTTTTCAGATGTTCTGAAATAGCGGTATAGCTGGTAAAGGATGGGGGGGGGGGAGGAGGGAGGTGGAAACACTTGAACTTTAAAGCTTAATAATCGAAAAATAGTTTATGCAAACCCTCAGTAGCTTTGGAAGACCTATTCAAACACGATAGGGCACGTCAACGAAAAAAAATTCACCTTCTCTTTATATGTAGAGGAGATACCTAACAATTTTTTTTTCAAGATTTTATTGTACCACTTTGTTGGCGTGATTAATATTTATACTCACGTCAAATTACAGCTTTCTAGTACTAATAGTCTATGAGCTAAGCTGCGGATAGACGGACAGACAGACATGGAGAAACCCTAAAAAGCCTAAAAATGAGAGAAATGAGTCATTTGGGGTATGGAATGCAAAGGCATGTTATGCATTCATGTTATTTTGCACCCCGTAGTTTTTGAATACCGACCAAATATTCAAAAATATTAACCATGCCAGGCTAAAAACAATCCGACTCTACTTAATTACATGTCATCATCATCATCATTATATCAGCCTTCGGACGTCCACTGCTTGACATAGGCCTCCCCCAAGGATTTCCATGATGACCGGTTCTGCGCTACCCGCGTTCAGCGGATTCCCGCGACCTAGCTACGCTACGTTTTCCAGTGCACGGTCAATAATAGGGATGACGAATGCTAGTCGTCTGAGTTACTTTTATCATCTGTCAAAAACTACATTTTGTTCTAAAAATGTTTGACATACCTAGGCGTGACGTCATAGTTTAGCGGCGACTTATTTTGTGATTTTGGTGAATTAAAAATCGAAGACTTGATGGAAAACAAAACGAGTAAGGGTTTTTGAAGTTTAAGTAGGAGGACAATTTAGTGATCAAGAGTTCATAATTTATTTATGATGCTGTCGTCATCCCTATTACTTTTGTTTTACAGGAAAATTACAGTGAAGATCCGGGCATTTATAGCTTGTGAGAAAACAAGCAAAAACATAATATGAGCAGGGTGTACAAAGAAACATCATCGCACCTCAAACTGTGACTTCTCCTCATCATACTCTAGAATTTTTATTAAGAAACCCATACTTAATTTAGAAAAAAGTTGTTAAGTAAAAATAATAGTTTGCTGACCGATTCCTACAGCTAACCTAACTTATTTAATTAAAAATTAAAAATGCGTCTGCATAAAAACATAACCACTGTTTTTTGCCAATCGGGTTAAAAGTATCCTATGACAGTTACCGGATCAGGTAGAATCTAACGACTCCTTACATTTCAAAATCTATAAAGCCGTTTATGTTACAGTCTCAGCCAAAGAAACAGATATACATACAAATATACATCATCATCCCGAGACGAATCTATCCAGATCTCTGACCATCTTGAGCTCCTTGGCGTAGATTTAACATCCGATCTGAATTTGGGGAGATACATTGAATCCAAGGCAAAAAAGGCAGCCAAAAAGCTTGATATCCTCTCGAAGACGAGACTTTACTTCACACCAGAGCAGCTTCTAATATTATATCAACCTCAAGTTCGGTCATGTATGGAGTACTGCTCTAACTTATGGGACGGTTCGGCTCGTCACCAGCTAGATGCCTTGGATTATATCGACCGACGCGCTAGGAGACTCATCGGCGACGAGGAACTTGTATCAAACAGGCTCCAAAGCCTCGAGCATCGTCGCAAAGTCGCCTGTCTATCGGTGTTCTACAGGATTCATTTCGGAGAGTGTGCCCTGGAGCTTCACAACCTCTCCATTTCATCATCGGACAACCAGGCGCGGAGGGCGGTTCCATCCCTTTGTTGTCAATGTTCCACCTTTACGCACGAAGCGTTTTTCGTCTTCGTTCATAGGAGTGGAATTCCGTTCCGGCGTCTGTATTCCTTGATTCGTATAATTTAGGAATCTTCAAGACGAGTGAATAGGCACTATTTGAGCTTGCGTGTCACATCCTCGGCTGCATCGGCACTTACCATCAGGTGAGGTGCAGCCAAACGCACTCTAATTTTTTATAATAATAATAAAAGAAAACATCATATCTTCTAAATATATATAACTCAAAGGTGACTGACTGACTGACTGACTGACATAGTGATCTATCAACGCACAGCCCAAAGCACTGGACGGATCGGGCTGAAATTTGGTATGCAGGTAGATGTTATGACGTAAGCATCCGCTAAGAAAGGATTTTGGTAAATTCCCACGGGCACCGCAAAAATCGGGGTCTGCGCGGGCGAAGCTGCGGGCATCCACTAGTCAGCTCATATACGTCCTCACCGAGGAGCTCGAGCCTACCCAGAATTAGGAGCTAGATCGGGCCTTAGTCGACCACGCAGGCCCAGTGCGGATTGGTCGAATTTTCACCGTAAGAGCGTCGGATAAACGTACATACATAATCATATTTAATTGTGATTTAAAAAAAAATATAACAAACGTACAATATGAAATCGAAATTCGAAAATACATTGGTACGTGGCAGGATTCGAACCACGACCTCCCGGACAGGAGGTAGCGGCCCTCGCTATTTTGCAACCGAGGCTCCAATAATATTTACAAATGTACAAACACCCAAAAAACATCACCTTCCTTTTAAGCATTCGGGTAAAAAGTCTAAAGAGACCTTAATTTACCGAATAGTATTTTTACATTCATCACATCAGCTCATATATGCGTTCCCACCGAGGGGCTCGAGTCTACGCTGAATTCACCTTCCTTTTAAGCATTCGGGTAAAAAGTCTAAAGAGACCTTAATTTACCGAATAGTATTTTTACATTCATCACATCAGCTCATATATGCGTTCCCACCGAGGGGCTCGAGTCTACGCTGAATTAGGGCGATCGGGCCTTAGTCGACCACGCGGGCCCAGTGCGGGTTGGTCAACTTCACACACAACCTTTGAGTTTCTTCGCAGATGTGTGCAGGTTTCCTCACGTTGTTTTTCCTTCACCGTAAGAGCGTCGGATAAACGTACATATGAGATCGAAACTTGAAAACACATTGGTACGTGGCAGGACTTGAACCACTACCTCCCGGAAAGGATGTAGCGGCCCTTGCCGTTGCTCATTTATTATTTTTATATTAGTAAAGAAAAAATACTTTAAAAATTATAGGTCTTGCGTGTATTTTAAAGCGGCTGAGAGGATTGTGAAGCTGCGACTTTTCATACAAACGGCGTTAACGATTTTCACCTCTTAAATGTTAACCGGTTTGGACCAATTTTTGATAGATTGCCAGTCAGAACAAAAGCTACGCTTATACGTTTCGTTTTTTAAATTACTGATAAAAAATAAACAAAAATAGCTGAAATTAGTTTTGTATGAAAACACGTAAACGACAATAAAATTAAACTTATTAACTTTATCGAAAAAACAAAAACGTATAAGCCTAGCTTTTGTTCTGACTGACAACCAATCAAACATTGGTCCAAATCGGTTAACATTTAAGAGGTAAAAATCCTTATCGCCGTTTGTATGAAAAGTCGCAGCTTCACAAAGGTAATCTCCGCGGTTAGTAGTTAACTTATGCAAGTCTTACTGAGCCACGACCGCAAGGCACGTTCAGCCGTTGGTGCTGTTTGCTATCATTAGATCTAGTCTAATAAGCTACTTGAAAACTTTTGACATTGTATATAACTCTGCGGTACTTTCATTCAGTACCTAATTATTTTTTTTAAACTCACAATTGGTAAACCCTTGACAACATCTCACCTGGTGGTAAGTGTCGATGCTGCCGAAGATGGAAGCGGGCTTACCAAGAATCCCCAACGCAATGGGGAACTGGCTATTTTATCTTCATGCTGCACGTTGCTTTTTCACTTAATAGAAATACATATACAGGATGTAACAAAATTGATGTAAGACCCGTTAATTGGGGGTTCTACTCTTAATCCTGAACAACTTTCCCCAAGGAACTCAAGGTTCGATTCCCGGTGGGGTCAACTTGTAAGACTCGGTTTGGTTGGTGGTAGGGAATTTCCTAAGCCCGCCTGGCTAGCTACCACCATTTTATGTAAGTCTTGCCGCAAAACATCAGTGTTAACAACATTGATGTGTTCTGGCTTGAAGATAAGATATCCAGTTCTCCATTGCGTTGGGAAATCTTAATAAGCCCGCTTCCATCTTCGGCATAATCGTCACTTACCATCGGGTGAGATGATGCCAAGGGCGTACCAATTGTGAAAAAAAAGTCAATACTCAAAAAAAAATTAAGCCTCCATACAAAAATGCACAAAATTGGTCGTGTTTATTTTTTTTTTGGTTTTTCAGCTAAATCGTAGAAAAAAAACTTGTTCAGTATGATGAGTAGAAGCCCCAGTTTACGGGGCCTATACCATTTTCGGTTTATCCTGTACATCAATTAAAATTCCCTTTCTCGGAAACCAGCCTCCGCTCTATTGTATGGCTAACCAGATCTAGTGCTCTTCAATGTCGATAAATGATCGATTAGTTGCTTCATATATAATTGAAACCGACTTCCATCGCAACCACTTAGTACAATTTTCCAATTTGGTTTTTGTTAACTTTCTAATAAACTACTACACCGATTTTGATAAAATTTATATGGAACCACGCGGGAAGCCTTAGCTTTCAAAAAAAAAACCATCAAAATTCGTTCACCCAGTCAAAAGTTCTGAGATAACAAACACAAAAAAAAAAAATTCAGTCGAATTGAGAACCTCTTCCTTTTTGGAAGTCGGTTGAAAATACATAACGATCAATGTAAGTTATAAGATACAACTATGTTAACAGAGAACTCATCGAGACAAATAGTACCTACCTTGTTTTCAAAAAGAAAAAAAACGAGACCTACAGTACTCGCATATGATGTGTAACATGTGACAAAATACTTATGAAATTAATTAATTATCGGGTCGTACATTCACGGGCCGACCCTTCGAATAGTAGTATGTCATCTTTGCCTTTGCCATCACACTAGGAGGCATGGCTATGACAACCTTAGTTTTCGAGAATTAAAAAAGTTCGCATTTCCTGTTACACATTTCCGTCCCATTTCACGAAATCACTCCCACAAATTGCAGGAAAGCGAGAGCAAAGATGTTACACATCAAAAATAAACAAGTCAATTCAATAAAATCTAGTCTTGACATTATCTTCTATGTGGGTTTTAATTTATACACGTTCCACGGAAACATACGACAGCTCCCTTTTTTTTTAGGGTTCCATACCCAAAGGGTAAAAGCGGAGTCTTAGTAATAGGGTCCCGTTGTCCGTCCGTCAAAACTCAATTATTTATTGCATCCATGAGTTTTAACAGGTGTTAGAAAGAATAAAAGTGCTTCATGGACCCAGTTTATTTAATTACTTATTTATTTATTTATTTAACTTACCACCAGGTGAGATGTTGTTGATGTTGTTAACCAATTGTGGATAAAAAAAAATATATTTGAAGAGAGGAGGACTTAAGTATAGTACAATATAAGTATACATAATAATAAATAATTTTGTAAAGCAAAATGAATATTTATATTAATTTTCAGTCTTATTGTTTTTTTATTTTATATATGTACTTATTAAGTATTTTTTTATTTAGTCCGTCTGTCTGTGCATCTGTCACCAGGTTTTCATGAACCGTGATAGTTAGGCAGTTGAAACTTTCACAGATGAGGTATTTCTGTTGCCGCTATAACAACAAATACTATTAGAAAATTAGAAAAATTGAAAAAATAAGGGGGTTTTTTTGAAACATGAAGAAACTAGCGCCATCTAGAATGATAATACGGAACTGAAGAAACTAGCGTCGTTTAGTATGATGGTACGGAAGGAAGCCTATGTTTTTTTTAGATCCCTCGGCAACTTTCGGGTTAATTATTAGTCTATGTCACTTCAAACCCCTTTAACTATCCTTGTGCATACTTGGAAACGCTGAACACGTTAAATAAACTAACTTCTATCACAACAACTGAGTACCTACAATTTTGCATTATTAAAATTCTAAAAAGTACTACACCCAATGTGTCAAAATCAATACGGAACCAACTTGGCAATAAACCTTATCGAATAAAAAAAAATCATGAAAATCAGTTCACATTCTGCGAAGATATCGCGTAACAAACATACAAAAAGGTTGTCGGGAAGAGATCGCTTGTTAGCGATAAGACCGCCTATATGTACAACTTCCTTAATCATTGTATCTTTTTTTTTCTCTTATGTTGTGCAATAAAGTGTTTTCAATCAATCAATCAAAAAGAACAAACAGTCGAATTGAAAACATCCACATTTTTCGAAGTGGGTTGAAAAAAATCAAATCAATTTGTTCCTCCGTTGCGACGTGAAGGTAATCAATGATTTTCATTTTTTTATTTACAATTGGTAAGCACTTGGCATCATCTTACTTGATGGTAAATGAAGATGATACCAAAGATTGAAGCGGGCTTACCAAGATTCCCCAACGCAATGGAGAACTGGCTATCTTATCTTCAAGCCGGAACACATCAATGTTGTTAACACTGATGTTTGACGGCAAGACTTAGATAAGATGGTGGTAGCTAGCCAGGTGTTCTTAGAAAATGCCCTAACACCAACCAAACCGAGTCTTACAACTTGACCCTACCGGGAATCGAACCCGCGACCTCCTGGTGTGAAGCGAATGGACTAACCATTACACGACGCAGGCGGTTTGTCGGTACTGTGTCGTAATTTGTTATTTTCACGGGATAAAAGCTAGGCTACGTCATATCCCACCTTATCAACTATCTCTGTGCAAATAATCACGTTGATTCGTGGATTCGTTATGGCGTGAAAGAAGAATAAACAAACACTATATAGCATAGTCTAAGAATTAGCTTATATTGGCTCTCTCTTATCGTTAACCGTACTATCTAAGGGATAGACGGCGGTTGCCTGGTTGCTAATATTGGCTTGAATTGGCACTGTGCTTATAGTAAGTATATCTTGCACTTTTTTAAACTTTTCTGTATTATTATAAGTGAAGTAATTAGTAAGTACTCCACCAATACACACCCCACCTTGTCAAAAAAAGGAGGGTAGTATTTTTCGGGTGTATATAATGAATTCAGTGGCAGTGGGCGGGGCCAATTGCTCGTAGAACAGATGGCCGTCGGGGCAGTAAAGTTCTCGAGTGGCAACCACGCACCGGAAAACGTAGTATAGGCAGGCCTCCCACTCGGTGGACCGATGACCTGGTGAATGTCGCGGAAAACCGCTGGATGCGGGCAGCGCAGAACCGGTCGTCGTGGAAATCCTTGGGGGAGGCCTATGTACAGCAGTGGACGTCCTTTCGGCTGATATGATGATGATGATATTGATATAATGAATGAAGGTATGTCTGTTTCTTTGGCTGAGCCTGTATCTTAAACGGCTTGATGAACTTTGGAGTGCGAGGTCTCATTAGATTCGTCTAGATCCCGTGAGTGACATAGGATGCACTTTTATCCGACTCACAAAAAAAGAGTGGTAAAATTTTTATGCAGTCGGGTTTTCAATTTGAGGGCGAGGCATTTATTGGGACAGTTGTCCCTATCTTTTTCTATACGTGTAAAGAGTAAAGAAAATAACCACACTTTTGCACTTTTTCAATGTTTTTTCGTACCAGAATTAATTTTTAAAAATCCAACTGGCATATTGAAGTGTGTGTTTAGACTAATCGACAAAGAAAATTTTGAGGCACTAAATCGGTCTGGATTGCCTGTAAAATGTAAATTTCCGGTTTTAAAGTGATTTCTTGGATATATTTTTTTCTGTTATAAAAGTTAACGAATCGTGTTTCCGAAACTGAAAAAAAAAACGAGACCTACAGTACTCGCATATGATGTGTAACATGTGACAAAATACTTATGAAATTAATTAAATAACGGGTCGTACATTCACGGGCCGACCCTTCGAATAGATATATAGATAGAGTAGTATGTCATCTTTGTCTTTGCCATCACACTAGGCTGCATGGCTATGACAACCTTAGTTTTCGAGAATTAAAAAACGTTCGCATTTCCTGTTACACATTTCCGTCCCATTTCATGAAATCACTCCCACAAATTGCAGGAAAGCGAGAGCAAAGATGTTACACATCAAAAACGAAGTCATTGAAATGAAGAATCAGATTACAAAATATCAGTTTCATATGTTTTGCAACTGCTGAGAAAAATCGAGATACCTGCAACCAAAGTTTCCAATGCGTCGCCTTAAAATAAATTGGTTAGGTCGTTGTACATAAACAAAGTGTCATACGTCATTTTGTTTTTGTGTATCATGTTACTATTATCTATTGAAGGGCACATTAATATAATAGTAAACAACATGTTATTATTAACACATCTATTCACAAGTGTGTTTGCTAAAGCTTTAGGCTACGAGAAGGTTCCATAAACTAATATTAAATTCGAATTTTTGTTTATCGTGGAAACTTTATAGCATAATGAGAACTTTATACCATGGTGAGATGTTGTCAAGGGTTTACCAATAGTGAATAAAAAAAAATAAGTAGCTAGCTTTTCAAGTTATTGTTTGTGAAGCGTTCGTTAGTATATTTTAGAAAGGGCATAGTATACATATTAGTACATACTGTAACGAAAACTTTTTCGTCACAAAATAAAAACTCATTGGTTCTTTTATTTGGCAAGCCGAAAAATGTGATGAAAATTTTTAAAGCAAGGACTGTCATATTTTGATAGAGATATAAAAAAGATGGTCGTGGTTTTTTCTACTGTATTTATATTGTAAAATTATTTTTCTGTTATAAACCGGGCCCTCGTTCTTTGTAAGAGGTTAGAAGTTTATTTTTTGGTACTGCTATTTGATATGTTTGGCTCCGTTGTGATCCTGTACCTTTTTTATAGGGTTTCAACTACCGGGCTTCAACTACCTATCTTCATCTACACTTCATCTACCTTTCTTCAACTACTTATCTTCATCCACCTAAGGGTATACTACACTCTTGGCCTACCAGCGCAGGCAACCACCTCCGAGTTTCCGAGTGTAGTCTTACTTACCCAGAGACGCAGCAGCCTATAGAGTTCGTTGTTCATAGCAGGGCGCCGTGCCGGTCGAATAAAGGGAAGTCCTTTATTTTTAACCGACTTCAAAAAAAGGAGGAGGTTTCTCAATTCGACCGTATTGAAGTGAAAACTTCTTTAGCGGCGTTGTGCACTTTTTTGTAATGGGTAAAAAATGTTAAACTCGCGTCAGGACACGTGACCTGATCGAAAATTCGTAAGACGGATGGAGTTGATATTTTGTTGATTTTTCTGAGATATAAACTTTTTAATGTAATATAAATTGTCATATTTGTGTACGATAGCGCAATAAATAAATATTGTATTCTACCATATAAACGATAGTACTTTTATACTGATAATCAAAGCAATTCGTGCAAAATTATTCCCTAACCATTCCAAAATATCAAAAATGCACAACGTTAATATTCAAGTTTTCACTTCTGCCGGCACTCCCGGAGTGCAACCCGTTTTTTCATATGTGAGTTCGCGGATAACTTCGTCGTTTATGAACCGATTTTGATGATTCTCGAAATCGAGGAGAACCTTAGTTTCCGGTTTGAAGTCGGTTTTTTTTGTTCAAAATTATCTTATCTTTTAGCCGATTTTTTAACTCAAATCTACCACCGCTGAACGGAGCTGTTATTTAAACTTCTTGCCTGTGTGCTCTAGTTATAATTTTTTATTTAGTAACTGTTTCGTGTAACTCCGAAATTACCCTTTTAACCTCGGGGTGATTCTGACTTATTTAGATTTTAAGTTCTATTTCTAAATTTTAATATTATCTTGTTATGTCTTCCACGAACATCCCTTTTATAGCCTGTACACCATTTTTTAGTATCCAAATATATATATTCCAAATTATCCCATAAAATATTATCATTTCATAATCCACATTTAGGCCTTGATCCAAATTCTACGTTTTAAGTAGCGGAACCATAGCTGCTATTTTAAATCCATTTATCTAAGTGTCAATTCATTTCGCTACAAAACGTACAGTATAGACACTCTTGCCGCTCTCTAGATTCCGACCTCACCCCCTCGTCACGTCACCAAGATTGATACAGATTGATTAATGGTTATAGTTTGGTTCTCGAGCGTATAGGATTTCGCTGTGATTTTGTTTGCTCCGTCATTTGTTTTTAGAAATGTCATTTCACGACCATTGTATGCAGTGTCCGCGGTGTGGTAAGGGTCTACTTACATATTGGATTTTTTTTATATAGTTTATTGTACACATGATACATAAAGCACATATTTTACAAATTAAAGTCACAAAAAGAGTTATAGCTAATTTCTAAAGAATTCATCTAGCAGATCCGGGAAAGAAGAAAGTTTCGACTTAGATGGCAGAAAATACATATGCACAATATAATCGTATAAGTCTCGTAAAAGTAAATTCTGAAATAAATACCTGGAAAATTCAAAATTATAACTCGCCACCACCTTATCTAGTCAATGCTGCGTCGCCGTAGACGGTGATCAGTCAGATTTCTTCCCCTTTACCTGTGGAGTGAAGCAAGGTTGTGTCCTAGCACCCACACTGTTTGCCGTATACTTTGCAGTAGTGGTCAGGGAAGTCTTACACACAGTTTCTAAAGGAGTCCGCATTCGTTTTCGCACAGATGGCAGACTATTTAATTTAGCCAGACTAAAGACGTTTACAAAAGTCTCGCATGCATTGATAACAGAGATCATGTATGCTGATGACCTATGCTTTGTAGCGAAAACCGCTGATGACCTGCAAGAGCTAATGTCCGGTTTCCACCAATCTTGCCGTAAATTCGGTCTGAAGATCAGTGTCAAAAAGACAGAAGTCATGTCCCTGGACATTTATGGTCACGAGGCACTGTTCATAAAGGTTGGTGAGGATGTGCTTAAGCAGGTGGATAAATTTCGCTATCTGGGGATCACTATCTCATCCAAGTGTGACCTTGATGCTGAGATCAACAGCAGGATCGGTGCTGCAAGTGCAGCATTTGGGAAGCTGTGTTCCAAGGTCTTCTGCTCGCACGACCTTAAGCTGGCTACTAAAATATCAGTATATATGGCAATTGTGATGCCAAATCTCTTATATTCCTCCGAGACGAGGTGCGTGTATCGCCCCCACATACGCACTCTGGATCGTTTCCACCTCAAATGCCTCCGCTCCATTATGAAGATCAGATGGTCCGATCAGGTGCTTAATACCGATGTTCTGCGACGAGCCAATGTCGGTGGCATTGAAGCCTATTTAATGCGTCGGCAGCTTCGGTAGAACGGTCACGTGTCACGTATGAAGGAGGAGAGAGTTGCGAAGCGCATCTTCTATTCTGAACTGGAGGAGGCTAAGCGGAAACATGGCGGACAACTCCTCCGGTACAAAGATGTTATGAAGCGACATATGAAAGGATGCAATATAGAACCCTCTCAATGGGAGAGTTTGGCAGCAGAACGGCCTGAAGGGCGCAGAATTGTGAATATAGGAGTTCGAGGATCAGCGTAAAGCTGACCTTGATACCAAACGCGACCAGTTAAAGGCCCGACCACCTGCGACCATTTCATACAATTACGAGGGTGGCATACTTAAATACCCTCAGTGCGCGAGGAGTTTCGCTGCGAAGATTGGCTACATAAACCATCTTCGAGCGCACGCGCGGCAAACCGACTAGGAGTCGAAGTGGTCGCCATGACCGAAATCGGTCGGATAGATCATCATCATCATCATCTAAGTCTTGCCGCCAAACATCAATGTTAACAACATCATCATCACTTACCATCAGGTGAGATGATGCCAAAGGCTTACCAATTACGAATAAAAAAATAATAAAAAAAACTTTTTATTGATTACCTTCACGTCGCAAAGGAGCAACGAATTCATTTGATTTTTTTCAACCCACTTCGATTAATGTGAATATTCTCAATTTGACTGTATGTTTTTTTTTGTATGCGTTGGGGAAGCTTGGTAAGCCCGCTTCAATCTTCGGCATCATCGTCACTTACCATCAGGTGAGATGATGCCAAGGGCTTACCCATTGTGAATAATAAAAAAAAGGTAATTAAACTCGCTAAACATCTTTCCCCAAGAATTCAGCGCATGATTAGCAAAAAATGTGCAACGTTATAATATGACGACCGCTATTTCTTTACACTAATTAACTATAATTTAAACCCCTTTTTTTTGTTTATATAATGCAAATAAAACTGTGACTGTTTATAATCCTAACCAGAGGTGCCGGGTTCAAATCCGGATGGCCAGTGTACCAATGAGTTTTTCGTAACTTACGTACATATACTCACCGATTGCTTTAACGGTGAAGGAAAACATTGTGAGGAAACCTGCATACACCTGCGAAGAAACTCTAAGGTTGCGTGTAAAGTCGACCAACCTGCACTAGGCCCGCGTGGTCGACTAAGGCCCGATCGCCCTAATTCAGGGCAGGCTCGAGCTCAAGTCCTAATAAATTTTTGAGGTGAATTTTATACCATGAAAAAACGACTTTTAGTGAAGTTCACAGAAACTGCCTTCGTGGCGTAATGGCTTAGTCCATTAGCTTCACATCAGGAGGTCGTGGGTTCAATTCCCGATGAAGTTTATCTTTGTAAGACTCGGGTTGTTTGGTGGAATGGCATTTTCAAAGCCCGCCTGGATAGCTACCATTATATTATCGATACCATCATCTTATCGAAGTCTTGCTGTCACATATCAATTCCGGCTTAAAGATAAGATCGAGTTCCCCATTGCGTTGGGGAATCTTGGTAACTTGCGTGGGTGGATCGATCACGCAGGTTAACTGAACTAAAGCACGGTCATTACCTGGATGGGTTAGACTGTTAGTGGCATTTTTCTCGACCGTATCCGTGCTATGCAGGGCACGTCAAGCCATTGGTGCCGGTTTCTATCACTAGCAGTCGTTCAACCGTGTCAGATGTCTTGAAACATGAGGCTTAGTGCATAGTGGGCTGTCGGTGATACCTAGAGCGAATAGGTGCTTATTGAAATGGCCATGTCCAGTTATAGTTATAGGTGCTTATTGAAATGGCCATGTCCACTTATAGTAATAGCTAAGTTAACTTGCTAAGTTGACTTGCTCTCTCGCGTTCCTTCTGATTGCCAAGTGTTAAATCTTGCTGACACACATGCGAGCACATTTACTGACGTAAAGAAAAACAGTAAAAACAGAATAAAGGAGAATGCTAAGATTAGTGATATTAAAATCTCCCAACCAAGTTTCAGCAAAATCGGAGAAACTTTTCTTTTGGCGGTCATTTTGGTTTCCGCCATTTTTTTTATTACACCTAAAATCTGCCTAGGGTTGTACAGAGGCCAGCACATCAAGCTATACACTTGTAGTGCGATTCTGATCTATACGCATTAGGCATAAGAACGGTACAAAGTCCAAAGTGTGTAGCTTGATGTGCATGCGCCTGTACATTATTTTATGTTTCTGCGGGCAGTCACCCATCTCCATGAATGGCTAAATGGATTTCTATCAAACACAGCTAAGAGCCATTTCGGTTGATCTAGCTTTCAAATTAAAAAAAACGCATTGAAATCGGTTCACTTATTCAGGAACTATGATGACATGTACACACAGATAGATATAGACTTCAAACTTTTTGCGTGGGGGAATATTTTTTTTACATTAATTTTAAAATAAAATGTATTAAAAGTATTTTCTTCTTCCTTTTATAAGACACAGACCTGCCGTAGAATACACATGTCGCAAAGATTGTAACAAAATATACCAAAAGTATTTTCTTTTTCCTTTTATAAGACACAAACCGGCCGCAGAATACACTTGTTGCAAAGATTAGAATAAAATGATTCTTCGCACCCCCCTGCCCATGACTGCTATCGGAGCCAGAAATTTTGGGTGGATAATCGCCACGCTTGGCAAGCGTGCTGCAATGCACGGAAAGGACGCTGCTGCCCATCCTCCGGTTTGAAGTCCCTTATTCGACTCTTAAGACCCCCATCGGAAGATATGTAATGGCTCTATTCTAAGCCGGGAGCTATACGAAAAAGCCAAATAATAGAATAAAATGTGTCAGAAGTATTTTCCTCTTCCTAGGACACAAACCTGCCATATAATACACCTGTCGCAAGAATATAATTTTCTTTCAGAAAGCATATCAAGTCTCGAACATATGTCTAAAACAATCTCTCCGCCGTCAAATGGAGCGGTAAGTGCCTGTTGCGAGGGACACCGGTCAAGGGTGGTACAGTTGACAACATAAATTTCTTAACATTTATTCGTTCAAGCAAAAGCCGGCCTTAAAATTTCGAAATTAAAGTGAAATTTGAAAAGAATAGTGAAGTATTGTATAGTTGAATTCTTTTAAAAATTACAATAAAAAGAAAACATAATAAGTAAAAGAACAAACAATAGTAGTTTATAACACTGACTACATCGTAGTCAGCTACGACCTTTATACTACGTGCTACGAGCTATTATCGCTTAACATTTTTCTGTGAATCATTATTTTAACTTTTTCATAATTAATTATTAATTATGTATTTTCTCAGTAACTCAATCGATCCAGACCAATAGCATCAAAAATAAATCTATACATATCGGTGTCAGCAAACCATCGAATCTAAACTATTTAATACGTAAGTAACTGCGTGCTGGTACCGACCTCAAAAAAAAATTAAGCCCCTAATTTAAATCGTACCCGCCTTTGATTTCGTTATTGTTGGTTAATGTTGTGTATTTAAGTATAATAATATTATTTCATACTTTTGAGTGAATTTCATTTTGAAGTCGGTTTTAAGTTTTTTTAAGTTTTTTTTATTTTCTTTATTTTTAGTGGTAATGCTATCTATCTAGCAACGTTCAATCCCATCACCTATACTCACCAATAGGAATTATCAAATCATAATACATGTGTTTCATTAACAGATACAGAGTCCTTTGGCTTCCATCATCATCTCAGCAGCATGAAAGTTAATTAGTTAAATCGTCCATCATCAGCTCATCTGAATAACCTTAAGGAATACAACTATCGGTCTATGCATACCTACGTATATATCTATGTATAACATTAAAAAGAATTTTCCTGCAACTCCTAACCATTAAGGAGTTGTACCTTCCTTATCAGCTTATCAACATGAGAATATGACTAACAGACGCAAGTATTTTAATAGCTTTAGAAAACATATGACTCACGTAATTAGTGCCTTTAAAATTCAAATTTTTCATTATTTTTGAAGGGTTGCCCTCGGTTTCCCTGGGATCCCATCATCAGGTCCTGACTTGGTGACAATGGGACCCCCTCGGGAGTATACTCTTTCGAATGAAAAAAGAATTTTGAAAATCGGTCCACAATAGACGGAAAAATCGGTGAACATACATTAAAAAAATATATACAGTCGAACTTAGTACCTCCTCCTTTTTGAAATCGGTAAAAATAAATCTATACATATTATAAAACAAAGTCTCCCGCCGCGTCCGTCCGTCTGTCTGAACGCGATAAACTCAAAAACTATCGAACGGATTTTTATACGGTTTTCATCAATGGACGGAGTGTATGTATGTATAAATTCTTTATTGCACACAAGGAATAATCACAAAATGGTTTTATTAGACTTAAGTGTACAAAGGCGGTCTTATCGCTAAAAGCGATCTCTTCCAGGCAACCCTTGGCAGATGAGATATATTCAAATATAATATGTAAAACAACGATAGAGCAAGATACTGGTAGCAAGGTACCTATTTTCCAAAAAGCAAAGAAATAATAATCCACGATAAATATATATGTTTTAAATATAAATATGGGTAGATAGATAATAATAATTGTATTAGTGATTCATAAGGAAGGTATAGGTATGTAATTCACAGCGAAGTGGGTGCGCTTGCACCCTGGACCGTTAAATTGTCGTCTTGTCCATGTTCATTTTCAGACTCACTTTTTGAGAGGTTTTACTGAGGCCATCGAGCCTTATTATTGTTATTAATAATAATAATATCGAGCCTTGTGCTTAGGTCTTCCATAGCCTTAGCCATGACCACGATATCGTCAGCGAATCAGAGGTGGTTTATGTACTCGCCGTTGATATTGATGCTGAATCCACCCAGTTCAGAAGCCTGAAAACATCTTCCAGGACGGCGGTGAACAGTTTTGGAGATATTACGTCCTTGTTTTTGTTGTTTATCCTTGTTATGTCCTTGATATAAGTACTCATCGTATGATTACTTTAATTAAACGCTACTTTTTTAACATGAGCTGCTTTGGTAACTGACATTGGCAGAATTACTGTACGGCAGTAGTTGCCAAATGTAAAAATGGGTCAAGTGTCAGTCGGACTCACACACGAAGGGTTCCGTTCCTTCATACAAGATTAAATACTATGTATCCTACGAAGACGAGAAATCCTGAAAAAATCGTCCATAACTGCTGCTCTAGAACCACTATATACTCAT
Source organism: Coleophora flavipennella (assembly GCA_947284805.1). Classification (NCBI taxonomy): domain Eukaryota; kingdom Metazoa; phylum Arthropoda; class Insecta; order Lepidoptera; family Coleophoridae; genus Coleophora; species Coleophora flavipennella. The sequence goes on along the minus strand of OX369289.1, from coordinate 5,659,473 downwards.
ACCATAAACACTGCTACAGTTAGAGCATTAAAATATTTAATATTTACCAAATGAATTCCACTGACACTAATGACATAAAAAATGAAAAGAAAAAGCAAAAGTGAATACTTATCTCACAATTTCTATAATTTAAATGAATTTTTTGCCTTAAAATTGTAATTGATTATATTGTGACTAATACAGGGTGGGAAGGAGTATACCGACAGATTTTAACCAAAGATTCTAATGCCTATTTAGACAAAAAAAAGTAATATAAACATAGGCCAGTAAAGCCTAATTTTCGAGATATTATTTTTTTAAATAATTCACAAGTTCAAAAAATCTCAAGGGTAACACGCCCTAATAATATGACGTAATCACACACACACACCTTCACTTTCTTATTCTTCTTAATCTTATCTGACGTTTGTTGCCTCAAAGTATCATACTGACGTTGACTTCACTCGTCGTTTATCGTATGTTGTCGGAGTCGTTCGTGAAGTGTGAAGTTTTTTTTTTCACTCTTTAGACTAAGGTTTCGTTAAGAAGGGATTACTATCGTTAATTGATTTTTTTGTTCCAGAAATTAAGTAAGTTAATAAGGAAGTTTTAGACCCATGTTGATATAACATTATTTACTCATAATACCACCAGGAATCCAAGGTTAAAATCTGTCGGTATACTCCTTCCCACCCTGTATATACCTAATGTTAACATACCTTTATGTCACTGACTCAATAATTATTTTAACGAGATACCTTAATATTTGCATGCTTTTTTTAATAGCTAAACATGAGCAACTTTAAAGATTTCTGTGTATCGTGTTTAAGGCAAATAAATGATTTTCTATTTCTATTCTATTTTTACTTAAAATACTTTTATACATTCTTTTTTGCACACAAATATTTACAATGAAAAACACTTAGAAAGGACGTATACAGAGGTGAACTTATCTCTATAAGAGATCTATTTCAGCCAACCTTACCTAAGTTATAAAAAAATTACATCGTTTTCCTGAACATTTTTAAGGGTAAGTGAGTAGTGTCCACATGAGTTTTCTCCAAATCCCTCAGGTACTATATCGGGCTATTCTGATTAGCAGCCTATGTCACTTCCCAATTCCAATTCTTCCCAATTCTTAACCAATTCTATACAAAAAATCACTTCAATCCGTTGTTCCGTTGCGACGTCAACGTGCGCGAGCGTGGAAATGAGTTTTCCTCAGATGCAGATGCCAGGATAGGCTAATTAGTAAATTATGTCATTTACCACCTCCTCAACTACCTTTGGGGAAAAAAAACAATCCATTGATCCGTTGCAATGTTAAAGAAATGAACAAAAAAGAGTATTTCTTTAGTTCCCTCAGGACCTGCATCAGATTACGCTGTTTTCACGAAATAAGCTTCCAGTAATACAAGCTACTTGCATGCCAAATTTCATCAAGATTGGTCGAGGTATTGAAGCGTGATAGGGTAACAAACAAACACATTTTCACATTTATAATATTAGTAAGGGTTATTTGTTGCTATAGCGGCTAAAGAAATACACACTTCATAAAATAGAGACCAGCCATTGGGCATGGAACCCTAATAATTGAAAACGCTAAACACGTTTAAAAAACCGACTTCAATCGCAATAACCTTGCACAATATTACATTATTATTTTTGGTTTTTGTTAATTCTCTAATAAAGTACTACACTAATTTTGAAATTTTTTTTTCGGACTACACGGGAAGCACTAGCTTTCAAATAAAAAAAGTAATAATCAAAATCGGTTTACCCAGTCAAAAGTTCTGAGGTAACACACATAAAAAACCCCAGTTGAACTGAGAACCTCCTCCTTTTTGGAAGTCGGTTGAAAATTGAACTTACTTGACTAGCAGGCACCTACAGCTTATAATTAATTTAATTTACTTCATAAAGATATATTCGTGGGCGGAATTTCAAATATTTTGATTGACTTATCCAATCACTTTTGTCGTCGACTGTACAAGGTGTGCGGTATGAACAAATCAGCGAGAGAGCTCGCGCGCAGGTAGGTACCCACCTAGGTACATACAGACGGACGGATGGAATGAACTTGGCATTGTAGAGACACAGATGGAATTGGAGATGAAATGAGGCGTATCGAACAGCTGATTGGTTTGTGCGGCTGTTCAGACTATTCGGGCGTGGTTGGTGGAAATTCCAGGCTGCTGATTCGATAGCTATAGGAAATATATTTTGACGACATCCAAAGCGTAATAGTGAGTCCATTTTCTTCACACCAGGAGGTCACGGGTTCGATTCCCGGCGGCGTCTAGCTTTGTAGACTCGGTTTAGTTGGTGGTAGGGCATTTTCTAGGCCCAACTACCCATAATTTTGGTAAGTTTTGCAGCCAAACATCAATTGTTACCATTGATGTTTGGCGGCAAAACTTAGCAAAATTAATGTGTTGCGGAATTGAAGAAAATATAGCCAGTTCCACTATGGCGTTGGGTTAATATTGGTAAGATGATACTAAGGCCTTATCATCATACTCGTATCAGCCGAAGGACGTCCACTAATGGACAAACGCCTCCCCCAAGGATACCCACAACGGCCGGTCCTGTGCTGCCCGCATCCAGCGGCTTGCCGCCACCTTTAAAGCGTAACTGGGTGTCGGTCCATCGAGTGAGAGACCTGCCTACGCTACGTTTTCCGGTGCGCAGTCGCCATTCGAAAACTTTACTACTCCAACGTGTATCTGTTCTACGAGCTATTTGCCCGCCCACTACCACTTAAGTTCAGTGTACAGTATTCAGAAAACAGGAACTGTGAAAATCATGTTGCCTTTTAGCGGGATTTTATAGCAACTGAGGTTTTAAATAAACGGAATGAAAATAAACTGTTTTCCCTGAAATACTATTTTTAGTAAAACAAAAAAAAACTGATGCTCAGATTAAAAAAAAACCACGTAAATTTTTTTAAGGAAAAAATAATGTATTGGCCCTTTGAGTTTAATTTAAGTAGTATTATTTTGATCCATGACTTTTCGCGTAGGGGGACCGCTAAGTTGTGAAATTATTAGTAATTAGTTGAAGTAAAGTAAATCAGTTGTATTCTTTTGTTATTTTATTTACTTAGCGGTCTCCCTACGTGACGACTCTGGGATCAAAATATTACTACTTAAATTAAACTCAAAGGGCCAATACATATTATTTATTACATTTCAAAGGTTTGTGTCGGGGGTTTTTTAAATTTTTAATTTAATTTTGATTTCGTGCTTTTTAAACTTCACATGCCTATTACAAATAATCGAAACTCTATCCCCACATTCATACAAATCGTTTCCGGGACGAAACACGACATTGCGACACGAAATCTAGCCTATTTTGAATCGATCTTCTTCTTCTTCTTTTCGTGTCGATGGGTTCTTCACTACAGCGATCTCGACCAGAAAGTGGCCGCTCCGATGGCCCTTTCCGTTGCGTCGACTAGGTCTCGCTCGCTACAGGAGTAGGGGCAGGCTGGGCATGTGAGGAGGTGCGCCATGGTCTGTGATGCGGTTCCGCAGCTGCACTGCGTTTGCTGGTTGGTCTGCATACCCCACTTTATCAAGTTCTCCTTGCAGCGACCCACCTGTGTTCGGAGACGATTTAATGACTTCCACGTTGGCCATGGGGTCTTAAATCCTGCAGGCAGCTCTTCTGATGGCTGCACGTACACCTTTGGTGGGGGGTGTTTTTGTCGCCATACAGAGCAACGCTTCTCAGAAGCAGAACCCACCAAAGGTTCCGTGCTCCTCAGGAAACTTTTTCTGCTTTTGAGACGGGGTGGCGGAGGTCTGTGGCCAAACAGTGGGTGCCTTTTATCGCGTTCCTGCTTCGATTTTTCTGCAGCGCATGTTATCTCCCTACGGATTTCAGGGGGGGCGATTCCTGCTAGTGGGTATAGTTTATTCAGCGGGGTAGGTTTCAGGCAGCCAGTGACAATTCGACAGGTTTCATTTAAGGCCGCATTTACCTGCACTGCGTGTGTGGACCGGTGCCAAACTGGGCACGCATATTCACCTGCGGAGTAGCAAAGTGCTAGACCAGTGGTACGTAAGGTGTGGGCTGATGCGCCCCAGTTCGTTGAAGTTAGTTTTCGGAGAAGATAAATGTCTTATGTCTTATGTCTTAAGATTATTCCGTGAGTCCACCTTCTGGCGCGTGTTTTTGCAGTGGGTTTTAAATGTGAGCGTTCTGTCCAGTGTCACACCCAGATATTTTGGGTGAAAGCTAGGCTCTATGGGTACCCCTTGCCAAACGACGTTAAGTGACCTTTTTGCATGGTGATTTCGGAGATGGAAAGCGCAAGTTTGGGTTTTCGACGGGTTTGGTCTCAGGCAGTTGGCTTGGTAATATTTTCTCAAGGTATCCAGTGCTGCACTTAGTGTTATTTCTGCATTCTCAAAGCTGTCGCACCGTGTCGCCAGCGCCAAGTCGTCAGCGTATAGGAAGCGGCACGTTTCTGGTGGACTGGGCTGGTCGTTAGTATAGATGTTGAATAAAGTGGGAGCTAGTACGCTACCTTTGGGAGACCATTCTTTTGGTTGCGCCATCGACTTTTCTCTGAGTTAAGATGGATCTGAAAACGGCGATTGCAAAGTAGCTCTTTGAGGATATTAACAAACCCGGGGTCTTTAGTCAGCCCCGCAACCTTTACCAGAAGTATTTGAGTGTTCAAAGTATCATACGCAGCTGATAGGTCGACGAAAGCTACACCTGTGATCATGCCCAGCTCGTAGCCGTCCTCGATGAACTGTGTGAGGCCTAAGGTTTGACCAGTTGTAGACTTCCCTGGACTGAAGCCTGCTTGTTCGGGTATCAGCTGCGGCTCAGCAATCGGTACGAGTCGATTCAAGAGGAGGCGCTCAAAAAGTTTATACATGTGGCAAAGCAGAGAAATAGGTCGGTAATTTTTTGACTCCTTTGGGCACTTCCCAGGCTTGAGGAGCGCAACAACTCTGGACTTCCGCCAGGCCTTTGGTATTTTAAGCGTCAGAAGACAGCTGTTAAAAAGCTCCAGAAGCCAGGATATTGCTGGTGGACCCAGATGTTTTATTTGTTCCACTGTGAGGTCATCAACACCGGCTGCCTTCCCGTTTTTTAGTTGCTTTACAGCAGACGTGAGCTCGGTGAGTGTTATGGGCTTGCTTACCTCATTATTAGTTTCCTGCGGCTTAGGTGGTGCTGATGTTCTTGGGAGGCGGTGTGAAGGCTTCCCGTTAAGCAGCAGTTGGCTGGCTACTTGGTACTTACTCAACTTACGCAATGCAGACCAAGCTTTCTTGCTGTTATGCGTCATGTCAGTGCTGGCAATCAGGTCTTGCCATCGCTCCCTACGACTTTTTAGCAGTTCTAGCATTAGTTGCTCTCCGACACGGATCGTTTCCTCGGAGAATGGGTCGCAGTCATACGCAGCCTCGTAGGACTTGAAGAGTTCAGATGATTCCTGAATGAATCGATCAAACCAATGGAAATTGCTCAATTACCTTGTGCAATTAACGCAGATACGCCTTCCAGCTGTTATGACACCGAAAATATATATTTTTTTCAAATTTTTTTTCTAAGCTAGTAGAATCATTACAAATCACATGCAATTATAAAAAAGTAGTAATTTCCGTAGTAAGTGGGTTAAATGTGTTATAACTGTAAACTTGAAATCAATTGGATCTGTGTGAAGTTTTCCACTTTTTATACCTCTGCCTCAGCAGATTCCAGGAGATGATGTAGCATCAGGTTAAGGTTACCATATTATATCTAACATAATTCATGGTTTTGCAATATTATTACATTAACAGGGCACCAAATTTTGAATTGATTAGACCTGTATAAGTTGCCCAGATCCCTTCATCACCTAGATAAGAGCTGATGATCCTCAAACGGCTGAACAGATCTTAATCAATAATAGCTAAGAACCGCTACAAGGAAACTTGCTTTCACGTAAAAAAAAACCGCATTAAAATCGGTGCATCCGTTCAAGACCTACTATGTCACAAACAGACAGACAGACACTGGAGTCAAACTTATAACACCCCTCTTTTTGCGTCGGTGGTTAATAAACAAAATGCCAAACGGTAAGTCTTGTCATGTTTCATTATAAAAAAAACAAAAGAAACTTATTCTAAAAGTTATCTGTATATATAAATGGAAAATGTGACTGACTGGTATATCAACGCACAGCCGAAACTACTGATCGGATTTCGCAAAAATTTGGAGTACCGACAGTTATGAAGACGTAGGCAACCACTAAGAAAGGATTTCGGGAAATTACCATGGGGACACCCAATAACGGGACTCCTAACTGCGCGGGCAAAGCCGCGGGCACCCACTAGTCAGTTTATAAAATAAATCTTTTAAACTAAGATCATCAATATCGTAAGGATTTTCGTCAAAGTCTTCTGCTCCCACAATTTTAGGTTGTTTATTACAATGGCATCCTTCGCATGTGTTGCACACTGAGGAGCAGGAATTACTGCTTCTTCTTCTTGCTACCACATGAATAACCACAACCCGTTTTGCAGGAGCAGCTTTTAAGTTCCATCAGCTTGTCAGGGGCGGGGAAGGCTTCCATGGGGGACCGGCTTTCTTTCGTATTCTTCAGATTCTTGGCGGGAATAATTCTCCACAAGAAAGCAATAGAAGATTGTTAATCAAGGGAAGAAAGTGACCCATATCACTCGAGATACACTCGAGAGCGATGAATCCGGGTCACTTAAAGAATCCTAAAAATCTCGGAAACTAAGAAGGCTAGTTTCATGAAATAAATTGTGTTTAATAGAACTTTAATACCCCTTAAAGGAAAGTAATAAAATTTACGAGTCAAAAATTACATAAATTAAAAAAAAAACTGCTGATCTCGCCTTAATAAAAAAATAGGAAACATGACATTTTTGAACAACTTTACGATTTACTTGAATTTTAATACTTCGTATTACTTCCTCGTGCTTCCATCACTGTGTTTACGCGGTTTGGCATGCTATACACCAAGTTCCTTATACGATTTTAGGGAATATTTTCCCATTCCTCTGTGAGAGCAATTTTGAGCTCACGAAGCGTGATTGGGGGAGGGCTTCTTTGTTTTACGCATCTCCCTAGCTCGTCCCAAGCATGTTCGATCGGGTTGATATCCCATTGCGTTGGGAAATATTGGTAAGCCCGCTTCCATCTTCGGCAAAATCGTCACTTACTACCAGATGAGATGTTGTCAAGGGTTTACCAATTGTGAATAAAAAAAATATATCCGGGCTGCGTGCTGGCCACTCCATACGAGTAATGTTCATCTCTTGAAGGTAATCATTCACAATCCAACCCGTATGAGGCCGGGCATTGTCATGCATAAAAATAGCATCCTCACCCAAATTGACCATAAATGGACCAACGTGTTCATTGAGGATTTCTTCCACATATCTTTCGCTAGTTAAAGAGCCGTTTTCTATGAACACCAGTTCTGTGCGACTCTCAGAAGAAATTCCGGCCCACACATGTACAGACCCACCACCGTAGGCTACTTTTTCTTCGATGCATGCTTGCTTGAATCTTTCCCCTGGTCTTCTATACACTCTGTGTCTTCCATCGTGCTTGTAGAGCATCAATTTTGATTCGTCGGAGAACATAACTTTTGACCAATCTACAATACTCCAATTTAAGTGGTTCTGGGCATATCTTAGTCTTGAAATACGATGCCCACGCTCCAGTTTAGGGCCGTTTGCAGGTCTAAGTGGTTTCAAGTTAGCTTCAGCAAGTCGTCGCCTTACTGTCCATGCGCTTGGGTTACTTCCTCCGAGGCGTCGAAACTGATTTGTAAGTTCAGTTCCTGTGAGAAAGCGATTACGAAGCATTGTGTTCACCAAGTATCGATCTTCTCGTGTCGTGGTACACCTGGTTCTGCCTGTTCCTGGTCTGCGTAGGTTAGAGCCTGTGTCCTCGTAACGTTGGAGAACTCTTTGTACTGTTGAGAGCGACACACCGACAGTCGTGGCTGTATCGCGCTGACCCCGGCCGTTTTCCAGCATTGTGAGTATTGTGGTGCATTCTTTAGGTGTAAGCGACATGATTACTGCTTGAATAATAAGTATCAAACACTGTCAACATGGTTTATGTACCCACTTAAATGACAGATTAGAAACAAAAGCAAAAACAAATGTAGTAATTTCGTAGTTCCATCTTCGAAAGTCTCCCTTTTTCAAATTTGATTTTTTCATGACATAACTTTACAATAACTATGAAGTTTTAATAACTTTTTTAAGGAATATTAAATTGTCTATTAAACACAATTTATTTCATTAAGCTAGCCTTCTTAGTTTCCGAGATTTTTAAGATTCTTTAAGTGACCCGGATGCATCGATCTCGAGTGTATATCTGGCGCTCGAACGAAGTGAGAGCGCCAATAGTTCGCGGGTGAAATGGGTCATTTCACCCGAGTTAAACCCTTTACTTTTCATTTCGACTGTGAGGAAATGTATTATATGATATAAAATATAAATTACATATCAATAAATTAAGTTTACCTATATCCAACCTCCAACCTTTTCGCGATGGCCGCTTGCCACGGCCGACTAGATTGTACCTAATCGAGTTGGACACGACGTGCATCTAGGTGGCCATGCCGAAAATTGAAAAAAAAAGTGTCATGTTATCATGGCATTATGGCGCGCAGCAGAATAGAGGTATAATTTTTAAATACTTAATCATTAATCTTCTGTAATTGTGAAAAAAATAGACCAACTTTAATAGTAGATTATACACCGAGGGGATAAAGCACTGTTTTATGTCATGAGCTTAATATTGAATCCTGAACGTAACGAAGGACTCTAGATTTAACTCCCGAGCGAAGCGAGGGAATTAAGACGAGTCCTGAGCGCAGTGAGGGGTTCAAGCGCGCCCAAGACAAAAACAGCTTTACCCCCGAGGAGTGTACTCTACTTTTCTCACCTTTTGCGAGACAATAAAAAAGCAAGGCTACTAAAAATATATTATTGCAGCGTCTTACAATACTCGCGGCTTTTGTTTAATTTCAAATGTGGTCCATTCAGCTTGCCGTCGCCAGCTCGATTTAAGAAAAATTAGGTTCAATTTTCAAATAAGTTCGATGCGGCGCCGGCCCCGGTCTTCGAGTATTAGTTGATCTGTTATTACGAAATTAGACTTTAAGGCCATTGCAATAAGAACTATCAAAAGTGAAAATATTACAACCCAGCGGGTTATAATGAGATTCAGTCCAACATTACACCCCAGCTAAAGCCAAGGGCTTTAATGACTTGCTTTACGTAAGGTTTGCATGATGTAATTTGGCATTATCAAGCAGGTGGTGTGAAAAATGATTTAATATCAACCTATCGTAATAAACACGTCATTTAATGTATAGATGAGTTAAGATATATGAAAACCTCTTATTTTAATGTAATTTAATAATATGACGTAACTCAATTATCGTTGACTCCATGGCTGGTAATTAAAAAAAAAATACTTTCCACCCTAGGGATTAAAATACTTTCCACCATAGGAATGGAAAAGCAATGTTCTACCCGGCTATCTACTCATGAAAGTCAAACTTTCCGAACAGGAGAAATGAAGAGTATATATTAGTAGATTGTTAATCAAGGGAAAAAAAAGCGTCGGTGGCTCAACCGGTAACGACTCGGTCCATCTAACCAGAGATACCGGGTTCAAATCTAGACGGCCAATGTACCAATGAGTTTTTCAAAAACTTACGTACATATAATTACCGATTGCTTTAACGGTGAAGGAAAACATCGTGAGGAAACCTGCACACGCCTGCGAAGAAACTCGAAGGTTGTGTGTGAAGTCGACCAACCCGCACTGGGCCCGCGTGGTCGACTAAGGCCTAATCGCCCTGATTCAGGGTAGGCTCGAGCCCCTCGGTGGGGACGTATATGAGCTGATATAATAATCAAGGGAAGAAAGTGACCCATTTCACTCGAGATATTTCTGGCGCTCGAACAAAGTGAGATTATCCTCGAACTTATCCTCGACTCCGTGGCTGGCAAAGAAAAAAAAAATACTTTCCACCCTAGGGATGAAATTACTTTCCACCCTAGGGATGAAAATACTTTCCACCCTAGGGATGGAAAAGCAATGTTCCACCCGGCTATCTACTTATGAAAAATAAACTTTCCGAACAGGAGAAATGAAATAGTAGATTGTTAATCAAGGGAAGAAAGTGACCCATTTCACTCGAGATATTTCTGGCGCTCGAACGAAGTGAGAGCGCCAATAGTTCGAGGGTGAAATGGGTCATTTCACCCGAGTTAAACACTCTACTTTTCATTTCGACTATGAGGAAATGTATTTATTGTAATTTAATTGTTTATATGATATAAAATATTAATTAGATATCAATAAATTAGTTTTACCTATATCCAACGTCCAACCTTTTCGCAATGGCCGCTTGCCACGGCCGTCTAGATTGAAACTAATCGAGTTGGTCATGACGTGCATCTAGGTGGCCATGCCGAAAATTTAAAAACAAGTGTCATGTTATCATAGCATTATGGCGCGCAGCAGAATAGAGGAATGATTTTAAATTTTAATCTTCTGCAATTGTGAAAAATATAGACCAACTATAAAATGATTTATTATCAATCTGTAGATCGTAATAAACCCGTCGTTTAATGTATAGCTGAGTTTAGATATATGAAAACCTCTTAGTTCGACTCCGTGGCTAGCAATAAAAAAAATAATTTCCACCCTAGGGATGACAATACTTTCCACCCTAGGGATGAAAATACTTTCTACCCTAGGAATGGAAAAGCAATGTTCCACCCGGCTATCTACTAATGAAAATTAAACTTTCCGAACAGGAGAGATGAAAAATATATTTGTACTAACACACAATATAGACACTCCCTGCCGCTCTCTAGATTGCGACCCCCTCGTCACCGAGATTGATACAGATTGGTTACAGTTTGGTTGTCGAACGTATAGGATTTCGCCGCCATTTTGTTTGTTCCGTCATTCCTTTTTAACACCCTTTTATTAGGTCGACCTGTATGTAATTTGAAATGTCATTTCTGCCCCGTTGTATGAAGTGTCCAGGGTGTGAGAAAACATAGCATGGATACAGTGGTGGTTTATTGCTTCAGAACGAGATTGCAATGGTTCACAAACATTCCAAGCCAAACAACAATTCTTTATTAACCTCCCTGAAGAAATCTTGGTCTGCACTTTTGTACCTGGCCGCCCGTATGTTTCCTCGGGAATGTGTTCTGTTCAATATTTACTTGCCGGGATCGAAGCGACTTATGAAGCGATGTTCCTATACAGTCGTTCAGATAGGCATTATTCGATTTCTATGGACCCCCCATTCACAAGAGCGGGATTCATTTGCATTAATTTTATTAACCGATTTCAAAAAAAGAAGGAGGTTTCTCAATTCGACCGTATATTTTTTTTTATGTGTGTTCGCGGATAACTTCGTCGTTTATGAACCGATTTTGATGATTCTTTTTTTGTTGGAAGGGAGATATTCCAAAGGCGGTATCATGATAAGGAAACTAGGATATGATGATGGCATTCCAGAGGAATCGAGGGGAACCTTAGTTTCCTGTTTGAAGTCAGTTTTTTTCATCAACTTAATTTTGTTTGAAACCAGTCAGGTACTTAAAAATATCTGCAAGAAGTTTGTATATCTATGTATAGACCCGCCGTCGCTACCGCTTCTTCGTTGGAACTCACGGATTCTTACTTCCTACTAATATTATAAATGTGAAAGTTTGTATGTATGGATTTTTGTTACTCTTTCATGCTTCAACCACTGGACGGATCGAGATGAAACTTGGCACACATATAGGTTAGGTCCTGGAATAGAACATACGCTACTTTTTACCCCGGGGAAACGTCTTATTTCCACGGGAAAATCGAAAAAAAAAACGTGGTCGTATGTGTTTGTTTGTTTGTTACCTTCTCACGCTTCATCATCTCCACCAATCTTGATGAAATTTGGCATGCAAGTAGCCTGTCAGTGGGAAGGACATAGGTTACTCCATATCCCGTGAAAATGGCATAGTCCAATGCATTTCCTGAGGGAACAGAAAAAAAAATCTTTTTTTGGTTAATTTCTTTAACATCACAACGGAATGCTGTGATTTTTTTACAGAAATGGTTGAGGAGGTAAGAAATGATATAATTTACGAATTAGAATATCCTGACATAGTTTCCAAGGGATCTGGGGAAAACTCACATCCACCCTTGCGCACCTCGGCGTCACAACGGAGCAATGGATTGAAGTATTTTTTTTGTATAGAATTGGTTGAGGGGCTGGAAAGTGACTGGAATGATAATCAGAATAGCCCGATATAGTTCCTGAGGGATCTGAAGAAAACTCATGTCCACGCTCGTGCACCCTCAAAGACAGTAATAAAAACGATGTCCACGCGGGTGAAGCCGCGGGCAAAAGCTAGAAATATTATAAACTCTTACAAGGTAACTAATAACTGTGTTATAAATATTTTATGGCCATCGATCTTTTGTTAAGACCCTTGTACATGTACTGTGTGATCCTTCTTCTACACCACGCCCAGGGTACGTCCCTTGTGCCACACTAACAAGAGCCTGGTTTGTGGCCCTCCGGGAAAAGGTATTGAAAAGGTGTCTGAAGCTGCGTTTTCACTGAAACGGGGTGGAGCGGTGAATATAGGTTGGTGTTTCCACTGAAAAAGAGTGGAGGTGAGTGGAGCGGGGTGAGGCCGAACTAAACTGATCCAATTCACTTTTTAGGGCTCCTATTACTAAGTAACGGGACCCTATTACTAAGACTTCGTTGTCCGTCCGTCTGTCACTAGGCTGTATTTAATGAACCGTGACAGCTAGACCGTTGAAATTTTCACATATGATGTATTTGTGGTGCCGCTATAATATCAAATACTAAAAATTAGAAAAAGTGAAAAAATGAGGGGGGTCTCTATACAAAAAACGTGTTTTTTTGGAACATGAAGAAACTAGCGCCATCCAGTATGATGGTACGGAACCCAATATGTGCGGTTCTGACTCGTACTTGGGCGGTTTTTTTTATTTTCGCTAATGGGTGGGCTTCACCATTAGTAATCTTCTTATTCTTCGCTTAGCCTTATTCCCAACATTTGGGGTCGGCTCTCCTAGTAATTTTTCTCTAGGCGCTTCTGTCCTGGGTCGTTTTAGGTGGTATTGGCGCATTCTTCAAATCTTGGTAAGCCCACTTCCATCTTTGGCATCATCGTCACTTACCATCAGGTGAGATGATGCCAAGGGCTTACCAATGGTGAATAAAAAACAAAAAAGTGATCAACCATGTTTCAGGATTACTAGTAAGGAAATTTATTTAAGTTGTTTTACATTATTTATTGTGTTACTGTTTACTAGTGCAAATAAAAAAACCTAAAACCTAAAAACTTTAAGCTTTTAATATTGCATTGATATACATATGCGTGCAAAATTTCAGCTCAATCGGAAACCGGGAAGCGGGTCAAATTTAACTTGCAAGATTTCATTACAGACACCGGGACAGGTGAAACTAAATAAATGCTTGTAAAGAAAAAAAACCTGCCAAGTGCGAGTCGGGCTCGCGTACCGAGGGTTCCGTACCACACAATATGTTTTTTTTGTGTATTTACAAAAGCAAGTTGGACTGAAGTACAAATTTAACTTTGTAGTTGAACCATTTTTCTTCTATACATCGATATACATCACGGTCAATTTTTCAACTACTTATATAAGGTTATGATTAGCAAAAAGTATGTTTTTATGTGACAAAACTACAAAGTATCGGTATTAAGATATTTTTCTTTACTTGTGCTGTAAGTCCTGACTGTTTGCCAACGGGAAGTACCCTAAAGGTTCGATTTACTTGCGAGTGTCTGTATACCTGTATTTTTTGATTGCGTGGACTTAAGAAGCTTGATTTAATTAAATTCCAAGAGACTATAGGCCTAGTATTCGTTATTAATAATAATTTGATACCTTCACGCGTCCGTGAGAAAAAGGGTCTTGACAGACAGACGGTCAATAAACTTTTCCTTTTTAGGTACGGAACCCTAAAAATACACTTTGTCTTTCAATGAAACTGTGTCTGACAGAGAGGTCGCAATTTAGTCGCTGAGTAATATTCCACAAAAGTGGAGCAGAAATAAGATGGAGTGTAGTATGCACAAGTGATAATGTGTAGGTACCTTATGTATGAAAGATCCAAAGTTAATCTTAATTTCCTCAGTTTAACATGCACAAGTGATAATGTGTAGCTACATTTTGCATGTATGAAAGATTCAAAGTTAATCTTAATTTAATTTCCTTAGTTTAACATGCACAAGAAATGATGTGTGACCTTATAATGTGTAGGTATATTTTGTTTGAATGAAAGATCCAAAGTTAATCTTAATTTCCTCAGTTTGACATGCATAAGTGATAATCTGTAGGTACATTTTGTATGTATAAAAGATCCAAAGTTATTCTTAATTTAATTTACTCAGTTTAACATGCAGAAGTAAAGAAATAATAATGTGTGACCTTATGTATGAAAGATCCAAAGTTAATCTTTATTTTCCTAAGTTTAACATGCACAAGTGATACAGTAGTACATTTTGTATGTATGAAAGATCCAAAGTTAATCTTAATTTAATTTCCTCAGTTTCACATGCACCAGTAATAATGTGTAGGTAGGTACCTTATGTGTGAAAGATCCAAAGTTAATCTTAATTTAGTTTCCTAAGTTGAACGAAGTAACTATTTAGTAATCTGTGGTTTAACATTCACAACTAATAGATAATGTGTAAGTATCGTATTGAAGATCCAAAGTTAATCTTAATTTAGTTTCCTAAGTTTAACGAAGTAACTATTTAGTAATCTGTGGTTTAACATGCACAACTAATAGATAATGTGTAAGTATCTTAAGTATTGAAGATCCAAAGTTAATCTTAATTTAATTTCCTCAGTTCAACATGCACAAGTAATTATGTTTTACGCTTGTTTCTTTTTTTTACAAAAAAATGTGTTATTTTGAAATTATAGTAAGTATGTAAATATTTTTCTCTTTAAGTTTCTGTTACCGAGCAAAAGCTGCGAGCTTGATTTTCTTTGAAGCAACTTGAGCCCTGTTTTGAATTTAGAGAGGTTTGTTTAATAAAATCTATCTGAATTGACTGTTACGATGAGAAATGAAAGTTAAAAAAATAAATATACAGGGTGTAACATAAAGGTGTGGTGAAACTATAAAGTGGGCTTGTACTCATCAAACTGGGCTACTTTTGTTCTGAAACTTTACTTAAATCGCGAAATTTTTATTGGATTTTTCATACAAAACCGTTTAATCAGCTGACCAATTTGTACGAAAAATCTAAAAAAAAATTACGATTTCAGCAAAGTTGCAGAACAAAAGTGGTTCAGTTTGATGAGTTCAAGCCCACCTTAAAGTATTACCACACCTTTATGTTACAACCTGTATAGGTAAAATTTAAAGGTGGTAGTTTATCAGAACCCAATATTTTATACCGGACTTAATATAATATGTTTGTGATTTTGAACTATTTTTCCAAGCAATTTTAATTTTTAGGGTTGAAATTAGTTGAAAAGGTAACTAATATTGAAATTATAATAATAATATAATAAGCCCGGTTTGTACTTCGGCGTCATCGTCACTTACCATCAGGTGAGATGATGCCAATGGCTTATCAATTGTGGATTACATAAACTGTTTGGTTGTTACAGCCACCATCGGAAGGCGAGCTGGAGACGCCGGCCGGAGTCGTCAGCCGCATGCATAAGCTCAAGAACCTACCCAAAGGCACCCGGGTTCGTACCTAAATGTTAAAAAAGGTTTTAAAGTGAAGGTTGCGTGTACTATCCTCGACTGCATCATCACTTACCATCAGGTGACTTGCAGTCAAACGCTCTTAAATTTTTATTAAAAATTAAAGTTATTTATGGAATAAAATAATCCTACTAATATTATAAACGCGAATTTATGGAATAAAATAATCCTACTAATATTATAAACGCGAAAGTTTGTAAGAATGTATGGATGTATGTTTGTTACGCAAAAATTTGGTAGGTAGACAGATTAGGACCTGGATTAACACACAGGCTACTTTCTTCCACGCTCGCGAGCCGCTTGCGTCTCGCGCACTGCGCACCCTCTTAAAGTTATAGAAACGTTGTCCACGCGGGTGAAGCCGCGGGAAACAGCTGTTACATAAAAGTGTTACCTTTCACAATACTAGCGGGAGCCAGATCACTTTCGGGAGCCGGGTCGTTCCTTTCCCTCTAATATGGTTGAGGGGAGCGATGGCTGACTCTCGCGTTATACTCGTGAACGGGTACTGTCCGTGTGAACTGGCCTACTCTTGTCAAAGGAATCTATACTAATATTATAAAGGGGAAAGATTTGATTGTTTGTTTGTTTTGAATAGGCTTTATAAAGAGGAAAGATTTCATTGTTTGTTTTGAATAGGCTCCGAAACTACTGGACTGATTTGAAAAGTTCGTTCACCGTTGGGAAGCTAAATTATCCGTGGTTATATTATATTTTCAAAAATTAGGGATCCTTATCAAACTCAAATACTGCAACCCAAGGTGCATAAATTGACCTAAAAATTCCTGCAATATCTACAAAAAGTAGTGTAGTGGTAGGGTAGTGGTAGTGTAGTGGAAGTGTAGTGGTAGTAGTAGTGGTAGTGTCTTAGTAGTGTAGTGGTAGTTTAGTGGTAGTGTTAGTGGTAGTGGTAGTGTTAGTGTAGTGGAAGTGTGGTGGTAGTGGTAGTGTAGTGGCAATGTAGTGGTAGTGTAGTGGTAGTGTAGTGGTAGTGTAGTGGTAGAGGTAGTGGTAGTGGTAATGTAGCAGCAGTGTAGTGTAGAGTAGTGTAAGGCGGTACGAAGTTCGGCGGGACAGCTAATTAACGATAAATTCAATAATTTTCATGTATTATCGTGATATATTGTTTTTATATCCAAATGAAATTATTTGTTTTATATTTATGATTTCATAGACATTATTAACTGGTGATTTTTTGTTTATATTTTTTTTTCAAAATCTGACATTATTATCGCTATATGACCATCAGAAAGAGTGTAACATGCAATAAATTTTGAAATCTTGAAACACTTATATTACGAGTAAATCAGTTTTAAATTTTGCCTTCTTTCAAAATGATAAAAATATTTAAATTAAGAGTTTAATAATAAAAAAATAACGAAACGGCAATAAATATAATGAAATAGGGATTATGACTGCTAGTCATTTGAGTGATCTTTTATCATCTGCAAAAACGAAATTTTGTTCTAAAAATATTTTGAAATACCTAGCCGTGGCGTCATTATTTAACAGCGTCATTTAAGTACTCATTTTGTGATTTTGATTAATCAAAATTTTACAACTTGATGGAAAACAAAACGAGTAAGTTTTTTCAAAGTTTCGATGAAGGGAGAAAATTTGGTGATCAAGAGTTCATAATTTATTTTTGATGGCACTAGCATATTGACTAGCAGCTATCGGCCATTCTCAAAGAGAATGGAATCACTAGTCATTCTGTCGGAGGACGTTTGACACGTTTGGGCGTTGGGCGTTTAACTGACAACATGTGTTTGTATTTGCTCTGTAAAATTAAAAATGAACACATAATTGTTTTTAAAATTCAAATAATAAAATTGTATGCTGTAGGTTTCATTAAGGAAATAAAAATAAATAAATAAATAATTCCTGTACTTAAAACCTTGGATTACTTTGGAACTGCATGAGCAAGGAGATTCTCCAACAAAAGATTATATTATTTAGAACCAGTGATAATGAGTTTCTTTACCTCCAGAGAGCGATATCGTGTAACGTAAATGGCCCTATGTGAAGTATTCCCTATGTCATATTCATTATATAGGGAGTAAGACATCATATAGAGCGAGTGAGACGAAGAGGCAATCTGTCTAAAGGTTCCTTATTTCACTTAACTACTTTCATTTTTTTAAATTATATTTTTAACACATGGCATAAAAATCCATCGAATGAGCCTAAAACTTGTTTAAAAGTAGCGTATTTCCCATAGCTGACTAAGCTGAAGACTGAGGATGGCAAGATCATATCGTCTAAGACTGAGTTGCTGGAAGAAGTTGAGAAGTTCATTGTATACGACCACACGTCTGCCTGTTAGCGATCTGGCTAAAGACCCAAGAGCCAGACTAACCCGACCCTAGATGTTGAAGTTGAAGTTATGGGTGGGCTGATTTCTGCAACCAGGCGACCACCGCGCCCATTTTGTGTAAATGAATGGCATCATTGCCAGCCCAGCTCCTCCAAGAAGTCCAGTAGCCCCGTAGGTTGCCGAAGACCTCCTGGAGTGACCTCGGGTCACCGAGGTGCACGACCCTGTACTGTGCCAGCCCCTTGCAATCCAGCAGGATGTTGGCAGCAGTCTGGCTTTGTCCAGTGAAAGCGGCTGTTACCTTGCGGAGCTGAGCTGTCCCAAGTTTCAGAAGCCTCCTGGATATACCAGGGTTAGTAGCCAGCAGGCCCAACCTCGCTTGCCTGCATGTTTCCAAACCGGACCAGTACAAATGCCTCATGGTGGAGCGTAGCCAGGCATATGGGAGAGGTATTATAGGTTCCGGTCTTACAGCCATAACTTCTGACCATCTCCTGGCAAACTCGTCCGCTGCATCGTTGCCGCGTGAGTTGCTGTGCCCTTAATCCATTGCAGAGTTACGCCGCCGTGGTTACATACCTCTGTAAATTTTTGATGGCATTCCAGTATAAGCCCCGATGTAATCATGCTGCTCTGCAGGGCCGTACAGGATGCGGATGGGGTAATCACGCACCTTCTTTGCAGCGATCGCCTCAGATGCCATGATAATGCCCATACACTCAGCCTGAAAGACCGTGCTATGCGCACCAAAGGGATTGGCTATTCTGACGTTCATTCATATGGTGGGAAATGTCATAATTTACTAATTAACATATCCTGACATAGTTCCACAGAGATAGATGAGGGGGTGGGAAATTACATAATTTACTAATTAACATATCCTGATATAGTTCCCGGGGAATCTGGGATAAACTCATTTCCACGCTCGCGCACGTCGGCGTCGCAACGGAGCAACGGATTGAAGTGATTTTTTTATAGAACTGGTTGAGGGGGTGGGAAGTGACATAGACTGGTAATCAGAATAGCCTGATATAGTTCCTGAGGGACCTGGAGAAAACTCATGTCCACGCTCGCGAGCCGCTTGCTAACAAAGACAGATAGGTCTACATAAATACGATATCCACGCGGGCGAAGCCGCGGGCAAAAACTAGTACAGAAATAATTAATGCTGCGAAATCAAATTCAATAAAAATAATAAATCTTTCATTTATTCTTAAGGTTTGATTTGGCAAAACACAATTTTGTAAGACTTCTTACAATATAAAAGAAGTTTATTTTCTTGATCTTATTTTTAGAATGTTTGGAAATCTTTGTTATTGAGTAATGGATTTTGTAAAGTTTCAAGTTGAGCAGACTTTACCCCTGGGATTTGTATTACACATGACCTTTCTTAGTATATTTGTAAGTTTATACGCAGAAATTAGATACACAGAGTAAAATATACGTTGACTCAAAGTGTCGAATAAGTTGCCAAAAAAAAAAGTGTCCGGGCCATATATGGTATTCCATCTGACGAATCTTGTAGACTTCTATTTAAAAGGCACGGCTTATTACCACTACCCTCACTGTACTTTTACGAAATATGTATGTGTGTCACGAGGCACAGAGATCTTTTTAAAAGAACGCATGATTTGAATCCACGATTTAAGAGAGAAATTCATAGGCTTGTATTAGAAGAAACTCCTAAATCAACTAAATACAATATAAGCTGGCTTGCCATGTGTGTAAATTTTTTAAATAAGGTACCTACAGAATTCAAAGAGATATATAAAGCAATGCTCAAGAAAAAAATATATACATGGCTAACTGACAAAAACTTTTATAGTATTCAGGATTTTTTTTTACATTTTCATTTGCATGTTCTCTTTAATTATCTCTTGTGTTTTAAATATATTTTATACATATTGACATATGCATGCTGAAACTGTGAAAAATACATTTGCATGCCATCTCTACTTTGGCTGAATATGAGAGCTATTAATTTTTTGTACATCTTCTTACACCATGTTTAAGAGCAAATAAAGAATTATTACTTATTAATTGTTGACACTCTAAAAATACCACTAATCTATATATATAATATATAAAATGAATCCCTATTTCCCTTAGTCACGGCATCACGCGTGAACGGCTGGACCGATTTCGCTAATTCTTTTTTTGTGGAGTTCGTTATTGTCAGGAGAAGGTTATCATGTAGGGTAGGGTAGGGTAGTGCAGTTTAGGGTAGTGTAGTGTAGGGTAGGGTAGGATAGAGTAGGGTAGGGTAGGAGTAGGGAAGGGTAGGGGTAGGGTAGGGTAGTGTAGTGTAGGGTAGGGTAGTGTAGGGTAGGGTAGGGTAGTGTAGTGTAGTGTAAGGTGGTACGAAGTTCGCCGGGAATACTAGTAAATAATAAATGTTTAATCAATTAGGTTTTCATTTGTAAAAGTCTTTGAGCTACAATTTAGATATGTAAGACAATTTATCTTCAGTGGTTAGTTCCACTTCCATGGCTTAATTATACCTCATCGTCACGGTGTAGGCAAAGTTATAAATATTAGTACTAACATACAGTATGGACACTCCCTGCCGCTATCTAGATTCGACCTCACCCCCTCGTCACCCAGATTGATGCAGATTGGTTATAGTTTGGTTCTCGAACGTATGGGATTTCGCCGTGATTTTGTTTGCTCCGTCATTTGTTTTTAGAAATGTTATTTCACGACCGTTGTATGCAGTCAAGTGTTCGGGGTGTGGCGAAGGCAAAATATACACTCGCAGACAGGGTGTAATACAATTGGTGTGTTGGTCTTATTGACTGAGGCTTCTACTCATCATACTGAACAATATAGTTTGTTCTATGACTTTGCTGAAATTGTATTTTTTTCTGCATTATAATATGGGTCTTGGGATATATATATATATATATATATCCCAAGACTTTTATTTATATATATATATATATATATATATATATATATATATATATATATATATATATATATATATATATTTATTCTTTCATCATCATCATATCAGCCGAAAAACGTCCACAGCTGGACAAAGGCCTCCCCCAAGGATTTCCACGACAACCGGTTCTGCGCTGCCCGCATCCATCCATCCACTGTGCTATATTCTTTATTACACAAAAATATTTCCATGAAAAACACTTAGAAAGGACATATACAGCCGACCTTACCGGGTGTTATGAGAATTTTAAGGACGGGCGGCAAACCTATGTCAAAGTATATATATTAGTACTGACTTACCTATGTGTACCTAAAAATGTACTACATATATAAAATACTAATATATAATTATAATGTAAACTAACCTAATCTACTCACATAAATAATACATACCCATAATAATTAAATAATAGTATACATACCTAAAAATAAAATAATTACTTCTTATCAGCTCATATACGTCCCCACTGAGGGGCTCGAGCCTACCCTGAATTAGGGCGATCAGCCTTAGTCGGCCACGCGGGCCCATCAGTGCGGGTTGGTCTACTTACACACAACCTTCGAGTTTCTTCGCAGGCGTGTGCAGGTTTCCTCACGATGTTTTCCTTCACCGTAAAAGCGTCGGATAAACGTACATATGAAATCGAAATTCGAAAACACATTGTGTACGTGGCAGGATTCGAACCAAGGCCTCCCGGACAGGAGGTAGCGGCCGTAACCGTTACGCCATCGACGCAACGTTCTTAATAAATGACTATTCTTACTAAAATAAATGTATACAAATAAACTTACACGTTTTTTAGGGAAAGAAGATGCTATTTAAGTTTGATTTTGAAAGAGTTAACAGAGGGGCAGTCGCGAATGTTGGCGGGTAATTAGTTCCAGAGGTTCGCAGCTTCAACAGTGAACGTTTTTCAGTATGATAAGTAGAAGTTATTTAGTTTGTTAACAGGGTCCTACAACATTTTTATACAGCCTGTATACTCGTATGACTGACTCGGTGGCTCAGTGGTTAGTGCTCTTGACTACTGATCCAAGGGTTGTGAGTTCGATCCCCACCCAGGGCAAACATTTTTGTGATGAGCAGATTTGTTTGCTCTGTGTCTGGGTGTTAAATATCTATATATGTATGTATTTAAACGTATATAAGTATTTATATCAGTCTCTGGTTCCCATAACACAGGGAATCCTACTTTGGGGCCAGATGACCATGTGTGATTTGTCCCAGAATATTTATTTATTTTATGTATGTCGCAGGCATACTGTATAATTCGTCATTATACTTACGGTCAGGCAAATGTCAGGCAAAGTATATAATGGCGAGGACAGTTAAATCGATCAAACCTGACCGAACCTAACAAGAAATTATTTTAATCTTTAAATTTAGGAAAACTTGAATGTCTTCAGTCTATTTCGAATGCTTACGTGGTGAAATATAAGTAAATATTTCTTCCATGCGCATTAAAAAAAATCCAATAAATCATCATACAAATTCCTAGAAATTATCAAGTTATAGTTAGTTTTTTTCGAATGGAATTTTATGAAGAGACTTTCATTGTTTAGTTGAATTGAAATAATAAACAAATTGCGATTATTCAATGTATTATGAGGGTGTTGATAGAATACTTTTATGATATTCTAAAGAGCTTTTCAAAAACCGAACAGAATGACTGAACAAATAACAGCCAGTTAATATTAATGGCATTATGTATAAGAGAACTGAATCAACATTCATAAACTATGAGCAGTCATTAACGTAAAGTTATATGTAAGAGGTATTTAAGTATTGATCAGCAAGTCAAAGATTTAAACAGTTTTAGTCATTCAATGTATAAGTTCAATGAACGAAGATTTAATTGTTTTTATTTTTTTATTTAGCGAAACAAACTATTTTTCCAATAAATTGATGTGGATTGTCCCCTTAAATGACGCAATACACACTTGAATATGTGATAGCATATCCGAACTATATTCAGCGTTGTGCGTGTCTAAATGCAAATTATACTAGTTGCGGCTGCGCATATTTATAGACACAAGTTGCATATAAATATCTTCTTTAAAGACTGTTTAAAGACGCCCACTAAAGCAATTTATTCGAATTCGAAAAATAATCAGAATTTATCTAATTGTATGTATCAACAAAATAATTAGTATTCAAATGCCTACGGAAGTTAAAAACCAAATGAAATGTGGCATGTACCGATGAAATATGACATCTACCGATTTTTTGACTTATATTAGGATAATTTTTAAAATTTTGATGAGAAAAAGAATAATTTCTGATAAAAATTAAAATATTTATTTTCTAATAACGAATTATTCTTTCTGAAAAGCTGTTAAAAAATTACTCTTAGTAAATAAAAATTATTTTTCAAAAAAACCGTCAGGAATCATCTAGCTAGATGTGACTGACCAAATTTGTGACCAAGCTAAAATTTGTGACCAAAATCTCGTGACGGTCACAAATTGTCATCTAGCTCATCTAGCTAAATGCGACTGACGAAATTTGTGACAAAAAAAAGTCTGACGGTCCGTCAGTCACAAGACCGTCAGCGGACCGTCTTGTGATCAAAACTTTAAATGATGGTCATTTCACATCACTAGTGATAGCCTTTAACAGTAACACAAAACTCAAGCGAACACAGGCTACAATAATAATATGTAAATCGTTAAATTGGTGCGAGACACAAACGGGTCTTTGAATTATCCATTAGCCGACATTGTGACTTGCTGTACACTTTATACGCGCAGACGGATTGACCCAGAAACTTTTGGAGAAATGGAGCTATCAAAATTCACAGATGGATTGAAGAAAATACTGACAATAAGTAACAGTAAAGGTGAAAATTTCTTCCATGAGGTGACCAGAAGTGGAAGTTTCTCCCTCATAGGAAGATTTGCGAACTCCCACTCTTTCCTGCTTCACAGCATTAAATACATTTAAAAAATTTTTTTTTAATAATTTTATGACTAATTTTCATGAATTTTGAGTGAAAATACAATGAAATTAGTACTACTTATTGTGGTTGTTGTGCTCTGACTCGGAATCGAACCTAGTCACTCATTGGGCACAACACGCGAACACCGCCCAAGCTAGGACAATCTTCGAGCTCCGCCGTCCATTTATTTAATACTGTGAAGCAGGAAAGAGTGGGAGTTAAGGATTATTTATTACGTGAAGCGTTCCACTTCTTCACGTAACAGGATAAAGGCTGCTCCCAGCCGACATTATAATGGCATGCAATTCTTATTTTTGGTATCGCATATAGCGTGCGGTAGCCGAACAGAGTTTGAGTCTGTCTAGACACTGCTGGGCATTCAGTCCTGTTTTTGCAAAACGTTCCAGTGAATTGAAATCAAAATGATACGAAGTATAAGTATACACTACTTTTTTTTTTCATAAAAGTGTTTCACAGATTTAGCTGTTTCATCCATACCGAGTTTGTAAATATATTGATCACCATCTTCTCGGAAGTAAAATTGAAATTTTTGATTTAGGCTACAGAGAGATTTATTTTTTCTTGGTTCAACAAATGTTAATTTTTTTTCCAGCCATTTCCACCTGGTCGACTCACTGGAGCTCAGCGCCGTCAAATAGAAGTGTTCCGAGACAGGATCTATGTGTTGAGCCAAAAAAAGGATAAATTGTTTCAGCAGACGGATTCCGCAAGTAGAAGGAATGAGATAAGTCAAATCGACCGTGACATTGAAAGTTATAAACAATCGCTGATTAGGATTTACAGTAGCAGTAATTTCTTTCCCATGGATATTCATTTGTTGTGACTCAGTTTTTTAATTATTAAATGTTTAAGAACACTTATTTGAGTTTTACTTTCCATATCATTAATAAGCAGCTATTTTATAAGTCGAATATAAAATTACCTGAAAAAAAGCAATTCTGACCCCTTCGATGATATCCGATAACTAGGTCATGAATATTTTTGATAACTAGTTCAGTCATCTTATCTTCACCCAGCAACTGCCAGTTATAAACGAATTTTCTCAAAGAAACGACGTGTGTTGATAAGAAATCAAGTGACTATTGTTATCGACACCTTCCAAAAATCACAATGGCACAAAATGTAAGCATACTAATTTTATTTTTTCGTCAGTTCAGCTTGAAGTTTTTTTATGAACATGCACTCAAGAACCTGTTTCTTTCTACAGCAAAATATGGAATACATGACATCACTCACAAAAACAGAAATAAAAGTGCGCCTTCAGAGAATTGAAGGTTTAAAACGAATTAAGGAGCAGATGATGAACTTACCCCGTTCTTCTGCTGTTCAAGAAGAAATAATTAGAATCGACTCCGAAATTGCCCAACAAAAGCGCCTTATCCTGGAAATCTATCATCGATTCGGTTTCCATCCCTTAGATATTCATCTCTTGTAATGTAAGTTTTTATAAATAAATCTTTTCAAACCACGAAGGCTAGATAGAAGGAGGACGCATGAATATGTACCTGTAGTTCCGAACGTTCAGTTGAACGAAATTATCTAGATAACGAAGAAAATTATCTAGATTGTTAAAATGGCTGACTGGCCTAGAAAATGACGCAGTGAGGTATCTCGGGACTTCTGAGATTGGGAATAACAATTTCGGTACAGATAATACTCACCCCTCGATATTCCACCCTTATGCATATAATTACAGTTAAAATATTCAATTATATTTATAACAATATGGGAAAATGAAAAATATTACTCAAAAATATCACATACGATATTGCGGCCAAATCTTTAATACCGTTTTTGACTTGCGGACTAACCCCCAAGTCCCACCCTCAATTTTTAAAATTCAATTCCACCTATCCTACGCTCTTTAAAAATTCTTAAAAATATTCATATAATCTTTTTTTTTCATCCTTAAGACGACCGAGACATTTTTGACTTGCGGACACACCCCCAAGTCCCATCATTATACTTTGCGATTTAATTCCACCGATCCTCCACTCTTTACAAATTCTTAAAAATATTCATAAAATCTTTTTTTTTTCATCCTTAAGACGACCCATACATTTTTGACTTGCGGACTCACCCCCAAGTTCCACCCTTATTCTTTGAAATTTAATTTCACCGATCCTCCACTCTTTAAAAATTCTAAAAAAATTCAGTGAGCTCTCTCCTCACATTCTAAAGACGACACAGACATTTTTGACTTGCGGACTCACTCCCAAGTCCCACCCTTATTCTTTGCAATTTAATTCCACCGATCCTCCACTCTTTAAAAATTCTTAAAAATATTCATATAATCTTCTTTTCTCATCCTAAAGAGGACCCAGACATTTTTGACTTGCGGACTCACCCTTAAGTCCCACCCTTATTCTTTGCAATTTAATTCCACCGATCCTCCACTCTTTAAAAATTCTAAAAAACTTCATATAATCTTCTTTTTTTATTACATGCATATGAACGCCAAAGTAACTTAAAGCTCATTCATAATAGCTTTACATACTTCTGAAATTTCAAACAAGTAGTGTATAAACTGGGGCACGTTCCTGTTTACAGAGCGGAAAGATATATCACGTTAACTCGGTTACACACGGTGTTAAAAAATGTTTTCACGTTTAGTTAGCGTATTTTGATGAGGAAAGTAAACCAAAATTAATGTTCTAGACTAGACAGTGCGGCGCCGCCGGTAGCGTGCGCCGCCTAGAGTTCAGGTTATGACGACACATAGATAAAAACATATGAATTGTCGTCCGTCTTCATAATAATTTAATAGTTTAATTTGTCTTTTAACTATTACGAAATGTATAAGATATTAACAGAGTTGATTTTTGACTATTTTGAGTTAATATTCTACATAACTTTTAAGCTGTCTATTTATAGGCTAAGAAAACTTCAATGATATTCAATTTACTATTATAAAACTTTTATTATAAAAATACTGATTACATACAGAAAGCAACTTATTATACCTTAGAGATAATTTTATAAAATTAACAATAACAATTACCAATATCTGTGGAATAGCCTAATATAACGATCCAAAATAGAATAGCAAAATACATAGTGGTTAACGTTAGACAAACAGTTGTATCTTTCACGTCTTAGCTTACAAACGGTGGAAAATAGGTTTACCTTACCCGTTTCTAAAAATGAAGATATACAGATGTCAACTGCACAAAACACCATTGATTTATTCAACCCACTATTGCAATGAATCACTATTGGTCGTCTTGGATACATGCAGCTCCCACTGGGTGACTCTTGGTTGGCCATCCATCGACCACACATCCTTGTCGTCATTACCAACTCCAGAAAGTCAGACTCTACTGCAGAAATATCATGCTCTTGCCATTTGTCAAAAAGAAGATGAGTAACTTTCAGGGAGCCTCCAGCTTCGTGTGTCACATGAAGGTGTGTTATTTGAAAGTTCGATCGTTGCGAATAAGTTTCAAGCGTTTCTATCTTAAGCCTTCCAAATTCCACAGCTGTTCCTTCTACTGGACTCCAGTACTGGTAGCATTGGTTCACTCCATTTTCAACAGGCTTGCATAGCATGATGATGAGCTCGCTCTGATGATCCCATATGGCCCTCCAGAAGGTACTAGTTGTCTTCTCTGAGTGTGCCGAAGAGCATATATATTTTTTCGGGTGTTTGAAGCCATTAATATAGCTCGCGTTTAAGGAGGCCTCGGAGCTTTCGTCTTCTGATATCACCACGCGGTTGTGGTCATAACACGGTGCGTCTTCGAATCCGTTGTTTTTAACGATTTCCAATGCTGGACCCCACGTTTCTTTGATTTTCTTCTTCATGATTTTGTTGTGCTCTTTGCAAAAAATTGTGGTGGCTTTGTCGTCATTAATTAATTTAATAAAATTTTTCAGGCTCAGCGCTTTCGAATTTTCAGCCCCCATTTTAATGTTCAGTGTACTTACTGATGTATGTACAGAAACTTAATGTAATATTACTGTTACTGTGCCTCGATTTATAGTTAGTCTTTTTCCTTATGACTTGACGCATACGAGATTATTTTTGTGGCTTAATTATTGTTATAATCCTATATTCGCTATGAATACGTGACCTACCCGGTTTTACGTCATGGAAAATACCATGGTTGCTAACTGTTACAATATTGTTGCTAACCACTGAAAAACAGTATTTTTAGGTATCTGCGGCTTTTAGGTTTATTAAAACAATTGCACAATGTTAACTAATTTACAGCAACTAGCGAATAGTAGCTTACATAGATTTTATAGTAGTTAACTGAATTAGGATTAGCACAGTGCGCTAATCTAATTAGCCAGCCGAGGTCTCAAGCTTAAGAGAAAGAAAATACCTTCGCCTGTCTACGAATGTCAGTTAAAAAAAAACAGAACAGCGTGTAAGGAAAACTGAATGCTTATCTCGTAGTCTGTTTGTTGTTGTTTATGTTAAGCCGCCACTAGCAAATGATCAAGTAATTCATAAACTTATGATAAGGGAAGCAATAAAAAGCATCGGCATGTCGAGATGTATTAGGTATCGATTAAACGGCCGTTATACATATTTATTTTCTATCATGTAATGAAAGGGCATAACTTACGTTATTTCAGTAAATACAGAATCTAAATATATAGCTAGATAAGTGTTATAATATATATAGATAGATCAGTATTTTATTTATTTTACCTTAAGCTTACCCTTAAATACTATGTATTGTGCTTACGCACTTACCTACAACTTCAATACTTATGTTTGCGTATTCGCAGTACCTACGTTTCAGATCCTTTATTTACCTGAATTACATTCTATTAAGGCCTAATGGATAGACTCAATATAATTTATAATTGATGTCGTTCAATCATAGTAAGAAACAACGATATGCAGTGTAGTTCTATAAGCTTACGTTAGAAAGGTAGAAATAACGGTGAACGTGACCTTCAAAGATTAGTATTCCCGAAAATCATTTTAGTGCGTTCCAACTTTCAAGATGTTATGGAAAGTGAGCATGAGTTCATCAACCGCATATCGTTCGAGGATGAAGGTCTATGGGAAAATAGACCTAGAAAAAGGAGGCGCCAATCGGTCGTCATGAGCACCAGGTTCGACATATTTTCCGCGAATTGTGTGGATGGATACCATGTGAAAAGAAAGTTTATGATAGTCAGCAGCCTAGTAGCTGAAGTTGATTCCTCCAATTTTTGGAGCTTTGTATGGGAGAGTGGTTGTAAAGTGATTGTGAGGTTCGACAAGAAGAAATTAAAAAGTTATAATTGGCTTAGTAATTCACAAGTCTTCGAGTATTTTGTGAGTGAATTTTTCATTTTGAAGAAGATTATTACTGATAAATACTACACGCAGCTTGTGTTATATTTAAGAAACACAATGGAAAGGAAATCAAGGACACTCACGCACTACCAGTACCACGACTTTCCAGATCGCAACGCCCCTTTCAACTCTACTCAGTTTATCTACTTTTTGAAGATAGTAAACAAAGAACAAGGCTACGGCACAATAAGAACAGATTGCAAAAAGCGTGCAGTCAGTCCAATAATGATCCATAGCATAGATTGCTTCGAAAGAGCGGTGTCGGTCTGTGTGTTAGATAACTGTTTGGACCAATTGATAAAGAAGAGTACATATTCATTAACAAGACCTTGCTGCATAGCATATGCACGTTAGATTCAGGAAGGAAAAAATCTAAAGACAGTGACCTCGAAAATATTACTTTCAGAAGTCGCGTTAGGAAATATTGCTCGCTTTTTAAACGCATGTCTGTTCCCTGAGTGTATCGAAAAAGATAGGGTTGGCACCATCGTCAAAATAAGACATTTTAGTGTTAGTGCTTATATAGGTATAAGGCTGGTGTTATAGAATAAATGAGAACTAACATTAAACTATAATGTATAAGCTTTAATTATGTCATAAATTTTTTTTAAGCGACATATGTGTGTAATTCATCCTACCTAAATAATACCATTTAAGTAGTAAGTAGGCTACACTAATCACAATGATTTTACCGCAATGATATTCGCGTGCATCATAAGCACGCAGGAACAAACGGATAACATATAATAGGATCGGTTTCCAGACATGTGTTGAATATATATTTTTTTGCGTCCTTACGCATTTTATAAACACAACTCTTAATGCACCTGACAATCAATTACTATTCTTATATGCAAACATAAATCCTGTATAATTGAATTGGCCTACTGCCAAAGTTAAGGGAGCAACATTTTTATTGTATACGTTTCAACCCTATTTGATAACTCACAGTATTATAAAGCAGTTATATAGTAAACTGTATTGAGACTGCAAGCAGATTCCCTTTTATTGATGTACCAGTTTATTGCTTCATAATATTTAAAACAACTGTCTTATTATATTTAACGAGTTTTCTTTGTACGGAAGATACTTGAAACTCCGAGCAAAAACATTTAGACATCTAAATACATCGCAGATTCGTATTATGATATTAATATTTTTATGGTGGCATCCATCATTGTAAAACGATGTTATCTGTCTCATTGAAAAAGAAATGTAAATATCAAAGGCAAGCTTTCCGAAAACAGTTTTTATGATCGGTATCGAGTTTTCTTTTCCGTACCTCCGTTTTTGTTTACTTAGATGGAGGGTGTTGGAAAAATCTATTTTAAAAAACTCAAGTAAGTTGTCATTTAGGTATTTCAATACAAGTACGCATGGTATGACTGGTGATGTCGGCAATGCCATAAATAGTCAATTGAAACTTATTGCTAACCGCAGAGATTGTGGAAAATTGTGCCAATGGCGTCATGAACAATGTTATCAGCAAACCGCATGAAGAAGTACTTACTGAAAACATGACGAATAATTTATCAAGCTACGGTTTTATAGATCGGTTACTGACGAAAGTAATAGGGTGATTAATTATAATAGAATAGTATTCGCCAGAGGTATGTACAACGAACCTACAGGCCGCTGACGTTACCTACGCGTAGCCGCGCCCTTTGGCGTGACGAAATGACTGCAGAGGTGTGGCTGAATGTTGTCACATCACCGCTAGAGTTTTGAATAGTTGTCAGGGTTTTATAAGTGTGCGTGCGACGATTTTGAGAGCGCGGAGAAACTGAATTAGATGCTAATTTGCTGACCATGTTCAGCAACTTTTTAGGTTTATACTAACAGCATATTCTAGTCAACACATGTTAGTGCATTTCGATATTAGAACGAAAATGTCACGTGAATTTCGTTATCACGTTGCAACACTTGGTTACATCACAAGTTACGCAATCTTATAAATTAACGTAACGCGCAAAATAGACGTTTGGATATTGTTCTATTGCTTCACATGACCAAGTTTTCGTTTGAAAATAAATGTCCTTTTGGAGTAACGGTAATAGATTCGCTGAAAATGATTTTATTGGTAACATTTTTGGGTAAAGTTTTTTTTTTTTAATTTTGAGCTCTAATTCTTTGTAAATTTTAATTTGAAAACTATGCCTATTAACATCGCTCGCTTCGCGTGCTCATTTACAATCTGCCGTACGGCATTTTGACATTTTGCCTGACTCGGCATTGACCGTTTATATACGGACGAATTATTACAATTTGCCTGGCTCGCATTTTACAATCTGCGTACAGAATTATACATTTTGCCTGACCGTTTACATATGGACGAATTATACAATTTGCCTGACCGTATGTAAAATGAATAATCGTACAATTTGCCTGCCACATACATACTACATTATATCCGTACAGATGATCCAACGCCTTTCTAATGGCCCCTCTACACAATGGGCCATCATGGGCTAGCAAAAGGGACAAAGCCATAATTGTTAGAAGTGTGAAGAGTACGTACGACCTTTTCTTTTCTTACATTTTCGTCCCGCAGGCTGGCCCATGATGAGCCACCGTGTAGAGGGGCCATAAGAATTAGATTATGTCACTGGTATCTGGGCACATGTTCCTGAGCCGCCGCGCCTGAATGTATGAAGTGCCCCAAGTCACAGTATTACGATATGGCTTACAGTAGCGCAACGCCTTTGATGTAGCAGTACTAGCCTGTAGCCCGCTTGGGATATTCGCGGAGTTTGCCAGGCTGTGCCCCGCCGCCCGCTGCCCCGCAAGTACCCTTCCGTTGCTCTGCGTAAGTACATTCGTTGCACTACTGTAAGCCGCTATATTGTAGTTGTAACTATGGAAACATAGGCTTGACATTCGCCGTCTCTCCCTCGGCCCCCCTACGATTGCTCTATCTAGACTTCTGTTGCACTACTGTATGGATTCTTTAGACTGTGCTTTTGCTATGAAGTTTGGTATTGGTAACCTTATTAGTGGCTTCTTGTTACTTAATTTTTAACACAATTTTATGAGATCAAACACAGGTAGAATCAAGCTAACGTTTGTTTCGCAATAGCCAAGTATGCTTGAAAACACGGTTGCTAAGTTAGCACAAGTTAGTTGGGGAATATCAGAGTTAGCCTATCCTCTGGTGTTTCATATTTTTCCGGCCATTTTACTAAATATGCGAGCAACACAATATTATACAGACTAGGTACAGTTTTTTTGTATAACGAAGGCTTTCCTTATATTATAATCATGACTATTGCCCCACAGTAAATTGCTGTACCTGAGATGAGATTCTACCAGTGCAAAATAAATAGTACGAAGTTGTTCTAAGGTAATCACATCTCTTAAACTTATGAGGGCGTAACATGCGGAGCTGACTTTACCTCTATTTGACTAAGTTCGCCATTCCAATTTAGAGAGGAGTCAACGTGTATACCGAGAAACTTAACTGACTTCACAAGATCCATCTTAACTCATCTAGTATGATGGTACGGAACCCTATAGGTGTGCGGTTCTGACTCGCACTTAGCGGGTATTTTTGGTGCTAGGATGGCACGCTCGCATAACGATTCTGCAGGTTTATCGTGAATATTATTAATGTTTGGGTAAATTTTATCTATAAGCTCTTCTGCAGTGAAAACAATTGTAGGTACCTACCTTACTCAGTAGGGAGAATTATATTATTATCCATATTCGGGAAATTACCATTTCCTATTTTAAGCGACAGGTCTGAGAACTGTCCGGCAGTAACATCTCCCTACAGATGGACGCTCATATTTTTGGTAAGACTCAGTTTTTTCACTGAAGGCTACAACTGAGACTGCTTCACGCAAACTTTAAGGCGAGGTACCGGTGGAGAAGCGGAGAAACCCTTTTACTAGATTTTATTTTGGGTAAATACTACTAAATATCGGTCTTGCAAAAAATATTGGACATACTTATGGATATTGTCTGAGGAATGTGCTAATATGTTATACGATAGTGTGTACTTTACTCGATCATAAAAAATCCCAAAACAGGTCTAAAACCAATTGTTTATTAATAAAGTTTCTAAATTTGCACATAGTTTTTATATGGAGATATTTCTTTGTAAGTACTACAGAGAATCTGCTAAATTTTAGTTTTTAAATTGAAGTCATAAGAGAAATAACTACGTAAAACATTGAAAAAGTGCAAAAGTGTGGTTATTTTCTTGACTCTTTACACGTAAAGGAAAAAAACAGAGACAACTGTTTTACAAACTCGCGTTCTTCTGGGCACTACTGGTAAAGTCTGCCGGAAATCGCCAGCTAACAATACAGTGACTCCTCCCATTTGAATTTTTTTATCGTATTTCTTAACAGAAAATGAAAATTCCGTAAAAACAATGACAAAAAGTGAAATTAAAATTTAAATCGGCTAAGAAATACGGAAGGTATAAGCATTTCCCACTACTAATTAGACAGAGAGATCCGATATGTAAATGTGACTACATAAAACACAGGTTCCATATAAACTCTGCTACATTCTGTTTCGCTAGAAAGAGATAGAGATAAATCTTTAATAGCTTATCTTATATCTTGTTTATTTTTATAGTCATTAAAATATACTTTCTTTGAATGAGCTTTTATTATAGCAAAAAAAAAAACGTGTCGCACTCGGGGACTGCCGCGGTAAAGCTATTGCATATCATTTTTTATCAACTCATGCAATTATAATTATTTATTTATTTTTTATTAATGCAGTACTTATACACTATTTTTTTATGTTTTACTGTTTTCGTGTGCTCTTTTTGATTAAAAGACCATATAGTCCTAGGGGCGTGGGATGTTTATGTAATAAATTAAAACTAAGAAAGTTACACCAGTAAAATTGACTAAGTCCTTTTAGTACCGCAAATCACTAATAGATGGCACTGTAAGTTTTTAGAACGCGGTAACGTTACGTTACGCTCGGCTACACGGTAGACGGAGTGGGGGTGTTAGGTTTTATTTTCGTTACGGAATTTCTTGATTCGGTCGCCGCGATAAAAGCTATGCAATAGCTTAACAATCATGCATATTCCCCATTATTATTCCTAATATGACAGAATGCCAGCATTACAGAAAAAAAATTACGCATTTCTAAAATTCAGTTCAATATATTTATTTAAAATAGGTGCAAATTACACTTTTTCTGATAGTCATACAATAATAATAACTATGTCATTTGTGAAGAATCAAGAAATAAACAATAATTAGTTAATAACGTCAAAATTCAATCCTTGATATAAACCAGATTATGTCATTAGAACATGAATACAATATGACACTAAAAGTTATACATAAAAATCATTGAAAGCCTTTAACAAGAGTAGGCCAGTTCACACGGGCAGCACCCGGTCACGAGTATAACGCGAGAGTCAGTCATCGCTCCTATCAACCATATTAGAGGGAAAGGAAAGACCCGGCTCCCGATGCGCCACCATCCGCACGAACATTTAAGCGAGCATGGCGACTCGCATAAGTCTGCGTCCTCTAGGGCAGAATCCCAATGTTTGTCGTCCTAATTGAAAAGTTGGTTGGAGGACACCGTTGACAGTCTTCAAGTCATCGAAGGATGATGGACCCCGAAACTTGTGCAGAAGTAAGCGAAGATGGTAACGCTCGGTGTTATTCGGGTGTACCGTGTACACTCTACTTAGAGCGTGTTCTTTTATTATTCCTGGCCAGCCATCTACGGATTTTCCTCTTTTCCTTCTCACAAATTTTTTTTTTGCCATACAAAATATGAAGCCACTTCCGCATATAGAAAGGTTTTAGCAAAATAATATGTTTGACATATATCAATAAATGCTAACAGTGTCGTTTTTGGTGGGCTATTAACTTTGTCGACGATGTTGTCGAAATTAAAAGAGACTCGTTGACCATTTTCAAGATGGACAGCTAAATGTATGACTGCGGGAAACCTTTCATGTATGGATAACCCTAAAATCTTCCAAACTGCCTCCGAAATACTCAAACTACGCCTACTCTCATATAATTTGACCTCGTCCTTTTTGTTTTCTAGCACGAAAGCTGCCTGATCACTGCCCTTATTAATGTACTTACAAATGTACTTCATCGATTTAACAGAATTGAAAATGTCCGTGATATAACCTTATTATAGAGGACCACCCACCTATTGTCTACTTCAATGTCTTAATTTCTGTGTAAAGCCAACGTCGTCGGCTGGAGATCGTCTTCTGCACTGTGGGTAACCATCGTTAACCCGTTAGGGGATTAATTTAATTAAAATACAAAACATGTCTTCCATCAATTCTGTTAAAGAATGTTTATTTAAAATTTGAAGTAGATTGGATCAATAAATTACTTTGTCCCATACAAACTTTGCAACCTTTTTACCCCTTAGGGGTAGAATGTCGGAAAATCCTTTGTCATCGGATGCCTACGTCATACAAAGAACACACCCTCCAAGTTTCAGGTCTCTACGATTAGCGGTTTAGGCTGAGCGTTGATCCGTCAGGCAGTCAGTCAGGACAAAGCATTTTATATGTATAGTTAAACTAGTATTACAGAACCAATAGATTTAACCCAATTTTTGGGAATTCATTCAATCTAGTAGATATCATATATTTGTGGTATGGAGCTGGCAACCTTGCCTGAAAAGGGCTAAGACATTAATCACACGGCTGCGCCAGAAGGAGGGTTATGTTTTTTCGAGTGTATGGATGTATGTTTCTTTATTTATTTTTCACGCCCTGTAGCCTAGGGTTGCCATCCCCAAATTCGTAATACAAGGACATTTCGCAATATAAGAACAATAGTTAATAGCAATTACGAAATGAATATAGGATCAATAAAACTCAACTAATAGCAAAAAATAAGCTACAGCTCCTTCATAAGCTAGATACCTACTGTTTTCTCATTTATCGACAATTTCTTAGAGAAAGTGTCTAAGGCTTTAGAAATCCCTGCGTAATCCCTCTTCAATGTCTATCGCACTCCTACTTGGTATGGATATACTCGATTCTCAAATAAGACAATTAACCCGAAACCCAGGACGCTACTTAAAAACTGTCCAGGACACCCTAAAAGCAGGACACGTCCTGGGAAAACAGGACGCTTGGCAACCCTACTGTAGCCTAAACGGCTTGATGGATTTTGGAGTGCGAGGTGTCTATCTTATCTTATCTTTATAGTGGGGGCTGCAGTTGCACTACTGCAACACATCGACCCAATGGGATCTTTTGTGTCTACCCCTAAAACCTTTGCACCCCAACCTACTCGAAGATGTGCTGTATCAATGCAGCAATTCTGCTGATAGGGAGGTGCTTCTAGTCCTCCGGTTTTGGGTAGCCATCACCAAGGAGGTACATACGCTTGCTAGCTAGGACATCGCAGTGACACAGTAAGTTTTCCATTGCGAATCCCGTGAGTGACATAGGATACATTTTTACCCACTTGCCAAAAAAAGGTTATTTATTTCTTTGGCACGCTCTGGTTGCCTAAACGGCTTGATGGGTTCAGGAGTACGAAGTGTCGTTAGATTTGTCATAATCCCGTGAGTGACACACTCGTAGAATACATTTTTACCCGACTGGTCAAAAATAGGGTTTAAGTTTTTATGTAGTCAGGTTTTTAATTATCCATTAATTCCTAATTATTTGAAAGTAAAGTTTTCGAGTGGCAACCGCGCACCGTAAAACGTAGCGGTTAGCGCAGAACCGGTCGCCGTGGAAATCCTTGGGGGAGGCCTTTGTCCAGCAGTGGACGTCCTTCGGCTGATATGATGATGATGATGAATTATTTGAAGTACCGTTTCTTGTTGCAGCCCCAGACCCTGTTCAACGACAAGGGCAAGTACCCGACCCTGACTCGCATGTCCTACTGCCAGTGTCGTCTGCCGAAGGTGTTCACGAGCGTTTTCGAGCGGTTCGGCTGGGCCCACGTGGCTCTCCTGCTGGACAAGTCTGACTTGTTCTCCTTGACCGTCGGTGAGTATTTAAGCAATCTCCTTATTGAAGTGTTTGGTCCTTTCAAAGAATGAGAAAGTGGCGGCTTAAATTTTGAATCTATATAATATATATATAAGAGAAAGTCGTGTTAGTTACACCATTTATAACTCAAGAACGGCTGGACCGATTTCTCTAATTCTTTTTTTGTTAGGAGAAGGTTTAAGGGTCCCTACCCTTTAACCTTCTCCTAACAAAAAAAGGGTAGTGTAGTGTAGTGTAGTTTAGGGTAGGGTAGGGTAGGGCAGGGTAGGGTAGGGCAGGGTAGGGTAGTGTAGGGTAGGATACGGTAGTGTAAGGTGGAACGAAGTTCGTCGGGACAGCTATCTATATCTATCTTGTAAGTTAAAGTATATTTTTGTAAAATTTATTGACACAATATGATATGTGCTAGCACAGATACGAAAAGTACTTTATAATTTTTTATCTTGATTTAATGTTTTTGATTTTTCAGAAAGAATACTTATGGTAAGTACTAGCTTTTTCCGCGGTCATAAAAACGACTGTCTTTAAGGGTGATTAGTAAATTATGTCGTTTCTCACCTATTCAACCATCTCTACGCAAAAAATCACAACAATCGAGTATTTGTTTAGTTCCCTCAGGAACTGCATCAGATTATGCTATTTTCCCGGGATAAAAAGTAGCCTATGTCCTTCCCCGTGACACAGGCTACCTGCATACCAAATTTCATAAAAATTGGTCAAGGCGTTGAAGCGTGAAAAGGTAACAATCATACAAACCAACACATTTTCACATTTATAATATTATAAGTAAGAAATATTTTTTTAGGGTTCCGTACCCAAAGGGTGAAAACGGGACCCATTACTAAGACTCCGCTGTCCGTCCGTCGTCCATCTGTCACCAGGCTGTAATTCATGAACCGTGATAGCTAGACAGTTGAAATTTTCACAGATGATGTATTTCTGTTGCCGCAATAACAGCAAAACTAAAAATTAGAAAAAGTGAAAGTCTTCATACAAAAGAAGTGTTTTTTAAAACGTTAACAAACTAGCGCCATCCAGTATGATGGTAAGGAACCCTATGTGTGCGGTTCTGACTCACACTTGGCCGTTTTTTTTAAATATAGCTTTTACCATAAAGTATTATCTCTGATTCTGACATGAAATATGGGAAAATGAAAAATAAGTTTTTTTTAATGTTGTCAAATATATTGTAGTACTTACAACAGATTATGTAAAGAAAATATTTCATAAAATTTAAGATTTTAACGGACAATCCATAAATAAAGCCGCCATTTTCTCATCACTTTAGAGTGCCAATATAGTTATGTGACAACCCTAAAATGTATTAAACGAACCTTTATTTATATGGATCTGTTATATCAAACTGTATATTGTCAAGCCATTTGTAGCGAGCAATCATTCAGCGAATTCCGCTAAATGCAACATTCACATATTTAATAAAATTTAAGATTTTAACGGATTATTCATAAATAAAACCGCCATTTTCTCATCGCTTTTGATTTCCAATATAGTTCTGTGACAACCCAAACTCTATCAAACGTACCTTTATTTATATTGATCTGTTATATAAATACTACTGTGTTGTCAATTCATTTGTAGCGAGCAATCATTCAGGGAAGAGTGCCAATATAGTTCTGTGACAACCCTAAAATGTATCAAACGTACCTTTATTTATATGGATCTGTTATATAAATACTACTGTGTTGTCAATTCATTTGTAGCGAGCAATCATTCAGGGAAGAGTGCCAATATAGTTCTGTGACAACCCTAAAATATATCAAACGAACCTTTATTTATATGGATCTGTTATATCAAACTGTATTGTCTAAAATTCAAGATTTTAACGGATTATTCATAAATAAAACCGCCATTTTCTCATCGCTTTTGATTTCCAATATAGTTCTGTGACAACCCAAACTCTATCAAACGTACCTTTATTTATATTGATCTGTTATATAAATCATACTGTACTGTCAATTAATTTGTAGCGAGTAATCATTCAGGGAAGAGTGCCAATATAGTTCTGTGACAACCCTAAAATGTATCAAACGTCCCTTTATTTATATTGATCTGTTATATAAACCATACTGTATTGTCAATTAATTTGTAGCGAGCAATCATTCAGGGAAGAGTGCCAATATAGTTCTGTGACAACCCTAAAATGTATCAAACGTCCCTTTATTTATATTGATCTGTTATATAAATCATTTCACATCAGCTCATATACGTCCCCACCGAGGGGCTCGAGCCTGCCCTGGATTAGGGCGATCGGGCCGTAATCGACCACGCGGGCCCAGTGCGGGTTGGTCGACTTCACACACAACCTTCGAGGTTCTTCGCAGGCGTGTGCAGGTTTCCTCACGATGTTTTCCTTCACCGTATAAGAGCGTCGGATAAACGTACATATGAAATCTAAATTCGAAAACACATTGGTACGTGGCAGGATCGAACCACGACCTCCCGGACAGGAGGTAGCGGCCCTTGCCGATACGC
The DNA here is from genome assembly GCA_947284805.1 of Coleophora flavipennella. Lineage (NCBI taxonomy): Eukaryota > Metazoa > Arthropoda > Insecta > Lepidoptera > Coleophoridae > Coleophora > Coleophora flavipennella. The sequence continues at coordinate 5,619,708 of OX369289.1, read as the reverse complement.
CATCGACGCTATAAATCATATTGTGTTGTCAATTCATTTGTAGCGAGCAATCATTCAGGGAATCCCGCTAAGTGCAACATTCACTGACGATTCTCAGTTTCGTATGAAGAAGAACTGTAAGTGTAAGTAGGTATATACAGGATGGAAAGTAGGGATGGACACACTAGGCATCTGCCAGAAAGAACCCGTACCTAATATTTACTCGTTTTGTTTTCCATCAACTCTTCGATTTTTAATTCACCAAAATCACATAATGAGTACATATATGACGCTGCTAAACTTTGACGTCACGCTTAGGTATTTCTAACATTTTTAGAACAAAATGTCGTTTTTGACAGATGATAAAAAGTAACTCAGATCCCTATTTTTATTTTATTTTTGTCATTTGTCGTTATAGCGGCAGTAGAAATACACACTTTGTGAAATACAGCCCGCTGACAGACAGACGGAAAGCGGAGGCTTACTAATAAGTTTAATAATAGAATCGCTAAACTTAAGTGGCAGTGGGCGGGGCACATAGTTCGTAATGGCCATTGGGACATAAAAGTTCTCGAGTAGCGACCGCTTACCGGAAGACGTAGGTCGGCTGATCTCTCACTAGGTGGACCAAAAACCTAATACAGGCCACTATATGCGGGCAGTGCAGGACCGGTCGCTGTGAAAAACTTTGGGGATGCCTTTGTCCAGCAGTGGACGTCTTTCGGCTGTTATGATGATGATGTTGGTGAAGTTCCTCTTATACTAATAGAATGTGGCGGCATAGATACTCGTATATGGCCATTGGGACATAAAAGTTCTCAAGTAGCGACCGCTTACCGGAAGACGTTGATAGGCAAGCCTCCCACTAGGTGGACCAACAACCTAATAAAGGTCGCGGGTAGCAACTTAATGCGGGCAGTGCAGGACCGGTCACTGTGAAAAACTTTGGGGATGCCTTTGTCCAGCAGTGGACGTCTTTCGGCTGATATGATGATAATGTGGGTGAAGTTTCTCTTAAACATTTCGCTGCAATCTGTATTATCATATCAGCTCATATACGTCCCCACCGAGGGGCTCGAGCCTACCCTGAATTAGGGTGATCGGTCCCTAGTTGACCACGCTGGCCCAGTGCGGGTTGGAACTCTGTATAACTATTGTTATCTTTACAGGTAAAAGCCTTGAGTGGGGTCTGCGCAAGGAAGGCGTCCTGAAGGCGGTGCGCGAGCTTGACGGAAATGAACGGGAGTCTTGTGAGGCGCTTCTGTTGGATGTCAGCATGTATGCCAGAGGTTTGTACATTGTTCATATCAAAGACCTTAAGCAAGAAGATAGATATATAAAAATTTTATATCGCTATAAATATATATATAGCGATATAAATACTAGTGGATGCCCGCAGCTTCGCCCGCGCAGATCCCGATTTTTGCGGTTCCCGTGAGAATTTCCCAAAATCCTTTCTTAGCGGATGCCTACGTCATAACATCTACCTGCATGCCAAATTTCAGGCCGATCCGTCCAGTGGTTTGGGCTGTGCGTTGATAGATCACATGTCAGTCAGTCAGTCAGTCACCTTTGAGTTATATATATTGAGATATAAACATAATTGTAATAAAGAGTTTTAATGCTCAAAAATGCTAAATGCTCAAATGTGAATATAAATACACGTTTCCAAATGTAAAAAAGACGAGCACATAAAATTTTATTGAAGATAAAAGTCGATCCTGGGACCTTGATTCATGGACATTGATCCAAGTTCATCATCAGGTGAACTATAAAATACCATAATGATCTATTGTCACCGGGAATACGGCTTCATAGCAAATTTCAGCTTAATCGAACTTCTGGAAGTCGCACTTTAAAATCATCTGCAAATTTTGAAGCGGGCAACTTACTTACATACGAACATTGCAAGTTAGGTAAAATCTTGAAAACAAAGATATTAAAGTAAGTAATAAAAATAAAAGATAGTTAAAAATTACTAAATAGGTAAATGAAAAAAAAAAAACTGGCCAAGTACGAGTCAGAACCGCACACTTATTGTTCCGTACCATAATACTAGATGGCGCTAGTACAAAGTGTTCCGTACCATCACACTAGATGGCACTAGTTTCTTCATGTTTAAAAAAAAATCGAGCGAGACCTACAGTACTCGCATATGATGTGTAACATGGTGACAAAATACTTTAGGTTAGTTAGATTTGATGACGATATTGTACCTGGGTGGCGGATCTGACAGTAACGAAAAAAACCGACCAAGTGCGAGTCGGACTCTCGTTGTTACACATTTCCGTCCCATGTTACACATTTCCGTCCCATTTCACGAAATCACTCCCACAAATTGCAGGAAAGCGAGAGCAAAGATGTTACACATCAATAACACGTTTTTTTGTATGGAGACCCCTCATTATACATTACTTATTAAGCTTACCAATAATTCCCAGAAGTCCTCCGATCTTTTCACTTTAAGAGATATAAAGTTTTTACAATAATTTGTGGATAAATTTTAATATATACTATTGTATTCCCTATCCAGTACTGTAAAAATCATTATAAAAACCGTTGACTTGCACTTCATTATCAAAATCTGGTATGGACTTTTTTCAAATAGCAATTTTTAAAACCTTTCTATTCTACTAACAGTGACCGGTCTCTCGTTTGAATATTTACTTATTCTGCAGTAATACTTGGCTGTGCTTACGGGAAAGCTAGCCATTACATCGCTATCATCTGACCTCAAACAATAGGGGATCGGACTGCTAGTCATTTGAGGTACTTTTTATGATCTCTCAAAAACGAATTTTTTATCTAAATATGTTTGAAATACCCACAAGTGACGTCATAGATTTTAGCGTCATTGATGAACTTTTTTTGTGAATTTGATCACTTAAAAATTGAAGACGTGATGGAAAAACAAAATAAGTAAGGTTTTTTGCAACTTCAAGAGAAGACCAATTTAGGAAATCATATTTCAGAATTTATTTTTGATGCAGTCCGATCTCCTATTGACAACCTGTTTAATTAAATACCGGAATTACAAAACATTTAATCTATACATTTGGCAGAAGTCTTTGTTGTTCATGTTACATACGTGTCGAAACATTATTCGAGGTCACCACTTAAGGGTTAACTGGAGGGACGAAATCCCATACAAACGTACTTTCGTTTTAATTTCGAAACCATAAAACTCATCGTATTCAAATTTTTTACAAGCATTAAGATGATAAATATCTAGATCTGTAATTAGTTTTGGTTCGAAAATAATAAACAAAAAAAAAAGTTACTTATATTACTCGATTTCGTCGATAAAAAGGGCAAATTTTTTAAGTTGCTATAACTTTTTTTTTGTTTATTATTTTCGAACCAAAACTAATTACAGATCTAGATATTTATCATCTTAATGCTTGTAAAAAATTTGAATACGATGCGTTTTCATCATCATCATCATCATATCAGCCGAAGGAAGTCCACTGCTGGACATAGGCCTCCCCCAAGGATCTCCACGACGACCGGTTCTGCGCTGCCCGCATCCAGCGGCTTCCCGCGACCTTCACCAGGTCATCGGTCCACCGAGTGGGAGGCCTGCCTACACTACGCTTTCCGGTGCGTGGTCGCCACTCGAGAACTTTACTGCCCCAACGGCCATCTGTTCTACGAGCAATGTGCCCCGCCCACTGCCACTTAAGTTTAGCAATTCTGAGAGCTATGTCGGTCACTTTGGTTCTCTTACGGATTTCCTCGTTTCTGATTCGATCACGCAGAGAAACTCCGAGCATAGCACGCTCCATTGCCCTTTGGGTGACCTTGAGCCTTCTTATGAGGCCCATAGTAAGCGATCATGTCTCAGTTCCGTACGTCATCACTGGCAACACACATTGGTCGAAGACCTTGGTCTTAAGACACTGCGGTATCTGGGACGTAAAGATATTGCGAAGCTTCCCTAACGCTGCCCAGCCGAGTTGGATTCGACGATTGATCTCTTTCTCGAAGTTGGACCTACCTAACTGGACTGTTTGTCCCAGGTATACATATTCGGTAACAACTTCGAGTGTAGAGCCTCCAACCTTCAGAGGAGTAGGTATGACACGGACGTTTGACATAATTTTCGTCTTGTCCATGTTCATTCTAAGACCCACTTGTTGAGAAGCTCTACTGAGGCCATCGAGCATTGTGCCTAAGTCGTCCATAGTCTCAGCCATGACCACGATATCGTCAGCGAATCGAAGGTGGGTGATGTACTCGCCGTTGATATTGATGCCGAGTCCACCCCAGTCCAAAAGCTTGAAAACATCTTCCAGGGCGGCGGTGAACAGTTTCGGAGATATAACGTCTCCCTGCCTCACCCCTCGCTGCAGCTGGATAGGTTCCGAGTTTTGATCCTGGAGGCGAACCGACATGGTGGCGTTTTCGTACAAACACTTCAGCACTTCGATATATCGATAGTCAATTTGGCACCTCTGGAGAGACTGTAATACAGCCCAGGTTTCGACCGAATCGAAGGCTTTCTCATAGTCCACGAACGCCAAGCATAGTGGCTGATTGTACTCTTCGGTCTTCTGAATAATCTGCCGCAGCGTATGTATGTGGTCTATGGTACTAAATCCTTTCCGGAAACCGGCTTGTTCCGGAAACGATGCGTTTTATGGTTTCGAAATTAAAACGAAAGTACGTTTGTATGGGATTTCGTCCCTCCAGTTAACCCTTAAGAGCTTTACTCCACTTTTTGTTATGATAAGATAAGATAAGATAAATATCCTTTATGGCACGGCAAATATACAAAAATAAAAAAAACTTATTATCTAGCAAAATACACAATGATATGCAAAAGCGGACTTATCGCTTTAAGCGATTTCTTCCAGCCAACCTTTGGTGAATGGAGGAGACGAGAAAGTGGAACGATAACGAAGTGATTGTTGTATGAAACTCAATGACTACATTATTTTTAATCTGAGGTGATCAGGCATTTTTGTTTTGCGTCTTTTGGTGGAAGACACTGTTACCTGTAAGACAGTTTGTAACACCACTAGTACAGATGTTTTATCTCACGAGCACGGGTTAGGCATACTAGTGTGCGTTAATGTACATGCACATTATATTTGTGTGGGTAAGCTCGGGAGCTTACAATAACGCACACAATAGACACAACTTATAATAGAGCACACGATAGCGCGTGTCGATACGCATTACACACAGAGGTATGACTAACCTGCGCTCATGCATGAGATAAAATATCTGTAATAGGGTTTCCATCTGCTCCTGTAACCACACCTTGAATCAATAAAGATCTTATTTATTTATTTACTAGCTTCTGCCCGCGGCTTCGCCCGCGAGGACATCGTTTTTATGACTGTTGTAGAGGGCTCGCGAGTGTGGACATGACTTTTCTCCATATCCCTCGGTGACTACGTCAGGATACGCTAATTAGTAAATCATCTCATTTCCTGCTGCCTCAACCATCTCTGTGCAAAAAAACACACAATCCATTGTTTCGTTGCGATGTTAAAAAAATTAACCAAAAAAGAGTATAAAAATTTTATCAAGATTGGTCAAGGCGTTGAAGCGTGAAAAGGTAACAAACAAACAAACAAACTCATTTTCACATTTATAGTATTAAAGTAAGCAGGCCCGGACTGGGACTCGAAACCGGCCCGGGCATTTTAGAGACGGTCGGCCCTCCACTCTCAAGAGAAAGGAAAATTACCTTCAAATGTAAATTTTGAATCATATATTTTCAATTATAACAATTAAATAGTTAGTCATTAGTCTTCCGAAGAAGCTTAATAATCTCGGCAACTTTATGTCGTGTCGTCGTCGCTATCTAAGTTCATCAATAGATCTTTTTCTACCGCCATTAACATAAATTATTATTCATTAATATTTAACATAGTTTTATTTTCGTTAAAGATGTCATATATAATTAGTTCCTCAAAACCCATTGTGAACTGGGTCACTCGTCAAAAATGCCCCCGCCCCCCCGGGTCATACCAGCCGCAAAAGAGCCCATGACACACATCGCGTTGTCTTGCATCTTGTTATCCTTTGCAGCAGGTAGGCCCCGGAGCGAGCGTCACAACCCCTCTCACGAAGCCGACGACCCACCTCTTTTATGAAGGCTAAAGCCTCTGATCCCCAGCAGCCTGTAGTTTCACACGCCAACGGCACAAAGCAATAGCTTTCCTTAAGAACTGAGTACTTGTCGTGCTTTTTGCCGCCTGCGAACTCAGCGGCGGCCCCAGCCAACGCCGTCGTACGGCTGAGGTAAGAGGCAGCAAAAGTGTTGACGCACGTAGCGTCCCACAATAGACACTTTCCCTTTTGCCACGGGACCAACTTTAAGCCATCCGGCCTTTTGCCATCCGACCGACAAAGGCCAGGTGGCTCCATCAACGACGGAATATTGGCCGAGACCAGTGCCCTTCGGGCGATGTCATTTAGGGCGTGGTGGCGTGGAAATCTTCCCAAACAGCGACCACAGCTCAGCGCGTGATGGCCTGTTGCCTCTACCTTGGACCCGCAAATGAATTGATGAGGTTGACATACATCGCAGCCCAGGCGGAGAGCAACAGCCACACGCAAAGAGTCGCCGTCGAGAAGGGTTCCCATATGTGGCGAAGGCAAAGCCTGTAACCAAGCGCCGGACTCTGCCCTTGACACCGCCCGGAGTCTAGCCAAGTCCGCGCCCACAGCCGCGCCCACAAGTTGACCGAGCGCATCCTTTATTCCCACCTCATCCCATGCCCGCTGCACAGCAGGAACTTTGGGCACGACTGCGTTTGGGAAGCGAGTAGTCCACTCATCCAGCGCCTCGGCAGCAAAGGGCAGGGCCCTGTCTCCATGGGAAGATAAAATTTCAGAGACAAGATCCGCAACCCCGTGCGCCGAAGCGAGGAATGCCGGAACACCCACATCCCTCACACGTCGCACCCCCAGCCCCCCACACCGTATGGGAAGAGATGCCTGACTCCACTGGTCGTTGCTCAGTGACACATTCAACAGTGTTTCAACTGTATCTTTTAAAGTGGCATCGAAGGTAGCGACGGCATGTGGGTACATCTATGTAGGGGCCGTCCTTAAAAGATACATAACTTTGGGGGCTGCGAAACACAACCTCAACAAAACCAAGGCGACATGCGCGGAGACACTTCTAAGACGGTCCTGGGCGAGGAGAAGGAGACGTCTCCTAGATTCAATGGCATCTGGTATAGCCTCTGGAAATATAGGTGAACCCAGGACACTAAAAGTTCTAGGGGATAGTTCTCTCAACCCGGGGAGAATAGAACTGAAAGAAGAAAAAGAATGATAAGCTGCAGGGCCGCAGAGGAACAACTCGCACTTGGACGTGTTTATCTCCAGACCCAGCTCCCTGAGACGGGGAAGCATCGTGAGCAGGTCTTGTTTCACGTCCTCTGGCTTTCCCCCTAAGGTGCCATCGTCTAAGTACCATATATTAAGCGGTGATTTCAAATTGGAGATCGCTTTATGGATAGCTAGGCTGAAGACAAGTGGACCGAGCGGGTCCCCCTGCTGCGCTTGAACTTGAGAGAGTATCAACGAGTTGTGATAGAAGAGGTTGGAGGGACATAGATAGACTTGGTGAAGAAAGGGATATAATGACGGAATATTTTCCCTCACCTCGCTCAGGAGTACGTCTCTTTCCACACTATTAAACGCATTTCGAACGTCCAATTTAATTACAACTTTAATTTTTCATTAATATTAAAAATTATCACAGGATAAGGTACTCCTCATGCGATTTTTGAAAAATTTTAGGGTAGAAAAAGATCTTTCACAAGCAACTTGACTCATGATAACGTTAGAAGATATTTGAACGCTAGACCAACTAAATTGTAGGCGTTGGTCAATAGATTGTATCGATGCAAAATTTTTAAAGCAGCAGATGGCGCAATTATTGCATGTTATACACGGTAAAAATCTTTGTTCTTCTTGGTTTCCTATTTGTATAGGCATTTCACCGTTGACTTGTTGACCTTCTTCACTTTCATTTTCTTCCATGAATATTTTATATTCTACTAATTCAATGGTTTTAAGTTTATCCCAATGCAGTGCCAAATTTTTCAATTCAATTCGCAAACTTGCACCTGTTGCTGTCTTATCAAATTTCAATAAATGATTACTTAACTCATCTAGTTCACCGGATTTAAGTTTATTATTACCTATGTCAGGGAAACATTTTGGATCTAGACACGAGAAATCGGCGTACAGTTTTCCACTTGTAAGAAAACGACGACCCATGCTTTGCATAACTGTGTCAAAAATAATGTCATGAACACATCAGCTGTTATATTAATGGAATCAGGAGGCTGACTCCTTGAGCGAGTGACGGCCGCCTGTCGGTCGGGACTGCGCGTGTGTTTGTCTTTCCCATGTGGCAGTGAAGGCCGGTAGTGGCAGGCGCCATCTCTTAGAAAAAGCAAGTACTATTATTTTATATCCAAGTATTTAACTTTTTTATTTACCCCTAGAACACAGCCTTCTGATTCCCTTAATATAACAGCTCACTGCTCTATCTGTTGTAATGTCTCTTCATGCAGCTGTCTTAAACTAAAAAGGGTCTCTAATATAAAGTATCTGGGTGTTACGTATTAATAAACTTACGCAAAGAGTTAGGAAACTCACGCCTATATTTAGAAATATTCGATCGGTCGGTAGCTGATAGTAAAATCTTCATGCGGAGGTGTTTACATGGCCAATCTATTACAGATTGAAAGAGCCTGATTGATTCTTAAAGTTGCTACATTTAAAAACTATTATTTGTTATCCCACTGGTATCCTTTACAAAGAGTGCCAAGTACTCACGGTAAGACAATTGTTCATCTATGAAGTAATCTTATTTAGACACTATCTGTCCCAGCGAACTACGTACCGCCTTACATTACAGTATTTACAGTACACTGCCCTACCCTACCCTACCCTACACTACACTACCCTACCCTACACTACACTACCCTACCCTACACTACACTATACTACCCTACACTACACTATCCTACCCTACCCTACACTACACTACCCTACCCTACACTACCCTACCCTACCCTACACTACTCTACCCTACACTACACTACACTACCCTACCCTACCCTACCCTACATAAAAACCTTCTCCTGACAATAACGAACTCGACAAAAAAAGAATTAGCGAAATCGGTCCAGCCGTTCTCGAGTTATGCGCTTACCAACACATTTTGGGATTCATTTTTATATATTTAGACATAAGTCTATTGAATTTAATCTTGACCAACTTAAAACTAGACGAGTAGACATGATCTGTAGACTCCAATACTTTAGGACCACCCGCTGCCGTGCCTTGACAAAACACTGTAATTTGAAAACAAGCGTTTTCCAGAAATCGCAAAAAACATTTTTTTTCGAAAATTACGCATAAATACGTCAAATCTTAACAAATTTGGTTAAAATTTCGATATGTGTTTAATAATAGTACACATAATTTTGCTGTATTAAGAAATAGTTAAAAAGTATATCATTTATTCAATTTATAGCATACAACGTTTTATGTCATGACATAAAGTTCTAGCTAAGTCGAATAATTGTTTTGACAAAACACTGCAACTACAAGTTCCAGTGTTTTGTCACAACAGTTGTTGAAAAAATGTAGGCTATCTTAGTAAAAAAAAGGCAACAGGTTACCAAAATAATGTTTTTTTTATTTAAAAGAAATCAAAGGTACTTAAAAGTCTATTACTCTTACATAAGACAAATCTGGCACATCACTTACTACTAAATCTTCATAAAACTTTCTACGCAATTTCGGCATTGATGCACACAATTTAAGAATTTCTATCTTCTTTACTTCACAAATATCTCTTGTTCTGCCTGTTTCTGAATTTAATCCAAAATACTTCAGTTTTCTTGTAGAAGCTGCTTTATATCATCTTAAGACTTCTTTTTCAAAAATTTTATCTCTGTGTAATTAGTCTCTTCGTCATTACTTACTTTCGCAAAAAGCGAAAGATGACCTCTCTTGAATCTAACAATCTTAAATCTCTGTATATTTAGGTCATTAGGATACTTTATCTTGCTTTTATTTTCAATCATGTACATATCGTGATGTGACAAGACCAGATTGCCAACATTCTTTCTTGACTCCTTTATATTTTCAGTGAAATCGTGGAAATCATAAACTTCTAAACTGCTGTTTAGTTTATTTGTAATGCTGGCACGTACTTGATCTGCAGCCATGTATGTGTAACCAGGCTCTAAGTATTCAATGACTATCCTGTCGATGGTTGTTGAGAGGTCGTTTACTACTTTGACCAGTGCAGAAAAAAACACCATGTTTTTAATTTGGGCATTGCAGTTATCTACAAAAGAGTAGACATGCTTGAGTTCTCTATAATACTTCTAAACTGCTAAAAAAAGTTTATGTAAGCCCTCTTAATGTGTTAAACTTTTCGCCCACTCTCTCCTTCATGCCAAAGAACGCAAACGGCACGTTTGTTTTTTCCAGGCAGAGCAAAAGTTTCATTGAAGAGTACCAGTTTTCTGGAGAAGTAGTTAATTTTTGTTATGAGTTGAGGCATGCAAACATATTTTTTGCATATCAGCTGTAAAATTAACTTTATCGTTAGCATTTTCACAGAGAGTTTCAATTTGGTGAAGATGTTGACGCGATATATTTTTGTTTTTGATATGTTCTGGATAGTTAGCTAGAACACACATCACAATTGCAACTCCTGCAATCATGAGACTCATTGGCACTTTCAGGGTGATTACAAGAATGCTTCCTGCATATATCGCAACTATCTTGGGATGGCAAAGCTGTAGAAAGGTACATTTTCTGACAGATATTATTGAAATATGTCCATGAACATTTGCGTATGTTTTTTTCAATACAATGTTTCAAGTAGTATTTGTGCATATTTGTAAACGTGGTATTCACTGGCAGATAACGTCAATGAGGGGCATGGTCTACGTTGTAGTGTGATTTTTGTGGTCTGTATTTTTCAATAACTTCCACAACAGTGCCTTCATAGCCCTCGGAAAAGGCGTGTTTCGGAGTATAGTGTCTTCTGCGGTATGGTGCTGCAGAAACTGACGAACTTTCATTGTTTGTCTTGCGATTAGCTTTTAAAACAGACTGAACTGCTTCATAATTTGTGTAGCCAATTGTTGCCAAGAAAAACAGCTTACATACATCAACTTCCTTAATTTTAATATTTTTTTTGCACACAAATTCTCGCTTTCTTATTTGGCAAAAAGGAAAACCTTGCAATGTTGTTATGACAAAACACTGCATCCATAGTTACATGACATCAAATAACACCGAGCTTGTTTCGACAAAACACTGTACCTATAGAAACAGTATTTTGTCAAAACCGGCATCTATAGTATTTGATATACAGTGTAAATTGCTATGACTAATTTCCATAATATTAAGACTTTTTCCGTATTTTTTTGATGTCATACCATGAACCTAAGGGCGGAGAATTAAAATATTCGTGTTATCACAAAACACTGTACTTAAAGATACAGTGTTTTGTCATGGCACGGCAGTCTAGCTCAACAACATTTGTGTTTTCTGGTAAATTGTTTGTGTAACAAAATATATAAAATCATGTAGATTAGTGCCCTAAATTCTTACAGATATAAAACTACTATCACTGCTTGGTTGCTGACTCTTAACTACTCTGAAACTGAAACGGAAAAATTCATCCAAACATTATCATAATATATGTTTTTTCTCTCACACACACACACACACACACGCAAGTGCATCTTGACCTTATCATATCTGTGTATTTTTTATTTCTTGTTTATTTTTTTACTCCTACTTCACTTTTCATGTTTTATTCTTGTATACCGAGGGGGGCCTGGTGACCATACTAAAAGATTTACATTTTACTTTAGGAGCCAGTCTCCTACCAACATTATCTTTGTACTTAAATTTTATTTTTCATCGTACTTTGTAAATATGTTTGTGTGAAGAAAATAAATAAATAAATTATAACTACAGATAGAGCCCCTCGAGATAACGTAAATGGAATTAGGTCCTCGACTTGACGATAGAGGACGTTATTCTCATCGATGTTTTTTTAAATAGCAAAAGAAAGTCGACCGCAAATCGGCCACACCGGCCCATTGGGCATCCGGCCCATCGGGCATTTGCCCGGTTTGCCCATATGGCCAATCCGGGCCTGTAAGTAAGGATTACCAGCTAGGGTACCAACCCACACAAAAAGGCTTCGAATGGACCAAACTGTTCCAGAAAACTCCACAACATCCTAGAGTGTTCTGGAATGTTCCACAATGATTTGGGATGTTGTTGGGGAATGCTCTCAAATACTCTAAAATTTTCTGGACTTTTCTAGAAATTTCTAGATACCGAAACTTCCAGTCATTTTATCTTTAAAAGCACGCCCTTCAGGTAAAAACGAGAACCTTCCTCACGGATGGAGGATAGAGGGCTACCATACCATATAACTCAAACTGCTCGGGCAATCGAACTTCTAAACAAACTGCTAACAGGACACTCACATGCCGACATATTTAATGACAGCTGTGAAGTATTTAGTAAATTTGCTGTGTCGTCGTGGAAATCCTTGGGTGAGGCCTTTGTCCAGCAGTGGACGTTTATCGGCTGATATGATGATCGTAACACGCCTCGTTTCTGAGTTTTAGCGGCACGTATATTGAACACTTTCTTTTATGATATATATTGATATTGATTTGTACAGTTTGGAAAACGAAAACGCTACTATGATTGTGTACCTATCTACCAAGGTACATAAAATAATATTTTGATATTTAACTCTTCATGATGTTCTCAGTGCTTTACAGAGTACATTTTATGCCCGTTTATTATTCATGAAGTGTAATCCGTCCTGTTTACATCTTGGCCCTTGGTTAATGAATAATGCTAACTGGACTGACGAAGCTGTTATTAATACGAGCCCTTTATTTGATTAAATTAAAAGATATGTACTTTATGAAAGAGGAAAATCTATAATTTTTAACAAGGTGTAAAAAAATTGGTGTAGGTCCCGTTAACTGGGGCTTCTACTCATCATACTAAACAACTTTAGTTCTATGTATTTGCTGTAATCGCAAAAAAAATTAAATCTTCATACAAATCGATAAGCAGATCGATCAATTTTGTGCATTTTTGTATGGAGCGTGCAACTTTAAAAATTGACTATGAATCTATAATTATAAACAGCGTGTTATAAAATTGGCCTAGGTCCCGTTAACTGGGACTTTCATACTGAACTATTTTTGTTATATGTCTTTGATGAAATCGCAAAAAAAACAAATCGATAGACGGATCGATTAATTTTGTGCATTTTTGTATGGAGCGTGCAACTTTGAGAACTGACTATGGGTCCCTTGGGGAATGTTGTTCAGTATGATTTAGAGAAGCCCCAGTTAACGGGGACCCACATCAATTTTCTTACACCCTGTATAATAAGGAAATAAAAAAACCTCATCAGTTATTTTTCACCATCTATCTATAACCTATTCAATCAATCAATCAATCATTTATTTATAAATTTAAATAAATTTACACGTCACAATTTAAAACATAATATTAGTCAAAAATAAAATATAAAATTATGATTAATTAAAAAATAATTTATCTATTCTACCTTCGTAGTGCTGAGTCACTTGGACCACTTTTTATTAAGGAATTCATTTGTGTCATATAATGCCGCATCAACCAACATTTCCTTTAATTTATTCATAAAGGTCGCGTAGCTAGGGCTGTCTCTCACTCCTTGCGGTAGTTTGTTGTAAACCTTCGGTGCCATTGCTTTTATACACATCTTCGACTTAACTAGTCGGTGCATCGGTAATCGAAGTCGATTTTGGTGCCTAGTATTAAATTGATGCGATTGGCCGACGGTTTCGAACATGTGTATATGTTTCCTAGCGTATTTAGCTAGTTCTTGGATGTACAGACTCGGCATCGTGAGTACTTTGTAGGTTCTAAATAGTTCCCGAGCCGGATGGTCATTTGGAACACCTGCAATTATGCGTATAGCACGTTTTTGTAGTCTGAATACCCGTAGCCTATCTGCAGCATCACCCCACAGGTCAAGGCCGTAGGTAAGTATTGAGCTAAAGTACCCGTAATAAGCTTTCATGACGTTTTCAGTGGTCAAGGTAGGAGTTAGCCTAGACAAGGCGAAGCAGGCGGAGGATAGTCGGCCACAGATGACATCAATATGGTCGGACCACGACAGGCCAGAATCAATCGTAAAGCCCAAGTATTTAGTTTTTTCGACTTGCGGTACATTGAAGCCCTTACATGAAATGTTTAAGGCGTCAGTGTTAGTTTTTCTAAGCTGAAAATGCATTATATTAGTTTTGTCAAGATTTAACATCATACCGTTTGCTGTAAACCAGTCAGATATGTTATTCATTACCAGGGATAACTTACCTTTAAGTCTATCAAAGTTGTCAGCTGCTACTATGATACAAGTATCATCAGCAAACATTACAAATTCACTTTCATCGGTAGCAGCTGTGATGTCATTTACCAATATTAAAAATAGGTTGTTTCCCATCACTGAGCCCTGGGGGACAGCGCTGTCACCCATCACTTCGAGATTCGACCTATGTTCGTGTACCTGTGTGCTCTGTTTGCGATGTCTTAGGAAGGCGGCAACTGTATGAAGGAAGTTTCCCTGTATACCGTACGCGTACAGTTTTTGTAGGAGCAGCGGGTGACTAACCAGTTCGAAGGCGCGCGAAAGGTCGCAGAAGATCGCTGCGACCTGCCGCCCGCCCTCGAGGTGACCAATCACCCGCTCCAGCACGTCGCGAGTCGCGTCTACTGTGGACCGGCCCATTTGGTACGCGTATTGTTGTTTATTCAACAGGTTGTTAGTAGTGAAGAATGACATGAGCCTCTTGCTGAGCATATTTTCAAAGATTTTCGATATTACAGGTATGAGGGATATTGGGCGGAAATTCTTGTACAAGTTCATTTCCCCTTTTCCTTTGTAAATAGGTTGCACTTTTACATTTTTTAAACTATCAGGATAGACACCGGACTGGATGCATCGGTCACATAGCATGCATATCAAGGATAGTACAACTGGTGGTAGGTAGTCCAGTACATACGTTGACATGTCATTGATGTCTTTAGAGTGCTTACGTTTTATACCTCCTACGATTTTCAAAAACTCGCCCAATGAAAACGGTTCATGCGCGTACATCTGGGTAGGTGTACTTTCTAGAAACTTATTCAGGTAGGTGGTCGCTTTAGTAGGGTCAGAGCAGGCTGCCGAACTATCGTTGGCCTCTATGTAGAAGCGGTTGAGCGTAGCAGCGGCGGCACGCGTGCGCTCCGCGGCGTCCGCGCCCGGCGCGCTGCTCACCAGCACGTCCAAGGCGCCGCCGCCGCCGCTCGCCCGCCCGGTCTCCGACGCAATAACTCGCCACATGCCCCGACACATGTCCGATGGATTACATTTTGACAATTGTGAGTTTATGTGACCTTTTCGTGCGATTCGTAGGTCCTGATTGTGCTGAATTTCAAGTTGTAGTAGTTTGTTGGTCAATGCGTCACTATGAATAGAGGAATTATTAGCAAGTGTCATTTTTATATTACGAATTTTACTTCTATTGTAACGAATAGAGTTAGTGACCCAAGTGCTCAGCGAGTGACGTACAGGATATTTTTTTACAGGGAAGTTAATGTCATAAAAATTTTTAATTACGTTAAGTAATAATTGAAATAATCTGTCAGGATTTTCTGATTTGTTAATTAAATTTTCCCAGTCATACAATGTCAAGCTTAGGGTAAAATTATTAATATTACATTGGGTAAATATCCTTTTTAAAATAACATTATTGAATAGTGTCTTTTTGTTTGTAAATTTAATTGTTACAACAATACCCAGGTGGTCAGATACAAACATTTCGCACGGAGCCACCGTCATCACATCCGACGAAGCTATGTTTGTATAGGCGTGGTCCAAACAAGTCTTTGTTTTTTCAGTAATCCTGGTAGGGAACTTAACCAATATCGTCAAGCCAGACTGTTTTAACAGTTCAGCTAAGCGTTTGCTGTTATTACATTTTACTAGTAGATCAATATTAATGTCTCCGGTAATAATAACCTTATAATTTTTTGTACACTGTAATTGCATTAGTTGATCTAATTTAGAAAAGAAAATATCTACATTACCAGTATTATTTAGTTGATTGTTAGGCGGTCTATAGATGCAGATTATGATAGTGTCCAAACCCACACACTCAATAGCACAGGCCTCGAAGTGGCTTTCTTGAGACAGCTGGGCTACCTCCTTGCGCTCGATCGCCAGTAGTGACTCCTTCACGTAGATGCACGCCCCGCCTCCGCCGCGGTTGGACCTGCAGTACTGGGCCACGAGTTTGTAGTTCATAATGTGGACGCTGGCAAGCTGGTCTGACTGCAGGAACAACTCCGTCACGCACAGAACATCCACGTTGTCATGTATCTGAAGTTCGCATTCCAATTTGTGGGTTTTGTTTTTTAGTCGGTTGATGTTCTGATGAAGAACGGTCAGGGTAATGTCCGCGTGTGATTCACGAGGTGGTGCCGGTGATGGAGCTGCCGGCTTTATGAGGTGTTTTGCTTCCTCTGTTAAGGAGAAAGGGCCACCACTCCGTTATTCTCGTGTTTACTGGCCATGCTGCAGCTGTCAGGAACTCAGAGACTATGGTAGTAGGAATACCTATTTTGTAGGAATTATAGGTATCACGTTTGGATTGAATTTGTTCCACTTTATATTCAAAATCATTTCGTATCCCTTTTAGGTGCATTAGGATGTCGTCTTTTGTTGTTTGTTTTGTAAAATAGCACCCATGAAAGAATTTGTAATGTTCGATTCCAGCTAATTTGGTATTGGTTGCAGATCCCATTATTTTTGTTGGGTTTTTCCTAGGCCGACGCCTGTCAACCGTTGTCCATTCGCCGTCGTTGATATTGGTGGTTTCCCGCGGTTTTTCGTCAAATTTGTTTGAGTTTCCCGGTATTGATGGTTTTGACAAACCTGTTATCGGTGTTGAGGTAGAAGCCTGAGAAATATCCTTGTTCCCATTGTCGTTTTGGGGTTTGACGCTCATCAGTTTTGAAGAATTCAAAGTAAAATTTGAAATTAGTTCGTTACGAGGCGGTAGCAGTGATTTCGGTGAGGGGTCATGTTTTGATGGCAGCCGGTTTGGGCGTTTGGTCTGCAATGATTTAATGGTCTCCTTCGCTCTTGCAGCGCTAGCGCGTATAACGCGTGGAGCTGCAGATGCCGGCTCACGGGTGGGAGCGAGACGGGTGCGCGGCGGCGCAGTCGTAGTTACGTTGGTAGGACGGCTGCCGTCCAGCGTCGGGGATCTCTCGCCGTTTTGGGCTATCGTCATTGTTTTTAATTCACGTATTTCGTCAACTATTTCACTAATTTTATCATAAATATCACATATTTTTTGTTCTAATGGTTGTACAATACTTAGAATCGCACTATGAAGCACTTTGGTATCGATTTGCGCCATTTTTCACAGTAGTTCACACGCGCACTGTTGATCGGTTGCCCGACACCGGCTTAAGACTATTAATTAAGACCATTCCAATGAGCCCAAACATGATACCTGTACTGTAAGTTGGTAGAAAGTTGGGGTATCCCGCAGATTCCAGGTGATGCTGCAGCATCAGGTCAAGGTTATCAATATCATGAATTGTCATCGGAACTCAATACTCCGTATACCGTTACGTAGATGCTTAAATAAAGTCGATTTGCTCAGATTTGCACAATATATTGTCACTCGGTTAAACAAAATGCAAGTAATAAATCTATACTGTAATAGCCATTCAGCGCGGAAATGGCGCGATTGTTATTGGCACCTTTGCACTGGGAATGACGAGGAATGGTTTAATTAAAGTAATGTAATGTTATGTTATAGTATTATAATGTTATAGTTTCCTGTTAATAGTAGTTTCTGAAACTGTTGCATAATAAGGGTTCTTAAAATACGAGTGTAAGTTAAAAAAAAGAGCCCTAGGCGAGTTTTTTTATAGCATTACACGAGTGTTTTAAGACCAAATTATGTGCAGTTTCATACACTACTTTATCTAATCTCATACATTGGGATTGAATCAACTAAAATACATAGATCAAAGTTAAGAGTAAGAAAAAAGTACCTACAACAAAACGTGTCATAGCGCTGAATCCCAGCGCATCATCGCGCTTGCACTGAAGCGGACGATGTCACAGACAGGTAAAAACAATGCTTTCACTGATCTCAGACATTTTTAAACAAGAATGAAAATTATCCACGAAATTCAGTATCTACAACAAAATTCAATGAAAAACTAACGCATCACCGCGCATGCGTTAAAGCGGGCGCTGTCACAGACAAGTAAAAATTGGAATGAAAACTTTTTGTATTGCTGTAAAAATGGCGCGAACCGCATGTGCGTTCCAATAAAAAAATATTGATATGGAACTTCGTTGGTGATATTATCTCTTTGGTTTAACTTGTATCGTAATGGAAAAAAAATACATTATAACATTATTTCTCTAACAAAGTAATGTTATAATGTAATTCTTTTTTAAATTACGGTATTGTGTTTATAAAGTATGCCAATATGAACTCGTTTTGAAGTTGATAATGCGAACTTTACGATATGAGAGTAGATAAAATTAGTATTCACAGTTTTAAGTTTATTAATGAAATCGAAAAGAATTTCTCCTTATCATTTACAGATTACACATACAGAATTAAGTAATATTTCAGCGTTTTTAGGGTTCCGAATTCAACAAGGAACCCTTATAGTTTCGCTATGTCTGTCTGTCCGTCTGTCCGGCTTAGCTCCGAGACTATTAGTACTAGAAAACTGGAATTTGTCGTGGGTGTTGTTAATATTATCCAGGCCGATAAAGTGGTACAAAAAATGATTTTTTTGTATACCCCCCCTAAAAGTTAAGGTGGGAGTGATTTTTTTTCTTGACGTTCCCTATTGCGACAATTTGTAGATATAAAATAAAAGTACCTGGCTATGCTCGGAAAAGGCAAAAAAAACACACACATAGAGATTTGTTCGGATCTGGAATCGAACCCATGATCTAAGAGGAGGAATTCCAACGCTTTGACCACTGGAGTATCGATTATATATTCTGTTGCAGTAAAATGCCAAACTTATTGTGCGGAAAAGACGATGTGCGTAAAAATTCGAAAAACGCGTTTTCCCAGAATAACACTTAGCTAGACCAATTTTTCGCCCCAAATGAATGAAATGAAATGAAGTGTTTATTTCGCTTTAAACATGGTAAAAATAAGATGTTAGCTTCTACAATATAAAGTTTCTCATGTTTAGCATATGAGAAGAATGCAAAATTATGTACATATTTTTAATAACATTATTATCATACCAAAATATTTATAGATGTCAAATCCTATTCATTATTATTAATAGTTATATATAAGTACCACTGAAACGTAATGAGAGTCATTGTAACATGAGTGCTAGTTTATGCCACGAAGCGAAGCTGAGTGGCACAATAGATAGCACGAATCTTACAATGGCTTAATGCGTGCAGTGGCATACAATACCTTTCTACGACCATGAAATAAATAAAAATACATTGAAATTATGAAGCAAAAGCCATAAAAGTATTTAAAAAGTTTCATTGTAGTACTATTGTCTCGTTTTGAAATGATCATTGTAAAACGACTTGTAGGATTGAATACTTAATTTTGGAAGCCAAAGCCATTAAATTACTTAAAAAGTTTCATTGTAGTACAGTTGTCTCGTTTTAAAATGATCATTGTAAAACGACTTGTAGAAATGAATACTTAATTTTTGAAGCAAACTCCATAAGAATATTTAAAATAGATTCATTGTAGTACAGTTGTCTCATTTTGAAATGGTCATTGTAAAACGTTGTAAAACGACTTGTAGGAATGAATACTTTTTTGATATGATTTGAGGTTATGTATTAAGCAAATTACCAAATGGGAGATGAAAAAATAAGTACAGTATTAAAATTGTGATATTTTAAAATTAAAATATTTCTTTACAGAATAATAAATCTCTTTATCAACAAGCCATTTATATAATTGTATCTTAAAACACCCCATATAGCAAATTTCTTTAGAAAAGTTCTCGAAATCTCAAAACTAATTATTTCTCGTTAAAAGTATAGGAATAGTACAAATAGCTTTGTGTTCGAATTACTTAACAAATACGAGTATTGCTGAATACATTCATAATCCTATTATAACGAGTAAGTTTATCCGCTAATCCTGAATATTTTCTTCAGAAGAATGGGCCAAAAGGGGTAATTTGGTAACAGATTTATGGTTACTAAAAGCATAGTAAAAGGAAAGAATAGTAGGCTGTCTTCATTCAATGGTACATCGCGCGGTTTGTATGTGTGCTCGCCCCAGTAGGCACGCACCATACGCACGCACACTACAATAAATAGGAATGGTCTATGCCATAGACCATAGACTCTATGGTCTTATGTCATTCCTATTTGTTGTAGAGTACGTGCGTATGGTGCATGCCTACTGGCGCGCACACATTTACAAGCCGCGCGATGTACCATTATGTGAAGACAACATGTAGCGCGGTGCGCTGTTATTCATTCTTCTTTCATCCGATCTTCTTTTCATTCCACCTATTTCTTTTTCACGCCATCTGACAAGTTCATTAAAAAAAAAAAAACTCGATCATCAGCTCTCATTACAATAAATTTAATAAATTCTTACCAAAAGACCCATTACGGGTAAGAGTAATGTATGTTTTTAAACGTTTGTGATTTATATTTAAAATTTCAGTGTTCTAACGTTTTTCTAATTTGTATGTTATTTTCAGGTCTTTTACTACTAATAAAATTATTCGAGTACACACGGCATTTTAAAAGAACCCACTCGTACCTACCTATCTGCCTTGCGACAAACCTATTATTCTTTCCTTTTACTGTGCTAAGAGGCGCAATGTGGGTGGTAAGTACCACAATAAATGACAGACATTACGTTACCCTTTGTGCCCCTTCTTGCAACAACAAACAGCTGTTTAAAAGCCTGTCAGAGCGCTGAGCCGTTGAAATTACACGGGCTGGCTTTCTGTTGGTAAACGTAGAATTTGTTTTTATTTCATTAGGTATTTAGACTTTTGATGAAGATTAGATTTATTTGCCAGAATGCACGTAATTACAGGT
Organism: Coleophora flavipennella; assembly: GCA_947284805.1. Taxonomy (NCBI): domain Eukaryota; kingdom Metazoa; phylum Arthropoda; class Insecta; order Lepidoptera; family Coleophoridae; genus Coleophora; species Coleophora flavipennella. The sequence continues at coordinate 5,598,551 of OX369289.1, read as the reverse complement.
GTTTAAATTTATTATATAAAGTAGGCATCAGCACACTCAACCATAATGGCATGCAAAAGGAAGCGAGGACCATGTGCTACAGATTGCACTAGATCTGCTAAAACAAAAGAAAGGTAGAGGCCGCCCGCCATTAACCTGGTGGTCTAAAATACAAAGAGATCTTAAAGAAGCACATTTGGCTGAAAAGACAATCCAGGATACAGTATCCAGGCGCAGAATAGTGAGGAGACCCGACCCCAAAAAATGGGAAAAGGGCAGGACAAAGAAGAAGATTTAGACTTCTGATAGTTCAAAACAAGTCTACAAAAAAAAACCTTTATGCGCTTATTTTTGAAGTGAAAACTTCTTAAGGCGCGTTGGGCATTTTTCAAGATGGGAAATCTAGGTTGAGTGCCTTCCGCACTCGCCTCTCCTGCCCGGTGAAGTTGTAAAGGCCCCCACGGCCAACAACAAGCTTGTTCGTTCGAAAAAAAATGAGATGGCAAAAACCATTGAACTCGCGACTCTGTAATATAACGTAACCGATAGCGTACCAGGAACACTCGGAGGGTAAAAACTTATAAAACTGTAAAAAGTTATCACTTATGTCAGCACTACCGGAGTGGTTTTTTGATTGCTTCTTTAGAAATAAAAAGCTATTTCGAAAAACCTAAAAACTTTTAGGTACCAGCTTTTATTTGAAAAGAATTTTAATTATTTCGTATTTTTTTAGCAAAAAATAATGCATAAAAATAACTGGACCGCCATCTTTGGGAGTCCACCATGTTGGATTTAGAATGATGGCACTTAGCTAACCATGCATGGTCATCCAAACTAAACGTACATGCAAAATTTAAGCTCAATCGGAAACCGGGAAGTGGGTCAAATTTAACTCGCCAATTTTGAAGCGGACAACTTATTTGTTTAAGCCAAAGCCATAATAATATTAATTAAAAAGTTTCATTGTAGTAACTGAGATAACTGTGTCTCGTTTTGAAATGATCACCGTAAAACGACTTGTAGTAATGAATACTTAATTTTTGTAAACCAAAGCCATAAAAATATTTAAAAAGTTTTTTGTAGTACAGTTGTCTCGTTTTGAAATGATCATTGTAAAACGACTTGTAGGAAATTGGGAAGTAGGTCAAATTTAACTTGCCAATTTTGTAGCGGACAACTTACATACGTACATTGCAAGATAAATAAAAGCTTGTAATAAAGTATAAATCCATAGGCAGGCTATGGACAGATGCCAAGTTTAATGCAAACACTGCAATATTATGGCCGTCTTGGCAGCAGCGATTTTACAGCTGGCTTGACCTGACGCTCTATTGGCTGGAAAAGACCGATCTGACCAGTTGATTCCAAGAACTGTTGCATCATTTATAGGTCTCTTAGAATCTTATAAAAATGGTGGAAAAAATAAATAAATCATAAAAGTATAAATTTAAGTAACTTTTGTTACTGAGACTTCGACACGGTCGCGTAATCGCGTGTCAACTTGTAACCCTTCGTAATAGTAGTTTTTTTCGGTTTTGAAGCAAAAAAAACAATACATTTTTAGATTAAGTAAAGTTCTCAAGTGGCGACCGATCAGATGACGTTACGTAGGCAGGTCTCCCTCTCGGTGGACCGATGACGCCCGCAGGAAGCCGCTGGATAAAGGGCAGCGCAGATTGTGGAAATCCTTGATGGAAATGATGATGATTGATGACACATTTTTTTAAAAGCACAGAACTGATTTCATTTATAATGATGATAATAAGAAGATCATGTTCTCCACGATGACGGCGACACATTGACTCTACCAGTTTATCTGTTTTAATTCGTGACACAGTTGTTACAAATTGTTGAATTACGTACTAACTATAACGCCACTCCACCCAGCTCGCGAAATCCTAGTTCGAATTCCACTCGATACAAAATCCTTACTTTCTACAGAAATTCACTTCTTTGTTACATATTCAAGCTGCACATTGAAATTCCATTAAAGTTCTTTAGAAGATCTTTGTATTTTTCACAGTTCAATTCTTTCAGTCCATTACCCTATCGACAACCAGACAACGCTCAGATGCTTAGGGCCAGTTTACACACCGAGGCGAGACGCGACGTTTAGCTGACAGGCGTTATAGGTATTTGAATCAAATATTGCTGTCTCCCTCCCCCAAACCTCTCCGTATGCAGCAGAAAAGGGAGAACTGCAGCGCAGACCAATAATAGGCAGTAAAATTGACCAAACAGCATTTCGTAGTCCCCTATTTCCTCCTCCAAAACTTAAGCAATAATAATATTTTTTCAAAAATAATTAACAAAAACGCTTAACCTATGCCTCTTTGTTTTCATGGCAATTTTTTCAGTTTTTGGAGGCTCCTACTTCCTATTATAATTAGGATATGGGAAAAAACAAAACATAGGGGCATGGCCATCGTAGATATAGGTTTGATGGAAAAAAAATTAACTCTATTGTCTTTATCCAGGGAGGAAACAGGGGACTACGTTTGTATGGAAAAAACGGCACCCGCGTTTCCTCTTAAGTCCTCTCATCGGGCTCTGAAGATGCACAACAAGAAACCGCATTGGATCGCACCAGGCACCACGCAGGCACCACGCAGGCGCGACGTTCGCCGGCGCGGCGGGCGCCTAGCTACACTTATCGCTGTGTTTCGTTTTTCGGCATGCTTGACACGTATCTAGCACGAATCTAGTTTGGTTTTTCTTTCTAACTTTGTGCAGTAAATAAATTATATTGTATCGCTAACCTTATAATTGGAAACGCTAAGACTTCAATCACAACAGCTAAGTAAAATTTTACCACATTTTTTTGTAAAATTTCCTAGAAAAGTACTAAACCGATTTGGAGTAAATTTCTATGGGACCACCTCAAGACTACTCTTTCGAATAAAAAAAGATTTTTAAAATCGTTCCACAATTGACGGAGAAATTAGTGGATAACAGAAAAAAAATGTGCAATCGAACATAGAACCTCCTCCTTTTTTGATTTCGGTTAAAATGTGCACGCCGCGTCGCGTTTTAGTGTGAACTGACTCTTATAATCTAGATATACACGTTCAGGGTGTACCTACCTACCCATAGCTATTAGTGTTTCTACGGACGGACGGACGGTAGCAAATGTTGCTAAACTTTAGGTAACTTTTAGGTAAGTTTATTAGTTTAGTGGCCAGTTATCGGCATTGATCGATCGTTTTAGGGCTAACTTTGCGGGATTTTCGATAGCAAATATTTGGATTATTAATTATTTGTTACAGCTAAGTGATTTGTTCCTAGAATCACTGAGAGTTGATTAAATTATTATTTTGAAACTTCTTATATTTAAGAGCTACATACAGTAAGTATAGACACTCCCTGCCGCTCTCTAGATTACGACCTCACCCCCTCGTCACCCAGATTGATACAGATTGGTTACAGTTTGGTTGTCGAACGTATAGGATTTCGCCGCCATTTCGTTTGTTTCGTCATTCGTTGTTTGAAATGTTTCTGGCCCGTTGTATAAAGTGTCCAGGGTGTAGTTCAGGTCTTCTCTGTCTGTGGAGCAATCGCCACTTTGCACGGTTCTGTGCCAGTTCCTTGAACTCCTGGTACGACGCGACATCAGCCCGCTCCATTATTTGGTCCTTGTCGGCACCTCTAGACGTACGTTTATTTGATGCTCTTACGGTGAAGGAAAACATCGTGAGGAACACCTGCACACTCCTGCGGAGAAACTCGCAGTTTGTGTGTAAAGTCGGCCAACCCGTATTGGGCCCGCGTGATCGACTAAGGCCCGATCACCCCAATTCAGGGTAGGCTAAAGCCCCTCGGTGGGGACGTATATGAGCTGATATGATTTTTTTTATATTTTTTATTCACTATTGATATTTATACGATGAGGCACCTCTAGATCTTCCGCGTACTTTCTTTCCCTCGATTTTGACTTCCAGTAGTATTTTGAAAAGGGTGTCATGTCGAACCAAATCATTCTTCTTTTCTGGCCCTTTAACAAGTTTAAGGCAACATTGCATGAGTGGCTTCTTCAGTACATGTTTTATTCCATTGACGATTTTCTAAAGCATAAGCAATGTAAATCTGTATTGTATCATTAGGTCATTTGAATTATGAATTTGGAAAGTGTTGATTAATTACTTAGTCTTATTTTATTATTTTGTATTCCTAAACAATATTTGCATGCTTATAATACTAAAGTAGCTAAATAAGTAATTCTAAAACTATTGTAAGACCTTTTATACTTAAGTACCTTATTTAAAGGCAATTAAAGCATTCTATTCTATTCTGGCTTTCTATGGTTTTCAGCAGGCTTCATTTTTCCCCAACCATAATCAACATTTTCGTTGCTCCTTTTCTCTGTCCAGCTAATCTTTTTCATTCATCTCCAGCACCACGTCATTGCAAATGCTTCCAGTTTTTGTCTTTCCTTCTGTGTAAGTGTCCAATTGTCCATGTCTCGCTACCATAAAGTTTTGTAACAATAAGTAAGTCATATGTTGTTAACCTTTACAAAATCCCCTAGTAGTTAGTTGATTGAATAGGTACAGTCGAGTTCATTAATATATTGGCAGGACCAATGGTTCAAAACATTGTAAGCGTCAAATGAATATAAAGTTCTATACAAACACTGGCTCGAGCCCCTCGGTATGAGCTGATATAATAATAATAAAATACAAACATATGTAGATATCAATAAAATATTATCATGTAAATGGTTCATTAGTTGTTTGTATATAACTTTATATTCATTTCGACGCTTTCAATGTTTTGAACCATTGGTCCTGCCAATATATTAATGAACTCGGCTGCACCTACAATTAATGTAGCATGTTATTTGTTTTACGTTTTTACTCGAATCCCTAAGAAGGAGGCTAATGTCTTTTAGGTGTATATATAAAAGCGTCGGTGGCTCAACCGGTAACGACTCGGTCCATCTAACCAGAGGTACCGTGTTCAAATCTGGACGGCCAATGTACCAATGAGTTTTTCAAAAAACTTACGTACATACTTACCGATTGCTTTAACGGTGAAGGAAAACATCGTAAGGAAACCTGCACACGCCTGCGAAGAAACTCGAAGGTTGTGTGTGAAGTCGACCAACCCGCACTGGGCCCGCGTGGTCGACTAAGGCCTAATCGTCCTGATTCAGGGTAGGCTCGAGCCCCTCGGTGGGGACGTATATGAGCTGTAATGATGATGATGATGTAAGGTTGATCGGTTGATCTAAGGTGCCTACGGGGCTATGGTGTTGTTATGGGCTATGTTAACCCAAGGTAACTTGTGTAATTGAAAGCCACATTGGACTTTATGTTTATAAAATAACTACATAACAGTAAGATTTGAAGATAAAACCAACAAATTTTTTAACTTCCAATCCTTAAAATAAGATCCGAAATAAGATTTCAAACACTTATTTCTTTTTCGGGGTAATTGTAACTACTTTAGGCAAATTTAGTGATAAATCACTAACGTTTAGTAAAGTTTAGTATCGGTAAAACAGTGACACTTGGCGCTATTACAGGGGCGGGATTATATGAATAGATAGTTCTTGCATTGTTCTGAAGATGGCGCAAATTGTAATTTTCAACATTAGATTTGTAAAATAAAAACGGATCCTAGAGCCATATTTTTCAGCTTACATTGTAAACTAAAGCCTCTTTGGTTTATTTTACACTTGGAGGTGAAGTTAATTAAACAATCCACGTAACCACGCAAGTATTTAATTAAAACAGGTACTTTTTTGGCCTTTCAGTTTGACACATGTTAGCTTTAAGTTACAATAGCCCCGGTCGACCTTATGTTTGTCTGTTTCATCATGCCCTGTAACCTAAACTGCTTGGTGGATTATGGAGTGCGAGGTGTCGTTAGAATCGTCTTGATCCCGTGAGTAACATAAGATACATTTTCACCCGAGCTGTCCATAAAATTGACCACTTGCAATTTGGGATAATCGCGATATGGACGAACTGCGTAATGAACAAACTGCGATATGGAAAAACTGCGTAATTGACGAACTGATATATGGACAAACTGCGTAATGGATTAAAGAAATACCTGATAGACGAACTGCGTATAAGACCAACGGCTAACAAATCAACAAGAGCAATGTTTTCACCGCGGCATGGTGGTTAAGTCCATTAGCTTCACAACAGGAGGTCACGGGTTCGATTTCCGGCGGAGTATAACTTTGTGATACTAGGTTTGGTTAGCGGTAGGCCCTTTTCTAAACCCGCCTGGCTAGCTACGACCATCTTATCTAAGTCTTCCCGCCAAACATGATTGATTGGAGTACCCGCAGTGAACATTGTAATGTTACTTATAAATTCACGTACTTATAAAGTACCGACTTGTCGTTTTTACCCGACTGTTGAAAAACTGAGCACTAATACTTTACTTCACTCATCAAACTATACAACTGCCAACGCGATCCTATTATTATGCCTCCGCTGTCCGTCCGTCCGTTTGTCTGTCAGCGGGCTGTATTTCATGAATCGTATAGGTAGACATTTGATATTTTCGCAGAGTACGTATTACCATTAATATTTCTTTGTTTTTATTAACAAAGAAATCTTAACCACCTCCATGGCGTAATGGTTAGTCCATTCACTTTAAACCAGGAGGTCGCGGGTTCGATTCCCGGTTGGGTCAACTTGTAAGACTCGGTTTGGTTGGTGGAAGGGCATTTTCTAACCCGCCTGGCTAGCTACCACCATCTTATCTAACCTTGTCGCCAAAAATCTGTGTTAACAGCATTGATGTGTTCCGGCTTGAAGATAAGATAGCCAGTTCCCCATTGCGTTGAAGAATCTTGGTAAACCCGCTTCCATCTTCGGCATCATCGTCACTTACCATCAGGTGAGATAATGCCAAGAGCCTACCAAATGTGAATAAAAAAATTAATAAAAAAATCTAATTAAAGTGGGTCTCCCATACAAAAACAGTGTTTTATAGGTAAAAATTTTGTCACTCGCGTTAGCATTTTTTGTTTGTAATGTAAATAGGTATCATTATTATAGTTGTGTAGAGAGGTGTAGCGTTAAGGATTCCTTGTAGCGCGAGTTCGACTCGCTCTTGGCCGGTTAATTCAAAACGTAAAGGTATTTAAAAGGTACATAGCGTTAAATCTTGTACGATGGTACGGAACCCTTCGTGTGCGAGTCCGACTCGCACTTGGCCGGTTTCTTCATTCACGACCCTATTTTGTGGGGCAACAGGAATTAATCAATACGTTCAGTGTGCTGGGGCAAAGAGGATTTAATCACTACGTTTAGTGTGGGGTATCGTTGAATGATGATTTGATGATGATCGTTGAATAGGTCTTTCCCAAGATCATTCATATCAGCTCATATACGTCCCCACCGGGGGGCTCGAGCCTACCCTGAATTAGAGCGATCGGGCCTCAGTCGACCACGCGGGCCCAGTGCAGTTTGGTCGGCTTCACACACAACTTGCGAGTTTCTTCGCATGCGTGTGCAGGTTTCCTCACGATGTTTTCCTTTACCGTAAGAGCGTCGGATAAACGTACATATGAAATCTAAATTCGAAATCACATTGGTACGTGGCAGGTTCGAACCACGACCTCCCGGACACGTACGTGGTTCGAACCTACACGTACCAATGTGATTTCGAATTTAGATTTCATATGTACGTTCCCAAGATCATTTTTCCAAAAAAATAATACGTTTACTAACAAAAATGTATTGATTTTTGTTAAGAGTTACATGTCCGCATCCTCCAGCTCACAGATATTTCAGGAAATCTGAAAGGCATTGGAAACTTAAGGGCATTTAATTATTTCAAACGGTAAATTATGCAGCCAACTAGGCTTTCTTACTTCAGGCAAAGTATACATGTCACCGATAAATAGCAAGAATCGTAAGTTGATCAGTTTTCTAGTTAGTTGATTAACTGACGAAAAATAACAAACGTTAGTAGAAATGTATTATTTAACGCAGTGCATTTTAGCTAATTGGTCAACTTACAGTACCTGGCAGTAATTTAATAATTTACGATTGTTCCACAAGTAAAATCATCCACTAACGGGCCAATCGTTGCTCAGTGTACTATTTAACGGTATACTATTACCCGTCACATAATACACTGTTCTCTGATTGGTCGAGGGCATTTTATAAGCATTTGGCTAGTGTTTATTCATAGAGTTAACAAACACTTAGATATGTTATTTTAATACCGATGATTAGATGTGAAAGATCATGTATATTTTTTTATATTTTATATTTATTCTTATTTAGCCATACAGTTTTATGACTAATAATAAAAGGAAAAATATTTTAAATAACAAAAGGTACTTGAGCTCAGATATTAATTATCACTTATTAACCTAATAAGTATTATAGTTAGTTTAATCAGTAAGTACAATCAGTCTGAATATCTATTATTTGTACTTATTCGTATTTCACTTGTTTATTACTACATGTTAATGATTTATGGCATCTAGAGTTACACAAAACTTTGGCTTTTTTGCAATTACACCTGTTAGTTAGGTAGTGGCCGGGTGGCGGGCGGGGGTGTAAAAGCAAGCACGTGAGTCGTTTAACCAATCAACGTACACCTCGCCTTCGTCGGATGATCTTACGACAAGGCGCCGTAAATTAATCAATTTACTAAAATACATACGTTAAATAATACATTTTAACTGCTGTTTATTATTTTCCGGGAGTTGATCAACTACCTTGAAAATTGATCAACTTACGAGTCTTGTTATTTTCCGGTGACATACATATTAGTACTAAGATACAGTATGGACACTCCCCGCCGCTCTCTAGATTGCGACCTCACCCTCTTGCCACCCAGATTGATACAGATAGGTTTAAGTTTAATTCTCGATTGTATAGGAGATTTCGCCGTGATTTTCATTTGTTTCGTCATTTGGTTTTAGTAATGTAATTTCTCGCCCGTTGTATGAAGTTTCCGGGGTGTGCTTTAGTTGTAATGTCTGACCAACTTACCCGTGGAGCGTTATTCGATTTTTTTTCGCAAAAAAGCCTTGAGCGTGATGAGTCATCGGATGACGTAATTCAGACAATATTTTTTTAGTTTTTTGTAAATATAGAATTAAGTTATATAATGGTAACTGTTTTAAAGCTTAATAAATTTCCTAGCTATTAATATTATTAAAATTAATACAAATAGCTCACCTGATGAAGATATTTTGTGGTTTTCATCATCATTGCAAAAAAATATTCTTCATCCTTGCACTTTTAGACACTGAATGCACCCACTTATCACCAAATTATTACACTGTTTCATAGGATTTGTAAAAAGTTAAGATTTTCCATACAAAATATTCTATACCAACTGCAAAAATAACTCTGATTTTTAAAATGTAAATTTATTTTTTGAAAATAAAACGGGACCCTACTTTGCGCGTGGTTCGTTCGACACGCATTAGGCAACTTTTTAATAGGTACTGATTATTCTAATACTTTATTTTATTTTATTCACAATTGGTAAACCCTTGACAACATCTCACCTATTACCAGGTTAAATACTTTATGTGCAGTGGTGATCCTGAGCGTTCGCGGCCCTCTGGTACGTGAGTTTCTGCTGGCTGCGCACTCGCTGGGCATGACACGAGGAGAGTGGGCGTTCCTCGACGTCGAGATCTTTCAGGTAAGGAGTTCATACTTTTTTTTAAATTAAAAACTATCTCTTTCCCGCGGCTTCGCCCGCGTGGACATCGTTTTTATGACTGTCTTTAAAGGTGATTAGTAAATTATGTCGATTCCCACTTCCTCAATCATCTCTGTGCAAAAAATCACAACATTCCATTGTTACGTTGCGATGTAAAAGAAATTAACCAAAAAAGAGTATTTTTTAGTTCTCTCAGGAACTGCACCGGATTATGCTATTTTACCGGGATAAAAAGTAGCCTATGTCCTTCCCCGTGACAAAGGCTACCTGCATGCCAAATTTCATCAAGATTGGTTATGGTGTTAAAGCGTGAAAGGGTAACAAACAAACAAATAAACAAAAACCTTTTTTCATTTATAATATTATAGTAAGGATTTCAGTGCGTTTGACTATATCTCACCTGATGGTAAGTGACGATGTAGTCGAGGATGGTACACGCAAACTCAAATAATTCCTATTCACTCTCGCCTTGAAGATCCCCAAATTGTAGAAGTCGGGAAACACAGACGCAGGTAAGGAGTTCCACTCTATCGCTGTCCGCATAATAAATGAGGAAGCGTATCGCTTCGTGCGTATAGGCTGAATATCAACAACAAAGGGGTGGAGCCTCCCCTGCGTCTCGTTGACTGAAGGTGGAATGGAGCTGGGGGAATGAGGTCATGAAGTTCTTGAGCACACTCTCCGAAATGAATTCTTTATTTTATTTTATTTTTATTCACAATTGGTAAACCCTTGACAACATCTCACCTGGTGGTAAGTGACGATGGTGCCGAAGATGGAAGCGGACTTACCAAGATTCCCCAACGCAGTGGGGAACTGGCTATCTTATCATCATGCCGGAACACACCAATGATATGAACATTGATATTTGGCGGCAAGACTTAGATAAGATGGTGGTAGCTAGCCAGGCGGGCTCAGAAAATGCATACCTACCACCAACTAAACCGAGTCTTACAATTGAACCCGCCGGGAATCGAACCTGTGTAAAGCCAGTGAACTTTGCCTCTGGGCTACGGAGGCGGTTAATACGATAATTTGATAGAAAACCGAAAGACAGGCAACTTTGCGGCGATGCTCAAGGCTTTGAAGCTTGTTTTTGACAAGCGCATCGTCGCCAATGAGTCTCCGTAATAACTTTAATATGTTTAGTGCAGGGTAGAGTGAATATAGACAATCTTTAGGTTTACTGTTTACTGTGTCGGTAGAGGTGATCCGTACAATACGGTAGTTGACTGTTAGTATTTTTTTAATCGTCTATCAAAATAAAATGTTGCACAAAGTATTAGAGTCAATTTCGTAAAAGTGTCCATACAGATGACGGCCTAAGCCGATATGTTGAATAAACTTTTTTAGACGAAATTTCGAAAGTTCTTTGCGAAATCCTTACTAAACCTCACTAATATTATAAATGTGAAAATGTGTTTGTTTGTTTATTACCTTTTCACGCTTGAACACCTTAACCAATCTGGATGAAATTTGGCATGCAGGTAGCCTGTGTCACTGGGGCTACTTTTAATCCCGTGAAAATAGCATAGTCCGATGTAGTTCCTGAGGGAGCTGAAAATATACTCTCTTTTTTGGTTAGTTTAACATTACAACGGAACAATGGATTGCTGTGATTTTTCGCACAGAGATGACTGAGGGAGTGGAAAATGATATTATTTACTAAGTAGCATATCCTGAAATGGTTCCCGAGGGATCTGTGAAAAACTCATTTCCTCGCACGCGCACGTCAGCGTCGCAACGGAGCTACGGACTGAAGTGGTTTTTAGTATAGAATTGGTTGAGGAGGTGGGAAGTGACTTCTAATCAGAATAGCCCAATATCGTTCCTGAGAGATCTGAGGAAAACTCATGTCCACGCTCGTGAGCCACTTGCAGCTCGCGCACCACTCACCCTAAAAGGCAGTCATAAAAACGATGTCCATGCGGGCGAAGCTGCGGCCAAAAACTAGTTAATGATAAATTCAATAATTATAATTGTAACTTCTTGTATGTGCATAAACCTTCTCGTGTCTTCATACTTGACATTATTTGTTATGAATCAAATATTTTATTTTGACGTTACTAACTAATAATTATGTTTGTTTGGGCTGTTGCTATCCGGCTCGAAGGACCAAAAAGATGCTTGGGCTGTTGCTACCCAGCACACCTTTATTGCTGGTGAAATGATACAACTGTATTTTTCTTTGTTATTTTCTTGATACTAATTGATATTACACTTATTAAATGAAGTTAGCGTAAACCGCGGACGGCGCGATGTGCGGTCGCAGACCGTACAATGTTGTTTTTAATGTTTATAAAATTTAACATTAGGTAATTTAATTACTATTTTATGACTATCAAAAGGTGTTTAACTAGCACCTACTTTACATAAATGATTTGAAATGGGCAATTTAATGAACAATAAAAAACTGCACGGAGCTGCACAAATGCGAAAAAGAGCGGAAAATAATATAATATAACTATTTTCTACTATAACATAATTATTTTCTACTACAATAGTAGTACTGCACACGCCTGCGCAGAAACTCGAAGGTTGTGTGTGAAGTCGACCAACCCGCACTGGGCCCGTGTGGTCGTCTAAGGCCCGATCGCCCTAATTCAGGGTAGGCTCGAGCCCCTCGGTGAGGACATAATATGAGCTGATGATGACAATAGTAGTGGGAGGCCTTCCTATTCTACGCTTTCCGATGCACGGTCGCCACTAGAGAACTTTACTGCCCCAACGGCCGTCTGTACCACGTTCTTCTCCAAGTGTCGTACTTAAAATTACACAAATCCGAGCTTTCGTTTGAAACAAGAAAACGCGACGCACAAACTAATCAGGATTAGGCAATCCTGAATGTAGGTTAATTAAAAACGATTTTAAATTGAATCTTTTTTTACTTATTTATTTATTTCCTATTCTGAAGATTTACAGCTTAATATTATATTTAACTTACAACCTTAAATGAAAATCGGGTGGGGCTGTGTTGGTTTAACGTGAAACGACTAGTTTTGATTTACCTGACTTTTTAAATATTATTTTTAAAATTTTTTGAATTTTTTTTAACTACCTCCGGTCTCACATTTAGCACTCCGGGCTGCTACCCGGAGCTCTGCCTCCGGCTTCGAGGTTTGTTCCTTGGTTGCTGTGGAGGAAACAGATTCTTTTGTCTCTTCTGTTACAGTTTTTCGTCACTTCCGTTACGGTCCAGGTTTTTGCCTTGGTATCCCTATGTGATTTTAAAGACGTTTTACTTAAAAAAATCATCATCATCATATCAGCCGACGGATGTCCACCTGCTGGCCTTCCCCAAGGGTTTCCATGACGACCGGTTCTGCGCTGCCCGCATCCAGCGGCTTCCCGCGACCTTCACCAGGTCATCGGTCTACCGAGTGGGAGGCTTACATACGCTACGTTTTCCGGTGCGCGGTCACCACTCGAGAACTGTACCGCCCCAACGGCCATCTGCTCTACGAGCCATGTGCCCCGCCCACTGCCACTTAAGTTTAGCAATTCTAAGAGCAAAAAAATTCAACCGGCTACCTATTACAGTTTAAAATCTACCAAACAGAGAGACAGACCAGACAGATGACATAGGCTTATTTACAGAGCCCCGTTACCTGGTACTGACCCTAAAACGTTTTAAATCATAATCATAAAACGCGTGGCAAGTCCGGGCCTGCTAGCGTGGGGCGTGGGTAGTTACATAAATTATAAATAAGCCTATGCCATCTGTCTGGTCTGAGATAGATGGCATAGGCTTATTTTTAGGGTCCCGTTACCTGGTACGGAACTCTAAAACAGTTTATATCATATATAATCATAAATCAGAGAATAAATTCAAGACTCATGTCAAAATGCTTGTGCTCTAGAGGATATTATAAAATAGTAGATTATGTAAATTACAAAGATATATATATCGACATAGCGGGGAGCTGAAGGGAATCCCCGTCCGACATTCTTTTAGCTGCGTGGGCTGATATAGGAAAACCTAGGTCTAGTAGGCTCTCACACAACTTTTATTCATACAAACGGAGTATACACAATTAACTGGCACAGTAATTAACTTAGATGATGCGTAGGACAGTTCCTAGGTTTCGATGCACTGAGACGCGAGACAACACCGCTCTCCTCTGATGTCACGGGCAACTGGACGCGCCCCGCACTGTGCACCGTCACGTAGGCTCCGTCGAAGTACCACTAGAGGGCGCTTGCGCATTTCTAAGAGTCGGTAAAACTGACCGTACCGACACGGCCATCCTGCGGGACACACGTCCCTGTGTGTTATCCTGAAACAAGGATTAATCGCCAGTATCACACGTTCGGCCAATCCTGGCTACTACTACCAAAAGAAAGGACTTTCGTTCGTATTGAACTCTGTATAGTAAAGACTTAAAGCTTATCGACACAGTTTATTTTTAGGGAAAATTAACTTTCAGTAGGTATATAGACAAATTCCAGTTTTAAGCTACTTGAAAAACCTACAGTTCAAATTTCATATGTAAAGTTTACTCTGTGAAACTAATGAAGACAATAGAGTCGTGGATTACAGCATCAATCACTCCAAACAATTAAATTTTACAGCAAAGTGTACTAAGTACGTACTAGTAGTATTTCACTCGACACAATGACGGCCTTAAGCCCAGTAATCAACATGATTACTTATCATAATCATCTGACGCGCATCCTCTCCAGGGATCGCCGAGCCTTCCTGGCTCTACAGTTTCCTCTTGAAACTCTACCTCCGCCAGTGTGACCGCCTACCGCCTACTCACGGACTACGCAAGGCAGACACCGATTTCTCTCGAGCTACGGCTACGGTACACAACTGGTATAGTCACATAAAACCACAATATAAACTGAGTGCTCTACATACTAGTACGACACTACTGATGAACATCAGCTCTCACTTCAATAGCCTCCGCAACACAGTCTTCATCACTACTGTCTACTTCATCCACGACTCTCTGGTCTCCAGGCATCATCCTGAAATACTGAGATCGCGTTTCGAAGCCCAAATGGCCTCGTATTGGCCGTCAGGTGTTATAAAGGCCGTACGCTCGATAGATTCTTGAGAATTTATCGGAATCAAATGAAAGCCGCTCGCGCAGTCGAGCTTTGTAAAATAATTAGCACCGTTAAGACGAGAGATCTGGTCTGAGATCAAGGGCAAAGGATACCAATCTGGTACAGTGTTATTATTTAGTTCTCTATAGTCAATACACATACGGTCTGAACCATCCTGTTTTTTAACTAACAGAGCTGGGCTTGCAAATGGGGAACAACTAGGCCTAATAATATTTGCTTTCAACAACTCGTCAATCTTACGCCGCATTATTTCTCGCTCTTGAGCACTAAGACGGTAAGGGCGTCTTTGCACGGTTTTATTTTGATCAATTAACCTAATTTCTAAATTGCCAGTATTTACACGCGTTTTAGGCATTCCGGATATAAAATATTCAGAGTAACGATCTAAGATTGATAACAGTTCAGGTTGATTTTGTAACAGAATATCCGTGTCAACATTCATAAAATCATTTGACAGTGTTTTAACATTACAACAATTTACAACCGTACTTTTTGTTATTTCGAAATAAGAGGCGGACATACTAACCACAAAGCCTTGATTCAAAATCTCGCGTCCTAACATAATATCACTACGCATATAAACATCCGGCAAAACATGCAACAAAATCTCAACATTGTAATCACTAATTGCAACATTACACAGAATCTGTTGAGTACTGAATACACTCTCCTGTCCGATGCCGGACAATGAAACTGTATTATTAATTCTCTTACCGCTAAACTTTGAGGCAAAACTTTCTTTTATTAGAGAACATTCAGCACCCGAATCAAAATGATAATCAAAACACACACCTTCATTAGATAAGGTTCCGGACGGAGGGTTCACCACGCAGGCATCGACACGCCTCTCGGGGGTTCCCGCGCCGCCGGCGCCGTAATGACCTGCGCGGCCGCCGGCCGCGCCGCAGCCCGCGCCGCCGCCGCTTGGGCAACGCTTTGCGACGTGGCCCGCCGCACCGCACTTAAAGCATACGATCGAGCTAGTTGTGGAGGCAGGATACTGGGGCCCGTTTCGCTTAAAAGGTGTAGGCATAGGTGTTGATTTGATCTTCATGTCTAAGGCCCTTGAACGACATTCTGTTTGCTTGTGTCCAAGTTTGCCGCAGTGAAAACATTTTAGAAAAGGTAAATTCCCGAATTTCCCACGCTTGTCCGGTACAGTTTTCGCTTCCTGAGTATCAGATTTTCGTTTCATAAAGGAGAACGCCTGTAGTTCCTGTTGTAAGCATTGTCGTGTTTTTATGTCCTTTGTAAAAGCAAGGTGTTGCAGCCGGGAATCAAACTTGGATACGTGTGCGAATACAGTAGACACAGCAATCTCTTCTATCGATGTATCTTTCCAATGGTTGGTGAGCGAGGTAATTAGGCGACTCGCGTAGGCAGCTAGGCTTTCACCGTCCTTGGGTTTGTCATTATTCAGGTTAATGAGCGTAGCTACCGCTGTATCATTCCTGATGAATCGCGCAGTGAACAATGTCTTGAACTGGTCCCACGTTATCCCAGGGTAGGATATCTGAGACAACCAGGTTGATGCAGCTCCTTTTAACGCCTTACTTAGCGTGACGATCAGTTGACCTCCGACAGGGGGGTCTTGGTCAAAGCACAAATCCACGGTAGCACACCACGAACGCGGGTCAATATCGGGTTTTTCTGGCTCAAAAGTTGGTATATTCACTTTTACGTGAGCACTGGTCGGTTTGCTTAGCGCTTGAATTAACGATCGAATATTCTCGTTTTGCACTTCAAAAAGACGTTTCCAATCTGAATCACTCTCGGCATTCACTGTCTCGCTATTTTGCTCGTTCGATCCCAATTCTGATATCGACATAGCGGGGAGCTGAAGGGAATCCCCGTCCGACATTCTTTTAGCTGCGTGGGCTGATATAGGAAAACCTAGGTCTAGTAGGCTCTCACACAACTTTTATTCATACAAACGGAGTATACACAATTAACTGGCACAGTAATTAACTTAGATGATGCGTAGGACAGTTCCTAGGTTTCGATGCACTGAGACGCGAGACAACACCGCTCTCCTCTGATGTCACGGGCAACTGGACGCGCCCCGCACTGTGCACCGTCACGTAGGCTCCGTCGAAGTACCACTAGAGGGCGCTTGCGCATTTCTAAGAGTCGGTAAAACTGACCGTACCGACATATATATGTTGGTTCTATTACAAATTCCATTACCTAAGACTGTAATCTGAATCGTGACATTACGTAATAGACAATAAGTTTTGTTTTGACTATTTAAAAGTGTGTAAACACCTATTTAAAATGAATTATTTTGATTTGATTTGATAAAACACGTGAGAAGTCCGGGCCCGCTAGAGTGGGGCGTGGGTAGTTACTATTTTATTCATACCGTATTTATTCTATCCGCCAGTCTGGAATCCCAACTATTAAAATACAGAATAATGGGATTGGTTTCGGCAGGCACTATCAACTTGAATCTACCCTTTTCAGAAGCTAGAACACCCTGTCTGAATGACAATAGCGTGAAATATAAAATCTATATAGACAGCTTTTTTGCCTAAAATTTTGTTATTTCTTAAACAGGGTGTTAGTAAAATTGAGCATATTTTTACCTGACTGCGCCAGAAGGAGGGTTATGTTTTTCGTGTGTATGTATGTAAGTATATTTCTTTGGCATGCCCTGTAGCCTAAACGGATTGATGGATTTTGGAGTACGAGGTGTCGTTAGAGTTGTCTGATCTATTTGAGTGCAATAGGATATATTTTTATCCTACAAGCCAAAACAAGAAGTTATTTATTTTTTTGGTACGCTCTGTAGCCCTAATTGCCATGTGTTGTTAGATTAGTTTTAATCCATTTGATTTCATTTCATTTCATTTCATTTAAAATCAAATCATTGAATGTCATTAATGTTTTTGACAGTTCAGACCTTGACATATGTTCTTGACATATGTCAGTTCACACGGGCGGCACCCGGTCACGAGTATAACGCGAGAGTCAGCCATCGCTCCCCTCAACCATATTAGAGGGAAGGCGGCTCCCGATGCGCCATCATCCTCTCCGAATAAAAAAGTTGTTCAGTTTCATAAGTAAAAGCACTGTTTAAAAAAACTCTATTTTACGTAACACTCTGTATAAAATACATTTACTGCTAAAAATAAATATAGTTTAATAAAACTTAAAAGCGTCGGTGGCTCAACCGGTAACGACTCGGTTCTTCTAACCAGAAGTACCGGGTTCAAATCTGTACGGCCAATGTACCAATGAGTTTTTCAAAAACTTACGTACATACTTACCGATTGCTTTAACGGTGAAGGAAACCATCGTGAGGAAACCTGCACACGCCTGCGATGAAACTCGAAGGTTGTGTGTGAAGTTGACCAACCCGCAATGGGCCCGCGTGGTCGACTAAGGCCCAATCGCCCTAATTCAGGGTAGGCTCTAGCCCCTCGGTGGGGACGTATATGAGCTGACATGATGAAAACTTAAAAATACGCTTTTAAAGCACATCAAACTTAAAAGTGAAAAATAATTCTTAATAAAAGCTAAAAAAAATGAACGAAAAATATTAGTATTATTGTGAAAAAAGCGTGGATTGCTCGATATACGCAAAGTATGGCACAAAAATACTAGTATTTTTCGTTCATTATTGTTTTCAGCTTACGTGAAAAATAATTCTTAATAAAAGCTAAAAAAAAATGAACGAAAAATATTAGTATTATTGTGAAAAAAGCGTGGGTTGCTCGATATACGCAAAGTATGGCACAAAAATACTAGTATTTTTCGTTCATTATTGTTTTCAGCTTACGTGAAAAATAATTCTTAATAAAAGCTAAAAAAAAATGAACGAAAAATATTAGTATTATTGTGAAAAAAGCGTGGGTTGCTCGATATACGCAAAGTATGGCACAAAAATACTAGTATTTTTCGTTCATTATTGTTTTCAGCTTATAATAAGAATTATTTTTCCCTTTTTAGTTTGATGTGCTTTAAAAGCGTGTTTTTTTAAGGGTGTCAATTAAATGGTTAGCATAGTATTGTTATTTCTGTGAGCAGAAAAATATAATCGGTGAGCAGAAATAGCTAATTGGTCAGCAAAAATAGCTAATTGGTCAGCAACTCATGGTCAGCAAACATTTCAAAATCAATCAGCAATTTATGTC
The DNA here is from genome assembly GCA_947284805.1 of Coleophora flavipennella. Lineage (NCBI taxonomy): Eukaryota > Metazoa > Arthropoda > Insecta > Lepidoptera > Coleophoridae > Coleophora > Coleophora flavipennella. The sequence continues at coordinate 5,579,703 of OX369289.1, read as the reverse complement.
ATTCTGGATGGCTGTAATTATTTTAAACATCCCCGTACTACACTCTTCCTACAGTGTTGAGTGGTCGACGGAGCCCCTTCGGGGCTCCTACTTCTGTGTTCTCATGTTAAACCTAACACTACGACTGTGCGGGGAGGCGAGCTTAGCTCGCCTCCCCGCACAGTCTCCGAACCTAACGGTTCCGAGTCGGGGTGCTCCGCAAGTCCGAGCTCGCTTCGCTCGCTCCCGCTTCCATTTAGAACTCCCCGTACCACACTCTTCCTACAGTGTTGAGTTGCTGCTTATAGACATGTTTTTCTGCCGCTCAATCATGAAATCTTGCCGCTCAAGTAGTTATTTTGCGGACTGAATGTTTATTATGCAGTTACATTATATTTATTCCTTTTTTTAAGTGTTTTACAATATTAATTTTTTAATTTTTAGTTCAGGATAATGATATATACTTATGAAATTATTGTATTGTCACTGATTCTTGATAAATATACAAAGTTTGAATTAAATCTTGAAAGTGGGTCAAAATCGAGTGCAAAGGATATACATGTATGTTTGTAACCGTCTCCTTTGCGCTCGATTTTGACCCACTTTAAACGGACAGATTTAATTCAAACTTTGTGCAAAATCGAGTACAAAGGAGTCGGTTAGAAACATTCAAACATACATTTTTTTTCATTTACTATTGGTATGCCATTGGCAACATCTCACCTGATGGTGAGTGATGATGATGCCAAAGATAGAAGCGGGCTTACCAAGATTACCCAACGCAATGGAGAACTGGCTATCTTATCTTCAGCTCGGAACACATCAATGTTCTTAAAATTGATGTTTGGCGGCAAGAATTAGATAAGATGGTGGTAGCTAGCCAGGCGGGCTTAGAAAATGCCCTACCACCAATCAAACCGAGTCTTACTAGTTGAACCCACCGGGAATCGAACCCGCGACCTTCTGGTGTGAAGCGAATGGACTAACCATTACGCCACGGAGGCGGTTATGATAAAGGTTACATACAAACATAAATACATACAGGTGAAGCTAATATAAGCGTGTTAATGATTTTGACTGAATGTCTTTTGATTTGAATTTCCAATGAGGTTTGTAGAACGACTAAGTAAATGTGTTTTTTCCTTACTTTTTGCTTGAGGTCAAATTAAGGCGCGGTTGAGAACACTTGATTACGAACAAACACATTAACATCTGGGACGGCGAAATATTGTGCCCCATTAGCTTAATTTCATGTTCTTCCATCATTCTCAGATAAAATAATTAGGTCAGCGTTTGCGTATAATATTTTTGCACTAGCGAGTTATACGATAAGAGTGGTAACGCGCTGTGAGTGTTACAATACATTCTCAGCCAAAACACACACTTAAGGGTCCCTAGGAATATCCTTGAGGGAGGCCTTTGTCCAGCAGTGGACGTCCTTCGGAACGGAAAATAAAAGAATGAGTGTGAGTGGTTGCGTTAAGGATCTCCAGGAGGCTCGAGTTTCCATACAAATGTAGTTCAGCTTCAATACAAAAATTACAAACCGGATTGAATCCAAACTTTGCAAATATATTGAGTAGACACATATGTTTGTAGTTAATTTTCATCGTAGTAAATTTAAACGAAACGAAAGCTAAAATTAGTTTTGTACTGAAAGTTAAAAACTGCTCTATTTTTCAGTTTTCTATTAGTACATCGAAAACTAATTAGAAACATCGTTTTGTGTCTAATCAATATATTTGCAAAGTTTGGATTCAATACGGCATGTAGTTTTTGTATTAAAGCGGAACTACGTTTGTATGGAAACTCGAGCCTCCTGGAGATCCTTAACGCAACCACTCACACACATACTTTTATTTTCCGTTCCGAAAGACGTCCACTGCTGGACAAAGGCCTCCCTCAAGGATTTCTATGACGACCGGTCCTGCGCTGCCCGCGTCCAGCGGCTTCCCGCGACCTTCACCAGGTTTTCATCACTGTTCTGTATTTTGTTTTTTAATACCTGGATAAGAATAGAATACACAGAGATTCCTAGTGGGGGATCTAGAGAGCTCGTACTTATTTTAACGTATCATTGTAATATGTAGGTACTTATGTATATAACTAATTTATTTGTTACTAGTTTACTGACTCACCCGGTGGTTCAGTGGTCAGGTTCAGCCTGCTAGGCCCAGGTCGTGGGTTTGATACTCTCTCAGGGCAAACATTCGTGAGACGAACACGTTTGTTTGCTTTGTGTCTGGGTGTTTAATATCTATATTATTGTAAATCTTTGAATGCAGTTCAAATTATTCCTCAATGTAACGGAGTAAATTTTGCTATCATTTTTAACACAAAGGCTAATTTATACATTATACCATGTTCGCAAGCCGCAAGCGCAGACCGCGTGCACAGTCGTCGATTACAGTCAAATACACTCGAGAGCGATGAATCCGGGTCACTTAAAGAATCCTAAAAATCTCGGAAGCTAAGAAGGCTAGCTTAATGAAATAAATTGTGTTTAATAGACAATTTAATACTCCTTAAGACGATACAAGAAAAATATTCAATTGCTAAGTGGGCGGAGTCAAGCTTGATCAGGGGGGCGCACCCCCTCACTAGATTACGCGGCCGCTCATTGCGAGTGCTTGCGCAGGAACAGAGCAGCATGGAGTCGCATTTTGATAGTTAGCTTCTCGTGCAAAGGGACGAGAACAATAAGCAAGAAAAAGATGTTTTTGATGACTTAGATATATTTTAATGCTGTCTTTTATTTTTGTGTATTTATTTTTAATTTAATAACTTTATTCGAGTACGGCGCTGTAAAAAGGTTCACTTATACAGAAAATAAAAAAGGGTGTTGACATAAAGAATAAAAAGTTGTAAGTGTATTATAATAGACTTTTATAAGACAAAAAACATTTTAAAAATATATATTAACATGAGCACCGTCTACTGTAGAAAAATAACTGTAACAAAATAAAATAAAAAATGCTTAAAACTAATATTTTGCAAATTTAAACATTCATCTTCACTCTGTTGCACTTCCGGTAAATCAGACTCATTGGCTTTTATTTTTTTATTCCCTATCATATCTATATTTTCTTTGTTTTCTTATATCCGTTTTAAATGAACCGGTTCTCAAATTGGTCTGCCACGTGTAAATCGCGGATCAACCAGATCAGGCAAAAGGCAATCAAAATAAGTTTTTCAAATTGTGCTCAATTTTTTCTCGCCAGAGCTCATCGTCTTTTACAATTGATTCCATTTTGATTTTATTACTGCCATACCTAACTGCTAGTATGCAATTTGGTTTTCTTCAGATATGTTGTTGGCCTTGCACTTAACTATAAACCAGTCGGAATTTGGATTTTTTTATTTGCTTAATCGCTTCCTCTATACCCACTTTGAAAGGAGTCATCGGGCATTATATTTCTATAAATTTCGCTTCTTATTATTCCATCTGGACTAGCGCCCCCAAGAACTGCTGTTCAGCGTCTATCGATAAACCACATAAATTCCCACTATTAAAAGAAATTACAGTGCCTGCACATCTTCCTTGATATGAACGTCTCAATGCGTAGTTAACTATTTAATTTTTTATTGTTTAATTTTTAATTTTATGGAATTTTTATTATTTTTTGTTATAGTGACAATAGAAATACACACTCTGAAAATTTTAAATTTCTACTTACTAAGGTTCATAAAATACAGCCCGCTGACAAATAGACGGACGGACAGCAGGGGCTTAGTAATAGGCTCCCGTTGGCACTCTTTGGGTAGAGAATTCTAAAAATATACATTTAACAACTTCTGCTACTAAGGTGGTTTAATACGTAACTAAGACAAATGCTTCTCTTTCTAACACAAAAGGCAGCGGAACCAGTTTCGCGTTTTGCTTCACCAAGACACCAGTTTTGCTGATAAAAAAGTAAGTATCACGTGCACTAGCGAGCTGTGACGGACAATCAAGAATTAAGCTGGCAAATGAAGGAGAACACACACTAAAATTAAAGAACAGAATCGTTACTCCTAAAATGTTAGAAAGAAAAGCTTTGAGTAGGTAAGTTCGACTTGTATGGCATCTTATAAGTACTAAGACCAAACCCATTGATCATGTATAAATAAAGAACACTTAATTTTTTTTTACATAATCAGTAGGTTTAGTTTTTGAACCAAATGATAGTAAAAAATAACAATTTAAATAAATTGAACCCATCATAAACATTCTCCAACGAAGTCAATGTCGTATCCACTACACTCTGTTCCGCGTCATCTTCAGTGGGAAAATTTTGCAAACCCAATATAATTTGTTTTGCCGGGGATAATATTTTCCAATAGATAAAAAAAAAATATAAAGCATACCTACAGGTAATTTTATATGACGAGGATATTTTATGTGCATAATAGTTTACAAACCACACAGTTTAGTTACCGTTTTTCTTGCATTATCCTTGCTTTTTAACTTTTTATACGTTTCGAGTCCTTTTTTTTATTTTTTTTGTAGCGACTTTTATTAGCCATAGTCCAAATTAATTTAAAAAACACTTATAAAATATATTTATTAGGTCCCAAACCACAAATTCCACTCACGTAATATTCGAATATTCACTATTTTCGGGAGCAACGCAAGCGCAGTCCACACGGTAATAAGATTCACGGTCGACTGAAGAGAAATGCTAAAAGGTGACAGCGCTATTCTTTCTCCACGTGTTGAGAGAGTGCGCACCGCGTCGAACAGTCTTAGAATAAAATGGCGTAAGCGACAATTTGAAAAAATCTCAATTAAGCAAAAACTATTTGTTATTTTAAAAAAATATTTTTAATTTACCTAAACATCGCAATAATCTGGCAGATAACCAAAAATTAGCCATGTACATATTATGGTTCCCAAAAAAAAACGATTTTCGTGTTTTAAACATGGTGTTTTCAAAAATTAAATCTATCGATAAAAGTTTAAGTAATCGTGTTTCTAGTTTTAATTTCACTAGATAACATCTTGAAGATTATTTTATACATACAAATCATACCTCTGACTTGTCTTGTTGCCTAATAAAAACGAATCTCCCGAGAGCAAAAAAATTTATACATCCTCTTAAACGAAGTCATTAAAACTTCTTAGGTCTTGTAAAGTTATGTCATAAAAAATCGAATTTGAAAAAGGGAGACTTTCGAAGATGGAACTACGAAATTACTACATTTTTTATCGCTTTTATTTATTTACACTTATAGTACACCAAAACAATTTTGCTTTTGTTTCTAATCTGTCATTTAAGTGGGTACATAAACCAAGTTGATAGTGTTCAATACTTATTATTCAAGCAGTAATCATGTCGCTTACACCTGAAGAATGCACCAGAATACTCACAAATCTGGAAAACGGCCGGGGTCAGCGCGATACAGCCACGACTGTCGGTGTGTCGCTCTCAACAGTACAAAGAGTTCTCCAACGTTACGAGGAAACTGGCTCTAACCTACGCAGACCAGGAACAGGCAGAACCAGGTGTACCACAGCACGAGAAGATCGATACTTGGTGAACACAATGCTTCGTAATCGCTTTCTCACAGGAACTGAACTTACAAATCAGTTTCGACGCCTCGGAAGAAGTAACCCAAGCGCATGGACAGTAAGGCGACGACTTGCTGAAGCTAACTTGAAACCACTTAGACCTGCAAACGGCCCTAAACTGGAGCGTGGGCATCGTATTTCAAGACTAAGATATGCCCAGAACCACTTAATTTGGAGTATTGGAGATTGGTCAAATGTTATGTTCTGCGACGAATCAAAATTTATGCTCTACAAGCACGATGGAAGACACAGAGTGTATAGAAGACCAGGGGAAAGATTCAAGCAAGCATGCGTTGAAGAAAAAGTAGCCTACGGTGGTGGGTCTGTACATGTGTGGGCCGGAATTTCTTCTGAGAGTCGCACCGAACTGGTTTTCATAGAAAACGGCTCTTTAACTAGCGAAAGATATGTGGAAGAAATCCTCAATAAACACGTTGGTCCATTTATGGTCAATTTGGGTGAGGATGCTATTTTTATGCATGACAATGCCCGGCCTCATACGGGTTGGATTGTGAATGACTACCTTCAAGAGATGAACATTACTCGTATGGAGTGGCCAGCACGCAGCCCGGATATCAACCCGATCGAGCATGCTTGGGACGAGCTAGGGAGATGCGTAAAACAAAGAAGCCCTCCCCCAATCACGCTTCGTGAGCTCAAAATTGCTCTCACAGAGGAATGGGAGAATATTCCCCAAAATCGTATAAGGAACTTGGTGTACAGCATGCCAAACCGCGTAAACACAGTGATGGAAGCACGAGGAGGCAATACGAAGTATTAAAATTCAAGTAAATCGTAATGTTCAAAAATTTCATGTTTCCTATTTTCGTTTTAAGGCGAGATCAGCAGTGTCTATTAAACACAATTTATTTCATGAAGCTAGCCTTCTTAGTTTCCGAGATTTTTAGGATTCTTTAAGTGACCCGGATTCATCGCTCTCGAGTGTATATACGGGGGCGTAGCGGCTAAGGCCGCCGCCTCCTATCCGGGAGGTCGTGGTTCAAATCCTGCCTCGTACCAATGTGATTTCGAATTTAGATTTCATATGTACGTTTATCCGACGCTCTTACGGTGAAGGAAAACATTGTGAGGAAACCTGCACACGCCTGCGGAGAAACTCGCAGGTTGTGTGTGAAGTCGACCAACCCGCACCGGCCTGCGTGGTCAACTAATCGCCCGATCGCCTTAATTCAGGGTAGGCTCGAGCCCCCCGGTGGGGACGTATATGAGTTGATATCATAATGTGCGGGGGTGAAGCTGCGGGCAAAAAAACCTAATAATATTCAGGGACAAATCACACAGTGTCATCTAGCCCCAAACTAGTATTCCCTTAACTAGAGACTGATAGACAAACACATCTGTTCGTCGCACGACTTTTTGCCCTGAGTGGGGATCGAACGCCTTGACCTTTGGCCGAGCAAGCAGAAACTGGCCACTGCACCACCGGGTCAGATAAAATTGACTTTTTAGCTGTTTAGATTTCTTCAAAAGTCTCAAACCTTTTTTTTCGGATTGACTGTAGGTTTCTTAGGAAAAGTTGTAGTTACAGACACGGGAAAGTGAGCGTCGGTGGCGCAACGGTTAGGATAAACGTACATATTATGAAATCGATATTTGATTAGAGGATTCGAACCACGACCTCCCGGACATGCGCTACCTCCTGTCCGGGAGTTCGTGGTTTGAATCCTGCCACGTAGCCATGTGTTTTCCAATTATAATTTCATATGTACGTTTATCCGACGCTCTTGCGGTGAAGGAAAACATTGTGAGGAAACCTGCACACGCATGCGAAGAAACTCACAGGTTGTGTGTGAAGTTGACTAACCCGCACCGGGCCCGCGTGGCTGACTAAGGCCCGATCGCCCTAATTCAGGGTAGGCTCGAGCCCCTCGGTGGAGACGTATATGAGCTGATATGACGATATACAGACACACGAGTAAAAACCTTGTTAAAATACAGGGTACTGATAAAAAAGATAAGATAAGGTAAAATTTATTCCACAAAATAAGAACGCGAATTAATTAAAAATTAAAAACCCGACTCTATAAAAAAACTTAACTTTTTGGCCAGTCAGGTAAACATGTATCACTCACGGGATCAAGACGAACGTAAGAACACTTCGCACTCCAAAATCCATCAAGCCGTTTAGACTACAGAGTGTGCCAAAGAAATATACATACATACATACATACATGCACGCGGAAAGTATAACCCTCCTTCTGGCACAGTCGGCTAATTACACATCATCATCATCATATCAACCGAGGGACCTCGTATATAGGCCTCCACCAAGGACCTTCACGACGACCGGTTCTGCGCTGCCCGCATCCAGCGGCTTCCCGCGGCCTTCACTAGGTCATCGGTCCACCGAGTGGGAGGCCTGCCTACACTTCGCTTTCCGTTGCGTGGTCGCCACTCGAGAACTTTACTACCCCTACGGCCATCTGTTCTACGAGCAATGTGCCCCGCCCACTGCCACTTAAGCTAAGCAATTCTGAGAGTTATGTCGGTTACTACATTACACATAGAAAACATAAATACATAAAAAGCGCCATAAGGCATAAACAATGTATAAACATAGTTTAGTTAAAGTTTATACACACAAACACACACTCACTTTCTATTATGTATGACTATGTTTAATAAGTTTAAATTTAAAATTTTAGTTTTAATCTTTACTGTCGGCTTACCTTAAGGTGCCTTAAGCAAACTCTGGACACTTCATACAACGGACCAGAAATGACATTTCAAAAAAGGAATGATGGAATAAACAAAATGGCGGCGAAATCCTATACGTTCGACAACCAAACATGACCAAACCATAATTGTTTGCACTCACGGCTTCTACAATACAGGCTTAGCCTAGAGTAGGAAACACTGTTCTATATATTAACTTGTATTATATTTATTTTATTGTCCTGCCAAATAAATAAATAAGTAAAAAAAAAGATTTAATTTGGTGTCTATGTAAATAATTAAAAAGCTATCTAACAAGTTTTCTAAGGAAGATTTGTTACGACAGTCATTTTATGTCTAACTTATCTGGGCCATATTCTACATGATGTTCAAGATCTCCAAAATAAAGATTTAAATTGGTTTCTATGTAATCATTAAAAAGCTATCTAACAAGTTTTCTAAGGAAGATTTGTTACGACAGTCATTTTATGTCTAACTTATCTGGGCCATATTCTACATGATGTTCAAGATCTCCAAAATAATTTCAATTAAGTAATTGATGTCTAATTACAACTTTATTAAATCCATGAGATTAATTTGAAACAACTTATAAACAAGTACCAGCCTCGTGCCCCAAATACATTTAGTTATTTAGCAAACTCATCTTCGTTCATCCGTTATCGAAGGACCTTCAATGTTGAACTGTTTTGTTGTAGCTTCATCCGTTATATTAATTCAGCGCACATCCTTTCAGCATTTCCAGAGGTTAGCTGTGGCTGAATAAAGCGTTGACCAGCTGTTGGTGTGAGATTGCGAGCGTTAAGCTCAAAGCTAAGGTTTGGCGTGTGACCTCTAGTATCATTGATGGATTATACTTAATAAAATAATCAGCAATGTTTCGATTCCTAGATCGTTGCTTGTTCACCGCCAGTTGCTGATATGATAACTCGTAAAAAAAATAACAAAATAATATTATTAACTTACATATACTTACAACTTACATATATGACATTAAGATAAGGTAAGATACATACTCTTTATTGTACACGCAAGTAAAAAAAAAACAAATTATAAAAACTTAACTGTAACTAAAGGAGAATCGATTTTCCATACTTAAAAAAAAAGCTGACCAGATTGGCTCCAAACTTTGCAAATATATTGAGTAGACACATATCGATGTTTGAAATTACCTTGCATCGTAGTAAATTTAAACAAAACTAAACGAAGAATTAAATTACTTAGTACTGAAAGTTTAAAACTGCTCTTATTTTTTTCTATTTTATTCGATGTTTAGTACATCGAAAACTAATTAAAAACATCGATTTGTGTCTACTCAATATATTCGCAAAGATTGGATTCAATCCGGCACATAGTTTTTGTATTAAAGCGGAACTACGTTTGTATGGAAACTCGAGCCTCATGGGGACCCTATAATAATAGGTAATATTATATCATTGATAAAGAGCTGGGACCGGTATCAACGGCGCAGCCACCTTGCCGGCTGGCTAGGAGGAGAGAAGTGTTGCAGTGTGTCCGATAGGATATGGCACCTACAGAAGAAAATAAATTAAACTGCTTTTCATGTTTACTTTCGAGCGACGAAGAAGGTAGAAGAAGGTAATGTTATGGAAAAAAATCGAAGTTAAGATTTTAATGGGGATCGATTATTTAACACTAATATTCTAAAAACAAAAAAATAAAAAATGTTTGTGTGAGTGTGTGTGTGTTTACGTCCGTTTGGCTCTTTATTTCTCAAACTACTAGACGAATTTGGGTGAAATTCGGGTAAGGGTAATATTATTTTACATCTCCAATGTATAATATTTTGTCGAAGGATTTAAGCTTTAAGCTGGGTCGCCATTTAAGGGTAGGTGCCATACGAAAAAAAAATCACATAAACGGTTCTAACTATTTTGATAAAACTTTGCAAGTTGTAACTATTATTTATGCACTATCAAGTGGTTTGGTATGCAGTATTCTGGCAAAATTAGTTAAAAGTAGGCCCCCATACAACGGTAATTTTTTGTTTGTGGTTTTCAAGAAACAATCCACTTCTTATAAAATATAAATTTACTAACGTTTTAGTAGTCTTGATGTGTTGTAGACTGTACGTTTTCCCGAGAAAGTATGAGCAGTGATGCTGTACAATATATTAAAGTATTGCATACATAAACAAACCCTTATTGGATCTATTGTATTGAACAATAGGATGGTTGATGGAAGCGATGGCTGACTCTCTCGTTATACTCGTGACCGGGTGCTATCCGTGTGAACTGGCCTACTCTTGTCCAAGGAATTAATGAAATTAAGTGAGTTTTATGTAGGTACATAGCTTTTCGTGTCATGTTGTTTTCATGTTCTAATGACATAATCTGGTTTATATCAAGGATTGAATTTTGCGTTATTAACTAATGATTGTTTATTTCTTGATTTTTCACAAATGATATTATAAATAAATAAATAAATAAATAAATATTCTGGGACAAATCACACATGGTCATCTGGCCCCAAAGTAGGATTCCCTGTGTTATGGGAACCAGAGACTGATATAAATACTTATATACGTTTAAATACATACATATATAGATATTTAACACCCAGACACAGAGCAAACAAATCTGTACATCACACAAATGCTTGCCCTGGGTGGGGATCGAACCCACAACTCTCGGATCAGCAGTCAAGAGCAGGACCACTGAGCCAACGAGTCAGTTATTATTATTTCAGGACTATCAGAAGGAGTGCAATTTTCACCTATCTTACCTAATATCATAAACGTGAAAATGTGTTTGTTTGTTTGTTTGTTACCTTTTCACGCTTCAACGCCTTCTTTATGAAATTTGGCATGCAGGTAGCCTGTGTCACTGGGAAGGACATCCCGGGAAAATAGCATAATCTGATGCAGTTCCTGAGGGAACAGAAAATATACTCTTTTTTGGTTAATTTCTTTATCATCGCAACGGAACAATGGATTGTGTGTTTTTTTGCACAGAGATGGTTAAGGGGGTGGGAAATGACATGATTTACTAATAAGCATATCCTGACATATTTCCCGAGGGATCTGGAGACAATGCGGCTCGCGCACCGCGCACCCTCTAAGACAGCCATAAAAACGATGTCCACGTGGGCGAAGCCGCTGGCAAAAGCTAGTATTGAATATTTTATTTTGAATAAATATCTTGAATCTTGAACGATCTTAAAATACTAAAAATTCTTACTTATATTCTCTTTTCACGAACTATATTTTCAGTTCACGTATCTTCGAAAGCGTCAGCTGTTCACGTATATGGAAATCGGTAAAAACTTGAAGGTTGATTAAATTTTCAGAATTGTAGCGCTCATGAGAAAAACAAGTTTCGAGTCGTGAAAATAAATTTGAAGGTTTAAGGAGAGTGCTGAAATAAAGTGTACGTAAATGGTAAAGTAAATCTATATGTACAGGGTGTAACATAAAGGTGTGGTGATACTTTATGGTGGGCTTATACTCATCAAACTGAGCAACGTTTGTTCTGCAACTTTAGTGAAATCGCGATTTTTTTTTGGATTTTTCATACAAAACCGTTGAATCAGCTGACCGATTTGTACAAAAAAAAAATTGTGATTTCAGCAAAGTTGCAGAACAAAAGTGGTTCAGTTTGATGAGTACAAGCCCAACTTAAAGTATCACCACACCTTTATGTTACACCCTGTATAAAACTCAAAGGTGACTGACTGACATAGTGATCTATCAACGCACAGCCCAAACCACTGGACGGATCGGGCTGAAATTTGGCATGCAGGTAGATGTTATGACTTGGGCATCCGCTTAGAAAGGATTTCGGGAAATTCCCACGGGAACACCAAAAAAAACGGGAACTGCACGGGCGAAGCTGCGAGCACCCCTAGTAAAAGATAAAGCGTCGGTGGGCCCAACCGGTAACGACTCGGTCCTTCTAACCACAGGTACCAGATTCAAATTCGGACGGTACATGTACCAATGAGTTTTTCGAAACTTACGTACATATACTCACCGATTGCTTTAACGGTGAAGGAAAACATCGTGGGGAAACCTGCACACACCTACGAAGAAACTGGAAGGTTGTGTGTGAAGTCGACCAGTCGCACTGGGCCCGCGTGGTCGATTAAGGCCCGGTTGCCCTAATTCAGGGTACTTAGGGGCTCGAGCCCCTCGGTGGGGACGTATAAGAGCTGATATGATGAGGTATATCAGACTAGATGAAAAAATACAAATAATGTGGGTTTGTATGAGAGGTACTTTACCAAGATTTTTTCTGGAATAATGAAGTACTCAGTGTAGTAGGCCTTATAAAAGTATTAATTATTTACAAAGTTTCATTGAAATCATTAAAGCCAATTTTGAGAAAAAAGTAACAAACAACCTGGATTAGTATCGGAGGTACCTTATTCTGATTTTTCTTGGAACAACGGACTACTGCATACTGTCGGCCATATACAGTTATAGTAACATACCGAGTTTTGTCAAAATCTTTAGAGCCATTTTTGAGTAAAAAATAATAAGCGATTTTTTACTACGGTGGCAACCCTAAAAAATCAAAAAAGGAGAAAAAAAAGTCAAGTGTGAAGTGATTTATTTGCATAAAAATATGGTTACAAAAGATCATATAAATGTAAAATTAGAGGTACTCATACTTTACCAGAAAATCTGGCATGCAAAAATTGTATAAAAGTGAAAAGCTAGTAATTTAAGCACAAAAAACAATAAGAATGGCATATTAACATCATAGCAACATTAGTATCATCATCATACAAACAAAAAAACGTCTGGAGATGTAAAATAATATTGCCCTAACTCGAATTTCACCCAAATTCGTCTAGTAGTTTGGGAAATAGAGCGCCAGACTAACGTTAACACACACACACACACACACATTATTGATTTTTTTAATTTTGGACTATTAGTGTATCGATCGATTTTTTCCATAACAATACCTTCTCACTCCTTCGTCGCTTAAAAGTAAAAATGAAAACGAAGCAGTTTCATTTCTTATCTACGTGCCATATCCTATCGGACACGGGCTATCAGCATGTGAAACACTTCTCTCTTCCTAGCCATCCTGCAAGGTGGCTCTTTATCAATCGGTTTTATTTGGAAATACAAGAATAGGCCGTGAAATTTTAAGCCGATTGACAATTTACCGTGATATTATAATCATACTCCATGTCTCTGAGGTTCTCTCTGAGGTAAAACCTAAGATTTACCGAGTGAATGATGGTAAAAGTTCGAAATGAATGATGATCACCAAGTAGTTCGGACTTTACTATTAAGAGTTGGTAAATCTCAGGTTTTACTGTAAAATCATAGGATTTACCGAAGTTCGGGGTTTTACAGTAACATCTCAGTGGCATCAGTACTCAGTGGCGAAGAAACTTTAATAGCGCGTTCTAAATGACAACTGCCGTCACATTACTCCCCTTCAAGATAACGACGTTATAATAGTACTTGTATGTACATTAAGATTTTGGTGCGTTTGACTAAATCTCATCTGATGGAAAGTGACCAGGCAGGCGAACTCAAATAATGCTTCTTCACTCTCACCTTGAAGCTCTCTAAATCGTAAGAATCAGGAAAAATTGACTGAGGGAAGAAGGAACACCTTCGCTGTCCGCTTAATAAATGAGGAAAACTAACGCTTCAAGCGGTTAGCAGAATATAAACAACAAAGGGGTGGCAACCCTCTCTGTGTTCGTTGACCAAATGTACTGTACTGGACCGAGTGCTGTCCGTGTGAACTGGCCTACTCTTGTCAAAGGCATTAATAACATATTCAATAATTTTAATGTCTAATTAAAACTTCTCGTGTCATATTGTTTTCATGTTTTAATGACTGTATTTTTTATATATTAATGATTTTATTTTGTAATTTTTTACTAATGCTTATTTTTATTTTAATATTTTTCACAAATGACATTATTTTGTATATGTAAAGACTATTTTATGACCATTTCAAATAGTGTATATTATATGTACCTATTTTAAATAAAAAATTTGAAATCTTGAAATTGTTAATCGCCTCCGTGGCGTAATGGTTATGTCAACTGTAAATATAATTAATTATTATCAAAAACTATGCACAATAATGTTAATAAACTTAGAATAACTTAATATATGGTTATGTCTATTGACTTTCCCGGCGAAGTGTAACTTGGTATGACTCAGTTTGGTTGGTGGAAGGGCATTTTCGAAGCCCGCCTGGCTAAGCTAAGCTACCACCATCTTACCTAAGTCTTGCTGCCAAGCATCAAGTTTTTTTAAATTTACAATTGGTAAGCCCTTGGCATCATCTCATCTGATGGTAAGTGACGATGATGCCGAAGATGGAAGCGGGCTTACCAAGATTTCCCCAACGCAATGGGGATCTGGCTATGCTTTTAACACTGATGTTTGGCGGCACGACTTAGATTAGATGGTGGTAGCTAGCCAGGCGGGCTATGAAATGCCCTAAGCAGCATTAATGTAGCATTCACGTAGGGAACGAGTGGAACAAGTTACCATAGGCAGTTAAAGTGCTCCATCCGTGAACAGTTTTAAAAACAGACTAGACAAATATTTATAAACTATATAAGTGCAGTGAAATACACGCATCAGCTTATAAGCTGCTAGTGTATATACTATAATAATAATAAGGCGGCTGGATCTCCGAGGCAGACCAATATTATAATATTTTTTTTTATTTTTTTTATTCGCAATTGGTAAACCCTTGACAACATCTCACCTGGTGGTAAGTGACGATGTTGCCGAAGATGGAAGCGGGCTTACCAAGATTCCCCAACGCAATGGGGAACTGGCTATCTTATATTCATGCCGGAATACACCTATGATATCAACATTGATATTTGGCGGCAAGACTTAGATAAGATGGTGGTAGCCAGCTAGGCGGGCTTAGAAAATGCCCTACCACCAACCAAATGCAAAATTTTTTGCAGCAATGCAAAAAGCAGTCCTCCTCGATAATGCCCGGATAGTTCGACGCTTTCTCTTCCCGTCGCACTAAACTCCAGCCGACTGTGCTTCCGCTGGAGGTGCTCCTGCCACTTCCCCTCGTGCCAAGTGAGCAGAGAGGATCTAATTTCATATTCGATAATAATAATAATAATGTGTTCCGGCTTAAAGATAAGATAGCCAGTTCCCCATTGCATTGGGGAATCTTGGTAAGCCCGCTTCTATCTTCGGCATCATTGTCACTTACCATCAGGTGAGATAATTTCAAGGGCTGACCTATAGTGGATTAAACTAATTGAAATCTTGCATAATTATATTCTAAAACTATTTTGTTTCCCAGGGCGGCTATTGGGGCGAGACCGGATGGGCGGCGGGAGACGACCGCGACACTGCAGCCCGGGCAGCCTACGAAGCCCTGCTCCGGGTGTCGCTCAAGCTCCCCACGGGAGACAAGTTCGACGATTTCGCGGACACAGTGAAAACTCGCGCCAGATACCATTACAACTACAGCTTCTCCGACGGCGAGGAGGTATGACAAACGTCAACATAGCAATTTCATCATCGTCATCATCATATCAGCCGAATTCTGGACATAGGCCTCCCCCAAGGAACTCCACGACGACCGGTTCTGCGCTGCCCGCATACGGCGGCTTCCCGCGACCTTCACCAAGTCATCGCTCCACCGTGCGGGAGGCCTTCCTACGCTACGTTTTCCGGTGCGCGGTCGCCACTCGAGAACTTTACTGTTCCAACGGCCATCTGTTCTACGAGCAATGTGCCCCGCCCACTGCCACTTAAGTTTAGCAATTCTGAGAGCTAAGTTACTTTGGTCCTCCTACGGATCTCATTGTTTCTGATTAGATCACGCAGAGAAACTCCAAGCATAGTACGGCTCCATTGCCCTTTGGGTGACCTTAAGCCTTCTTATGAGGCCCTTGCAATTTAATTGTTAATAATTAAATTCAAGTAATTCAATTAATGAGTGATCGAATAAGAAATGAGGAGATCCGCAGGAGAACCAAAGTAACCGACATAGCTCACAGAATCGTTAAACTGAAGTGGCAGTGGGCAGGGCAAATATCTCGTAGAACAGAAAGTAAAGTTCTCGAGTGGCCACCGTGCACCGGAAAAACGTACCGTAGGCAGGCCTCCCACGAGGTGGACCGACACCTGGTGAAGATCGCGGGAAGCCGATGGATGCGAGTAGCGCAGGACCGGTCGTTGTGGAAATCCTTGGGGGAGGCCTCTGTCCAGCAGTGGACGTTTTTCGGCTGATATGATGATGATGATGAATTCAATTCAAAATGAAGTCACAATACTATGTTCCTGTATTGCACTTCGATTTTATTTTGCAACAACTTAGTAGGTATAATTTTGCATTATTATTTTTTGTTTTTATTAATTTAAAAAAAAAATACCACACTGATTCTAGTAAAACTTATTTGGAACCAATGCGGGAGTAACCCTATCGATTAAAAATTTGTAAATCGATTTACAATCTGCGAAGCGGGTAACAAACACATAAAATAAATATACAGTCGAACTGTAAACGACCTCCTTTTTGGAAGTCGCAGTTGGTTGAAAATGTTTTTTATTCAGAAGTTACAAGACTGGTTTTTGAAGTCGTAGTCGGTTGAAATTGTACTTTATTTAGAAGTTACATGAATGGTTTTTGAAGTCGTAGTCGGTTGAAAATGTACTTTATTTAGAAGTTTCATGACTGGTTTTTGGAAATCGTAGTTGGTTGAAAATGTACTTTATTTAGAAGTTATACGACTGTTTTTTGGAAGTCGTAGTCAGTAGTTTGTTTCATGACTTTATTTAGAAGTTACATGACTGGTTTTTGAAGTAATAGTTGGTCGAAAATGTACTTTATTTAGAAGATACATGACTGGTTTTTGGAAGTAGTAGTCGGTTGAAATTGTACTTTATTTAGAAGTTACATGAATGGTTTTTGAAGTCGTAGTCGGTTGAAAATGTACTTTATTTAGAAGTTTCATGACTGGTGTTTGGAAATCGTAGTTGGTTGAAAATGTACTTTATTTAGAAGTTATACGACTGTTTTTTGGAAGTCGTAGTCAGTAGTTTGTTTCATGACTTTATTTTGAAGTTACATGACTGGTTTTTGAAGTAATAGTCGGTCGAAAATGTACTTTATTTAGAAGTTACATGACTGGTTTTTGAAGTCGTAGTCGATCGAAAATGTACTTTATTTAGAAGTTACATGACTGGTTTTTGGAAGTCGTAGTCGTTTGAAATTTTACTTTATTTAGAAGCTACTTGACTGGTTTTTGAAGTCGTAGTCGGATGAAATTGTACTTTATTTAGAAGATACATGACTGGTTTTTGGAAGTAGTAGTCGGTTGAAATTGTACTTTATTTAGAAGTTACATGAATGGTTTTTGAAGTCGTAGTCGGTTGAAAATGTACTTTATTTAGAAGTTTCATGACTGGTTTTTGGAAATCGTAGTTGGTTGAAAATGTACTTTATTTAGAAGTTATACGACTGTTTTTTGGAAGTCGTAGTCAGTAGTTTGTTTCATGACTTTATTTAGAAGTTACATGACTGGTTTTTGAAGTAATAGTCGGTCGAAAATGTACTTTATTTAGAAGTTACATGACTGGTTTTTGAAGTCGTAGTCGATCGAAAATGTACTTTATTTAGAAGTTACATGACTGGTTTTTGGAAGTCGTAGTCGTTTGAAATTTTACTTTATTTAGAAGTTACTTGACTGGTTTTTGAAGTCGTAGTCGGATGAAATTGTACTTTATTTAGAAGTTACATGACTGGTTTTTGGAAGTCTTAGTCAGTGAAATGTACTTTATTTAGAAGTTACATGACTAGTTTTTGAAGTCTTAGTCGGTTGAAAATGCACTTTATTTAGAAGTTTCATGACTGGTTTTTGGAAATCGTAGTTGGTTGAAAATGTTCTTTATTTAGAAGTTATACGACTGTTTTTTGGAAGTCGTAGTCAGTTGAAAATATACTTTATTTAGAAGTTTCATGACTAGTTTTTGGAAGCCGTAGTCGGTTGAAAATGTAATTTATTTAGAAGTTACACGACTGGGTCACCTTTAAAGTACTCTCCTCCCCGACGCACACACTTGTCCCAACAGTGTTTCTACTTTTGGAAACATAGTCATGAGAGTGGAACGCTTCTTCTGTGATGTCCTTCAGTTCCTCTCGGAAGTCTCGGAAAAATTATGTGGACATTTTTTTACGCTCAGGACATAGTCTACTACCGAGTAGCTCCCCCAAGGCTCCACAGTGAACCAGACTTACTACATTGAGGTTCTCAAACGTGTCGTCTTGATGAAAAACATAGTCACGACTCCTCCACATTTCTGGCCTTTTCCGTCGGATAGCGTCCCGAAGACGATTGAGAACTTCAATGTAGTAAGTCTGGTTCACTGCAGAGCTTTGGGGGAGGTACTTGTAGTGGACTACGCCCTATGTAAAAAAAAATCTGTGAAAATCATTATTCCGAGATTTTCAAGATTGAGGCAAAAATGCGACGAAGAAACTAAAGGACATCACAAAAGAAACGTTTCAGGACTGATTATAAAAGTGAAAACACCTTTAGGATAAGTGTTTGTGTCGGTAGGTGAGTACTCCAAAAGGGACTCAGACTACTTCTAAATAGATTACATTTGGTTTTATGACGCCAGTCTTCGTTTTTTTTTTAACAAACTACTAAAATATTAAGTTGGTTGTAGCCGGCATGTCGGTGTAAATTTTCCGTCTGATACCTAAGCCGTTGTCAGCAAAGACAAAAGTGCCAATTAAAAAAAAATCCCTTGAAGTACATACAATAAATTATTTTAAGTCTCGTGCATAAATTGCAGTGTCTCTGTAGCTGAACTAACCTGGTAGTCAGTTTAAAAATAATTAGGGTACTTATTTAACGAACCAAATGGTGCCTCCATGACCCTATTACTAAGCCTCCGCTGTTCGTCCCTCTGTCCATTTTTCAACCCGTTAGCAAGCGGTCAGTATACCATGAACAGACAGTTGAAATTTTTACAGAGTGTGGATTGGCACTATGATGATATTAGTTCATATACGTCCACACCGAGGGGCTCGAGCGTACCTTGAATTACGGCGATCGAGCCTTAGTCGACCACGCGGGCCCATTGCGGGTTGTTTAACTTCACACACAACCTGCAAGTTTATCTGCAGTCGTGTGCAGGTTTCCTCACGATGTTTTCCTTCACCGTAAGAGCGTCGGATAAACGTACATATGAAATCTTAATTCGACGTTTTTTTTTAATTTTCTGCATTGGTATAAAACCCTTCGTGTAAGAGTCCTACTCGCACTTGGCCAATTTTTTTAGCACTGGTCTCTAAAATATGTTTAATTAATTGTCAGTTTCGCACGACTTAAGCTGGCTTTATTAAATGTGTTTACCTAATTATCATATCCACGGAAGCAAACATTAAACGCCTGCCAGTCTTTATGATAAATGTCAACCTTCGTCTTTCATTATGATAAAGGTAGAATGAAAGCTTTTAAAACTTACCTGATAAGGGTGACAATCGCTTGACAGGTGAAAATATGAATGTTAAACGGGAAACATCAAAAAGGTGACATGTATTACATGCCTGTTCGCAACTGAAATAGGACGACATTTTATTCGTATCGGCTTCGGTAGTGAAATTGAATAACGTAACTAATTTAATTATAAATTAAAAACCGGAATGCATAAAAAACATCACCTCTCTTTTTATCATTATCACAGTTATATGTATTAGCTTCACCTGTATGTTTGTAACCGACTCCTTTGCACTCGATTTTGATCCACTTTAAACGGACAGATTTAATTTAAACTTTGTACATTTATCAAGAATCAGTGACAATACAATAATTTCATAAGTTTATCTAATTATCCTGATCCGGATCGCCAGGATTGACTTCTCATCAAACTGAAAATAAAAAAATGAATATAGTTTAAATAAAACTAAACAACACACTTTTAAAGCACATCAAACATTAATAGTTTATTATAAATATGTGACTACACATAATATTTACACTTTGAATAAATAGCATATATATCTATTTATTAAAAGTGCAAAACAATGGACCGAAAACTAAAAACCTTAAAAAATATAATATGATAACTAAAATATATTATTAAAAGGAGTCCCTTTAGGCAAGGTTCCGAAGATACTGGCAGCGTTCCCCCTTTGAATAGCAAGACTAATTCTTTGTCCAAGGTAGCTGCCAGCTATTCGGTCTCCTGTGATGTCGACTAACCTTTTTGCTATTTCCATAAAAAGCCTTGTAGCGCTAGGACCCCACGGACCAAGGGTCTCGACAACGAATGGAACAAAATCATATTCGGAGCCTAGACCCCTGTATTTGCCAGTTTTAGCGTTTTCAGCCGCTTCACAAGCCGCACCAACTCTGTTGTTGGTTCCATGTAGATGGGAAGGGGCCAGCGTGTCTGTACAGGTTGCATCCCATACCAGCACCCGCCCCACCTTCCATGGAATCAAACTCATACCGTCTGGTCTCTTGCCATCGTCTCTTGCAATACCAGTCGGCTCAAGAAGATTTGGCATGTTGACGGTGGCAAGGGACCGGCGTATGATAAGTATATAAGTATGATATCGTTAAGTGCGGCATGTCTTGAGAAGCGGCCTGCACTTTTTTGGCATGACAGCCCGTGATGTCCTAGCTTGTTGACATCACTGCCGCAGGGACATTTATGAGGAGCGCAGACCGGAACCCCAAGCCGTAGACAGGTTGCGATTCGGAGCATGTCAGGCTCAAGAAATGTTTCTGTATTTGACGAAGGGTACGCGTGAAGCCAGTACCCGGCCTCATACCCTCGTACCCACGGCCAAAAGCCTAGCACGCGCCGAACCTGTACTACAGCTCAAAAGATTGTCATACGTCAATTTGCAGTTTATGTCGTCCCAGCTCCTCTGTGAATTTTGAGAAACTGGAAAATTTTGACCTGGGCATGCAATTAAGAAAGCATTTCTAGCTTCTTCTAAGCCAGCAATCTCAAAGTTTGAAAGGGATGCCCTTAAAATTTTACTTATGAGATTTGCTGAACTATGGACAGAAGATAGGAAGGCTGGTAAAGCGACACTGGAAATTTTGCGAAACCCTAAACCACCATAACGGA
Source organism: Coleophora flavipennella (assembly GCA_947284805.1). NCBI lineage: Eukaryota > Metazoa > Arthropoda > Insecta > Lepidoptera > Coleophoridae > Coleophora > Coleophora flavipennella. Next base: position 5,558,398 of record OX369289.1, on the reverse strand, counting down.
TGGGTAGGGATGCTTGTGTCCAAGATTGCTCGTTCAGCTGCATAGTAAGAATCGATTCTAAGCTAATTTTGATTAGATCGTCTACTTGTGTTAAAAGATCTGGGTGAATCCAAAAGGAGCAGCAACGGAGCACATACGTAAATTTTGGGACGAAAAGACAGAATTTTAAGATGCAAAGTGCATAATGTGGACTAATTTCAAGGAGACGGTCAGCAGAATTTTGAAATTAAGTAATTGAATTATCAATATATTCAAAAAAAGATTCAACAAAAATTGGAGAACCTAAAAGGTAAAGGAAATTATTGTTACTATTTTAATATTTGGAGCCAAAATATTAAATTTTTGTTTAACGTCATTTAAATTTAAGTAGCAGTTATTTATAAAAAGTTCGCATTTGCTAAAATTAAGCTCCAAACCAATGCCTTCAAATTTATTTTTGATTAAAAAAAGGTCCGAAAACACAGTATCCACATCACCTCCTAGGGTTTCGTCGTCCAAATACCAAACGTTGAATTTAGAATTTAAATTTTTAAGTATCGGATTTATAGCCAAACTAAAAATTGCAGGCCCAAGGGCCTGTTGACAACCTACTTCCGAGGACAGTTCATTAGAATGATATAACAATTTTGTTGGTTCAGCGTAACTGAGAAGAAGATAATTGTATGTTTCCGATATATGTTGTTTTATTTCCGTCAGCAGGGTATCCCTATTTACCGAATTGAATGCATTTTTGACATCAATTTTGAGCAACACGTCAGACTGTCCGTAAGTAAGGAAAGATCGTACGGAATGGACGGCTGCTTCACCCTCTCCTTTTACACCGAAGCTTAACTGTACGGGTTTAAATTCCGAATTTAATTTTGGTAAAATATGTCGAACAGCAATTTTGGAGGCCAACAGCAATTGGTCTCACCCCTCCGTCCTTTTTGGTGAGGGCAATGAGGTTCGCGTCGAAAAGAATGGGAATAATTTCTGGATTGACATTACCGGAATACATAAAATTGATTAATTTAGTGATCGAATTTACAAGTTGCTCGCCTGCATCACCCACAGAATGCGATGTTAAGTCTTTCAAATGTTGGGGTGAGATTCCATCCAAACCTGCAGCCGAACCTGTTTTAAAAGATAAAATGGCATCCGTAACATCTTTGTTTTCAATTTGAAGGCATGCTTGCCCTGCTGTTGGTGGGTCGAGAAAATATGGGTTTACTGGAGCTGGTGGATGTTTTGTCCGTAAGGCCTGAAGGATGTCAGGGGTATCTGGTGATAGAACGTCGTTGCAGAACAAAAGGCGAGCGGGGCATCATGTTTAGTTAGAGGAGAAGGCGAGGAGCTTACAGCACAGTTATTCAGTGGGGCGCTTTGTGCCATATTTTTCTTATATCGAGCAACCCAACCATTTTTCACAATAATACTAGTATTTTTCGTTCATTATTGATTTTTTGGTTTGATGTGCTTTAAAAGCGTGTTTTTTGATTGATTGACTGATTGAAAACACTTTATTGCACAACATAAGAGGAAAAAAAAAATGATTGAAGAAGTTGTACATATAGGCGGTTTTTTAATTTTTTTTAACTATATTTATTTGTACAGTGTGGTAAAAATGTAATCTATGTCTTTCACGGGATCAAGATGAGTCTAACGACACCTCGCACTTCAAAATCTATCTAGCCGTGGAGTCTACAGGCTCACACAAAGAACAGACATACCCATACGTATGTACACATATCCGAAAATCATTACCCTCCTTTTTTATTTCCAGTCTTGTAAAAAGGGGTCGGTTTTCATAATGTCACTTAAACATTCTTTAAGAAAACCTAGCTAGAAAAATCGTATTTATCAGCAATATAATAATACAAGCTTTTGCCCGCGGCTTCGCCAGCGTGGACATAGTTTTTATGATTGCCTTTGAGGGTGAGCGGTGCGAGAGCCGAAAGCGGCTCGCGAGCGTGAACATGAGTTTTTTATCTAGATCCCTCGGGAACTATGTCATGATATGCTAATTAGTAAATTATGTCATTTCCCACCCCATAAACCATCTCTGTGCAAAAAATGACTACAATCTATTGTTCCGTTGTGATGTTAATAGTTATTTATGATACAAGGGTTGTAAAAAGGTCAATAACAAACGAGTGACATTTGTGAGCCCAGAGCCGCAGGCGAGGGTTTACCATCGTCACGAGTTTGTTATTTCCTTTTACACCCATGTATCATACGAAGTTTTTCAATACAGTTGTGAGAAAATAGATAAAATAAAAAAAACGACCGTGACAGAAAAACAAAATACATGGGTAGGTACATACCTATCAAGGTTTCAGCAACTAAAGTTCATTTTACACGACTTGTGGCTTATTTTAAATGTCCGGGGAGTAATCTCACTTTGTTTTTTCTTATACATACACATAAGTATATTTTTTATTACATATATATTAACTTTTCTTAATTTTATTAGTTTTCACAACAAAAACATCTCAATTCAGTTTTACGAAAATTGCGCCATATTTTAGCTAGCACACGTACGCATGCGTAAGTTTCTTTTTATTATCATAAATAGACTACGGCTTAGGATACTTAACCTCTTTGGTAAAGATGACCTATTCCTTGGTGTAACCGGTTCCACTTCATTCATATTTTTTCTCTTTTCTTCGCAAACATATAACCCAAAGAGAATCAAAAAAGCTTGCTTTATCTACTATCCTTGGAGGAACTACCTATCTCTTTCAAAATTCTTCTTTGAAAAGTCTAAAAGAAGATTCTGTATCTTTGGTTATAATTATTGTTTTTTTGCTAGAAATGTCTTGTTCCTCTGAGCTAGAAATTAAAAAAAAGAGGTAAAGTAAAAGCACGTGTGCGGTAAAATCAATTTTGCGCACACTTGAGACCACTTTTCGAGCAACTGTATTGAAATTAAATTAACCAAAAAAAGAAGTTTTTTTTTAGTTCCTCCAAGAACTGCATCGGACTTTGCTATTTTCACGAGATAAAAAGTAGCCTATGTCCTTCCCCGTGACACAGGCTACTTGCATGCCAAATTTAATCAGGATTGGTCAAGGTGTTGAAGCGTGAAAAGGTAACAAACAAACAAACAAATAAATAAACAAACACATTTTCACATTTATAATATTAGTAAGGATAAGGATGGCCAGCGTTTCAATAACTTTCTTCAACGGAAAAGACGCCCTCTAACTAGAGACACTCACTAACAAGACAGGGTGGACTCGTTACAACGGACCCTTTCTCTTTAACGCAATTTGTGCGACAATGTTCCATTTATTTAGCAGAAGCAAGAGAGCAGGCTATGAAATACAGGATGTTTTTAAATAGTGTGTAAATTGTACATACAAAATTTTCGAAAAATAAATTTGAACTCACCATACAACTGATCGGTTCAACGATTTGTGTGATCGTCATTTTTTTTCTAATTTCATATGGATTTGATTGTATGATTTTATTTCTTAGATAAAGTTGTTCGGTTTTATAAGTAGTATATTTTAAGGGCTTGCAAACTATTTAAAAAGTTGTTCAGTTTCATAAGTAAAACCTATCCTATAAGGGTTGCACACTACGAAAAGCTGTTCAATTTCTTAAGTAGGTCCTACCATTTATTAGCGCTTGCACACTACATAAGTGTTTAGTTTCATGAGTAAAGTTTACCCTTTGGGACTTGCATACTATAAAAGGTTGTTCAGTTTCATAAGTAAAGCCTACCCTTTAGGGATTGCACACTATATAAAGTTGTTTACTTTTATAAGTAATCCTTTAGGGATTGCACACTATAAAAAAATTTCAGTTTCATAAGTTGTCATACACTTTAGGAGTTGAACACCATGAAAGTTTAATGTTTAATGTTTAACTTGATAAGTGGAGCCAACCCTTTTGGGCTTGCGCACTATAGAAAGTTGTTTAGTTTCATAAGCAGAGACTACCTTTTAAAGATTGCACACTATAAAAGTAGTTCAGTTTGGAGATTGCACACCATAAAATAGCACGCAAAATGCGAATCGGACCCGCGCACCGAAGGTTCTGTAATATTTGTGTTGTGTATCCAACGAGTACAACAATGATATTTATTTCAATATGAAAGACATCTATGAGATCGACATTAAAACATTATTTTCTTTTCGGTCAGCTCAAGATGCAACGCGAGTCCCACTCATGCGTGGCCGTATTAACCGCCTCCGTAGCTCAGAGGCAAAGTTCATTAGCTTTACACAGGAGGTCGCGGGCTCGATTCCCGGCGGGGTCAATTGTAAGAGTCGGTTTGGTTGGTGGTATGGCATTTTCTAAGCCCGCCTGGCTAGCTACCACCATCTTATCCAAGTCTTTCCGCCAAATATCAATGTTTATATCATTGGTGTGTTCCAGCATGAAGATAAGATAGCCAGTTCCCCATTGCGTTGGGGAATCTTGGTAACCCCGCTTCCATCTTCGGCAACATCGTCATTTACCACCAAATGAGATGTTGTCAAGGGTTTACCAATTGTGAATATTTTTTTTATTATTATTTTTACACGACTGCACACAAGAAATGTGCAGTGATATGATGATGATGATGATGATTCCACGATATCTTCTAAGCGGCTTAACGGATTTAAGAGTTCAGGGTATCGTTAGACTTGTCTTGATCCCGTGAGTGACAGGATTTATTTTAGCCGATTTCCAAATAAAGACAAGTAATGTTTTTATGCAGTTGTTTTTTTTTAAATTTGAATTTTAAGTTATTAGTTTTACTTAAGAGTCTGCATTATAATCACACCTAGTATTGTGTTACCGTTTTTGCGATAGAGCAAAGACAAAAAAGTATTTAAAAATATACTTCTAACTTTTTACTATTTGTATTGAAAAAATATATGTTGTGGAATCCGTCATAATAATTTTGTTAAAATTGCAAAAAAATAATAATAATTGCAATTACGGTTCAAAACATACAGGCTCCTGTATCTTTCGCGTAGTAGGGTCGCGTTAGTGCATTTGGACACGGAAACCTAAAAATATTATTTACTGGGTGGTTTTATATAGGATAGATAGATAGATAGATAGATAGATAGATAGATAGATAGATAGATAGATAGATAGATCATCATCATCATTATATAGGAAGACGATTCTCTGCAATAAGGCTCTGGGTTTTGTAGCGATGGCTGACTCTCGCGTTATACTCGTGACCGGGTGCTGTCCGTGTGAACTGGCCTACTCTTGTCAATTGTATCAATGACATCCAATGATTTTTATGTATATATTTTCGTGTCATATTGTTTTCATGTTCTAATGATAACCTGTTTTATTTCAAGGATTGAATTTTGACACTATTAACTAATGATTGTTTATTTCTTGATTTTTTACAAATGAAATTATGTTATTATTATTTTATGACTATCAGAAAGAGTTTAATTTGCACCTATTTTGAAGAATTACCTTGAATCTTGAATCTTGTATTTTTTACCTGTCTACTCGGATAATAAATGTTTTGACCTGGTTCTAACTTAAAAAAAATCCCTTCGAGGTACGAAACGTAATTGTTATCCATCAAATGAAAAAAGTTGAATAATAAAATAAAGTTAAAGCAGAAATTGTCGACATGCCCGGCAACACTCTTATCCAGAAATCTTCAAAATTACGCAAAAGGATTAAAAAAAAAGATTTTCTTGGGAGTATATTTTTTTGTGCAAAACGATTTGCACAGTCTCAGTATTAGAACTAAATTATACAAGCAATGAGGGGGTCGTAGGTCAGTGCAACTTACGTGGATGAGTCGATCATGCAGGTTAATTGACCCGAAGCACGGTCATTACCTTTTTTTTTATTCACAATTGGTAAGCCCTTGGCATCATCTCACCTGATGGTAAGTGAGGATGATGCCGAAGGTGGAAGCGGGCTTACCAAGATTCCCCAACGCAATGGAGAACTGGCTATCTTATCTTCAAGCCGGAACACATCAATGTTGTTATCACTGATGTTAGGCGGCAAGACTTAGATAAGACTTACCTGGATAGGTTAGACTGTTAGTGACATTTTCCTCGACCGTTTCCGTGCTTCGCAAAGCACACTAAGCCATTGGTGCCGGTTGCACTAGATGCCTTAGAGGCGGCTTCTGACAGTGGGGTTTGTCACTAGCCCTACAACCTCCATCAACCCGGACCTGACCCTCCGTGTGTGGAGTATGACCTTACCTTCCCTAGTTTGGAAGAGACCCATGCCCCAGCAGTGGGGATGTATAGGGGTTGTTAACAACAATTTAAGCGAAATTGCGTAAAAAACTATAACCCAGATAAATAAATAAATATTTTGTGACAAATCACACATGGCCATCTGGCCTCAAAGTAGGATTGCGTGTGTTATGGGAACAAGAGACTGACATACATACATACTTATATACGTTTAAATACATACATATATAGATATTTAACACCCAGACACAGAGCAAACAAATCTGCTCATCACAAAAATGTTTGCCCTGGGTGGGGATCGAACCCCCAACCCTCGGATCAGTAGTCAAGAGCACTAATCACTGAGCCACCGAGTCAGTCAAGAGATATTTATGTCCTCATTTTGTATCAATTTAGACTCGATTTTGTCGACACAAATGTAATGAAAGGCCTGAAATTAAGGCGAAGACTCATGTTATAATATCGTAGTAACAAGATATTCCTTCTCATTATAAGCAGAAAACATGATTTTCATGCTCTGAATCGTACATAATTGAGTACAACATGCTACGAGCGGGATCACTCTGCCCCTGATTGCTCCTGCGCTACATTAAGTACCGTTTGCACAATTTCGGGACGGAATTATGTTTCGGAAAATAGACCGGAGCAAAGGACGCGTGCAAAAGACAGCAAGGTACAGCTAGAGATGGGGAAAATAATATTCTCCGAATATCGATACTCGTGTAGTAATCACAATTTCGAAACGAAAATACGCTTCGGAAAATAAATCGAAGCAAAGGAGGCGTGCAAGCGACAGCGAGGTATAGCTAAAGATGGGGAAAATAATATTCTTCGAATATCGATACTGGTGTACTTATCACAATTTCGGGACGGAATTACGTTTCGGAAAATAGAGCGGAGCAAAGGACGCGTGCAAAAGACAGCAAGGTACAGCTAGAGCTGGGGGAAAAGAATATTCTCCGAATATTGATAATTCATAACTCATTCATAATTCAGTTATTCATAATATCTAATAATTACATGTCAAAATAGAAATTAAAATAAAAAATATGTCAATGTCAAAAACTCAAAATATTATGTCAAGTTATACAACATTAATTACTAATTTTAGAAATAAAAAAATTCGTTGATATTTTAAAACGCCTGCTTGACGAGCCAACGTTTTAGTAACGACTTGAAGCTCCTGAGACTGGGGGCATTGGTTATGTTCTCCGGTAGTCGATTGTACAGTTTAGGGCCCATAACATGCGTTAATTTTCTGAACTTAGTAAGTCGGTGAGGGGTGGGCCTGAGTTTACTGGCGTTTCTTGTATTATATGCATGGGTATCCTTATGTGTTGGGTATTGATCCAGATAACTTCGCACGCTCATGGCCATCTGGGAGATGACTAATGAGGTTAGTGTAAGGATACCCAGCGTTTTAAAAAACGGTCTAGCCGAGTCCTTTCGCGGGATGCAGGTGATTGCGCGGACAGCGCGCTTCTGCAGCACGAAAGCACGCTCAAACTCCGCGGCGCAACCCCACAGCTCGGCTTCGTACTGTAGCAGGGAGTGAACCGTGGCGAAGTAGCAAGCGCGCACTATTTCGCGCGGGACTACTCGTGACAGCGGCCTCAGTGCAAAACACGCCCTAGACAGTTTCTCGCACAGCTTATCAATATGGGGCGCCCATGTTAAGCCCACGTCCAGCTCAAAACCCAGGAAAGTCGTGGTCTGTGGTGGATACTGGTGTAGTTATCACAATTTACGTTTCGGAAAATAGAGCGGAGCAAAGGAGGCGTGCAAGCGACAATGGTACAGCTACAGATGGGAAAAATAATATTCTTCGAATATCGATACTGGTGTAGGTATAACAATTTCGGGACGCAATTACGTTTTGGAAACTAGAACAGAGTAAAGGAGGCATGCAGGCAACAGCGATGTACAGCTAAAGATGGGGAAAATAATATTTTCCGAATATCGATACTGGTGAAGTTATCACAATTTCGATATGGAATTACGTTTCGGAAACTAGACCAGAGTAAAGGAGGCGTACAGGTGACAGCAAGGTACAGCTAGAGACGGGGAAAAGAATATTCTCCGAATATCGATACTGTTGTAATTATCAAGGAATTTTAAGGTGAATAATTAATAAATAATGATATGTGTGTCATTTTCGAAATTCCCGTAAATTCTGTCTTCATAGACCGCCAGCCCAGACCGAATTTATGATGGATCACCTTGCGCTGAATAACATATCAGAGCTGATTGGAAAAGTTTTACTGTCTCCGAATGTGACCATCTTTTATCAATTTAAGGTTCAGAAATTGCGCTACCTCAAAAATTCCGTTATAATTATCGCCTTGCGCGACCGCTTGTCTTGTGGTTATCGATAAAGGCTGTAACACTAGTAAACGCAATATGAATAAAAAAGTATATATTTGGAGCTGGGATCAAATTAGACGACATGAAAAAAGTAATCGCCTTACGTTTCCGGTTGTGCCTGAGACACAAGGTTGTGAGATCAGTAAACACAATACACACATACATATCAGACGGTTTGGATGGTTAAGGTTAGCGCATCGGGAGCCGGGTCGTTCCTTTCCCTCTAATATGGTTGATGGGAGCGATGGCTGACTCTTGCGTTATACTCGTGACCGGGTTCTGACCTACTCTTGTCAAAGGTATCAATGACATTCATTAATTTTTCATTAATTATTATACATTATAAATTCATTAATTTTTATGTATAACTTATTCGTGTCATATTGTTTTCATGTTCTAATGACATAATCTGGTTTATTTCAATATTTGTGGGGGAGGGGGGAGTGAGGTGAGGTGAAAGTGGCAGGGAGTGTCCGGTAAGCTTGTAAAAAAAGAATTAGTTCGGCTTCCACTAAAACGTGTTTTTTTATTTCTTTTATTTAACAGTTTTTTTAATTTTTATTCGGAACCTTTATTATGTATATTTTTTTATTTATGGTAAACATTTCAATGGTTAGATTTGCTTAATTTTAGAGTAACATGCTCCTGGCCTACTTCCTTAACTCGTCTTCACAATGGTGCCTAATTATTCTGAAATACATTTCACATATTTAATAATATGTTGCTATCTTTTATGTATCATCATTATCATATCAGCCGAAAATCGTCTACTGCTGGACAAAGGCCTCCCCAAAGGATTTCCACGACGACCGGTCCTACGCTGCCCGCTTCCATCGGATTTTATGTATATAGGCAGTTATATAATTCCATCTACGTGTAAAAATGCGTGAAAGTAAAATGTGCGATGTTCAGAATTAAGAGTAACGTAATAAATGAAGGGGTTTAAGTCGGAAACAATTATTTAAAAGGTTCATTGAACAACAATGAAAGCCATTGAGATTCTGTTTCCACTAAAACCACTCAATATTTTTATTTTTCAAACAATGTGTTGTAGGTACTTCAAGCTCAGACAACTAAGTTTTTTAAATAAGGTATTATTTGTATTCTTTTGTTAGTACACGTGGGCTTGTTTACTTTGCCTTGGTACTTTAGTTAGCAATATCAGCGTTCGATGAATGCGGGCAGTGCAGGACCGGTCGTCGTGGAAATCCGTGGGGGAGGCCTTTATCCAGCAGTGGACGATTTTCGGCTGATATGATGATGATGATGATGATGATGATACTTTATAATATATGTGTAAAATAATTAATTATCAAACAAAACCGAGGTGATGTATATTTATGTGATAGAGGTTAAAAATCAAAGACAATTGTTGACTCCACACAGTTTTCATACGTACTTTTTATAAGCTTTGCCTTTTAAATATTTTCGTTTCAAACTAATAACGTATTTGAAAACTATTTGAAAACAATTTTCTCGATTGACACTGACTCATGTTGATCAGCAATCTATACAAGGTGTAAAAAATGGTGTAGGTTCCGTAAACGTTCCGTAGGTTCTACTCATCATACTAAACAACTTTCTCCAAGGAACCAATAGTGAATGCCAAAAAAAAATTAAGTCCTTCGATAAAAAAATGCTCAAAATTAGTCGATCGGCTGATCGATTTGTATGAACGGTAAAAATATTTTTTTTTGCTATTTCAGAAAGTGAATTTAATCATGAAACGCAAAGCAAGAAGAATGACTTCGAATCGAACATTTTTTGCGTAAATGTTCGATTCGAAGTCATTCTTCTTGCTTTGCGTTTTATGATTAAATTCTCTTTTGGCCACACTGCCCGCCCAGCTGCTTGCCTAAAGGGAAGTAAATTCTGAATTAATCCTTAATCCCGAGCGACTGTCTGGCCATTGGCCGTCCTAGAAGATATCCTACCTCCAGTTTTTAACAATTTAGCTATTAGTTTTAAATTTTAAATGTGTTTTGTACCTAGTAAGTGTATTTTAGAACGGTGGGGTAATTCAGACCCAAGTGAAATTTAATTCTTTTGTTATTTTAGTACTTGGTTACTTATTTAAATACCAAGGGGAGGGCGACGATCATTGCCTACCGGCATTCTATTAAAATAGCCATTTTTAATAAAATAAAATTGACAATTTAGAATTATTTCAGTGAATTGTCCAAATATATTTTATGTTATAGTTTTATAACCGCACGGTCATCCAAAGTTCATCTTTTTTCCAGCATATTGTTCCTTTTTTTTTTAGAAAAAATATTAAATACATATATTCCAATTTACCCCAAAAAATATTTTTTCTTAAAACTCCGTTTAGGCCCGATCCTCTAAATCTTACGTATCGTGTAACAAACCCGTAACTGAGTATTATAAACCAGTTTCCATTATTTTTGTTACAGTACATATACTTACCGGTTGCTTTAACGGTGAAGGAAAACATCGTGAAAAACCTGCACATTTAATTCCAGATGTGTATGAAGGTCGCATTGCACACGTCCGTAGGTGTAAATCTAAACGCCCTACACGTGACCGCAAGTGATGCTAAGTGCCAGACAACCGCCACCTATCCCTTGGATAGCACGGTTTATTGAGCCACACGATAAGAGAGAGAGAGAGAGAGAATATTTTTACGTGACATATTTATCTAACAGATACCTCAATACTTTAAACTTAGATACTTTTGAAGGCTTCTTTCATCTCGAACCGTAGATAATTGGAACCGCAAAACAAATACCTACCATATTAAATATTCTCAACTCGAACCGTTTTGATAAATTAACTTTTATTATTGCAAATTAATATACATGAGCACCGTGTCTTTGTTCAGGTAAGAAACAGCTGATTTTACTTGAATTGTCAGAATGTGTCTAGAAATTTTGTTAGATCATAATTACCTACAATAGATCTACTTTTTAATTCTAAAAATTAGAGTGTGTTTTCTACAACCTTACCTGATAGGACGTGTGCAGGACGGCTCCTTGGCTGTTGGCTGTAGTGGACAAGTGGGGACGCACACACCAATACTTTACTGGATTTGGAGAGAAACTACGGCAGCGCGGTAAAGAAGAAATGATTTTCATAGTGATATGATAGATTTAAGCAGTCTTTCAATAATTTGAATTAAATATTGTGACTTGAATCATGTTAGCAAACTCAAATCGCGTTCATTGACCAGCACGCGTGCATCACCAGAGGTTACCAGTTACTACCTGATGGCCGCTTTTACGCTAACGTTAAAGGTGTTGGACCACTGTATATATTTCTTACACTGTGGTAGCACGGTGCTAGGTGGCAGATATAAAGCAAGCAGTGATATCCCCCCGCGCCCCTCCCATCCACCCCACTAAGAAAGACGTGGGAAAGATATCCACCATCAACATCATCATATCAGCCGAAAGACGTCCACTGCTGGACAAAGATCTCCCCCAAGAATTTCTACAACGACCGGCCCTGCGCTACCCGCATCCAACGGCTTCCCGCTGCCTTCATCGAATGGGAGGCCTGCCTACGCTACGTCTCTCGATGCGCGGTCACCTTACGAGAACTTTACTGCCCCAACGGCCATCTGCTGAGACCTATGTCGGTTACTATGGTTCTCCTACAGATCTCCTCGTTTCTGAATTGATCACGCAGCGAAACTTCGGTTTTTTGGCGTGTTATCCATATAGGGACTTGAACCGGAGGATGGGCATCAGCGTCCTTTCCGTGATACTGCACAAGATACCCACCATAGTAAACATATTCTTTCATTTCCAGGTGAATTTCTTCATTGGTGCTTTTTACGACGGAGTTTATCTGCTGGGAATGGCCTTAAATGAAACCTTGACTGAAGGGGGAGACATCAGAGACGGAAGAAATATCACTGCCAGGATGTGGGGGCGCGATTTTCATGGTGGGTATACATGGTATCATAAATATTCATTGTTATCATCAGCCCGTACTCTTACTAGTCGGTTCATTATTGGCAGAGGTCGTGGTCATCATGACAGCGTTGATAGCCCGTCACATTGTCATTCCTCTCTCACTAGCTCTTCTGGTGCAGTCATTTAGGGACATTCCTTGGACTTAAAGGGACCTTATCTGGTCTGTCCACCGCATGGAAACTGTTAAAAATGAACCTCTCCAAGGTTTTGTCAATGCGTTTTGACTTCATCACATTTTGCCCGAAAATACGAAGTCCTTCCCTGGCAATATTTTCTACTTAAGTGTTTTGGGGTTAAGTACTAGAATTTAAAGAAATATAACGTAATAACATACTATGTTAGTATGCCTACCTGATTCAAAAAGGTTAATGGGCATAATTTAAGACCCAATCGTACCACGGGTGAGGAGCGAATTTAAGGAAATATAACGTAATTACATACTACTTATGTTAGTATGCCTACCTGATTCAAAAAGGTTACTAGGCTTAATTTAAGGAACTATTAACGTAATTATATACTATGTTAGTATGCCTACCTGATTCAAGAAGGTTAATAGGCGTAATTAAAGTAAATATTATGTAATTACATACTATTTTAGTATGCCTACCTGATTTAAGAGGGTTAATAGGCATAATTTAAGGAAATATAACGTAATTGCATACTATGTTAGTATGCCTACCTGATTCAAGAAGGTTAATAGGCATAATTTAAGGAAATATAACGTAATTACATACTATGTTAGTATGCCTACCTGATTCAAGAAGGTTAATAGGCTTAATTTAAATAAATATTACGTAATTACATACTATGTTAGTATGCCTACCTGATTCAAGAAGGTTAATAGGCATAATTTAAGGAAATATAACGTAAATACATACTATGTTAGTATGCCTACCTGATTCAAGAAGGTTTAATAGGCTTAATTTAAATAAATATTACGTAATTACATACTATGTTAGTATGCCTACCTGATTCAAGAAGGTTAATAGGCATAATTTAAGGAAATATAACGTAATTACATACTATGTTCGTATGCCTACCTGTTTCAAGAAGGTTAATAGGCATAATTTAAGGAAATAAAACGTAATTACATACTATGTTAGTATGCCTACCTGATTCAAGAAGGTTAATAGGCATAATTTAAGGAAATTATAACGTAATTACATACTATGTTAGTATGCCTACCTGATTCAAGAAGGTTAATAGGCAAACTTTAAGGAAATATAACGTAATTTATGACTTGTTAGATATTATGCCTACCTGATTCAAGAAGCTTAAAAGGCATAATTTAAGGAAATATTAACATAATTACATACTATGGCAGCATGCTACCTGATTCAAGAAGGATAATAGGGATAATTTCTAAAAGTAAAGAAGTTAAAACATTTTTGTAGTGTTTTTAGGATTCTACGAACGAGTTTTTAGGTGCTCGTCCATTCTGTCAACCATCGTCCGTCCATTCGTCATAGACAGTCACAGACAACTCATAACTTTTACATTTTGTAAACCGAATCGCATGAATAGACAGTATCCTTACTTTAATATTATAAATGTGAAAATGTGTTTGTTTTATTGTTACTTTTTCACGCATCTACACCTTGACCAATCTTTATGAAATTTGGCATGCAGGTAGCCTGTGTTACGAGGAAGGACGGCTACCTTTTATCCCGTGAAATGGCATAGCCCGATGCAGTTCCTGAGGGAACTAGAAAAAATACTCTTTTTTTGGTTAATTTCGTTAACATCGCAGCGGAACAATGGATTGTTGTGATTTTTTGCACAGAGAACGTTGAGCGGGTGGGTCACACATTCCAAGACCAGTCCTAAAAACGATGTCCACGCGGGCGAAGCAGCGGGGAAAAGCTAGTAAACCCCTAAATTTAAAAATTAAAACAATATTTTTCTTAATCGACCTCTAAAAAGGAGGAGGTTCTCCATTTGCCTGTGTGATATTTTTCATGTGTCTGTTACGCGATATTTCATGATTGTTTTTTTTATTCGATGGATATGTAAGTTGTTGCGATGAAAGTCGGTTCCGTACCCAAAGGGTAAAAACGGGACCCTATTACTAAGACTCTGCTGTCCGTCCGTCTGTCTGTCTGTCTGTCCGTCTGTCACCAGGCTGTAATTTCATGAATCATGATAGCTGTACAGTTGAAATTTTCACAGATAATGTATTTTTGTAGCCGCTATAACAAAAAATATTAAAAAATATAAAAAGTGAAAAAATAAGGGGGTCCAATTATAATATCTACCTTCCTTGGAACCACTAATCACGTTTAAAAACCCGGCCAAGTGCGCGTCAGAACCGCACACAAAGGGTTCCGTACCATCATACTAGATGGCGATAGTTTAGAGGGTTCCGTACCATTATACTAGATGGCGCTAGTTTCTTCACGTTTAAAAAAAACACGTTTTTTGTATGGAGACCCCACCCCACTTATTTTTTCACTTTTTCCAATTTTTAGTATTTGTTGTTATATCGGCAACAAAAATACATTTTCTGTAAAAATTTCAACTGTAACATTGAAATTGAAAAAACCGTTGAAATCGCGACACCGACACCAGGTGTCACCAGGAACACTCGGAGGGTCAAAACCTATAAAACTGTAAAAAGTTTTCACTTCTTTGGGCACTCCCTGAGTGGTTAAGTTTTTTTTTGCAGGCAAGGATTTTAGTCATTATCTCAAAGTGCACCAGTAGGGGTATTTTTTATTAGTGCTCTCATTAGGGTCCTTATTTGAAGGCTTCCCTGATAATGATAAGTCTCAGAGCGTGGCTAAGAGGGGAGATTAGCAATTAATATAGATTAAATCAGCTAATTCGTAACTAAGCAGTTCTAATTAATAACAACAAACGTGCCTATGGGGAAATTACATGATGGAAGTCGGTTTATTGTTGTTTAGTCTCGGATGAATATCTATGGGCCTCATAAGATGGCTCAAGGTCACTCAAATGGCAATGGAGCGTGACTTGCTCGGAGTTTCTCTGCGTGATCGAATCAGAAACGAAGAGATCCATAGGAGAACCAAAGTAAAAGACATCGCTCTCAGAATTGCTTAACTTAAGTGGCAGTGGGCGGGGCATATAGCTCGTAGAACAGATGGCCGTTTGGGGCAGTAAAGTTATCGAGTGGTGACGGCGCACCGTAAAACGTAGCGTAGGTAGGCCTCCCACTCGGTGGACCGATGACCTGGTGAAGGTCGCGGGAAGCCACTGGATGCGAGCAGCTGTGCTGGTCCTCCCTCCTGAGACTGATGAGACTGTGTATTAGTGTCAATTTGATCGTCTAGCATCATATCAGCTCATCACCGTCCCCTCTGAGGGGCTCAAGCTTGCCATATTGCCGATCACTTAATTTCGAGCGAGTTACTTTTTTCAATTCTAAGTGAAGGGAATTCGTAGGTTCCCTCAGGAAGCCTCAATGTTGCGTGCAGAGGGTAAAATAAATAAAATATCTTGGTTGAGTCTTAAATTAAATTTCACGTATATTTTTTTAATATTTTTTTTTATTTACAATTGGTAAACCCTTGACAACATCTCACCTGGTGGTAAGTGACGATGTTGCCGAAGATGGAAGCGGGCTTACCAAGATTCCCCAACGCGATGGGGAACTGGCTATCTTATCTTCATGCCGGAACACACAAATGATATCAACATTGATATTGGACTCAGATAAAATTGTGGAGAAACCTTTGTTTAAATAGAAGTAAAACTCCTCGTTACATCGATTAATTAACGATATTGCTTTGTTTATACAGAAACTTCATTGCAAAAGTTGTCCCAATGCAATTTCATGATATTAACTTGGATATTTAATATTATAAGTACGATCATACATTAGTTACAGGTCTACAATTTATAGTTAATTATTGGCCCAAGAAGATATCCCATTTCTTCTTGTATCTTACAGGGCTCAGATAGTGCATTTAACGTGTAATGTTGAATTATACAAGCCCTTTGGATGTCTCGCACTAACTTATGGACGTATATAAATTAGGATTAAATTTGTCTACATCAAGTAAGATTAAAAGGTAAACAAAATTAAATAGACTAGTTACAGTGCTGAAATCGTTCGTCCATGGGCGAGTTAGAGAAAATTACCTAAAATATAAGAAAAACTAGCCCGAATGCGAACTTTATCTCTTCGAATTATTATAAGTGAATATGAACGGTATTAATATTATTTAGCATCGTCCGTTCAGTGATTACAACGAACCCGTAACAGATTTAAAATTGTTGCTTTTAGCAACTCTTTAGGTAATTTTTTAAAATATCGCAGATTATACATTTCTGTCAAGCAAAAGATACCACAACCACCTTATGCGTAGTTATATGTACAAATCTATAACTCTCAGAGAACCCTAATTTTTAAAGAACCTTTCGAGTGTTCCATATTTATATTCATTAGAATTCGGCACGAATTTAAATTTAATAATACCTATAACAAACATGGTTACTTAGTGTGTAATTCCAGCTACAAGTAGCAACAAAATGAACGTACAATAAACCGTAAGACCAATATAATACGTACCAAGACACGCGTCGAAGTTCACAACCTGTTACTTTTCACATCAAGGTAGCACAGTAAAAAAAAAACAGTATTCAATCTCTCGACACATGACTCCCTCGATCCGCCATCTAATCCCGTCTCCCTTTTGCGCACACGCATCCCCAATAAACAGCCCTCCGTCCTGTCCCTTTCACACAACATCACACGTCCAATCATCTTGCTATTTCGCTCTCATCTACACTCTCGTGCAAACCTAAACCGTATTTCGTTGGTCTTAAGTGCTATAAGTGCACTTTCCATAATTGAGCCAAGGAAATCGGCGCCAGACCCCCTCAGCCCTAATAAAATTGAATTGCTAAACATAAAAAGTTTAGCAATTCAATTTTATTATTAGGGTTCCGTGTGGTGTCACGCAGCAGCTCTATCACACAAGTTATTATTAGGGTTCCGTGTGACGTCACGCAGGAACTATCACACAGCGCAGAACCGGTCGTCAAGGAAATCCTTAGGGGAGGCCTATGACCAGCAGTGGACGTCCATCGGCTGATATGTTGACTTTTGGGTGAATGAGTTAAGCTAGTATTAAATCTTTGAATATTTGGGCATCACGAAAAGGTATAACAAAAGACTTAGCAACTACAGCAGGGCCCCAATAATCTGAACATTTCGGCTGCTAACTTCGCACCGGTATATAAAATCCTGTATGGATGTACTACAAAGCGTTCGTATTATACTATACGAGGTGTAACAAAATTGGTGTAGGTCCCGTTAACTGGGGGTTCTACTCGTCATACTGAACAGCTTTCTATAAGAAACCCATAGTCAATTCTCAAAAAAAACATGGACCCTCCATACTAAAATGGACAAAATCTGTCGACCAGCTGATCGATTTGTATGAAGATTAAATATTTTTTTTACGTTTTCAACAAAGTCGTAGAACAAAAGTTGTTCAGTATGATGAGTAGAAGCCCCAGTTAATAGGACCTGCACCAATTTTGTCACACGATTTTTACACGAGTTATCGATTTAAGCTTTTATTTAACTTTTTTTTTTTATTCACAATTGGTAAACCCTTGACAACCTGGTGTTAAGTGACGATGTTGCCGAAGATGGAAGCGGGCTTACCAAGATTCCCCAACGCAATGGGGAACTGGCTATCTTATCTTCATGCCGGAACACACCAATGATATCAATATTGATATTTGGCGGCAAGACTTAGATAAGATGGTGGTAGCTAGCCAGGCGGGCTTAGAAAATGCCCTACCACCAACCAAACCGAGTCTTACAATTGACCCCGCCGGGAATCGAACCCGCGACCTCCTGTGTAAAGCCAGTGAACTTTGCCACTGAGCTACGGAGGCGGTTGCAATGTTCGTATGTACAGTCGAGTTCATTAATATATTGGCTCAAAACATTGGTTCAAAACATAGTAAGCGTCGAAATGAATATAAAGTTCTATACAAACATATGTAGATATAAATAAAATGTTATCATGTAAACGGTTCAACAATTTTTTGTATATAACTTTATATTCATTTCGACGCTTACAATGTTTTGAACCATTGGCCCTGCCAATATACTAATGAACTCGACTGAACCTATTATGTAAGTTATCCGCTTCAAAATTTGCAAGCTAAATTTGATCCACTTCCCGGTTTCCGATTGAGCTGAAATTTGCATACACGTCTTGTTTTGATGACCCTACACCCTGTTTAGATGTTTTAAAATGCATTTATTGATACTTTCGAGGAGTGAATTGGCCGTTAAACAGTTTGTAAAAGTAGCGAGTCTGGGTATATAAAGCAATTATTTTCAAATTCAAAGTATCTTTTAAGATGAAAAAATGTTAGAATTAAAGTAAAATGTAATCACTCATACTTTTTAATGAAGTCCATTAATATAGTGCTTCGATGAGTGTTAGTAAGCGACATTAAAAAAACTGGCCAAGTGAGTGTTGTTACCGCACACAAAGGGTTCCGTACCATCATACTAGATGGCGTTAGTACAAAGGGTTCCGTGCCATCAAGCTAAATGTCACTAATTTCTTCACGTTTTTTTATGGAGACCTCCCTTACTTTTTCACTTTTTTAATTTTAGTATTTGTTATAGCGGCAACAGATGTGCATCATCTGTATAAAAATCAACTGTCTAGCTGTCACGTTTCATAAAATACTACCTGGTGACAGACGGACAGACAGACAGACATCCGGACGGACAGCGAAGTCTTAGTAACAGGGTCCCGTTTTTACTCTTTGGGTACGGAACCCTAAAAAGGCTGTATGTCTTAATTCACGCAAAAGCATTTTTCGGGAATCGAAATATGTACTTCATCCGCCTATTCCAAGCAAGTGTCAATCCGACAATACATTCTTCTTACTTACCAAGATTCTCCAACGGAATGGGGAACTGATTATCTTATCTTCAAGCCGGAACACATTAATGTTGTTAACATTGATGTTTGGCGGCAAGACTTAGATAAGATGGTGGTAGCTAGCAACGTGCGCTTAGAAAATACCCTTCCACAAACCAAACCTAGTCATACAAAGTTGGACGCCGCCGGGAATCGAACCCGTGACCTCCTGATGTGAATCTAATAAACTTGACCATTACGCCACATAGGCGTACCTTTGCGCGTAACGCGCATACATTTCGTGCTTTGCTGCTCGCGCGTAAATCGCGTGCACGTCAAGTGTTGCTGCGAGTAAACTTATTCCATTTTCATTTTCTCGACGCTGCGCTGTAGCACAGATGAGATACTAGTTACTTCATACCTGTAGTACGGTACAGAAGTACGATTGTTCCGAAAAAAAATAAAAATTTTCATTAAAATGTGTTTTATATCATTGACACATACCGAATAATTAAACGTAGCGTAGGCAGGCCTCCCACGCGGTGGACCGATGACCTGGTGAAGGTCGCGGGAAGCCGATGGATGCGGGCAGCGCAGGACCGGTCGTCGTGGAAATCCTTGGGGGAGGCCTTTGTCCAGCAGTGGACGATTTGTGGCTGATATGATGATGATGATGATGATACCGAATAACTGAATTCCGTGCGTCCGTGCGTCCTTACGTTACGCTTGGCTCTGGAGGCTAAATCCTTAATCCGATTGGGACCAAATTTAGAACTTAAGAGTTTGAAACTATTTCATCGAGGGATTATCAAAAGTTTCTTCGTACTGTCAAACCTAAGAGTATAGCTTTCATACAACAAAAACATAAATATTTTTTTTCTTCTCGGAAACGGATCATACGATTTTGATGAAACTTTGCAGGTTGTAATTTAAAATAAAAATCGTAGTCTGCAACTCACTAAGCTATTCAGACCTCCGCCCCAGCAAGTGTAATTTGGTTAAGCTATGCGCGACTATTCGCGAGCTGTGTAGGACGATTTCACTTAGTCAAAATAAACTGTATGAAGCACTAAACTTTCCTGAAAATTATTTTTTTATACAAAAATTGAATATTTATTTAATTTCAAAATTGAATTAATTTTGATGAATTCATGTTGCGTGACCAAATATAAAGTAATATAATTCTTATGTTTTTCTATTACATTCCATTGCTCTGGGAAAAATCGTGTTTATATGGTTCTCCTACAAATGAAAACTTGTGATTTACTCACTAATGGTTAAAGCTATTGCATTATCATGTATTACGAATAACTTTATATTTGGTCACGCAACATGAATTCATCAAAATTAATTTAATTTTGAAATTAAATAAATATTCAATTTTTGTACAAAAAAATTAATTTTCAGGAAAGTTTAGTGCTCCATACAGTTTATTTTGACTAAGTGAAATCGTCCTACACAGCTCGCGAATAGTCGCGCATAGCTTAACCAAATTACACTTGCTGGGGCGGAGGTCTGAATAGCTTAGTGAGTTGCAGACTACGAAAATTTTTTTTAAATTCACAATTGGTAAACCTTTGACAAAATCTCACCTGGTAGTAAGTGACGATGTTGCCGAAGATGGAAGCGGGCTTACCAAGATTTCCCAACGCAATGGGGAACTGGCTATCTTATCTTCATGCCAGAACACACCAATGATATCAACATTGATATTTGGCGGCAAGACTTAGATAACTAGCTGGTAGCTAGCCAGGTGGGCTTAGAAAATACCCTTCTACCAACCAAACCGAGTCTTACAATTGACCCCGCCGGTAATCGAACCCGGGACCGAAATTCTCGAAATTCCGCGTGTGCTCTTTGCTTTTAACAACAATATTCCGAGATAAATTATAATACATTCAGGGACGAACCACATATTATGGTCATTGGGCACTAAACTAGGATAGAGAGATAGATAGATAGATATGCATTTATTCAGAGCCCACACAAGCAAAACAAAGAACAGGTAATACAATGCAAGAAATAATAATAATAATTTAAACTACTTATTTTAAAATCTTTTTATTATATCAGCTCATATACGTCCCCACCGAAGGGCTCGAGCCTACCCTGAATCAGGGCGATTAGGCCTTAGTTGACCACGCGGGCCCAGTGCGGGTTGGTCGACTTCACACACAACCTTCGAGTTTCTTCGCAGGCGTGTGCAGGTTTCCTCACGATATTTTCCTTCACCGTTAAAGCAATCGGTAATTATATGTACGTAAGTTTTTGAAAAACTCATTGGTACATTGGCCATCCAGATTTGAACCCGGTACCTCTGGTTAGATGGACCGAGTCGTTACCGGTTGAGCCACCGACGCTTTTTTAGCCACCTGTAAAATCTTTATAGCTATTAAATATAAGGTGGGCTAGGAAAATGACCAGGCTCAGCTTGAATGCTACGAAACCTTAGATTCGCAGCTCTGATGATTCTGCCAGGCCATTAAGACAAAGCGAATGCGTGCACCATTGTTAGGATTCCCTTATACAGGATGTAACAAAATCGGTGTAGGATCCGTTAACTGGGGCTTCTACTTATCATACTGCACAACTTTTGTTCAACGACTTTGCTGAAAACTGAAAAAAAATATTTTACTCTTTATACAAATCCATCAGCTGATCGACCGATTTTGTGCATTTTACTATGAAGGGTCCATTTTTTTTTGAGAATTGACTATGGGTTCCTTGGAGAAAGTTGTTCAGTATGACGAGTAGAACCCCCCCCCCCTGAACGGGACCTATACCAATTTTGTTACACCCTGTATACGTTTAAATACGTAGGTAAATAAAGAAATAAAACACCCAGACACAAAGAAAACATGTTCGTCACACGAATGTTTGCTCTGAGTGGGAATCGAACCCACGACTCGCGGTTCAACAGGCATAACTGCTAACCACTGGACCACCGGGTCAGTAAGAACTAAAGCGCAACAAAGAGTTAACTTGTCTCACAAAATAAGTCTTCCGTCACATCGTATTGTCATGTGTCAACTTTAGCATGATTCATACATAACCGCTTCCGTGGCGCAATGGTTAAGTTTGAGGTGGTCGCGAGTTCGATTCCCGGCGGAGTCTCACTTTGTATGACTCGGTTTGGTTGGTGGAAGGACATTTTCTAAGCCCACCTAGCCAGGCTTAGCTAGCCAGCTACCACCATCTTATTTAAGTCTTGTCGCCAAGCATTGTGTTCCGGTTTGAAGATAAAATACCCAGTTTCACATTGCGTTGCGGAATCTTGGTAAGCCCACTTCCATCTTCGGTATCATCATCACTTACCATCAGGTAAGATGATGCCAAGGGCTTACCAATTGTTGATTAAAAAAAGTATGTTACGCAGTTTTATCACCGATTGTAAATCAATTGTTATGCCTCTGGGGTGGTCCCATATAATAAGTATCAAAATCGGTTAAGTACTCTTTAGAAAATTTACAAAAACAAAAAAAAAGAATAAAAATTGTCCGTTTTTAGGGTTCCGTAAACCCAACGGGTAATCAATGGGACCCTATTAGCCTTCGCTGTCTTTTCGTCTGTCTATCTGTCAGCGGGCTGTATTTCATGAACCGTAACAGGTACAAAGTTTAAAGTTTTACAGAATGTGTATTTCTGAAATACTAAACAAAGAAAGAGTGAAAAATATAGGGGGGTCTCTATACAACAAAACATGTTTTTATAGGTATATTTGATTAAGGTTTTTCGTAAAAACGGTAAAACATACAAGCGTAAAAAATGGTGTGATTATAGAAGTTACTAATACAGAAAAAAACAGCAAATAATAAAAAGTGGCCAAGTGTGAGTCGCACTCGCGCTAAGGAGTCCGAACTGAATGACAAAAATATGTTTTTTTTTATTTTAATGTGAAAAGGTATCATGGTCCTTATGGTATGTAGTTATGTGATGGTACGAAACCCTCGGAGTGCTAGTCCGACTCGCACTTGGCCGATTTTTGCTATCGTGTTTGGCTTTATGTAACGTATACTGTTGTCTCAGGAATAACGGGGCACGTCAGGATAGACGCGGTCGGCGATCGCGACGCAGACTACGCTATACTGGACCTGGATCCCGTCACTGGGAAATTTGAGGTGAGTTATGTAATATGTACTGTTGCCACAGGAATAACGGGGCACGTCAGAATAGACGCGGTCGGCTGTCGCGACGCAGACTACGCTATACTGGACCTGGATCTCGTCACTGGGAAATTTGAGGTGAGTTATGTAATATGTACTGTTGTGACAGGAATAACGAGGCACGCACGTGAGGATAGATGTGGTCGACGATCGCGACGCAGACTACGCAATACTGGACCTGGATCCCGTTACTGGGAAATTTGAGGTGAGTATTGTAATATGTACTTTTGTCACAGGAATAACGGGGCACGTGAGGATAGACGTGGTCGACGATCGCGACGCAGACTACGCTATACTGGACCTGGATCCCGTCACTGGGGAATTTGAGGTGAGTTATGTAATATGTACTGTTGTCACAGGAATAACGGGGCACGTGAGGATAGACGTGGTCGACGATCGCGACGCAGACTACGCTATACTGGACCTGGATCCCGTCACTGGGGAATTTGAGGTGAGTTATGTTATATGTACTGTTGTCACAGGAATAACGGGGCACGTCAGGATAGACGCGGTCGGCTGCCGCGACACAGACTACGCTATACTGGACCTGGATCCCGTCACTGGGAAATTTGAGGTGAGTTATGTAATATGTACTGTTGTCACAGGAATAACGGGGCACGTGAGGATAGACGCGGTCGGCTGTCGCGACGCAGACTACGCTATACTGGACCTGGATCTCGTCACTGGGAAATTTGAGGTGATTTATGTAATATGTACTGTTGTCACAGGAATAACGGGGCACGTGAGGATAGACGCGGTCGACGATCGCGACGCAGACTACGTTACACTGGACCTGGATCCCGTCACTGGGAAATTTGAGGTGAGTTATGTAATATGTACTGTTGTCTCAGGAATAACGGGGCACGTCAGGATAGACGCGGTCGGCGATCGCGACGCAGACTACGCTATACTGGACCTGGATCCGTCACTGGGACATTTGAGGTGAGTTATGTAATATGTACTGTTGTCACAGGAATAACGGGGCACGTGAGGACACACGTGGTCGACGATCGCGACGCAGACTACGCTATCCTGGACCTGGATTCCGTTACTGGGAAATTTGAGGTGAGTTATGTAATATGTACTGTTGTCACAGGAATAACGGGGCACGTGAGGATAGACGTGGTCGACGATCGCGACGCAGACTACGCTATACTGGACCTGGATCCCGTCACTGGGAAATTTGAGGTGAGTTTTGAATACTTGATATTTTTGATTGAAGACACTTGGTGGAACATTAAGCGTGGCTCAACCTGTAACGATTTTAAGTGAAATTATTGTAAATATATACAAAAATGTGTGAGTTTTAGACAAACCGAATATATTGTTACTCGACTTCCCAAAAAGGAGGGTTATGTTTTTGGGGGTATGTATGAATGTATATGTTATAATTTGGCTGCGCCCGTAGCTTAAATTTGGAGTTTAAGGTGTCGTTAGATTTCATTGTCTTGATCCTCTAAGTGACATAGGATACATTTTAAGCCGTTGTGGTTTTACCCGACTGCCTAAAAGGAGAGTAGTGTTTGTAGAATTTATGTATGAATGTGTGTATGTATGTATCTCTGTTTCTTTGGTCGAGCCTGTAGCTCAAACGGCTTGATTTATTTTGAAGTGAGAGGTGTTTTAAGATTCGTCGTGATCCCGTAAGTGACATAGAATACATGTTAAACTGACGCCTCCAAAAAGAATGTTTCTATTAAAAATTAATTTGATATTTTTTTATGAAGTCGAGTTTTTAATTAAATCGGTTAGGTTATTTTAAAACTACTTTTTTCTCGGAAATTTTAGATTATTTTAAAAAACCAATTTAATATTTTCTTGTTTTAAATCGTTTGTATTATTTTTTTAAGTGTATATGGCGATTACGTTTGCTTACAAATTGATACCGACAGTATTAACAAAAAAGACATTGTGCCATTTTATTATTAATGTTCGAACGTCTTCGTCCAAAAATATTAGATGTTTATTTGACAAGAAAAACAAACATGTATGTTCGTAGCCTAAGTTCGTAGCATTCGTTTAATGTTTTGTGAACTTCGCAGGTCAAATGACGATCATTGATTTTTTTTGGATTGTCTATTTAATTTTACATTTTTCGAGTGTAAAATATAAAAATACTGAATAAAATTTTATTTTCAGATTTTATTAAAATCTTTACATACCCAATTTTGCCATCTATCTCTTTTATAAGTGATGTGCAAGGAGCCTTCTCTGATAGATACTACTGTTAGTATTGTGACTGCTTTATAGATAGATCTAGTGTTAGTAACAGAGAAACAAATCTAAAACTGGAATCACTATTATTGTTAGGGTGGTTATAATTACAGATTTTCGTTATTTTTGACGTCAATTACTCCTAAACGATAGACAACCCAAGGTTGAAAAAAAAAAACGGCTTACCAATTGTGAAAAATAAATTGATATCTTTCGCGATGTTAGATCTATCGAACTTGACTGTTTGTCCCAGGTGTACCTATTCGTCAACAACTAACATATCAGTTTTCCTGTCTTATTGAAACCTACGGACAGAGACAGATATAATGTGGGAAACCTAACCCTGCGAACGACGCTTGATTTAGTGGGCTGGAGACTACATCTACTACTTCATCTATTCCTTAGTACCCAACCTTGACGGGAATGTACTTTTCAAGCGACTTCCAAAAAGGAGGAGGTTCTCAATCCAACTGTATGTTTTTTTTTATGTGTTACCTCAGAACTTTTGAATGGGTGAACTGATTTTTATGATTCTCTTTTTATTTGAAAGCTAGTGCTTCCCGTGTGGGCCCATATAAGTTTTATCAAAATCGGTGTATTAATTTATTAGAAAATTAACAAAAACCAAAAATAATAATGCAAAAATGTACTAAGTTATTGCGATGGAAGTCGGTTTTTTAACGTGTTTAGCGTTTTTTAAATGAATTCTATTACCGTATCATACGTTAAAAACTAAAAAAATAATAATTTAATAATCTAATTTTAAGGCGTAGCAGGAACAGTTGTATGTCTTTTTCTTTACGTGTAAAGAGTAAAGAAAATAACCATACTTTTGTACTTTTTCAATAAAAATTTTTTTCGTTCATTTTAAATTATTTTTACAATTGATAAGCCTTGGCATCATCTCACCTGATGGCAACTGACGATGATGCCGAAGATGGAAGCGGGCTTACCAAGATTCCCCAACGCAATGGGAATATGGCTATTTCAATTGAAACTACAATTAATTTAATAAAATCCAACTGACATAATAAAATGTGTGTTTGACTAATCGAAAAGAAAAGTCAGAGGTACTAAATCGGTCAGGTTTGACTGTAGAATGCAAATCTCTGTTTTAAAAGAGGTTTCTTTGTTTTTTTTTTCTCTTGTAATAGATAACGAATCTTGTTTCTGCAATTAATAATAATAATAAATTTTTATTTCATTACCAAAAATGAAAAAAACGAATTAAATAAAATGAAGAATCAGGTTACAAAATATCACTTTTATACGTTTTTTAATTACTGAGAAAAATCGAGATCCCTGCGACCAAAGTTTCCAATGCGTCGCCTTAATAAAAAAAGTGAATAAGGTAAGGTGTTTGTACATTTCAGCGGAATACACTGAGGGTATAATAAGGTTCAAAATGGTTTGTATTTTCAACGTACCTACGATCGTATTATTCAGGCGCGAAAGAGCTATAACATCGACTATTTTGTCACAGTGTAAAAATCCATACAGTGCTCTTCTTACCTTTGATGTTTGCGTCAAAGCCGACATTACTAGTTAGTCACTAGGCAGTGGGCACGTCCTCCTCCGCCTGAATCAATTGAATCAACGGTGACCTCCTTCGTCTCTCCCTCGACCAATATAACAGTTATGGACCGGCCTACGCGAACAGAGGTTTCGATGCCTATAGAATGAGCGCATATGCTCATTTCGCTTTAGTCGATCAGCATTCCCCAAGTAGGTTGAAGGTCAAAATTAGTGAAATTTATTAGGTATCTCATTCGTGCTACATTCCAAGTATGTCTCTATGTGTCTGTCATTTTTTGTACTTTAATGAGACTCAGTGAGAGTGAGTGTGTGTTTGCGTGCAATTATATTTGACTCATTCTTTAGTACAACAAAAAAAAAACGGAACCCTTATATAGAATTACTCGTGCGTCTGTCTGTCTTTCAGTCCGTCCGTCACAGCCTTTTTGCTACTAGACCAAATAAGGTGAAATTAGTTAGGATGGTGTAATCCTATGACCCAAATACAGATGTGCCAAGTAAAGAATTATTTTTTTAAATAAGGGTCTTCTTTGGGGGAAAAATTAGGAAATTACAAAAAAAAGGTTTTACAAACCTAACTGTGTCACATATAAAATGAAAGGGCTCGTTATGAGGATCATAAATATATTTATATCATTATTTTAAAATAAATAGTTTTGATTTTATTCATGCAAGAAGACGAAAATTGACCATTCCACCCCTAATCTCCGAAACTACTTTCTGAGCCTAAAATTTTTAAAAAAACAACATATAGTTTATTGCTTGTAGATTACAGAAAAACCTATAAGAATTCTATCAATTGAAAATAAAGTGGTAATCTCAATATAATACGTTCACTTACGGAAAATAGTTGACTAAAACACCACTAGATAGCGCTAGTAGTATTTTTCTGTTGCTCGCGTTTGTGTCTTTTGTTTGTCATGTGAATAGGTATCATTGTCATTGTTGTGTGGAGAGGTGTGGTGTTACGGAACCCTAATACCGCGAGTCCAACTCGCACTTGGCCGGTTTTTTTTAAACATTAATGTATGGATAGAGCCAGTCCATGGTATTTGGTCGAAGGTCCCTCTCTTAGACTTCCGCACGATTTCCCTGTCTAGACGTCTTCGTTGGACGACTGTATGGATTCTTTAGACTGTGGTTATGTATTAGGCAATTACCACAGGAAACTTTTACAGAGTGTAACAAAATTGTTGTAGGTCCCGTTAACTGGGGCTTCTACTCATCATACTAAACAACTTTCGTTTTAGGAATTTGCTGAAATCGCAAAAAAATCACTCTTCATGCAAATCGATCACCAATTTTGTGCATTTGTGTATGTAGGGTCCACTTTTCTTTTTTGAGAATTAACTATTGGTTCCTTTGGGAAATTTGTTCAATATGAT
Source organism: Coleophora flavipennella (assembly GCA_947284805.1). NCBI lineage: Eukaryota > Metazoa > Arthropoda > Insecta > Lepidoptera > Coleophoridae > Coleophora > Coleophora flavipennella. Next base: position 5,529,768 of record OX369289.1, on the reverse strand, counting down.
GAGTAGAACTTCCATTTAACGGGTACTACACCAATATTTGAAGTGAAACTCCTATATAGACGGGGTATTAGGATTTTTTCTGTCACAAAAAGCGTTACGGCTGCGTGGAGGGGTAGATGATATATCGCGTGGTGGGAGGCGGCAGTGGTGGAGGGATATTTTTTTGAAAAAAAATTTTTTAGTATGTTTTTGTTTAAAATATTTATTATTAAATCATTGACTTTTCGTTACAAATCATAGAAAAAGCTTATAAATAATAAATGCTGTCCAGTGCATCCCCACAAGGCATGGTACCCAGCATACTGACAGCGTTTCCGCGCTGGATGGCGATGCTTATGCGTTGCCCTAAAAAGCTGCCAGCCTTGCGGTCACCAGTATAGTCTCGCTGAGACGCATTTATTTTTATTATTTTTTTGATATATTTTTGAAAAAAATATTTTTGAAATATATTTTTTTTTAAATAGGTTTTTTTTTTTAAATTCCACATGTCCGTTGAATTTTTACTTATACTTTGTATCCCAGCACACATTTCTATTTTTACACCCTGTATACCTTAAGTGTAGTTACCTCAGGCAAGGTCTGGCTCGGTATTGAATTCAGAATTAACGTATAAAGATAAAATGTACTCAGAATTCGGGTATTGAATAAGTGGAGCGCGTTTATATTCTGAGTAGAATTTCAAAGGTCTGTATGAAAGGTAAAGAGTATTCAATAGGCTTACGGCGGGGGCTGTAATAAATAATGTAATATTTTGGCGAAAATTTGCTTTGTACCGTTTTTTGTTAGGAGCCTGAGTTTATATCGTCAGAGTGTTTGGGAATAATTGACTCAATTTAAGAAGGCATTTTCTTGTGAAGAGTATGCCTATTCATAAAAAAACAAATAAATGATACCAAGGGCTTACCAATTGTGAATATAAAAAAAAATGTACACCCACGCTGTGCTTACTTTTTCCCAAAGCCTTCATCGTCTGTCGTAGTCAGGTATACACAAATCAACAAAAAACATTACACTTACTAAGCAGCAAGAAATAAAGTGAGGTAGGTATATCAGAATTTATGAAAAATTTTAAAATAATTTGGGTTGTGTGGGAGGTACCTTCTCGCATTTTTCCTGGAATAATTAACTACCCAGTGCAGTAGCCCTTATTAAGTCCTAGTTTAAAAAAAAAAATGATTAAAATCGTTAGAGCCATTTTTGAGAAAAAAGTACTATGACATCCCGTCCTCACGGTGTCTGGGGGTTTGCAATAGTAGAGTAGGTAACGTTGAAATTAAAAGATTGGTGTACGAATTCAATATGGCTGGAGAGCCTTATTTATTAAATTCATCAAATTTGTAATAGCTCTGTCAGCTGACTGATTATTAGTTATTTAAACGAAACTATTGAAAATACTTTCTTGCCATAAAATAGATAAATAGGGATCTCTGCCCTGGCGCGTGGTCTTCAATCTATAACACACTTGAAATTGGGACCTCTGTCCTGGCTCGCAGCCCACCATCGAATGAATCTCAACTGTTTTGGAAAGCTTTCGAACGACTTACTAATTTGAATTTGAACTTAGATTGGCAAGTAAGTACCAAAAGGAGTCGCGAGTGCGGAAACGTAGAGATATACGATCTCTACAGTACCAAACAACCTGAATTTGTAAGGTATGTAGTTTATTTCAATTTTTCTGGATCAAAAAACCTCCACGTGCTTTAGGCCATATAAAGTTTTAGTGACATACCAAGTTTCCTCAAAATCGTTACAGCCATTTTTGACTGAGAAATAATAAGTGATTTTGTACTATGGTGGCAACCCTTAAAAAGTCAAGATATGGGAAATTAGTAAAAGAATGGTTTAGATATAAATTTAATATCACCTTTACCCAAATCCGTCCAGTAGTTTGGGAACTAGAGCACCGGACGGATGCTCACACTCACACATACAAACGTTTTTAATTAAGCTATTGCATAGCTTTAATCGCGGGCTTTGAGAGCGGCGACCGAATCAAGAAATTCCGTAACGAAAAAACCTAACACCCCACACTCCGCCTACCGTGTAGCTCGGCCGAGCGTGACGTAACGTTACCACGATCTAAAAAACTTACAGTGCCATCTATTACGATTTGCGGTACTAAAAGGACTTAGTCAATTTTACTGGTGTAAGTTTCTTAGTGTTAAAAGTTAATAAAAAATACTATGCAATAGCTTTACCGCGGCAGTTTTAACCGCCTCCGTAGCTCAGAGGCAAAGTTCACTGGCTTTACACAGGAGGTCGCGGGTTCGAATCCCGGCGGGGTCAATTGTAAGACTCGGTTTGGTTGGTGGTAGGGCATTTTCTAAGCCCGCCTGGCTAGCTACCACCATCTTATCTAAGTCTTGCCGCCAAATATCAATGTTGGTATCATTGGTGTGTTCCGGCATGAAGATAAGATAGCCAGTTCCCCATTGCGTTGGGGAATCTTGGTAAGCCCGCTTTCATCTTCGGCAACATCTTCACTTACCACCAGGTGAGATGTTGTCAAGGGTTTACCAATTGTGCATAAAAAAATAAAAAAAAAGTCCTCGAGTGCCACACGTCTTTTTTTTGTTGACTTAACTTATCGTATGGGGCATCGTTAAATAAGTCTTCCGAAACTACTATAGGTTTGCTAAACCATTTTCCGGTTCAGGGATCGGTTTTCGAAATATTAAGTGCAATTTTTTTTTATAGTTAAGTGTGTCCCGCCCCCCTTACCAGCTACACTGCTATTTCAGGACATCTGAAACAAAAAATTGCCAAAAAATGAAAAAAAATGTCCATACAAACAATTTAAAAGGAAAACTATCACGGCTAAGTAGGCTTTCTTACATTAGGAGTAATACTCGTTCATAGTTATTCTGTACAAAATATTGTAATACCAACTGCAAATATAATTTTGTTTTTTAAAACACACTTGTTTTTTAAAAAGACTATGGAACCATACTTTGCGCAAGTCCGACACGCACTTGGCTGGTTTTTTTGTCTGAGGAACGCGCAAAGTTATCATTTATATCACATAAAAAAAATTGATTACAAACTTACATTTGTAATTGGAGAATTAACCATGACGTATATCGATGTATGGGAGAACATTTCATCATCATCATTATCATATCAGCCGAAAATCGTCCACCTCGGCCACCCCCAAGGATTTCCACCATGACCGGTCCTACGCTGCCCGCATCCATCGGCTTCCCGCGATCTTCACCAGGTCGTCGGTCCACCGCGTGGGAGGCCTGCCTACGCTACGTTTTCCGGTGCGCGGTCGCTACTCGAGAATTTTACTGCCCCGTCGGCCATCTGTTCTACGAGCTATGTGCCGTGCCCACTGCCACTTCAGTTTAGCGATTCTGTGAGCTATGTCGGTTACTTTAGTTCTCCTGCGGATCTCCTCGTTTCTGATTCGATCACGCAGAGAAACTCCGAGCATAGCACGCTCCATTGCCCTTTGGGTGACCTTGAGCCTTCTTATGAGGCCCATAGTAAGCGACTATGTCTCAGTTCCGTAAGTCATCACTGGCAACACACACTGGTCAAAAACCTTAGTCTTGAGACACTGCGGTATTTGGGACTTGAAGATATTGCGAAGCTTCCCGAACGCTGCCCGAGTTGGATTCGTCGATTGATCTCTTTCTTGAAGTTCGACCTGCCTAGCTGGACTGTTTGTCCCAGGTATACATATTCGTCCACAACTTCCAGTGTAGAGTCTCCAACCTTTGGAGGGGTGGGTGCGACACGGACATTTAACATTATTTTCGTCTTGTCCATGTTCATTTTAAGACCCACTTGTTGAGAGACTTTACTGAGGCAATCGAGCATTGTACTTAGGTCTTTCATAGTCTCAGCCATGACCACGATATCGTCAGCGAATCGGAGGTGGGTTATGTACTCGCCGTTGATATTGATGCCGAGTCCACCCCAGTCCAGAAGCTTAAAAATACTTCCAGGGCGGCGGTAAACAGTTTCGGAGATATAACGTCTCCCTGTCTCACCCCTCGCTGCAACTGGATAGGTTTCGAGTTCTGGTCCTGGACATGGTTGCGTTTTCATACAGACACTTCAACACCTCGATGTATCGATGGTCAATTTGGCACCGCTGGAGAGACTGTAGCACAGCCCAGGTTTCGACTGAATCAAAAGCCTTCTCATAGTTCACTAACGCCAAGCATAGTGGCTGATTGTACTCTTCGGTCTTCTGTATAATCTGTCGTAGCGTATGTATGTGGTCTATGGTACTAAAGCCTTTTCGGAAACCGGCTTGTTAGGGGAGGCTGGAAGTCGTCAAACCTGCGTGCGAGACGATTTGTAATGACTCTCGAAAACAGCTTGTAGACATGGCTCAGAAGTGAAATGGCTCTGTAGTTCTTCAGCAGGGTGTTGTCACCCTTTTTGAAGAAAAATACGACCACACTTCTGTGCCATGCCTTAGGCATTTATCCCTCGAGTATAACGGAATTAAATAACTTCTAAAGAGCTTTTAGTACCGGTGATCCACCTGCTTTCAGAAGTTTAGCCGTAATTCCATCATCACCCGGTGCCTTGTTGATCTTGAGCTGTTTGAGAACCATTCTAATCTCTTACAGGCTGACGTCCGGGATATCTTCGGTATAGTGATGGGTTAATCTGGCTCTTGGGTCTTTAGCTAGATCGCTAACAGGCAAACGTGTGGTCTTGTACAATTGTCCATAGAACTTCTCAACTTCTTCCAGCAACTCAGTCTTAGACGATACGGTCCTGCCATCCTCAGTCTTCAGCTTGGTCAGTTGGCTTTGTCCAACAGACAGATCTCTCGCGAACACCTTTGAGCCTTTGTTGTGCTCAATTGCCTCTTTGATACAATTTGTATTATATTGGCGTAAATCGCGAGTCAGGGACTTAGAGATCTGCCTGTTTAGTTGCCGATACTGATTAGCGTCTTCAGAGGACTGCAAAACCAATCTGCGTCTTTCTTCCATGAGGTTGCTGGTGAAGTCTGAGATTTTTTTGGTTGTGTTTGAACGGCGAGTTTTAAAAATCTTAGACCCGACCGTTTGGACAATTTCCACGAACCTGTCATTATAATCGTCCACATTATCGCAGTCTCCTAGGCATTCGAAACGATTGTGCAACTCGAGCTGAATGCTCTCAGGGTTTTGGAGCTGGATGGGCGCTGGTCGGAGCGTAGACTTCATCAGCCGACATCTTTCTAGCTTGGTCTTTAGATTCAATGTGCCTCTGACCATCCGGTGATCACTTCCTGTTTTGACTGAATTGATCACGGAGACATCATTGAATATTTGCCTCCTTGTCGACAAGATGAAGTCTATCTCGTTCTTCGCTACGCCATTGGGATGCAACCATGTCCACTTCCGCTGTTTTGACTTTTTGAAGAAGGAGTTCATCATAAAGAGGCTCTCCTTCTCCATAACGTCGGCCAGCATCTGGCCACGTCCATTTATTACTCCATATCCAAATTGCCCCACTCTCAGCTCACCATCGCTTCGTTTGCCCAGTTTTGCGTTAAAGTCCCCCATAACAACGGTATAATGGGTCCTGGTGCTATGTAAGGCTGTAGAGATGTCCTCATGCATAGTCTCTACCTCGTCGTCGGAGTGTTCCGTAGTCGGCGCGTATACCTGTATGACCTTCATCGAATACCGTTTGGTGATTCTGAGTATAAGGTATGCTACCCTTGTCGAAACACTCACGATTTGGACCACATTGTTAATCAGGGACTTGTGGACGAGAAACCCGACACCACCCTGGGACTGTTGATCGCCCTCCCGGAAATAGAGCAGGTTTCCGGATTTAAGGATCATGGTGTCCTCTCCCTCTCTTCGGACTTCACATGAACCTACGATATCCCACCGTAACCTGCTCAATACTTCTTCAAGTTCAGTAAGTTTCTCGTAGTAAGCTAACATCTATCGTAAATAACTGTAATCTTCATATCTTACCATCTGGCCCCACCCATCACTTCCCTAACTGTCAACCTTCTTTATTGGACTTAATAATAGTCTCCTCTCAGGATCATGCGGTAGCTCATGGTCAATTAGCTGCAGATGCATTTTCATACCATGACCTCATTTATCTGTCATATAAAATACGTCCTCCCAAGACCAAACACAAAATTGTAATGCAGCGTAATTTCAAGGATATGGACTTGGACAATCTTATGGTAGATGCTGGCAAAATAGACTGGAACCTGGTGTATGATTCGGACTCAATTGACTCCAAAGTTGAGATTTTCAACAGCCTTCTCACCCAAATTTATGATTTACATGCTCCTATCCGAGCTATCCGACTCAAACACCTTCCTGCTCCGTGGCTTACTACCGAGATTCGTACGTTGATGGCCAAGAAAGATGCCGCCAAAACTAAATTTAAAATGTCTCCCACTGATAAAAACCGCGAGAAGTATAAATCAGCACGAAACCGCTGCAATCTCGTTTGTCGTGATGCTCAACGCCGTCACATACATAAATCTGTTGAAAATGGCGATCCAGCTAAGGTTTGGAGATTTCTAAGAAGCATCGGCATCGGAAAACAGAAACAAAATGCTCCCGGTGATATCGACATTAACTCGCTTAACAAACACTTCTCGTCTGCTGCTACTCCTTCTACGGCCAACTCCCCTAAAGCTGAGACCTTATTGCGAATTAAAGAGCTTCCGTTGCCAAATCATTCCCCTCTTAACTTTGACCCAGTTGGACCTGAACAAGTTAAAAAACAAATTATTTCTATTTCATCCAATGCTGTTGGTTGCGATGATATAAGCCGCAACATGATTCTTCCGATCCTGGATGTGATTCTGCCGGTCATCACTCACATTATGAACTTCTCCTTGTTCTCCAATACTTTTCCCTCAGTTTGGAAGCAAGCAGTTGTGGTCCCCTTACCCAAAATCCGCAATCCCACAACTTTCTCCCACTTTAGACCTATATCCATTCTTCCTTTTCTATCTAAAGTTCTAGAACGCCTTGTCCATAATCAACTTTTTTCGTTCCTCACAGCCAACCACCTGCTCAACCCATATCAATCTGGTTTTCGACCCGGGCATAGCACTGTCACGGCGCTTGTCAAAGTGTCAGATGATATCCGTTCTGGTATGGAACATCAGAAAGTTACGCTATTAACACTACTGGATTTTAGCAATGCTTTCAACACAGTAGATTTTGACATATTGCTGGCGTTAATGAGCTCACTTAATATTTCCCCTGCTGTTATCGCGTGGTTTCAAAGTTATCTTGGTAATCGACGGCAACGCATTAAGATTGATAACCAGTGCTCGGACTGGTGCAACATCAATCTCGGTGTTCCACAGGGCGGCGTCCTATCTCCTCTTCTCTTTTCCCTTTTTATTGATACTATAACCAATTCCCTTTTGTCCTCTTTCCATCTGTATGCTGACGACTTGCAGATTTACATTCAGGAATTCCCTGACAACATTGTTCAAGCCATAGACTTTATGAATAAAGAGCTCGATAAAATATCGACTTGGTCCCACAGGCATGGTCTTCTTGTTAACCCAAGCAAGTCTCAGTCTATAATCATAGGAAGCTCCCGCCAGCTGGCCAAGATTGATACATCATCATTGCCACCAGTACTCCTTAACAACGTTTCTATACCATTCTGTAAAAAAGTTAAAAACTTGGGTGTGATTTTTGACGCAAATCTTTCTTGGAGTAGTCAAATTGGTGAAGTAAGCAGAAAAATTTTTGCTTCCTTGGCCTCACTTAGGCGCCTTAAAAATTTTCTGCCCGTGTCGACCAGAACTCAACTGGCTCAGTCCCTTCTACTCCCACTGCTTGACTACGCTGATGTTTGTTACCTTGATGCTACCGAGGAGCTGCTGAACAAACTGGAACGCTTGCAGAACGTGTGCATAAGATTCGTATTCGGTTTGAGGAAGTACGACCATGTCTCTGAGTTTCGAGCTAAGCTGAAGTGGCTTCCCATCCGTCTACGACGTAATATGCACATTCTCTGCTTGCTCTACAATGTACTCCACAGTCCAGCGGCTCCTCCGTATCTAAGGGACAATTTTCGACGTAGGGAGTCAATGCATGGCCGCCAACCTCGATCGTGTAATGCTCTTCTTCTCTCTTTTCCCACTTTCAGCACTGACTTCCTCAGTAAATCTTTTAAGGCTCACTCGGTTCGACTGTGGAACCAATTACCTGTTACTATTCGTACATCTGAGTCCCTGTTCATCTTTAAAAAAAGACTTAGGGATCACTACTGTAAGCTGTGTAATTACTGAATATGTGTGTATATATATATATATATATATATATATATATATATATATATATATATACCACAAACACTCTTGCGTCCTCCTATTGCCAAATTCTCATTTAATCCTGCGTCCACCGCGCTATTGCGTCCGTATACGGACGCCAGATTGCAATCGCCGTTATTTTTACTTCAGCGACAGTTCTGCCATCTAGGCTATTATTTAAGAAGTTTTTGTTCGGACGTAATTTTGTTCCGAATGTGAAATTTTAATTCGCAACTCCGCCGCACGTCACTGGGGCGCTGCACGCGGCGAAGTATACCTTTCCCCCCGCGCGCTTTACCCCTTAAATGTATATTTTAAATCATCCTAACAACTGTTTTGCGCCCTTCGGCACAAACTGGTTCTCACCCATTACCCTCTTCTGTACTGCCTATTGCGGTGCGGTGCGGACTCATTTTGCCGCCGGACGCACAATAGTGAGTACGCAGTAAATAGGTTGTGCTGTACTTGTGTATATACCTGTGTTATTTGGGTGGTAAATTGATTGAAAATGTATTTAACTAGGAATAGAAAAAAGATTGAAGAATTAAAAAAAAGGAAGTTGCTTGTTGAGTGCTCTGTTACTGGTAACTGTAACTCTGTAAATGTTTCCGATATTTATTTACTAAACTAAACTGTTAATAGTAGGTAACGTTTTATTGTTTTCTATAGTAGGTACATCATAATTTTAGCAAGTTTTGAGGTGAGGCTTGTAGGTACAACTGTTCTTCTGTTTGTTTCTAAAAAATAATAGTACCTAATTAGCTAAGTAGTTTCAGTGGGTATCAAAATAGATTTGGTATAGGAAATAGTAGGTACATTCCATGTAATAATAACTTCTTTAAGATTAGCTAGGTACTATTTTCCTACTTATACCTAACTACATCATTATTACCTTGCTAGTACAAACATAACTAAAAGAGAATAGGGAACATGCAATATTTATATTTTTATTTTCATTTTAAAGAATTCAATGTAGAATAGGCCACAAATGTATTAATAATTAAAACACTGTAATTTATTAGAAAAAATGCGGTTTTAAATTAACAGTTTAAATTTTCGCGCCAAAACGGACCTATAGTTCTGATGACGTCATTCCTGTCTGACTGGTTGTACTTGTTCGTCCCTGGCATTCATACTTTTGCCTAGTTTCTCGACTTAAGATTTTTTTTTTGTAAAAATTTTAAATGGACTACTTATCCATTTGTTGTGTGGGCTTAACCTTTATTTAAAATTATACAAAAAAAAACTGCCTCCATCGTCTAGTGGTTAATGCGTCAGGCTCACGAACCGGAGGTCCTAGTTTTGATTCCCGGTGGGGACATTCTCAGAAATCACTTTGTAAGTTTTTCCCAGTTTGGTTAGGACAATGCAGGCTGAATGACCAGGGCTCCGTTTTATAAAACTACAAGTCACAAGATTTCAAGTGTAATTCAGTGTACGTTGCATTACAGAGTCAGGTCAAGACTTCAGGGAGCAAACCGGCTATGCAATGAACATCGAATTACACTTGTAAACTTGTAACTTGTAGTTTTATAAAACACGACTCTGATTGTCCGAAAGTAAGATGATTCCGTACTTCAGAGAGCACGTTAAGCCGTCGGTCCCGGTCGTTATCATTGGTGGCGGTCGTTATACAAACCACGTCAGAGCCCAGAGGCCTTTAGGCGATTTGAAAACTCTGACACCAGGGTTAGTCAGGTATGACTACACAAACACGATAAGAAAAAATAAAAAATAGTATTTAAAAAGCATACGAGTTTCATTTATAAATTTACAAGATAGTTTTATTAAAAATATGCTTATAGATCTTGTAATTTTGGCATCTATCCAAAAAATTTTTTGCAGTAAGTATACTTAACAGATACACTGCTGTTATCATATGGCACATGATTATAAATATCTACTTCTTTTGATTTTTTTAAATTTTGGTGAGCTACACAGAAAAGTGCTATTTTCCTTTTGCTGAAAAACATTTGAAGTAGTACTTGTGTCCAACATTTTGGTGCCATTTTATTATCTTTTAGATATAAAATTATATAAGAGCTTCTGTTGAAGGTCATTTAATCTCTATTGTGTAATTTTCAGTAAGCCCGTTACGTGTTGCAACAAAAATAGGATACTCGGCATTAAGAAAAAGTCCAGTTTCTTCAATTTTTATCTGAAATGCAGAAACAATGATATTAATTATTACAGAAGCCTTGAATTAAACATTATAAATAGTTTTATTCAAAATATTGAAACAACAGAAAAACTATTAGTTACCTTTTCTTTTTTATTCACTATGTTGAGAACTACTTTTTCTAGTTTTTTTTCCTCTATCCATCGCAATGGAAGTAAATTTTGAATGTTCTCCCATAATTTTGTTCAGATGAGATAGTTCTACAGTGAGCTGCTTCATAAATAGTTGAGCCTGTAATTCTTCCGTATCTGAAAAATAGAAAAAATAAAAATCTGTTGCTTACAAAAAATTTTCCAATCAAGTTTACGCTATATGGGTATGATAATGAGTTTGCTTGTCCAAATTTTTACACATTTCTTATTTATGCTTTTTTTGTGATGTGTATTAAACTTTAAGCTTCACTACTCACCTCAACTCAAACCACAATGGGAAATAATTTTGATGATCATTTTGGTGGTTGAAAAAGTCATATAAATATTATCAGTCGTTATTTGCTTTGATAAATATTTCATGAAATGATTGCGGAGAGTCTAACTTTCCAATCAAGCTTGAAAATACATAGTTTGTGAATGCTTGTGGTTTGTTGGTCTTCTTCATCTACAAATTCATATAAAATCATCATCATCATCATCATATCAGCCACAAATCGTCCACTGCTGGACAAAGGCCTCCCCCAAGGATTTCCACGACGACCGGTCCTGCGCTGCCCGCATCCATCGGCTTCCCGCGACCTTCACCAGGTCATCGGTCCACCGCGTGGGAGGCCTTCCTACGCTACGTTTTCCGGTGCGCGGTCGCCACTCGAGAACTTTACTGCCCCATCGGCCATCTGTTCTACGAGCTAAGTGCCCTGCCCACTGCCACTTCAGTTAAGCGATTCTGTGAGCTATGTCGGTTACTTTAGTTCTCCTGCGGATCTCCTCGTTTCTGATTCGATCACGCAGAGAAACTCCGAGCATAGCACGCTCCATTGCCCTTTGGGTGACCTTGAGCCTTCTTATGAGGCCCATAGTAAGCGACCATGTCTCAGTTCCGCAAGTCATCATAGTTCATAGTTCATAGTTCATTTATTCATAAACAATTTACAAATTGTGTTTGAAATAACCTAAGCTAACATTAAAACAAGTTAAAGTCAATTATAAAATTTACAACACAAAATAACAACAATAATAAAAAAAAAATATAAAAGCATAAAAACATGATATTAATTTTAGTCTGCATTGTGTTTATCTTGGATATAATCATTTACTGTATAATAACATTTACGTGTCAAAAATTTCCGCAACCCTCTTTTAAACAGTCCATAGCTTGCAGTTGACTTCAGTGCGATAGGTAGTTTATTGAACAAGTTCGGAGACTGATAAAAAGCAGCGTGTTTTACTACGTCTAATCTCGGCATTATCTGCTGTTTCACATCTTTGCGTCTAGTCCGTTCACGCATAACTTTGTCTGTTTCTGTTTCAATACTTAACAACTGTTTTTTGTAGTCACAGAGCAAAACCATAATATAAAGGCACTGGCACTTCACTGGCAACACATACTGGTCAAAGACCTTAGTCTTGAGACACTGCAGTATTTGGGACGTGAAGATATTGCGAAGCTTCCCGAACGCTGCCCAGCCGAGTTGTATTCGTCGATTGATCTCTTTCTTGAAGTTGGAACTACCTAGCTGGATTGTTTGTCCCAGGTATACATATTTGTCAACATCTTCCAGTGTAGAGTCTCCAACCTTTAGAGGAGTGGGTGCGACACGGACATTTAACATTATTTTCGTCTTGTCCATGTTCATTTTAAGACCCACTTGTTGAGGGACCTTACTGAGGCCATCGAGCATTGTGCTTAGGTCTTCCATAGTCTCAGCCATGACCACGATATCGTCAGCGAATCGGAGGTGGGATATGTACTCGCCGTTGATATTGATGCCGAGTCCACCCCAGTCCAGAAGCTTAAGAACATCTTCCAGGGCGGCGGTGAACAGTTTCGGAGATATAACGTCTCCCTGTCTCACCCCTCGCTGCAACTGGATAGGTTTCGAGTTCCGGTCCTGGAGGCGAACCGCCATGGTGGCGTTTTCATACAGACACTTCAACACCTCGATGTATCGATGGTCAATTTGGCACCGCTGGAGAGACTGTAGCACAGCCCAGGTTTCGACTGAACCAAAGGCCTTCTCATAGTCCACTAACGCCAAGCATAGTGGCTGATTGTACTCTTCGGTCTTCTGTATAATCTGCCGCAGCATATGTATGTGGTCTATGGTACTAAAGCCTTTTCGGAAACCGGCTTGTTCGGGAGGCTCGAAGTCGTCAAACCTGCGTGCGAGACGATTCGTAATGACTCTCTAAAACAGCTTGTAGACATGGCTCAGAAGTGAGATGGGTCTGTAGTTCTTCAGCAGGGTGTTGTCGCCCTTTTTGAAGAAGAGCACGACCACACTTCTGTGCCATGCCTTAGGCGTTTGTCCCTCGAGTATAACGGAATTAAATAACTTCTGAAGAGCTTTTAGTACCGGTGATCCACCTGCTTTCAGAAGTTCAGCCGTAATTCCATCATCACCCGGTGCCTTGTTGTTCTTGAGCTGTTTGAGAGCCATTCTAATCTCATACAGGCTGACGTCCGGGATATCTTCGGTATAATGTCGGGTTAGTCTGGCTCTTGGGTCTTCAGCCAGATCCCTGACAGGCAAACGTGTGGTCTTGTACAATTGTCCATAGAACTTCTCAACTTCTTCCAGCAAATCAGTCTTAGACGATATGGTCCTGCCGTCCTCAGTCTTCAGCTTGGTCAGTTGGCTTTGTCCAACAGACAGATCTCTCGCGAACACTTTTGAGCCTTTGTTGTGCTCAATCGCCTCTTTAATACAATTTGTATTATATTGGCGTAAATCGCGAGTTAGGGACTTAGAGATCTGCCTGTTTAGTTGCCGATACTGAGTAGCGTCTTCAGAGGACTGCAAAACCAATCGGCGTCTTTGTTCCATGAGGTTGCTGGTGAAGTCGGAGATTTTTTTGGTTCTGTTTGAACGGCGAGTTTGAACAATTTCCACGAACCTTTCATTATAATCGTCCACATTCTCGCAGTCTCCTAGGCATTCGAAACGATTGTGCCATGAGAGCTGAAAGCTCTCGGGGTTTTGGAGCTGGATGGGCGCTGGTCGGAGCGTAGACTTCATCAGTCGACATCTTTCTAGCTTTGTCTTTAGATTCAATGTGCCTCTGACCATCCGGTGATCGCTTCCTGTTTTGACTGAATTGATCACGGAGACATCATTGAATATTTGCCTCCTTGTCGACAAGATGAAGTCTATCTCGTTTTTTGTTACGCCATTCTGCCGTGTCATACCAATCTATTGCATCGCGAAAAAACACGAGCTGAGATATTGAGGTTTTTAGCGCAAAACTTGTTTTATAACGTAGAAAATAAACTATATTGTCTATTGACATTATTTTACACACGAAAGTTTCCAAAAATAACATGCAACAAAAGGTGTTGGATTGTTTTTGAAAAATAAACGTATTTTCCATTTTATTCGCTAAAAACAGTTAGGCTTGACAAAGGTTTCATACAAAAGTTGTCACGCGTTATGTTCTAACTATAAGTTAGATCAGTTAGGCATGACGGAGGCATAGAATAGTTAGCATGTTAATTAGTATTTTAAGCTAAATAAGGGGTTAGTTTTGTTGTACATAAGTCTAACTATTTTTATATTACAATCATTTTGAAAAATCTTGACAAATAACTAACAATCAAAATCGTAAAATGACCACTTCCCAAAAGGGCCAACTGATATAATTTCAAGGAAACTACAGAAAGTTTGCATAAAAATTAGACTTTAATAACTTATCCTAACTTATGTATTGTATATTTGGTGCATAAATATTGTTTTGGGTTTGATGTCGATAAATTCTACTCTTTGATAATCTCATAAAAATGGGATATTTTACAAGTTTTAATCCCAGAGTCCATACAATGTGTTTCATAAAGGTTATATAAATCCGTAAAAGATACGCCACAAGGTAAGTATCGTCTATTTGGTGTTGTAATGTGAGACACTTGGTTTAACCTTTCCTATAAATTGTTTTAAATTTTCTTTGTATCCTTCTTCAAAACAGTTCCATGGTTTTGTTCTACCTCTTTGTTCTGGTGCTGCATCTTGAATGTCTACGTCTATAACCTCTATTTTTGTAATTAGCTTTTAATACTCTTATGACTAGCGTTGGGCTAAAGAATCCAAGCGTGTTAAGAAAAAATGTCTTACATACTTTCGTGCCCCGCAATACCCAAATAGGAGTGTTGTGTCGGGATGAATTTTGTGTTGTTTTAAATCTTGTTGGGGTTTTTCTTACATTTCGGCTTATAAAGTTTCTTCAGCTTTGTTTATTCAAATCTCGAAAATTTAACCACATTTGGTTATCTATATTTTTCTGTGAACTTTGAGAAACATTTTCTTGCACAAGTCTCGCTACAAGAAGGTTTAATTTTATATTTTTGGAGTTTACTCCTTAAGAATCGATTTTCATATAAGGCGTCCGGTATGAAAAAAATATGAGGAGTAAAATCTAGTGATCGCGTTACGTTTTTCGCGCGCAACCTATTGTGCGCACCATTGTCACGTGATACAAAACAGTCAGGATTGGCTGAATCTAAGATGACGTCACAACACAGTAATCAGATCTGTAATTGTTGCAGTCTTACGATTTTTGATCTATTTAAATAAGATTTTAAAATATTATCGTGAAAATTTGTGATATTTTACAATCTCCATCGTATAATTTGGTATTCCACTCCATCAAGGATGTCAATTTTGTGAAAGCAGATAGCAGAAACTTTCCCAAAGTGGATGCAATCATGGTTGGAATGTTCTTCAAAAATAACCCCGATTTTCATTCTGCAGAGCTCAGAAATGTACAGCAATGTAAGTACTATAAAATAATATAACATACTATAAAATAATATTACAAATAAAGCCTAGTCTAATTCAGCTCGATGCTAGATATAGAATGAATGAATTAAACAATGGTAATAATTACAATACATTAATCCGGTAAACAGTTAGATCGGGTTGCATCCTGTGGAATACTTGAAATGCTGACAGGGCGCCTAGTTACTTTAGTGGCTTGCGCAATGTTGGGTAGCAACTGCAGTGCCAGCTCTTTACCTACTAGCCAATACTATAACTTACTTGTTATTTGAGTTTTCTGTTTTGTTGTCTGACAGTTTTGTTTTATTTTATTTCTAAACGCTTTTTTTGTCGGTGTTTCTTCATTACTTTCTCTTTGTCTTTTAGGTTTGTCACTTTCTGCGCTTTTTTCGTTACTTAGTTGCTGAATTAATTCCTCCACGCTACTTTCAAAAGATTTATCAATCAAAATAGAAGACAAGTCGATTGATTCTTTTGCACTATACTGTTTCAATGAAGCTTGTTTTGGAGTTGACGTCGTTGGTGGTATTTTTTCGGTGACTTGCTTCAGGTTATTTGTATTCAAATCTAATTTTATGACGTTATCATGTTTATGTGCATTTAATCCAATTAAGTCTTTTTCATTATTAAAGATATAATTACTGCTTCTTTCACTTTTTGAAAGATTATTACTCATATTATTTACTTTCTCTTTTTCTGACCAGTTACTTGAGTTTTTATTGCTAACATCTAATACATTTATTTGCTTCCTTTTGATTTTTTTTTCAGGATTTTTAATTAATTTCTTATCATTTCTCTCATCTACTGAATGATTATTTGCATTACGGGTTTTTCCACATATTGTAACTTCTTGTATTCTTCTTTATTTTTTTGTACTTTTTTTATTGTCTATTTTCATTGTCTGTCTGATTCTGACTCCAACTTTCATTTTCTGACTGACTTATACTTATTTCATTCATTGAATTATCATTTTGACTGCTTTTTCCTTACACACTATATGAGTTTTGCTTTTTATTGTTCGACAATTTTATTTTCTTCAAATTTTGTTTCTTAACACTTTTTTCTGATGATTTTCCTTTACTTTCTATTTGTCTTTGATTTTCTTTGTTTCTGTTGTTTTCTCATTACTTAGTAGCTCAATCGATTCGTCAATAGTTACTACTTACAAAAGACAGTCTAGTTTCATATTGATAACTGAAGTGATCTTTTTAATTCATAAAATAAATGGTTACTGAAAAAAAAAAAACAAGAATACGTACTGGTTCAAGATTATGATAAGTTTTTTCGGATGATATGGGGTTTTCTTTTGAGCTACACCCTGTAAACTGAAATATAAAGACAGAAAAAAACAGAAAAGATTATGACTTTTAATATTAACAGTTTTTTTAATGACATATTAATTTATTATATTATTTATTTTTGTTTAATCTATTTTTAGCGATTTGAATGTTAACATGAATTTTTAAATTTGATTTGCAAATCTGATATTGAAGTTAAACTACTTGATGAATATTTTATTCAAATTTATTTCTTACTTAAGCTTAGTGAATCAGGTGATAGATATGGTAATTTTAATTAAAACTTAAGATTTTAAGACTTTTTGCAACTTGGACATTTTACAACTTGGCGGTTTCTCGACTATTATACATAGTTACTAGCTCATATAACAACAATGAAGCTGCCTTTCAAGTTTCTAACTTAAAGGTTTAGAAATTAAAAAATCTGTGGTCAATTGGGCACTCGGGTCTTTGAAGAGCTCAGGTAACTATTTTGAATGATCAAAATT
The DNA here is from genome assembly GCA_947284805.1 of Coleophora flavipennella. Taxonomy (NCBI): domain Eukaryota; kingdom Metazoa; phylum Arthropoda; class Insecta; order Lepidoptera; family Coleophoridae; genus Coleophora; species Coleophora flavipennella. The sequence continues at coordinate 5,512,613 of OX369289.1, read as the reverse complement.
TTGTTGAATCGATAGTTATGGTTTTTAAAACTACCAATTTTTAGAAATAGAAGTAGACAGACCTAGGACAGCACCCCACGTCAATGTAGAATGTTTTATTTTTGTCTTACTTATTACTAAGTACACTTTACTACTTAATTTACATAAATAGACCTACATCTAACCTTTGCACATTTAATAAGATATTTTAGATAAAAATTTTGGCTATTTTAATGTGTTACAACGAATTAAACTTACCTTTGCATCATTTTGTATGAATAACACTGTGGTGAGCTTGCATTCGCGTTTCCCTGTGAAGAACTCCGGTGAAATCTAGTGGAGAACCCTTATTTTCGACCAGTTTGTTTTCTTTAGTAATGTTGTATATAACTTTACTTCGATTTGAAGCCATTTTAATTCTTTAGTATAGTTTGATAACATAATTAGCATAAAATAACACTTCAACATCATAGGCGTGTCCGACAAAAACAGAAGCGAGATTGGCGCGGCGGGCGGCGAGGACCTCGAGCAAGCGAGCGCTGCGAGCGTTGTCATGCCTAACTGTTTTAATTACTAAATAGTACAGATAGGCTCGACGCGCCTATTCTTTTCGGCTAGAGCGGCAATCTATTGCAATTTCAGTTAAAACAAATAGGCATGACGGCACTTCAAATTATTGAAGTTGTATCAGTTTGGCAACTCAATATCTCGAAATGTAATTAACATTTTGTAATTGTGTTTGATTGTAGGTATAGTAATACGGTAAAAAATACGATTTACACTTGTAAGTCGTATCTGATACAACTTGCGATGCAACAGATTGGTATGACACGGCAGCATTGGGATGCAACCATGTCCACTTCCGCTGTTTTGACTTTTTAAAGAAGGAGTTCATCATAAAGAGGCTCTCCTTCTCCATAAAGTCGGCCAGCATCTGGCCACGTGCATTTCTTACTCCATATCCAAATTGCCCCACTCTCAGCTCACCATCGCTTCGTTTGCCCAGTTTCGCGTTAAAGTCCCCCATAACAACGATTATAATGGGTCCTGGTGCTATGTAAGGCTGTAGAGATGTCCTCATACATAGTCTCTACCTCGTCGTCGGAGTGTTCCGTAGTCGGCGCGTATACCTGTATGACCTTCGTCGAATACCCTTTGGTGATTCTGAGTATAAGGTATGCTACCCTTGTCGAAACGCTCACGATTTGGACCACATTGTTAATGAGGGACTTGTGGACGAGAAACCCGACACCACCCTGGGACTGTTGGTCGCCCTCCCGGAAATAGAGCAGGTTTCCGGATTTAAGGATCATGGTGTCCTCTCCCTCTCTTCGGACTTCACATAAACCTACGATATCCCACCGTAACCTGCTCAATACTTCTTCGAGTTCTGCAAGTTTCTCGTCAGTCCGCAGTGTGCGCGTGTTGTAAGTTGCCAGGGCCAAAGGTCGTTGGGTTTGGTAGCCTGGCATCTGCCGGGGATTCTTCGCACCCCCTACCCCGCCGTTACCATGACTGCTACCGGAGCCAGGAATAGCGGGGCTGCCGGGGACTAGGGGCTGTTTTCTGGGTGTGAAATTCATTAGGGGGGTTTTGCCGTAATCGCCACGCTTGGCAGGCGGGTTGGCGATCGCAGTTTGATTGCAGGTGTGTTGCAATGCACGGAAAGACGCTGCTGCCCATCCTCCGGTTTTAAGTCCCTTAGTCGCCTCTTACGACACCCATTGGAAAAGATGGGATGGTCCTATTCTTAGCCGGGAACCATACGGTGCATATAAAATATCCACCTGAAAATATACAGCTATTATTAAAACACACATTTATAATTTCTCTACATAAAAAATAAACAAAAATCTACTTACTTGAGAGAAACTGTTAGTGACTGAAATACAACGCATTTCTTTTGCTTTTATAAGATTTTCCAGAAAAACATGTAGATGATTTTAACTTTTTGACTTATTTCCAATAACATGAGACGGACATAATCAGAGGCTCCTCAGATCTTTTGTGCAACCATAGCAACTACTAATAGTCTAGGAGCTGGGCCGCGGACAGACAGACAGACAGACGGACAGACAGACAGACAGACATGACGAAACTCTAAGGGTTCCTTGTTGTACTACGGAACCCTAAAAACTAGGAAACTTTTTCAAGATTTTTTGCTTGTAATTGAATTCTCATAAGGTCAACTTTTTAGGACTAAAATTTTCATCTTTAAATTAAAAATCTAAACAAGTGACTTTATGGTTTCTAAGTAGCCCTGAAGAATATGTCATCTCTTCAGCTTCAATATTAAAGTTGGTTAGAATTGGCCTGTAAAGGCAACGAGGTAGAAAATTCTTAAAAGTGGGCATGTCACCTGTTTATATTTTTAATTTAAAGATTACTTTAGTCGTAAGAGGAAAATATGCTGAGACGACCCCGAGTAATTGGGAAAGGGCAAGGAAATGATGATGATGATTTTAGTCGTAATTAACCAAACCGTTTTTTTTTTCAATTTAAACCAAATTTTCATAGCTTCCACTAAAGTTACGAAGTTGGTTGTTTTATGCATAATAGTAAAAGTTATGAGAATTTAATTTCAAGCAAAAAGTCTTGGGAAAGTTTCCTAGTTTTTTTTTTGTTGGCCCGGCAGAAATTTTCCAAAAATCAAGAAAAAATCAAAACTTGAAAACTATCAAAAATCGCGGAACATAAATGGACGACACAAGGGCCAATTTTTTTCTTTGTAAGTAAATTGTCTGGCCACCCTGTATAATAGGTACCTATCCCATTTTACCCCTTCAGTTACGGAACTTTCTTTATTAGGATTGTCTACCTATAGTTTCTTGCTACAATTTAAACTTAGAGTGGAACATAAATATTTGAACGATGAGTAAAAAGTCCGGGGGATCCAGGAATCGCAGTTCTTCCGTCGAGAGTGTGTGGAGTGTGCAATCAAAAGAAACATGTTTAGCACGGTACACCACCGATAGTGAATCATCATTTAGTGATATCAGTCACAGCGATGTCACATCGACATTTGACCAGATGATTTCTACAGCAATCAACGACTCATTTAATTTGGCGGATTCTGAGCGGACGTATTTGGACAGTAGTGACTCCGAAATAGATTATCACTATTTTCTAAAGTGCGCTCTTTGTGGAAAAGACAACAGTAACCCTTTATACTACAGCTACTGCGAAAAATGTTTCAAGATCAGAAAATGTTTCAAATCGAAATCTAACCGAAACAGCAAAGACAGTACAAATAAAAAATTCAGTGAGCAGGATCTTAGGAGGAGAGAAGACATGACTAATGAAAACACGAGATTATATAGGTGTTACTTGCGATCACGCAAACGCTGCGCTGGAGATTCTGCTTTGGAGCTACCACCGCAAAAATATGCTAAACAAGATTTGGATGTTGTGCAGTACTCTGTTACTGGGCGTTTCATAATTATACTGAACATATTGTGGATGTTTAATTTGTCCAGTTGGGCTAGATTTATTTAAAGGACCCTAATGGTCTGCCTGCAAACATTGAAGGATTTGAAAATTTGAATTTCCATTAAGATTTCTCATGATAACAGCTCGGTGCTGTCATTTCTTACTACTTACCTACTGTATTTCTAAAAATAAAAATAGCACACTAATAATAATAATAGTACCTATTTTTATCAATTCCATATTTATCAATAATAAAGATGTGATTAGTATTATTATTTTCACGAATATAGTATAGTAAGTAGATTTTTTTCTTCTCAATATTGATGTTACTAGAGTAAGTAGTTATCGAAATTGCATTGATTTTTTATTAAAACACACACTCACAGGGCGCACCATGTGTAAGTAGGTATGGAGCACTGCGAGTGTGTGTATTATTTTGCTTCATTAAGCTGTTCTTGTCTGAACCTACAATGAAACTTTAAACGTCAGTATTACGTATAACTATATTTTTCGCAGTAGCTGTAGTATAAAGGGTAACTGTTGTCTTTTCCACAAAGAGCGCACTTTAGAAAATAGTGATAATCTATTTCGGAGTCACTACTGTCCAAATACGTCCGCTCAGAATCCGCCAAATTAAATGAGTCGTTGATTGCTGTAGAAATCATCTGGTCAAATGTCGATGTGACATCGCTGTGACTGATATCACTAAATGATGATTCACTATCGGTGGTGTCCCGTGCTAAACATGTTTCTTTTGATTGCACACTCCACACACTCTCGACGGAAGAACTGCGATTCCTGGATCCCCCGGACTTTTTACTCATCGTTCAAATATTTACGTTCCACTCTAAGTTTAAATTGTAGCAAGAAACTATAGGTAGACAATCCTAATAAAGAAATGTCGACTGCTTTGAGCGCACACAACATGCAACGAAACCATCTAACACAATAATAATAATATACTCCTAAATTGTTTGGTATTCATTTTGTAATTAAAATAAAAGATTTGACCTCGAACGGAATCGACATTCGCCGCAGAATAGGAGGAATTAGTATGGAGAGTGAAATGAAAAATGTATAGTACATTTCGCATGTTACGATTAAGTAAGTGCTACTTTCGCCATCTATGTAATTATTAGGAAAGTATTCACAAAAACTACAAGCGGGATTGACAATAAAACAGGTGGACGCAGATTTAGCGGATTTCTGGAAAGACGCAGAAATGATACTGGGATTTATATATATATATATATATATATATATATATATATATATATATATATTATTTTTATTTCTGTGGTTATTATTTATTAAAATATGTATGTTACATGTAAGTATTATGTATATTTAACTTTTATTTATTTCTTAATTACTATTGAATTACTGTTTCATGTTTATCTTTATTTATATAATATTTGTTTGTTTTGTATTTTATATATTTATATAAGTATATATGTATTATTTAGTATTTTTCTTTTTTTTTTTATCTGCAGCCACCCGCATTTAGCCTTTTACCTACCAACTCCTACCGGTTACCTTAAGGTTGCCTGGAAGAAATCGCTAAAAGCGATAAGGCCGCCTTTGCACTGTAAATTTTTAAATTATGTTTTTGTAAAGTTTTTTTTGGTATGCAATAAAGAATATTTATTATTATTATTATTATTTCTCGTTGCCAGGGCCAAAGGTCGTTGGGTTTGGTAGCCTGGCATCTGCCGGGGATTCTTCGCACCCCCCACCCCGCCGTTACCATGACTGCAGTGCTACCGGAGCCAGGAATAGCGTAACTTATTTAATTATTTATAACCTATTACGGTACAAAAGATACAGCTCTATACAGGTACCTCTTTAACCGCCTCCGTGGCGAAATCGTTAGTCCCTTTGCTTCACACGAGGAGGTTGCTGGTTCGATTCCCGGTGGGGTCAACTTGTAAGACTCGGTTTGGTTGGTGGTAGGGCATTTTCTAAGCCCGCCTGGCTAGCTACCACCGTCTTATCTAAGTCTTGCTGCCAAACATCAGTGTTAACAACATTGATGTTTTCCGGCATGAAGATAATATAGCCAGTTCTCCATTGCGTTGAGGAATCTTGGTAAGCCCATTTCCACCTTCGGCATCATGGTCACTTACCAACATGTGAGATGATGCCAAGGGCTTACCAATTGTGCATAAAAAAACACTGTGTACGATATAATTATGAGAAAGTAAAATCTTCAATGCAATAGCAACCCCTGTCTAAAAGAAGAGCTTTTAGTGAGCTTTTAAAAACATGAATGCGTGACTCCACTTTTAATTTAATGGGCAATTTATTAAAAAGTAATAATGCATGATTTCTTAAACAATACGTTACAACTCTGAGTTGTGGTTTAAATTTGTTCTTAAGAGTCTCCAGGAGGCTCGAGTTTCCATACAAACGTAGTTTCGCTTTAATACAAAAACTATATGCCGCTTAAATCCAAACTTTGTAAATATATTGAGTAGACAAATATCGATGTTTGTAATTAGTTTTCACTGTAGTAAATATTAACGTAACTAAACGAAGGCTTAAATTAGTTTTGTACTGAAAGTTTGAAACTGCTCTTATTTTTTTCCGTTTTATATTAGTACATCGAAAACTTATTAAAAACATCGATATGTGTCTCCTTAATATATTCACAAAGTTTGGATTCAATCCGGCATGTAGTTTTTGTATTAAAGCGGAACTACATTTGTATGGAAACACGAGCCTCCTGGCGGCCCTTATGGTCTTTTTTTCTTGTTTCCAACTCCAAATATTAATAATAGTACTTAGTACGGAACCCAAAAAATACAAATAAGATATTCTCAATGAGGTAATAACGGTGTTTCAGTGTGGCAAGCGCAATTTTACCCCCATTGAGTACCATCATACTTGCTTTCACGTAATTTACGTTTATAGCTATCCAATTTGCGGAGCTGTCACAATCGGGTTTGTTGTTCTAAGGCCAGTCACAGACGACTGTAAAAATATTATTCTGGATCCAGGAGTTTCAATAGAGGATCGGACTGCATCAAAAATAAATTCTGAAATATGATTTCCTAAATTGCTGTCCTCTTGGAGTTTCAAAAAACCTTACTTGTTTTGTTTTCCATCACGTCTTCAATTTTTAATTGATCAAATTCACAAAATAAGTTCGTCAATGACGCTAAAAATCTATGACGTGGGTATTTCAAACATCTGTAGAACAGAATTTCGTTTTTGACCGATCGTAGAAAGTAACTCAAATGACTAGCAATCCGATCCCCTATTATTCAATTCAATCTGGTGTAACGGTGTTAGTACTCATTTTATAAAAGTATACAACTTAGACTTGACGCCTACATATGGTGTATGGCTCAACCTTTCTATCATTAGATTAGATAAGTAAAACTTGACTGAACACCTTAAGATGTCGTTTAAAAATATATTAAACTAGCTTTTGCCCGCTCGCGTTTTTATGACTGTCCTTGAGGGTGAATGGTGCGCGAGCCGCAGCAATAGCGATGTTAAAAAAATTACCCAAAAAAGGATTTTTTTAGTTCCCTCAGGAATTGTTACCGACTATTCTGTTTTCTCGGGATAAAAAGTAATCTATGCCTTTCCCATGACACAGACTGCTTTCATGCCAAATTTCGTCCAGATTGGTTGAGGTGTTGAAGCGTGAAAACGTTACAAACAAACAAACACATTTTCACATTTATAATACTAACTAGTTGTTTCCCGCGGCTTCACCGGGTGGACAACGTTTCTATGACTGTTCGAGGGCGCGCAGTGCGAGCGGCTCGCGAGCGTGGAAGAAAGTAGCTTAAGTGTTAATCCAGATCCTAATATGTGTACCTACCAAATTTCAGCCAGATCCATTCAGTAGTTTTTGCGTGAAGAAGTAACAAACAGACATACTCACACACTCACATACTTTCGCTTTTATAATATTAGTGTGAATAAGGATATTATCACAAGAATTTTTTGAAGTGAAAACTTCTTTAGCGGCGTTGTGCACTTTTTTTGTAATGGGTAAAAAAAATTAAACTCGCGTCAGGACACGTGACCTGATCGAAAATTCGTAAGACGGATGGAGTTGATTTTTTGTTGATTTTTCTGAGATATAAACTTTTTAATGTAATATAAATTGTCATGTTTGTGTACGATAGCGCAATAAATAAATATTGTATTCTACCACATAAATGATAGTACTTTTATACTGATAATCAAAGCAATTCGTGCAAAATTATTCCCTAACCATTCCAAAATATCAAAAATGCACAACGTTAATATTCAAGTTTTCACTTCTGCCGGCACTCCCGGAGTGCAACCCGTCGTTTTTTACTTAATGTAAGGCTGAAACCTCCTTTTAGCTATGGATATACCTGTTTTAGGGGATCTCGCTCCTCCCTTACTTATTCTATCATATTTTAAAGGTAAAAACATAAGATCAAGTCACATAAGATGACTAAGCTTCTAACAAAAGAGAATTTGAAAGGTTAGATTCACCAAATATTATCACCAAAATTGTTACTTAATGTAAGGCTGAGACCTCCTTTTAGCTACGGATATACTTGTTTTAGGGGATCTCGCTCCTCCCTTACTTATTCTATCATATTTTAAAGGTAAAAACAAAAGATCAAATGACTAAGCTTATAACAAAAGAGAATTTGAAAGGTTAGATTTACCAAAAGCTGTGTGAAAACGATCACAACACAGAAATTGTGATCGTATTCAAGCGGCGTATGTATGCGTTTGTGTGTGTCTTTTTTCTCCTTGTTTGCAATTTATTTATTATACATGGTGTCCTAGCGCCATGGGTCATAGAAGAAAGTAAAAATATGCTAAAATATCTTATGTTTAATATTTGTATTTGTTTAAGCGTTAATTATAAATAAAATTATATAATAATAGTAATATACGTCAAAATAATATACGTAAATTTGTTAAGCGTCTTGTAAGCGTCGGTGGCGTAGTGGCAAGGGCCGCTACCTCCTGTCCGGGAGGTCGTGGTTCAATTCTACCACGTACCAATGTGTTTTCGGATTTCGATTTCATATGCACGTTTATCCGACGCTCTTATACGGTTAAGGAAAACATCGTGAGGAAACCTGCATACACCTGCGAAGAAACTCGAAGGTTGTGTGTGAAGCCGAATAACCCGCACTGAGCCCGCGTGGTCGACTTGGGCCCGATCGCCCTAATCCAGGGTAGGCTCGAGCCCCTCGGTGGGGGACGTATATGAGCTGATGTGATGATTTGTTTCATAATTCGTGGATTTCATATCGATTCAGTTTTCCAATAGTTTTCAAACAGTTTTATCTTCGTCAGTGCCAGACCTTAGATCTAGGACCAGTCACCGTTTGTGAGCGGACCTTACCCGAATTTACTCCTATATCTTCATAAAGAATAGAAAGGTCAAATGTTAGCGCTTTGTCACGGGCCATAATTTACTTGATTCCCTCCACCTCACTTCAGAGTAAAGTGGGCACATAAAAAGGGGTAAAATTTTAGAAGAATTCCATCTTTTGACGTGATGACGTCTTATAAATTGATGAAACGGGCTGCATTCACAGGCTCGAGGGTCGAGGCTACACTGAATAAGAGCGATCGGGCCTTAGTCGACCACGCGGGCCAAGTGCGGGTTGGTCGACTTCACACACAACCTTCGAGTTTCTTCGCAGGCGTATGTAGGTTTCCTCATGTTGTTTTCCTACACCGTAAAGAAACAGACGTACATCCATACATAAATCCCAAAAATTTACCCTCCTTTTTAAAAAGTCGGGTAAAAAAGGAGGAGGTTCTCAATTCAATTGTATTTTTTATATTTGTTACCTTAGAACTCCGGCATTTATAAACCGATTTGGAAAATATATTTTTTACTTGAAAGGATATATTTTCAGATTGTTTCCATATGAATTTCATCAAAATTGGTTCAATACTTTGTAGGCAATCAACAAAAACAAACAATGTAGGAAAATTATCTTCTTTTTTGTTGTGATTGAAGTGTGTTTTATTAACGTGTTTAGCGTTTCCACTTAAGTTAAATCATATTTTGTACCGTATTTTTTTAATTAAAAATTTGGCTGCATTTAATCTTTGCCGGTGCCAGACCTTAGAGTTGGTCTTATCGAAATTTAAGAATACCGTCCGATATGTAAGTTGTACTTCGACTGTTGTGTTACAATTAAAAATTCGTATAAAATACAGATGAAATCTCTACCTATTAGGAGTTATTAGAAAAAGCTGTTTAAAAGCGTAAAGTATTATTATTCTGTTAACTCTGTGTATCGTCTAGGAAATTTTAAACAGGTGACCGAGGCTTAAGCAATACTTCGTACAAACGATAAATACCTATATTCATTTATAACCTAACTAATTTACGACGCCTAGAAAAGAGAACAAAAAACATGCAACACTAAAGAGTACCCAAAGTAGTCGTTGCAAGACATTGTGCACGACATCAGGTGGTCCTGATGTTCCATTCACTTCCAGCAAGGTTGAAATTAGCAATTAATCAGTCAAATTTTAAGACGTTATTAAAACAGTTTTTAATGGAAAAGTGCTTTTATAAAATTGAAGATTTTATTAATAATAAGTAGCCTCAAAACTTTTATATTGCTTTTCGTTTAATGTGACTTGTTTCAGATTCTCTGTCTTGTGTTATTTGTTTTAATTAAATGTATTTTCTGACATTAATTTTTATAGATAAGGGTGACATTTTATTCAGGAAAAAAAATACATGAGATTTAGTTTTTAATTTTTGTTGTACCTTGTGTTGCTGTAGTTTTGTAAGTTCAATTTCCTATACAATACCCATTGTTACAAGGAATTAATAAATATGAAATAATATATGAAATATGAAATTTGTTTCTCTTCTTCAGAAGATGAGTCGGATGAATGTATCCTATGTCACTCGCGGGATCAAGACGAATCTATCAACACCTCGTACACCAAAATCCATCAAGCTGTTTTTGGCTCCAGGCTCAGCCAAAGAAACAGACATACTCACATACATACACCCGTTTTTGCCAGTCGGGTAAAGTTATCGTTGTTTTTACATGGTTACCTGCACGTCGAGTTGGAAGCCGTCAGTTTTTGCAACCTGTGTTGTGATATTTTTAAACGCAAGTGAATGTAGGTCGAAAGCGTCGGTGGCTCAACCGGTAACGACTCGGTCCTCCTAACCAGAGGTGCCGGATTCAAATCCGGACGGCCAATGTACCAATGAGTTTTTCGAAACTTACGTACATATACTTACCAATTGCTTTAACGGTGAAGGAAAACGTCGTGAGGAAACCTGCACACACCTGCGAAGAAACTCGAAGGATGTGTGTGAAGTCGACCAACCCGCACTGGGCCCGCGTGGTCGACCAAGGCCCGATCGCTCTAATTCAGTGTAGGCTCGAGCCCTTCGGTGGGGACGTATATGAGCTGATATGATGATGATAATTATGAATGTAGGTACTAGGTATATTAAAACAGGACACTTCAGGCCTAATTAACCCTCCTTTTAAGTAACAATGTATGTCATCATCATCATCATCATCATGTTAGCCCGAAGACGTCCATTGCCAAACAAAGACCTTCCTCAAGGACCGCTCTTGCGAGCGTTATTGGATGATGATGATGTAAAAATTACAATTAACAAAGCCTGTCTGTAACTTGGTTCAATGGCTCAGGTGGTGGCGTTCTACTACGGCCTTAACAGCAGCTACAAGCCAGTGGCGGGGAAAGCGATCCACTGGCCGGGAGGTCAGAGAGGCCCTCCGCCGGACATCCCCCGCTGCGGCTTCCTCGGCACCGACCCTCTCTGCCAGGGAGGTAAGAACTTATTCTATTAAGCTCCTAGATTTTATTTTCCTACGTTCTCCATGGCTATGTTTTGGTGATTTATTTCACAGCGTATAACGATTTTTATTAGTCTAAATAGTGAATGTTACAGAAACACGAGGAAACACTATCGAAACAATGACCTCGTATGTACTTAATCTCTATGTGTATTTATTCCTGTGCTCTCCAAGAATATTTCTATGTTTCCTCTACAGCTATGTTTTTTATTATATACTCTGTACCTACCTAAAATATAGTCTTTTATTTAAACGCGCTTAACGACTTTAGTAAAAAAGCTAAAAAAAATTGTTTCAGCATCAAAACACAAGAAGTATCTATTTTTTAAATTTTTCATGAACTCGTACAGATATAATTGACAACGCTGAATGCATTTAGAAAACGGAATTAAATCGTAACATTCCAATTTTGTGTTTTTATTTGTTTTCATTAATTTTATATAAATATTACTGAACCGATTTAGTATAATTTTGGTTGGTGGAAGGGCATTTTCTAAGCCCGCTTGGCTGGCTACCACCATTTTATACAAGATTTGCCATTAAGCATCAATGTTAAAAGCATTGATGTGTTCCGGCTTAAAAATAAGATAGCTAGTTCTCCATTGCGTTGGGGAATCTTGGTAAGCCCGCTTCCATCTTCGGAATCAACGACACTTACCATCAGGTGAGTTGATGTCAAGGGCTTATCAACGGTGATTAATAAATAAATAAATTTTAATAGCTTCTCAAGAGTTCCGTTCAACTCGAAGACTAAACGAATAATGCCATTAGAGAATTCTTGACAGAATTCCAAACGCGAATATTTTTTTTTTAATTGCACGTGACCATTACGTCCGCACAAGGAGGTTTGAAGGGCGATCGATCGTAATGAGCAATAAGGTCATATTTATAAAGATATATTGTATAACCAATGTAATATTCACACAATCGTTCCAAGAATTCGTTTCGATTCCTCTTCGCGGCAATGTACATTATAAAGAACATCCATTCAAATGCCTTGTCAGATTTATTTCACTGTAACAATTTCATCCGACTTTCGGTAGAAATCGTATTCTTGAGGTTTATTAAATAAGTCCTTTTGTTTTCAAGAACGAATGTAATTTATTTCTATCATTTCGAATTTTATTATTTATTTATTTTTATTTTCATTTATTAAGACAACCATCAGCTACTTAATTACACAGCGTTAAAAAAGTGACGGTAACAGATCATGAGCAATTTACAGATTTCCCTAAATTACTTTCACATATTGTGCAGGTCTAGCGTAGAGAGCATAGTCTGGTTCAACGTTAATCATTACCTTAAAAAAGAAAATATTTAAGGTGGTTGCAGAGGCGTCATTTTCATACAAAACGTTTGACCAATACACTCATCGAGTGTTAGATTATTAGGTTAACAAACAATGTCAAAAAAATGTTTAAAAAATCTTGTTTTCGCGAATGAAATCAGATTTGTGATAAATCGAACAATTGAAAAGTTATTAAGGTTTTAAATCTTGTTCAAAAGTGTCGATTTTACGTATGTGTGCGTTACATTTACACAACATAGACACTTATGCGTACCGTAAAGCTATGTATGAACAGTGCGTTCTGAAACTCTACTTGTGTTATAGGAATCTAAATATAAAATGTTTTTTCAGAGTGAATACAAATCGATTTATTTTTTATTAATAACACCCATAATTAATAGTGTAAAAAACTAATACAAAGATTTAGTTTTTCAAAGATGTTCTTATATTTTTGTTAAAAAAATTAAAACAACACACTTTTCGAACGCACTTATCCCCGTAACACTCTGTGGCTGAATATGAATGAATCAGTGTTGCTATATATACGGATTTATCTGCACTCGTATGGATTTTTGAGGTCCAATGCGGATAATTCATGATTATGGATTTACGCGACAAAAATATCATATTCCTACATCCAAAGGTATTGTTTACAGGTTGAATTTATGTATATTCCTTTCGTTTTCTTTAAAATTTGACTTGTACTCATGTAACTGAAAAACTTTCCCCAAGGAACCGGCTGCTGTGTCATATTCATACAAATTTAGCTTTGTTGGACTTCTCAAACTTTGTATGGAGAGTCCAAACATTTGGATAAGATAACAAAAAAATATATATTACACTTTAGACGTCTTCTGTACATATTTTTACGAGAAAGTTTATGCGACTTGTGGCGTATCATTTTTGTCATACGGTATAGGGTATTTGACAGTGTTTAAAATAAATTAAAAAATACTATTCACTAAATAGCATTTCCTACAAAAGCATAAAAACATTCATTTAAAATTTTATTCTAAATTCAATTTTATATTTATCAAAATCACTAAATCAGTTCGTCAAAGACAATGACGTCACAATTTTGTAACACGAACAATTTCAGGACAAAATTTCGTTTTTGACCGTTGATAAAAAAAAAAATTAACTCAAATGACTAGCAGTCAAATACCGGATTGTATTAACAATTTTAACTGACAATTATTTACTGTTGCACGAATTTTGTCCAGATTTTGGACTGAAGATAGATTTCTTGATTCCTCCATATGGCAACACTGTTTTTTTGCTCTGCAGTTAGTTTGTGAATTTGGTAAACAAATGGCTTTTGTAACAAAATGAATTAACGCTTTTACAATAAATACGTATACTCAGGACGCAAAGTAAACCCAAAACTATCGCGAGCCGGTTTGTTACGGTATCATGCACTAGAATAGAAATTGCTTCGTAAGTACCTATAATACAGGCAATCCTCTTCGGTGTTTGTGACTTCACTGATGGTGTGTCGCTATCAACCGTTCAGAGTGCTCCAGCGATTTGAAGAGACTGGATTCAATATGCACAGACCAGGAACAGGCCGAACAAGGTGCACGACAGCGCGGGACGATCGATATATGGTGTCAACAATATTGAGAAATCGATTTCAAACGGCCGGCTGTTGATACAAAAATCACCTTCTAGGTGCTGAAGAGAGCAATCCGGGCACTTGTGCAGTGAGGCCGCGTCTTGCTGAAGCGAACATGAAGCCATTTAGACCCACCAATGGTCCAAAACTCGGAAGGCAGCATCGAAATTCAAGGCTGAGTTATGCTAGAGAACACATGAATTGGACTTTCAATGACTGGTCAACAGTTATGTTTTCGGACGAGTCGAGTATCATGCTATACAAGCACGATGGGAGACGAACTTTAACTGCAGAGAGATACGTGAATGAAACCTTAAATGAGTATGTTGGCCCACTTTTAGTAAACATGCGCAAGAATGCCATCCTTATGCAAGATAATGCTCATCCCCACACAGTCTCTATCACACGCATGCAGTGGCCAGCACGCAGCCCAAACTTGAACTTCATCGAGCATGCTCGGATGAAGCAGTGATAGAGGAATGGGAGAATAATCCTTAGCATCAACTCAGAAATCGAAAGTGGAAAGCATGCTAAACCGTGTAACAGCTGTTTTAATAGATCTCAGTGGTAATACAAAATACTAAAATGTGTGAAAATTGCAATTTCGAAATCTAGTGAAAAATTTACATTTTTTCTTAACTTACTTTTATTCAAAATAAACTTTATAAACTTTTATGACTTATTTTTATTATTATACTAGCTGTCCCGGCGAACTTTGTTCCACCTTACACTACACTATCCTACCCTACACTACCCTACCCTACACAACACTACCCTACACTACACTACACTACCCTACCCTTTCCTACACTACCCTACCCTACCCTAACTACACTACACTACACTACCCTAAAACCAATTATTTTTGACTGATATTTTTTTTATTGATGAATATCATATTTTAATACTTATTATCCTATTCCAGACAAAGACAAATGCAAAAACACAAAAATCATAAAAATTGGCCCAGCCGTTCTTGAGTTATAATGGTGTAACTAACACAACTTTCTTTTATATATATAGATGCACTATAAAATTGTCTATAATACAGTCTTTATTTCATAAAGCTTGTTACAATATTTTGGAAGTTATTGAGGTTTTTGTTACAGACCCATTTCCTTTGCTGTCGAGTGTATTTACACAATAATTAGTAAATTGTATATCGTAATGTGCTATTTTAGGCCGAACACAGGCAACAACAGCAATCACTAAAATATACAAGCTGTTCATAAGTAAGTAAATCATAGATATTCCATTTGATAAGTTTAAAAAAAAAGGAAAAAATGGAACCCTTATAGGATCACTTTGTTGTCTGTCAAGACCCTTTATTTCGGAAACGCATGGAGGTATCGAGTTGAAATTACAACCGTATAGTCCGGTCTACAGTCCCTTGAAGCTGTGAAAAAATCAAGCTTCTAGGTTAACGTAAAAAAAGATACGGCCGTTTATACTGCAAAAAACATATTTCGTCACTCTCAAGGGAATCAAAATTCATAGGGTATTTTCCGTTGACCTAGAACTATGAAATTTGGCATGTAATACCGTCTTGTACTACAAGTAAAGGGATAAATCTGAAAACTATACATTTGTAAAAATATAATCTTTATATAAAGTATGTAATCAATTATGCAAGGAACGGCGGTCCAAATTTTGAATTGAGTTAAGCGTGTCATATGAGGTAATGGTAATGGTAATGGTAAGGACGGGCTGATTTCCGCAACCAGGCGCCCGAGCGCCCATTTTGCGTGGTTAGCTGGCATCACTGCCAGCTCAGCTCCTCCAGGAAGTCCAGTAGCCCCCGCAGGTTGCCAACGACTTCCGGGAGTGAGGGATATGAGGTATCCTATGAAAGGGCTTCATTGTCAGAAGCTTAAACAGATTTTTAATTATTTTTTTGATGTATAGTTTTCGATTTATGACGAAGAATGTAAAAAAAAACTTTCCCCTTTTTTATATGTGTAGGTAGGTACTTAATCATTTTGACGTATGTAGTACCTAACAGTCTGCACTGTTATGATTTATAATATGGATCTACAATTTTGTACGGAACCCTCGGTGGGCGAGTCTGACTCGCACTTGTCCAGTTTTTTGTAATGACAAAAATTATCGAGAGCCATTTTTGAGAAACCTATGTTTTACCCTTTTCTCATGGCAGGTCGTAAGAGTTTTACCAGATAAAGTACCACTTGTAGCATATTATAGATATTAAATTTGAAAAACATCTTGAAGAATTTTTTGGGGATCAAACAAAGATTTGTTACCATAGATGAGTTATGCACTAACAACATTTGAAAATCTAACCCCTTTACACACAGTATTAAAGGTAGTTCACTTCCATTGCACCGAATGCTACTAAGAATGCTTTTATTTGCTTCACTTTTTGTATGCATGTAACCTATCTATATCTCTGGGATTAAATGATTAAAATTGAAAAAAACATGATATTGAATATGATTATTTTATTTTATGTATGTCCCTTGTGCCAACTTTTAACCGCCTCCGTGGTGTGATGGTTAGTCCATTTGCTTCACACCGAGGTCGTGGGTTCGAATCCCGGTGGGGTCAACTTGTAAGACTCCGTTTGGTTGATGGTAGGGCATTTTCTAAGCCTGCCTGGCTAGCTACCACCATCTTATCTAAGTCTTGCCGCCAAACATCAGTGTTAACAATGTTGATGTGTTCCGGCTTGAGGATAAGATAGCCAGTTCTCCATTGCATTGGGGAATCTTGGTAAGCTTGCTTTCATCTTCGGCATCAGCATCACTTATCATCAGGTGAGATGATGCCAAGGGCTTGCCAATGGTGAATTAAAAAATAATAATAAGGCTTCAGCAGCACCCATGAAAATGGTTATTATGTGTAAAGGTGGTGATCATCATCATATCAGCCAAAAGACGTCCACTGGTGGATAGAGACCTCTCACATCCAGCGATACTTTCTATATATTTTTGCTGATCAACTGTAATTACATTCCTTTCTCGATCTACATTGATATTCATTTCTAGATATCATCTCACAGGACCTAGGTTTTCATATCTTAAACCACGATCTGCTATATTAAATGATTAAAACAAAAGTTTATTTGGGCTGAAAGTACTTATATTTTTACAATGAGAAACAAATCAATCACAACAATAAAGTCTGTGTCATATCATAGAAGAGACAGAACATAAAGACTTAATGGAAGATATGCAAACTTCACGTCCTAACTACCAGAGAGAAGTTGTCCTCATAATCTATTCCAGGTTGCTGCGTGAAACCTTTTGTCACTAGTCTCCCATGATAACGCACTTTGTTGTTCACATCAAACTGTTTATTTAGCACCCACTTGCACTTATCAACTATTGTTGCACCACCTGACATATCAATAAGCTCCCGAGCATTGTTTTCCCTGAACGACTGCTATGGCTCAGCAGCTGGATATGTACACACGGAGAAACCATATCTATTGAGGTAGGTAGTTTCCTCTCTCTGTTTTCGTTCTCTATAGCACATGGAGTAGACATGGACTTTCTTTCAATTCCCCTACTGAATCTGTCCTCCTGGCTGTCTTCAGGTGACATTTCTTCTCCATGAAACCAGATAACACTATTCTTCAGTTTCCTCATTTCCATTTTGTCTTCCATTACAATCACGTCTCTGCTAATTATCTGCATTTTTACAAGGATTCTACACTGTATCCAAAAAGATAATCGTAAAAACGATTTCTGAAAATCCGATGTGCTCTCTGTTTTGCTTTTTTATCCCAGGAATAAAATGTAATTTTGTTTATGTAGGTATTTATTTCGTAGTGATTTCTATTCTCTTTGTATACCGCTATTGTAAACTGACAGATATTACGCGACTTTTTGTTAAATGAATTGCACCCACACACTTACAATTCGTGCCTGCAGTGTGCGTGACTGCTATCAGCTGCTAATTGTGGGATAACACGGGAGAATAAAACAATAAATGAAGTTAAACACTTACTATATCATCGAAACATCAATAAAAGGGCTCGCGAATAAACAAATTTTGCTTCAAACTTATCTAATTTACGAAATATTTGTCAAAAACAACAATATTTGCTCGCCAGCGCCATCTAGGTTGCGATGTCTATTTTTGTTTCCTCTGCAACCGCCTTAAATAAAACCAATAAAAAAAACAGAAGACAAAAAAAAGGGCAAACCAGGACTGTGTGTGTGACGTGTGTGTGTGTGTGTGTGTTTTTGATAATAATTTTGTTTTCTTTGCACAATAAGAGATTTAAATACTTATTTCGTGAACTATTCATTTATTCAATCCAGAAACAATGTCAATTTTTGTAGAACATATTAAAGTACATACAATAAATTATAATAAGTGCTAAAAACTAAATATAACTAAAATAATAATAATAATCAAAAGTTATAAAGAAAGCAATAATTTTAACGTCTAATCTTATTTCATTCCAAATATTCTAATAATTAACTGTCAATGCTTAAAATTTGTTTGTCATTTGAACAAAACATAGGAATATGTTTGAAGAATATATTTACTAACGTTCTGTAAATAATTTAGAGATCCTTGACGCAAGGTAAATTGAATTAACGAATTTTGAGTAATATTGAAATACATATCCTAACCTCTTTTTATCATGCCGCTACCGCGCACCGGAAAACGTAGCGTAGACAGTCAGGCTACCCACGCGGTGGACCGACGACCTGGTGAAGATCGTGGGAAGCTGCTGGATGCGGGCAGCGCAGGACCGGTCGTCGTGGAAATCTTTGGAGAGAGAATCGTCTTTTGTTTTTCAATCCAAACAACTAGATTTTACTGTGCTCACCTCAACACTGAGGCATAAATCGATTTTTTTTCGTTGACGTACTCTATCGTGTGGGGTATCGTTTAGTAGGTCTTTCAAAACTACTGAGAGTTTGCTAAAACCATTTTTAAAATCAGGCATCGATTGGTTTGCGAAATATTAAGTCACCATGTCAGCCGAAAGACGTACAAAGCTAGACAAACAACGACCAGTCCTGCGCTGTACGCATCTAGCGACTTCCGCAACCTTCACCGGTTGTTGTTCCACCGAGCAGGAGGTCTACCTATACGCTACATCTTCTGGTGCGCGGCCGCCACTCGAGAACTTTACTACTCTAACGTCCAACTGTTCGACGAGCAATATGCCTCGCCCACTGGCACTAAGTTTAGCGATTTTGTGAGCTACGAGTGCGTTTACAAAGAGTGGGTGCGGCACGGACATTTAAAATAAATCGAACTGACTTTAAAAAAGGAGGAGGTTATCTGTTACACGGTTTCTCCGCCGATTGTTAACTGATTTTAATTAATCTTTATTTTAATTATTATGTCTTAAGACTAGTTCCGTATAAATAGTATCAGCTTTAACCGCCTCCGTAGCTCAGAGGCAAAGTTCACTGGCTTTACGCAGGAGCGGGTTCGATTCCCGGCGGGGTCAATTGTAAGACTCGGTTTGGTTGGTGGTAGGGCATTTTCTAAGCCCGCCTGGCTAGCTACCACCATCTTATCTAAGTCTTGCCGCCAAATATCTATGTTGATATCATTGGTATGTTCCGGCATGAAGATAAGATAGCCAGTTCCCCATTGCGTTGGGGAATCTTGGTAAGCCCGCTTCCATCTTCGGCAACATCGTAATTTTTAGGGTTCCGTACACCCAAAAGGTGACCATTGGAATCCTATTACTAAACCTCCGCTGTCTGTCTGTTTGTCTGTCAGCGGGCCGTATTTCATGAACGATAATTAGTTGAAATTTTCAACAGAGAGTTTTTTTCTATTGCCAATCCTTACTAATATAATAGATGTGAAAATGTGTTCGTTTGTTTGTTACCTTTTTACGCTTCAACACCTTGACCAATCCTAATGCAATTTGTCATGCAGGTAGCCTGAGTCCCGGGGAAGGACATAGGGTAATTTTTATCTCGTGAAAATCGCATAGTCCGCAGCAGTTCCTAAGGGAATTGTAAAAAAAAATAGTCTTTTTTTGGTTCATTTTTTACATCGCAACGGAACAATGGATAGTTGTGATTTTTTTGCACAGAGATAGTTGAGGGAGTGAGAAATGACATAGAATGCTAATCAAAATAGCCCGACCTGGGATAGGGATCTGGAGAAAACTAATGTCCACGATCGCATGTCTCAAAGACAGTCATAAAAATGATTTCCACGCGGGCGAAGCCGCGAGCAAAAGCTAGTATATAAAAAAATTGAAAAAAGTGATAAATTAAGAGGGGTGCTTTGCTTATACTAAAAAGTTCATATTTAAAAGGTATTTTTGATTTTGCTTTATTGCATAAAAGGTAATACACATACAGGCGTGAAACTTAGTGTGATTATGGTTCTAATTCTGAAGTAAAACAACACATAATTAAAACTAGCCAAGCGTAAGTAGTAATCGCGCTAAGGAGTCCGAACTGAATAAATAAAAGCACTCTTCTGTCGCTCGTTTTGATGTCTTTTGTTTATAATCCGGTTAAGTATCAATTTCATTGTTGTGTGGAGAGGTTTGATCTGTACATTAAAAAAAAACTTATAGACCCGTTGGGAATTCATTTAAGAAAATTTAAAATACTTATATTATTTGAATTTTTCATGGACCCGATGGGAAAATAAGAACCTGGGGAGCCTTGCCGGGATTTCCTCTTAGTAAATTAACTAAAACAAAAAAATAAACCTGGATTCTACGTATTTGTTGCGATTGAAAATTTGCTTAGGTTTTTTTTTGAGTTAAGGTTTTTAAGTTTTTACAATGTGTTTATTTTTTTTAACTAGTGTGTGCAATAATTAGTATTTATCTTATCTTATCTTGAAGTCGGTTGTTTTGTCGTGTTTAGCCTTGTCAGTTATCTTCTTGTCCATGTTTATTTTAAGACAGAGTTAAAATGAAACTTGATTATGTACGCGGCACTTTAATGATGAGAATTTATTTTTTCGTCCCAGGGTTGTTGTCCTAATAATTGCCTCATAAAAAGTTAAAAGCCACAGGCCAACTAATTTATGAAGTTAAACGCATATTTGAACTTTTAGGACCCCAACCGTGTTTCTCGTAACTTTGATCGTTTGTTCTTTTCTATTGAAGTACCTAAGCTTAAGGGTGATTTGTAGTAATTTGAAAATGGCTGGTAAAATGTGCAGAATAATCTGTAAATATTTTAAAGTTGTGGTATATTTTGCTTAATCCGTTATATGATCGCGTTGATAAGAAACAGGTGGAACACCGGTACTTAAAGCTCTTCAGAAGTTATTTCATTTCCGTTATACTCGAGGGACAATGCCTAAGGCATGGCACAGAAGTGTGGTCGTGCTTTTGTTCAATAATTTTGAACAAAAAAAAAACAACGTCAAACAGGAAACTAAGGTTCCCCTCGATTTCTCTGGGATGCCATCATCAGATCCTGGTTTCCTTATCATGGTACAAACCCTTGTGATATCTCCTTTCCAACAAAAAAATAATCATTAAAATAGGTTCATAAACGACGGAGTTATCCGCGAACACACATAAAAAAAGTATATACGGTCGAATTGAGAAACCTCCTCCTTTTTTGAAGTCGATTGAAAAGGGCGACAATATCCTGTTAAAGAACTGCAGGCCCATCTCACTTCTGAGCCATGTCTACAAGCTGTTTTCGAGAGTTATTACGAATTATCTCGAACGCAGGTTTGACGACTTCCAGCCTCCCGAACAAGCCGGTTTCCGAAAAGGCTTTAGTACCATATATCACATACACACGCTGCGGCAGATTATACAGACGACCGAAGAGTACAATCAGCCACTACGCTTGGCGTTCGTAGACTATGAGAAAGCCTTTGATTTGGTCGAAACTTGGGCTGTGTTACAGTGTCTCCAGCGGTGCCAAATTGACTATCGATATATGGAGGTACTGAATGAAGTGTTTGTATGAAAACGTCACCATGTCGCTTCACCTCCAGGATCAAAACTCGGAACCTATCTGGCTGCAGCGAGGGGTGAGACAGGGAGACGTTATTTTAGACGTAAAGTTAGACGTAAAGATGTTTTTTAAGCTCTTGATGAAGTATTTGTATCATCATCAGGTTCCTATAGTACAGGGAATCCTAGGTAAAATATGTAATATATGTGTTAAATTATATGTGTTAAAATATATAACAAGGTACCAGACCAATTCAAAACAATGAATCTTAATCAAATGTGTAATAAATGATTTAAGTGGCTTCTAGATATGAATTTTTATAGTATTAATGAATTTTTAGTGTACAAGCAATTTAAACTTTAATCAATTTCCAGCTTATTAATCCATAATTTTTTTACTGTTTATTTAATCATTATTTAATGACATCCTTAGATAAAATTGTACCAATATTGTCTTAATTTTTATTTTTCATATTTTCATTATTTTAATTTGTATGCTGTACTCAGCTAGACATGAGAGCTCCTATGTTATTAACATCTAAAATCACCATGTTTACCACGAATAAAGATTTTTGAATTTTTGAATAGGATGGGACTATGTAACTACTATTACCTAATATCCGCCATTTTGTCACTGCTATGAGGCAGCCTAAATGGACCATTTACTTTGTTTCACGCTGCTCAGAGACTCAAACGGTCATAATATACTGCTTTATCGGGTTGGCAATATTTCTCACTTTTGCCGTGACTGCCGCCTGTGTTGCTTACAAGTAAGTATAGACCATGTTCCTTAGGCAATAACTCATATTAGCTCATATACATCCCCACCGAGGTGCTCAAGCCTACCCTGAATAGGGATGACGGATATTCATCTGAGTTACTTTTTATCATCTGTCAAAAACGACACTTTGTTCTAAAAATGTTTTAAATACCTAGGCGTGACGTCATACTTTAGCAGCGTCATATAATATGTACTCATTTTGTGATTTTGGTGAATTAAAAATCGAAGATATGATGGACAACAAAACGACTAAGGTTTTCCGAAGTTTAAGTAGGAGGGCAATTTAGTGATTAAGAGTTCATAATTTATTTCTGATGCTGCCGTCATCCCAATAAGGGCGATAGGGCCTTATTTGTCGACCACGCGGGCCCAGTGCAGGTTAGTCGACTTCACGTTGTGTGAATGTCGCAGCTAACTGGTTAAATTAGGCATTCAATTAGCCTAGCCGGCTCATTAAATGGCGGCATTCAAGTAACTGGCTGAAAGATAATACATTTAATAACTTTACTTGGCTGATGCTTAGGCCGTTCATTAAACGAGCGAAGCGAATACAGAAGTAGGAAAAATGAAACAAACGAAACTAGAAAACTAGATTGTCCTGAAATCAGGTTTGGTCCGTAAGACACATCATCACATCAGCTCATATATACGTCCCCACCGAGGAGCTCGAGCCTACCCTGAATTAGGGCCTGATCGGTCCTTAGTCGACCAAGCAAATAAACAAAATTTTAGAAAATCTATTAGTGTTTTTTAAAGAACATGGCTGCGATGGTTTTGCTTTAGCCAGCGCGAAATATTTAATAAAAAAGTTTAATTATTGCAATTTACCTTTATTTCAGAAAAAGCGTTTTGAGTGTACAGGGTTTTATGGTAAAACAGTATTTCATTTCGGAGAGTGCGCGCAAGAACTTGACGACCTCATTCCCCGGCTCCACTCCACCGTCGCTCAACGAGACGCAGGGAGGGGTTGCACCCCTTTGTTGTTAATGTTCCACCTTTTCGCACGAAGCGTTACGCTTCCTCATTTATTATGCGTACAACGAAGGAGTGGTACTCCTTGCCTGCGTCAGTGTTTCCCGATTCCTATAATTTAATTTAATAACTAATTTATTTATACAGCTACGCAATAAAAATGTGTTCTCCCTTTTGTTAGTGCTCACAGGAACATGTAACACAAGCCGCAATCTGAATTGTCAAAAGGTTAGTGCAAAGTAAGGCTACAAGATTCACGATGTTTCAAACATTGAATGAAATAGCCTGGAAATAAAGATCTTTTTAGCTCGTACTGCAACGTGGATTGACCTATCGCTCGCTGTGTACGAATCGTGCGAAAATTGTGGTTTTTAATTCATTATAAATAAAATAAGAAGAATTTTCAAAAAGTAAAAAAAAACCAATCAATTTTTTTGATGAATTTCTTAAGTTCATCAATTTTTATAATGTTGCGATTAAAATTGCAGCAGTTTGGTTACAACTTAAAAAATAGGGTGCGTTAGGATGTTTCTTCTTTAGTTATTTGTACTGAAATAGAATTCGAGAAAATCAAAATCACTCCTCATTTTCTATATACAAAAAAATTGTTTTTCGATAAAAAATCCTTAATTGATTTAAAAAGTGTTTACAAAATTGGTCGTTGGCGACGATGTAAGCCTTAAGGTGGTCTATGCTTACACAGGTTCTAACTTTTCTAAGGGTCTATGCCACCACTAGCTATTTATAGTAAGACACATAAGACTTTGATAGTTCGTTTGGAGGAAAGTGGAGAAAAGTGATTGAAGCGATGAAGATAACCATCTGACCTTTGATGTGATTTAAAGGTTTAATAACGCATGAATCGCCTTTGGATACCTTCAATACGTTTAATAAGTTTGGAAATACACTTTAAAAATCCTTACTAATATTACAAATGTGAAAATGTGTTTGTTTGTTTGTAACCTTTTCACGCTTCTACAACTCAACCAATCTTGACAAAATTTCGCATGCAGGTAGCCTGTGCCACGGCGAAGGACGTAGGCTACTTTTTATCCCGGGAAAATAGCATATTTCGATGCAGTTTTGAGGGAACTAAAAATACTCTTTTTTGGTTAATTTCTTTTACATCGCAACGGAACAATGGATTGTTGAGTAGGTGGGAAACAACATAATTTACTAATCACCCTTAAAGACAGTCATAAAAACGATGTCCACGCGGGCGAAGCCGCGGGAAAAAGCTAGTAAATAAATAAACAGACAAACCAACTTGAGATGCGTACTCCAGATAGCTACGAAGGCACAATACAGTATTTGTACGTAATTGAAACATACATATGCAAGACTTTGTTGAAGTTTCGCGTTCGTACCGCGAATCTAAACTGTAACTTCTGAGAAAGTCTTGCGTGAGTAAAGTTAGAATTAAGTACTAACCAAGTAGAAGCGAGATAGGGTTATTAGAAAACTTAACTTATTGTAAAGTATACTTACTTCAGAAATTGTTTTATTTTTGATACGATATGTCAAGAGAAATTTGAATACTTACATGAAAATATTATATGTATTATGATTTTAAATTGAATTTTTACGATTTTGAACCTAAGTTATGGACCCAATAAAATCTAGTTTTTATAGATTGGACTTGGTTCGCATACTTAACATAAACAACGAGCTGTTGCTCGTGGCTCCGCCCTCTTTGATATCGAGGGTGCGCGATGCGCGAGCTGCAGAGCTTGTACAGCTCTGCTATGAGACTAGATGCGGATCCGGTATTCAGCACGCACGTCTCTCGCAGCAATCGCTTCAGTTACCATGTCAAAGTATATATATTAGTACTAACATACAGTATGGATACTCCCTGCCGCTCTCTAGATTCCGACCTCACCCCCGCGTCACCCAGATTGATACAGATTGTTTATAGTTTGGTTCTCGAAAGTATAGGATTTCGCCGTGATTTTCTTTACTCCATCATTTGTTTTTTTGAAATGTCATTTCTTGCCCGTTGTTTGGAGTGTCCGGGGTGTGACCATGTTGATGCCACAGAACAATAAAAAATGGGTTAATTGATCTGTGGTTGATGCCTATCACTCAGTCTGAAATACAGTGTTATACACACCAAGAGGAGTGGCTATTATGATTTTCATGTTATCGGAGAAGATCCCATAACCAGTGCCTGGTAAGTACCTGTTCTGACCCTCCCATTGCTCTACATATAGTTGTACCTTGTATTTCTTGTCAAAGAAATACCTTTTGGGGATTCTGTCACTTGAAGCTGCGAACAATGGATCCTCTACGATGATACCGTACAGGAGCTCAGTGCGCGGGATCCTGTTTGTGCTCCACAGGGATAGCAGCTTTGGATGAGCTCCAGTACTTCCTGCTTCTACTTGCTGCTTCCTGTTGGTTAAACTAAACAGGTGCAGATGCGGCAGGTCCAGAATGGTCTCGAGGGCTGGTCTGATGCAGTAAGAGTTGTTCGCATGCAGCCCGTCACCGCCATACATGGCATCCTTTGGAAGCGTTGCAGTTTGCTTACAACAGAATATAGTTTTGTTCGTGGTTAATTACCTTATATTTAAGGATTTTGTTGAATTTGGGCATTTGGACAGATGATTATATCTACAACGGTACGGACTTTATGGCTGCAAGTTATTGTGCTGCTAAAATACAAAGGAGCGTCGGTGGCACAACGGCAAGAGCCGCTACCTCCTATCCTGAAGGTCATGGTTCGAGTCCTGCCACGTACCACTGTGTTTCCGAATTTCGATTTCTTATGTAAGTTTATCCGACGCTCTTACGGTGAAGGAAACCATAGTGAGGAAACCTGCACACACCTGCGAAGAAACTCGAAGATTATGAGTGAAGTTGACCAACCCGCACTGGGGGCCGCGTGGTTGACTAAGGCCCGATCGCCCTAATTAAGGGTAAGTTTGAGTCCCTTGGTGGGAACGTATACATGAGCTGATATGACTAAAACATAAAGAAAACAATTTCAGCCTCTGTCTATCTAAAATTAGATCTCGGAGTTAGAATTCTGCAATGGAATGCTGTCACCACCAATCTTATTTACACGACGACGTGTTCACAGAGACCACCTCCGCCTCGTGGCGTAATATTTAGTCCATTCGCTTCACACCAGGAGGTCGCGGGTTCGATTCCCGGCGGGGTCGACTTTGTAAGACTCGGTTTGGTTGGTGGTAGAGCATTTTTATAGCCCGCCTTGCTAGCTACCACCATCTTATCTGAATCTTGCTGCCAAGCATCAATGTTAACAGTATTGATGTGTTACGACTTGAGGATAAGATAGCCAGATCACTTGCGCTGGGGAATCTTGGTAAGCCCGCTTCCATCTTCGGCATCACTTACCATCATGTGAGATGATGCCAAGGGCTTACCAATTGTGAATTAAAAAAAAGGGACATTAATGAAGTAGATGAGTATAAAAATTATAACGATATTAACGAAACTTAATGTGTAAGAAGTTTCTCAATTTTTTTAATAGATTAAGGGTATAAAGGTCGTCCATTTCTTCAAAAGCTTTGAAAGTTTTTACCGCCTCCGTGGCGTAATGGTTTGTTCATTCGCTTCACACCAGGAGGTTCGGGTTTACCTCGGGTTCGGTTTTCGGTGGGGTCAACTTTGTAAGACTGGGTTTGGTTGGTGGTAGGGCATTTTATATAGCCCGTCTGGCTAGCTACCACCATCTTATCTAAGTCTTGCCGCCAAAAATCAATGTTAATAACATTGATGTGTTCCAGCTTGAAGATAAGATAGCTAGATCCCTATTGCGTTAGGAATCTTGGTAAGCCCGCTTTCATCATCGTCACTTACCATCAGATGAGATTATGCCAAGGGCTTATCAATTGTAGATAAAAAATGCTTTAAAACTGAAACACCCCCGTTTATAACACAACAAGTTTAATTGTAACATGCGTAATAACAACTTGAACGATCAAACGGAACGAAGGCAATTATTATGAGCTAACGCAGTGTTTTTCAAACTGTGAGTCGCGACCCTTTGGGGAGTCGTGAAGCCTTACTCGGGGGGTCGCGGACAAAAGAGAAAAATAGTGTTTCTAGTAAACTACAATAAAAAATGGGACGTATATAAACTGAATATGGGACTAAATAACAGACTGATAAACATCTGAAACAAGTTACCTCAGGGTGTCGTTGATGCCCCCTCGGTGAATAGTTTTAAAAACAGACTGGCTGGACAAATGGTGAAAATACAATCCAATTTCCAATACTAACACCGATATAGGCACATCAGCTATAAGCTGCTTGCCTATTACAAAATAATAATAATATTTTAATAGAAGTCAAAAAAAAGAAATAAACACAGTTTTACAAATCCCAAAAATTTTGTTTGTTTATAGCCCCAGGGGGTCGCTAGAATTTTTTAACTTGTAAAGGGGTCGCGTACTCAAAAAGATTGAAAAACACTGGGCTAACGGACAAAATAATTAAACCCGAGATTGAAATACAAATAAACGGATCCCGCTAACGCTCGATTTAACAGAATCAATAGACTGAAAACTGAAAACTCGTTTTATAACCCGATTTTTTGTAATTGAACGACTGGAGCTGTCTAACTCAGAAGTCGGCAAATGACAAGTAGATATCGTTATCGGCAAATTTGATTTAACCCTCGCCTCGCGACATTGGATGCCATCTTACAGCAAAGTGAATGTAGAGGATGACTTTTAATTTTTAGAAGTGGCAAATGCTACTCAATAAAATAATCAACTTTCCAACTTCTCACTATACTATTGAAGCAAAACAATTACTTCATATAATAATTACTTCATATTATATTAATTGCTTGGCCGCCGTGAATATCTCCAAAAAAAAAATAGAATCTATTCTGTTTTTGTAGATTTTTTTTTTTATTTTTTTATTACACAATAACCATAACATGACATTAATATTTATTTACACTTATAGTACCACCAAAATACAATTGAAACATAAAATTGTGTTGTGTTTCTGTGCGTCGGTGGCGTAACAGTTAGGGCCGCTAGCTCCTGTATGGGAGATCATGGTTCGAATCCTGCCACGTACCAATGGGTTTTCGCATTTCGATTTCTTAAGTACGTTTATCCAACGCTCTCACGGTGAAACCTGCACACGAATGCGAAGAAATTCCAAAGGTTGTTTGTGAAGTCGACCAACCCGTGGATGACTATTAAGGCCCGATCGCCCTAATTCAGGGTAGGCTTGAGCTCCTAGTGGGGACATATATATGAACTTATATGATGTGTTTCTGAGAATAAACGTTTTATCTATCTATCTTATTGTCAGTAATAATGAATAAAAAAAATAATTAATCAGTCGATTTGTAATCTTTGTATGGAAAGTCTTAATTTTTTTTTTTGTTATAAGTTCCATGGGGAAAGTTGTTCAGTATAAAGTGCCCATTTTCGTGTATAAAAGGTCACTCTGTATATGTCCTTGCTTTTTGCCTTTCAGCAAAAATGGCACTAAAAGTCATCCAGAATTAAATGGATTCTTCAACAGATCCACCCAGATTGGGGAGTGTAGATACTTAAATACTCACATTGTACCTTTTTTCTACAGGGTATTTAGGATCCGTTAACCCGTTACAAAGCTGAACAAGTTTCTTAAAAAAAAGGGAATTTTCTGCAAAAATACATAAAATTTGTAATTTTTTTTTCGAATTGAGTACCTATGGGCACAGATGAGATATTAGCTATTTCGCTATGGGTTTCTTAAAAAAAGTTTTTCAGTGTGAGCAGTAAAAGTCCTAGAAAATGAGTCCTACATCAATTTAGTATAATTTAGTTTAGTATTTTTTTTGTGTACCAT
The DNA here is from genome assembly GCA_947284805.1 of Coleophora flavipennella. NCBI lineage: Eukaryota > Metazoa > Arthropoda > Insecta > Lepidoptera > Coleophoridae > Coleophora > Coleophora flavipennella. The sequence continues at coordinate 5,483,012 of OX369289.1, read as the reverse complement.
CCTCGACTACATCGTCACTTACCGTCAAACGCACTCAAATTTTTAATCATCATTACAGCTCATATACGTCCCCACCGAGGGGCTCGAGCCTACCCTGAATCAAGGCGAAATAAATAATAATAATAATAATTTGTGACACCCATTTGAATGTATATTGACTTTTGAGCAGACAGGCTCGTATCGACACCGAGCTGAATAACATGGCGTGGAGGGTCAGGCCGGAGGAGGTTTTGGTCGAAGTGGGCTCCAACCTTGGAGCCAGCCCGGCGCTTCATAGCATCAACGAAGTGCTCAAGGTATGTGACTTCTAGTCTTTTTTTTATTCGCAATTGGTAAATCCTTGGCATCATCTCACCTGATGTTAAGTGACGATGATTCCCTTACGCAATTGGGAACTGGCTATCTTATCTTCAGGCCGGAACACATCAATGTTGTTAACACTGATGTTTGGCGGCAAGACTTAGATAAGACGGTGGTAGCTAGCCAGGCGTGCTTAGAAAATGCCCTTCCACCAACCAAACCGAGTCTTACAAAGTTAGTCTCCGCCGGGAATTGAACCCGCGACCTAATGGAGTAAACCATTACGCCACACAGGTGGTTAAATTACTTTAAAATCATTAATGATAAGTTACAAGCCAATTACAATACAATCCATTTACAATCATTAACAGTAAGTAGGTACTATCAACCGCAAGCAGGTACGAACCTTAGTTGCCCATGGCTACCAAATTAAAGGTTCAGAATCATACAAAATGACACTTCTCGCCTTCTTCTAAGGTTTTGCAGCATTGAGCTGAGCCCGGTCATTTTCCTAGCCCACCTTATATATAAGGTCTAACAAAATTAGCTGAAACTATTTTATTTGGTGCTTCTACCCATGAAACTGAACAACTTTGCCCATGAAACCCACAGTCTAACCTCAAAAAAATGTTTGAACTTCCCATACTAAGTTGGCTGATCAGCTGATCGAGTTAGTATGGGAGAGCAATTTTTTTTGCGATTTGACTTTGAGTTCCATCGGGAAAGTTGTTCAGTTTCATGCACCAGTTAAAATAGTTTCAGCTAATTTTGTTACACCTTATATAATAGTTATTAAGATTTTAAAATAAGTAGGTTTTTTTTCTTCCATTGTATTACCTGTTTTTTTTGCTTGATTGGGCTCTGAATAAATGCTTGTCTTATATTATCTTCCGGTACACTTAAAGATAGATTTACTTATGTTCGACCAAGCAGAATTTTGTCTTGGATATAAAAAATACAGGGTGTAACACAAAGGTGCACTGATACAGGTGGGCTTGTACTCATCAAACTGAACAACATTTGTTCTACAATTTTGCTGAAAACGCGTTTTTTTTTCGATTTTTCATACTATTGGGTCAGCTGATTTGCTGGTTTTGTATGAAAAATACAATGTGTACAAAGCTCGGGCCTTGGTGGTCGGCCACCTGCGACCATTTAATACAATTAGGAGGCTGGCATACTTATATGGCTTCAGTGCGCGAGGAGTTTCGCTGCGAAGATTGGCTACATAAACCATCTTCGAGCGCACGCGCGGCAAACCGACTAGGAGTCAAAGTGGTCGCCATGACCGAAATCCGTTGGATAGATCAATGATGATGACATCATGAAAAATAAAAAATAAAAATCGCTATTTCGGCAAAGTTGTAGAACAATAGTTATTCATTTTTAACCGACTTCAAAAAAAGGAGGAGGTTTCTCAATTCGACCGTATATGTTTTTTATTTTTTTATGTGTGTTCATGGATAACTTCGTCGTTTATGAACCGATTTTGATGATTCTTTTTTTGTTGGAAAGGAGATGTCCTAAGGGTGGTACCATGATACACACCACGTTTTCCTTCACCGTTAAAGCAATCGTATACTACAGGGTATACTAAAATTGGAGTAGGTCCCGTTAAATGGGGCTTCTACAGATCAAACTGTACAACTTTTGTTCTTCATGTTTACTGAAATATCGTAAAAAAAATTTGACCTCTTCATGCAAAACGATAAGCTGATTGACTAATTTTGTGCATTTTTGTGTGGAGCGCCGAATTTTTTTTTTGCAAATTGACTATGGGTTCCTTGGGGAAAGTTGTTCAGTATGATAAGTAGAACTAATTTTGTACATCCTGTATATTGTTAAATCGGTAAGTAAAGTTGCGTAAGTTTAGAAAAATATCATTAATACGCGTCCGGATTCGAACTCCGGACCGAGTCGGTTGTTAGTAGGATCGAATTGGTACCCTCGAGTCACCATTCTGTATCCTCAGCGAACGCTTGTACTAATCACACTATTATTCGTAACAGTTGTCCCTCGGCTGGAACTCTCGGGCCAGCAATGGAGCGGTTGCCGGTGTGGGTAGTACAACGCTAACCCTATCTTCGTTTACCGTGGGCCTATACAAAGGCAACCGGGTGGCAGTCAAGAAAATACATAGGAAAAAGCTGGATTTGAATAAGAAACTCATGTGGGAGATCCGACAGGTACGTGAAGATATTACGTTTTTCTAAGTTTCGTTTTCTTGGTTCCTTTATAATTATTGTAATCTTAAATAACTAATTGCTACCTTTAATTTTAATGGTTTCATTATTGTAGGTAATTATTATCTAATGGCTAATTGCTACCTTTTATTTTAATAGTTCCATTATTTAGGTAATTATTGTCTAATGAATAATTGCTACCTTTTATTTTAATGGTTCTATTATTGTAGGTAATTATTGCCTAATGACTAATTGCTACCTTTTATTTTAATGGTTCCATTATTGTAGGTAATTATTGTCTAATGACTACTTGCTACCTTTTATTTTAATGGTGTCATTATTGTAGGTAATTATTGTCTTATGGCTAATTTCTACCTTTTATTTTAATAGTTCCATTATTGTAGGTAATTATTGTCTAATGACTAATTGCTACCTTTTATTTTAATGGTTCCATTATTGTAGGTCATTATTGTCTAATGGCTAATTGCTACCTTTTATTTTAATAGTTCCATTATTGTAGGTAGTTATTGTCTAATGACTAATTGCTACCTTTTATTCGAATGGTTCCATAATTGTAGGTAATTATTGTCTATGGTAATTTTTGTCTAATGGCTAATTGCTACCTTTTATTTTAATGGTTCCATTATTGTAGGTAATTATTGTCTAATGACTAATTGCTACCTTTTATTTTAATGGTTCTATTATTGTAGGTAATTATTGTTATGGCTAATTTCTACCTTTTATTTTAATAGTTCCATTATTGTAGGTAATTATTGTCTAATGACTAATTGCTACCTTTTATTTTAATGGTTTCATAATTGTAGGTAACTATGGTTTAATGGATAATTGCTACCTTTTATTTTAATGGTTCCATTAATGTAGGTAATTATTGTCTAATGACTAATTGCTACCTTTTATTTTAATGGTTCCATTTTTGTAGGTAATTATTGTCTAATGGGTAATTGCTACCTTTTATTTTAATGGTTCGATTATTGTAGGTCATTATTGTCTAATGACTAATTGTTACCTTTTATTTTGATGGTTCCATTATTGTAGGTAATTATTGTCTAATGACTAATTGCTACCTTTTATTTTAATGGTTCCATTATTGTAGGTAATTATTGTCTAATGACTAATTGCTACCTTTTATTTTAATGGTTCCATTATTGTAGGTAATTATTGTCTAATGACTAATTGCTACCTTTTATTTTAATGGTGCCATTATTGTCTAATGACTAATTGCTACCTTTTATTTTAATAGTTCCATTATTGTAGGTAATTATTGTCTAATGACTAATTGCTACCTTTTATTTTAATGGTTCCATTTTTGTAGGTAATTATTGTCTAATGGGTAATTGCTACCTTTTATTTTAATGGTTCGATTATTGTAGGTCGTTATTGTCTAATGACTAATTGCTACCTTTTATTCTAATGACTAATTGCTACCTTTTATTTAAATGGTTCCATTATTGTAGGTAATTATTGTCTAATGACTAATTGATACCTTTTATTTTAATGGTGCCATTATTGTAGGTAATTATTGTCTAGTGACTAATTGCTACCTTTTATTTTGATGGTTCCATTATTGTAGGTAATTATTGTCTTATGGCTAATTTCTACCTTTTATTTTAATAGTTCCATTATTGTAGGTAATTATTGTCTAATGACTAATTGCTACCTTTTATTTTAATGGTTCCATAATTGTAGGTAATTATGGTCTAATGGCTAATTGCTACCTTTTATTTTAGTGGTTCCATTATTGTAGGTAATTATTGTCTAATGGCTAATTGCAACCTTTTATTTTAATGGTTCCATTAAAACCATCACTTACCATCAGGTGAGTTGCAGTCAAACGCACTCAAATTATTAATAAAAAAATATATAAAAAAATGTAGGTAATTATTGTCTAATGACTAATTGCTACCTTTTATTTTAATGGTTCCATTTTTGTAGGTAATTATTGTCTAATGGGTAATTGCTACCTTTTATTTTAATGGTTCCATTATTGTAGGTAATTATTGTCTAATGACTAATTGCTACCTTTTATAATGGTTCCATTATTGTAGGTAATTATTTTCTAATGGCTAATTGCTACCTTTTATTTTAATAGTTCCATTATTGTAGGTAATTATTGTCTAATGACTAATTGCTACCTTTTATTTTAATGGTTCCATAATTGTAGGTAATTATTGTCTAATGGCTAATTGCTACCTTTTATTTTAATGGTTCCATTATTGCAGGAAGGCAGGCCTCCCACGAGGTGGACCGACGAACTGGTAAAGATCGCGGGAAGCCGCTGGATGCGGGCAGCGCAGGACTTATCGTTGTGGAAATCCTTTAGGGAAATCCTTTCTCCAGCAATGGACGTCAGATGATGATGATAAATCTATAATCTCGCAAACAATAGTTTAAAATTTATTTCGCTGTAGTAACTTACTCAATTATACCATGTTCCATACCATGTTCTTTCCACAGGCCCGTAATGTCAGCCACGAGAACACGGCGCGATTCATAGGCGCGTGCGTCGACTGTCCCTTGGTGTTCGTACTCACCGAGTACTGTCCCAAGGGCTCCCTGAAGGACGTACTGGCCAATGATGAGCTGCAGCTCGATTGGAACTTCAGGACCTCGCTGGTGCATGATATTGTACAGGTAACAGGGTCCTCTGAAAGGGACTGAAAATATTTTTTTATTTTGAAGCTAGCCCGTCTGTCGGACCGTGCTCTTTTTACAAGCTTTTTTGCTTGCCTTGTTAGTTGATTTGCTGAAACTTTGTATAAACTTTGCATACACACACACACACACACACTCATAAATTCACACACACTCAATCACATGCACACATAAATACTTACGCGCGCGTGCTTATTAATACGTAGCGCATATATATGTAAACTAATGTTGTTTTAATCGTTTTTTATTGTATCTCTGTGTTGTTTATTGATTATGGAAGAGCAAATTCTTCTGACACAAGTATTCTTATACTTAAAAGAAGTCTCCTGCAATAATTAATATTTTTTTACAATGAGATACCGCAATAAACTTTTTTCATTTTAATTTTTTCATTTTCACGTAAAGTTTGGAGAACAATGCATGGTTAGCTAAGTGACGTCATTGAAAACCCAATATGGCGGACTCCCCTTTAGGAGTCATTTAGTTTTTATGCACTCCCATGATATGGGTATTAAATAAAAGGTATTTCTGAGTAGAACACAAAATAGTTAAAATAATTATCAAATTAAAGCTTGTAAGTACCTAAAAGTTCTTAGGGTTTTAAAAATTATTACCATTCAATGTGTAACTTCAAGAAGTTCTTTAAAACCATTCAATAAAAACATGAAGTAATATTTTTTATAAGAAGAGAAATGACAAATTAATTGTACAGCCACGCTGTGCATACTTTAGATGTGAAACATCCATAGCAGCACGTAAAACCGATTGTAAGCATGGCGACGCATGCCGTGGCGACTCATCTATATAGCCACTCGTAAAACCGATTGTTGGCGTGGCGAATTAGGTCATCTTTGTGATTGTTAAGAAAATCATAAACTTCCATTGATTTTAGCTGGGGATCTCAATGTAAATTTTGCAAAAGATGAATCAATGCCATTAATTATGTTCCTCCAAGAAGAATTTCAATTGCAAATTAACAACAATCCAAGAGAACCTACTGCCAGACATGGAACAACAATAGATGCTGTGTTTATTAGTTAACTTGATAATGTTATGTCCAATACTTTTGTAACATACTTCAGTTATCATCGACCAATTGTCACAGTAATACCTACCGTCAGAGGCAGCATCGAATATAACTATTACCTCAGTCACTGATTAAACGAATTGAGTTGTCAGAATTTGAAATAAATTTGTAAATTTGTAAATGAAAATAAATGTTTATTATATAAACAAACAGTCATCATTAAAAAAAACCGTAATATTTTATTTTATCATTATGGCATATTTAGTTCCTATCGTAATCTGTTCTTTTAAGCAAATCAAGAACTTTCGTTGCGTTATTTTCTCCATTGCGTTGGGGAATCTTGGTAAGCCCGCTTCCATCTTTGACATCATCGTCACTTACCATCAGGTGAGATGATGCCAAAGGCTTACCTATTGTGAAAAGAAAAAAAATTACTTGTACAAAATAATTTCGATGTTTAACATCTGCCAGGCGTCCCGTGACGGCTCATTTGTTTCGCGTAGTCTTCACCCTCTGGCATACATAAATCATTATAAATAATTTTTGAAAAACCTTAAAACTTTTAGGTACAAGCTTTTAATATTGCATTGTCACGCGACATACATTTGCATGCAAAATTTCAGCTCAATCGGAAACCGGGAAGTGGATCAAATTTAATTTACAAGATTTCACCCGAACAAACATACATACATTGCAAGTTAAATAAAAGCTTTTAAAAACACGCTTACCTAGTGGCAAAGAATAGAGATGTACAATAAAATAAAAAAATAATAATCTGGGTTTGTATGGAAGGTTTTCTAAGGAAAAATGAACTACCAATTGTAGTTATAGTAAATCACAAAGATTCATTAGATAATTGGTCAGCAACTCATGGTCAGCAAACATTTCAAAATCAATCAGCAATTTATGTCATTCTGGATGGCTGTAATTATTTTAAACATCCCCGTACTACACTCTTCCTACAGTGTTGAGTGGTCGACGGAGCCCCTTCGGGGCTCCTACTTCTGTGTTCTCATGTTAAACCTAACACTACGACTGTGCGGGGAGGCGAGCTTAGCTCGCCTCCCCGCACAGTCTCCGAACCTAACGGATCCGAGTCGGGGTGCTCCGCAAGTCCGAGCTCGCTTCGCTCGCTCCCGCTTCCATTTAGAACTCCCCGTACCACACTCTTCCTACAGTGTTTTCTGCCGCTCAATCATGAAATCTTGCCGCTCAAGTAGTTATTTTGCGGACTGAATGTTTATTATGCATTTCAAATATATATGTATCCTTTAAAATCATAAGAATCATTTTTGAGAAAAATAAAAAACCCTGAATTGGTATGGGAATACTGTATCAATTTTTTTTCCACTAAGTTTCAATAAAATCTTTCGAGCCATTTTTGTGAACTGTGATTTTTTACTAGTGTCATGTCTGTGTAAAAATCACGACAATGCTTTGGTCTGTTGCGACGTGCGCGAGCGTATAGATGAGTTTTTCTCAGATCTCTCGGGAAATATGTCGGGATATGCTAATTAGTAGTCTATATCATTTCCCACCCCCTCAACCATCTCTGTGCAAAAATCACATCAATCCTTTGCTTCGTTGGTATGTCAAAGAAATCAATGAAAAAGAGATTTTTTCAGTTTCAGTGCTTTTTTCGCGGGATAATAAGTAGCCTATGTCCTTCTCTATAACACAGGCTACGTGAAAACCAAATTTCATCAAGATTGATTAAGGTGTTGAAGCGTGAAGAGGTAACAAACAAACAAACATATTTTCACATTTCTAAGGATAGGGATAATAAATAACTAACATTATTATCCTTATCCTTACTAATATTATAAATGTGAAAATGTGATTGTTTATCTTTTCACTTCAAAAACTTGACCAATCTTGATGAAATTTGGCATGCAGCTAGCCTGTGTCACGGGAAAGGACATAGGCTACTTTTTATCCCGTGAAAATAGCAAAGTCTGATGCATTCTCGGGGGGAACTGAAAAAGAAAAATCTTTTTTGGTTAATTTCTTCAACATCGAAACGGAACAATGGATTGTTGTGATTTTTTGCACAGATATAGTTGAGGGGGTGGGAAATGACAAAACTAATTAGCATATCCTGACATGGTTCCCGAGGGATCTGGGAAAAACCTATTTCCACGATCGCGCACGTCGGCATCACAACGGAGCAACCTATTGAAGTATTTTTTTTGTATAGAATTGGTGAGGGGGGATATTACATTGACTGCTATTCAGAATAGCCCTTTCTGGGATCTGAAGAAAACCGACGTCCCCGCTTGCGCACTACTTACCCTCAAAGACAGTCATAAAAACGATGTCCACGCGTTTATAATATTTATTCCACGTTGTTTTTTCTTTTAATATTGTGATACAATAAAGAATATTGAATTGAATTAGAAACAGTGTCAGCTATTAAAAAGTGTTCAGTCAAATAATGACGCGCGCCGCCCGCTCCGCTACTTTCAATGAATTGGTTCAAATAATGACGCACGCCGCCCGCTCCGCTACTTTCAATGAATTGGTTCAAATAATGATGCGCGGCGCCATTACTTTCAAAGAAATGGTTCAAATATTGACGTGCGGTGCCGCTACTTTCAATGAATTGGTTTTAATAATGACGCGCGCCGCCCGCACTGCTACTTTCAATGAATTGGTTCAAATAATGACGTACGCCGCCGCTACTTTCAATGAACTGGTGTAAATAATGACGCACGCCGCCCGCACTGCTACTTTCAATAAACTCGTTCAAATAATGACGCGCGGCGCCATTACTTTCAATAAACTGGTTCAAATAATGACGCGCGCCGCCCGAGTCGCTACTTTCAATGAACTGGTTCTAATAATGATGCGCAGCCCCGCTACTTTCAATGAACTGGTTCAAATAAAAACGCGCGACGTCGCTACTTTCAATGAAGTGGTTCTAAGACATTCAAAAATTCTTTGCAAACTGCAACTTTGAATGTCAACATAAAGCAGACAGTTTCTGTAACTGATTTCATATGAAACCCGTAATCTACTTGGTGATCAATGCTCGAAAACTATTTGGAGCTCTGCTATTATCAACCCACTTCCAAAAAGGAGTTAGTTCTCAATTCCAGTGTATGTTTTTTTGAAGTAAAACTTCTTTACGTACGCTTGACTTGGGGAGTAATCTGGTGGATGCGTGACGAGAGCGTTATGTTAATGTGTGCGGGCAAGGCGAACAGAAGTTGAGAGGGATATATAAATTAGTGAAGATAGAAAGAGAGATACTATTTATTTTTGTTTACCAACACAATCGGTTGCCAAGGCAACAATATCGGCTGTCCAAACAAACAAGATAAAAAATATTTGATCATTTTCAGAGGTTAATAAAACTCTTTTCATAAACTGTCTAGACCTCCTTAAGACAAAAAAGATTTGATTATTTTCTGAAGACTTTACTTTCATACATATAGATGGAGCTAAAGAAATTCGTATTTTTGATGTGTAACATCTTTGCTCTCGCTTTCCTGCAATTTGTGGGAGTGATTTCGTGAAATGGGACGGAAATGTGTCCCATGTGTAACAGGAAGTCGCGTTTTTTCAGGCTTTAAAAGCGCGGAAAAGGCAAAGGTATCTATGACCATACAGCCTAGTCTGCCGTATCTTTGCCGTCCTTTTTTCAGGCTTTAAAAGCGCGGAAAAGGCAAAGGTATCTATGACCATACAGCCTAGTCTGCCGTATCTTTGCCGTCCTTTTTTCAGGCTTTAAAAGCGCGGAAAAGGCAAAGGTATCTATGACCATACAGCCTAGTCTGCCGTATCTTTGCCGTCCTTTTATAAAGTATTTTGTCACATGTTACACATCATATGCGAGTACTGTAGGTCTCGCTCGAATTTTTTTGTGTGTGTTATGTTACGCGATATCTTCGCAGATTTTGAACCGATTTTCATGATTCTTTTTAGGGTTCCGTACCCAAACGGTAAAACAGGACCCTATAACTAAGACTCCGCTGTCCGTCTGTCACCGGGCTGTATTTCATGAACCGTGATATCTACACAGTTATTTTTTTACAGATGATTTATTTCTGTTGCCGCTACAGCAACGAATACTATTAGAATGTAATGTAGCTTTGAATAAATGTTTTACTATCTATCTAGAAAAAGTGAAAAATTAGGATGGTCTACAAACAAAAAACGTGTTTTTTTTAAACGTGAAGAAACTAACGCTTATCTAGTATGATGATACGGAACCCTTTGTACTAGCGCCATCTAGTATGATGGTACGGAACTCTTTGTGTGCGTTTCTGACTCGCACCTGGCCAGTTTTTTTTTTACTAAATAGGGTATGTTTTCGTATTTGTCCCATTTTATCGAAATCGTTGTAGTACGTTTTTAGAAAATTTACAAAAACCAAAAGTAATAATGCAGAATTGTACTAACTTGTTGCGATGGTAGTAGGTTTTTTAATGTGTCCAGCATTCGCAATTACAAAAAGTAGCTAATGTTACTTCCCATCCCGTCACTAATCTCTGTGCAATAAATCACATCAATCCATTGCAATGTTGAAACGCGAAAAAAGGCTAGACAAACAAATCCACTTTCGCATTTATGGTATTAGGTGGGATGGTTTCTGTACATTCTGCTTTTGCTTATCAGGGCATGTGCTACCTCCACGGCGGGCTCGGTGCTCACGGCAAGCTGCGCTCCTCGAACTGTCTGATAGACGGACGCTTCGTGCTCAAGATCTCTGATTACGGCCTCAATACGCTTTGCACACCTACAGACCTCATCAAGGATGATACTTATTACTTCAGTGAGTATTTAGGAGATATCATCATCATCATCATATCAGCCAAAACCTTCAGCCTTCCCCAAACGACCGCTCGGGAAGTCGCTGGATGGGTCGTGGAAATCCTTGAGGGAGGCCTTTGTCCAGAAGATTATAAGGATGTAACAAAATTGGTGTAGGGCCCTGGGGCTTCTACTCATCACACTGAACAATTTTTGTTCTATGACTTTGCTGATATCGCAAAAAAAAACTTCATACAAATCGATCAGCTGATAGACCGATTTTGTGCGTTTTTGTATGGAGAGTCAAATTTTATTTTTTTGAGAATTGTCTATGGGTTCCTTGGGGAAAATTGTTTAGTATCATGAGTAGAGCCCCCATTTAACGGGTTCTATACCAATTTTGTTACATTCTGTATAAATAAGTATTTAGGGTATATTGAGGAGATCCGTAGGAGAACCAAGGTACCGCTGGATGCGGACTGCACAAGACGGGTCTTTATGGAAATCCTTAGGGGGAGGCCCCTTTGTCTAGTAGTGGTTATCTCTTGGCTGGCTGATTTCATGATAATGATGAATTATTTTTGATTGCACATTGATCCAAGTTGAAAATTTTACATTTTAAGCAGCACGGATTATATTTTAATTTAGAAATTTACTGTACATACACAATTGTTGTTAACAGAATTAAAAATAAATTTATATTTTTTGGGACTCTGACAAACCGTAGACACAGATATTTTTATCTAGAACATGTTTTTTAAAATTACATACACTTTGTTTTGTTTATATCGAAATATGAATAAATCTTTGACTGTAAGGAGCGCACTAAGGGATACACTCCTCTTAAGCTTTGGTAACTTTAAAGGCAAGAACGGCTATATTGTTGTTGCTGACAGGCAGCATGTGCCTTGGAGAAGTGTGCACACTCAAACGCGACGTGTACACTACAGATGTGTGTGTCACAAGATTACCACTATACCACCTGCCTTAATCAACATAACTTACAGAATCTCTAAAGTGGCACTAAGCGGGGCACATGGCTCTTTAAAACAGATGGCCGTTGGGACAGTAAAGTTCTCGAGTGGCAACCGCACATCGGAAATGTAGCGTAGACTAGCCTCCCACTCGATGAACCGATAATCTGGTAAAGGTCACAGGATGCGGTTGGCGCAGGACTGGTCGTTGTGGAAATCCTTAGGGGAGACGTTTGTCCAACAGTGGAGGTCTTTCGGCTGATATGATGATGATGAATACCAGGAGTCTGACGTAATTTATTCGCAACCCTTTATGCTGTAATGACTTTCCAGAGCTGCTGTGGACATCACCCGAGCTCCTGAATGGAAGCATATACCCTGGAGCAGTGGCCTCGCTAAAAGGAGACGTGTACAGCTTTGGCATAATCCTGGAGGAGATAGTTCTGAGGGCCGGACCGTTCCACCATTACAGCGCGAGTTTGACTAATAAAGGTATGTTACTCCGACCCTTGGATATTGTTCAAATACGTAAAGTGTCGGTGGCTCAACTAGTAACGACTCGGTCCATCTAACCAGAGGTACCGGGTTCAAATCTAGACGGCCAATGTACCAATGAGTTTTTCAAAAACTTACGTACATACTTACCGATTGCTTTAACGGTGAAGGAAAACATCGTGAGGAAACCTGCACACGCCTGCGAAGAAACTCGAAGGTTGTGTGTGAAGTCGACCAACCCGCACTGGGCCCGCGTGGTCGACTAAGGCCTAATCGCCCTGATTCAGGGTAGGCTCGAGCCCCTCGGTGGGGACGTATATGAGCTGTAATGACGTTAAGTTACGCAAGTCTAGTAGCTTACTTCATTACTCCGTTGGCTCAACGACCCAAAGTGTGTCGTGGACTCCGATACGAGAACTCGCCATTTGTCCCAGTCTTGTGCGGTTTCGCGCTTGGAGCTTGCGCAGGTCCGCGTTTACCACATCGCGCCATCGAAACCTGAAGCAAAGTATATACAGGGTGACTGGTAAGTAGTGCAAATCCTTTTAAGGGGATAAACTACATCTAATTTGCAACAGAAAAAGTCATACTAACTGGGGGAAATCAACGGTTTTCGAGTTAAAGCCTATTTAACTTTTTTATTTTGTATGAAAAATTATTTTGTTCAAATGTTTTGTGATTTTTAAAAAAAAAGTTATAATACAGTTGGCATGCAAAATACGGTAAAACCTACCTCATTTTATCACGCTTTCAAACAAAGTAAAAAAGTTAAAAATGTACAAAATTAATTGCAACAAAAAACAATGATTGTTGTCAAAAGGGGGCCTAAAATCCCATACTAATTATCCAACAAAGTTCGAATTTTTTTGATGAGCTTGTGAATCAAAGTTAGTCATGATGCTAGAGGGTCAGAGATGTATGTTTATGCGAAAAACATGATAAATTATGAAATTAAAAAAAAAAAAATGTTTATTGAAAATTGTATGAGATTTGATGCACCCTTTTCACAACAATCATTCTTTTTTGTTGCAATCAATTTGATTTTTTTAACTATTTTACTTTTTTGGAATGCTGATAAAACGAGAAAGTTTTAACCGTATTTTTCACGCCAACCGCATTATAACTTTTTTTTGTAAAATCACAAAATATTTGAACAAATTCGTTTTTCAAACAAAATTTAAAAATGAAATGGGCTTTAACTCGACAACCATTGATTTCCGACCCCCAGTTAGTATGACTTTTTCTGTTGAAAATTATATGTAGTTTATCCCCTTAAAAGGATTTGCACTACTTACCAGTCACCCTGTATATTAGTACTAACATACAGTATGGACACTCGCTGCCGCTCTCTAGATTGCGACCTCACCCCCTCGTCACCCAGATTTGTACAGATTGATTAAAGTTTGGTAGTCGAACGCATAGGATTTCGCCGCCATTTTGTTTGTTCCGTCATTCGTCTTTTGAAATGTCATTTCTGACCCGTTGTATGAAGTGTCCAGGGTTTGCCTGGGGCGGCCGGCCGGGCTTCGACCTGTCGGTTGACCCTGATAGTAGCATTGGTTTTAATCCTGCCTACCATATTATCATACATATCATGTAGTTATCGTGAATTACATAAGAAAACTGATGTATCTCTAAAACATTTCTAAGGCCGTAATGACTTATTAATAAAAAAAATTTTATGATTAAAAATATAATCGGGTTATTATGTGGCGTAATGGCAAGAGCGTCGGTGGCGTAATGGAAAGGGCCGCCACCTCCTGTCCGGGAGGCTGTGGTTCGATTCCTGCCACGTACCAATGTGTTTACAAATTTCAATTTCATTTGTACGTTTATCCGACGTTCTTACGGTGAAGGAAAAACATCGAGAGGAAACCTGCACACGCCTGCGAAGAAACTCAAAGATTGTGTGTGAAGTCGACAAATATAGGTTATTATGTGCCAGCGCATGAGAAATAGATCAAAAGGAATGGGGATATATAACAGCAACGCGTTACCGCGTTACAATTATGTGCAGCAAGCGCCCGCTCGGCGCGCGCTCAACGCCTGTCAGTAAAGTGGAACGTACTTACATAATGGAGAATATGCATGTTATTTTTTTTTGCTTAAATTAAAGCTCATTCATATAAGTAACGGTATACAAAAAATATTTTTGATTAACGATAAAATAACCAAGATATAAGCTATTAAAAATTTATCATTATCTCTTTCTAGCAAAACATAGTTTATATGGACCGTGTGTTTTATGTCGTCACATTTACATATCGGATCTCTCTGTCTAATTAATAGTTGCTTACATCTTCCGTATTTCTTGGCTGATTTAAATTTTTATTTCACTTTTTGACATTGTTTTTACGTAATTTTCATTTTTTTTAAGAAATGCGATAAAAAAAATCATGCATATACCCTATTATACTTTTCTCAAACACGCTTGGAAATTTGAGCATTATTTTAACAACCTTCTTAGAGATACATCGAAATTGCTGTACTGGCCAAACACATGCAAGCAGTGGCCGGCAAAAGTTGTATGAAAATCCATATCTGTCGTGTTTATCTGCCAAATAAATTACTATGTAAACTCATATCTGTCGTGTAATTTAAAAATGGAACCATATTTTACTCCGAAACATGGCAACCAAGGAGGTAACTTAACAAAGGTTTTATTAAAATTTCGAACTCACTTAAAAATAAGAACGCTGTTTATTGAAAAAAAAAACAAATGAACACTTTGGCGCGTGAAAAAATATTGTTGTTCGTTGTTTGTCATTGATTTTGAAAAGTAATTATTGAAGTTTTAATTTCCGCGCATTATTTGAAAAAAGTACTCTACCAGCCTTGGCCACAACTAGGGATTGATAGACTTACGTATGTAATGCCTCTTTTGCTGGCCGCTGCAGTAATGTACTTTCTAACAATTTTGATGTTTATCTGGCATAAGTTCCTGATTTTATGTATTTTCTACGGTAACTTATTTTTTCTGCGGCATAACACTCATAACAAGGAATTTGATATATTCATCAAAATTGGTAGAATGTAATGTAACATGCACCCTTACTATATGTGTATCAAATTAAAGGGTTTGCTGAGGAGAATAGGCACGAAATAATTAAAATTAATTTCAAGTAAATCCTTGAACCTAAAAGTTTTTAGCGTTTTTGAAATGAGTTTGTCTTGTGAATTGATTATTTAACTCAGTATGTCACTGAGTTAAATAATCAATTCACAAGACAAACTCATTTCAAAAACGCTAAAAACTTTTAGGTTCAAGGATTTACTTGAAAATAATTTTAATTATTTCGTGCCTATTCTCCTGTTGGACATGTTACTTTTTTTGTTTCGTTTGCTTTTCCAAACTCGAGATCCATCTCCAAAACCCAAATCTGTCATCAGATGAGATGATGTTAAGGACTTACTAATTCTGAATAAAAACAATAGTATCATCATCATCATCATATCAGCCGAAAGATGTCCACTGCCGGACAAAGGCGTCCCCCAAGGATTTCCACGACGACCGGTCCTGCGCTGCCTGCATCCAGCGACTTCACGCCACCTTCAAAAGGTCGTCGGTCCACCTTGTGGAAGGCCTTCCTATGCTACGTCTTCCAGTGCGCGATCACCACTCAAGAACTTTAGTACCCTAACAGCCATCTGTTCTACGAGATTTTTGCCCTGCCTACTGCCACTTAAGTTTAGCTAGATATTAGATTATATAAATATAATGTTATGTATAATTTATAGTGCGTCAGTGGCGTAACGGCTAAGGCCGCCCCCTCCTGTTCGGGAAATCGTGTTTCGAATCCCGCCACGTACCAATGTGATTTCGAATTTAGATTTCATAAATCGTGAGAAAACCTGGCACACGTCTGCGACGAAACTCGCAGGTTGTGTGTGAAGTCGACCAACCCGCACTGGGCCCGCGTGGTCGACTAAGGACCGATCGCCCTAATTCAGGGTAGGCTCGAGCCCCTCGGTAGGGACATATGAAATCTAAATTCGAAATCACATTGGTACGTGGCAGGATTCGAACCACGACCTCCCAGACAGGAGGCGGCGGCCCTAGCCGTTACCCCACCGACGCAATTTAATTATTATTTTATATTATTTGTATTGTACTAGTTTTCTTATAGTTTCAAAGTTTTTGCATGCCATTATTTTATGGTTGAGTGTGCTGCTGCCTACTTTATATTATTAATTTTAACACCTGTAATTACGTGTATTCTGGCAAATAAATCTAATCTAATCTAAAGCTTCTGATATTAATTCGTTGGCACAGAGGCCAGCACATCAAGCTAGACACTTGTAGTGCGATTCTGATCCATTCGCATACGGCATAAGAACGGTAAAAAGTCCAAAGTGTCTTATTTGATGTGCTGCTGCTGGCCTCTGTACCTTCGTTATTTCGTAACGTATAATGTTTTGTTTGTGGACCGTTTACAAACATGGAAACATGTGACGCATGCAGGACTGATCATAAATATGAAAGGGTCACGCCGATCAAAGCAAAATATGGAGTTTTAATGTAAATATTCGGGACAGGCGCCATTACATATTTATTATTACGCCACAGTGGCTCTCTTTACCAAACCAATATTATATGGTAGGCACTGTAGGCGCTGCGGATTTATACACCAACTAGCTGTCCCGGCGAATTTTATACCGCCTCACACTACACTACACTACCACTACACTACCACTACACTACCACTACACTACCACTACACTAGCACTACACTACCACTACACTACCACTACACTACCGCTATACTACCGCTACACTACCACTACACTACTACTACACTACCACTACACTACCACTACACTACCACTACACTACCACTACATTACCACTACACTACCACTACACTACCACTACACTACCACTACACTACCACTACACTACCACTACATTACCACTACACTACCACTACACTACCATTACACTACCATTACACTACACTACTTTTTGTAGATATTGCAGGATTTTTTAGGTCATTTTATACACCTTGGGTTACATTATTTGAGTTTTAGTACGAATACCTTGGGTTACATTACTTGAGTTTTAGTAAGGAACCCTAATTTTTTGAAAATATTATATAGCCTATAGCAACCGCGGATAGTGTAGCATCCCAACGGTGAAAGGATTTTTCAAATCGGTCCAGTAGTTTCGGAGCCTATTTAAAACAAACAAACAAACAAACAATTAAATCTTTCCTCTTTATATTATTTTTTATTTATAGTATAGATATCGCGTTTTTTTATGCGTATAATGTTGTTATAGGCCAAAACACATTAGTGCACAGTTTATGCCTAATGGATCAGGACGTGTAAGGCGATATATCCCTACTAATATTATAAATGTGAAAATGTGTTTGTCTGTTACCTTTTCACGCGTCAAAACTACGACCAATCTTGATTGAGCCTTTGTCACTGGGAAGGACATAGGCTACTTTTTATCCCGTTAAAATAGCATAGCCCGATGCAGTTCCTGAAGGTATCTACGTATCGCTCAGCCAAAGATGCAGACATACATACATACATACACACGAAAAATATTACACTCATTCTTGGGCAGTTGGGTAAAATGTTACTACGTAGCTACGACCAAGCGGACTCCATATATATGTGCTACGCCGTAGGTGCTACGACACCAATACAAACTTTTTAGCTTTAAGATGCCTAAGAGCAGGTTGATACGGGTTAAAATAATATCGAACGTAAGTATATTCATTTTAAGTTCAAATCAATGCGGGCTTCAATGCGGCTGTTACGTTGAAATCGAATGCCCAATTCTCGATTTTTACATGTTTTTATTACTTTTCTATACTTTCGAATAAGTTTAAAAAAATGTACTCAATGAAAATAAAATTTCTTAGTTACCGATTTTTGTGTGTTGGTTTCATTCAACATTAACTATTTGTTTTTGACAAGATTTTGCAATGCCAAAAACAGGGTCAACAGTATATTTTTTTTCATCAAAAATGGTAATATTTTTAAAATTGTATTAAAGCGTCGGTGGCTCAACCGGTAACGACTCGGTCCATCTAACCAGAGGTACCGGGTTCAAATCTGGACGGCCAATGTACCAATGAGTTTTTCAAAAACTTACGTACATACTTACCGATTGCTTTAACGGTGAAGGAAAACATCGTGAGGAAACCTACACACGCCTGCGAAGAAACTCGAAGGTTGTGTGTGAAGTAGACCAACCCGCACTGGGCCCGCGTGGTCGACTAAGGCCTAATCGCCCTGATTCAGGGTAGGCTCGAGCCCCTCGGTGGGGACGTATATGAGCTGTAATGATGATTCAATTAAATCGAATTTTCATTACTTTAATTTTTTTTTTCATAGTGATAGATTTACACAGTCTTTCAATAATTGGAATTGAATATTGTCATTTGACCTGTCTTAAGGCCTTATTTTTTAACGTACAAAAGTTGGATGCCATCATTTAATTTAATTTTTATATTTTCGAGATAATTATTTATTTTTACAAAATTTTGAGCAGCGACGAGCATTAACATTTAATTAAGTTTAAAACTTGTTAAAAAGTAAATACATTTATTACAGTTAAACCTTAACAGTTTTGTTTGTTGCTGGCTAGGCTACGCCATGTAGTGCATTTTTTACTTTGAAAACTCATACTGCGAACCATTTCTTTCCCCTACATTCTTATAGCGTCAGGGCATTCATAGTTTTTTTATTCACAATTGGTAAGCCTTTGTCATCATCTCACCTGATGGTAAATGACGATAATGCCAAAGATGGAAGCGGGCTTACCAATATTCCCCAACGCAATGGAGAACTGGCTATCTTTTCTTCAAGCCGGAACACGTCAATGTTGTTAACACTGTTGTTTGGCGGCAAGACTTAGATAAGATGGTGGTAGCTAGCCAGGCGGGCTTAGAAAATGCCCTATCACCAACCAAACCGAGTCTTACAAGTTGATCCCGCCAGGAATCGAACTCGCGACCACCTGGTGTGAAGCAAATGGCCTAACCAGTTAGGGCGAGGCATCGGTGGAGAAGCGGAGAAACCCTTTTGCTAGATCAATTTTTTTGGGTAATTACTACTAAATATCGGTTTTGCAAAAAATATTGGAAATACTTAAGGATATTGTCTTGATAAAAAGCGTCGGTGGCTCAACCGGTAACGACTCGGTCCATCTAACCAGAGGTACCGGGTTCAAATCTGGACGGCCAATGTACCAATGAGTTTTTCAAAAACTCACGTACATATCATTACCGATTGCTTTAACGGTGAAGGAAAACATCGTGAGGAAACCTGCACAGGCCTGCGAATAAACTCGAAGGTTGTGTGTGAAGTCGACCAACCCGCACTGGGCCCGCGTGGTCGACTAAGGCCTAATCACCCTGATTCAGGGTAGGCTCGAGCCCCTCGGTGGGGACGTATATGAGCTGATATAATAATAATAATTGTCTGAGGAATTTGCTAATATGTTACACGAAAGTGTGTACTTTACTCGATCGTAAAAAATCCCAAAAACAGATCTAAAACGTATAAAAAAAGTCTAAAACGAATTGTTTATTAATAAAATTTCCAAAGCACATAGTTTTTATATGTAGATATTTCTTTTTAAATACTACAGAGAATCTGCTAAATTTTAGTTTTTAAAATGATGTCTTAAGAGAAATAATAACGTAAAACATTGAAAAAGTGCACAAGTGTATTATTTTCTTGAATCTTTACACGTAAAGACCGCATTTTAACCGCCTCCGTAGCCCAGCGGCAAAGTTCACTGGCTTTACACAGGAGGTCGCGGGTTCGATTCCCGGCGGGGTTAATTGTAAGACTCGGTTTGGTTGGTAGAAGGGCATTTTCTAAGCCCGCCTGGCTAGCTACCACCATAATATCTTGCCGCTAAATATCAATGTTGATATCATTAGTGTGTTCCATCAAGATAATAAGATAGCCAGTTCCCCATTGCGTTGGGAAATCTTGGTAAGCCAAAAAAAAAAGTAAAGGAAAAAATAGAGACAACTGTTTTACAAATGGCTTCTATTCACAGAGATAGTATCCCGAGTGTGCGCGCGAGAATCCCCTCCCTTCCGCCCCATGGTGTGCGTGAGCGAGGTGACTGGTGCGGGGGCAGCGGCCGCGGGCGAGTTGCTGGAGCTGGCTGCCAAGTGCTGGGCTGAGGTGCCCGACGACCGACCCAGTTTTGACACCATCAACGCTACCTATATCAAGTGAGTGGAAGTAAACAACTCTTTTCAAGCGACTTCCAAAAAGGAGGAGGTTCTTAATTCGACTGTATGTTTTTTTTTATGTGTGTTACCTCAGAACTTTTGACTGGGTGAACCGATTTTTATGATTATTTTTTTATTTGAAAGCTACTGCTTTCCGTGTATTCCTATATAAATTTAATCAAAATCAGTGTAGTACTTTACTAGAAAATTAACAAAAACCAAAAATAATAATGCAAAAATGTACTAAGTTGTTGCGATGGAAGTCGGTTTTTTAACGTGTTTAGCGTTTTTAATTATTTACATTAAGAAGGAAAATGGAGTCCAACACAAGCGACACCTAGTAAAATTATAACAAGGTTTATAAGAAGGCTCAAGGTCACCCAAAGGGCAATGTAATGGAGCGTGCTATGCTCGGAGTTTCTCTGCGTGATTGAACCAGAAGCGAGGAGATCCGCAGGAGAACCAAAGTAACCGACATAGCTAACAGAATCGTTAAACTGAAGTGGCAGTGGGCAGGGCACATAGCTCGTAGAACAGACGGTCGATGGGGCAGTAAAGTTCTCGAGTGGCGACCGCGCACCGGAAAACGTAGCTTAGGCCTATAAGGACTACGCTACGCTATAAGGATCGACGACCTGGTGAAGATCGCGGGAAGTCGATGGATGCGGGCAGCGCTGGATCGGTCGTAATGGAAATCCTTGGGGGAGGCCTTTATCCAGCAGTGGACGATTTTTGGATGATATGATGATGATGATGACAAGGATTGTCGACATAACAGGACAAGCGTTTTGGCGGCAAGACCTACCGCAACTGGTCCTTGCCTTCCCCTTATGGTGTTGGCAGTGATAGCGGCTCTCACTGTTATACCGTAAGGGTCGGTAAATGGGGACGCTATATCATAAACTTGGTAGTTTAAGCGTATCTGGTATATATACGAGAGAAAATTTAGAAGGAAAAGCAGAAAGTGGCAGATGAACCATTGTAACTGAACTGACTTTTCTGCCAATCTTTGCACGACATCACTGTAACTTTTGTTGTGTAGATATCCTTATTATCTCTTAAAGTGTTATAAGTACTATCGTCATCCCACAAAATAAATACACACAAGTGAGTGACGCACTGAGCTCATGTATAAGGCAAATGCCTGTATTCAGTCGAGCTGATGCAGGGCTGGATACCTAGTTATAAGCTAAGGCACCGCCCCGCTAAAGATTTTTCCAATCTCTACACGATAAGTGCGAATTAAACCGATGCAAATAATTACAGTTTAAAAATAAAATAAAAAACGCGCTTTAATGGCAAACCGAACCAATTCATTTTTTAAGCTATTGTATAGCTTTTTTTGCGGGCTTTGAGGGGACCGAATCAAGAAATTTCGTAACGAAAAAAACCTGACACCCCCAAAAAAAAAATATTGAGTTCTTAAAAACTTACAGTGCCATCTATCTATCCATCATGATGATGGTGATGGTGGTGTTGATGGTGGTGGTGATGGTGGTCGTAATGGTGGTCGCGATGGTGGTCGCGATGGTGGTCGCGACGGTGGTCGTGATGGTGGTCGCGATGGCGGTCGCAATGACGATGATGATTTAACTTTCTTAACTTTCTTAGTGTTAATTTATTACATAAACATCCCGCGCCCCAAGGTTATATGGTACTGGTAAATACTGCATAAATAAAAATAAATAAATAATTATAATTGCATAAGTTGATAAAAAATGCTATGCAATAGCTTTACCGCGGCAGTCCCCGAGTGCCACACGTCTTTTTTTTATTAATGTACTAGCTGTTTCCCGCGGCTTCACCCGCGTGGACAATGTTTCTATGACTTATCGAGGGTGCGCAGTGCGCGAGCCGCAAGCGGCTTGCGAGCGTGTAAAACAGTAGTCTATGTGTTAATTCAGGTCTTAATCTGTCTACCTACCAAATTTCAGCCAGATCCGTTCAGTAGTTTTTGCGTGAAATAGTAACAAACATACATCCATACATTCTTACAAACTTTCGCGTTTATAATATTAAGTAGGATTGTCATCGGTTCATAATACGTGTGCAATTTTTTTGTTTTAATCCGCAGTTTTGAGGTGGGTAGAATTAACGTTCAATTTTTTAGTTATATCAATAGATACAGGTGAAGCTAATAAAATCGTGTTAAAAACACCATAATTGCGTCAAGTGATTGACGAGCGACTTATGGTTACCACTGTGAAGAAATCAATCTCTTTGGTTTTTATTTCAACCTGCTTTTATATCATCTTTTTGTCTATTTTGCCTTTTTCGTTATTTTGTTGTTTTTTTTTTAAATTGTCATTCCGACTCCGATCATCGATACCACACTGTCTATTTTCCATATTTTTCAATATTTTTATAATCAGTTTTAATAATTGTTCGGTTTTGTATAGTTTGGGGTAGTAAAGTTCTCGAGTGGCGACCACGCACGCGGTGGACTGATGACCTGGTGAAGGTCGCTGGATGCGGGTAGTGCAGAACCAGTCGTCGTAGAAATCCTTGGGGGAGGCCTATGTCCAGCAGTGTACGTCCTTCGACTGATATGATGATGATAATTATGGTGGATTTGTATATTTTAAAAAGGAACCCTGCCCCTCCCTCCATAACCACTTCTGTTTTTTGTGCGTGCATCAGCGTATTTGGAGGGTCCGCCGACTCCGCACCACGACAAAAAAAACAGTTTACAAGTCAATGACTTGGTCACGACCAGCTAGCGTGGAGTGCCTTTATAATATTCTCTTTGGCGCGGAGCTGCGGTGGCTTTCAAAAGTACAAAAACATGCAAATGCTTGGTAAACAGCTGTGCCTTTGTATTTCATTTATTGTGGTGTATGGAGGTGGATGTTCTGTGCATGGCCCAGTTTCTTTCTAATTAATGTTAGCATACCGACAACTTGGTGTGTAGCATAAAATTAATGTTAGCATTTGTTAGCATATCGACAACTCGGTGTATTGCATCAAATTAATGTTAGAATTTGTTAGCATATCGACAACTCGGTGTATAGCATCAAATTAATGTTAGCACTTGTTAGCATATCGACAACTCGGTGTATAGCCAGGCGTCCGTCACTTGCTCAAGGCCACGCGTTATATGCCTACCGCTAAGCGTATCAGAGACGGTACAACGGGCAGTAGGTTGACGCACGCCCACCTGAGTGCTCGCACGTCACATTTACCGCTCTGACTATCGAAATGCCGAAACCACGCAATTATTGTGCAGTGGATGGGTGTCACAGTCAAAATTTGTCATTTTTTTCATTGCCGAGAGACGAACAAAGGTACCTAATTTAATAGTTTTTTTTTTTTTTTTTGGTATTGGTAGTGGGCTCCCGTTTCCGCATTTGGACTCTTTTTCGGTCCTTTATGCGTGCAAGTGTCGCTGGCTAGTCCAGCCAACCCAGCTCCTTCCAGAAGCACAGAAGTCTCCTGGGACATTCGCAGGCTTCTCGGAGCGACCCCATATCATTAAGGATTTTTACCCGATGTTCGATCAGACCAGTGCATTCCAGGATCACATGACTGACTGTTTCATCTGTCTCAAGACATCCTCTGCAAAGAGGACTGTCTGTGACATTCATGATGAATAGTTGTTTATTCAGGGGTAGGTGCCCGCTGATAGTACCCACAACTATACGAAGATCACGTCGGTTGAGGCTGAGGAGTTTTCGGGTCAGTTGTGGTTTGAGTTGCATCAAAACCATTTTTGACTGCCTACAGCTAGTTAGATTAGCCCAACGGGCATTGTGTTGATGAACTGTGTGCAGCCTTGTCCATGAGCGTATTTGTCTAAAAGGGATTGGCATGAGTGGAACGGGGCCAGCTACTGGAGTTTCGGAA
The DNA here is from genome assembly GCA_947284805.1 of Coleophora flavipennella. Lineage (NCBI taxonomy): Eukaryota > Metazoa > Arthropoda > Insecta > Lepidoptera > Coleophoridae > Coleophora > Coleophora flavipennella. The sequence goes on along the minus strand of OX369289.1, from coordinate 5,458,555 downwards.
CCCCTTTTAGCCAGCTCATCGGCTGCATCGTTCCCCAATGAGTTACTGTGCCCCTTTATCCATTGCAGGATGACCCTGTTAACTGAAGCTATTCGCTCCAGTGCAAGGTGACATTCGTAGATTAGACTGGAGTTCATGGTATTGCTCTCCAGAGCCAGAAGTACGGCCATGCTATCTGAGAGTATCCTAATGCCGTAGTTCGTGACACCTCTTTTCATGACCGTGGTGGCAGCGTGGGTGACGGCAACACATTCACATTGGAATATGGAACTATGTTCACCCAATGCCAGTGATACATGGATGTTCAAGTCTAATGAGAAGACGCCTGCCCCCGTACCAGACTCTGTTTTAGAGCCATCGGTGTATATGCGGACCTCGTTAATACCCGATTGGTCCCCGTCTTTCTCGTAAAGTTGTATTCGATAGTGTTTATCGAACACATGTTTCGTAGGGATCCTATCACATGGGGCTTCTAAGAGCGGTTGAAATGTAACCGCCCTACTTAGCAGAGTTTGATGTGGACCCTCTTGATTGTGCCACAGGCCCAGATATTTGAGACGAATGGCCGCCATAGTAGCCTCTTGTTGGACAAAGAGGTCAAGCGGTGCCAAGTTTAGAATCATCTCTAGGGCTGCTGTGGGGGTCGTTCGCATGCAACCTGTAATAGCAGAGCAGACCTGTCTCTGAAATCGTTGCAGGCTATTAATCACGGTGCTGAGTTCGGTTCTCGACCACCAAGCTATAGCACCATAGGTGATTATTGGTCTAATGACAGCTGTATAAAGCCATGTGATGATTTTTGGCGAAATGCCCCAGGATTTGCCTAATAGCCTCTTACATTGCCAAAAGATTATGCAAGCCTTTTGTAGCTTGTGATCTATATGTCTATTCTATAACAATTTGCTATCGAGGATAACTCCCAGGTATTTGACCTCGTTCGTTAGGGTTAGACTTGTATTGAAAAGCTTGGGTAACACTTAGTTTCCAAGACGTCGTTTATGTGTGAACAATATTAGTTCTGTTTTGGAAGGGTTCACTGATAATTGATGCTTTGCGCACCATCTTTCGACGACTCTTAAGGCAGATCTCATAAGGTCGCAAAGCACAGATTCTACTGGCCCGCTAATAACAATTGCCAAGTCGTCTGCATAGCCCACTGTGAAGTGCCTTTCTTCGTTAAGCCAACAGATTAGTTCGTTAGCAACGAAGTTCCAGAGGAGAGGTGAAAGGACGCCTCCCTGAGGGCAACCCCGTACAGCCACCCCTCTTGTGGTACTGTTTACAGTGAATTGTATGGCTCTGTATTTCAGCATATTGTCTATCCACCCGGCAACCGTGGCATCGACACCATGTCTGAGCAAAGCTTGGCTAATGCTGGTAAAGTTAGTTTTATCAAAGGCGCCTTCTATATCAATAAAGACACCTAGCGTTGATTGTTTTGATGAGATAGCGGCTTGAATACGAGAACTCACCGCATGTAGCGCCGATTCCGTTGATTTACCCATAGAGTAGGCATGTTGGTTTGGGTGGAGGGGATTACTTATCAGAGCGGTGCTCCTTATTTCCCTGTCACATAACCTTTCTAAAACTTTAAGTAGAAAGGATGTGAGGCTAATTGGCCTGAATGATTTTGGCTGTGTGTAATCCCCCTTGCCGGGCTTAGGTATAAATACTACTTTGACTTCCCTCCATTGTGAAGGAACGTAGCGGTAGGCGATGCATCCTCTATAGATGGCGACGAGATGGTTTATCAACGTTGCATCACACCATTTTAGCAGCCCGGGGAAGATACCATCTAACCCTGCCGCCTTAAACGGGAGGAAGCTGCTAATTGCCCACTTGACTTTTTCTAGGGTGACAATTCGGTGGGCCGTGGTCCAGTTTGTGTCCTCTGGTGCGCTGCGGTGTGCATCTTCCCAGGTCGAACCGTTCATAATGAGACACCCGGGGAAGTGCGTCTGCAAAAGCAACTCGCAAGTCTCAGAGTCTGTTTTGGTATACGTTCCATCAGGCTTCTTTAAATACCCAAGGTTGTGCTCAGGATCACTACACAAAATGTTTTTGACCTTGGCTGCCTGGTTGTTGGTTTCGATATTACTACAAAAACGTCTCCAGCATTCTGACTTCCTGAGTCTTATACGCTTTTTGTATCGGTACTGAGCTTGTTTATATGCGGTCCAGTCGTCGTCCGCACGAGTATTTTTCGCCTTATTGAACAGTTTCCTTACCTTGTGACGAAGTCTATCGAGTACTGGGCCCCACCATTGCTGACGTGGCCTATGGTCAGTCCTCGGTATCACAAGTGGGCATGTCTGCTCGTAGCTGTTGATTAAAGTGGATGTGAGATTATTAACGTGGTTGTCAATGTCGGAAACATTACCATAAATTGGTGTTGCAACTGGATCAAATTTTTCGCCGTCAGTACTCTGTACTTAATGCGATCAATCTTTCGGGGATTGCGCCGAGGTTCCACGGGTTTGACTGTTAGAAGAAGATTGTATCTAATCCAGCGGTGATCGGAGCACGATGCCTCATCAGACACATGCCAGTCTGAGATGTGTGAAGAAATTTGCTCCGACGCTAGGGTTAAATCGACAATTGTCTGGGCCCGGCGAGTGACGAAGGTCGGTTCCGAGCCCCGATTGAGTATTCTTAATGAAGTCGGTAATAAGAAGGTTATGAGTTCCTCACCTCTAGAGTTGGATCTCACGCTGCCCCACAGCGGATGGTGCGCGTTGGAGTCTGCGGAGATGATCAGCTCCAGTCCCTCTCGCTCACAGTGCTCTACCAGGGCGGCCAGCTCGGGCGTGGGAATGTCTGCGTCGCCAGGGAGATAGGCAGATGCGATCTTCACGTCAGGCAGGCCCTGGGAGGAGTCACTTGGGATCCTGATAGTAGTCAGGTCCCTAGAACAGAACTCGGTCATTAGTATGGTGGTAACATGTTTTGGAGCAAAAATACATGTACGTGGGTTGCTTACTGTTGTATTCAGGAGCAGCTTGCCCCCAATGTTGCTCAGACCGCAGATTCTGCCATTTCTAATCCACGGCTCCTGGATTAGGGCTACGGTCTCGGAGTCGACCTCCAGCGTTCTGCGCAGGTTAGCCGTCGCAGTCTGACTATGCTGGAGGTTGGTTTGTAGGGCTTTAAGGACGAAAAAGAGGCAAGCTGGGGGCGTCGTCACTCCCCAGCAACCTCTCCTCGTCCGTCTCCATCACCTCGCTATTCCGCTCTCCTCCAGCTTGCCCCGCAGAGTCCTTTTCAGGAACAGCAGAGCTAGCAGCGGTGGGCGGGATGGTGCAGCCTTTAGAACCTGAGACAGGTTCCGTGCGGCGCTCCAGTTGCGAGGGCGCTGAGCTCGTCGACTCTAGGTCCTTACGGACCACTCGTGTTGAGTTCGAGTCGGAGGCTGGCGCAGAGGATGATGGTTGGGCTCCATCTTTCCCCTCATGGAAGCGGACGTAGATCGACCCAAGCTTGTAGGCTACGCGTCGATCTCTTTTCCTTATAGCATCCATGTCGCTGTCAGGTATGCCCAAAACGAGGAAAACAGACTTTCCCCCGTCTTGTCGTTCGGCATGGTAGATTGCCCATCGGTCTATTTGGTACCAGGGGTTCTGGGCTTGGAGCTTCTTACGAAGTCGGTCCATATCATCCCCTGTATAATTGGGTACCAAAAGTCCAGCTTTAGTTCGTCGGGGGATCTCAGACTGCCGCTTGACAGTGAGTCTAGATCCCGCACACGGTGATTGTAGCTGTGGTACGACGCGGTGTAACCACGCAAGAGCGTGATCGTTTTCGCACCACATTTTGAGGACGCCTTCACTGAAAAATGCCTTCCCTCTGAACGCAGGAGCAATCACCGGAGCATCGCTGGATGTGCGTGGGGAGTAAATTTCGTCATCCATCGCTTCATCCAGGGCGTCTTCAATGGCAGAAGCCTGCTCAACGGTGAGGTCCCTGAAAGGTTGCAGTAATATTGCGACGCAATAATCGTTGCCTTTTACGGCGTCAACATAATTTGTTACTGCCTGCATGGTGGAAGAATTAGCAGTTTTGGCACGCTTGCCTCTACCGCCATCCTTCGGTGATAGGGTATCATCAGGGCGGAATCTTTTGGCCGGTTTGGAGTGGCTGGGAACCTCTCCAGATATGTAAGCGGCCTTGCCTTTTCCACCTCGTTTGCCACGCGATCGCGGAGTTTTCCTGCGTTGTGGATTATCACCACCAACGGCAGGTGCGACCATAGGCGCTGAGGACGCTCCTGCGAGGTTAGGTGTCCCTGCAGCGTGACTTGCGTCAGCGCGCTGGGACGTAATACCTTGCGAAGAAGCAGCGTGGGTCCTGGCGGTCCCTTCAGCAGCTTGAGGCTGCTTACTGCCCTCTGCAGCCATGCCGCGCTCCTTTCTAGCCGCCGCACGAGCTTTCGCTCGTTTAGCTGCACTAGGTGGTTTATGTGCAGGGGGTACCTTGGCCTTTGTTTTGCCCTTTTTGACGACCACCTTCCAAATTGGCTCCTCACGAGAGGAGGTGGTAATCGTTGGCACTACTGCCGTAAGAGCGGCCATATTAATTTCTTTTGGCGCAGCCGGTGTAGCCGGCGCAGCCTTAGGCGCAGCCGAGGTGTTGGGCGCAATCAGAGATGCAGCCTGGTTTATACTTTTTTCCATTTGTTTGTCCATGATATTATTGACGGTCTCTTCATCCTCAGTAGCGTTCCACCTCCTTGGAGCCCTCAGATGGGGACGCCTCATGCGCAGGCGCATGGTCGCCAGAACTACTCTGAGGATATAGGCCTCTACCCTGACAAGTTACGGGCCGAATCAAGTAGCTGGGTGTACCAGAGCTAGCTGTAAGCCGGAATAGCCCACGCATCACTCCGATGCCAGCAACCGATCGTCCGCTTCGTCAGTTAGGCGACCTCGCCTGACAGCCCTCTGACGGGGTGTCCCAGCCGATTGACCATAGGTGGCTAGACTATGGCCTCCCGTTTCAAGAGAAATCCAGACCAAAGATGGCGTGTTGCCGACTACGGCCCGCAGACCGCAGCAAGCTCAACCTCCAGGATTCCTTCTTCCTCCCATACGGGTCTCCACGCACGGCACAAACACGTGGGTGGCAAGGTGATGCCCCTACCCGCCATCAATCTTATCTTCGAGATGATGGGCTCGCGACGTCATTGCCACAGTGGGTCGCAATACGGGGATGCTGGGGGACCAGATTTAAGGCGCCAGTGGTTCGCCTTCGCCCTGCATAGATTAGCTGTTGGACCCCGAGGTTGATGGAATGTGCGTAACTCGTTTGGTCTCAACATTTCCAGCGTGCACGACCGCTGCACGAGGCAGCGGTCCACTGCAGGTCCGCGGCGGCAGGCCATGCAGCGGCGAGGACGTTCTATGCAGGACTTGATGGTGCACGTCTTAAGCTCAGGTCCGCACTCCCTGAGCATACGCTTCCGGCATTACCTGGTTTTTAATGGTGGTTTCCTTCCAGCTAGTACGCCACCCCAGGGCCCTGTAAATCACCATCCACGCACGCCAATAGTATTTTAAATCTTTTGTTTTTTTCGAATTCCCTTTTCTCATTCCTTTACAAATTATCATCATTTATTTCTTAAACTTAGAAAAACGGTGCGTAGGTACCTACTATGTTATTCGTTTTAAATTAAGGATTTTAGGTATTATTTATGTGTTTTTTTTTATAATTAACCGTTACCTACTTAATGTCAGAACATAGTAGGTACCTAACGTCGTCGTCGTGATTTAGGTAGGTATGTCATAGAATAGAAGTACTAATACGCCGGCCACTCGGTAGCTTGGGGGCACTTCTATAGCTGTAAATAAACCAAAATCCAAGGTTTAACTTGTCAAGTACCATTACGTCATCGAAATAACTCCATCAAGCCCACCCTCCCCCCCCCCCCCCCCGCGCGCGCCGCCGACTTTTATTACCAGGACGAAACGAAAAAATCTCAAGAACAGATACTTCGTAAACTATAGCTTGCATTCACAAGCCGATTTTTGTTATGACTTGTAGATAGTAACAGAAAAACTATTTTCGAGATTTCACTTAAAATAACAATAATTCAAGCTCACAATGAGGCCCTCTTAGGGAATGTTTTTGTACGAATAGTAGGTATGAAATTCTCCGTCAACTCAAGTAAAAAGCCAATATGATTGTTTTTTCTCGCTTTGCTCCTGTTTCCCTTTTGATAATTTGTTAAAATTATTTACGAGGTTTCTAATATTTTCGACATTAAAATTTATTTATTGGGAATTCAGGGAAGGGAAAAAATGCATCTATCATTTTATTAAACTCAAACATATTTGATCGACAAATATAAAATAATTGATTTTCTACAACATTTGTTTCATTACCAAAATCATCATAGGTACAACCCTAGCACATTCGCTCCATGACGCGCTCGCACGTGGGTCGCGCGGCGGGCAAAACAATCTCAACTCTCTGTATGCGTAGTTATGGCACATTTCTTCTCGCTGCAAACAGCTGGTATTGTTATTAAGATTTTGTAGGTTAATATAGCGTAGGTATTTAAGCTTTTGTATGGGAGTGATGTATCTGTTACGAAGTAACTACTCGTATTTAGTAATCTGTGGTATAGCATCAAATTAACGTTAGCACTTGTTAGCATATCGACAACTCGGTGTATAGCATCAAATTAATGTTAGCATTTGTTAGCATATCGACAACTCGGTGTGTTGCATCAAATTAATGTTAGCACTTGTTAGCATATCGACAACTCGGTGTATAAGCATTAAACTAATGTTAGCACTTGTTAGCATATCGACAACTCGGTGTATAGCATCAAATTAATGTTAGCACTTGTTAGCATATCGACAACTCGGTGTATAGCATGGAGAGCTATGTGAACAGCTTGGAGGCTACACCTATTACTGGAGTGGGAAACCTAGCACTGAAAAGGCAGCTAGATTGTGCTGAAGAAAATTGGATGTCCTGTAAAGTTAATTAACCTAATAAGCCAGTTCCATGACAACATGACGGCCAGAGTTCAACACGAAAATAACTTTTCAGACCGGTTTCCAGTTACCAGTGGAGTGAAACAGGGATGCGTTTTGGCCCCAACCTTGTTCGCTTTGTATTTTGCGGCTGTAATGCAAGACGCGGCTAAGGATTGCAACGAATTAATCGAGATTAACTCAAGGACGGACAAAAGCATATTCGATCTTTCCCGCTTCAGAGCTAAGCGAAAAGTGACAAAGCTCTCTGTCTTGGATATTTTGTATGCTGACGATGTTTGCCTTATGGCTGACTCAGTGGAAACACTCCAAGCCTACGTGGGATCTCTGCACAAATCGTGCCATAGATTTGGTCTGGTAATAAGTATCATCAAAACTCAGGTTATCAAGCAGCCTCCGAGAGGATGCAACACTAACTACTCCAATATTTATCTGGATGACAAAGCACTGGAAGAAGTAACACACTTCAAATACTTAGGTAGCCGGATCAGAAAGGACAATACCTTGGCCTCAGAGATACCAGCGCGAATAGCAAGTGCAGCAGCCATCTTTGGAAAACTTCACCACCGTGTATGGGGTTCACATGACCTGAAGCTGCAGACAAAAATTCTTGTCTACAAAGCGATTGTCTTGCCGACGCTTCTGTATGCTGCGGAAACCTGGTGCTGCTACAGAGCAGACATCAAGAAAATGGACGCATTCCATCTAAAATGTCTAAGGTCTATTCTGCGAGTGAAGTGGCAGGACCATATCCCTAACACGGAAATACTTCGTCGAGCTGAAATGTCCGGCATTGAAGCGCTCATAATGAAACATCAGTTACGATGGTGTGGCCACGTTCTGCGTATGGACGATAGTAGGCTACCCAAGGCTGTTTTCTACTCTGAACTTAGCAGTGGAAAGCGAAAACAGGGGGGCCAATACCTGCGCTTCAAGGACGTTCTTAAACGACATCTCACAGCTTGTGGCATACCAAGTGATTGATCAAGTGATTGATGGGAGGATCTCGCTCGTCTTAGACCGGAGTGGCGCTCCACTATCCATAAAAGTGTCGAACGCTTTGAGCAAACACGCCTAGAAGACCTCGAAGCTAAGCGCCAGATACGGAAGACTAGACCGAAGCCCTCCTATACGTATACCTACAACTCTGCTGGCCAACTATACTGCGCAGCTTGTGACCAAGTTTTTAAGACAAAGTTCGGCTTTGCAAGCCATATCAGGGCGCGACACCAAACAGATCAGGCCTGAGAAATAAAAATTTTGAAGGAGTCGCCGTTGCCGGATACGGCAAGGAGGACATGAGTGAGTATAGCATCAAACTAATGTTAGCACTTGTTAGCATATCGACAACTCGGTGTATAGCATCAAACTAATGTTAGCACTTGTTAGCATACTCTAGAATCTGTACTATTTTATTTTTATTTTTAAGGAAAACTAGGTTACATTATATGATCAAATATCAACGAGCTCGAATTCTATGAGGTATGTTCCCCGCCCACTGCCACTTAACTAGTTTTCGCATGCGGATAAAATAACTCATAAAGTAAAACATTTATCCAACACCAAAAATATACAGATAGATAGAGAGTTTGTTAAAAGGACTATAATTAAAATTATTATGAATGGAGGTGCAAAAAAAGGCGGACACTATATCGTTAAGACACAACTTAAGCACCCCTAATAAGCCTACTCGCTCGTAAGTGCAAGCCCGCGCGCACATATTCTTACGCCTATGGGCTGCCATTACGCAGGGAACCCTTTCCAAAAAAGAAGTATATTAATATGCCGTCTTGCGTCGTGAACACTTAAAACTATAAATCAGGGAAGCAGATTCCATTGGTAAATCCTCTTAATATTATAAATGTAAAGTTTGTATGTATGTTTGTTACTCTTTCACGCAAAAACTACTGTACGTATCTGCCTGAAATTTGGTAGATAGACAGATTAGAACCTGGATTAACATATAGACTACTTTTTTCCACGCTCGCGAGCACTTGCGGTACGTGCTCGCGAGCAGTCATAGAAACTATGTTCACGCGAGCGAAGCCGCTGGCAAAATCTAGTTTATAATGTTTTTACTTATTTCCCTACATTTATATTTGTTTAAATTAAAAATTTGAGTGCGTTTAACCTAAAAATTTGTAAATATTAGATAACGAAAATTCGAAGAAACAACTATTATTGCCAATAATCACAGATGGAAATTACCCGGAAATGGGGGAGATTAAATTTAATTGGTCTTATCACATCCTTTATAATATTATAACCCTTACTAATCCTTACTCAATATTATAAATGTGAAAATGTGTTTGTTTGTTTGTTACCTTTTCACGCTTCAACGCCTTGACCAATCTTAATGAAATTTGGCATGCATGTAGCCTGTGTTACAAGGAAGGACATAGGCTACTTTTTATACCGTGAAAATAGCATAGCCCGATGTAATTCCCGAGGGAACTGAAAATATACTCTTTTTTGTTTAATTAACATCGCAACGGAACAATGGATTGTGTGATTTTTTGCACCGAGATGGTTGAGGGGGTGGGAAATGACATGATTTACTAATAAGCATATCCTGACATAGTTCCCGAGGGATCTGGAGAAAATGTATGTCCACGCTCGCGAGCCGCTTGCGGCCCGCGCACCGCGCACCCTCTATGTTAGTCACAAAAGCGATGTCCACGCGGGCGACGCCGCGGGCAAAAGCTAGTAATATTATAAATGTGAAAATGTGTTTGTATGTTTATTTGTTTGTTACCTTTTCACGCTTCAACACCTTGACCAATCCTCATGAATTTTAACGGGGAAGGACATAGGCTATTTTTTATCCAGTGAAAATAGCACAGTCCGATGCAGTTCCTGGGGGAACTTAAAAATACTCTTTTTTGGTTAATTTCTTTATTATCACAACGGAACAATGAATTGTTGTGATTTTTTGCACAGAGATGGTTGAGGGGGTGGGAAATGACATAATTTACTAATTAGCATATCATGACATAATTCCCGAGGGATCTAGAGAAAACGCATGTCCACGCTCGCAAGCCGCTTGCGGCTCGCGCACCACTCACCCTCATACAGTCATAACAAATATGTCCACGCGGGCGTAGCCGCGGGCAAAAGCTAGTAATATTATAAATGTGAAAATGTGTTTGTATGTTTATTTGTTTATTACCTTGTCACGCTTCAACAACATTACTGACCTTAATGAAATTTGGTATGCAGGTAGCTTGTGTCACGAGGAAGGACATAGGCTACTTTTTATCCCGAAAAAATATCATAGTGCGATGCATTCTTTTTATGGTTAATTTCTGTAAAATCGACACGAAACAGTGGGTTATTGTAAATTTTTGTATAAAGATGGTTGAAGGGGTGGAAAATTACATATTATCCTGACATAGTTCCCGAGCTTATTATCCACGCTCGCGCACGTCGGCGTCGCACAGTACAACGGATTGAAGTGTTTTTTTTTGTATAGAATTAGTCGAGTGAGTGCGAAGAATAGCCCGATCTGGGATAGAGATCTGGAGGAAACTCATGTCCACGCTCGCTAACCCGCTTGCGGCATCACTAACCCCAAAAAAAAAGAGGTTCATGCGGGCAAAGCCGCGGGCAAAAGCTAGTATAGTTCTATATTGTTTCTGGTAAGATGGTGGTCTGTTTACAAAAAAATATTTTATAAGAGTTTTTTTTGCTCTACAGTAAAAACGGTAATACAAACGTCAAATTTGGAAACTCCACATCACCCTCAGCCCAAAGAATCGCTAAACAAAAAAGGCTGTGGGCGAGGCATATGGTTCGTAGAACAGGTGGCCATTGGGGCAGTAAAGTTTTGGAGTGACGACCACACACCTAAAGACGTAGGCAGGCCTCCCTCTCCGTGGACCGACGACTTGGTAAAGGGAAGGCCTATGTCCAGCAGTGATGAATAATATTATTTTTACAATATGAAGAGCAGCGCTATCTAGGAATGGGAATATAAGCTCACCTAGAAAACCTAACAGTACCCACTAATGGGAAACTCTAATTTTTCAGTTAGGTACTTATCATCATCATCATCATCATCATCATCATATTCATTTAAGCCGAAAAACGTCCAACCTTTGAAAACCTTTTTAAAAATTTCTAATTTACCCCCCAAAAGTGGTCCCCATGCATAAAATTCATTTACTTACGTCACATTTCCATCTTTGGGTCATCAACTTACATATGTGTACCAAATTTCAACTCAATCGGTCCTGTTGTTTCCGAGCAAATTGGCTGTGGCAGACGGACGGACAGACACACTACTGAATGGTTTCTCTTATACCTTTTCTAGGGCATTTTATTACCTTTCTTTTGTAGCCCGCCTGGCTAGCTACCACCATCTTACCTAAGTCTTGTCGCCAAGCATCAGTGTTAACAACATTGACGTGTTCCGCCTTGAAGATAAGATAGCCAGTTCTTCATTGCGTTGAGGAATCTTGGTAAGCCCGCTTCCATCTTCGGCATTATCGTCACTTACCATCAGGTGAGATGATGCCAAGGGCTTACCAATTGTGAATAAAAAAAAGGGACGAAACCCTAAAAATGATTTGACCATGCTTCAGGTCAGTTAACCTTCGTGATCTATGAACCTCGCAAGTAGATAGATGGATAACACGAATGCAAGTCGCACTTAGCTACGACAAGTTCAGTTACTTAAGAGGATTGTGAAGCTGCGACTTTTCATACAAACGGCGATAACGATTTTCACCTCTGAGCTGTTAATCGATTTAGACCAATTTTTTTATAGGTTGTCAGTCGGAACAAAAGCTAGGCTTATACATTCGATTTTTAAATTACTGATTATAAATAAACAAAAAATGGCCGAAATTAGTTTTTTACGAAAACGACAATAACATTAAACTTATTTACTTTATCGAAAAAAACAAAAACGAATAAGCCTAGCTTTTGTTTTGACTGACAACCTATCAAAAATTGGTCTTAATCGGTTAACATTTAAGAGGTGAAAATCGATAACGCCGTTTGTATGAAAAGTAGCAGCTTCAGAATCAATAAAATTAAACTTATTTACTTTATCGAAAAAAACAAAAACGAATAAGCCTAGCTTTTGTTTTGACTGACAACCTATCAAAAATTGGTAATAATCGGTTAACATTTAAGAGGTGAAAATCGATAACGCCGTTTGTATGAAAAGTAGCAGCTTCAGAATCCTCTTAAGAGAGTCGTAAATCGAATTGAATTACCTACATACTTTTAACCTTTAATACAAAATTTATTAGGGGGTACACTTTCGTTTGCGCGTCACGTAGGACTACGTGTTGTACGGTTGAATGTATGTACCTACCTAACTTACGTGGATAACTTACAAGCGCGAACATTTTCTCTCTGATGTTCTTGCAAAGGTTTCTTACTCTTTATAGATTGCCTCTTCGTTTTTATATTGATGTACTAGCTGTTTTGCACGGCTTCACCCGCGTGGTCATCGTTTCTTTGACTTTTCGAGGGTGCGCAGTGCGCGAGTCACAAGCGGCTCGCGAGCGTGGAAAAAAGTAGCCTATGTGATTAACACATTTTCATTAAGATTGGTCAAGGCGTTGAAGCGTGAAAAGGTAACAAACAAACAAACACATTTTCACATTTATAATATTAAGTAAGGATTAGTAAGGGTTATAATATTATTAAGGATGTGATAAGACCAATTAAATTTAATCTCCCCCATTTCCGGGTGATTTCCATCAGTGATTATTGGCAACAATAGTTGTTTCTTCGAATTATTGTTCTCCAATATTTACAAATTTACCAGGTTCAACGCACTCAAATTTTTAATTTAAAGAAATATAAATGTAGGGAAATAAGTGAAAACATTATAAACTAGATTTTGCCAGCGGCTTCGCTCGCGTGAACATAGTTTCTATGACTGTCTTCGAGGGTGCGCTGTGCACGTACCGCAAGTGCTCGCGAGCGTGGAAAAAAGAAGCTTATATGTTAATCCAGGTCCTAATCTGTCTACCTACCAAATTTCAGCCAGATCCGTTCACTAGTTTTTGCGTGACAGAGTGACAAACATACATCCATACATTAGTGATTCGATTCAACTTTTTTTTTAAATAAATAAGCGGACTTCGAGGAGACCTTATATACGTAAAAAAAGTTATAGGGTATCATCATCATATTAGCCAAAGGACGTCTACTGTTGGACATAGGCCTTCCCCAAGGATTTCCACGACGATCGGTTCTGCGCTTACCTATATATGGTATAAACTGGTCAAATGCCAGTCGAACTCGCGCACGAGGGTTCCATACCACCAAACCTCTAAAACCGGTTAATTTCAAACAAAAGAAAACGAAGCAAGCGTCAGAAAAACATGCTTTTATGACTTATACTTAACCGATTTTTATTATTACCCGACTGCGTCTGAAGGAGGGTTATATTTTTCGAGAGTGTGTCATCATTGCAGCTCATATACGTCCCCACCGAGGGGCTCGAGCCTACCCTGAATCAGGGCGACTAAGCCTTAGTCGACCACGCGGGCCCAGTGCGGGTTGGTCGACTTCACACACAACCTTCGAGTTTCTTCGCAGGCGTGTGCAGGTTTCCTCACGATGTTTTCCTTCACCGTTAAAGCAATCGGTAAGTATGTACGTAAGTTTTTTTGAAAAACTCATTGGTACATTGGCCGTCCAGATTTGAACCCGGTACCTCTGGTTAGATGGACCGAGTCGTTACCGGTTGAGCCACCGACGCTTTTCGAGAGTGTGTATGTATGTATAATTGTTTGGCACGCTCTGTGGCCTGAACGGCTCGATGGATTTAAGATTGAGAGGTGTAATTAGATTTGTATTTACTGTAAGAGTGACACTGGGTACTTATATAAAAATTAAAAAAACAAAATGGCGGATTTTTGGCGCCAAATTAAAATGTTTGGCACGCTTTGTGGCCTGAACGGCTCGATGGATTTTAGATTGAGAGGTGTAATTAGATTTGTATTTACTGTAAGAGTGACACTGGGTATATATAAAAATAAAAAAAATAAAATGGCGGATTTTTGGAGCCAAATTAAAATGTTTGGCACGCTCTGAAAGACCGACGACCTGGTGAAGGCAAATAGGTACCCAAGGTAGGACTCCGGAAGCTGCTACATGCGGTCAGCAGCAGGACCGATCGTTATGGAAATCCTAGGGAAAGCCTTTGTCCAGCAGTGCATGTCTTTTGGCTGATATGATGATGAAGTATTCTATTTGTCACAAAAAATATGTGTTGGGTGCATACCCCACATTTATGGGTCTACTTAAATATACCTAAAAAAAATACAAGTGTATTTTAGACCACACGACTGAAGTAAAACTTTTTTAGCTCCATCTATATGTATGAAAGTAAATAGGTACTTAGTCTTCAGAAAATAATCAAATCTTTTTTTTCATATGGTGGTATAGACAGTTTATGAAAAGAGTTTTATTATCCTCTGAAAATGATCAAGTCTTTTTTATCTTATATGTTTCTATTGATGGTTTTGACAACCGATATTGTTGCCTTGGCAACCGATATTGTTGGTAAACAAAAATAAAAAGTATCTCTCTTTCTATCTTCACTATATTATATATCCCTCTCAACTTCCGTTCGCCTCGCCCGATTACACTTCCATAACGCTCTTGTCACGCATCCACGAGCTTACTTCAAGCGTACGTAAAGAAGTTTTTATGAGAGGCTTCAGCTCATACAGCTGAGCAACTTTCTCCAAGAATACTCAATTCACAATCATTTTTTGTATTGAAGATTTTTTGATAAATTGAATATGGGTTCCTTGAGAAAACTTGTTTAATATGATAAGTATACAGAATCCCCAGTTAGGGGTCCTGGAGAACCCATTTCGTGTGGACACATTTAGTTACACTTTGTATAATTAAATAAAAAAATATTGAATTAATTGTAGGTTTATTGGAAGAAGTAAGGAGAGATTCAGGAAATGTTACATATGTACTGCTGCCTGTTGTTGAAATTACTGTAGGTAAACTTTCTTCACCGGAAGACGTACCGTAGGTAGACCTCCCAGTCGGTGGACCGATGACCTGGTATAGGTAGCAGAAAGCCGCTGGATGCGGGCAATGCAAGACTGGTTGTAGTGGATATTCTTTTGGAGGCCTTCGTCCAGCAGTGGACGTCTTTCAGCTGATTTTATGATGATGATGATTTTTTTTTCTAAACAGAGGCTACTGTGACAACCTGATGGACGATCTGCTCCGGCGCATGGAGCAGTACGCCAACAACTTAGAATCGTTGGTGGAGGAGAAGACGGAACAGCTGTCTTTGGAGAAGAGACGCTCGGAGGAGCTGCTGTACCAGGTTCTACCGAGGTTGGTGGAACTCTGCTTTACCATTCGTTCACAACGTTATCTGGGGCACCGCTGTAAAAGACTAAAATAATCAAATAATGTGTGTCCACTATCAGTGCTAGTGCTAATTTCAAGTACCGCAAAGAGTTGCAGCTGGATCACGAGGATCTGAACCGGCGCCGGTGTTCACGCCGATTGGCCCTATGGTGCAGGTGAGTCCCTTTCCTCATCTACTGTACTGTTTCTCTTTCCTGTTTAATTCCAGGACAGAACAGTCTCCTACCGTATGTATGATAGACTGGACACACATCGTATTTGATAGGCCGCCATACTCTACCCGCTTCCACTAAATACAGTCCACTATTTTCGAAAACTGAACCGACTTACATACTAACTACATTACAATTACATTACAAGTCCGGATTGATGAAGGTTGTATAGTAGCGGAACCCACTGTTTGAAGTTTTTCAAGCCATAAGGCATCTGACAAGGCTTAACGACTGCCATCTGTGGTAGCAACCAACACATGCAAAACCCATCAAACCCATTCAGGTAATGACCCTGCTTCAGGACAGTTAACTTGCGTGATTTTCCCAACCACGCAAGTTACACTGAGCCGCAACAGATTTATTAACTCTGCCTTGTCTGTGCACTGCCGAAGTTTGAGCTCGACTTGGATGGGGCGCGGAAGTTATCGTGCCTAAGTAGTTATGTCAGACAAAGCACAGGATAATAAAATAATCTACATATTTTATTTTACTTATTAGGTTCACCAATGATTGTTTACATCAATATAATTACATTAATAGTTACAAAGAAAAACTTAATAAATGTAACAATCTCATAAAGGTAAACTCCACATGCACACAAACACTTGCCTAGAAAATAACCAATTATTAGTAGGTATCTAAGGTAATAAATAATGTATAGACAGCAATGACTTCTATATTACTTAGACAGTTTATAAATGAATTAACTTTGACAAGACGGTCATGAACCGCCTTGTAGAATTCAGCCACGTTGTCATTATGTACATCAACTATGTCACTGCAGTTAATTAATGATCTAGACATTCTAGGAATAAAAGGAATAGCTAACTAGGCTTACTACTTTTACAGAATGTTTAACGGCCAAGTAACTTGTTTTCTTTTGTTCACTCAGACTTCACTTGATCGCAGTACTGTTTATGGTCAAGTATACTTAATGTTAATCGTCGGTCATTACTTACCTATCCATATTATTCCGACGTTGGAATCTTAAGTTTCTCATAGTGCCCTACCTTTTTTTAGCGATCGTTAGTCTTGCACTTTCCAACCCTGCATTGATTACCATTTCACCGTCTCATGATATGGTTTAAGGCTTAAGGATGCCTCAATCCGAGCGGGTTGATACGACGTGTTAAAATAATATCGAACGTAAGTCTGTTCATTTTAAGTTTAAATCAATGCGAGGTTCAGCGCGGCTGTTACGTTGAAACAGAACGTCCTATTCTCGATTTATATTTTTTTTATTAATTTGCTATACTTTTTTTACGTACATATACTTACCGATTGCTTTAACGGTGAAGGAAAACATCGTGAGGAAACCTGCACACGCCTGCGAAGTAACTCGCAGGTTGTGTGTGAAGTCGACCAACCCGCATTGATGATGAGGCCTGATCGCCCTTATTCAGGGTAGGCTCGATCCCCTCGGTGGGGACGTATATGAGCTGATATGATGATACTTTAAAATAAGTTTTTAAAAAATGTGCTTAATTCAAATGAAATGTCTTAAAGTCACCGATTTTTGTGTGTGGGTTTCATTCAAAATTAACTATTTGTTTTAGAGAAATTTTGCAATTAATGCCAAAAACAGTGTCTACAGAATATTTTTTAACATCAAAAGTGGTAATATTTTAAAAATTGTATTATATTTTTTTATTATTTATGTTATATTATATATTTTTTCCATAGTGATAGCTTTAAACAAACAATTTAAATTTATGGTTACAACTGACTCGTGTAATTTTTACACGACATGTATTTAGGATAAAAATAACTTTATTTATCGTATTAGGTGGTAATTTGTAAAATCATATAAACAATGAAAACTGTGTTCCACTAGTTTCTTTATATATTGGTACAAATTACAAGAAATAAATAGAAAACAATTTACTCTATCTTAATCAAAATGACACTTTAGACAAAATTAATTTATAAGAACTCATATGGTAAGTAAATATATTGCCCATCTTGAAAATTTGTGCCCTATACGTTAATTTAATGTTGACAGTATTTTAATATATTTATTTTGTATTTTAATGTAATGTTTAAACATTGTTTATCAATAAATGATTATAATTATTATGTTTTTTTTAAAGTTTAATTATATCTGTATTTAAAAAAAAAACATAAATTATCCCTAAACAATGTTGACTAGTGTACCTTGCTTGCTTTGTACCTAACTGTTTAAGGGCCGCCAGGAGGCTCGAGTTTCCATACAAACGTAGTTCGGCTTTAAAACAAAAATCACATGCCAGATTGAATCCAAACTTTGCAAATATATTGAGTACACACATATCGATGTTTGTAATTAGTTTTCGATGTACTAATATAAAACGGAAAAAAATAAGAGCAGTTTCAAACTTTCAGTACAAAATTAATAAAAGCCTACGTTTAGTTACGTCAAAATTTACTACTGCGAAAACTAATTACAAACATCGATATGTGTCTACTCAATATATTTACAAAGTTTGGATTCAATCCGGCATGTAGTTTTTGTATTAAAGCTGAACTACGTTTGTATAGAAACTCGATCCTCCTGGAGACTCTTAAGGAGTATACAGAATGTTACTAAATTGGTGTAGGTCCCGTTAACTTGCGCTTCTATTCAACATACTAAACAACTTTTGTTCTACCACTTTGCTGAAAACGTAAAAAAAATACTCTTCATACAAATCGATCAGTTGATCGACCGATTTTGTGCATTTTGTGATTTTAGTATGGAGCGTCAAATTTTTTTTTAGTTCAGTATGACGAGTAGAACAAATTAATAACCAATTTTTTTACACCCTGTATTGTTGAAGAAATTAATATCGGAGCTGTCATAAAGACCCCTAAAAAGTTTTTTTTAATGTAACGTCTACCTGTCTTACCACAATGAACAAGAGTTTTTTTTAAATTTACAATTGGTAAGCCCTTGGCATCATCTCACCTTATGGTAAGTGACGATGATGCCGAAGATGGAAGTGGGCTTACCAAGATTCCCTAACGCAATGGAGAACTGGCTATCTTATCTGCATGCCGGAACACATCAATGTTTTTAACACACTTGATGTTTGGCGGCAAGACTTAGATAAGATGGTGGTAGCTAGCCAGTTGCCGATATCAAGTTACCCAGTTCCCCTTTTTTTTCTTACCATCAGACCGGTAGCTCAACAACTGATGGCAGGCGAGATGGTCCAGCCAGAAGGCTTCGAATGCGTCACAGTGTACTTCAGTGACATAGTAGGCTTCACGGAGCTCTGTGCTGCATCAACACCCATACAAGTTGTGGATCTGTTGAATGATCTATACAGCACTTTCGACAGGATAATTGGCTTCTATGACGTTTACAAGGTATGTTGGTTTAAAATGGATAGACCCAAGGGTACTTTAATGGAACGATTTACTTTTTTGCTGATGAATGTCATTTTGCAAGTGGATTTAAATCGAGACTTGAAGCTTCTCTTAAGCAAACGAAAAATGGCAGTTTGATATGGTTATTTTACTACAATTAAAAAAATATATAAAAATATGTATTTCTGAATTAGTGCAATTAAAAACCCCTGATCAAATTTCAGCCAAATCATATCAAAATAACTTTCGGTGGCCATTTTGTTTTCCACCATTTTGATTTCTTTTACGTCATTAGTCATGTAACCTAACCTTTAACTACAGTACCTTCACATTACTCAGGTGGAAACAATAGGAGACGCGTACATGGTGGTATCTGGTTTGCCGGAGAGGAATGGTGATCTCCACGCGCGGGAGATCTGTCTTATGGCCCTGGCCGTGGTAGAAGCGGTGCGTGGGTTCGTGGTGAGGCACAGCCCTGCACACCGGCTCGAGGTCAGTAAGCTATGGTTGGTGTGACACGCTATATGGTGGTAGATGGTCTGACGGAGAGGATCGGTGATCTCTCTGGCACGGAAAATCTGTCTAATGGCCCTGGCCGTGGTGGAAGCGGTGCGAGGGTTCGTCGCGAAGCATAGCTCTGCACACCGGCTTAAGGTCAGTAGGCCATGGTTGGTGTGAGACGCATATATGGTTATTACTGGTCGGACAAAGAGGAATGGTGATCTCCACGCACGGGAGATCTGTCTCATGGCCCTGGCCGTGGTAGAAGCGGTGCGTGGGTTCGTGGTGAGGAATCGCCGTGAACACCGGCTCGAGGTCAGTAGGCTATGGTTGGTGTGAGATGCATATATGGTGGTACCTGGTCTGACGGAGAGGAACGGTTATCTCTCTCGCAGTGAGAGGGTTCGTGGTGAAGCACCGCTCTGTTCACCGGTCAATAGGCTAAGGTTGGTGTGTGATGCACTCATGGTGGTATCTAGTCTGCCGGAGAGAAACAGGGAAATAGGGATCATGAAGACCTTGGGAAAGTACACAATTTTTAAAGAAAAAAAGACATTAAACTTAAAGATTATATGCAAAGACATTGGATTTCCCTCCTCTTATCTTTTGTGGGAAGCGAAATATTTTTATATCTGTGGATTACAACTAACTATTTACAGAATTTTGACAGAAATTCATGCCAAAAAGTATTTGTTCTCACCAAGGTTAAATTAAATGCACATTATAGGTACACAACGAAATATCCATATCCTTAAACCTAACAAAATTTCTCAAAAATGATACGTATTTCTTTGAAATCCTACTAATATTATAAATGTGAAAGTTTGTATGTATGGATGGATGTTTGTTACTCTTTCATGCTTCAACCACTGGACGGATCGGGATTAAACTTGGCACACATATAGGTTAGGTCATGGATTAACAGATGGGCTACTTTTTATCCCGATTTATTAAGAGGTTCCCGTGGAATAGCTATTAACTATCTCTTCTTTGTTAATTTATGTCACGTCGCAATGAAGCGAAGGATTGACGTGCTAATTAATACTGATTATCTAATTGCCTACTAATTAGCATAGCCCGAAATAGCTCCCAAGGGATCTAGAGTTGACTCAGTTCCCACGCTCGACAGCACGACAGACATAAAAACTATGTTCACGCGAAAACTAACTAACTACTGAACATATCTGGCTGAAATTCGGTAGTTAGGCAGCTTAGGACCTGGATTAACAAACAGGCTACTTTTTCCGCGCACTGCTTACCCTGGAAGACAGTCATAGAAACTATGTTCAAGCAAAAGAAGCCGTTGGCAAAATCTAGTTTGTAATATTTTAAGAAAAATGAAAAGTGTGTAGTTTTACTATTATACAATTTCTAAAGTTCCTATTGCTGTAGGTCCGCGTGGGGGTGCACTCGGGCCCTGTGTGCGCGGGAGTGGTTGGCGTGAAGATGCCGCACTACTGTCTGTTCGGAGACACCGTCAACATCGCCAGCCGCATGGAGTCCACTGGGCAGCGTACGTTTTATTGATTTTCTTTAAAGTAGCCATGCACGTCTAATGTACAGTTTTGTATTTAGGACGACCTAAGAAATATATCCATACCAAAGTATATATATTAGTACTAACATACAGTATGGACACTCCCTGCCGCTCTCTAGATTCTGACCTCACCCCTTCGTCACCCAGGTTGATACAGATGTGTTATAGTTTGGTTCTCTATTTCGCCGTGAGTTTGTTTGCTCCGTCATTGGTTTTTAGAAATGTCATTTCATGACCGTTGTATGCAGTGTCCGGGGTGTGCTCATACTACATGACCTGTTTGGCGGGGGGAGGGAGAGATGTTTCAGATACATTACAAATGGTCACAGGTCTCATGAAGTTTTCATTAGAATTGTTAATTTTAATTAACAGCGCATCTCTCAAATACCTAATTGATCTCAATTTTTTGTAGGAAGTCAACTTTAAGCGGAGTCTTATTAATAGGGTTTTTTTTTCAATTTTTTTTTACCTTAATAAAGAGTTGTATTTTATCGACTTTTTATCTAATTACGAAAATCCTTGGGGAAGCTTGTGTTCAGTAGTAAATATATTATCTATCAGCTGATTTGATGACGATGATCTTCACTTACTTACCTAGTGATGTAGTTCTTTTTGTATTCACAATTGGTAAACCCTTGGCATCATCTCACCTGATGGTAATTGACGATGATTCCGAAGATGGCAGCGGGCTTACCAAGATTCTCCAACGCAATAGGGATCTTGTTATATTATCTTCAAGCCGGAACACATCAATGCTGTTAACACTGATGTTTGACGGCAAGACTTAGATAAGATGGTGGTAGCTAGCCAGGCGGGCTATGAAAATGCTACCAACCAAACCGAGTCTTACAAAGTTGACCCCGCCAGGAATCGAACCCGCGACCTCCTGGTGTGAAGCGAATGGACTAATGTGAAGCGAGTGGGTTACAAGAATTTACTTTTTAACATTTTGTAATCTCATGGAATATCTAAATATATATAACTCAAAGGTGACTGACTGACTGACTGACATAGTGATCTATCAACGCACAGCCCAAACCACTGGACGGATCGGGCTGAAATTTGGCATGCAGGTAGATGTTATGACTTAGGCATCCGCTAAGAAAGGATTTCGAGAAATTCCCACGGGAACACCAAAAATAGGGAAAAGCGCGGGCGAAGCCGCGGTCACCCACTAGTAGTAAATAAAAAATAAAAAAAAGTAAATAAAGCTACACTTTTCTTTTCATATTCTTCACACTTCAATATATAAAAAAATCCTGATTTTTACAGCACTTCGTATCCACCTGAGCGAAAACACTAAAACCCTCCTCGACCAGTGGGGCACCTTCGTCGTGGAACGTCGAGGGGAAGTCGAGCTCAAGGGTCGAGGACGAATGCTGACACACTGGCTTTTACACTGCTCGGAGCTAGAAGCCAGGCGCCTCACACAGGGGTCTCAACCACCGCCTCAATATCCCATTTTGTTTCCAACGTTACCCCAACAGACGGCACTGGCTCTCCACAATCCTTACTTGGTAGTGGAGCAACCGACGCTGGCTGCCTGATACGAGGACAATAAGTGTGAGAAAGACGGATGATCTTGGTTTGAGCTTGATAGGATAGGGACAGAATAAACCTGGACTAGGCTTTGTCAGAACAGTTAGTGCAACTTTGACATTATCATGCACTTAAAATGAATGTCTTTGTTGCATCGCTAAAGAAAAGTGAGCTCAAGTTCCCTTTTTTTCATTTCCAATTGTAATCCATGCTTTAGAATGATAGCAAGGCTGTTACAGAATCAAACTCTTGCTCTTATGTGATTTTACTTGAAAATTCACTTAAATTGTAGCACGGCTTAGGTAAGTATGGTAGTAGTTAGGGCGTGGGCTTCGAAATAAATGCGTGCTACGGGTAATCGGAATTTAATAAAGATAAAATAAAGACCTAAAAAGGAACATAAGAATTAGAAAACGATACACACTTAAACTTATAATACGAATCACAAAGCATAAATAAATCTTACCCAAGATGGGTCTTAATATGGAGAAACAGGTTTATATAGAAATTATACTAGATTATAATGAAAGAAACGAAATAGTGAAAGATATTGAATGATGCGTTAAAAAGAAAAGAAGATCGGATGAAAGGAGAACGAATAACTGCGTACCGCGCTACAAAATGAAGAAGACTTACCTTCTCCAGATGTAGTTATCAACCTCAATATGTCATAAAAAACACTTATTAGTATACCTAATAAGGCAGAAATTAGATAACTGACTTGCTCTTTTCAGCTAGCTGCCAGGTTTTAAAATGAAAAGGGTGAGAGGAGCAGATTACCTAATATTCAGTTAATATTTGTAGGAACAAACGGTAGGAACTATTATGGCACAGATTCATTCAATAACTTTGAGCCGAGATCAACAATAACTCAGCTCTGAGATAGAAGTTAAGGGTCCCCAGAAGGCTCGAGTTTCCATACAAACGTAAATCAGCTTTAATACAAAAACTACATGCCGGATTGAATCTAAACTTTGCAAAAATATTAAGTAGACACATATTGATGTTTGTAAATAGTTTTCGATGTACTAATATAAAACGGAAAAAAATAAGAGCAGTTTCATACATTCAGTACAAAACTAATTTAAGCTTTCGTTTAGTTATGTTTAAATTTACTACGATAAAAACCAATTATAAACCATTGATGTGTGTATACTCAATATATATTCTCAAAGTTTTCATTCATTCCGGAATGTAGTTTTTGCATTAAAACGAAACTACGTATGTATGGAAACTTGAGTCTCCTGGCTACCCCTAAGGCGATAACTTGGTGACAGGAAACAGCTCTGCGTAAAAGATAACTAATTAGGTACCGACTTATAATATCACTTGTCAATTAAATGACGAGATCGCGCTATTATCACAAGAAAAGTATAAGTAATAGTGGAAGTTTTAACGTATTATAGTACAACCTTAGACTCCATCATCGCTTAATATCAGGTGAGATTGGGTCCAAACGCTTCCACCCAAATCACCGATTTAAAAAAAATACCTTTTTTTATTCACTATTGGTAAGCCCTTACAAACAAATCATATCTTTATACGTTAAACAGTATTCTGAAACAAAATCTATTAGAAAATTTGCGGCCCGTTTATTTTGTGTAGTTAGGGAAGGCAGTTGCACAGTCTAAGAATTAGTAGCGGCGCGGCGTCGGTATGGTCGGCCCAGTTACGCCGTAATTTTGTAATTAAACCTGTAAGAAACCTAATAGGTACCAACTTAATTAAACTTTCCGTAGTAAAAACTGAAGCTGGAGCTTATTTAATATGACTTCATTTACTTAAAAAAATGTTGCTTGTTAAAATGTCTGATGTTTAAATAGGTAAGTAAGTACTGGCCTTTGGTTTATAATTTTACTAGTTTGAGTGTTCATAATAACAATGAAATAGGTACCCAAACTTACATTCACTAATGGAAAAACTGCTTTGAACTGCTTTACTGGATTTGTAACTTTTTTTTACACAGAGTCCACTAAAATGTAAAATTTTTCTTTAATAAAATAATAGGCAAAAACAGATTTGCGAAATCGAGGCCAAGGTAGTGTTTCTAATAACAAAAGTATACATGTAAGCTAAGGTATTTGCTTTATGCCAAAAAAGATACTATTTTTTTGTTTTTAAATTTAATGCAATTATAATCATAAAATTGTATAGATGTTGTTAAAAATGTGTCTATTTTTATATCCATGTTGACTTATCACAAATTTGAATACGTATCTACGAAGGAAAAGAATATTTTTATGTGAAGTACCTAGTAAAATACGAAGTTTTGTTAATTATATATTTTTGTCAATTATTGTAATATCTCTTTGTTAAGTGTGAAAATAAAGGAGTTTTTTTTTATAAAATTACCTATTCTGTGCTTTTCATTACCTTATCTCAAGGTTTTAAGACCAAATCAAGGACATATCTCATTCGTAAGGACGCGTCCATTGATATAAGAAGTGAGCTCAATTTTAAGCTCAAGTGCAGTCTACAGTTGCCAGTTAAAAGCAATCAGTTTCTATACATCGACAGAGAAACGATATCTTCACGGCTCGATAGTCCAGAAGTGAAGTCTTTACATTTAGACTGAGCTGAGAAAAAAAATTGTATATAATTTAAAACGTTAAACACGTCCAAAAAAACGACTTCCATCGCAAAAATTTGGTACAATTTTGCATTAATACTTTTGGTTTTTTAGGGTTTTTTCGTTTTTTTTGTTTTGTCCGTCTGTTCATGAACCGTGATAGCTAGACAGCTGATTTTTTTACAGATGATGTATTTCTGTTGCCGCTCTAACAACAAATACTAAAACGTAGAAAAAGTGAAAAAATAAGGGGGGTCTCCATACAAAAAACGTGTTTTTTTAACTTTATGAAACTAGCGCCATCTAGTATGATAGTACGGAACCCGTGTTACCTATTCTGTGGTATAATGTGTGCGGTTCTGACACGCACTTGGCCGGTTTGAATTATCTTAATTTTCTAATAAAGTACTAAACCGATTTTGATTATATATGACGAACTCGAGAGCATTCCCTATCGAGTAAGAAAAGAATTATGAAACACACATTCACACACAAAAAACATACGTTCGAATTGTAAACCTCCTCGTTTTCGGAAGTCGAGTCAGTTGAAAAATTACACTATGTTTGTCTCACTCTCACTACAGCAACCTATGAGGAAGATTATGCCGTAAGGCATACTTCACGTGGGGCCATGCGCGTGATATAGAATTTCCCTCTGGTGATATAGAAAATCATTGGTTAGCCGTGACTGTCAAAAATCAACAATATCTGAGCCGAAAATGGAAGTTTTTAAAACATTCCTTACTTCCAGAGCTATTAAAATCTACATCAAAAAACCCCATCATGTAGAATTGAATAAAAACATAAAATCTTATCTTTTGCAAAAATGTTTTTATTGAATAAAATTATTCATGGAAAAAAACATCAAATCATGCGGTGTGCTCTGGATTACTTACTGTGAGTTTGATATTTTTTTTACTCATGTGTTAATCTATATTACTTTACTTACTGTTTTTTAAATGTATCATGATATCTAAATTGCAATTCTCTACCAGTGTAGGTACATTTGCCTTTGTGCCTTATTTTAAGTTAAAACAACCTTTTATTGTGTGTAAATGTATAAAATAAATAATTTAATCTAACCTAGTAGGCTGTGGCTATCAATATGAGCCACGGTTTAGGTAGGTATTATGGTAGATTAAAATTTGAGTACAAGACCTTTTTCAAGCAAAATGTTATATTTTAAAAGGGCAGGTCTAGAAGTAAATGTCAATTGCTCAAATAATAAGTACCTTCCTATCTAAAAGTTCTTTAATATTCAATCTTTGCAATCAACTCCGGTTTTAAGAGGACGAAAATGCGACTTTTCATACAAACGGCGATAACGATTTTCACCTCTTAAATGTTAACCGATTTGGACCAATTTTTGACAGGTTGTCAGTCAGAACAAAAGCTAGGCTTATACGTTTCATTTTTTTAAATACCGATTATAATTTAAAAAGATGGCCAAAATTAGTTTTGTATGAAAACAAGTGAACGACAATAAAATTAAACTTGTCAACTTTATTGAAAAAACAAAAACGTAGAAGCCTAGCTTTTGTTCTGACTGACAACTTATCAAAAATTGGTCCAAATCGGTTAACATTTAAGAGGTAAAAATCCTTATCGCCGTTTGTATGAAAATTTGCAGCTTCACAATCATCTTAATAGGTACTTAAGATTCGTATTAATAGGTACGTTCCTAGAATATTAAATTAGGATTGTAACAATTTTAAAATTTCCCGTTTCATTATTTTGTTGAATTTGATCACCGTTTTTACTCTTTTATAATAAAACAGATTAATTGAAATGGAATCACCATTTCTTACTGATTGAATGGTGGCAGAAACTTGTCACAGAAGCGTTGCTTTATAATTCCAAACTTAAAGCTCAATATTTCTAATATAAACACAAAAAGGGAAATTATATACCCGAACATAAGACAAAACATACAACTAAGAATCTGATGACGTGTTATAGGCGTTGGATCCATGGTCGTCGTACAGCAAAGAGATGGCTTTATAATAGAATCTCTTTCGAGCAAGCCGCTCTCGATAAGCCTCGGTAACCAAGTCGCTAGAGGACGTTTGAAAGGTGAATGCACTTTCATCCATATCGCTAGTGGAACAGTCATGATGGAATCCGAAAGGACCTGTCCACATTCGTCTTCTTTCTTACCCTGAGAGAAGCAATACGCCCAGGCATACTCTAAAGAGGTAGCAAGAACAAATTTCCTTCTACCTTCTATGGCATTGTGGAAGACCGTTTCAAAATTTTGCTCGGATATGACCTCAAAACTATCTTTGATATAAGCATCGTGTTCAAAATAAGCAAATATGCCTCCTCGCCCTCCAAATCCGAATCCATTGTCGACAGCCTCCTTTAGATCAACATACGCTCCAACCAACGTATCAGTTTTAAGTGAAACTATTAGGACGCTCTGATAAGCACTTCTAACTACGAAGGTGAACCACATCCAAAGGCTGATGATGTAGAAATCTCTGAATCGTCTCGGTGCTAATCTAATAGGCTGTCCTAACATCACTCCCCATATCCTTATAGCGACGCTGTGCAACTTGTCTATCTTTTCGAAATGGCGGTAGCAAAATCTCTTGACAGCTTTCAATCTCAAGGTGAAAGGTAATGACGTCACAAAAAATAACACTATCAGAAGGACAAGCCACAAATATCCATTCAGTGGAGTAAGTAGTCGCCAGTACACAGGAGCTGGAGACAACGGCGGAGCTAGCCAGGCCAGTCTCACCCTGAAATAAGGTGCAGAATAATCTAGTAGACCTAACCTGTCTATGCCTAGAGGAATACTGCAAGTGGAGATGTTTGCTTCACCATTGATGACATCGTTGAGGGAATCCGACCAATTCTTCGCGCGATCAGAATCGATGCTCACGTAGTCTCTTGTAGAAATAATGGGTGTGAAGTTCATGACGTCACGCAATAGTTTTATCATTTCTTTCTTCACTGTTTGTAATGGAATCCTCTTTTCTGTGGCTGGATGGTACAGTTTGTTTGTTGATATGTATAATGGACATTCTTTCATGTTCGCCATTTTGTCGGGATATAAGTTTTTTGGTAAACTATTATTCCAGTATCCTATCAAGTAAGGTTCCGTACTTTGGCAATTCAAGGGATTCTTATACGGGAAGTAAGTGAAGACTCCAACATGTTCCTGATGATTAGTAATAATAATAGCATTGACTGCATCATAGCTCCAAAGGGTTTCAGTAATGCGAATTATCTTCTTCGAATTTGAAAATATGATTATCAGGATTTTCATTCCGCTGCTTATGAGACTTTTACCTTTTAGGTCAGGTTTGAGTTTGCCAACAGTTTTCATGAATGCTTTTGAAGTCTCTGCCATCACCACCAATTGACAAGGCTCATCTTTCTTTATATCTACGGTCACTGTACCATCAAAAGCCTTTATAAAATCATTAATATACATTTTATCTATATCTTTAGAGAAAACTACTATAGTTAGTTTTCTAATATTAAAGTTGTTATTCGCTATTTCTGCAGCACTATCTATGATAATGTCTAGATTAGCATTAGGGTTAATTGGTACAGATAATTTAGCAGAAATATAAGCAAAATACAGTAAAAAGAAAATGCAATGCTCTTTGTGAAACATAATTAAGCAACCGGTTACTCGTCTGGCTTTCAAATAAAAAACTTTTTGAAATTTGTTGGTGAAACAATGGAATGCTATTAAATGAAAGATTTATTTTTGCATAAAAGCGTTGCATAAAGCAAGTTAATAAATCACGCTTTGTGTAGTTTCCGATAAAGTCTTCGGTTTTGCAATGTCAGCGTTAAAATTGACTATATGATTTATAGTCTTTTGTATGTAAACTCTTTATTTTACAAAATATACACTTATAATAACATAAAAAAAGCTTATGTACAAAGGCGGACTTGTCCCTTAGAGGGACCTCTTCCAGTCTTTTATTACCCCACTGCCCAAAAAGGTGGGGAATATTTTTCGGGAATATGTATGCATGTAAGTATTAAACTAATTTGAATAACTTAACCATTGTAATAAAAAAAAATAACTCTGATACTTAAAGACAAATCTAACAACAACTTCACTCCACTACAATAAATAAATCAATCACCAAAATAAATCTAGAAGTAGGCTACACGCTCCTCCAAAGAAACGGACATAGTTACATACATTTTTATTTCATCATCATTATCAGCCGAAGGTCGTCCACGGCTGGACAAAGGCCACCCCCAAAGATTTCCGCGACGACCGGTTATGCGCTGCCCGCATCCAGCGGCTTCTCGCGTCATCAATCCACCGAGTGGGAGGTCTTCCTACGCTACGTTTTCCGGTATGCGGTCGCCACTCGAGAACTTTACTTCATTTTATTTATCTCAAAATAATTTACAGTAGGTACCTGCTTTAAAAATTTTAACATATTTTTTGGTTTTGTTAATTTTCTAAAAAAGTTAGATATTATTTCGATTTTTGTACATTTTCTATGGAACCACCTATCAAAAATACCAGCCAAGTGCGAGTCGGACTCGCGCAAAGTATAGTTCCGTAGACTTTTCAAAAATAAATGTATAATTTAAAAAACAAAATTACATTGGCAGTTGGTAATAGAACATTTTATATGGAAAATCGATTAACTTTTTTCAAATCCAACTGCACACCTTAAGTTGGTCGATTATTACTCCTAAACTAACTGATCTCTGAATCTAAAATGGTGTTATTAAGCCCACAGTAGTTTTGAGAGATCTATTCAACGATACCCCACACGATAGGGTACGTCAACGAAAAAAAAATCACCCCTCTACATGTAGGGGAGGTACCCTAAAAAATCTTTTTTTTTTATTTTGTTGTCCCATTTTGTCGGCGTGATTAATATTTATACCCATGGCAAAATTACATCTTTCAAGTACTAATCCCTACTAATATTATAAATGCGAAAGTAACTCTGTCTGTCTGTTACGCTTTCCCGCAAAAACTACTGAACGGATTTGGCTGAAATTTGGTAGGTAGACAGATTAGGACCTGGATTAAGACATAGGCTACTTTTTACCACGTTCGCGAGCCGCTTGCGGCTCGCGCACTGCGCACCCTCGAAAAGTCATAGAAACGTGGTCCACGCGGGTGAAGCCGCGGGAAACAGCTAGTAGTCTATAAGCTAAGCTGCTGACAGACGGATAGACGGACGGACGGACAGACAGACAGACTTGGCGAAACTATAAGAGTTCCTTGTTGGCTTCGGAACTCTAAAAATCATTAAAATCAGTAAAAAAAATCAGCGAAGGATTCGCATAACATACATAAAAAAAACCTGCCAAGTGGGAGTCAGACTGGACTTTTCAAAAAAATAATGCACGTTAAAAAAATTCCAGTTCCCCAATGCGTTGGGGAATCTTGGTAAGCCCGCTTCCATCTTCGGCAACATCGTCACTTACCACCAGGTGAGATGTTGTCAAGGGTTTACCAATTGTGAATAAAAAAAAATGCAGTTGGTGAATATTTTGTATAGAAAATCAATGAACTTTTATCAAATCCAACAACAAGTTATTACATGAAGTTGGTCAACCACGTTGGTTTACCACCATCTTATCTAAGTCTTGCCGCCAAATATCAATGTTGATATCATTGGTGTGTTCCGGCATGAAGATAAGATAGCCAGTTCCCCATTGCGTTGGGGAATCTTGGTAAGCCCGCTTCCATCTTCGGCAACATCGTCACTTACCACCAGGTGAGATGTTGTCAAGGGTTTACCAATTGTGATTAAAAAAAAAAAAAAAAACTATGGAGGGGGGGGGGGCACACTCGACTCTAACAAAAACTAGCATTTTGAAGCTTAATATTTCGCAAACCGATCCCGGAAAGAAACCCTCAGTAGTTTTAAAAGACATCATCATTACAGCTCATATACGTCCCCACCGAGGGGCTCGAGCCTACCCTGAATCAGGGCGATTAGGCCTTAGTCGACCACGCGGGCCCAGTGCGGGTTGGTCGACTTCACACTCAACCTTCGAGCTTCTTCGCAGGCGTGTGCAGGTTTCCTCACGATGTTTTCCTTCACCGTTAAAGCACCCTCGGTGGGGACGTATATGAGCTGTAATGATGATGTCTTTTAAAACTACTGAGGGTTTCTTTCCGGGATCGGTTTGCGAAATATTAAGCTTCAAAATGCTAGTTTTTGTTAGAGTCGAGTGTGCCCCCCCCCCCCCCTCCATAGTTTTTTTTTTTTTTTAATCACAATTGGTAAACCCTTGACAACATCTCACCTGGTGGTAAGTGACGATGTTGCCGAAGATGGAAGCGGGCTTACCAAGATTCCCCAACGCAATGGGGAACTGGCTATCTTATCTTCATGCCGGAACACACCAATGATATCAACATTGATATTTGGCGGCAAGACTTAGATAAGATGGTGGTAAACCAACGTGGTTGACCAACTTCATGTAATAACTTGTTGTTGGATTTGATAAAAGTTCATTGATTTTCCATACAAAATATTCACCAACTGCATTTTTTTTTATTCACAATTGGTAAACCCTTGACAACATCTCACCTGGTGGTAAGTGACGATGTTGCCGAAGATGGAAGCGGGCTTACCAAGATTCCCCAACGCAATGGGGAACTGGAATTTTTTTAACGTACATTATTTTTTTGAAAAGTCCAGTCTGACTAGCACTTGGCAGGTTTTTTTATGTATGTTATGCGAATCCTTCGCTGATTTTTTTTACTGATTTTAATGATTTTTAGAGTTCCGAAGCCAACAAGGAACTCTTATAGTTTCGCCAAGTCTGTCTGTCTGTCCGTCCGTCCATCTATCCGTCTGTCTGCAGCTTAGCTTATAGACTATTACTACTTGAAAGATGTAATTTTGCCATGGGTATAAATATTAATCACGCCGACAAAATGGTACAACAAAATAAAAAAAAAAGATTTGATTGTACATGTAGAGGGGTGATTTTTTTTTCGTTGACGTACCCTATCGTGTGGGGTATCGTTGAATAGGTCTTTCAGAACTACTGTGGGCTTAATGGATGCGGGTAGCGTAGAACTGGTCGTCGTGGAAATCCTTGGAGAAGGCCTACGTCCAGCAGTGGACGTCCTTCGGCTGATGTAACGATGATGATGATGACCTTTTCCAGTGAAAGTCTAAAATGGCGATAACTCCCACAGTGTTTAGGCTAACGTAAATATTTAGGTGTCAAAATGTGCGTATTGATGTAAAAAAACATTTTTCTTTAAATAGGTAGTCAAAAGATTATTGGAAAATTGAAAAAAATTAAAAAGTTGATACATTTATCTCGACTTGTCATGAAAAGGCCCATAACTTAAAAACCGCCCAAGAGCGAGTCGGACCATCTAATATATAAAAATGAATCGCAAAATGTGTTGGTAAGCGCATAACTCGAGAACGGCTGGACCGATTTCGCTAATTATTTTTTTGTCGAGTTCGTTATTGTCAGGAGAAGGTTTTTATGTAGGGTAGGGTAGGGTAGGGTAGGGTGTAGGGTAGGGTAGTGTAGTGTAGTGTAGGGTAGGGTAGTGTAGGGTAGGGTAGGGTAGGGTAGGGTAGGGTAGGGTAGGGTAGGGTAGGGTAGTGTAGTGTAGTGTAGTGTAGTGTAGTGTAGGGTAGTGTAGGGTAGTGTAGTATAGTGTATGTAGGGTAGGGTAGGGTAGGGTAGTGTAGGGTAGGGTAGCGTAGGGTAGGGTAGTGTAGTGTAGGGTAGGGTAGTGTGGTGTAGGGTAGAGTAGTGTAGGGTAGGGTAGTGTAGGGTAGGGTAGGGTAGTGTAGTGTAGTGTAGTGTAGGGTAGGGTAGGGTAGGGCTGTGTAATGTAATGTAAGGTGGTACGTAGTTCGCCGGGACAGCTAGTTATCTATAAAATCACGTTTGTTTTAAGGAAGCCCCCCATAAATATTTATTTTATTTTAATTAAATTATGTATTTTTAAAGTGAATAATACAAGTCAATATGCTGTAAATATTTCAAGCGTCTACCTGTTGCCGTTATCAATATCGAGCAAAAACGAGCAATTATAATTGAGAAATTATAAAATTCTTAGAGGTGTGATGTCATGCTACATTTTTAACGTAATAAAATTAAAATTGATTCATATAATGAGGATATGTAATGTGCACATTATGTAGAGCGCACGGATTTAAAATATGTCTATTCGTAATTGGTTTTCAACCGACTTGAAAAAGGGCGAGGTTCTCAATTCGACTGTATGTTTTTTGTATTGTGCTGTATGTCATCGCAGAATGTGAACCGATTTTTAAGATTCTTTTATTATTAGATAGGGGTATGCTGCCATGTTGATCCCATATAAATATTACCAAAATCGGTTTATTTGTTTATTTTTTATGAAACTAACAAAAACCTTAAAATGTACCAAAATTGTATTTGGTTTTCGCGATTGAAGTCGTTTTTTTAACGTTTTTAGCGTTTCCAATTATAAAATAAAAATAAATAATATATAATTAAATTGGCTAGGTCTTTAATATTTTTTCATGACTTTCACTTACCTATTATATCACTCCAAGCGTCGGTGGCGTAACGGCTAGGGCCACTACCTCCTTTCCGGGAGGTCATGGCTCAAACCCTGCCACGTACCAAATGTGTTTTTTTTTAAATTTCGATTTCATATACGTTTAATCGACGTTGTTACGGTGAAGGAAAACATCGAGAGGAAACCTGCACACGGCTGCGGAGAAACTCGAAGGTTGTGAAGTTCACCATACCGCGCTGGGCCCGTCGACTGAGGCCCGATCTCCCTAATTTAGGGTGTGCTTGAGCCCCAAAGTAGGGACGTACATGAGCTGAATCGACGTCTATATCACTCCAGTATCTTGTTTATTATCAACCGACTTAAAAAAAGAGGAGGTTCTCAATTCGACTGTTTGTCTTATAGGGATCCGAACCATTATAGTTTTGTCATATCTGTCTGTCCGTCTTTCGGTCAGTCCGCGGCTTAGCTCAGAGACTAACTCTTACTAGAAAGCTGTAATTTTGCATGGGTAATTAATTATATACATGTTAATCACGCCGACAAAGTGGTACAATAAAATCTTTAAAAAAAAATTTTAGAATTCCTACCCTACTTGTAAAGAGGGGGAGGATTTTTTTTCTTTGTCATACCCTATCGTGTGAAATATCATTGAATATGTCTTTTCGTCTTTTTGTCTTTTCATTGAATATGTCTTCTCTTATCGTCGGTGGCTCAACCGGTAACGACTCGGTCCATCTAACCAGAGGTACCGGGTTCAAATCTGGACGGCCAATGTACCAATGAGTTTTTCAAAATGTACTTAAGTTTTTGAAAAACTCATTGGTACATTGGCCGTCCAGATTTGAACCCGGTACCTCTGGTTAGATGGACCGAGTCGTTACCGGTTGAGCCACCGACGATAAGAGAAGACATATTCAATGAAAAGACAAAAAGACGAAAAGACATATTCAATGATATTTCACACGATAGGGTATGACAAAGAAAAAAAATCCTCCCCCTCTTTACAAGTAGGGTAGGAATTCTAAAATTTTTTTTTAAAGATTTTATTGTACCACTTTGTCGGCGTGATTAACATGTATATAATTAATTACCCATGCAAAATTACAGCTTTCTAGTAAGAGTTAGTCTCTGAGCTAAGCCGCGGACTGACCGAAAGACGGACAGACAGATATGACAAAACTATAATGGTTCGGATCCCTATAAGACAAACAGTCGAATTGAGAACCTCCTCTTTTTTTAAGTCGGTTGATAATAAACAAGATACTGGAGTGATATAGACGTCGATTCAGCTCATGTACGTCCCTACTTTGGGGCTCAAGCACACCCTAAATTAGGGAGATCGGGCCTCAGTCGACGGGCCCAGCGCGGTATGGTGAACTTCACAACCTTCGAGTTTCTCCGCAGCCGTGTGCAGGTTTCCTCTCGATGTTTTCCTTCACCGTAACAACGTCGATTAAACGTATATGAAATCGAAATTTAAAAAAAAAACACATTTGGTACGTGGCAGGGTTTGAGCCATGACCTCCCGGAAAGGAGGTAGTGGCCCTAGCCGTTACGCCACCGACGCTTGGAGTGATATAATAGGTAAGTGAAAGTCATGAAAAAATATTAAAGACCTAGCCAATTTAATTATATATTATTTATTTTTATTTTATAATTGGAAACGCTAAAAACGTTAAAAAAACGACTTCAATCGCGAAAACCAAATACAATTTTGGTACATTTTAAGGTTTTTGTTAGTTTCATAAAAAATAAACAAATAAACCGATTTTGGTAATATTTATATGGGATCAACATGGCAGCATACCCCTATCTAATAATAAAAGAATCTTAAAAATCGGTTCACATTCTGCGATGACATACAGCACAATACAAAAAACATACAGTCGAATTGAGAACCTCGCCCTTTTTCAAGTCGGTTGAAAACCAATTACGAATAGACATATTTTAAATCCGTGCGCTCTACATAATGTGCACATTACATATCCTCATTATATGAATCAATTTTAATTTTATTACGTTAAAAATGTAGCATGACATCACACCTCTAAGAATTTTATAATTTCTCAATTATAATTGCTCGTTTTTGCTCGATATTGATAACGGCAACAGGTAGACGCTTGAAATATTTACAGCATATTGACTTGTATTATTCACTTTAAAAATACATAATTTAATTAAAATAAATATTTATGGGGGGCTTCCTTAAAACAAACGTGATTTTATAGATAACTAGCTGTCCCGGCGAACTACGTACCACCTTACATTACATTACACAGCCCTACCCTACCCTACCCTACACTACACTACACTACACTACCCTACCCTACCCTACACTACCCTACCCTACACTACTCTACCCTACACCACACTACCCTACCCTACACTACACTACCCTACCCTACGCTACCCTACCCTACACTACCCTACCCTACCCTACCCTACATACACTATACTACACTACCCTACACTACCCTACACTACACTACACTACACTACCCTACCCTACCCTACCCTACCCTACCCTACCCTACCCTACCCTACCCTACACTACCCTACCCTACACTACACTACACTACCCTACCCTACACCCTACCCTACCCTACCCTACCCTACATAAAAACCTTCTCCTGACAATAACGAACTCGACAAAAAAATAATTAGCGAAATCGGTCCAGCCGTTCTCGAGTTATGCGCTTACCAACACATTTTGCGATTCATTTTTATATATTAGATGGTCCGACTCGCTCTTGGGCGGTTTTTAAGTTATGGGCCTTTTCATGACAAGTCGAGATAAATGTATCAACTTTTTAATTTTTTTCAATTTTCCAATAATCTTTTGACTACCTATTTAAAGAAAAATGTTTTTTTACATCAATACGCACATTTTGACACCTAAATATTTACGTTAGCCTAAACACTGTGGGAGTTATCGCCATTTTAGACTTTCACTGGAAAAGGTCATCATCATCATCGTTACATCAGCCGAAGGACGTCCACTGCTGGACGTAGGCCTTCTCCAAGGATTTCCACGACGACCAGTTCTACGCTACCCGCATCCATGTGTCCACCGAGTGGGAGGCCTGCCTACGGTACGTTTTTCGGTGCGCGGTCGCTACTCGAGAACGTTACTGCCTCAACGGCCATCCGTTCCACCAGCTATGTGCCCCGCCCACTGCCACTTAAGTTTAGCAATTCTGAGATCTATGTCGGTAACTTTGGTACTCCTACGGATATCCTCGTTTCTGAATCGATCACGCAGAGAAATTCCAAACAAAAAGGTACCCTTAGCGAAATAACATTTACAATGTTACAAAATATTTGCGGCGCTCTATAATATTTTGTTTCATGGGATCAACGATCAATGATCATACTTCATCCTTTTTTGCCATCTTCCTTACTATCTCATTTTCCTTTCTTTTCCATAGATAGATAAAATATTTAATTTATTTATGTTTATGTTTTTGTTTGTTTAAGTATATATTTATTATTTTATATACTATTGTGATATTATAAAAGTATTTTAGTTCTTTAAGTATTTTATATAACTGTTTATTTGCATTTTTTCTGTTTTTAATTAATGCACCGCCCCTTAAC
Organism: Coleophora flavipennella; assembly: GCA_947284805.1. Lineage (NCBI taxonomy): Eukaryota > Metazoa > Arthropoda > Insecta > Lepidoptera > Coleophoridae > Coleophora > Coleophora flavipennella. The sequence goes on along the minus strand of OX369289.1, from coordinate 5,421,414 downwards.
TTATTCTATTACTGTTTTCCTACCCAAAGGTTGCCTGGAAGAAATTGCTACCTAGCAATAAGGCCGCTAGCAATAAGTGGCTTTCTTCTATATTGTTAATTTATTTTTTTATGTTGTAAAGCAATAAGGAATATTGTATTGTATTGTATATCATCCTTCATAGCAACATGTTGACGGCGCAACTAATAATAATAGTAATGAGTTACGGCGCTTCGTTGCTAGGTAACGCCCTTAACAAAAACGTAAACACTATCTCCAACCGAAGTTCCCTACATTAACTCTCGCGTTTAATAATAAGTTGTAAATAATAAGTTGTAAATAATAAGTTGTAAATAACTATCAACTGTGACGCGGTGACGCCATAAATACCGCCATACTCGTAAATGCCAATTAAGATGTAATTAAGATCATATAACATAACACTTAGATCGTAAACCAAGATTTTGGTACTGCTATTATTCTTGGAATATTCCTTGAGAGGACCTTCTTAAAACGTATTTTATAGTCTATAAATTCCAAAGGACTCTCTTTAATCTTCACTTAACAACAATTTGGGAATTCTAGAAAGTAATTTACTACTAATGTGTTAATTAGGTAAAGTTAAATCAATTCCATGAGAACCTATAACTCTTGAAACATTTTAATTGTCCACGAAATAATTATTATCTAAAATGGCAATACATGTGCAATACGTTTGCCTGTTGATCGTGATGAGTGCAAGAGGCATCGAAATACCTGGCACCTGCAAGCCTGGTGAATACTACGAGCCTGGTTCCTTGAGCTGCGAGTCTTGCGCTGGGAACGCTTCCCTGGTGCCGACGGAAGATGGTGAGTGGTTCTTTACTATACTCGTATATAATAGGTTGGTACAAAATTATTCACAAACTAGCTGTGCCCGTGAGGATATTTACACGATAGTATTAAAAAATTAAAAAACTGCTGAAAAGTAGAAATAATTTGTTTTGGCTCTTTAAGTTTAATATAAGTAGTTACATTTTGATCTAACAGTTGTCGCATAGGAGGATCGATTAGTTGTTAAATTATTAATAATTAGTTGTAGTAAAGTAAAACAGTTGTTTTTATTTTAATAACTTAGCGGTCCCCCTACGCGACGACACTTAGATCAAAATATAACTACTTATATTAAACTTAAAGAGCCAAGACATAATTATTTTCTAATTTTTAGCAGTTTTTTGTCGGGGGTTTATTAAATATTTAATTTGAGTTTTATATCATACTTTTTAAACTTTACGTATCCCAAACACGATACCTTTTGTTGTAAGTTGGTAAGAAGTTGGGTATCCTGCAGATACCAGGAGATGCTGCAGCATCAGGTCAAGGTTACCATGTTCTTTCTAACACATATTCTTTGAGACTATTTCAATGAGCCCAAACACGATTCATCTGCTGTAAGTTGGTGAGGAGTTGGGTATCCTTGCAAATTCCAGGAGATGCTGCAGCATCAGGTCGAGGTTACCAAGTTCTTTCTAAGAGTTTAAAACAATAAAAACCCGTGCAAGTGCGAGTTGGTCTCACGGGCCGAGGGTTCCGGACCACCAAACAGTTTATTAATGTTTTATATTTACCAAAAAAAGTTTTGTTTTTCCTCTATTCAGGTCGAGATCCATATAAAAAATATCAGAACAGAACAATTCTTTCTTTCATTCAGTTCTTCCTTAGCGCAATTTCTACTCACACGTGACTGGCTTATAATTGATTTTGTATTAATATAAAAGTAAAGGATTATTAGAACAATTCATTTTGAATTTGCACTATAATTATAAATTTGAAGCGTGTCGTTTTTAAGATAAAGCAAAAACAAAAAACTTTGATAATAATGGAAAACGCTAAACACGTTAAAAAACCGATTTTCATCGCAACAACTTAGTACATTTTTGCATTATTTTTTTTGGTTTTTGTTAATTTTCCAATAAAGTACTACACAGATTTTGATGAAATGTATATGGGACCACACGGAAAGCACTAGCTTTCAAATAAAAAAAGAATCATAAAAATCGGTTCACCCATTCAAAAGTTCTTAGGTAACAAACATAAAAAAAAACATACAGTCGAATTGAGAACCTCCTCTTTTTTGGATATTGGTTGAAAACAGGTGCCTGGACTTTTTTAGACCTGAAGAATCTTTAATATTTTTTTTAATTGATTTATGAATTTGCCACAGTAACACATATTCTGTGAAAGCTTCTCTGGCTTACTGCTACGGTTTAAAAGTTTTAGCTATTTAAAATAGGACAGGCTGACAGCTAAGTCCCACTGGGCACCCTTTAGGCACGAAACCTTAAAAAACATGTAATAAAGCCACGTTTGTAATTGTGTTGAAACAATTTCATCTTTTCGTCGAATAAAAAGCAGAGTACTTTTGGCTGAGCAAGTACTCTCGGGCACATAGCTCGTAGAACAGATGGCCGATGGGGCAGTAAACTTCTCGAGTGGCAACCGCACACCGGAAAACGTAGCGTAGGCAGGCCTCCCACGCGGTGGACCGATGACTTGGTGAAGATCGCGGGAAGCCGATGGATGCGGGCAGCGCAGGACCGGTCGTCGTGGAAATCCTTGGGGGAGGTCTTTGTCCAGCAGTGGACGATTTGTGGCTGATATGATGAAGTACTCTGTATGGCTGAGAAAGTATGAAGAGCAGAACATCTCTACTATTTCTTTTTAACTCTCTTTCTCTTTTCTGTATACGACATGTTTACACGTATAATCACAACCAGTTGTGTTATATTTGATGATTGGGAAATAAATTTAGATTAGGAAATGATCATCATTATTAAATTTCCTTTTACAGTATGTCTCCAAATATTTTTTTTATATATTTTAATGGCTTAAAAAAATCAATGTCAATTGATACAGGTTTTGGCTGCACATGTAAGGAGTACAGCATACCAGTAGGAGTGGGTCGCTGCAGGCCATGTCAGACTACGGAGGTGGTGTCGTCAGATGGAAGATCGTGTGTGAGACGGAAATGCCAGAGCACAGCAGGGAGGGTCGTGTGCAGGAAATGCCCCAACGATTATATTTCTGGTAAGACGTTAGGCGTTAAAATATTTTTAACTTTATTTTTACATTCGAGACGAAGGGGTGAAATAAGGTTAAGTATGTAATCCACAGAAATCTAATCCGAGATTTTGACGGAAATGCACTCTTTAGCACTTATGAACACTAGAAAAAATGTGTGTTTGTGTACGTACGTGTATGTCCCTCTCTTCGATTTGCAGAGCAAGTGTTAGACCAATTTTTAAGAAATTTTTCAAATTGATATTGAAAATATTATCGGATGGTACCTTTTTTGGATATTTTATTTACGTAATAATAAAGGTAAGTTGCTAGGTCACATACAGTTTTTTTTTAATGGCGCTAAGTTTTGTCATCGACAAAGTTTGTTAACTTTTGCAATATGTCATACGTAGTAGTAACTACAACTCGAAAATGTATAATAAGAGTACTTGTCTTAAAAAAAAGCTTAAAATACTATTCCTCCAAAATGGCGCTAAGTTTATAAGTGAAATTTAGGCAATCAGTAAATCTTACTAGCGTCTATAATATGCTCCGTGATACCTATGTCTAAGAAAACCCTATAGAAGTTACCTCCCATTATTATATCAGCACCGAGGGTCTCGAGCCTACCCTGAATTAGGGCCGATCGGGCCTTGGTCGACCACGCGGGCCCAGTGCGGTTTGGTCGACTTCACACACACCCTACGAGTTTCTTCGCAGGCGTATGCAAGGTTTCCTCACGATATTTTTTCCTTCACCGTAAGACCTCCCATACAAATTGAAAAATGTTAGACGCTCTTGCGAGAAGGTAAAGTGAGGAGTTTGGTTTATTTTTATTGGCTTTCGCTTAATAGACTGATTCAGCCAATTTCATGAGAAAATAGTTAAAAAAGTATTACAGAGATAAGAAATTAGTTCTCAGACCGATATAGCTCTCAGCCTCCCACACGACTTGGTGAAGGTCTCGGGAGGCGGGAAACGCAGGACTGGTTGTCGTGGAAATCATTGGGGGAGGCCTTTGTCCAGCAGTGGACGTTCCTTTGGCTGATATGATGATGATGATGAAGTAGTATAAATAATTTGATGACGGATGTCGAGTAACATTGTATTTATAAAGGTGATAGGCACTTTAGAACATATATCGACCTGGCCACTGGTACAAAGTTGCTGGAATGAAGAAACTTCCGGAGTTAATCCTCTTCATAAGACCGCTTCTCACTAAATCAGAATCAGTTATTTTTCCCTAATCTATAATATAAAAATGAATCGCAAAATGTGTTGATAAGCGCACAACTCGAGAACGGCTGGACCGATTTCGCTAATTCTTTTTTTGTCGAGTTCGTTATTGTCAGGAGAAGGTTTTTATGTAGGGTAGGGTAGGGTAGGGTAGGGTAGTGTAGTGTAGTGTAGTGTAGTGTAGTGTAGTGTAGTGTAGGGTAGGGTAGTGTAGGGAGGGTAGGGTAGTGTAGGGTAGGGTAGGATAGTGTAGGGTAAGGTAGGGTAGTGTAGGGTAGGGTAGGGTAGGGTAGTGTAGTATAGGGTAGTGTAGTGTAGGGTAGTGTAGGGTAGTGTAGGGTAGTGTAGGGTAGTGTAGGGTAGTGTAGGGTAGTGTAGGGTAGTGTAGGGTAGTGTAGGGTAGTGTAGGGTAGTGTAGGGTAGTGTATGTAGGGTAGGGTAGGGTAGGGTAGTGCAGGGTAGGGTAGGGTAGTGTAGTGTAGGGTAGGTTAGTGTAGTGTAGGGTTGAGTAGTGTAGGGTAGTGTAGTGTATGGTAGAGTAGTGTAGGGTAGAGTAGTGTAGGGTAGGGTAGTGTAGGGTAGGGTAGTGTAGTGTAGGGTAGGGAAGTGTAGTGTAGGGTAGGGTAGGGTAGTGTAATGTAAGGCGGTACGTAGTTCGCCGGGACAGCTAGTTAATCATAAAATGAATTTGACACACATGCAGTTTAGAGTACCTATAACGATTATCCTTAAATATCTTTGACGGAAGTCATGTCATAACATTAGTAAGTACTTTGATGTTCAGATGTTTATTTTTGGAGTTTATAGTTGAGTTAACTTCTTTAGAATTGATTCAGACATAGAACCCGATATGAAAAATATATGACGGGTGAAATCAAGTGTCGATCGGTAAGGCGTTAACGTTACTTTAAGTGTCATTACGTTTTTTCAGACACGAAGGCCAAGGAAACATGGCCATACCGCCTAATGCGAGGCCGCAAGTCGAGCTCCACGTAGGAGCTCTGCGTATGGCGAAGCCCGGAGCGCTCTCTGTGTGGCCGCAGGCCGGAAAAAAAAACTGTTTTATGAGTAAACTCCTATCGCGCGTCGGAGCTGATACGCAAGCTTTTTTTTGTTTCAATAAGTATTAGAATAGACGATCAAAATTATTGCCTCGGTGATTTCTAAACACATGTAGGACCGTTCTTAATACGCGCCATTTTTTTAAATCTAAAATACTTTTAAACCCATTCCAAAAAAAGGAAGAGGTTCTCAATTTGACTTTATGTCTTTGCCGATTGTCAGTCGATTGTGACGATTTTATTCGATAGATTAGGCCTATAGAGTGGTTTCTTTTAAATTTTTTGTTAATAAACACCTTAAACAGACTTTAATCGCAAAAAAACAGTATTTTTTTTGGTTTTATTAATTTTCTAAAAACACTACTGAAACAATTTTGATAAACGAAAATCCGTTTACAATTATTGTCCAAGATATTGCGAAACAATTCGAATCAAGAACCTCCTTCTTTTCGAAAGTTGGTTAAAAATCGGTTTAATACTTTTTGGCAAATTAACAAAAACAAAAAAATATATATGGCAAAATTGTAGTTGTTGCGATTTAAATCGTTTGTTTTTAACGTGTTTAGGTAGTAATCCATAACAATATATTAGAAAGTAACTCCCAGCTAATCTATCCTCTGGTTTTAGCATAATCACGATTAGAATAAGAATAAGAATAATAATAAGAATAATCTTTATTGACAAACCACTAAATGGTACACTGTTATTACTTATAGTGATAAAATGAGGAACAAAAACATCTTAAGTGGTAGTTGGAGTTTGTAATAGTAAATAATTTGGTGTACTGATCTCCAAACTAGGGGGACCCTGTATCTTGGAGATCAGATTCTTTCTTTAATACGTCTGTTTGTGACTATGGGTGAGTGGGTGTTAGCGACTGATGTACGTACGTGCGTGTGTGTATGGGTGTGTGATTGATACCATTGATATCCTACAGATGGTAGATACCTACAAATTTTGTGCATCCTCATCATCATACCAGCCGAAAAGCCGTCCACTGCTGGATAATGGCCTCCCCGAGGATATCCACGATGACCGGTTCTGAGCTGCCCGCTTCCAGCGGCTTCCCACGAACTTCACCAGGTCATCGGTCCACTGAGTGGGAGGCCAGACTATGCAAAAACGGTATGTTACGGCGCTCGGCAGGCTGCGTCAACAGCATCAACAGCATCCTGACCACCTTGGAAATCAGGCTGGATGGGGGTGTGAGGGGCTGGCTTGAGATGCACACAGCGGTTGCTAACTACACTCGCTGAGTGGATTGCTTGCCCAGTGGCTCAAATACATTTACCTACCTAAACTAACAACAGATCGTAGGTTTTGTGTTACTAATCAAATATGGACCCTGTCTGAAATAAGATATTTTTTTATTCTACGTTTTCTTATACGTGGTCGCCTTTGCTACGAGCTATGTGCCCTACCCACTGCAATTTAATTTTAGTGATTCTGAGAGCTACGTCGGTTACTTTAGTTCTCCTGCAGGTCTCCTCGTTAATGATTCGATTTGTTCAAATTTCTCGCAAATACATACAAATTCATTTTTTTTAGGCTCCTCTTATTTCAGTGACCCAAAACCTCGATGGCTCGCTATTCGAGAACTTTACTGTCCCGACGGCCATCTGTTCTACGAGCTATGTGCTCCACCCACTGCAATTTAAGCTTAGAAATTCTGAGAGCTATGTCGCTTACTTTTGTTCTCCTACAGGTCTCCTCGTTTCTGATTCGATTTGTGCAAATTTTGTGCAAATAAATACAAATTCATTTTTTTTAACTCATCTTGTTTCAGCGACACAAAACTTCGATGACTCGCTACTCGAGAACTTTACTGTCCCAACGGCCATCTATTCTACGAGCTATGTGCTTCACCCACTTTAATTTAAGTTTAGAGATTCTAAGAGCTATGTAGGTTACTTTGGTTCTCCTGCAGGTTTCCTCGTTTCTGATTCAATTTGTGCAAATACTTACAAATTTATGTTTTTTTAACTCCTCTTATTTCAGTGACTCAAAACCTCGATGGCTCACCAATGAAAGAGGTCCTCTGCGTGAAATGCGCACGCGGCTACCGCGCCGAGCGCGACTCGTGCGTCCGCTGCGAGGCTTGCGCATGCGCGCGCAACGAGGCGGTCGTGCGCGGCCGTTGCCTGCCGAAGCGCTTCGTGAACGAGCGACCGAAGCACGACGAAGTAAAAATGCATCCGTCGGTGCTTCTTGACGTGGTGAAATTTGAGTACTTTTGTACTGTGAGTATTTTCATAGATTTGCTGAAAAATTTAACCTTTCTATTGTAAGTGTTAACACATTCTTATTTAACTTTTAACCACCTCCGTGACGCAATGGTTAGTCCATTCGCTTCATACTAGGAGACGTGGGTTCGATTTCCAGCGGGGTCAACTTTGTAAGACTCGGTTTGGTTGGTGGTTGGGCATAATTGCGAATGAAGTTTGAGGCCGCGGTCTCGATGCCAGGCGGTCGTTAGCAGTTATAGTCTTCCAAATTAGTTCTTTAGTGAGCTACAGAAGCGAAAGATAAGATAAAAGCACTTCTTAAGTGCGCTACAGAAGCGAAAGATAAGATAAAAGCACTTCTTAAGTGAGCTACAGAAGCGAAAGATAAGATAAAAGCACTTCTTAAGTGAGCTACAGAAGCGACAGATAAGATTAAAGCACTTCTTAAGTGAGCTCCATAAGCGAAAGATAAGATAAGCGTCATAAAGTGTATTCGTTTATAAGTATAATTTTCGATTTATTACATTTTTTTTGTATTTTTGTTATATGATATCTTCGGCAACTGTGAACCGATATTCATGATTATTTATTTTACTCGATAAGGTAATGTCTTCAGGTTGGTTTTATTTAATTTTCATCAAAATGGGTTAAGGACTTTTCTAAGAATGTAACAAAATAAAAATAAAATTGCAGAACTGTAAGATATAGCAATGTAGAAAGTGACTCTCTTATGAACATGTAAAGAAAAGCCTATATAGTGCTGTAAATCAGTCCTTAGAAATAGTCACTGCGTAAGTATTAAGTAAGCTAACGTGATGTGAATCTGAATGGTTACACATATCTGTTAATAGGTCATCATCATCATCATCAGCCGAAAAACGTCCACTGCCTCCCCCAAGGCAAAGTACATATATTAGTACTAACATACAGTATGGACACTCCCTTCCGCTCTCTAGATTGCGACCTCATCCCTTCGACACCCAGATTGATACAGATTGGTTACAGTTTGGTTGTCGAACGTATAGAATTCCGTCATTTCTCTTTTTGAAATGTCATGGCCCGTTGTATGAAGTGTCCAGTGTGTGCTCAAGGATTTCCACGACGATTGGTCCTGCGCTGCCCGCATCCAGTTGCTTCCCGCGATCTTCACCAGGTCGTCGGTCCACCGCGTGGGAGGCATGCTTACGCTACGTTTTCCGGTGCGCGGATTTTTATTAATATGGTATTTGTATATAGGATATTTGTCTAAAAATTTCCAGTTTAGTTTAATTCAGAGCATTTAAAACCTACTTAAAGCTTTCGTTAGCTGGGAATACAGTACCACAGTATTACGATATGGCTTACAGTAGCGCAATGTCTTTGATGTCGCACGATGCCACCACGGCGTATAGCAGTACTAGCTTGTAGCCAGCATGGCAAACTCGCGGAGTTTGCCAGGCTGTGCCCCGCCGCCCGCTGCCCCGCAAGTACCCTTCCGTTGCTCTGCGTAAGTACATTCGTAGCACTACTGTAAGCCGCTATATTGTAATACTGTGGCAGTACTAAGTAACCTTTCTTGCCCTGGATAGGCAACTAAGTCTTTACAGTTTAGTTTAATGGGCCATTACGAACGAACACAATCACAATAATTAGTCGAAGCGTCTTTTAGTTGATGAGATAGTAATCTAGGATCCCTAGATAAAAAAAAACAATAGAAAGTTGCCCAAATCCATATTAAAAAACCGGCTAAGTACAAGTCAGAACCACACACATAGGATTCAGTACCATCATACTAGATGGCGCTGGTTTCTTCACGTTTAAAAAAAAATCGTTTCTTGTATGGAGACCCCCCCTTATTTTTAATTTTTTCCAATTTTTGTATTTGTTGCTGTAGCGGCAATAGAAATACATCATCTGTGAAAATTTCAACTGTCTAGCTATCACGGTTCACGAAATACAGCCTGGTGACAGATGGACAGACAGACGGACGGACAGCGAAGTCTTAGTAATAGGGTCTCGTTTTTACCCTTTAGGTACAGAACCCTAAATGTACGAATTAATATGCACGGTGATTAAAAGAGATCCGTAGTCTACCCATAGTCTACTTACAAAAAAGGACTCTTCAAAACAAATAGATAAATAAGCTCCTTAGGAAAAAATAATCAGAAACATGAGCGTAAGTCTTATTATAAATAAAAATAAAAAAACGAGACCTACAGTACTCGCATATGATGTGTAACATGTGACAAAATACTTATGAAATTAATTAATTATCGGGTCGTACATTCACGGGCCGGCCCTTCGAATAGTAGTATGTCATCTTTGCCTTTGCCATTACACTAGGCGGCATGGCTATGACAACCTTAGTTTTCGAGAATTAAAAAACGTTCGCATTTCCTGTTACACATTTACGTCCCATTTCACGAAATCACTCCCACAAATTGCAGGAAAGCGAGAGCAAAGATGTTACACATCAAAAGTCTTATTATAAAATGTCACTTTTTGGAAGCTTTTAACTTGCAATGTTTGTATGTATGTATGTGTCGCAGACGTATTGTATATTTAGTCATATTACATTATCGCTAGCTGTTTTACAATACGGAGCTGCATTGCAATAAATCGGGTCGACGATTAGGCAGACTGCATTACCGCTGGCATTGTGTCGCAGGCATACTGTATGATTCGTCATTTTACATACGATCAGGCAAATTATATATATAATGGCGGGAGCGGGGAGCCTCGCAAGACAAGGCTCTTTGACAGTTAAATCAATCAAACCTGACCGAAGCTAACATCGCTCGCTTCGCAAGCTCATTTACAATCTGCCGTACGGAATTTTGGCAATTTGCCTGACTGGGCATTTTGCAATCTGCGTACTGAATTTTACAATTTGCCTGACCGTTTACATAAGGAAGAACTATACAATTTGCCTGACCGTATGTCGCGATGACGATGCAGCGTATCTTCGACCCTCTGTATCGCAATGTGCCTCAGTATTGTGAAGCAGCTAGCGGTATTGTAATATGACTAAATATACAAACCGCCTACGACATATGTACGAGTATGTGTGTATGTATGTATGTTTGTATACAATGCGACTTCCAGGGGTCTGACTGAGCTTAAATTTGGAATGAAGCCGTATTCCCGGTGACAATAGATCATTTTGGTATTTTAAATTTGATCTGATGTTGAACTTTGCAGGTGGAATCAAGGTCCCAGAATCATCTTTGATTTTCAATAGAATTATATGAAACCTAAGTATGAAAGAAAGTATTTTTTAAAAGCTTTTATTTAACTTGCAATAAATGTATATCTTATAAAATATGTTTGTTCGGGTGAACTCTTGTTCCGATTGAGCTGAAATTTTGCATGCATATGTATATCGCGTGACAATGCAATATTAAAAGCTTGTGCCTAAAAGTTTTTAGGTTTTCGAAAATTATTTGAATTTGGAACCAAGTATTTTATATTAATTTGAGCATTTGGTTTTTTTAATAATAACTCTTTTCAAATAAAAGCTTGTACGAAAAAGCTTCTAGGTTTTTCGAAAATTCTATTTAAAAATAACTGGAAACGCTAACGCGTTAAAAAAACAACTTCAAACTCAACAACCAAGTATTTTTTTTGTTTATGCTAATTTCTCAGAAAAGTACAGAACCGATTTTGATGAAATTTCTGTGGGACTAATTTTATTAAGTATATCCTTTCGAATAAAAAAATAATATTCGTAATCGGTTTATAAAAGACGGAGTTTTGAAGTAACAAACTTAAAAAAATATAACTGAATTGAGAGCCTCTTCTCTTTGTGGAGTAGGTTAGTTAACGTTAAAAGGCCTATAAAATAGTTTGCTATGCCGTAGCTACTACAAGTTGTGCTACAAGTGACCCGCTACTACACCGTAGCTACTACAAGTTGTGCTACAAGTGACCCGCTACTACACCGTAGCTACTACAAGTTGTGCTAAAAGTGACCCGCTACTACACCGTAGCTACTACAAGTTGTGCTACAATTGACCCGCTACTACGCTGTATCTACTACAAGTTGTGCTACAAGTGACTCACTACTGCGCCGTAGCTACAACAAGTTGTGCTACAAGTGACCTTCTACTACGCCGTAGCTAATACAAGTTGTGCTTCAATTGACCCGCTACTACGCTGTATCTACTACAAGTTGTGCTACAAGTGACTCACTACTGCGCCGTAGCTACCACAAGTTGTGCTACAATTGACCCGCTACTACGCTGTATCTACTACAAGTTGTGCTACAAGTGACTCACTACTGCGCCGTAGCTACTACAAGTTGTGCTACAAGTGACCTGCTACTACGCTGTATCTACTACAAGTTGTGCTACAAGTGACTCACTACTGCGCCGTAGCTACTACAAGTTGTGCTAAAAGTGACCTGCTACTACGCCGTATCTACTACAAGTTGTGCTACAATTGACCCGCTACTACGCTGTATCTACTACAAGTTGTGCTACAAGTGACTCACTACTGCGCCGTAGCTACTACAAGTTGTGCTACAAGTGACCTGCTACTACGCTGTATCTACTACAAGTTGTGCTACAAGTGACTCGCTACTGCGCCGTAGCTACTACAAGTGACCTGCTACTACGCCGTAGCTACTACAAATTGTGCTACAATTAACCCGCTACTACGCTGTATCTACTACAAGTTGTGCTACAAGTGACTCACTACTGCGCCGTAGCTACTACAAGTGACCTGCTACTACGCCGTAGCTACTACAAATTGTGCTACAAGTGACCCGCTACTACGCTGTATCTACTACAAGTTGTGCTACAAGTGACTCACTACTGCGCCGTAGCTACTACAAGTTGTGCTATAAGTGACCTGCTACTACGCCGTAGCTACTACAAATTGTGCTACAAGTGACCCGCTATAATGCCGTAGCTACTACAATTGACCCGCTACTCCGCCGTTACGTTAGTGGAACTGTTAAGCTGTACATTTGGCCCGGAATCGTGCATTTTAAGGTTTGAACCACCCCAAACTATTCTAGCATGTATGGGAGGAGCGGTCAAAATCGAAAAATAAGAATATTTATATATTTTTACTGCCTATATGTAAAACTTCCTCAATCATTGTATTGTTTTTTCCTCTTATGTTATGCAATAAAGTGCTTTCAATTTATCAATCTATCAATCAATTTATTTACTGGCCATAACAAGAAATATAATTAATGACCGCATATTATTTGTGTCATTGATGGACGGTGTCATTTTGTTTTCCTTGAGATATCAGTCTCACTAAATGGCGTACTGCTGAATCAATCAATCAATCAAATATGCTTTATTGTACAATAACAAAAATATATATAGATAATAGTACAGAATACACAGTAAAAATTTAAATTGTACAATGTAGGCGGCCTTATTGCTTAAAGCAATTTCTTCCAGGCAACCCAGAGAATCATTTCTACGCAGCACATTATAATGGTGGCGAGTGGTTAGTAAACTCGCTTCACACCAGGAGAACCCTGGTTTGAAGCTCGACCTCGGTTTGGTTAGTGGTAGGGCATTCTCTAAGCCCACCCAGCCAGCTGCCACCTTCAATGTTACCAGAAATTTTTAAGTGTTCCGGCATGAATACAAGATAGCCAGTTTTCTCAATGCGTTGGGGAATCTTGGTAAGCCCGCTTCCATCTTCGGCATCATCGTCTGTTACCATCAGGTGAGATGATACCAAGGGCTTTGTGTATAAAAAAGTATAACATTTTTAACATGGGTAGTGAGTAACAAAAGAGTTTAAGATGTGGAGACAAGGTACTCTTTTTTTTCGAATAATAATAAAAAAGCCAGATTTGTTATGTGTAAGTGAGGGAAGAGGAAAATGGCTCCCGCGTTGTGTTTTTTTCCATTTAAGGCTTATACCGCCGCCAAAGAGAACTTAGTAACCACTTTTACTTTAATTAAGGATTTTTTTTATCGAAAAAATTTGGTTTTGTAATTAATGAACTTCATAACAAAACAATATAAAATGATAGTTGTTCTTGCTTTTTAGAAATTTTTCTCATTTTATTTATAATGGATTAAAAACCATAATTTTCACACGATTCATCCGCAGCGATTGACGTAACAGCCACGTTGCAGTACGAGCTGACAAGAACGTTCATTCATTCATTCATATCAGCTCAAAGCAATTTCGTTCAAGCAATTTCGTTCAATGTTAGAAACATCGTAAATCAAGTGGCTAATTTCAGGGACGGAGGAGCCTTAACGTAGAAGCAGTAAAAGTTAGGAGCAAGTTGGCGAAAAACCTAATAATCTACGTTTTATCTTCTAAACAGCAACACCTACTTAAATTTTTGTTGACCTATCCGCCTCCGTGGCGTAGTGGTTAGTCCATTCGCTTTACACTTGAAGGTCGCAGGTTCAATTCCCAGCGGGGTCTAACTTTGTGAGATTCGGTTTGGTTGGAGGTAAGGCATTTTCTTAGACCGCCTGGCTAGCTACCACCATTTTATCTAAGTCTTGCCGCCAAACATCAATGTTGACAGCATAGATGTGTTCCGGCATAAAGATAGCAAGTCCCCCATTGCGTTGGGAAATGTTGATGACCCTACTTCCATCTTCGGCGCCATAGTCATTTACCATCAGGTGAGATGATATCAAGGGTTTACCAATTGTGGATAAATAAAATGTTGACTAAGGGTCGGCACCCCTTACTGGTTTCGGCGATCCGTGAAAAAACTATAGCCATCATTCACTAAACAAATTGGTACTTATCGTTAGCCAAAGAGATGAATTATAACATAAGCAAGAAAAAAGGCAGTATAATATAATATAAAGTATAGTATAATATAATATAATCACCTTCAGTCCTGCCTCATACCAATGTGTTTTTGAATTTCGATTTAATATGTACCTATCCGTCGCTCTTGCTACGAAGGAAACATCGTGAGGAAACCTGCACACGCCTGTAAAGAAAATCGAAGGTTGTGTGTTAAGTAGACCAACCCGCACTGGGCCCGCGTAGTCGACTAAGGCCCGATCGCCCTAATTCAGGGTAGGCTCGAGCCCCTCGGTGGGGACTTATATGAGCTGATATGATGATACCCTGAGTTAGGGCGATCGGACCTCATTCGACCACGCGGACCCAGTGCAGGTTGGTCGACTTCACACACAACCTTCGAGTTTCTCCGCAGGCGTATGCAGGTTTCCTCACGATGTTTTCCTTCACCGTAAGAGCTTCGGAAAAACGGACGTATTAAATCGAAATTCGAAAGTACATCGGTACGTGGCAGGATGTAATGTATGTAACGCGATATTGCTTTCCAGTCATTTTTCTTGAATTTCTCTAGCATTATTTGTTGTCCTCATAAATTTCAACTTTATTTTTTCTTCGTTAACTTTCAAAGTTCCATAAAGCGGCTTACAGGTATAATAAATTGGTAGAAATCGTCACGCGTCACGAAACAAATGCTGTGCGCTTGAGTATAAGTAGATTTCGCTGCAGCGCTGCATAAGTCATGTTGTCCAACCAAACTATTAAAACATGCAGCGCTAGATCACCATAGAGTATACTCAGTAAATTATAGGATAGAAAGAAATAGCCTCGTTTTATATTATCAATAAATAAATAAATCTCACTGTACTCATTCATATTTGGATCATCATCATCATATCAGCCACAAATCGTCCACTGCTGGACAAAGGCCTCCCCCAAGGATTTCCACGACGACCGGTCCTGCGCTGCCCGCATCCATCGGCTTCCCGCGACCTTCACCAGGTCATCGGTCCACCGCGTGGGAGGCCTGCCTACGCTACGTTTTCCGGTGCGCGGTCGCCACTCGAGAACTTTACTGCCCCATCGGCCATCTGTTCTACGAGCTATGTGCCCTGCCCACTGCCACTTCAGTTTAGCGATTCTGTGAGCTATGTCGGTTACTTTAGTTCTCCTGCGGATCTCCTCGTTTCTGATTCGATCACGCAGAGAAACTCCGAGCATAGCACGCTCCATTGCCCTTTGGGTGACCTTGAGCCTTCTTATGAGGCCCATAGTAAGCGACCATGTCTCAGTTCCGTAAGTCATCACTGGCAACACACACTGGTCAAAGACCTTAGTCTTGAGACACTGCGGTATTTGGGACGTGAAGATATTGCGAAGCTTCCCGAACGCTGCCCAGCCGAGTTGGATTCGTCGATTGATCTCTTTCTTGAAGTTGGACCTACCTAACTGGACTGTTTGTCCCAGGTATACATATTCGTCAACAACTTCCAGTGTAGAGTCTCCAACCTTTAGAGGAGTGGGTGCGACACGGACATTTAACATTATTTTCGTCTTGTCCATGTTCATTTTAAGACCCACTTGTTGAGAGACCTTACTGAGGCCATCGAGCATTGTGCTTAGGTCTTCCATAGTCTCAGCCATGACCACGATATCATCAGCGAATCGGAGGTGGGATATGTACTCGCCGTTGATATTGATGCCGAGTCCACCCCAGTCCAGAAGCTTAAAAACATCTTCCAGGGCGGCGGTGAACAGTTTCGGAGATATAACGTCTCCCTGTCTCACCCCTCGCTGCAACTGGATAGGTTTCGAGTTCTGGTCTTGGAGGCGAACCGACATGGTGGCGTTTTCATACAGACACTTCAACACCTCGATGTATCGATGGTCAATTTGGCACCGCTGGAGAGACTGTAGCACAGCCCAGGTTTCGACTGAATCAAAGGCCTTCTCATAGTCCACAAACGCCAAGCATAGTGGCTGATTGTACTCTTCGGTCTTCTGTATAATCTGCCGCAGCGTATGTATGTGGTCTATGGTACTAAAGCCTTTTCGGAAACCGGCTTGTTCGGGAGGCTGGAAGTCGTCAAACCTGCGTGCGAGACGATTCGTAATGACTCTCGAAAACAGCTTGTAGACATGGCTCAGAAGTGAGATGGGTCTGTAGTTCTTCAGCAGGGTGTTGTCGCCCTTTTTGAAGAAAAGCACGACCACACTTCTGTGCCATGCCTTAGGCGTTTGTCCCTCGAGTATAACGGAATTAAATAACTTCTGAAGAGCTTTTAGTACCGGTGATCCACCTGCTTTCAGAAGTTCAGCCGTAATTCCATCATCACCCGGTGCCTTGTTGTTCTTGAGCTGTTTGAGAGCCATTCTAATCTCGTACAGGCTGACGTCCGGGATATCTTCGGTATAGTGTCGGGTTAGTCTGGCTCTTGGGTCTTCAGCCAGATCACTGACAGGCAAACGTGTGGTCGTGTACAATTGTCCATAGAACTTCTCAACTTCTTCCAGCAACTCAGTCTTAGACGATATGGTCCTGCCGTCCTCAGTCTTCAGCTTGGTCAGTTGGCTTTGTCCAACAGACAGATCTCTCGCGAACACTTTTGAGCCTTTATTGTGCTCAATCGCCTCTTTAATACAATTTGTATTATATTGGCGTAAATCGCGAGTTAGGGACTTAGAGATCTGCCTGTTTAGTTGCCGATACTGAGTAGCGTCTTCAGAGGACTGCAAAACCAGTCTGTGTCTTTGTTCCATGAGGTTGCTGGTGAAGTCGGAGATTTTTTTGGTTCTGTTTGAACGGCGAGTTTTAAAAAACTTAGACCCGACCGTTTGAACAATTTCCACGAACCTGTCATTATAATCGTCCACATTCTCGCAGTCTTCTAGGCATTCGAAACGATTGTGCAGCTCGAGCTGAAAGCTCTCGGGGTTTTGGAGCTGGATGGGCGCTGGTCGGAGCGTAGACTTCATCAGTCGACATCTTTCTAGCTTGGTCTTTAGATTCAATGTGCCTCTGACCATCCGGTGATCGCTTCCTGTTTTGACTGAATTGATCACGGAGACATCATTGAATATTTGCCTCCTTGTCGACAAGATGAAGTCTATCTCGTTTTTCGTTACGCCATTGGGATGCAACCATGTCCACTTCCGCTGTTTTGGCTTTTTAAAGAAGGAGTTCATCATAAAGAGGCTCTCCTTCTCCATAAAGTCGGCCAGCATCTGGCCACGTGCATTTCTTACTCCATATCCAAATTGCCCCACTCTCAGCTCACCATCGCTTCGTTTGCCCAGTTTCGCGTTAAAGTCCCCCATAACAACGGTATAATGGGTCCTGGTGCTATGTAAGGCTGTAGAGATGTCCTCGTACATACTCTCTACCTCGTCGTCGGAGTGTTCCGTAGTCGGCGCGTATACCTGTATGACCTTCATCGAATACCGTTTGGTGATTCTGAGTATAAGGTATGCTACCCTTGTCGAAACGCTCACGTTTTGGACCACATTGTTAATGAGGGACTTGTGGACGAGAAACCCGACACCACCCTGGGACTGTTGGTCGCCCTCCCGGAAATAGAGCAGGTTTCCGGATTTAAGGATCATGGTGTCCTCTCCCTCTCTTCGGACTTCACATAAACCTACGATATCCCACCGTAACCTGCTCAATACTTCTTCGAGTTCTGCAAGTTTCTCGTCAGTCCGCAGTGTGCGCGTGTTGTAGGTTGCCAGGGCCAAAGGTCGTTGGGTTTGGTAGCCTGGCATCTGCCGGGGATTCTTCGCACCCCCTACCCCGCCGTTACCATGACTGCTACCGGAGCCAGGAATAGCGGAGCTGCCGGGGACTAGGGGCCGTTTTCTGGGTGTGAGATTCATTGGGGGGTTTTGCCGTAATCGCCACGCTTGGCAGGCGGGTTGGCGATCGCAGTTTGATTGCAGGTGTGTTGCAATGCACGGAAAGACGCTGCTGCCCATCCTCCGGTTTTAAGTCCCTTAGTCGCCTCTTACGACACCCATTGGAAGAGATGGGATGGTCCTATTCTTAGCCGGGAACCATACGGACAATATGGATCACAATTAATAAAAAATTCATTCACTTCTTCATGTAGAAATAATTAATTGTCTGAAATTGTTTTTCTTTTTTTTAAGTGTTTTTTTTTTCAGCAAAATGAGGTTTCTGCGTGTAGATCTTTGGCCAGTCTCTGCGTCAGGCATTTATATGACACCGATCCCGCGGGCCCTTGTCGCCTGTGGATACAGCCTAAGTTGACTCCACCGACAAGTAAGTTTATTTATTTATTTATTTAAAGCTTATTGACACAGACAAAAATTTGAGGTAAATAATGGATTACCTAAGATAAGCTAAATCATCATATCAGCTCATATAAGTCCCCACCGAGGGGCTCGAGCCTACCCTGAATGAGGGCTATCGGGCCTTAGTCGACCACGCGGGCCCAGTGCGGGTAAGCTAAATATAAAAGACTAGATAAGCTAAATACTGAGCACAAATAACTGATAGTTTTAGCTTCACTTCAGAATATGGGATCGGACTGCTAGTCATTTGAGTAACTTTTTATGATCTGTCAAAAACAAAATTTTGTTCTAAAAATGTTTGAAATACCCACAATAGATTTTAAGCGTCATTGACGAACTTATTTTGTGAATTTAATCTATCAAAAATTGAAGACGTGATGGAAAACCAAAACAAGTAAGGTTTTTTGAAACTTCAAGAGGAGAGCAATTTAGGAAATAATATTTCAGATTTTATTTTTGATGCAGTCCGATCCCTTATTGGTTAAGTCCATAAGCTTCACATCAAGAGGTTGCGGGTTTGATTCCCGGCTCGGAACACGAGGTTTGGTTGATGGAAGGGCATTTTCTAAGCCCGCCTGGCTAGCTACCAGCATCTTATGTAAGCCTTGCCGCCAAAAATAAGTGTTAACAGCAATGATGTGATGCTTGCAGATAAGATAGCCAGATCCCCATTAGGTGAGGTGATGCCGATGGGTACTTGACAGCATCAAAAATAAATTCTGAAATTAAGTTCACGAAATAGTCCTCCTTCTACAATTTTCAAAAAACTTACTTATTTGGTTTTCCATAAACATTTTCTATTTTTAATTTATCAAAACACATAATTAGTACGTCAACGGCCATTAAAAAATATGACGTCAGTTCAATATTTTTAGAACAAAACTTCGTTTTTGACAGTTTATAAAAAGTAAGTCAGATGGTGTCGGTGGCGTAATGGCAAGGCCCACTACCTTCTGTCCGGCGGCCGTGGTTCGATCCTGCCACGTACCAATGTCTTTCCGAATTTCGATTTCATATTTACGTTTATCCGACGATCTTACGGTGAAGGAAAACATCGTTAGGAAACCTGCACACGCCTGCGAAGAAACTTGAAGGTTGTGTGTGAAGTCGACCAATCCGCACTGGGCCCGCGTGGTTTACTTAGGCCCGATGGCCCTAATTCAGGGTAGGCTCGAGTTCCTCGGTGGGGACGTATATGAGCTGATACGAAGTCAGGAGAGAAGTAGGCAAGTAGCGAATTGTAGATTAAAAAAAACAGGCCAAGTGTGAGTTGGACTCGCTGTATGAGGGTTCTGTACCACCACCGTTTTCTTTACACAACTATGACAATGATACCTATTCACATGACAAACAAAAGACACAAACGCGAGAAACAGAAAAATACTACTAACGCTATCTAGTGGTGTTTTAGTGAACTATTTTCCGTAATTGAACGTATATTATATTGAGCTAAAGCACTTTATTTTCAATTGATAGAATTCTTATAGGTTTTCCTGTAATCTACAAGCAAAATGGTCAATTTTCGTCTTCTTTCATGAATAAAATCAAAACTATTTATTTTACGATATTAACAAAAATACATTTGAGATCCTCATAACGAGCCCTTTCAATTGATGTATGACACAGTAAGGTTTGCAAAACTTTTTTTTTTTTTTAAATCCTAATTTTTCCCCCGAAAATGATTTTTTTAAATATTTATTTACTTTGCACATCTGTGTTTGGGTCTTAAGATTACACTATTCTACCAATTTTCATCTGATTTGGTCCAGTAGATTCGGAGCAAATTTGCTGTGACAGACGGACGGACAGACAGACAGACGCACGAGTGATCCTATTAGGGTTCTGGTTTTTTTGTTAATGTACGGGACCCTAAAAATGACGAATATTCGAATTTTAAATTTGGATGGCTTTTTTTTTTTTTAACACCAATTAAACTTTTACAATTATTTTATAGGTTTACCGAGTCTAACGGTCGAGGTCAAGTCCAACAACGATGAAAAAAATCCAGGCGAGATCACAATCACTCGAGGAATGGTATGAAAATAATAAAGATTGGCAGAAATACTTTTTCCAACCGACTTCCAATAATTGAAAACGCTAAACACATTAAAAAACCGACTTCCATCGCAACAAATTAGTACATTTTTGCATTATTATTTTTGGTTTTTGTTAATTTTCTACTAAAGTACTACGCCGATTTTAATAAAATTTATATGGGACCACGCGGAAAGCACTAGCTTTCAAATATAAAAGAATCATTAAAATCGGTTCACTCAGTCAAAAGCTAAAACAAACATAAAAAAAACATACAGACGAATTGAGAACCTCCTCCTTTTTGAAAGTCGCTTGAAAAGGAGGAGGTTCTCAATTCGACTGTATATTTTTTTTGTATGTTACCTCAGAACTTTTGACTGGGTGAACTGATTTTTATGATTATTTTTATTTGAAAGCTAGTGCTTTCCGTGTGGTCCTGTATAAATTTTGTCAAAATCGGTGAAGTACTTTATTAGAAAATTAACAAAAACCAAAAATAATAATGCAAAAATGTACTAATTCCTTGAGATGGAAGTCGGTTTTTAACGTGTTTAGCGTTTTCAATTATATAAAAAACATTTCTAATATTTACGCATACACTCGCATCTAATTTTATTCTAATTAGTTTTAATAAATAATATTTTTATTACTTTTTTTTGTTTTTGTTTTATTTATTTTGTATGAACATCTTAGGTACAATTTTTAAAGCATGTAAAAATAAGGAAGAGTAGTGCCTAGCTAGGCATACAGGCATTTCTAGCTTAAAAGCTTAAAAGGAGGCTCCAGCTACTGATAAGTTACCTAAAACCTATAAGGAGAAAATATTGACGTGATGACGTCTTATAAATCGAGAACGCCGGCTGCACTCACGAAAAGCATGACTCATTGTCGTTGTAACGTCCCGCCTGAGCCGAGCGTGCAAGCGAGTACGCGGAACAAGCGATAGAGAGGCACGATCGGCCTAAGCGTTCGGCTTGTGACACGTTATCACGTAAAAATATCGTCCGTAAACCGACTTTACAGACAACCAGTTTTTTTTAAACAATTTATTTTGCCTTTAAGTTTCCATCGATATCGACAGGAGATATCTCTACGTCCTGTAAAATAATGAATTTTAACAAATTACCCGTTTACTTTCAGGATACTTTAGTTCTAGCTGTAGCAGAATATGACTTTTCTGGTGGATTGAGAATGCTTCAAGATCCAGAACGGAGATCATTTTCATGTCTTTTACCGTTAAAGGTAGCAGTTGGCTATGATTATTCGTAAGTATTTTTTTTATTCACAATTGGTTAGCCATTGGCATCATCTCACCTGATGGTAAGTGACGATGATGCCGAAGATGGAAGCGGGCTTACCAAGATTCCCCAATGCAATGGAGAACTGGTTATCTTATTTTCAAGCCGGAACACATCAATTTTGTTAACACTGATGTTTGGCGGCAAGACTTAAATAGGATGGTGGTAGCTAGCCCGGCGGGCTTAAAAAATGCCCTACCACCAACCAAACCGAGTCTTACAAGTTGACCCCGCCGGAATCGAACCCGCGATCTCCTGGTGTGAAGCGAATGGACTAACCATTACGCCACGGCGGAGGCGTATTAACCCGACTGCGCCAGAAGGAGGTTTATTTAAGGCTTATGTTTAACTGATAACCAGTTATAGTAAAATAACCTCCAAAAAAACACTTGTTACTGCCAAAAATAGGAAATGCGCACCAAAATTAAAACTCCATTTTATTGTGAAATTATAACCAAAATTTTGATATCTTGCTATCCTATTAAAACAAATGACTCCAAACTAAATATTGTTAACTCAAAAATAGTTAATGACTACCAAAATTTTAACCAAATTTTAATTTGTAGCGCGTAGCGTGTAGCGTTTCTTCTTCTGCGCAGCATTCTGCTACCTATGGGGAGGAGCCTAGGCTCTTTGACTGTAAAATCAATGAAACATGACCGTACCTAACATCGCTTGCTTCGCTCGCTCATTTACAGTTTTTTTTAAGAAAAACTTATTTTTGCTAACTCCTTTTACGTTGTATGGGATTTGTAGCGCGTAGCGTGTAGCGTATAGCGTTTCTTCTTCTGTGCAGCATTCTGCTACCCATGGACTTTATAATAAATCAAACCTGACCAAACCTAATATCGCTCTCTTCGCTCGCTCATTTACAGTTTTTTAGAAAAAAAACTTATTTTTGCCAACTCCTTTTTCGTTGTGTGGTTTATTTATGCAGAAATAGCGCAATAATTTGCTCTGTAAGATTTGGTGCTCATTTACTACATTTGTCGTTTGAATACATTTTATGGGTAAGAGAGCTTAGGGTATCAAAATATTTATGGTGGTCATTATATTTAATCCCGTTATTTATTAAGTTAGCCGCTGGATGCGGGTAGCGTAGAACCGGTCGTCGTGAAAATCCTTGGGGGAGGCCTATGTCTAGCAGTGAACGTCCTTCGGCTGATATGATGATGATGATTTATTATCGATAACAAACCGTATTATATCAGCTCATATACGTCCCCACCGAGGGGCTCGAGCCTACCCTGAATCAGGGCGATTAGGCCTTAGTTCGACCACGCGGGCCCAGTAGCTAGGGCACGTGTCTTACCAAACTCAGGAAGGTTAGGCTATACTCCGCGTATGGGAGCCAAGTCCTTGTTGGTAGAGGTCATAGAGCCTAATGACGAGCGCCAATATCTGAAGTTTTTCTAGCTGCCTATATGGCATCTAGTGATAGCAACCATTACTAACCGCTCAAAGTGCCTTGTGAGGCACAGAAACGGCCGAAAAATATGCCCCTAAAAGTCTAACCTATCCAGGTAATAAACGTACTTCAGGCCAGTTCATCCACATGATCGACCCATCCACGCAAGCCGCACTGAAGTAAGACCACTTCTCCGACCTACTTAAGAGGAAACGCAGGCTAAAGAATAGGTATTTAAATAAAATGTTGCTGTCTCCCTCCCCCAAATCTCTACGTATACAGCAAGAAAGGGAGAACTGCAGCGCAAACCGATAAAAGGCACTCAAATTGACCAAAGCAGCATTTCATAGTCCCCTATTGCCTCCTGCAAAACTTGAGCAATAATAATATTTTTTCAAAAATAATTTTAAAAACGCTCTACCTATGCCTTTATGCTTTAATTTTATTGATAATATGCGTATTATTTTTTGGTGGGTGTCTGAAAATGTCGTTTCAATTGGATAATTTTCTTAGTTTTGAAGGCTCCTACTTCCTATTGCAAATAGAATATGGGAAACAACAAAACATAGGGGCATGGCCATGGTAGATATAGGTTTGATGGACAAATAATTTTTGCTCTATTGTCATTATCAAGGGAGGAAACAGGGGACTACGTTTGTATGGAGAAAATGGCGCTCGCGTTTCCTCTGAATAAGTTCCTGTAATTGTTCTTGTAATTGTTATTACGAAATAAATATTACTTACCCTATAAAGAAATATTTCAAAGCTTACGATTTCAATCTGTTTGTAAATTTTCCATAAAACTGTCCATTTTGTTTTACTGCGGTAACATTTAAGTTATTCATTAAATTACAGAAATGATTTACATCTCAATGTCTTTTAATTGGACCAGTCATTTGGCTAATGCAACTTTTGCTCCTTCCCTGTATTTGAACGGAGATTTCAAGCCTACTGTTTACCTTAAAAAGAAATATTTCAAAGCTGACGATTTCAATCTGTTTGTAACATTTCCATAAAACCGTCCATTGTGTTTTATTGCGGTAACATTTAAATTATTCATTAAATTACAGAAATGATTGACATCTCAATGTCTCTGAATTGGACGAGTCGTTGGCTAATGCAACTTTTGCTCCATTCCTGTATTTGAACGGAGATTTGAAGCCTATTGTTTAGCCTATAAAGAAATATTTCAAAGCTAACGATTTCTATGTGATTGGTAAATTTCCATAAAACCATCCGTCTTGTTTTATTGTGGTAATATTAAAGTTATTCATTAAATTACAGAAATGATTGCCATCTCAATGTCTCTGAATTGGACAAATCGTTGATTAACGCAACTTTTGCTCCATTCCTGTATTTGGACGGAGATTTCAAGCCTATTCCAGTGATAGTGAGGAAGCCAAACGAAAACTACATTAAGGTATTAAAATCATTGATATTTTATTTATAGTTCTCGCCAGTGATTCGAAGCTGAACAAGGAGGGTCAGCCTACAAAAAGTCCGGTATTTCTGTTTTTTAATAATGTTGTATAGTTCGATAAAGTAATGAAATGTCTAAGTTTTCATCACAACCCTCCTATATTTCCTTCGCCATCTTGAAAAACTAGCAAAAATTTGTACTTTAGTCAGTATTTTGGCTATAACTATTTTTCAGTACGCTTTTGCGCAAAATGTGTTTCAGAAATTTTGTAGAATACAAAATTTTTGAATAAATTTTGACTATTTAAGTTTTTTCCAACAGAACAGATAAACTGAAGCACTTTGAAAAAAAACATGTCTAAACGTTCTAGATTTGAATGAATTGTAACTATTGTACTCAATAAGTTTTGATGCTCATTTATTTGTCTTAGCTACGAAAAAAATGGTGAATCTGTTCTTTGGCAGTACATAACTCCGTTTCTAGTGATCGTAGAAGAAAAATATTCTTTGAAATTTGTAAAAAAATTGACGTTATAAATAATTGCTTATCATGGTTTGTGCGAAGGTGCATTGAAATGAAGTTATAGGCGAAATACTAAAAAAAAAGTAAAATTAGTTTTTTCAAGATGGCAGGGAAGCACAGTACAGGAGAGGAAGGGGGGATGAAAACTTGGATTTTTCCTTACTCTATCGACCTACTCAACATAGTAAAAAAACAGAATTTTCACCTTGTTGCCATTTGAAATTACATTTTACAAAGAATTTTTGATTTTTTTAGAACGTGTTCTTACAAAATACCGGCGCGCGCCGGTATTTAACTATTCACTTTTTAACAGCTGACAATATTTCTATTTGGTGTATTTGTCGTGGCGCTGTCAAAGAATTGACGATTCCTTGAAATCAATATTTGCTGTCCACATCATAATATGGTCTGGCGAGATCAATTATTAATTCAGCGTTTAACAATATGAACAACTAAACTGTCCAGATCATGAAAAGCCCGGGCGAATCTGAGTTGAGCGATAATTTGATGATGATACTTCGTGGTCGATGCAATCGTCAATTCTATGATATCGGTGCGACATATACACGGTGTAAAAAAATTGGAGTAAGACTCATTAACTGGGGGTTCTACTCGTCATACTGAACAACTTTCCCCAAGGAACCCATATTCAATTCTCAAAAAAAAAAAATTTTTTGTAAGTATGGATTTAAATGCACAGAATTAGTCAATTTGCTGGTTGAATTATATAAAGAGTGAAATATTATTTTGTGATTTCAGCAAAGTAGTAGAAAAAAAGTTATTCAGTATGATGAGCAGAAGCCCCAGTTAACGGGACCTACACCGCTATTGTTATACCATGTATAATTTCGTTGATTTCAAAGAAAATTTGAAATTCATTCTTATAAATAGTACTTACATTATTGCCGAGGATCAAATGAAACAATTTGCAGGCCGAGTTAAGGTTGTCCGGAAGAGATTTCTTTTAGCAATAAGACCGCCTACTGGTACACTTCATTATAATAACTATATTTATTAGCATTACGAAATTGTTTTGGTGTACCATAAGTGTAAATAAATAAATAAATAATTTAATTAATTAATTAATTTAACTCGGCCTACAAATTGTTGGTATTAATACCAGACGTGCGATTGCCGTTTCTATCTGCCGAAATATTCTTTCCACTAAGACTGGTCCTGCGCTGACCGTATCCAGCGGCTTCCCGCAACCTTCACCAGGTCGTCAATCTACTAAGTGGGAGGCCTGCCTACGCTACGTCTTTCGTTGCACCGTCCACACTCGAGAATTTTTGTGCCCCATCGGCCATCCGTTCTATTTTTGTAAACCGCTATTTCAGGAAATCTGAAAAGTGTTGGAAATATACGGGCATATCATCATATCAGCTCATATACGTCCCCACCGAGGGGCTCGAGCCTACCCTGAATTAGGGCGATCAGGCCTTAGTCGACCACGCGGGCCCAGTGCGGGTTAGTCGACTTCACACACAACCTGCGAGTTTCTT
This sequence comes from Coleophora flavipennella, assembly GCA_947284805.1. Taxonomy (NCBI): domain Eukaryota; kingdom Metazoa; phylum Arthropoda; class Insecta; order Lepidoptera; family Coleophoridae; genus Coleophora; species Coleophora flavipennella. The sequence goes on along the minus strand of OX369289.1, from coordinate 5,394,653 downwards.
CGCAGGTGTCTGCAGGTTTCATCACGATGTTTTCCTTCACCTTAAAAGCAATCGGTAAGTATATGTACGTAAGTTTTTGAAAAACTCATTGGTACATTGGCCGTCCAGATTTGAACCCGGTATCTCTGGTTAGAAGGACCGAGTCGTTACCGGTTGAGCCACCGATGCTTCTAATTATTTTAAAAGAAAAATTATCACGGCCATGTAGGCATTCTTAATTCAGGAGTGACAATCGACCAACGTAAGATGTGTGGTTGAATTTGTAGAAAGTTTACAGATTTTCGTTACGAAATGGTCTTGACATTATTATTTTTTAAAAGTCTACGGAACCTCACTGGTCCAACGACTGACATGCACTTGGCTACATTTTAACAGTGTCTATTAAAGTTTAAGTAAGGATGATATCGATGATCGCTAAACTGAAGCAGGGCACATAGCTCGTAGAACAGATTACCGTTGGGGCAGTAAACTCGAGTGGCGACCGCGCACCGGAAAACGTAGCGTAGGCAGGCCTCCCACGCGATGGACCGACGACCTGGTAAAGATCGCGGGAAGCCGATGGATGCGGGCAGCGCAAGACCGGTCGTCGTGGAAATCCTTGGGGGAGGCCTTTGTCTAGCAGTGGACATTTTTCGACTGATATGATGATGATGATATGAAGGATGATGCAGTACCTAATTAAAAAGATCCTCAATTTTATTCAACTTATAATATAGGTACATGTTAATATTTTGCGTATTCTTCACTCGAAGGAGGAAGTAATAAGATGTTTTTTTTTCCTTATTCACGATTGATACGCCCACCACGGCATCATTTCACCTGATTGTAAGTGACGATGATGCCAAAGACGGAAGCGGGCTTACCGAAATTAATCAACGCAATGGGGAACTGGCTATCTTATCTTCAAAACGGAAAACATCAATGTTGTTATTATTGATGTTTGGCGGCAAGACTTAAAATGAGATGGTGATAGCTAGCCAGGCGAGCTTAGAAAATGCCCTTTTACCAACCAAATCGAGTCTTACAAAGTTAGACTCCACCGGGAATCAAACCCACGTCCGCCTGATATGAATCTAATGGACTTAACCGTTACGCCACGGAGGTGGTCAAAGGTATTGTTATGGCAAAAAAAAACGGACTTGGGATTTTGATGGGGGTCTTAGACTAATAGAGTCCAAAAAAGTGTTTAAAAAATGTGCGTCTGTGTGGAGTATGGCCTAACCTAACCGAGTTTGGGACACCGGTGCCCCAACGATGAGGACGTTGGTGGTTGTTAACGAAAATGTTTTTTTTTTCAGAAAGGCACATGGCGAACATCACAGTTTAGGCGTTTTTTCCTAGTGCACCACTACCCGTCCACTACGGAAAATGTTACGAACACAGTTTATCTGCGAACTCTGCTGATTAAACTGCAGTAAGTAAAAAAAAACGAGTGTGCTTTAGATCACACGACTGAAGTAAAACTTAATCACCGTTCGCGTAACACATTCACCAGCTTACTCCCCAAGTCAAGCATGCCGTTTGCCTTGCCCGATCATACTGTTCGTAACGCTAGAAATCACCGTTCGCGCAACGCATTCATCAGCTTACTCCCGAAATCAAATGTGCGTAAAAAAGTTTTACTTCAAAATCCGGCCTGTTGGAGACGCGTACCACAACACTAAAAATGATTCTTCCTCTTCTTAGTCGAAACACTCTTGCAGAGTTCTTTCTTTATTGTTGTTAACTGTTAACATAAATATTACAACGGTACTTTGTCGTTGAATTGGGCTCTCTAGAACCCCTACTGGGATTCCCTGGGTTAGGGGTGCTAGTCTCTTCCCCAGGCTTAAAAAAGTAACAATATACAAAACAATGATAAATTATTGAAAACAACAAATATAAACAAAGAAAAAAAAAAGTAAACAAAATCAACAGAAATACTAAACAACTGGTGGTGTGTGTATGTGTAAAAGAGAGAGAGACAGAGAGAATGAGTGTATGTATGTATCTATGTGTCTGCTCTGTATCTTGTACATGAAACTGTCTAATTTAAAGGTATAATGAATTTTGTGTCGTAGTCATCATCACGTAGCTTTTCTGGCCCCTCGAACAACACATGGCCATTCTTCTCTCACCGCAGCTCTTCTGGTGCATTCATTTAGGGGCATTCCCACCAGACTTGACTTGGTCTGCTCACCGCATGGGGGACTTATCGCGTGCTCTAGTACGGTTCACTTTGCCATGATCTATACACGCTGCGATATGTGTCCAAAGGACGTTAAAATACGAGATTTTACAGTTGATGAAAGACGTTCCTTAATGCCGAATTCTTGAAGTACGATACTCCAAGCATACTTCTCCAGTAACACATCTCAAGAGCCAATGTAATGATACCTATTAATTTAAATCAAAATACATTAACAAAAGCTACAGAAAATCTCTTTTTGGAATTTTAATTTTTTTTTTTTAAATTGATTTCCATTGCCCGTAATAAGCAAAATAGTTAAATTAATTAGATGGGGAGCAAAATCGAGTGTTAACAAAAAGTGAAGTCTTTAGTTATGACTCATAGCCGCTGCATACGGCCAAGCGGGTGGGTAGGGTATATTAAGTATGTATGTCTGATTTAAATAGTTCAGATTGTAAGTGATTTATTTTGGATTGCGAGGTGTCGTTGGCGTAACGGATAGGGCCGCTACCTTCTGTCCGGGAGGTCGTGGTTCGAGTCCTGCCATGTACCAATGTGTTTTCGGATTTCGACTTCACATCTACGTTTATCTGACGCTCTTACGGTGAAGGAAAAACATAGTGAGGAAACAAGTACACGCCTGTGAAGACACTCAAAGGTTGTGTGTGAAGTCGACCAACCAGCGCTGGACCCGCGAGGTCGACTAAGGCCCGCAGGGTAGGCTCGAGCCCCTCAGTGGGGACGTATATGAGCTGATATGTTGTTTGATAAGGTGTCGTTAGATTTTTCTTGATCACCTGACTTTCATAGGATACATTAATATGCAGTCGAGTTTTATTTTAGTTAAAATAAATTGAGTTTTTCAAAACTTACGTACATATACTTACCGATTGCTTTAATGGTGAAGAAAAACATTGTGAGGAAACCTGTACACGCCAACGAAGAATCTCGAAGGTTGTGTGTGAAGTCGAACAACCCGCGCTGGGCCCGCGTGGTCGTCTAAGGCCCGCAGGGTAAGCTCGAGCCCCTCAGTGGGGACGTATATGAGCTGATAGGGTGTCGTTAGGTTTTTTTGATCACCTGACTTTCATAGGATACATTTATATGTAGTCGAGTTTTAATTTAGTTAAAATAAATTGATTAAATTATTACAGGATCCAACGCGGCAAAACGGCAACAAATGCTCTGCGCCTAACCATCTCAGTGGAAGCACAGTACGCGTCCAAGTCGCCACTCTCACGCACTGTCGTCACCACTTTGACAGTGACCCACGCGATGCCCAGTGCTGGGGTGCTTAGGGGGATGGAGGTGAGAAAAGCTTTAGGTACGAAGCATGGTACAATTGAATGGCCCAGTTCAAGAAGTCCCTATGTCCACTTAGGGACTTTATGCACTAGCAACACTGCTAGGTTGTGCACGTCATTGTCTATGGTTTTCTGTATGTAAGTCATTTATAAGATGTTCCTAAGTGTGTTTTTTGTATTCTTTGTTTATGCCCAAGTCCAGTGACTTGAGTTCAAAAAATCCTTATGTCCAAAGAAAACCCTAAGTTCAAGTTTTTTTTCTTTAATATGCCTAAGTCCATTCTTTTTAAAAAAAAATCCTTATGTCAACAGAAAACTGTCAAATATTTCAAAAATGATTCTCTCTCTCTCTCTCTCTCTCTATAAAATAGGAGTTAGAAGATTACAAACAATATTGCCTGTAAACGCTTACACAGGCCAAATAAAATTAAAAGAGGCCAAAATAAAAGACATAAAAAGGCTCTTAGAATATGTTCCGAATCATTTAAAAGATTTTTATTCAGACATTATTGAGATGCAGGAATATGGAGATTATGCAGCAGAAGATGAAGCAGAAGAATTAGAATAGTAACTAAGAGAAGGTTTATATTATGCAGCAGAAGATGAAGCAGAAGAATTAGAATAGTAACTAATAGAAGGTTTAGATTTAAGTGTAATTTTTTTCTAATAGTCGTTTAATTTTTACCCGACTGCGCCAGAAGGAGGGTTATGTTTTTCGAGAGTATGTATGTATGTATGTATGTATGGATGGATTTTGGCTTGAGAGGTGTCGTTAGATTCGTATTTACTGTGAGAGTGACACTGGGTATATCAAAATAAAAAAAAATACAAAATGGCGGGTTTTTGGCCCCAAATTCAAATGTTTGACACGCTCTGCAGCCAGAACGGCTGTAGAATATAACAATATTATTATATCAACTGATAAGTTAATAATCTGCGTAATCTTAATGTGTGTCATGTGTATATAGGTAACTACACAAACTCATTCAATAATAAAACTAAAAAATGAATAAAATAAAATACGGTAATTTAAAAAACTAAAAAACCCGACTGCGTTTCTGTGTAATTTGTAAATGAAAAACCCTAAAACAAGAAAGTCGTCATACCCGATTGCACTTAACTCAAGAAAAATTGTAGCAGTCGGGACCCATTCTAGAAAGTCAGCCGTCTAGTCAGTATATTGGAGTAATCTGCAATGTAATATAGGTATGTGCTCTCAATTCACTATGCCTCCATTTCTAGAATGGGTCCCGACTGCTACAATTTTTCTTGAGTTAAGTGCAATCGGGTATGACGACTTTCTTGTTTTAGGGTTTTTCATTTACAAATTACACAGAAACGCAGTCGGGTTTTTTAGTTTTTTAAATTACCGTATTTTTACTGTTGCAATGATTAAACATACTTACATACTACTACAGTTATGTTAGTACTATTATATATACTTTGGTACAGTGAAGGATAGAACTCGTGTCGAAACATTATTCGAGGTTTTAATTTAATGTCCTAACTACCACACCTTAGGGGCGCCCATTGCACAACACAAAAAAAACACTTGATACGTACCATTTTATATGGTTGAGTTGATTTAAATATACTGCTTCTCACGAAATTGACTTTCGGGCATAAACTTCTTGAAACCGTGTCAACCATTATGATGATGATGATGATCATCATCAAACGTAACGATCATCATCATTATCATATCAGCCGAAGGACGTCCACTGCTGGACATAGGCCTCCCCCAAGGATATCCACGACGACAGGTTCTTCGCACCCAATGCCCCGCCGTTACCTTGACTGCTACCGGAGCCAGGAATAGCGGGGCCGCCGGGGACTAGGGGCCGTATGGCTCCCGGCTTAGAATAGGGCCATCCTATTTCTTCCAATAGGTGTCGTAAGAGCCGACTAAGGGACTCAAACCGGAGGATAGGCAGCAGCGTCTTTCCGTGACTTGCAGCCAATCTGCAACAACACTGCGATCGCCAACCCGCCTGCCAAGCGTGGCGATTACGGCAACACCCCCCAATGATCAATTATGATGATCACAGATAAGAAAAAAATTGCCGCTCATTCTGTGATCATGGTTTAAACTGTAAAGCTAAGTAGAGAACGGCGCTCTACGTTTACGTCCGTCTACGTTGACTTCGAGGGAGACTCACGTATTACGAAAATTTTCGTTTGTTTCTGGTCTTGAAGGGGTCTATTTTGCTAAAATGTTTGTTCACTTTATCATAATTAGCTAATAACTAAACTACACGAATGGGTATAGTCACCCCTTGGTGCTTGGCACCCGGGACAGGCCCCCCCTACGCCGCCACTGCTCTATGGTCATAAACTCACTTTTGTGATTGGTTAGCAAAGAGTTTGTATTAAAATACTAACTCTTTGTTCGTTACCATGTGAATGGCCCAGTTCAAGAAGTCCTTAAGTCCATTTTTAATGTATTGCGTATCCACAAAATTTAATACTTTTTTTGATATTAAAACGAATAATAAACCAGTTTGAACTATTGATAGTGCTCATAAGGCAAATTATAGGGGGTTCTTATAAGTAAATATCTGATTTTGAAATTCTAATAAAGTTCATAGAAGAAAAGTATTGAAAATTTGATTGGACTTAAACGAAAATCTTTTGGACTTAGGGATTTCTTTATGGGACTTAGGGTCTTTTGGTTGGACTTAGGGATTTTACTCCAAAAGTTTTAGGACTTAGAGAAATACATCCTAACATGACTGTAAAAAACACAGGTTTCCTTATAACTTCTGTTTTTGGGTATGGAGAAAGGACAAAACAATCATGTAAGTAAGCAAAGTATGTTTAATCATTGCAACAGTAAAAATACGGTAATTTAAAAAACTAAAAAACCCGACTGCGTTTCTGTGTAATTTGTAAATGAAAAACCCTAAAACAAGAAAGTCGTCATACCCGATTGCACTTAACTCAAGAAAAATTGTAGCAGTCGGGACCCATTCTAGAAAGTCAGCCGTCTAGTCAGTATATTGGAGTAATCTGCAATGTAATATAGGTATGTGCTCTCAATTCACTATGCCTCCATTTCTAGAATGGGTCCCGACTGCTACAATTTTTCTTGAGTTAAGTGCAATCGGGTATGACGACTTTCTTGTTTTAGGGTTTTTCATTTACAAATTACACAGAAACGCAGTCGGGTTTTTTAGTTTTTTAAATTACCGTATTTTTACTGTTGCAATGATTAAACATACTTTGCTTACTTACATGATTGTTTTGTCCTTTCTCCATACCCAAAAACAGAAGTTATAAGGAAACCTGTGTTTTTTACAGTCATGTTAGGATGTATTTCTCTAAGTCCTAAAACTTTTGGAGTAAAATCCCTAAGTCCAACCAAAAGACCCTAAGTCCCATAAAGAAATCCCTAAGTCCAAAAGATTTTCGTTTAAGTCCAATCAAATTTTCAATACTTTTCTTCTATGAACTTTATTAGAATTTCAAAATCAGATATTTACTTATAAGAACCCCCTATAATTTGCCTTATGAGCACTATCAATAGTTCAAACTGGTTTATTATTCGTTTTAATATCAAAAAAAGTATTAAATTTTGTGGATACGCAATACATTAAAAATGGACTTAAGGACTTCTTGAACTGGGCCATTCAATTATATACCCCGCCTAATAATCTTTTCCGAGACTCGCGAACCACGTGACTGACACAAGCCTACGTCAACACTAATCTGTGTTACCATTTGTGTAAACAGAATTACCCGAACGTCTGAAATGTCTTTCATGAATCGGAAGATATTGCTAACGAATAATTAAAAATGACGTGTTGTTGTAAAATTTAAGATAAAATACATTAAAATGAAAATTATAAAATTACAAAGAAATATTTTAACATATTTTAACTATGTAACCATAGATATAATTTACCCATCTAACATGTTAGGTTGAAATAAAGTGGCAATGTTATTGTGACGTAGGCTTGTGTCACTCTGGGAAGAGAAGACCAGTTTTTTTTTACCATGGTACGAAGTAACTAATAGTATCTCATCTGTGCTTTAGGTGCGAAATTTGTTGCGGTGGGCCGTGGTCCGTGGTCAGCGTTTCTGGTACTATTTCCATTCACAGCAAACATCCGTGTGACGAACAGGATTATAGTAAAATTATAGAGTGGCGACCGCGTGCCGGAAGACGTAGCGTAGGTACTTACTCCCACTCGGCAGAATGACGACCAGGTGAACGTCGCAAGAAGTCTGGATGCGGGCAGCGCAGAAACTGCCGTTATGGAAATGGGAGGTCAAATTGCGGCTCGCACACTGCGCACCCACGAAAATTCATAGAAACATTGTCCACGCAGGTGAAGCCGCGGGAAACAGCTAGTAGGTATAATATTTATAGGTTATCTTAATTTGCTCATAGCTCGAACAGATGGCTGTTGGGACAGTAAAGTTCTCGAGTGGCGAACGCGCACCGGATAACGTAGCGTAGGCAGGCCTCCCAAGCGGTGGACCGACGACCTGAAGATCGCGCGTAGCCGCTGGATGCGGCCAGCACTGGACCGGTCGTGGTGGAAATCTGGGGGAGGCCTATGTCAAGCAGTGGACGTCCTTCGGCTGCTATGATTATGATGCTGAATCTTAATTTATTCATTCTTCTATTAGTATTTATTTATTTTTGTTACATAAAAAGTATGTACACATTCACCATCACCAAGAACAAAAAGCCAACAAAAGATCCAAAAATCAAGATAAGCGCCACAGACAGCTTTGAACTCTTTGGTCTAAAGAATAGCGTCCCAATCACCAAAAACTTTTCTTATCTGTGGTCCCAATCATAAAGTTTTTTTTCCTTTATTCAAAGATCTGTGAATTTGACAGGTATGGGGCGGAGTTTTGGGGGCTTTCCTGTGCCTGTACGCGTTTGTGCGATGGCGTGGGACAATGAGAAGAGGAGGCCAGCAGTACTCTCTGTTGCCATTGCTAAGTGGAGCAGTATCTGATACACTTTATTTTGTAAGTTTTTTTAAGATATTTGAAGTAGAATGTTTTTCATTGGGCTTATCGATACGGGGGCTAACTACGCTGAAATTTTACGTTTTAGTGGTTTTTTGAACTTGCTATTAAAAACAAATTCTACTAATACTGTAAATTATAAACGCGAAAGTTTGTTTGTATGGATGTTTGTTACTCTTTCACCCAAAAACTACTGAAAGTATCTAGCTGAAATTTAATAGGTCCTAATCTGTCTAATTAGGACCTGGATTAACATATTACAGGCCACTTTTTTCACGCTCGCGAGCCGCTTGCGGCTCGCTCACTGCGCACCCTCGAAGACAGTCGTAGACACTATGTTGACGCGAGCAAAGCCGCTGGCAAAATCTAGTAAATAAATAAGATAACCTTTTTAAAGAACAAAGACGATACAATGTATAATATTAATTGGTCGGTTTTTAAAGGGCTTACCAATTGTAAATAAAAAAAAAAAAAAAACCGAATATGATATTAGCCCTCCTATAGCATATCTGATAATAGCACCAATTTTGGAAATGAACGGAGCTCTAGCTATCTGATCTATTGACTGATTTCATTTTAGTTCACGCTCAGAGTCAGTGGACAAATTAATATCGAACCTTCAAAAACCTCAAATTTCCGTAATACTTCGAAAAAAAAGATCTCCGTTTAAAGCGCAACCATTCAAATTATTATGTTAAAATTTCCCACGATTGTAGGTCATAATATTAACCCAAACAAAGTTGAAGTAAAATTATTTGTAAACATTTTATATTTTACTCAAACTATGTTCAGAAATATCCCATGTCAAAATTTAAAAAGGGGAGATTGGGGTAACATATAGCTTTTAATACACATTTTTACTTTCAAACGACGAAGGAGTAAATAGAAAATTTAATTGATCGTTCGAAAAGTCCACTTCGAGATTTTGATAAAAATGTTATAGATATCACTTAAAGACACAAAAAAGTCGAAAAAAATTGTGTGTATGTGTATGAGTATCCGTATCCCTAATTTGCAGAGAAACGACTAGGCCAATTTTAATGAAACTTTAAATATAGATCTTTAAAATAATTTGATTTGAATTTGATTTGTGTAGTCTCTTTTAGGTTTTTATTATTAAAATATTTAAAATATGTTTTCTCAGAAATGGATCTAAGGAGGTTTTTTTAACTTTTTTTCATATGTAATACTTAAAAACAACTTAAATATGGCTTATGAGGTAAATCCGGTTATTTCAAACTTTTAATTTATTTAAATCATTTACATAAAATTAAAAAAAAAATTCAAGTTTTGTTTTCAACTTTTGTCCGTTTTAATCTTTGTACTGTGTCTGTACCATAGAGTTTTTGTAATATCTACAGAAGATATTTTGTGTCACGCAAATAGCCCCACATTTGAGTATATCGTAGAGCATAGGTTGCTGTAGTGCGAACGATACAAAACAGTGTAGTTTTTGTACATATTTTTTTTCAGCTATGTCTTTGAATCTGTTATTGACTCCATTTCTCCGTCTAGCAGTAAAATGACATTTCGTCTCTAGAGATATTATAAAAACTCTGTGGTCTGTACCAGTGACATGTAGATTGTAGAAGTATTTGATCTATCTGCAAGTATTTAAAGTTTAAACCTTCTGTAAGAAGTTTCTATATCGATGATGTAAATGTAATTCAGAATAGACTTTTCCATGTCACGTAATCACGTATTTTTACACGTAAACGCGTACTATTTTATAACCTTTATTTTTAAAAAAAATAAGGGTCGGTGGAACTGACATCTTCGTCCCACAGCATTAATGAACAATTCACCATTAAAAAAACTTTTCAATATAACAAATTAATGGCTTTTAGGAAAAATCCTGGCTGACCTAGTTTTCGAAAGCCATAATTTCTCAATAAAAAACCGGCCAAGTGCGAGTGAGAACCGCAAACACAGAGTTCCGTACCATCATACTAGAAGGCGCTAGTTTCTTCATTTTTAAAAAAACACTATTTTTATATGAAGACCTCCCTTATTTTTTCACTTTTTCTAATTTTTATTATTTTTTGTTATAGCGGCAGAAGAAATACATCATCTGTGAAAATTTGAACTGTCTAGCTATCACGGTTCATGTAGCCTGGTGACAGACGAACAGACAGACGGACAGCGAAGTCTTACAATAGGGTCCCGTTTTTACCCTTTGGGTACGGAACCCTAAAAAAAGGATTCGTTTCGTTTGTTTTGAAAGGCTTCGCTCGATAATGTTTTGGGCGTCTACTTTTCTTTGTGAAGTGTACCTATGTAACCCTGATCTAGATAGTTTATTATGGTACGTTTAATAATGATTTGAATAGGCCTGTCAGAAATATGAACTTTTTGAACTCAAGTTTCCTATTTCTACTTGATTTCTACCTTGAATTAAAAACTCCTTAGGTTTTGTCTCTTCTTGACGTGATAACGTCTTGTAAATTGATGACACGGGCTGCATGCTTTAGTTATTAATCTGAGGACTGCATTCACGAAAAAGTGTGACGTCATTATCACGTTACGTCAGTGTAACGTCACTGTTGCGTTACGCCCATTGTCGCGATACGCCAGTGTGACGTCATTGTCTCGTTACACCAGTGTGACGTCATTGTCACGTTACGCCTGAGCTGAGCTTGCAAGCGAGAGGTTTTACTTGTACTTCAACTTGGACGGACGGACGAACAGTCAAACAAGTGTGTCAATTGAATAAAAGTACTAGGCTTCCAGGAGCTTACAGGAGGTGTTCCAATGCGTTCGATTCTCTGTGAGGAAAACCGTCATACTAAAAATCGGCGTTTCTTCTACCTAACATCATCAGTGTGTTAATGGATTAAAAGTACTAGGCTTCCAGGAGCTTACAAGAGGTGTTCCAGCTGTAAGATATGTTGCAGTTGTAAAAAGTACCGGGAGCACATAAGTGCCAAGGAGTTAACTCACCCGACTAATGGCGGTATTTTACATCTCCTTAAAGATGGAGCTGAAGAAGTTTTACTTCAGTCGTGTGTTCTTAAGCACACAAGCGTTCGGCTTGTGACACGTTAACATATCACGTAAAATTATCGTCCGTAAACCGACTTTACAGAAAACCTCGTTATTTAATTCTTTTTTTTATTAAAAATTTGATTGCGTTTAACTATATCTGACCTGATGGTAATTGACGATGTAGTCGAGGATAGTACACTCAAACTCAAATAATGCATATTCACTCTCGCCTTGAAGATCCCCAAATTGTAGGAGTCGGGAAACACAGACGCAGGCACGGAGTTCCACTCCATCGCTGTCCGCATAATAAATGAGGAAGCGTAACGCTTCGTGTGTATAGGCTGAATGTCAACAACAAAGGGGTGGAACCTCTCTCTGCGTCTCGTTGACCGAAGGTGGAATGGAGCTGGGGGAATGACGTCGTACAGTTGTTTTCTTTTTCGACATCCTTTTATGGTTTTTATGAGACGTGAAAAAAGTATTAGGTAATTTAATTAGCTTTTATAATGCAAGGTCAGTTTATTAAAGTGTTCTTGTTACATTTTCAGGCAGCATTTTCTCATCTCTACACGCGTTGGCAGCTGAGGCTGGTACATTAGGAATGTCTCTACCCCTGTCCAAACCGGAAGAAAACATGATTAAATCCTTTATATTCTCAGCTGTTTCCTTAAAGGTAATTTTAAATTTTCAATCCTAGGATACAACAAATTTCTCTAAGGAAACTATCTCAATTCTCAAAATAAATGTTGTAAATACGATTCGTAATTAAAGTCCTAATCAAGAAAATATCGAATGTACACCAACCAGGTTTCCTGCCGAGGTACAGTCGAGTTCATTAATATATTGGCATGGCCAATGGTTCAAAACATTGTAAGCGTCGAAATGAATATAAAGTTCTATACAAACATATGTACATATCAATAAAATGTGATCATGTAAATGGTTCATTAATTGTTTGTATAGAACTTTTTATTCATTTTTTTTAACCATAGGCCTTGCCAATATATTAATGAACTCGACTGTACCCCCTACTGTGGGCCCGAAGATGTTAAGTACCAGGGCTAGTCTCGTTTTCAAGAACTTTACTTGCAGTTGGCTAAGACAAAAATGTATTTGGCATGCTGTGGGGTCCACTGTGACCCCTAAATTTATCGAGTTTTTATATCTATTGGCCTTTTCATAAGGATCATACAATGTATACCTTGGCGCTCATATAAATTATAACTATAAAATTAAACAATACATGTTTTTGATTTTGTTTGATTATGTTTTTGGTTCGAACATGGTCTGCCTGCCGCTACAAAATCAACAGGGGACGCCGGCGGGTCCTCTATCTTGTTAAAATCATACAACTATTTAATCGAAAAATAACAATCTTTTTTTTTTATTCATAATTGGTAAACCCTTGACAACATCTCACCTGGTGGTAAGTGCGATGTTGTCGAAGATGGAAGCGGGCTTACCAAGATTCCCCAATGCAATGGGGAACTGGCTATCTTATCTTCACGCCGGAACACACCAATGATATCAACATTGATATTTGGCGGCAAGACTTAGATAAGATGGTGGTAGCTAGCCAGGCGGGCTAATAAAATGCCCTACCACCAACAATTGACTCCGCCGGGAATCGAACCCGCGACCTCCTGTGTAAAGCCAGTGATCTTTACCTCTGAGCTACGGAGGTGGTTAAAATCTAAAGAAAAAGAACTGTTTTATGATCCATTTAATTCAAATCTTGAATTTTTGGGACACAATTTATATGATTGGCAATGAAAGTGTTAAGTCTTGTTTTGTGGGTTTTTAATGTTTACTACGCTAAATTTACATGATTGTGTCTTTGTAATACTTAGCGGTCTCATTTTATATAAATTTCACTCCATATTTTGTGTTACTACAATGAAAATTTGTAACGGTCTCATTTTATATAAATTTCACTCCATATTTTGTGTTACTACAATGAAAATTTGTAACGGTCTCATTTTATATAAATTTCACTCCATATTTTGTGTTACTACAATGAAAATTTGTAAATACACTCGCGGCAAAAAAACTAGGCCACCTAATTTTTCTCGGTACATTTTCATACATAGAGGGTGCCCAAAAGGCAACAATTATTATTATTTAATCAAGAAAATTAAGAAAACCATGAAGTGCAGTCATTAGGTAAGATCCGCCGGAATCTGCCGGAAGCCGCCGGATACGGGCAGACTGGTCGTTGTGAAAATCCCCTAGGGAGGCCTTTGTCCAATAGTAGTCTTCTTTCGGCTGATATTGTGATGATGATGATAATGATGATGATGGTTTCTATGCTTGTATTTGTAGGTGATATGTGTGGTGTGGATAAATTGGAATCAATGCCGTTGCGACATATTTTTCTTGGACTGGACTGAATACCATCCAGCAGTGAAAGGTACCTAAAACTTTATTTTCTGAAAAACACCATACGAATTTGGTACACCACAGAGCCAAACACAGTAACACAGTAACTGACAATTCTCAGTTTTTAAAAAGTTGCCTTAAAAAAAGTTTTGCTCGCTAAATTGATAAAAAAAAGGATTAACGAATAGAAAATACTTCAATAAAAATATTTATCAGAGAAAATACTTTAAATTAAGTTATAAAAGTAATAAAAAATGCAATAATATAAAATAAAGTTTGCAGTTACTGTGTTTTAAAATGGGGCAGCCGATTTTTCATTAGAACACTAGCGTCGACAATAGAAATAAATAATTTACTCAATCTTATGGACTTTAATCGAAATCATTGAGTATTTTGCGCAAATACAGGAGTACAAGGTGTTTTTTAAATTGTTGTATCACTCACATCAGCTCATATACGACCCCACCGAGGGGCTCGAGCCTACCCTGAATTAGGACGATCAAGCCTTAGTCTACCACGCGGGTCCAGTGCGGGTTGGTCAACTTCACACCCAACCTTCGAGTTTCTTCGCATATATGGCAGGAATCGAATCACTACTTCCCGGATAGGAGGTAGCGGCCCTTGCCGTTGCGCCACCGACGATTACTGTATAACTTTACCTATTAGCAACAACTTATGTTTGTTGATATTGTCAAAAGTGGCCACTTTTAGCAGTTTTGCAAAAAAATAACGTATTGCTAATATTCACATTTATAAAATAACAATTTAACAATAGTTCTTTCCTCCCCCCCCCCCCCCCCCTATATGCGCAAAATCCCCAATGATTTCGATTAAAGTCCACAAGAATGAGTAAATTATTTTTTTCTCCGCGACTTTGACAGGCTGACTACAGGCTAGTACCTACGCCGGTGGCGCATCGTGCATAATACTATGATATTGCTTTTACTCAAATTTTATCCAAATCCGTGCAGTAGCTTAGGCGCTAAAGCACCGGGCGTACGCACATACACACATATACATACATTTTATTTATTTTTATGTTTTTTGACTCTATCAGTGTAAGGCAATCGATTCCCATCAAAATCACAACCGTCATTAAACCGCCTCCGTAGCTCAGAGGCAAAGTTCACTGGCTTTACACAGGAGGTCGCGAGTTCGATTCCCGGCGGGGTCAATTGTAAGACTCGGTTTGGTTGGTGGTAGGGCATTTTCTAAGCCCGCCTGGCTAGCTACCACCATCTTATCTAAGTCTTGCCGCTAAATATCAATGTTGATATCATTGGTGTGTTCCGGCATAAAGATAAGATAGCCAGTTCCCCATTGCGTTGGGGAATCTTGGTAAGCCCGCTTCCATCTTCGGAAACATCGTCACTTACCACCAGGTGAGATGTTGTCAAGGGTTTACCAATTGTGCATAAAAAAAACAAGTTTTTTTTTTTGCCATAACGCTCTCTCCTCAGTGGCTCGAAAGTAAATTAATTGTACAGCCACTGTGTGCATACTTTCTCGCTTCATAGTCTAGCATTGTCGGGCATACACAAATTAACAATAAACATTACTCTTAGTTTCTTGCTTATCGGTTGGCACAATTAACCGAGCCATCCAAGGGACATACGGTGGTTGCCTGGTGCTGCACTTAACATCACCCGCGGTCACGTGTAGGGCATTTAGATTTACACCTACGGACGTGTGCAACGCGACCTTCATACATATACGGAATCAGATCTGCAAGTTTCCTCACAATGTTTTGCTTACTCAGTAGAAAAGTTCTTGAGGCATTAACTACCTAATGTAGTAGGTCTTAAAATGTTCTAGTTATTCACAAAGTCTCATTAAAATCGTGAGAACCATTTTTGAGAGAAAATAAAACCTACATTTGTATGAGAGGTACCTTCCAATTTTTCCTGAAATACGAGTACGTACTACGGGTTGAAGTAGATCATATAAATGTATAATAACATACAGAGTTTCATCAAATTCGTTAATAATAAAAACGGCTGGAGATGGATGGATGGATGGCGAGCTTAGACACAGATTTTCTCCAGATCACTCGGGATATATATCGGGCTATTCTGATTACTTTATGTCACTTCCCGCCCCCGTCAAATGTTTCTTTTCAAAAAATCACAAAGCGTGGATATTAGTTTACTCCAGATCCCTCGGGAACTACATCGGGCAGTCTATTTCACTTTCAACTCCCTCAGCTATTTCTATGCCAAAAATTACGTCAATCGGTCAAAACAAGAACCTTCTCAATGGATATTTTTTAAATTAACAATTGGTAAGCCCTTGGCATCATCTCAAGTATTCTGAACTGATGGTAAGTGACAATGATGCCGAAGATGGAAGCGGGGTTAACAAGATTCCCCAAAGCAATGGAGAACTGGCTATCTTATCTTCAAGCCGGAACACATCAATGTTGTTAACACTGATGTTCGGCGGCAAGACTTAGATAAGATAGTGGTAGCTAGCCAGGCGGGCTACCAAACCGAGTCCTACAAGTTTACCCCGCTGGGAATCGAACCCACGACATCCTTGTGTAAAGCGAATGGACTAACCATTACGCTACGGAGGCGGTTATATGGATGGGGGATAGAGGGCTACCACATCATATAACTCCCTTGAACGTACCGAGAGTCGTTTCTGAGTTTTTGCGACACGCAACACTTACTTTTTTAATACATATTGATTGATTTAAGTATTTTCCTAGAGTTACCAGAAAATGACAGAGCCAGCCACTGGAGGGCCTCCGCTCTGGCCAGGCAATGGAGTCTGATGCAGGCCAAAAGGAGAGCCTGTCCAGGCTACACAGTTACTTTAGCTCTTGTTGTATCACACGTAAGTTCATTTTATCATTTTAGACTTAAACTACATAAAGTCACGGCATGGCAAGCTTGCTAATTTTTTAAAATTTTTAAAACACCTTGTACACTGCTCAACACTGCCTAGGGATATTTTTAAAAATTTTCATGCCAAACGTGGATTCTTGAAAAGCTATTAGTATGTAAGTTTATTAATAGAACAATGAACTAAAAACCTTGAAAAATATAATATGCTAAAATAAATTAATAAAAGGAGTCCCTTTAGGCAAGGTTCCGAAGATACTGGCAGCGTTCCCCGTTTGAATAGCTAGACTAATTCTTTGTCCAAGGTAGCTGCCAGCTCTTCGGTCTTCTGTAATGTCGACTAACCTTTTTGCTATTTCTTTAAAAAGCCTTGTAGCGCTAGGACCCCACGAACCATGGGTCTCGACAAAATCATATGCGGAGCCTAGACCCCTGTATTTGCAAGCTTTAGCTTTTTCACCTTTTTCTTTTTATCAAAAGCTAATCAAAATTATTTAGGACATGCGCAGTGTATCTTTACTTCGTCTTCAAAAAAAGTAGATAAACACTCTGTAATGTCTATTAGAGACCATAATTAATTCAACTGAACACATCTCTCACCAGTTTCTATCTCCCTGGTACTCCCGTCTCCCACAAAGCGTGGGCTACAAATGGACTGCAGCCACCCTAGCCTGGTGGAGCGCTTACGTCATGATCCTTTCATCACGGTGGATGGCGGATAGGGCCTTTGGGGCGCCAACGGAGCTCCTGCCGAAGGTCTGCCGAGAAGTGGGCATGTCTTTGTTGATTTTTCAAGAAGAGTTTTATGCGCATTATGTGCATGGGAGGTGAGAAGATTTTTGTATCAACTTACCCTATTAAGAAAAAAAAGTAAGTGTGTGGTTTGCCGGTTAGTGTTGGTTAATGAAATTCCGTTCACAATCTGAAGATATCGCCTAACAAGCCACAGTAAAAGTTAAACTTTACAGAGGACGAAACGGTTTTGGCTGCTGTCGCTACGGTACAGAGGACGAAACGATCATACCGTCAGACAAAAGCGACCGTCACGCGACATGCAACACACGGACGAAAAAAATTGAGACGATGTAATAAAACCATAAATGCATCCGAACCTGTTTCGAGAAAACTTTAAAAAATATTAAATGGAATATTACAAGCTTTTATTTAACTTACAATGTATGTATGTGTGTTCGGGTGAAATTTTGTATTTGACCCACTACCAGGTTTCCGATTGAGCTGAAATTTTGCATGCATATGTATATCTCGTGACAATGCAATATTAAAAGCTTGTACCTAAAAGATTTCAGGTTTTTCAAATATTATTTTAAAATTATTTTCAAATATTATGCTTTTGCACAGATATAGGTAGGAATGATCGTATTTTTATCTGAAAGATGCGTATCCGATAATTTGTGATTACTAAATAAAAAAAAATGACTTGATAACGTCTTATAAATCGATGAACGCCGGCTGCATGCACGAAAGAAAAAGTGTCACGTTCCGCGTGCAAGCGAGAGCGCGAAACAAGCGATAGTGAGGCATGATCGGCCTAAGCGTTCGGCTTGTGATCAATGTTTTCTTATGACGTTATCACGTAAAATTATCGTCCGTAAACTGACTTCACAGACAAGCAGTTTTTTCTTAGCACTTTTGAAAAAAAATATTGGCGAAGCACTAAGAAAAAAAACGACGGGTTGCACTCCGAGAGTGCCGGCAGAAGTGAAAACTTGAATATTAACGTTGTGCATTTTTGATATTTTGGAATGGTTAGGGAATAATTTTGCACGAATTGCTTTGATTATCATTTTTATATCTCAGAAAAATATACATACTGAAGACAAGGCACTATGGCCAATGAGCCTTAGCCTGCCCTGTAAAGAGCAAACTAACAAAAAATCAACTTTCATCCATAACTTCCGGCTGTCTACCCTCCATCCGTCTTACGAATTTTCGATCAGGTCACGTGTCCTGACGCGAGTTTAACATTTTTTATCCATTACAAAAAAAGTTGCACAACGCCGCTAAAGAAGTTTCACTTCAAAAAAACATAATTGTGCTTGTAAGTTGAATAAAAAAATGTGTGCTGGGACACATAGTAGAAGTGAAACTTCAACGGACACGCGGAAAGGGTAACCCAGGCTAAGTACCTGCTTTATATCTCCATCTTAACTTTTCTCTATCTACGAATACAACCGTTGCACTCTCTTCGTCACCGCCGCCAGCCTTTCTCTATCTTCCCCCTCCACGCGGCCGTAACGCTTTTTCGTGAATGAATAAATCCTAATACCCCCCTCTCCCCCCCATCCATACAGAAGTTTCACTTCAAAATTTACTAATCAGAATGTCTACCATTTTGTGTTCTGTATTAGGTAAAACTAGACTAAGGTAGCAACTGAATGTGTGTTTTTTTTTATTGTTAGGTACATACACACAAAAGCGTCGGTGGCTCAACCGGTAACGACTCGGTCCATCTAACCAGAGGTACCGGGTTCAAATCTGGACGGCCAATGTACCAATGAGTTTTTCAAAAACTTACGTACATACTTACCGATTGCTTTAACGGTGAAGGAAAACATCGTGAGGAAACCTGCACACGCCTGCGAAGAAACTCGAAGGTTGTGTGTGAAGTCGATCAACCCGCACTGGGCCCGCGTGGTCGACTAAGGCCTAGTCGCCCTGATTCAGGGTAGGCTCGAGCCCCTCGGTGGGGACGTATATGAGCTGCAATGATGACATACACATTTATGCTTTGAAAATGTAATCTAACAACCTCAAGACATTTTTGCTAGGATGATAAGTCGTGATTTTTCTTCGTAGCAATAGTACGGACAAAAGTGTTATAAAATATATATATAAATATAATTTTTTTTACGCATAATTAACTAGGAATCATAAGAAAGATTTCAACGCGTGCACCATTGCTACGACAGTCTAAGCCTAATGAACCTACGAATTATAAGAAAGACATAAACGCAAACACTATTGCTATGAATGACTACTCCTAATGAACTTACGAATCTTAGGAAAGACATCAACGCGAGCATCATGACTACGGCTGACTACGCCTAATGGACTTACGATTCATAAAAAGATATCACTAGCACCTTTGCTACAGCATACTACTCCTAATGAACTCACGAATTATAGGAAAGACATCAACACGAGCATCATTACTACGGCTGACTACGCCTAATGGACCTACGATTCATTGAAAAGATATCACTAGCACCATTGCTACGGCTTACTACTCTTAATGAACCTACCAATCATAGGAAATACATCAACGCGAGCATCGTGGCTACGGCTGATTACGCCTAATGGACCTACAATTCATTGAAAAGATATCACGAGCATCATTGCTACGGTATACTACTCTTAATGAACCTGCGAATCATAGGAAATACATCAACGCGAGAATCATGGCTACGGCTGATTACGCCTAATGGATCTACGATTCATAGAAAAGATATCACGAGCATCATTGCTATGGTACACTACTCTTAATGAACCTGCGAATCATAGGAAATACATCAACGCGAGCATCATTACTACGGCTGACTGCGCTAATGAACATACGATTCATAGAAAAGATATCACTAGCACCATTGCTACGACATACTACTCCTAATGAACCCACGAATCATATGAAAGACATCAACGCAAGCATCATTACTACGGCTGACTGTGCTAATGGACGTACGATTCGTAGAAAAGATATAACTAGCACCATTGCTCCGGCATACTAATCCTAATGAACCTAAGAATCATAGGAAAGTCATCAACGTAAGCATCATTAATACGGCTGACTGCGCTAATGGACATACGATTCATAGAAAAGATATCACTACCACCATTGCTAAGGCATACTACTCTTAATGAACCTACGAATCATAGGAAAGACATCAACGCGAGCATCATTACTACGCTAATGGACATACGATTCATAGAAAAGATATCACTAGCACCATTGCTAGGGCATACTACTCCTAATGAACCTACGATTAATAGGAAAGACATCAACGCAAGCATCAATGCTATACTACTCCTAATGAACCTACGAATCATAGAAAAGACATCAACGCGAGCATCATTACTACGGTTGACTGCGCTAATGGACATACGATTCATAGAAAAGATATCACTAGCACCATTGCTACGGCATACTATTCCTAATGAACCTACGATTAATAGGAAAGACATCAACGCAAGCATCAATGCTATACTTCTTCTAATGAACTTACGAATCAAAGGAAAGATATCAACGCGAGCATCATGGCTACGGCTGACTACGCCTAATTGACCTGCGATTCATAGAAAAGACGAGTACCAACAAAGGATACGGAATACTACTCCTAATGAACCTACGAATCATAGGAAAGACATAAACGCAAGCATAATTGCAATGGCTGACTACGCCTAATGGACCTACAAATCATAGGAAAGACGTCTAATTTTTTTGTAATTTACTTCAATGTGCCTAACCATATAATTATGGAAGGAAGACCATTTTTAAAATACGAAGATAAGGTTGTGGTTTGTCATCATCCAGTCGAAAAACATCCACTAGTAGACAAAGGCCTCCCCCAAGAACATCCATAACGACCGGTCCTGCGCTGCCCGCATGCAGCGGCCTCCCGCGTTTTTCACAAGGTCGTCAACCCAACAAGTGGGAGGCCTGCCTACGCTACGTCTCCCCTTACACGGTCTCAACGCTTATTTAATACTTACTCCAAAATTAGATAATTCTTGTTTTAAATCCTACTAATATTATAAACGCAAAAGTTTGTATGTATGGATGTATGGATTTTTGTTACTCTTTCACGCCAAAAACTTCTGAACGTATCTGGATGAAATTTGGTAGCTGGACAGATTAGGACCTGTATTAACATATCATCATCATCATATCAGCTCATATACGTCCCCACCGAGGGGCTCGAACCTACCCTGAATTAGGGCGATCGGGCCTTCGATCACGCGGGCCCAGTGCGGGTTGGTCGACTTCACACACAACCTGCGAGTTTCGTCGCAGGCGTGTGCAGATTCTCTCACGATGTTTTCCTTCACCGTAAGAGCGTCGGATAAACGTACATATGAAATCTAAATTGAAATCAGATTGGTACGTGGCAGGATTCGAACCACGACCTCCCGGACAGAAGGCGGCGGCCCTAGCCGTTACGCCATCGACGCTCTCATTAACATATAGGTTACTTTTTTACACTGCGCACCCTCGGAGACAGTCATAGAAACTATGTTCATGCGAGCGAAGTCGCTGGCAAAAGCTAGCATTAAATAAACTAATTAACTATAATAGAGACTTCTTTCTTAAGCTTCTAATAGTTGTTTTTTTGTGTACAAGCATCCTTCACAAACACTTCCTCTCTTCATTATAACTTTGTTTTCAGGAACGATGATTTTGACCCAAGATCAATGGCAGGACCGCTGTCTGCTTGTCGGATTGTCTGCGCGCCACAACTCAGGTTGGTATTATTGTATAAATTGATTCAGAGATTTGTTGCCGTAGATTGAGATTGAGATTTGTTACTAACAACAGCATTTGAAAACCGAATTTTTTTTGCACACACAATATTATAAGTATTTCCCTTCCGTTGCGCGGTGATTTAAGGTGACGACAGCACTGTTTGTTTGTTTGTTATTCTATTCTTTTCTTACTTTTTTTTATGTTTCTAGTCATAAATTTGCATGCTATAACATAATATGGCTAAACAAGAGAGTCTACGGTCTTTAAACTAACATCAATTTTGTACCTTGTTAAATGGCAAATAAAGAATATTTGTATTTGCATCAGAAGTAAATTATGAACTCTTTAACACTAAATTCCCCTCCTACTTAACCTTCGGAAAACCTTACTCGTTTTGTTTTCCATCAAGTATTCTATTTTTAATTCACCAAAATTACAAAATGAGTACATAATGTGACGCTGCTAAAGTATGACGTCACGCCTAGGTATTTCTTACAGTTTTGGAACAAAATGTAGTTTTTTGACAGATGATAAAAAGTAAATTAGATGAGCAGCAACTAGCATTCGTCATCCCATCATTTTATTTGCTGGGTTATGCACTAATAAACAGCATTTGAAAATCGAACTCATATACACACACAATATTATAGGTACATTATTTCCGTTGCACCGAATGCTACTAAGAAAAGAGATGCCAATTGGCAACATTTTATTTGCTTCACTTTTTGGACGCATGTAACCTGTCTACCTCCCTTTATATTATATTAGCATATCTCTGAATTGACTCATACCACACCCTGGACACGGCCAGAAATGATATTTCAAAAAACGAATGACGGAACAAACAAAATGGTGGCGAAATCCTACACGTTCGACAACCAAACGGTAACCAATCTGCATCAATCTGAGTGACGAGGGGGTGAGGTCGCAATCTAGAGAGCGGCAGGGAGTGTCCATATTGTATATTAGTACTAATATATATACTTTGCTCATACCTTACTAGAGCTGCCCTATTTCGTATGCTCTAAATTTTGTTACTGTTTATTAGCATTTTTTTCTATTTAAAATTATTGCACCGTCCTTTAACTTATTCTATCGCTGTTTCCTTACCCAAAGGTTGCCTGGAAGAAATTGCTACCTAGCAATAAGGCCGCCTATTGTATAGGCTTTTTCAATGTTGTTCATTTAATTTTTTTAATTGGTCTATGCAATAAAGAATATTGTATTGAATTGTTTTGTTTCATTACAGGACTGTTTATAAGCAACTGTCAACACCAGGATTAGGTAATTATTATTTTTTCGATACGTAAATATTTGATTATTTTATTTTATATTAAAATTTTCGATGCGCAATAATACGTTCGAAACACAATGCTCTCAGGTACGTCCAACCAGATTTTTTGTTGTAGTCTAAAGTTTTAACATGGGCCTTGCTTTGTGTTCTGTAAAAATTCTAAACAGAAAATAATACTTCTATTGGAAAAACAAACAGAAATGATACCATTTTTATTCAAGGATAACTCTGTTCATTAGATAGCACGGAGAGAAGAATGCGCTCAAGATAATCATTGATGGTCCTGATTGCCACCGGGAGATCAAGGAACTAAGATTGGGTGTAAATCTGGAGATCGTCTGCATAAAGATGATAGTAGGAGGAGAGGGAAGAGGTTATAGAGCTGATAAAAATAGCGAAAAGAAGAGGAAACAAACCTTTTTTTACTTTGTTTTGTATGAATCTGGGGGTGTTTTACTAATAATGTTCTTTTATTTTAGGAAACTATAAGTTTTTACTGATAAATAAATAATCATCATCAGCCCGTGTTAGTCTCCTGCTACACAAAGGCCTCCCCCCAGGGCCCGCCACTTATACCGTAAATAATAATTACATAAATTTTTTACAACGTCAGAATTAGGGCATAAGACTCAACTTACACCAGAAGCAGCTTATCTATCCACTTTCCTGAGACACCTTTTCACATTTAAACTATGTAAATAAATCTATTTGACTTTGACTTTAAAACAACACTTCTCACATCATCATATCAGCTCATATACGTCCTCACCGAGGGGCTCGAGCCTACCCTAGATTAGGGCGATCGGGCATTAGTCGAACACGCGGGCCCAGTGCGTGTTGGTCGACTTCACACACAACCTGCGATTTCTTCGCAGGCGTGTGCAGAGATTTCCTTACGATGTTTTCCAACACCGTAAGAGCGTCGGATACATATGAAATCAAAATTCGAAAACACATTGGTACGTGGCAGGATTCGAACCACCGCCTCCCGGAGAGGAGGTAGCGGTCCTTTACGCCACCGACGCCATTTAAATAGGCACTTCAATTTTTGTTACTACTTCTGATTATTTCTAGTGAACATCGGAGGAGGAGACAGTAAGCAGACGCTCTTGTCACGGTTTTTAGCTGCATTTTTTGAAAGGGTAAGTTCTACTATTAAGTCTGTCTTGGACTGCCCAAATAAATCGTCTACTGGCCATATGAAGTAGATATAGATACACTCTTAACAGTCAGACACTAAATTACATGCATCATTCATTTACGCAAGAAAAGCCTGTAAAATGCAAACAATGTGCTTTTACATATCCAGAGATAGATTTATGTTACGTACATGGCCCCACGTGAAGTATGCCTTATGGGTTTGGTACTCCTACTCATAGGTTGCTGTGGTGACAGGAAGACAAGTATGGTGTAATTTTATGTTACGTACATGGCCCCACATGAAGTATGCCTTATGGGTTAATACTCCACCTCATAGGTTGCTGTAGTAAGACAAGTATGGTCTAATTTAATGTTACGTACATGGCCCCACGTGAAGTATGCCTTATGGGTTAGGTACTCCTCCTCATAGGTTGCTGTAGTGAGAGTGAGACAAATATGGTGTAGTTTTATGTTACGTACATGGCTCCACGTGAAGTATGCCTTATGGGTTAGGTACTCCTCCTCATAGGTTTCTGTAGTGAGAATGAGACATATATGGTGTAGTTTTATGTTAATAACATGGCCCCACGTGAAGTATGCCTTATGGGTTAGGTACTCCTCCTCATAGGTTTCTGTAGTGAGAATGAGACATATATGGTGTAGTTTTATGTTAATAACATGGCCCCACGTGAAGTATGCCTTATGGGTTAGGTACTCCTCCTCATAGGTTGCTGTAGTGACAGTGAGACAAATATGGTGTAATTTTATGTTACGTGCATGGCCCCACGTGAAGTATTATGGGTTAGGTACTCCTGATAAGTTTCTGTAATGCGAGTGAGACAAATATGGTGTAATTTTATGTTACGTGCATGGCCCCACTTGAAGTACTACGGGTTGGTACTCCTTCTGATAAGTGTCTGTAGTGAGAGTGAGACAAACATGCATCATTTATGAAAATCCAGTAAAATGCAAACAATGTGCTTTTATATATCCAGAGTTTCGCCAATTTTAGGGTTCCGTACCCATTACCATAACATCCGCCGTCCAAAAATAAAGGAGGCTTACATACAAGAAACATGATTTTTTATGTATTCTGTAAGTCTGTCAACGGGCTGTATTTCAAGAACCATAATAGGTACACAGTTGTTTTTTTTACAGAGTGTGTATTTCTATAACAACAAATAATAAAAATAAATTAAAAATTAAGAGGGCTTCATACAAGGAAGTTATTTTTTTAAACGTAAAAAGTATTAAAAAATGCATAGTATTAATTCCTGTACCACAGAGTTTTAAAAAATTCGAGGGAAACCCTAGTCCAATGCCTTTGTCTTATCCGATGGTATGGTACGGAATCCTTCGTGTGCTGGTCCGACTCGCACTTAGCCCGTTTTTAAACTATTCAATATTAAGAATCCAAAATATTGTAATAATTGACTAGGGGTTCATCATCATCATCATCATATCAGCCGAAAAACGTCCACTGCTGGACAAAGGTCTCCCCCAAGGATTTCCACGACGACCGGTCCTGCGCTGCCCGCATCCATACATGGGGAAGTAATTGTTTAAGTTGTGTAGAATTTAATGTGTGAATGGTTCCTAACTATATCTTTTTTTTTTCTTTCATATAATGTCTTTGAACGAAACATATCTGGTTTCCATGCGGAGCGTTGTTCGGATTAGGCGACATCAATATCCGAGGCGGTCTTGTCGGAATAAATTGGAACGTTATATATAATACTAGCTGTTTCCCGCGGCTTCACCCGCGTGGACCACGTTTCTATGACTTTTCGAGGGTGCGCAGTGCGCGAGCCGCAAGCGGCTCGCGAGCGTGGTAAAAAGTAGCCT
This sequence comes from Coleophora flavipennella, assembly GCA_947284805.1. Lineage (NCBI taxonomy): Eukaryota > Metazoa > Arthropoda > Insecta > Lepidoptera > Coleophoridae > Coleophora > Coleophora flavipennella. The sequence continues at coordinate 5,368,225 of OX369289.1, read as the reverse complement.
ATGTCTTAATACAGGTCCTAATCTGTCTACCTACCAAATTTCAGCCAAATCTGTTCAGTAGTTTTTGCGGGAAAGCGTAACAGACAGACAGAGTTACTTTCGCATTTATAATATTAGTAGGGATAATACAACCGGATGACTGGCCAAAATAATTTTCTTACGATATTGCCTTCCTTTAATACTGGCTTGATATAGATACAGTATTTTCATCGATAGGATACATTTACATCTTTAGGTGAATGGTTTATTAAGGCTTATAATCGTACCGCCGCCAGGAGCGTCGGTGGCGTAATGACAAGTGCCGCTACCTCCTCTCCGGGAGGTCGTGGTTCGAATCCTGTCACGTACCAATGTGTTTTCGAATTTCGATGTCATATGTACGTTTATCCGACGCTCTTACGGTGAAGGAAAACATCGTGAGGAAACCTGCACACGCCTGCGAAGAAACTCCAAGGTTGTGTGTGAAGTATACCAACCCGCACTGGGCCCGCTTGGTCGACTAAGGCCTGATCGCCTAAGGCCTAATTCAGGTTAGGCTCGAGCCCCTCTGTGGGGACGTATATGAGCTGAAATGATGAATGATTATACCGCCGCCAACGACCAACTTTGTAACCACGTTTTACTTTGATTAAGGATTTCTTCAATCGAAAAAAAATATTTTGTAATTAACAGGACATTTGAATTGATTTTGATTTCCTCGAATTCTATTTTACTGTTACTAAGTTAGTTTGTCTGTTTGGGACAAATCTTGGAAGCTAAATAAGAACCACTTCCCGGGTACCGATTGAGCTGAAATTTTGCATACACGTTAAGTTTGAAGAACAATGCATGGTTATTGAAAAAGCGTCATTCTAAATCCAATACGGCGGCCTCCTAAAGATGGCGGATCAGTTTTTTTTATGCTCCGCCCTGATATGGGTATCAATTAAATAGGTTTGCTGAGAAGAATACGAAATAACTAAAATTAACTCAAACATAAACTCAAATAACTCTTTATTGTACATCAAAATAAATAAATAAATACATATTTATTATTATATCAGCTCATATACGTCCCCACCGAGGGGCTTGAGCCTACCCTGAATCAGGGCGATTAGGCCTTAGTCGACCACGCGGGCCCAGTGCGGGTTGGTCGACTTCACACACAACCTTCGAGTTTCTTCGCAGGCGTGTGCAGGTTTCCTCACGATGTTTTCCTTCACCGTTAAATTAATCGGTAATTATATGTACGTAAGTTTTTGAAAAACTCATTGGTACATTGGCCATCCAGATTTGAACCCAGTACCTCTGGTTAGATGGACCGAGTCGTTACCGGTTGAGCCACCGACGCTTTTTTAAATACATATACAAATAAAAAAAATACATATACGAATTAAAGCTTGTACCTAACAATTTAAAATTTTTTCGTTAATAATTCACTTAGTCTAGTTTCAATTACTTCAGTAAATTAAGTTGATGTTAGGACATTTTCTAAGCCCGCCTGTCTAGCTATCACCATCTTATCCATAGATATCCTCATAATTAGAGATCCTTATAATCCTTAGACAAGACTTATCTTGTCGCCAAACATCATGTTCACAACATTGATGTGTTCCGGCTGGAAGATAAGATAGCTAGTTACCCATTGCCTTGATAAATGTTTATAAGCCCTTTCCATCAACTTCTTTGTTCATCAAATTCTTGGAGGAGGCTTTTGAGCAGCAGTGGACGTCTTTCAGCTGATATGATAACCAAAATATATGACATAATAAATGGCCGTAAAATGGCTGTATCTTTTTATTGAATCTACTTCGAAGCTTGATTTTACAGCTTCAAGTAACCGTAGATCTATTGGATATAACTTTCAACTTGATATCTCCACGCGTTCTTCAGGAAAATGATCTTGATAGACATTTAGACAGACAGACAGGCGAACAACAAAGTGATCCTTTAGATTTAGCGTTCTGATGTTGTTTTTTTTATACGTAACTCAGAAAATAAATAAACAGTTTTTTATGGGTTTCTTTTTTTTCTTTTGAGGCACGGAACCCTAAAAAACGTGGCACCAGGTGAGGATTTAAACCGGGCTCTAGCAACTTCCATAGAGATAAAAAATACGACTGGAGTAAAACTTCTTTAGCTCCATCTATATGTATGAAAGTAAATACTTAGTCTACTGAAAATAATCAATTCTTTTTTGTCATATGGAGGTATACACAGTTTACGAAAAGAGCTTTATTATCCTCTGCAAATGATCAAATCTTTTTTATCTTATATGTTTGTTTTGATTGTTATGACAACCGATATTGTTACCTTGGCAACCGATATTGTTGGTAAACAAAAATAAATAGTATCTCTCTTTCTATCTTCACAAATTTATATATCCCTCTCAACTTCGGTTCGCCTCGCCCGATCCCACTTCTGTAACGCTCTCGTCACGCATCCACCAGCTTACTTCGTAAAGAAGTTTTACTTCAAAAAGCGAAAAAACAAAACGCGAGCAAAGCGAACGCGAAAATTTTAAAACTTATTATTTGACGACATCATGATCTGAAAGGCGACAGGGATTTCGACTTTTCTCAGCAATTTACAAAGTGATATTTTGTTACCTGCTTCGTCATTTAAGTGACTTCATTTTGTCAGTTGCAGAAACATGATTCGTTAACTTTTATAACAGAAAAAAATATATCAAAGAAAACTCTTTTAAACAGGGATTTGCATTACTTAAACAAGCAAACCAGACCTATTTAACCTCTAAGTTTTCTTAGTCTAAACACGCACTTCAATATGCCAGTTGGATATTAAAAATTAATTTTAGTGTTTGTTTGATTGAGTCCGCTTCCATCTACGGCATCATCGTCACTTACCATCAGGTGAGATGAAGCAAAAAGCTTACCAATTGTGAATTAAAAAAAAACATTGCAAAAGCGCAAAAGTGTGGTTATTTTTTTAACTCTTTACACGTAAAGAAATAAACAGAGACAAATGTTCCAATCAATGATCTGATTAATAAATTTTCCTTTGAATAGTGCCCAGAGCCCTGACTGCCACTCCTCAAGGGCGCCCATTGCACAAGAAATTGGCGAGCGAAGCGATCTCGAAAATTGTTCACACTGGCTGGCTGTGTCTTCAGAGTATTAGCTAAAAGCAGTGTTGATACTTCAGCTCTCAAAATTAGTTTTCGGGCATAAATTGTCACTTCTTTTATCCTTCAATATCATGTTGCGAAAGGTATAGCACAGTTCGACGTGTTTTCTCGCTGCGGTTTCTCGCTCCGTAAATTGAAACCAAGACATAATTTATTAATGGTGAGCGAAGCGAGCCCGAAAGTTTTTGTTTCTGGTCTTATAGAGGGGCTTTTTAAACAAAGACGTGGACCACAGCTTCTAATTCATAATCATCATCATTTCAGCCGAAAAACGTCCACTGCTGGACTAAGGCCTCCCCCAAGGCTGCCCGCATCCAGCGGCTTTCCGCGATCTTCACCAAAGTGACCGACATAGCTCACAGAATCGCTAAACTAAAGTGGCAGCGGGCAGGGCACATAGCTCGTAGAACAGGTGGCCGTTTTGGTAGTAAAGTTCTCAAGTGGCGACCGTGTACCGGAAAATGTAGCGTAGTCAGGCCTCCTACGCAGCGGACCGACGACCTGGAGAAGCTTAGTAGCTTCTAATTAGTATTAAGTAAATTTAAAACAGTAGGTTGGCTGACTTGGCAGAGGCCTAGGGGGACCCCCCCCCCCCCCCCCCCTCCCGTAACCACCCCGAAGGGCTTTCCAATTGTGGATAAAAAAATAATATACTGGTATCTTTATCGATGCTTAACTGATAAGATGACTTTTATCAATGTAAGAATGTTTAACTAAAAATTTTTACTTGCCCTGCAGGCTTTAGACGGTCTCAGTTGGGTGGCCAGCGAACGTACTCTTCTAGAACGACTTCTAGACGTTGAGCTGGTAGCCAGAGAGGCTGGCAACACCAGCACTTTGCTGCATGATCCTGGCGTATCCAAGCCATCATGCTTCCTGCTTACTTGGTGAGTATACCGTTTCTTTAAGCCAGTTTAGGACTGGCTGACCAGTAATCGGAAGATACTAGAGAGACTCCTAATAGACGTAGAGCTATCAGACAGAGAGAATGGCAACACTGGTACCTACTCTGCTACATGACCTGGTGTCTCTACGCCATCACGCTTACCCAGACGCTTTCCACATATAAACTATCTTTTGCCCGCGGCTTCGCTCGCGTGGACATCGTTTTTATGACCGACTTTGAGGATGAGTGATGCGCGAGCTCGCGAGCGTAGCCAGGGGTTCACTCCAGATCTCTTGAGAAGTATATCGGGCTATTCTTATTAGCTGTCTATGTCACTTCCCACCCCCTCAACTTTTCTATTCAAAAAATTACGGCATTCCGTTGCTCCGTTGCGACGCCGAAGTGCGCAAGCCTGAAAATGACTTCCCCAGATCTTTCGGGAACTACCTCGGGCCATGCTTATGTATGTCTTTGTCATTTCCCACCCCCTTAACTATCTTTGAGCACAACATCACAACAATGCGTTGCTCCATTACGATGTTAAAGAAGTCAACCATGAAAAGAGTATTTTTTTCAGTTCCCTCAAGAACATTGTATCGGACTATTTTTTAAAGCCACTTAATTAGGTGTAAGTATTATAAATCATCTGAAGAATATAGGCCTTTGACCAGTGTGTGTTGCCAGTGATCACATACGGAACTGAGATATGGTCGCTTACTATAGGGTTCATAAAAATGCTCAAGGTCACCCAAAGGGCAATGGAGCGAGCTATGCTCGGAATTTCCCTGCGCGAATCATAAAAGGGGAGATCCGCAGGAGAACCAAAGTAACCGAAATAGCTCACAGAATGGCTAAACTGAAGAGGCAGTGGGCAGGGCACATTGATAATAGAACAGATGGCCATTAGGGCAGTAAAATTCTTGAGGTGCGATCGCGCACCGGAAAACATAGTGTAGGAAGGCCTGCCACGTGGTGAACCGACGACCTGGTGAAGGTCGTGGGAAGCCGCCGGATGCGGGCAGCGCAGGAAAGGTCCTCGTGGAAATCCTTGGGGGCGGCCTTTGTCCAGCAGTGGACGTTTTTCAGTTGATATGATGATGATGATGATTTTAAAATCACGTTTTGTCTAGCTCCTCCAGTTTATTTTCACATCGTATTTTTTTGCACAGGTGGGGCGAGGAATGGAATCTCGGCACATTCGATGCTATGCTATTCGGAGCCGTCTTCGTTGCAACTGAAAACTCACTTCTAGCAGCTTTGGTTACTGTTATTGTGTGGCAGGTAAATTTTTATGATTGACCCTTCATCATATCAGCTCATATACGCCCCCACCAGGCTCGAACCTACCCTGAATCAGGGCGGACGTGCCTGACTCGACCACGCGGGCCCAATGCGAGTTGGTCGACTTCTCATACAACCTTTGAGTTTTTTCGCTGGCGTGTGTAGGTTTTCTCAAGATGTTTTTCTTCACCGTAAGAGCGCCGAATAAACTACATCATCATCATTATATCAGCCGAAAGACGTCCACTGCTTGACATAGACCTCCCCCAAGGATTTCCACGACGACCGGTCCTGCGCTGCGGCTTCCCGCGACCTTCACCAGGTCGGCGGTCCGCTGTGTGGGAGGCCCGCCTGCGCTACGTCGTTGGGTTTGATAGCCTGGTATCTGCCGGGGATTCTTCGCACCCCCTCCCCGCCGTTACCGTGACTGCTACCGGAGCCAGATATAGAGGGACCACCGGAGACTAGGGGTTCTTCATGTTGGGGGGTTATGTCACTATCGCCACGTTTGGCGGGAGGGTTGGCGATCACAGCATAGTTGTGTAGTTGCAGGTCTGTTGCAAAGCACGGAAAGGACGCTGCTGCCCATCCTCCGATTTATTCTCTTAGTCCTCTCTTACGACACCCATTGGAAGAGATGGGATGGTCCAATTCTTAGCCGGGAGCCATACGGCCTTAAGCAAATATTCAAAAGCGTTTAAAAATTAAAATGTTGACTAACTAAAAATATTTCTAATTCGCAGATCATGAAACACACCAGAACTTGGTTAGGAAACAAGAATCAGACGGAGAAAACAGCAATCCAGATAAACACTATTCAATTGAAACTGTAAATAAAATCAATGCTGATTGATAATAAACTTTAATTAATTTTACAGTTGTTTCTGTAATTTTTATTTCAATTTCTACGCTTTTCATACAAGTCATAGAACAATAAGTTTTGGCGGTTGTCACGTTATGTGTTCGCCCATGATACTTGTACTTAGTTTTATTTATTTAGCAACAGCTGATGAGCTTAATTTGACACTGGGTCGGGAATTGGACTACTTAAGTGATACTGAGGATGAATCCGACTGTGACAGCAGTGATAGCAGTGATGGAAGTGATAGTAGTGATACAGACAGTAGTGGCTCTGATACCGACTCCATTATCATACAGATGGAAAACGAAGAAGCCAGGGAGATAAATATGATGAAAGGAGAAGAACAAATAAATATGGATTTCATTGTTACCCCATACTCGCGTACCGAGAGACCGATACGTACGTATGCAAATGGAATGTCCGTTTTCTATCGGCTTAGGTACATCGGTACATCACATTTACTTACCTGATGGTCAGTGAAGATGCCGAAGATGAAAGCGGTAAAGATTGACTCGTTGTCGCAACTAATAGGTATTTGATGCACCCACTTTATGTGCTGGTCCGCTTTTTTTATCTCACCTGGTGGTAAGTGACAATGATGCCGAAGATGGAAGCGGCTTTACTGCTAACCTAGTTTCTCTTAAATGTCTAGTAGCCCTCGCAGGTTACCAAGACTTCCGGGAGTATCTCAGGTGTCCGAGATACTCGGCCTTATATGGCAGCACAGTGGGCTGACTGTAAGAGTTTGCAACGAGAACAGAAAATAATTATCATACCGGAACAAATCTATTGAAAGAAAGACAGACAATTTAGGATAGCAAACATGCCTTATAAGTATAGGTTAAAATAATGTTTATAAGGTCACTTGTAGCAACATCTCAAAGTAGAGATTGGGACAATGATATATAATGTTACTATTTTTTCATCTCACTGGGTTGGGACCTCCTTAAATGATTAGTGAAGAGAAAAATTAAAATATGACAATAAGATAAAAACATGTAGTATTGGAACGTAACAAAGAGAAGACGTGCGAGTATAATAAAAATCGGCCAAGTGCGAGTTGAACTAGCGTAGAGAGGGTTCCGTACAATGCCAAAGTCAAATACAAAATATCACATTTGAAATTCTCACAGTAAGATGCGAGTTATTTTTTTTTATTATTAAAAATTTGAGTGTGTTTGGCTGCACCTCACCTGATGGTACGTGCCGATGCAGCCGAGGATGTAACACGCAAGCTCAAAAAGTGACTATTCACTCTCGTCTTAAAGATTCCTAAATTTTACGAATCGGGGAATACAGACGCTGGAAGGGAATTCCACCCCTTGGCCGTTTGCATGATAACAAAGAAGAAGCAAAACGCTTCGTGTGTAAAGGTGGAACATTGACGACAAAGGGGTGGAACCGCCCTCCGCACCTGGTCGTCCGATGATGAAATGGAGAGGGGGAATGAGGTCGTGAAGCTCCAGGACACACTCTCCGAAATTATTCCTGTAGAACACCGATAGACGGGCGACTTTTTGAAGATGCTCGAGGCTGGTAACGAGCCGATCCTTCCCACAAGTGAGAGCAGTACTCCATACAGTTAACTACTACTAGCGCAATCTAGTGGTATTTTAGTGAACTTCTTTGGTTAAAATAAATTTTTAGTGCGTTTGGCAGCACCTCACCTGATCGTAGGTGCCGATACAGCCGGAGATGTAACACGCAAGCCCAAAAAGTGCTTATTCACTGTCGTCTTGAAGATTCCTAAATTATACGAATCGGGGAATACAGACACCGCCCGGCAGGGAATTCCAATCCTTGCCCGTTCGCATAATGAACAAAGAAGCAAAACGCTTCGTGCGTGAAGGTGAAACATCAACGACAAAGGGGTGGAATCGCCCTGCGCACCTGGTCGTTCGATGATGAAATGAAGAGGGAGAATAAGGTCGTGAAGCTCCAGGATACACTTTCCGAAATGAATAGTAGAACTGTAGAACACCGATAGATTATTTTCTATTATAAAAAGAACTATTTTCCGTAGGTGAACGTATTATATTGAGTTTACCACTTTTTTTTTATTGATAGAATTCTTATAGGTTTTCCTGTAATCTACAAGTAATTAACTATATTTAGTATTTTTTATTTTATTTTAGACTCAGTAGTTTTGAAGAACAGGGGGGAATGGAAATTTCGTCTTCTTTCATGAATAAAATCAAAACTATTTATTTTGCAATATAAACAAAAATATATTTAAGATCCTGATAACGAGCCCTTTCATTTGATATGTGACACAATAAGGTTTCCAAAACTATTTTTAATTTCCTAATTTTTCCCCAGAAAATAACCCTTATTTAAAAAAAAAACATTTATTTCCTTTGCACATCTGTGTTTGGGTCATAGGATAACACTGTCCTACCAAATTGTACCTGATTTGGTTCAATAGATTCGGAGCAAATTGGCTTGGACAGACGGACGGACAGACAGATAGACGCACGAGTGATCCTATAAGGTTCCGTTTTGTTTTTTTTGTACGGAACCTAAAAATGGAGTATAATGTATGGGTAATTGCTTTAATATCAATATTAACGACTATCATTTCACGTATCTATTGTACTGTTTCAGCACCAACCTACTGGTGGAGTCCGCCAACTACACCTCCTACAAGTCCCACAACAACGAGCGTTCCGAAACTGCCAGAACCCAGGGGCACTTTCTATGACTTTGTGGCAAGGTTGTGCCATACATTAATAACGAGGTACGACAGCAGAAACCTGAAAATATACATCCCATTGCTCAGCAGAAGCCTGCAGGGATTAGGAGATGGGTACTTCATGAAGAAAACGATCAAAAGATTCATAAGGCGATGGAATAAAATCGCGAAATTAAACGGTAAAAAAATAAGGAAGAAAATTTTAAGTTTTCTTAGGAGGTGGCGTGAGACTAAGCCACATAAAAATAATTTTATTAAAGCTCTGAACGGTATGTACACAACTTCTGACTACTTGTATTTGCAGGACTATTTGTTTAGTATGAGAAAGTACGCCGACAAGTTAAAAAGAAATATTGACAAAGAAACACGTAGAGTTTTCCGCAAATGGATATTTGGGCCGTACTATCGTTTGAAGGAAGAAGACCAACAAATGATCCAGTTCAAATTTAAACTGGCGATGTTAGAATTTTTCAATGAAAGGCGAACGAAACTGGACAAAAACACTTGGAGCCTTGAAGGCTATCGTATCCGTAGATTGCGGGGTTCTTAATCAGTTAAAAGTCAAAGCGTGAAATTGCAAGCATAAAAGTACTTGTTCGCCTAATTCGTTATACAAATTAGAATCAACAATGTCTCCTATTAGATGTGTTTTATTCCTTTTGTCGTTCATATTATATCAACAGTATAGGGTGATGACTTTACGCACGAGACATTATCATCCTGTTCTGAGGTATGAAGGTGCGTTCGAAGGGTTTTTGAAAAGTTGGTTCGATGTCCTCTCGATGTTTCCACACAAGAAGGTCAAGAGGTATGTGAAGATTGTTAGGGACGAGCTACGTGGAATAAACTACAAAATGGTGACTAAGCTAGCTCGACACGTGACGGAACTAGCCACAAAAGATAGCGATTATATTCAGGAGAAGATGATATTATACAGAAGAGAGCTCAACAAGAATCTCCCGAATCGAAGAGAGTTTTTTTCCGCTATCAATCAAGCATATAACGCGCAACAAGCTAGCCAGTTCGAAGACTACATTCACCATTTAAAAGACTGGTTCTATGATTATAGACTTACCATCCAGGTCGAAACTCGGAAATTAATAAAAGAAGTGATTCTTGACAACATATTTAAGAAGCTGAGTGTAAGAGACCAGGTCAACCTGGAGAAGTTGTTGAAGAAAGCTGTGAAGGAATACAAGACGACGACAGACGACGATGAATGGGAAGCTGATTGGGCTACGAAGATGGAGTTGATAGGCGAGATGATAAAGAAGAATATAAGTGAAGATCTATTGCTAAACTGGTAGTAGATGTCACGAATAGAATAAATTTTTAGTACTTTTTTTTTCTCATCTTTTTTAGAATTCCGAGCCCAAAAATAACAGGGCTTTATTACTAAGCCTACGCCGTACGTCCGTCCATCCATCCGATTTTTTAAACCATTATTATTGGTTTCCAGAGTACTTGCATGTGGTACTTGGCAGATTCCATAACAAAAATTTAAAAAATATAAGGGTTCCAACACAGGATTTTTTTTTATTTTTGCTCTTTAGTAAGAAAGGTAATGCAACATGCAAGCCCTAAGTATAAAACAAAATGTTATAAAAACTGGCCAAGTCTGAGTCGTACTTGGGTAAAAGATCTATAACTGAATAAAAAATATCGCTCCCGTTCATGTCTTTTGATTATAATGAATAAGTATAATAAACTTAATCCCAACCTCGCAAGCTACTTGCGGCTCGCGTACCGTGCACCCTTGATCACATTCATAAAAACGATATACACGCAGGTGATGCCACGGCCAAAAACCAGTCATCATTATATCAGCCGAAGGACGTCCACTCTGTTGGACATAGGCCTTCCGCAAGGATTTCCACGACGACTGGTTCTGCGCTGCCTGCATCCAGCGGCCTTTCGCGACCTTCACCAGGTCATCGGTCACGTTACGTTTGCCGGTGCTCGGTCTCCACTCGAGAACTTTACTGTCCCAACGGTCTGTTCTACGAGCTATGTGCCCCCCACCCACAGCCACTTAAGAATAGCAATTATGAGAGTTAAGTCGGTTACTTTGGTTCTTCTACGAATCTCGTTGTTTCTGATTCATTCACGCTGAGAAACTCCGAGCATAGCACGCTCCATTGCCCTTTGGGTGACATTGAGCCTTCTTATAAGGCACATAGTAAGCGACCATATCTCAGTTCCATATGGCATCACTTGCAACATACACCGGTCGAAGACCTTGGTCTTAAGACACTGCGGTATTTGGGACGTGAAGATATTGTGAACCTTCCCGAACGCTGCCCAGCCGAGTTGGATTCGACTATTGATCTCTTTTTCGAAGTTGGACCTACTTAACTGGACTGTTTGTCCCAGGTACACTTATTCGGCAACAACTTCGAGTGTAAAGCCTTCAACCTTCAAAGGAGTAGGTGCGACACGGACGTTTGACATAATTTTCGTCTTGTCCATGTTCATTCTAAGACCTACTTGTTGAGAAGCTCTACTGAGGCCATCGGCACAAAGTCTCAGCCATGACCACGATATCGTCAGCGAATCGAAGGTGGGTGATGTGCTTGCCGTTGATATTGATGCCGAGTCCACCCCAGTCCAAAAGCTTAAAAACATCTTCCAGGGCGGCGTTGAACAGTTACGGAGATATGTCGTCTTCCTGTCTCACCCCTCGCTGCAGCCGGAAAGGTTCCGAGTTCTGGTCCTGGAGGCGAACCGACATGGTGTTATTTTCATACAAGCACTTCAGTACCTCGATATATCGATAGTCAATTTGGCGCCGCTGGAGAGACTGTAACACAGTCTATGTTTCGACCGAATCAAAGGCTTTCTCTTAGTCCACGAACGCTAAGCGTAGTGGCTGATTGTACTTTTCGGTCTTCTGTATTATCTGCCGCAGCGTATTTATGTGGTCTATGGTACTAAAGCCTTTTCGGAAACCGGCTTGTTCGGGAGGCTGAAAGTCGTCAAACCTGCGTGCTCTCCAAAGCAGCTTGTAGACATGGCTCAAAAGTGAGATGGGTCTGTAGTTCTTCAACAGAGTATTGTCGCCCTTTTTGAAACAAATTTATTAAGAACAGCATTTATTACTTCTAAATCAAATGTAGCAATCATCAATGTACGAGTATCAATGTAAAAACCATCAAAAATCAAAACAATTTCATATTTGAAATTTAACAAAGGCAAGTTACGATGTAGGAATACAATGCTTTCTGCGCGTTTATGTAACAGTCTGTTCCTCTTTTCTTCATAGACATTACCAGCTTCGGAGAATAATCGCTCGCTATACACAATGAGGATTCAACAATTGTTTCGGAATAATTCGGAGACAATATTTCGATTGCAATAAACGTGTGTCCCGCATCCAACGGCTTCCCCCGACCTTCACCAGGTCGTCGGTCTACCGTGTGGGAGGCCATCTACGCTACGTCTTCCTATGCGCGGTCGCCACTCGAGAACTTTACTGCCTCAACAGCCATCTCGTCGCCTCAGTGCTTATTTGTCCTATCTACTATTGGTTACATTTTACAGGAGAAGAGTTTTTTTGCTCTATTCGTTAAAATGCTTTCTTTTCTAGATTGTAACGTCTTTAATAATACAGGAGTTTACTATGAATTAAATGTCACAATTTTCACTTAAAGATTGTCAATAAGAGGATTGTGAAGCTACGACTTTTCATACCAAAGGCGATAACGATTTTCACCTCTCAAATGTTGATTTGGAACAATTTGAATAGGTTCGATACCGTTTATAGGTAAACCTATTTTATTTTTGTTCACGTGTTTTCATAGAAAACTAATATCGGCCATTTTTTTTATTTATAATCAGTAATTTCAAAAACCAAACGTATAAGCCTAGCTTTTGTTCTGACTGACAACCTATCATAAATTGGTCCAAATCGGTTAACATTTAAGAGGTGAAAATCGTTATCGCCGTTTGTGTGAAAAGTCGAATTTTCGCCGTGGGTTCACAGTCCTTATTTTACAGTTTTATGTTGATAGAGAACAAAAATGCACTCTCATAACTAATTACGAACGTGGACTTAAAACATCAATTACTTCATTTTACAGATAGGACAAAATGACTGTGTCATTTTTGCGTGCTTATTTGTTCAATGTTCCAGATGTATATACAGGGTGCTGAGTGGTGTATAATTCACCGTATTATGAGTAAAAAAACCTCTTAAAGCTTAATAAACCTATTTTAATTAAAACGTGTTTTGTTGATTTTTTTCGATATTAATTATGAGTTGAATTCTTACTAAAATAATAGTGTTAGTTTTTTCTTATGAGTAAGGCCCAGAACACACGAAGCAACCCAAAAGTGACGAAACTAAAACAAGAGTTACTTTTGAGTTAAAGCTTTTGCTTTTTATATTTTGGGCCTAGCATATATGGTAATCATGTCAAGGTTACCATGATTTTGTAATAATATTACAGTAACAGGGTACGAAATTTTAAATCAACCAGTCTTGTATAAGTTGCCCACATCCCTTCTTCTCCTAGATAAGAGCTGATGATCCTCAAAAGGCAGAACAGATCTTCATAAATTATAGCTAAGAACCACCTCGATCACGTCAGCTTTCAAACAAAAAAATAGCATCAAAATCGGTCCATTCGTTTGAGAACTACGATGCCACAGACAGATACACAGGTACACACGTCAAACTTATGACACCTCTCTTTTTGCGTCGGAGGTTAAAAAGGTATACCATCGCCCAAAGACATTTCATACCTCAAAGAAATTATATCACAGCAACAGCAATACGGCGCGGCGCCTACTGGGCAGTAAAATCGTAACAATTCAAAATATGTAATTAATTGGTAATTAATCTCTTAGGAGGACTGTGAACCCACAGCAAAAAATGTACTTTTAATACAAACGACGTTAACCATTTTCACCTCTTAAATGTTAACCGATTTGGACCAATTTTTGACATTCAGAATTGTCATTCAGAATAAAAGCTAGGCTGTTAAGTTTTGTTTTTTAAATTACTAATTATAAATAAACAAAAACTGGCCGAAATTAGTAAACAAGTGAACGACAAAAGCGTATAATCCTAGCTTTTGTTGTGACTGACAACCTATGAAAAATTGGTACAAATCGGTTAACATTTAAGAGGTGTCAATCGTTGACGCCGTTTGTATGAAAAGTCGCAGCTTCAAAATCCTCTTAAGGATTTTCGGAACGTTGATGTTCCAGGTTTACACGTTCTTTGCCAAGCTAACTTGACCGGAATAATACATAAATATGTAAATAAATAATAAACCGGGAATCAATCCTATCCAACTGCGTCTAGGACGACACAAATTATGCTACAAACAATAACAATATAATTAGATATAAAAACTCACTCTTGGGCTTTGCTTGGAGGTTTTCCAGTCATTAAAACAACACCCTGTTTCAAATTCAAAACGGAATTGAGTGTAAATTAAAAAGTACTTACTGCTCAGTTTGCGGCTGCGTCTGAGTATGTTTACTCTTATAATCTATTCTAGACATAATTAAGCATTTGTCTAAAACAATTGTAGCATAAAAATACAACAAATAAAACGATTTTTAAATTTTTTTCGGGAATGACGAAGTGATTCTCGTAATGTCTCCAGCCACAGTGACAAATCAAACAAAATGGCGGACATAGCGTCGCGTGCTGTGATTGGCCGATTAAGTGGACATAGAACACTCAACTACACACTCAAGCACTCAACGTCTCTAACGATGTAGAAGAACAAATAAGCACAAAATTTTCATTACAGTGTCGTGTTACAAATAAAGTTTAAATGATTTTTTTTGTTTTAAGAGAAAAAAGTTTTAAATCTTACTTAACCAACATGATTGAAATTTAAGTCTTAACAATACTGCATTTAAAGTCAATTATCGATTAATTTGGTCGATAGAAAAAACAAGCACTGAAGCGACGATCTGTTCTACGAGCTATGTGCCCTGCCCGCTGCCACTTAAGTTTAGCGATTCTGTGAGCTATGTCGGTTATACTTTGGTTCTCCTATGGACCTCTTCATTTCTGATTCGATCGCGTAGGGAAATTCCGAGCATAGCTCGCTCCTTTGCCCTTTGGATGACCTTGTTCCTTCTTATGCAGGACCGATCGTCGTGAAAATCTTTGGAGGAGGCCTTTGTCCAGCAGTGGACGCCTTAGGGCCCTAACTCACCGAGTATCCAAACGAGTCGTATTGGAATGTATGGCAGCTTACTCACTTGGCGACGGTTTGGCAACGTCGCCAATTTGGAAGCGTACCCACGACTGTCGGCTCGCTGTGTGGAGTCTGGAGATCGTGGCGACCTGGCGACGTCGCAAGTAAAATGTGCACGAGCAAGCTGCGTCTCACTCACTCAGTGTCCAACCGGCCACCAAAACGGACGCATAATGAATTTCGATACAGAAAGATTTATTGTAGAAATGCAAAATCTACCATACTGAAGAACTAAAGAACTACTGAAATAATAAAAAATACTGAAATACTGAAGAACTGAACCGACAGATGGTCGCCACTGGCTACTTCATTTGGCAACCGAAGGTAGCCAGAGGTAACCATGGCTACGTAGCCGGCGACGTAGCCATGGCGTCTCAGTGAAGTAGGGCCCTGACGACTGATATGATGATGAAATTTGTGTGTACGTTTACTCGCGCATTGAGGGTTCCGTCCCTGCAATTTTTTTAACTACTTACACACAGACGGACTGATGGACTATGGATGCACCATAGCATATGTAAGGAACCGAGTAACTCGGCTGAGTACTCGGTTTGGCAAAGATTAAACCGAGTAATATTCGGTACTCGGTTACTCGGTAAAATTTGTACTCGGCGCGTATCTAAAAAAACTTACGCATGCGTGTGTGTGCCTACTTCAAATAAGGCGCAATATTCGTAAGACTGAATTGTTTTAGTTGTAAATACGAAAAAAAAAATGTATGCATACCTGTTTTCTTACAACAGTATTGAAAAAAGTCGTATGATACATGGGTTTTTAACTCCCTTGTATCATAACTATCTACTAAAGGTAAGACAGGCGGACAGCGTTGGCATCGTTTGGGTCAAACATCACATCAGCTCATATATACGTCCCCACCGAGGGGCTCGAGCCTACCCTGAATTAGGGCGATCGGGCTTTAGTCGACCACTTTCTTCGCAGACGTGTGCAGGTTTCCTCACGATGTTTTCCTAAACCGAAAGAGCGTCGGATAAACCTACATATGAAATCGAAATTTGAAATCACATTGGTACGTGGCAGGACTCGAACCACGACCTCCCATACAGGAGGCGGTTACGCCACCGACGCTCTCACACGCTTAGTTGTGAATACGGAAAAAATAAAATACGAGTATATCATGTGTATGCATACTTGTTTTCTTACAACTGTATTGAAAAAAATGATACATGGGTTTTTAACTCTCTTGTATCATAATTAACTATTAAAGGTAAGACAGATGGGCAGTGTTGGCATCGTTTGGGCACGAAACCCTAAAAATCACAATAGTAGTTATGTAATTAATTCATCATTCAATTAACTAGTTGTACAATAGTCTCGTTCAGTTGAGTTACAGCTTTGCTTTCCAACACAAGTGAAAATTGGTTAACTTAAAAATCTTTTAAACTTCACCGAAACCGATTATTCAACTAAAAGCAAAAGGTCCCCCACTTGAATGTGTCATCTGAAAAAACTTTGCATGATAATGTGTTTATTTACATTCATAATTGACGTATCAAGATTATTACCAAACGATGCGCAGGCGATCGTAGACAATCCAAATCCAAAACTCGTATATTACATCACCAGACAAAAGAAGATAACTCGTGGAGTTTTCGAAACATTTTTATTGAATTGGCTGAATCTTGTAACTTGGAAAAACATTAAAAAACGACAGTTAAAGGAGTATTGCAGAATTTTGCAAGAGGATCTATGCCGTATGGACTACAAACTAACTACAAAGCTCGCAGACCACTTCAAGACCCTATCAAAGATGAACGCACGTACTATCCAAGACGAGTTCAACAAATATAGGGAGGATTTTCAAAATAACACTTCAAGACGTAGGAAAGAGTTTTTTGACGCTATCGAACGTGCTTTTACTCTACAACAAGATAGGCAGTTCATTAAATATATTTACGACCTTAAGGACTGGTTGCAACAGAGAAAGACGTATACAGGGTGTAAATGTGCATTCCCGCCATATTTACAGAAGTAGTAGTTTATAATACTACAAATTGTTTCAGCATATACAAAAAATCTGATATTTGAAGGACTACGAGTTATGGTATGAAACTCTTTTGGAGTTCATGTAAGAATAAACCAGTTTTATGTAAGATCGCAGTGGAACAAACCGTACGAGAACATAACTAACAGACGCGAGCGGTTTCGACTAAACAGTTCATTCCTTCTTTCAATGATTCATTCATGCGTATAGCGACTACACAGTCAGCTGATTTCAGATTTCCCTTCCTACTTTAGGAGGACCTACAAAAATACTAAATTTCCGCATTTACACTTTTATTACTTTGAGATAGCTGTGTAAAGTACTTTATGTGCGTTTACAGTATTTTTGGCGTAGTTAAAAGTCTGAAATCAGCATTACACATTATTGTTATTTACAAAAAAATACACAAATTTACAAAAACTTACAGTTTCAAACGCTGCCAGAACTCTTTCACGCAACACATCAACACTATCAATTTCTTCCGTGTACACTAAACGTTTCACGTCGCCCCACAAGCATTATGTCCCGGGTCGGTCTCGGACTGTTCGGAAACATTTCCACGAACATTTCACAGGCTTGTCGCAAACGGCTTGTTTGCACGGCGGCGGCGCGACGGCGCCAACGGCGATGCGTAAGCGTGGCGCAGAGGTCACTGAGCGAGAGTCGACTCGACTGTCATTCACGGCAGCGCGGCGGCAACTGAACTGATTGAACGCAGCCAAAGGGAAGACCGACTCGTTTGAACTATGCCGACACAGGCCGCCGCGCCGCGCTCCGCTGGTATTAGTGAGGTGCGCGGTCGATAAAATGTAGTGGTGCCAACGCAGTAAAAATATGAAATCATTAAAAATAATTAAAAAAAAAAATATTTTTTTATTGATTCGTACTCAGCATCAGATGTATAGTTACCTCTGTAAATATGGCGGGAATGCAAATTTACACCCTGTATAGCCGACGAAACATACAACCTTATTAGTCACATCATAATAGATAGTATCCTGGAGAAACTCGGCGTTAGAGAACAGATTGAGTTACAAAAAAAGCTAAAGAGAGCTATCAAACAGTACAAGAAGAAGTTTCAGACTGAAGAAGACCTAGGGTTTCCTGATAGATTCTTAACCTTAGAGAATTTGAGGAATTTTACGTTAAATATAGATGATTTCCTTAATATAACTACAGTATAATTAAACTAAATAAAATTTGTAAATGAACTCAATACAAGGTGCATGTATGATTTTTCTAAAGAATACGACAAGGTAGGTAAAGCCTTCTTCAACTACCATGACCACATTCCACTTGAGATGGTCATAAGGTGATAACAAAAGACACAGGGACAATAATCATCGTATCAACTCATATACGTCCCCATCGAGGGGCTCGATCCTACCCTGAATGAGGGCGATCGGACCTTAGTCGACCACGCGGGCCCAGTGTGGTTTGGTCGACTTCATACACAACCTACGAGTTTCTCCGCAGGCGTGTGCAGGTTTCCTCACGATGTTTTCCTTCACCGTAAGAGCGCCGGATAAACGTACATATGAAATCTAAATTTGAAATCACATTGACAGACAATATGACAATATATGTATGTATGTATACATACATTGAGGGACAATAATAGATGTCTGAAAAGAACGTTTTATATCACGATGTTTTTCACACTTTAGTAAATACCTTTAGGTAATTTTACAACAGGTCCCTATGTTCAAGTGATGAGCTAGTAAAACTAAAATTATTAATTACTTACTTATTATTAATTACAGTAAAATATTGATATTACGGCCCCATTGTTAAAATTGAAGTGGAATGTGGTAATGGTATTTTATACGTTACTTAATTGGTTAATAAATTGTAAGAACTATTTCCTTCCTGGTCGTTAAGTAAGTATATTTTAGGATGACTTTAACGTTATTATTATTTTGAAAACCAGCTAAGTGCGAGTTGGACTTGCCCATCGTGGGTTCCGTACCTCCACACCTCTTCACATGCGTACAACGTTATAAATAATCATTTCAAACAATAATCATCAGGAGAGAACCAGAAAAATGATAACTTTTTATTAAGTCCAAACTCCTGCCTTAGCGTAAGTACGACTCACACTTGGCTGGTTTTTATTATTCGTTGTTTTAGGATTATTACTATAATCTCAAGTAGTTTCATGCTTGTTTATATTTCAGTTTTTACAAAAGAGAAAAAACAAAAACCTTTGAAAACACCTTTCTTGTATGGGATCCCCATACTTTTTATTTTTATAATTAATAAATAAATAATAAATAAATATTCTGGGACAAATCACACATGGTTATCTGGCCCCAAAGTAGGATTCCCTGTGTTATGAGAACCAGAAACCGATATACATACTTATATACTTACGTTTAAATACATACTTAAATAGATATTTAACACCCAGACACACAGTAAAAAAATCTTCTCATCACACAAATGTTTGCCCTGGGTGGGGATCGAACCCACAACTCTCGGATCAGTAGTCAAGAGCACTAACCACTGAGCCACCGAGTCAGTCAAATTTGTCTAAGACATACAGCCTTGATAGACGGACGTACAGACGAACACACTAACTTCGTAGGCTTAGTAATAGTGTTACAGAAGCCTAAAAATGTACCTACTACAATGTTACTCCATACAAAATGTTATAAATGCCTAGTACAAATCATAAACATTTTATTACTCAGTCAATTATAAGTTCACGATTATTATGAACATAAAATTAGAACAAATTAGGAACACGAGTTATATCAAACATGTAGTAATTACTAAATATGTATAACGAACAATGGCTAACAAAAACTATCCCATTATTAGTCGAGCGATATTGGTTTTGTTAACTTTTCTACTATACCTGAAGCTCAACTCGAGACAAAGACTGGTGAGTAATCGGACGGTGAAACTATAAGGCCTGCAGTAGGCGTAGCATGAGGTCCATTTTGTCTACCCACTAATGTGAAATGTAGACTTCGATGCGCGACATAACGGTTGTATCTCGACCACAGATTTGAACAGAAGGATCCGCCCGTCTTCATATTTTACCAGATTTTCTTTATACAAGCAAAGAGTAGCGCCATCTAACATAACACGTACGAACTAGCGTGGGCGAGAGTTGACGTCAGTGCCGTGTTAAAAGAACCTTGTTAGAATTGTCGCTTTAAATATTCGTTTAATTAATCTGTTTACAAGAAAAAATACAATGTAAGGTTACTTAATGATGATACGACATCCCATGTTTCTTTTTAGCCTTTCTTTCATGATTTTTACAGCCTCTAACAACACAATAAGGCATTTTTATATGGAAAATCTTTCCACCGTACTGGCGAGTGTGCGAAACTTTCGGTTTTCGCACCAATTCGCTGGGAGCATTAGTCGCGCGCGTTGGCCGGGTCCTTACGCCAGTAATATATAAGGTGTAACAAAATTAGCTGAAACTATTTTAACTGGTGCTTCTACTCATGAAACTGAACAACTTTCCCCATGAAACCCATAGTCAAATCGCAAAAAAAAATGAGCTTCCCATACTAAGTTGGCTGATCAACTGATCGAGTTAGTATGGGAGAGCCCAATTTTTTTTTTTGCGATTTGACTATGGGTTCCATGGAGAAAGTTGTTCAGTTTCATGGGTGGAAGCACCAGTCAAAATAGTTTCAGCTAATTTTGTTAGACCTTATATAAGTCACTGATCTCGACACTGAGCATGGCCCTCGCGAGATAAGACTGGTCTCGCTCCCATCTGTCATTTGTAGTGTGTGTAGAGATTTTTATCTCGTGCCGAGCATGAACGCACCGAAATAGGCTTATTTTGACGTTCGATTGAAGACATAAAGGGTCCGCCAAATAACTTTTTTTTTTTGAAAATGATATAAAAAAAACTACTGAATATTTTCTCAAATTTATTTTTTTATTTGAAAGTACAATCCTTCCGGTTAATAATGGAAAATAATTTCATTCAAATGGCTGCCTTGGCTGGCCATGCAGTAGCCTACACGATCGGTTCAATTTTTAAGCACATTATCGATTGTGTGCAGCTGTATTTCACCAATGGCTTCACGAATATTGTCCTTTAAAGCGTCAATTGTCTCTGGCTTGTCGGCGTAACACTTATCTTTGAGGGCACCCCACAAATCGCAGCTCCGAGGTGGCCAAACGACATCAGCTCTGCGGCTGATAATGCGATCTTCAAAAACAGGGCGCAAAACATCGAGTGTAGCTTCGGCTGTGTGGCACGTAGCGCCGTCCTGATGTAACCAAATAATGCCAATATCCTCCTCTTCAATTTTTGTGAACAAAAATTCGTTCAGCGGAAGGATAAAACTAATTATCTGTCAAATCAGACATGACCATGAGCTAAGTGTTACCATTCACGAAATAAGCACTAGTTGAAAAAAAAAACTTTAGATGGCGGACCCCGTATATGTCGGCACCCCCTTGAGGTATCGACAAACTTCTAGCGACTGTTTATCATCAAATAACAAATTAGGTACCTACTTTTTCCTTTGCTTAAATCTCAGAAACTTGCACGAAAACTACACGAAAACCAACGGAGCCAGACAGTCCCCTCACCTCCAAAGACCATAGTACAATCACTACGTTTGCCCACCTCACAAACAATAAAAGTTGTTTTTGTGTCAAATTATTACTCAATCAAGCAAACTTTCATATCTCGGTGTCTTTTTGGAAATACAAACCAAGCAATTTGCGAACAACAAAACAAAATCATAAACAGATTTGTCGCCTATAAAACTGCTATGTCGCCGCGACTTTTTACTCTACACACTCTCTACCAGTAACGACATGCTCGCACACGCGAAAAAAGCCCGTAGAAGGAGATAATTTTCTCTCGTCGCGTAGCATGAGCGACAAGAGCGATAGGCGACAAATCTGTTTATGATTTTGTTAATTCCATTTCATTCTGATAATTGCATCAGTTGAGTTTGAGCCCACTTTAGTTTAGCTATTCTGTGAGCTATATCGGTAACTTTGGTTCTCTGCGGATCTCCTCGTTTCTGATTCGATCACGCAGATAAAAACGTAAACCGGAAAACGTAGCGTAGGCAGGCCTCCCACGCGGTGGACCGACGACCTGGTGAAGATCGCGGAAAGCCGATGGATGCGGGCAGCGCAGGGCCGGTTGTCGTGAAATCCTTAGGGGAGACCTATGTCCAGCTGTGGACGTCCTTCGGCTGATACGGTGATAACTGGTGATAAATCATCCGCGTGGATATCGTTTTTTATGAATGTGATCGAGGGTGCACGTGCACGGTACGTGAGTCGCAAGTAGCTCGCGAGTTTGGAATTAAGTTTTTTGCCAAATTCTTCTAAAACTCAGGTGAATAACGTAGTCATCATACAGGAACCATGCATTTTCCGGGAAGAAAATTTGCCTCTATATATGATCTATCTACCTACCAAATTTTAACTATTTTAAATCCGTTTTAGTGATAAGCGTGAAAATGGATTAAACTAACAAGTATTCTTTTTTTTTCACTTTCAATTTTCGCCCGCGTGGTTACAGTTTGTTGACTGTATTCAGGGGTGCGCAGAGCGCGAGCCGCAAGCGAATCGCGAGGTTGGACTTGAATTTGACTAATTTGTTAAATATATATAATATAATAGGGTTCGTTTGCAGTTAAATTGTCAAAGCAAAAGGAACCACGAAATTGACGTGACATCTGGGAGACAGGCTTGTAGCGCGGAGCGCAGTTATTCGTTCTCCTTTCATCCGATCTTCTTTTCATTCCATCTATTTCTTCTTTTTAACGTATGTGCTGACATTAGTTTTCAAAAAATCATCGTTCACCATTTCACTATTTCGTTTCTTTCATCATAATCTAGTATAATTTATTTGTGCTTTGTGATTCGTATTTTAAATTGTTTTCTAATTCTTATGTTCTTTTTTAGGTCATTATTTCATCTTTACTAAATTCCGATTACCAGAAGCACGCATTTTTTATTTCGAAGCCCACGCCCTAGCTACTACCATACTTACCTAAGCCAAAGTATATATTATATTAGTACCCTAAGCCGTGCTACAGGCTCTCACCTAAATTACGTTAGTTACTAATATAAATATACTTTGCATAAATTCCTCCATCCAAGCTTTTTTACTTTCTCGACCCCGTAGTACGGTACGTACGTACGTAGGGTATAAGTATAATATTGTACTCGTGAAATAGTAATTTGTTATACAAGAGAGCAAAGTTGATTTTTAACCGCGTGCTCAATTTTGATGAACGAGCAAGCGAAGGTTTCTAAAATTTTGAATCCTGAGCGTTTGCGAGGGAATCAAAAGAGCATGAGGTGAAAAATCTTTGCACTCGAGTACAACACGTAACTTTTCTTTCCACCTCAGCGAGGAAATGACAGAATGCAAAAAAAAACATTTGCGCATTACAAACAGTTTCAGTCAATTCTGTTGGCGTCAAATAAACATCTTCGTCGCTTTAATCACTCATTTTAGGTTTTTCACTTGTTTTCAAGTTTCTTGTTTTTATCCTTAGCTTTTAACAATATAACGTGAAAAGAAAATGGCGCGAGCAAAGCAAATTAAAAAAAAGTACACCATGAAGGTTCCGAGTCTGAGTTTTTAACAAATTAAAAATGTTTGTATGATAAATTCGGCACTATGGAGGTAGAAGTAAATAGGTTTATTAATATTTTGAATTCAGAAACTTAGTGCACACGATGTTCTGAATTCAATTTACTTTTTCTCCTCAAGCGAATAAAAACGGCTTTTGCACTAGATATCGAAGAGCAAAAATACAATTTCCAAGATGGGGGGATGAAAAAACGTTTTCCAATTTTCGTGAAAATGTGTTCTATATCATTATCATTATCTAACACATACCGGAAAATCGGTTCGTGCGTCCGTGCATGCGTCCGTGCGTGGGTGCATCCGTCCGTTATGCTTGGCTCTGGAGGCTATAACTTTAGTCCGATTGGAAATTTGGAACTTAATAGTTTTAAATTATTTAATCGAGGGATTATCAAAAGTTCCATCATACCGTCAAACCGAAGAATAGCTGTCATACAACTAAAACTTAAATTTATTAATGGGATGAAAGATTAGGGGAACATAAATAAAGGGCAGTTTTAGGATTTTTCGTCAAAAAATCCATTATTAAAAAGGACAATGGATCGAAGAAAATCACAAGAAAGGTGATTACTATTAAAATCACCTGAATGATCAGAGGATCGGAAACAGTGAAGAATATAAATTAGAAGTCTGGGATAAGATTGGTGTTGGAGTAAAAAAATGTAAACAGAAATAAAATTTAAGTTGTTTTTGTGTCAAATTATTACTTAATCAAGCAAATTTTCATACCTTGGTCTCTTTTTGGAAATACAAACCAAGCAAGAACTTAATAGTTTTAAATTATTTAATCGAGGGATTATCAAAAGTTCCATCATACCGTCAAACCGAAGAATAGCTGTCATACAACTAAAACTTAAATTTATTATTGGGATGAAAGATTAGGGGAACATAAATAAAGGGCAGTTTTAGGATTTTTCGTCAAAAAAATCCATTATTAAAAAGGACAATGGATCGAAGAAAATCACAAGAAAGGTGATTACTATTAAAATCACCTGAATGATCAGAGGATCGGAAAAAGTGAAGAATATAAATTAGAAGTCTGGGATAAGATTGGTATTGGAGTAAAAAAATGTAAACAGAAATAAAATTTAAGTTGTTTTTGTGTCAAATTATTACTTAATCAAGCAAATTTTCATACCTTGGTCTCTTTTTGGAAATACAAACCAAGCAATTTGCGAACAACAAAACAAAATCATAAACAGATTTGTCGCCTATCAAACTGCTATGTTGCCGCGACTTTTCACTCTACACTGTCTCCACCTGTAACGGCATGCTCGCACACGCGACAAAAGCCCGTAGAAAGAGATAATTTTCTCTCGTCGCGCGCGATACATGTCTATGACCTCATGCTACGCCTACTGGTCATCGGTCCACCGAGTGGGAGCCCTGCCCATACTACGTTTTCCGGTGCGTGGTCGCCATTCGAGAACTTTACTACCCCAACGGCCATCATTTTATTATATTACATTTCATGTTTATTGCAGTATCATAATCAACCATGTACATTCATGCGAGTAGGTAAATATATAGATCTTAACTTATTAATTAATACGCCCCGCAAGGGCATAGCATTTACAGAGGGTTTATATAATACACCACTGTCAGTAGTTATGCGTTGCATCGAATCGTAATTCGTCCCTTAGATAGTCTATCTATATCATAACAGGTGCCCAGGGCACGCACCCAGAACACTGCGTTTCGGGGAATAATAGGAATTCAAACAACTACTACGGACAGGGGCCGTTGGGTGTCATTCATGTAGTAGAAATTCATAATTTTATGAAACGTGCGCGAAACGTAACGTTATGATTGGCGCGAGCCCCGATTGCCTAATATTACTAGTTCCATGACGGAAGGAGGTGAATTTCGTATCTTTTCGGCCCAGTAATAGAACCTATCTTTAACTTGTCGTATGTGGGCCACCATCTTTTCGTAAAGTGTAATACTTACATATTTCTTAATCACTGTATCGTATTCATAAATGGCGAACCGCAGCCACTAAAGATCTTCGAAAAAAATTAATCATTGAAATATATAAAATATATTAATCTAAGTACAAAAAAAGTTAAAATTTTCATAAAAATACACAATCCGCTTTGGTACAGGTACTATTTGAGCATCAGTAAAATAAAAAATTGAAAACTTTTTGGTAATCTCTTTGATTTAACTTTTTAAAAAACGATAGTTAGCTAGCCGGGTTTTAAATATAGTCTCATGTGTCCAAGGAAAGTAAAATAGGTAGGTATCACAATTTTTTTGAAACATACGTGAAGCTGTTCCTTTGCGCTATTTCTAAAAAGAAGTGTGAAAAAGAAATTGGCAGGTAAAATAAGTAGTCGAGTTTCGAAGATTATACCTGCAATGGGCAGGTAATTATTACTGTACGTAGTAGATCCAATCTACCTTAAAAAGTGGCTAAATCCAAGTCGGACCCGCGCAAAGTATGGTTCCAGTCTTTTAAAAAAATAAATGTTTTCGTATTTTTAAAACAAATTATATTAACAGTTGTTAGTAGAAGATTTTGTATTAAAGTCTGTGAACTTTTGATAAATCCAATTGCACATCTCGAGTTGGTAGAATTACTCCCAAAATAAGAAAGCCTACTAAGCCGTGATAGTTTTCCTTTTAAATTGATTATATTTCCTACTATTTACATAAGTACTGTTTTTTTCAGATGTCCTGAAATAGCGGTTTTGCTTGTAGAGGGGGAGGGGAGGGGGATACTTGACTCAAATAAAAATTTGTACTTTATAGCTTAATATTTCGCAAACCAATCCCTAAATTAAAAAAAAATGTTTTAGCAAACCCTCAGTTGTTTTAAAAGACCTATTCAACGTCATCCCACACAAAAGGGTACATACAACAGCGAAAACAAAGTTAAGACCCACATTTCATGTAAAAGAGGTACCGTAAAAAAAAATTTCATGATTTTATTGTACAACTTTAGTAGTCTCTGAGTTAAGCCACTGACAAACATGACGAAACTATAAGGGTTCCTTGGTGACTTCGAAACCCTAATTAAGAGAAATCTGACTGAACCTACGATCCCGGACATGTACCATTCTCTCTCTCTCTCTCTCTCTTATCGTGTGCATAATTAACCGTGCTATCCAAGGGATAGATAGACGGTGGTTGTCTGGTGTTGCACTTAGCATCACCCGAGGTCACGTGTAGGGCATTTTAGATTTACACCTACGGACGTGTGCAACGTGACCTTCACACACATATGGAATCAGATTTGCAGGTTTCCTCACGATTTTTTTATTCACCGTTAAAGCAATCGGTAAGTACTAAGTATATGTACGTAACCTAAGTTTAGAAAAACTCATTGGTACATTGGCCGTCCGGATTTTTACCCGGGACCTCTGGTTAGGAAGACCAAGTCGTTACCGGTTGAGCCACCGACGCTTACCATGTACCATTTTTATCGTTAATTAACACAAGCAATCCAAAATAATTGTAAATTTTTATTAAAAATTACGTACTTTTTTTAATTAAAAATTTGAAGTATAAATAGTTAGTACCTACAATAACCTACCTCCAAATTATTAACCGTAATCTACTACATTCATTAGTCATTCATTACATTACACCTTAGTGTGTTCTGCACAGACATAAGATTTATGTAGACCACGCAAGTACCGCGATCTGTATGAAAAACAAGCGTGTCATATTTTTTGTAACTAACTTGACGAGTCATGACGTCACGAGCGCTTTTTAGCGATGGGAACCTCATTCTACGCTAAATCGACTAAAGACGCCACTCGCACCGCGATTCTAGTATAGGAGCCCATCGTTTCAATTATTATTTGTGCTGAAAAATAATCTAAATCAAATATTAAATCTCTTAGTTCAAGGAAGATTCGATAACATAAACACTTACTTTTAAATCGGATCTCCCGCTCTAAAAAATACGAGTAAGGGTTTCGACATCGACAACATCTACTAATTTTTATAAAACATTAGAGAATTTTAGGTTTTAGAGAACGATGCCAGTGAATTCCAGCCTAAAGTCAATCCACTAACTGCTGGACTTAACGCCTTCAATACATTAATAGTAGGTATTGCGTTTGTAGTCAGGCGTCGAAACTTTTTTGTGTCCGTAAAGCTGCCTTCATTAAAATGAACAGAGCAAATGCGACTATATTGTGTTGGAACCAATTTTTTTTTTTGCCCCGTCGCTTCAATCCATTTTTCTTTAACTTTGGGATCACTTGGAAATCTGTAAATACATATAATGATTAATATTCTAAACAAAATCATAATTGAAACATTAAAATAATCAACATTTCACAAAACACCCAACGCAAACATTATCATTCCTCTGTTTCCAAAATCGATTAGAATCGAGAACAACTAACTGATCTGTGTGTACAACACTATTTGCTTTATTTGACAGAAAAATAAGAATAGCGACCGTAACACGAAATGAAATGAAATGATAATTTATTTGCATCAAACATGTTAGTAGGATGTTTAATATAAAGGTCATTGAGCAGCATAGTATGAAACCTATACCCACGGCCTACAGAAAAAAAATTAGGTAGGATGTTTAGATAAACGTCTCTAGTTCACGAATATATATGTCGCATTAACGTAGTTAATGGGATTCAAGCCAAAAGCTTAAAAAAGAAAAATATAATATTGAGGTTAAAACTTTCGTGTTAGCAACGTGATAGAACGTCCTTAAACCATATTATTATCAACAAAATCCAAACCAAATGCAAACTAAAAGTCCAATAAACACGCCAAAGTAATCGATTAAAACAATAGAAGCTCAAATAACACAGATCGCAACGACAAATGACGAGGGACTGCGTCGATGTAAGACAAGTTGTGCGCGACGCGAGCGCAACGACGAAACCGGTTTCTACTTATCGTACGAGTGAGATGGCATATGCTTGCCGTTGACCGCGCGTTCTTTGCGCACATACCAAAAACTAAACAAACGTTTATTTTGTCTATTTTACACACTTAATGCTTCACTAAAATTGTTTTATTTACGCATTTATATATTTTTTTTACATTTTATTCCCATGGTTTAAAAAAAAAAACTATTTGTAATGAAATGTGGGTTAATACTTAACAATTTAAAACTAATTTGGTTTTTGTAGGATAACTTTAGTTAACCGGGTCAGATTTTGCCCAATGACCTTTTAGTGCAATCATGTTTCGCCTGTGCAAGGCATGCAAATGTTTAACATAGATAATAATTATTTTGTCACGTAAACTTTAAAAATTCAAATGTCAATAAGTTTATTTTTGTCACAGAGGTATTCATTAACGCTATAATAATTTTTGTCAATAAGCCATTTCAACTATTTTGTCTTAAAGGTTTTCGATTCAAGCTTTCGTAGTTCAATTGGGTATGCTAAATTTTTTATAAGCCATGAAAATAAAAAAACCATTTCGAGATATTTTTATTTAAAGCCATATTTTTTAATTTTCCACTCGTAAAAGTAAAAGATTGCGTAAAAAATCGGAAAAGGACAATAACCTTCATTTGACCCCTATGACGTCACGAGTTTACAATAAAACCTTATTTCACCACTGAACGGAACGTGCACTCTTACTTGTCATATCAATTACGGACCTTGCATTTTAGGACGAGCTTTCGTCGAGCACTGAAAAAGGCACTATTTATTTATCATCCACCAAAAACTACGTTTGAAACAATCAAATATTATTAGAACGTCATTCAAATTAAATACTTAAATGGGTAAGATATTCATTAGAGGTCCAATTTTTATTGTGGTTCTAAAAAACATTTAAACTCTGAAGGCCTTGTCCATACATAGATTATGATGTTTGATGACAAGTAAATTTTGACTTTGACGTTTCGTTGTTGGCTTTGTGATAGTTTCGTTTCGGAAAAGGCAAAGGTTACTAAGACCATACAGCCAGGTCTGACGTATTTAGGCTTCCTTAGCTGTTGGATTTGTAATGCTAGTGCCGGTGCAATGAAAAAACAACAAAATAAAACTACGAATGCGTCTACCACAAATCCCGCCAAAAAACCTTTGGGAATGATTGACTTGAGTGACTTGACAGTTGACGTCAAGGCCTATTCATTTCATCGTCATAGAAATAGGGCTGTTCGTTTCATAGTAATGTGAACCGATGACGTCATCAAGGTTTCAAAATTTAAAAAAATATTTAAAAATATCTAGAGGCTTAAAAAATGAAATATTCAAATTAGTTTTTCAAAATGGTCTAAACCATCAGAAAAAAAATTAAAAAAAATACATTTTTTTTAGCATACCCAATTGGTCGGTTATTATATATTCTAACGCTCATACACACACAATTTCGGCTATACATTTCAGTCAATGGGATTTCGTTAAAAACTAGCCTGTATGGATCTCTAAGGGTTCTTGTGGTTTTGTCACTGGCTTTTTTAAATAAGCTAAAGCGACAAGTAAAACAATCGACCATTTCAATTTAAATTGCGTGTTTTAATAGACAAGTCTTATATAATACAGCTTTGTAACTAAAAGCGGTAATGTATTGTGAGTTAAGCGATACACACTCAGTTACATAATTTTCATAGTAAAACCACAATTAACATAAAATAATTGATTTTGCAATAAAAAACACGCAATTCAATAACAAAATGACTTACCGATGAAAGGAAATGTTTCCATTATATCGTCCCACTTTTTTGTGTACTTTTTACAACTCAATACGGCACAATTAGGCATTTTTTAGTTTTCGTGTGACATCTAGCACCGAGAACGTTCGAGCGCGGACTGAATGAAACGGAAGCTAAAGGAAGTAAATTTTACTCCCTTCTTACACGCGAAGTACATATACTCGCGTAGTATATCTAGATATATGGTTTGTGGTGATCTGCTACCAATATCGAATTTAATTTGTTTTCTCATAACTCCCAACCCTACAACAGAAGCGGGTTTTATAAAGGTGCATGACGGGCGAAGTGATACAGACTCTCGTATTGCGGACTTAAGGTGCATTTTGATTCGTTACGAACGCATCTACTCTCGATATGCTAAAGTAACGAATTTCGCATCCGTGCCTTACAAAGTAGTATGAACGTTAGCGGCGTTGTAAGTAAATTCGCATGTTTGCTATCACGAAGATATTCATCTTTACTTGAATTAGTAGATCTGTGATTGTTATTCTTATACAAGGAGTTTATAGGTAAATCTGGAGGCCACACTCTAAATACCTACTTGAAGCAAAGAAATATGACCTTGAAGTTTCTCGTTACCGCTCCGTCTCTTTCTAATTAGGAGGTATGAACACGACGTGTATAGGTGAAGCTCTTGCTCACACCCGCTAATTGAAAAGAGACGGAGCGGTAAAGAGACATTTCAAGGGCATATTTCTTTGCTTCAATTAGGTATTTAGAGTGTGGCCTCCAGTTTTACCTATAAACTCCTTGTTCTTATAATTTTTTTCCTTCGCCTACAGATCTACTCCTTCGCCCTTTTAGGACAGGCTAAGGCTCATTGGCCATACCGCCTAGTCTTCAGTATATGTTTTTCAGTAGTATTAATTTGTAGAATAAGCAACATGCAATATTTTAATTTTTGCTTTTTTTTTGCTTGCATTTTAAAGAACTCCATGCAGAATAAACCAGGAGTATATTAAAAAAATAAAAAAAAACTTGTTTTTTTAATTTTTTAATATACTCCTGGTTTATTCTGCATGGAGTTCTTTAAAATGAAATCAAAAATAAAAATACTGCATGTTGCCTATTCACGTCTTCAGTGATTTTCAGATTACGTAGTCAAAAGCTCATTATATTGGTCAAATCCATTTTTTTTGTTTTCAATATCATTGTTTCCTCACATTTTTCTCCTGTCAATCTTTCTAAGTGTTCAGTAACTTTTCAGTCTTCAAGATCACTGTTTTTTCAAGTTCACATCATATCATTGTCTATAAACTAACCTAACCTACATACTCTAGCAAAACGATAGCACTTTTGCTAAAGCATGCTCGGACTTCTTGTGGAAACTCGAAACACAGTATACACACTTTTATTTCATTATCCTACACAAAAAACACATACTTAAATGATACTTCGCTGATAAATACATACATCAAAAACCACTAAATGTTTTTTTTCAGATAATAAAAGAAAAATGACAAACTGAACGCTACAAATTCCCGCCAAAAAGTCATTGTTGTCCTTAGCAATAATAGTTTTTTTTAAGTCTCTTAACGTCTCACGGGTACAAAAACGATTAAAAAAACTAATGAAGATTAATAAAATGGGAATTGTCTCCCCCATTTAATTAATCTTCATTCGTTTTTTTATTTGTAATGCTAGTGCCGGTGCATTACAAATCTTCTCTAAAGTTCTTGACAGCATTTGTAGCAGCCTCATTCTAAGGTGGAACACCTAGGGCATCTATAAAACTGCACCCATTGCAAGTTGGGTTTTCACGTCCTCCTTCGTTTTATTTTATTGTTCTCCACATTGCTAACGTGCACTAGATGATTTTTTTCCAAAATACAACACTTCTTGAACAAAATCCTAGCAGAAAACAATGCAAAAACAACAAAATAAAACTACGAATGTGTCCACTACAAATCCCGCCAAAAACCTTCATAATAGATATATTACGTTGTCAATGTTATCCCATCTATCATATGTTTAACTGAACACCAGTTATAGTAAAATAACATCAAAAAGCACTTTTTACTGCCAAAAATAGTAAATGTGCACCAAAATTAAAACTTCATTTTAATGTGAAATTGTAACCAAATTACATCTTGATATCACATAAAGCTAATGACTCAAAACTAATCATTGTTAACCCAAAAATAGTTAATGAACACCAAATAACCACATTTTAATTTGTAGCGCGTAGCGTTTCTTCTTCTGCTCAGCATTCTGCTACCCATACTTTGAACTATTGCTAATTGTATATAATTACAATTTTTTAAGTAAAAATCACTCTTGATGTGTGCGCATCCCATCTTTTTTGCGCTACCTTTTAGCGTCACTCTGCGCAATCGACTCGTAAAGGTTTTTGCGTCACTTTTGCTCTATTTGTGTCAAAATCTACGGCCTGACCCGTGTATGTACCACTGAATTAATAATAATAGGTCATCCTTGAGTACTAGCAAAGCGAACAAAAACTAAAATATAGACAAGTTTTAATTGAATAAAAATGGCAACTCTGCTATCGATCACACAACTTTTTGGTACGCAAAAGTAAGCTATGATTATGAGAAAAAGAGAAAGTTATACTAAATGCTTATAGCGTTTTCTCTATTTTCATGTTATGAAAGGCGTACAATCATGCGTGTTCAGTTTACAAAGTGAACAAATGAAATACGGCAACGTCACGCACAGATGAAGTGGTAAAGTGGATTGTTCATTCGGTGTTTCAAAAATTGGTGAAGTTAGGAATATTTTGAATAATTTTCAAAGAAAATGGCAGATAATAAAAGGTGAGCTAAAATAAATATATATCAATCATTTGCACGCAAAATTATGTTGTTATTAATGATAAGTTCACTGTAACAATCTTGTAAACCGCCCATCGAAAAACTGGCTTGTCATCGTGTCTGAAAACACAAATTTCTCGTGAATTATAGTGAATTTAATGGAAATTACATCACTACTCTCTTTCCCAGAGTCTAATATGCGTTAAAATTGATAGTTTTAGTGAATTTTGCGGGATATTTTTTCACTTTGTCGGAGAGGTGACGCTTTGGTTATGTGAGTTGACTCGATGTTTTGTGCAGCCCCGATGACCTGTCGACCGCGATCCTGCGCCGCAAGGACAGGCCCAACCGCCTCATCGTGGAGGAGGCCGTCAGCGACGACAACTCCGTGGTTTCTTTATCACAGGTCAGTCAACTCTCGTGCAACCATTGTCCTCCATTTCACTACCGCATACGAACATAAAAAATTACATCGTTTACGCAATTTTATTGTTCTAGAATTTAGATTTATGATGGAGCCACTCGAGTTAGTAGATAATGAAATCCTATTGGAAGCTAATTGCAATTAGTACAAGAAAAAGTAAATTACCCCCACCCAATCTATAGCTTTAAAACACCTTCATCATATCAGCCGAAGGAAGCCCACTGCTGGACATAAGCCTCCCCCAAGGATTTCCACGAAGACCGGTTCTGCACTACCTGCATCCATCCAGCGGCTTCCACGACCTTCACCAGGTCCTCGGTCCACCGCCTAGGATGCCTGCCTACACTAGGTTTTCCGTTGCACGATCACCACTCAAGCACTATACTGCCATGATGGCCATCCGTTCTACGAGCTATATGCCCCGCCCACTGCCACTTAAGTTTAGCAATTCTGAGAGCTATATCGGTTACTTTGGTTCTCCTACTCCTTAAACTTAACAAATAACTTTGTACTGTATTTATGCCAAGTACAGTCGGCCGCATGTCAGTGGCAATGACCTTGAGTTGATCTTAATTTTTATGAAGTTTTTTAACATATAGTGCAGTTCAGCTTACAGTGGTAGTCTTACTCCTCTGGTAGGACAACACATATCCTACTGTCCAAAGTCCTCCTACATAACATTCCCTAGCCAACATGGAAGTCTAAATAGACTGGACACAAGTTGGCCAGAGCAAGGAAAACATGTGTAAGTCAGACTAAGTGTGTAAGTTAGTGCATGCAAGTGTGGTGTCTCTTTCCAGATTATGGCACATCTTTTGTCCTGTCCTGCGTGAGTAGTGAGTGATTGAGTCACTGCAAAGAAAACTGCCATCAGTACTCACTGTACTCACTTAAAAATATAGGAATAGAATGTTCATACAAAATTTTATGCACTATTGGTAAGCTCTTGACATCATCTCACCAGATGGTAAGTGGTGATGATGCTGAAGATTACAAGGGGCTTACAAAAATTACCCAACACAATGGAGAACATCTTTGAACCCATTAATGCTGTGAACATTGATGTTTGGTGGCACGACTTACAACTATAGTGATAGCATCCCTTCCACCAACCAAGTGAGACTTACAAAGTTTGACTCTGCTGGGAATCAAAACCACAACAGCATTGAAGTTTCCGGCTTGAAGATAAGATAGCTAGATCCCCATTGCATTGGGGGATCTTGGTAAGCCCGCTTCTATCTTCAGCATCATCATCACTTACCATCAGGTGAGATGATGCCAAGGGCTTATCAATATCCACAATTTAATAAAATTTAAAAATCCAAATCTAAATTAAAAAAAAAAAACCTGAAGTGAAGCTAATGGACAAACCATTACAATCTGCTATAATATGTGCACTTTGATAGTGAAATTATTTTGTCTCACCGGTCAAACACCATGGTCTTATTTTACTGTCCCACTCCGGGACTGAACTAGGACTGTAAAGCAAATAAAAGCATGGAAAAGCATAAAAGCTCCATGTAACTTGTTCTCATTTTCGCCATTCAGTTAATGTCAAATTGGTATGTGCAAAAAAAAAACCAGTCAAGTGTGAGTCAGAACTGCACACAAAGGGTTCCATACCATCATACCAGATGGCGCTAGTACAAAGGGTTCCATACCATCATACTAGATGATGCTAGATTCTTCATGTTTCAAAAAAAAACATGTTCTTTGTATGGAGACTTTCACTTTTTCAATTTTTTTGTATTTGTTGTAGCGGCAACAGAAATACATCATCTGTGAAAATTTCAACTGTCTAGCTATCACGGTTCATGAAATACAGCCTGGTGACAGACGGACAGACAGACAGATAGCGGAGTCTTAGTAACAGGGACCCGTTTTTACCCTTTGGGTACAGAACCCTAAAAAACTGCTGATCAGAAATTGTGTAAAACTGAACAAAAGTACCTAAATAAACTTGCGTGGTTCCTCATCATCACTAAAAGCAGATTTAAATTTTCTGAGCAGTTGCTATACAGTCCCATTTACAGCCAGATTCTGGAACCTGAATTTTAGCAAATTTTGTGGAAACTAGGTATCTGTTCAAACAAGTGGTTTGTTTGATGGTAAATAAAAAACACATTACACAGGATTTAATTAAAACATATTTGCCAATCTAAGTATGTATAAAAAAAACAAAAAAAAACCGTCTTCAAACGCACTAGTCGCCACTACGATTTTTGAGGTTCTCCTCGATTTCTCTGGGATGTCATCATCAGATCCTAGTTTCCTAATCATGGTAGGTACCACCCCTGGAATATCTCCTTTCCAACAAAAAAAGAATCTTCAAAATCGGTTCATAATCGACGAAGTTATGCGCGAACACACATAAAAAAAAGTATATGTGGTTGATATAAGAAACCTCCTCCTTTTTTGAATTCGGTTTAAA
This sequence comes from Coleophora flavipennella, assembly GCA_947284805.1. Classification (NCBI taxonomy): domain Eukaryota; kingdom Metazoa; phylum Arthropoda; class Insecta; order Lepidoptera; family Coleophoridae; genus Coleophora; species Coleophora flavipennella. The sequence continues at coordinate 5,332,272 of OX369289.1, read as the reverse complement.
AATAAATGATTAGATTTGAAGTTTGTATGAGGGGGGTAACGCATACTTTCTTCCTAGGTTTCTTTCTTCTAGTAGGTACTAGAGGGACTGAATTACTGCAAAATTACTGTGTGCCTTCTGTTATTTTGCTGTTTGATGGCATATCCTAATTTTTTGGTGTAGGTACCAAAAATTACTAAATCTTGAAATTTGGGACTGAAAATTAAATTTTAACCGATTTATATAGTTTAAACTACATGGTGTAGTACATGTAGCATGTAGCTATGGTCATCAAATCAACCATATTTAATTAATTGCTGTAGGTACAATTGTTTTTTTTAATTAATTGGTGAAATTATTAAACAACACAACAATTGCCCTTTTTTGTAACTTTTTTATTTTATAAGTTGTATATATCATATATATGTGTAATTATGAATTTGTGTTCTTGATACGAAGAAGTCTTAAAGTAAAATTCATGCTAGAACAAAATGTAACAACCAAATTTAGTCTTTTTACTAGACTAATTTGACCGTATGGCTCCCGGCTAAGAATAGGACCATCCCATCTCTTCCAATGGGGGTCGTAAGAGTCAACTAAGGAACCTTAAACCGGAGGATGGGCAGCAGCGTATTTTCCGTGCATTGAACCACACTGCGACCGCCAACCCGCCTGCCAAGCGTGGCGATTACGGCAAAACCCCTCTATGAATACCACACCCAGAAAACGGCCCCTAGTTTCCGGCGGCCCTGCTATTCCTGGCTCCGGTAGCAGTCATGGTAACGGCGGGGCGGGGGGGCGAATACCGGTCGTCGAGGAAATCCTTGGGAGAGGCCTTTGTCCAGCAGTGGACGTTTTTCGGCTGATATGATGATGACGACTAGACTAATTGTTTATTCATAGTTGGAGAAAAATGTGAACTGTAGTTTACAAGTGTAGTATAATTGCTTATACTCACTAATGTTTTAAATGTGAAAATCTGTTTTTGTTATCTTCTCATGCTTCAACACCTAACTAATCTTGGTGAAATTTGGTATGCATATAGCCTGTGTCATGGAGAGAAGGTTATAGGCTGCTTTTTATCCCGTGACAGTCATAAAACGATGTCCACGCGGGCGAAGCCGCGAGCAAAAGCTAGTATCTTATATTTCTGCTGAAAATGATTTTAATTGAGAGGGTATTTACAGTTTTAAAGAACGAATATCCCTATAAAAACAAACATATTAAACTAATATCTAAACATGGACCGATGACCTGGTGAAGGTCGCGGGAGCCGCTGGATGCGGAGCGCAGTACCGGTCGTCGTGGAAATCCTAGGGTTAGGGGCCCAGCAGTGGACATCCTTCGGCTGATATGATGATGATCTAAACATGATTTTCGTTCTCAAAATGTAAGCATAAAAGCTATTTTCACATGTGTGCATGTGAGTCTATGATAATTGTAACCTTCAATGTTTAACTTAATGGTACGCATAAATGGTGTTATCACAGTCTAGCTAGGCTAGTGAAATAAAGGAATATATTTATTTAAGCTAGTAATATAGAAGTCATTGTTCTATAGCATTAAGTTGAGTGTTGACTGAATGTTCCTACTGGGGCAAGCTTGGGCGTAAGAACAATTGGAGTGCTACTTGGGGATTCCCCTAATTTACAGTTAGTAGTTATTTGAAGAACCTATATGCAAATATAAAATTAATTCATATTTTTCAACAACTAGATGTGTTATCGAAAAATAAGAAACAATTTAAGAATTTCGCAATAGGAGATAAGTTATCTACCATGTACCTAACTAATTATATGGTAGTGGAACAAATCTGGAAGTAATTTATTAATTCATAGCTATTTATAAACCCTAACAAATATGTTGGATAAGCAGAAACACTGTTATCTTAACACCCTTTAAATGATTTCAAAATGGTTATCCAAAGTTTAAAATGTTTGTTCAAAGTAGGTGCATAGTTATCATTGAACTACATTACTAGCGTATTATAAGTCTTCTCTCATATCAAAAAATGCTTGTGCGCTAGAGAATATTATGAAATAATAGATTATGTAAATGACAAAGATATATACATGTTGATTCTGACTGTAATCTGAATCATGACATTATGTAATAGACAATAAGTTTTTTTTTGACTAGGTATTTAAAAGTGTGTAAGCACCTGTTTAAAATAAATTAATTTGATTTGATAGTAATAGCATTATACAATACCAATATTGTGAAAAAAAAACAATTAGTTAATAACGTCACAATACTATCCACGAATTAAATTAAAATGTCTATAAGCTAAGGAAATAATTATAAATGCTTCTTAGCGAGTTTTATGTGCGTGTTGGCGAGTATTTGGGTGTGTATGTGTTCGTGTGCGTGCATGTGAACGGGTTTCGTGTACCTACCTAATAATTATATTGTTTCATATTTCGATTAAGCCAATTCAATATGGATGTATACCTAAAAATCTATAAACATACACAAGGAACATCTCTCATGTCTACATGCACCCAATAGGGATGACGAATGCTAGTCATCTGAATAACTTTTTAACATCTGTCAAACACGACATTTTGTTCTAAAAATGACGAGTAAGGTTTTCCGAGGTTTAAGTAGGAGGGCAATTTAGTGATCAAGAGTTCTTAATTTATTTCTAATGCTGTCGTCATCCCTATTCGTATAATTAAGGAATCTTCAAGTCGAGAGTGAATAGGCACCATTTGAGTTTACGTGTTACATCTTCGGCCGCATCGGCACTTACCATCAGGTGAGGTGCAGCCAAATGCACTCAAATTTTTAATAAAAAAAATAATAAAAAAATGAAGTTGCCAGTTGATTTAAATTCGCCCATTAGTGCATGTGTGCTCTAAGGTTCTCCCTAACCTTACACTGAGGTCGTTTGTGAAGAGTTTGTGAACTTGCCTACACGTGGCGACGCAAACATGTCAATTTCGTTGAGTCAAGCAAATGAAAGAATGGTGATCTTTTAGTTCGAGTTCGACTTTCGAGCGATTAGTTCGGCAGCGAGGAACTGAGAATGTGGGATTTTGTTTTGAAATATGTATACTGGTTCTGATAGGAACTTTAAACTTTAATAGTTTCCATAGGCCAATACAATCATACCTATTATGATGGATATTAAAAAGTAGCATAGCCTCCAAGTCTGCTTTTTAGATCTAACATTTTGTATTTTTGAAGAATACAACATAGGATTTTTTTTGTACCTTCTCGAGTGCATCTGTGTACTTTTAGAATGGATTCCATATAGCTTATTCTTACTGTGAATGAACCAAGCAAATATAGCGATAGAAGTAGGTAGATGATCACTAATCATTCTGATTTACATTTATATGTGGAAATTTTTGCGTGATCATTCTAATTTTTAAATCGTCAGCGTACTGAAGGTACTTACAGAACTTGAAACAGTCATCGATATTGTTAATAAACAAAATAAATAGCAATGGACCTAAAATTGATCTCTGAGGGACCCCAGAAGTAATTATAACAGAGTTGGATTCATAACCGTTACTCCATAGATTTTGCAGTGCCGGCCAAGTGCGACTTGGGGTCTTACAAACCAAAACTTTAAGTACCAACTGAACAAGACCTCTCAGTGTGTACTTTGCTCTAGGTTAATAGGGGTCTATTGATCTGGAATTTGGAAATTTTCTTTTTCCTGTGGGAACGGAAGGACTAGACTTTCTTATAGGCTTTCCTGTAATCTCTTCAATCAAACTCATACACTGTGATTTTTTTTCAAGATTTTAGGCCCAGTAGTTTCAGAGATAAAAGAGGGGAACTTCAAAACTATTTATGTTAGAATTTAAAAAAGTGTATTTGGGATTTCATAACAAACCTTTCATTTAAATTGTCAGACAATGTAGTTTGCATTTTTTAAAATATTTTCTAATTTAACCCTCAAAAGTAGCCCAATTTTTAAAATTCATTTTTCATTCATTCAATTCATTATTATCAAAAATCAGTCTTTGGGTTACTGACTTACATATGTGTACTAAATTTCAACTCAATCGGTCCAGTAGTTTCGGGGTAAATTGGATGTGACAGACAGACGGACGGACAGACAGACACGCGAGTGATCTTATAATGGTTTCGTTTTTACCCTTTGCGGTACGGATCCTTAAAATGATATTATTTCAAATATATGGTGTGGCATGGAAGGTGCATTGTGAGGATTACACATATATTTTTAAATATAATTTTAAAGTGTATAGTTTAGAAGAAATATACGCTTGTGCAGATTCTTTTTATCCCTAAAAATGCCAAGTTGCCGAGGGATCTAGGAAAAACTTCATTCCACGCTCGTAAACTGTGCACCCTCGAATACAGCCATATTGATTCAGGTGTTACTTTCTAGAACTGCAATCAAATGTTAACGAAATAAATGTTAATATATTCGATTTCGTTGTTTGGTACAGAACTAATGTAAAGAGCAGAAAACATAGGGTACTTTTATCTCAAAAAAAACGTGGTTCGGGGCTGATTTCAAAGAAACTCACAAGCCGCTATTCATATTTTTCGGGACTCGTACTTGTGACTTTTGTGACGTAAAACGTGTCCACGCGGGTGAAGCCGCGTGCAAAAGCTGGCACATGCCTTTAAAGTGTGTTTCTTGTAAAAGATGGTCAAAGTGCTGCTTGCTGGTTGGTTGAGGAGGTCAAACTCCATACTTTAACTGACATATACAGGGTGTAATAAAATTCGCGCAGGACCTGTTAACTGGGGGTTCTACTCATCATACTAAACATATTTCCCCACTGAACCCATACTTAATTCTCAGAAACAAATTTGGACCCTCCATACAAAAATCTACGACGTTTTGGAAAAAGGCCAGGTCTAGAGTACCCTAAACCGAAGAGCATGTATGAAGGGAAAAATGAAAGTGGACGAAGCGAAACAAGTATGTAAGGATCGTAGCAAGTGGAAAGAAGTGGTCTCTGCCTATGCACCAAATTGGTCGATCAACTGATTGATTTCTATGTTTTTTTTTGCAGGTGTGTAGGTTAGGGTGTCCCAAAAAAAAAAAGTTGTTTTTTTATAACGCATACCCTCTTATTTTGTTCGAATAATGTCAAAACTACCGTATATAAAATTTCATGTCATTTGAAACACGGCAACCCGTGCCGACTTACATCAAAACATGTGGGTACTTGTTTACTAGGCGTGCGGCAGCGATCGTACCGATATTCATGTTATTACTTGTTTGTTTAATCAGTGAACGCATTATTTTCGTACAATCAAGATGTCGGTCGAGTTACGCAGTTCAAAAAAGGATATTTTTTTAATAGGGAACGTAAAACACCAAATTACTGGTTCAAAACTTCCCTCAAATGGACAAATACTCGCAGTTCTATTCTACAATATTCGTGAAGTGAATTTAAGTGTAAGTGAAAGTGCGAATCTGGCTATTCGCGAGTGCATTATTTATTGGGAAAAGGCACGAATTCCAACTAAATCTTTTCCTAACTGCGTTAAGAAACTAGTGAATTTGTACCAAGTTTGGAGGGATTTGCAAAAGAATGCTATTAAGACGCAAAATGTATTTCAGCAGCGTAGACAGGAGTTTGTTACAAATTTAGACAACTTATTTGATATTGCACATGCCGATGCGCTGCAATTAATTAAGATTGACGAAGATAGGATCTTCTTACAACGACAGAGAGAACCAGGTCGGCCTGGTCACTTAGCTGGAGAAACAAAAAACTGGCTGAAAAGGAAGAAAAGGCGCGCGTTAGAAGCATCGAAGAGCAAAAACGGCGTGCTAAACACTATTCAATTCTGGCGCCTTCAACTTCATCTTATATTCCTCAAGAAGATTCATCATCTGATTCTGAAAAAAACAGTTCACAAGCAATTTTTCATGCACCCGTTGAGAGCTCACGATCCGAGTCTAATATTTCTGTAAGGAAAAGTTTCATAACTCCAAAACTGGTTGCTGCATTAGATCGGTGTCAGATAAGTATGAGGAATTCTGTTTACATTATAGAAGCAACTATTGAATCTCTTGGGCATAACATTGACGAATTTCCAATTAGTAAGTCAACCATTCAAAGAATTCGTACGGAAAAGCGAACGGAGCGCGCAGAAGCAATTAAAGCTGATTTCCAGAACAAAGTACCAGATACTGTAACTGTTCATTGGGACGGAAAGCTTTTACCCGCTTTAGATTCACGAAAATGTAAAGAAGAACGACTTCCAATACTTATTTCATATGATGATAAAGAACAACTTCTTGCTGTGCCTAAATTGGACAACTCTTCAGGTCGTGAACAAGCAGAAGCGGTTTGGAATAGAGAGTCACAAAGAAAAGCTATCATGCCTGAGTGATGCAAAGATTAAGGAACTGTTAGAGTTTTACCGGAGAGAATTAACTAAAGATATTGTTAGAGATGACTATCGCGAATTAATAGAGCTTTCAATAAAATTTCTTGACGGTGATACAGAAAATAAATTTAAAATCCGGCCTCCAGGCGCTATGCACCAAGCTAGGTGGATGGCAAGAGCTATTTACTCTCTCAAAATATCATTTCTAAGCTCGCAATGCAGAATAGCAAAAAAGGAAAAAGAAGCCCTCCTCGACGTCTGTCTATTCATCGTCACATCTTATGTCAAACCTTGGTTGCAATGTATTTTGGCAGTGAAAGCTCCTTACCAAGACCTCTGCTTTTTAAAAGCCATGAAGGCCTACGAAGCAGTTGACAAAAGCATCTCAAAGGCAGCTTTACAGAAGTTCTGTCAGCACCTGTGGTATTTGACCGATGAGGTGACTATTTTGTCTCTTTTTGATGATGATGTAGACCAAGAAACTAAAACTAAAATGGTTGCTAACTTATCCAACACAATTCCATCAGCTCATGGTAAGCGCTACATGCCATCAAAACAAGTACTCTGTGGCCCACTTTACGAGAAAAGCCTCGAAGACTTTATTTCTGTCCAGAGCAAATCTTTGTTTATTCACCTAAAACTTGATGACAGCTTTCTTAACGAGTCTCCCTCTTTGTGGTCAAATAATTCTTCGTTTCAACAGGCTAAAATGAAAGTACAGACCTTAAGAGCAGTAAACGATACCGCCGAAAGAGCAGTCAAGTTAATGCAAGACTTTCATGGCTTGGTCACTGTCGAAGAGGAACAAACGTTGCGTACAAGAACACAGGCAAATGTATCCGGACTGTAAAAAGCAAACATTGAAAAGAAAATATGAAAAATAAAGCCCTTTTTATGTTTATTATGAGAATAATACAAGTCAATGATAAAAAATTGTTTTATTAACTGAATTAAAATTAAGTTCTTAAATTCTCCAATATTTCTCCATACTAACTTTCAGGTTCAAACTTTGGTGCTAAGTCGGCACGGGTTATCATCATCCGATTGCAATAATATTTCATATTTAAGCCTTAAGGGTCAAATCGAAAAAATATAGCGGGTATGCGTACCTAAATTCACAAAAAAAAATTTCGCCCTTATAGCTTGGGACACCCTAGTGTAGGTGATACAAAAGTCTATGAATATCGCACTATTATGTTTTGATTCTCAATTTGTATGTTATTACCCCCTCCCCCACCCTAATTAGGATAGTCGAGATATTTACGAAGAATTTACCTCATAAATCCATAGTTTAATTGTACTCATTCTATTTATAGGCAAAAATGGAGCAACTCCAGCTCTTCAGAGGCGACACGGTGCTCCTCAAAGGCAAACGGCGCAAGGAGTCAGTGTGCATCGTTCTCTCCGATGACAACTGCTCCGATGAGAAGATCCGCATGAACCGTGTGGTCCGGAACAACTTGCGCGTGCGACTGTCCGACGTGGTCTCCATAGCGCCCTGCCCGACCGTCAAGTATGGCAAGCGGGTGCACATATTGCCCATTGATGATTCTGTTGAAGGTCTTACTGGGTGAGTTGTGAGTTCAAAACTGTAGTATGATGTTAAGATAAGCCGAAAGACGTCCACTCCTGGACTAAGGTCTCCCCCAAGGATTTCCATGTCGACCAGCCCTTCGCTGCCCGCATCCAGAGGCCTCCCGCGACCTTCATCATAATGCACTTTTCTCTAATTGTGTAGCACGACTTCGTAGGTAGATACGGTAGTGGGCGTGGGTTTAAATAGAAGATGCGTGCTACAGAATTAATTTTATTAGTAAAAATAAGACCTAAAAAGAAATATACGAAAATTAAAAAACATTATACATGTTAAAATTACACTATACAAAAACAAATTATACATATAATTATATATTACCCATAATTAGTCGTTTAAAGGGAGCAGCTGGTAAATATATCTGATTTAGGAAATTTATTATATAATTTATTAAGTTTTGTGATTGTGTTCGGAAAGAATTTAAAATCATATTGTCAAATAGATTGACGCATGCGCGGAAAAGAAATAAATAGGATGAAAAGAAGGTCGAATGAATAACAGCGCACCGCGCTACATTTGATTTTCACTTTTGAGCAACGAAAGAGTGAAGAAGGTATTGCGATAGTAAAAAAAAGTTAGTCTTAAACAAAAAAAATTAAAATATATGTGTGTGTACGTCCGTGCGGTGCTCTAGTTCTTAAACAACTGGACGGATTTAGGTGAAATTTGGGTTATGCAATGTTATTTTATATCTCAAGGCGTATTTTTTTCAAATAGAGGATAGTTTGATTTTTTAAGGGTTTGCCACTGTAGTAAAAATTCACTAATTATTTTTTGGCTCTAACGATTTTGATGAAACTCGGTGTGTAACTGTATATATGGCCTACAGTACGTGGTATTTGTTGTTCCAAGAAGAATCATTGGTGTGTTCCGGCATGAAGATAAGATAGTCAGTTCCCCATTGCGTTGGGGAATCTTGGTAAGCCCGCTTCCATCTTCGGCAACATCGTCACTTAACACCAGTTAAGATGTTGTCAAGGGTTTACCAATTGTGAATAAAAAAAATGAAAAAAAATATCAGTTTATAATTCTCTCCTTTCATCTCAATCTGTGCTTGGCGCAGTCAAATAAACAATTTATGTATCTATCTGTCCTTTTTCTCCGCACAGCAACCTGTTCGAAGTATATTTGAAGCCGTACTTCATGGAGGCTTACCGCCCCATCCACCGCGACGACACGTTCATGGTGCGCGGGGGGATGCGCGCCGTGGAGTTCAAGGTGGTCGAGACAGACCCGTCTCCGTACTGCATCGTGGCGCCCGACACTGTTATACACTGCGAGGGCGAGCCTATCAAGCGAGAGGTTAGAAGATCATTATAACTCATCATCATCATATCAGCCGAAGGACATCATCTGCTGGACATAGGCCTCCCCCAAGGATCTCCACGACGACCGGTTCTGCGCTGCCCGCATCCAGCGGCTTCCCGCGACCTTCACCAGGTCATCGGTCCACCGAGTGGGAGGCCTGCCTTTACTACGCTTTCCGGTGCGTGGTCGCCACTCGAGAACTTTACTGCCCCAACGGCCATCTGTTCTACAAGCAATGTGCCCCGCCCACTGCCACTTAAGTTTAGCAATTCTGAGGGCTATGTCGGTTACTTTGGTTCTCCTACGGATCTCCTCGTTTCTGATTCGATCACGCAGAGAAACTCCGAGCATAGCACGGTCCATTGCCCTTTGGGTGACCTTGAGCCTTCTTATGAGGCCCATAGTAAGCAACCATGTCTGTTCCGTATGTCATCACTGTACACACTATAACTATTCATCATTATAACTATTATTATTAAAAGCGTCGGTGGCTTAACCGGTAACGACTCGGTCCTCCTAACCAGAGGTGCCAGGTTCAAATCCGGACGGCCAATGTACCAATGAGTTTTTCGAAAATTACGTACATACACTCACCGATTGCTTTGTCGGTGAAAGAAAACATCGTGAGGAAACCCTGCACACACCTGCAAAGAAACTCGAGGTTGTGTGTGAAGTCGACCAACCCGCACTGGGCCCTCGTGGTCGACTATGGCCCGATCGCCCTAATTCAGGGTAGGCTCGAGCCCCTCGGTGGGGACGTATATGAGCTAATGTGATTAGCGCACGGCAGTGCACCAGGCCAAGTTCCAGCAAGCACGACGTAAAAAGGCCCTTCTCCCGGTTTTTTCACATCTCTTGTGCTATCAATTTTATTATACACTAGCAGCTACAGGAGCTGATGCATTTATATCAACTGCACTAGTGTTTATTCATTTTCAAAATGTTGTCAAGTCTATTTTTAAAACTGTTCACTATTTCTGGAAGAGAGTTTCACAAGTTCATAACTCGAAATCATAAGAAGTGGGTAGATCAGAAGAAGTTCTGGGTAGGGCTTCCAGTCCCGGTATTCTAAGATCCTGCGCTATTTTCCAATCCCGCTTCTCAAGGAGCAGAACCCAAAGAGTTTTTATAATAATATTTCCAGAGGGAAATCTATGTCATGTAAATGACCCCATATTTAACTATGCCGTACGGCATACTCCTCTTCTAGGTTGCTGTAGTAATAGTAAGATATAGTGTAATTTTCATACAGTCCGTCGAACCGTGAAAAGACATTGCGAGATAGAGAATAGAGATATTATAGAAACATCAGGCCAGAGTAGTTGAACTTTTTGCTAAATGACCGTTAAACTCAATAGTTCAAGCCCTCGTTGAGTTCAAAATATACAGAAATAAAAAAAAACAAATTCAAAATACTATTGCAAATCAAATACAGACAAATAAACATACAAAACAAAAAGTAAAATTAAGATACATACAATTTGGGCGGTCTTATCGCTGAGAGCGATTTCTACCAGATAACAAAATACTGTTATCAATTATCCTATATTTTCTTTTCCGATATGCAATTATTTTAGGAGCCGTTGAAAATCAATGTGTTGACCCAAGTGACTAATGTCTATGGAATTACTCAATTAAACGATAAATATTGATGTCTCAGTCCCTCCACAGTGTCATGGTATAGTTTGACAGAGATCAGAACAGTATAAGTACACTTATTATGTCATATTACGTCACACTTTTTCGAGTGCTTGAGCGTTGGCCGCTATGAGTGCCTAGTGGCATTCAACTCACTTGAAAGGTTATCCATCTACATTTTACTTAAGGCGGTAATATTACAGATTTTCGTTATTTTTGACGTCAGTTACTCCTAAACGATAGAAAACCAAAGGTTGAAAAAAAACTCTTATTGTTGGTGATGTTCCTTAAAGTCAAAAACTATTAGAAACACGGTTCAGTAGTTCTGTCTCAATGGGAAAAAATCCCAAAGATAGGTCTACTCTGTTACGTTCAACTCTAGTTATGACTAATTTTTTGAAGTATAAATTTAAAAAAAATATATTTATTATAATACAAAGTGAGTAATGTTATTATTTTTATACTTTCATTGTAGTTTTTAAATGAAACGGAAAACCATTGAAAAAGTGTGTTTGTTTTCTTTACTCTTTACACGTAAATAAAAAGACAGAGACAACTGTTCCAAACAATACCTCGCCTTAACATCAAACATTATGCCCAAAACAGGAAGAGGAGGAGGCTCTGAACGCCGTGGGCTACGACGACATCGGCGGCTGCCGCAAGCAGCTCGCCCAGATCAAAGAGATGGTGGAACTCCCGCTCCGACACCCATCTCTCTTCAAAGCCATCGGAGTGAAGCCTCCTCGTGGAATCTTGATGTATGGACCGCCGGGAACCGGAAAGACTCTCATCGCCCGTGCTGTGGCCAATGAGACTGGTGAGTTTGTCTCTGAATCATAAAAGGAATGGTACCATCCCATCTTTTCGTGAAGGTGTGGTGACTAAGGGAATAAACTGAAGGATGATCAGCAACGGACTCTCTGCAATCGCCAACCCGTGTGCCAAGCCTATTATAGTAATCAGTGGCCAAACGTAACAATAGGGATGACGAATGCTAGTCAACTGAGTTACTTTTTATCATCTGTCAAAAACGACATTTTGTTCTAAAAATGTTAGAAATACCTACCTAGCAGCGTCATTTATGTACTCATTTTGTGATTTTGGTGAATTGAAAATCAAAGACTTGATGGAAAACAAAACGAGTAAGGTTTTCCGACGTTTAATTAGGAGGGCAATTTAGTGGTCAAGAATTCATAATTTATTTCTGATGCTGTCGTCATCCCTATTATGGTAATCACCTCTTCATCTTGGGAGAGGCCTATGTCCAGCAGTTGACATCTTTTGGTTGATGTCACAGATTACTAAATAGTTAGTTCGTGATGTGATGATGATTATTCAAGCAGGCTGATAAGTATAAAAGCAACTCACGCAGATCAAGAAAATTAAGGAGCTCACGTCCCTTTTCAAAGCCATCTGAGTGAAGCCCCCTTGAATTTTGATGTACGGCTGCCCAGTATGGGATTTATCTGTTGTTGTGGCCAATGAGACTATATAACGTGTATCACGTTTAAAAGATTTATCATGTCGCTCTTAGATTTGTCGCTCTTTGAAACCATAGTAGGAAAGAAGGCCCTTATCAAAAGATTGCTCTCTCGTGTCCCACCCACTACTATAACTCTTATGCAAGACTATAAGATTGTTGTTGCTGTGGTTAGACGTTGTAAACCTGGCCCAAAAAGAGCAAATTCACTCAAGGCAACTCATCATTAACAGCCTCCGTTTCGTAATGGGTTAGTCCATTAGCTTCACATCTGGAGGTCGCGGGTTCGATACCCGGCGGAGTCCAACTTTGTATCACTTGGTTTGGTTGGTGGAAGGGCATTTTCTAAGCCCGCCTGGCTAGCTACCACCATCTTATCTAAGTATCGCCGCCAAACATGAACAGCAAGTTGAAAAGCATTGATGTGTTCTGGCTTGAAGATAATATAGCCAGTTCCCCATTGCGTTGGGGAACCTTGGTAAGCCCGCTTCCATCTTCGGCAACATCGTCACTTACAATCAATCAATCAATCAAATATGCTTTATTGTACAATTACAAAATATACAAAATACAAGTACAGAATAAATAGAAGATCAGAAGAGATAAACAAGGGCTTAGCAATTGTGGATTTAAAAGAATTGTTTAAGCGTTCCATACCTAACGGTAACGGAGGTATTACTAAGCGTATCCATCCGTCTGTCCGTCCTTCAAAGGACTGTATCTTTTCAACTGTTAGACATAATAGGTTGAGGAAAAGTTTCTTCGTATTTTGTAAGTATAAATTTGTACCTATATCTTTTTGTTTGTTTTATTTGTTCCTGGTTGTTTATAATTAAAAAGTAAAAATTACAAATTTTAATTTGAAAAAATAATCGTCATTATTCAATTGTTTTTCTGTCTATATAAAATAATTAAAAGTGACAAAAAAATTCGCTACAAATTTGAGATTTTATAAAAAAAGAAGGTAAAAATGCAACACAGGCACACACATGCATTTGTGTTTTTTATGTAGAATCAGCAGCACAAACTTGGTTCAAACGTTCGGTCTGGTTGCGCTGTTTGAGTTGGCATACAAAAAATATGAAGAAAGTTTTTCCCCGACCTAATAGCTAGCTGAAATTTTCACAGAAAAAAAAAACGACTTCAAACAGGAAAGTAAGGTTCCCCTCGATTTCTCTGGGATGCCATCATCAGATCCTGGTTTCCTTATCATGGTACCACCCTTGGGATATCTCCTTTCCAACACAAAAATAATCATCAAAATCGGTTCATAACGACGAAGTTATCCACGAACATACATAACATACTATATGTATGTATACGGTCGAATTCAGAAGCCTCCTCCTTTTTTTGAAGTCGGTTAAAAAGGTATTAGTATGGCAGATTTCCTTAAATATACTAAGTCCTGACTCATTCACTCACTGACTGACTTAAACGTCCACCCCATACTAGAATCAGAAAGCTGAAATTTTGCACAGAGGTTCTATTTATGATGTAAAAACTAATAAGACCGTTTTAGGGTTCCGTACTCAAAGGGTAAAAACGGGACCCTATTACTCAGACTTCGCTGTCCGTGCGTCTGTCACCAGGCTGTATTTAATGAACCGCGATAGCTAGACAGTTGTAATTTTTACAGATAATTTATTTCTGTTGCCGCTATAACAACAAATACTAAAAAACAGAAAAAAAAAATATTGTTTTAGTCACCATGATTTTTTTGCTCGATATTGATAACGGCAACAGGTAAACGCTTGAAATATTCACAGAATATTGAGTTGTATTATTTACTTTAAAAATAAGTAATAAAATTTAGATATTTAAGAGGGGCTCCCATACAACAAACGTGATTTTTATAGATAATGGTACTGAACACTTCGTGCGCGAGTCCGACTCGCACTTGGCCGGTTTTTTAAATTTGATATGGAATAAAGCGAGAATGAAGTTGCGGGCAAAAGCTAGTAAATAATGTATGTGGCGTATTACGCTAAGAATCCCGAACTGAATGAAACAAAAAATTCGTGCATTCGCAAAACAAATTATATTTTGGTACGGACCCCTGGGAACATGAGCCCGACATTCACTTGGCCGGGTTTTGTTATACCTTAAACTAAATTGCATTTTCTCCACCCAGGCGCATTCTTCTTCCTAATCAACGGACCGGAGATCATGTCAAAGCTGGCCGGTGAATCTGAGTCGAACCTTCGCAAGGCCTTCGAAGAAGCCGACAAGAACTCTCCGGCCATCATCTTCATTGACGAGCTGGACGCCATCGCGCCCAAGCGAGAGAAGACCCACGGCGAAGTGGAGCGTAGGATCGTGTCACAGTTGCTCACTTTGATGGATGGTGAGTATCACATCACAGAGGATCAGATTACAGATTTCAATTATTTTCACTAAGAATACAACATAACAGCAGTAGCATACCAATTCGTTGTATATAAAAGAAATATTATATTAGTATCAACTAATAGTGCTTTTCCTCGCATTCGTCTCTAGCATTTTCTTGCACTCGGTCATCAAGCATCCAATCCCTGACATGAATAAGTCACATTGTGGTGCCGTTGTCATAAAATAATTAATAAGGGTTTGAGCGCGCGCTACAGGTGTGTGTCTACACCACACTGTTCGCGTCCGCTGTTCGCTGCCGAGCTCGCGGTCTCAGCTGCCGCAGCTGCTTAGTATCGGGTGCAGTCAGCCTAGTGAGGGCTTCCACTAATGCCGGGCAGTCGATCTTAATCAGGAGATGTACAATTATAACCAAAAATGGAAAATTGAAGTCAATAAGTAATAAAAATATTTAGAGTAGGCTCCTCTACATATATAAGGAGGATGAAAGACTTATCTCTAAAATAACGGCCATTATCTTAATTAATGCGTATGTTGGCGTAAGATTATAAAGTGATAACAGATTATAAAGTGCCCGGGCATTTCATCGCGGAGCTCCGAAAAATACTAAGTCAATGGAGGTGACACCAGACATGCTAAACTAGTCTTTAGTTTATTTCGGAGCCCCTCGATATATGCCCGGACATGTCTTGATCTGCCCAATTCTACGATATCGGTCGCCGACATTCATAGCCTATGGGGACAGCCTCTATTCAACAGTAGACGTATTCCGGTTGAAATGATTTCGATTATGAGTATCAAATTAAAACTTTTCGCCAAAACAACTAATTTTAAAATAGAGATGACGAATGCTAGTCATCTGTTTTACTTTTTATCATTTTTGTTCTAAAAATGTTTGAAATATCTAGGCGTGACGTCATAGTTTTGCAGCGTCATTTACGTACTCATTTTGTGATTTTGGTGAATTAAAAATCGAAAACTTGATGGAAAACAAAACGAGTAAGGTTTTCCGAAGTTTAAGTAGGAGGGCAATTTAGTGATCAAGAGTTCATTATTTATTTCTGATGCTTCGTCACCCCTATTCTAGAATCTGTACATTCAGCGAATTAAAAACTTTCAAGTGAAATTGACGTTTATTATGCATTATGCTTTTTGATTCCTGACTTCTCTCTCTCTCTCTCTCTCTCTCTTCCTCTCCCTGTCGTGTGTGGCACTACCATACCTATGTCAGTGACGGAGCCATCAGTGGCGTAGCTAGGTAACCAAAGGCCCTGGTACAAAAATTGGGGCCCTATCTAGTTTATCATCAACTCTTTATCGTGCACTGCAATCATACAAGTAAAAGTGTATTTATTTGAGCCATTGTTGTGTTCTAGTCTTCTTCTTCAAATTTAAGAGCTAATGCTCTTGTCGGTGGAGCAATCTCCAATTTTTTCTGTTCTCGGCCATCATATTTACCTCCTGATACGACACGACAGCAACCTTCTCCTTAATTTGTTCTAGGTAGTTTCACCTTGGCCTTCCTCTACTTCTCCATCCCTCCATTTTTCCTTCTGTAAATGTTCTCAGTAGACTGTCGTGTCGTACTAGGTGTCCCAGCATATTTCCTCTTCTGTTTTCTATAGTCTTCAATAGGCTTATTTTTTCTTGAATCATTTCAAGTACTTCTAACGTTCGTTTTCTTTTCTCTCCAACCAGTTCTCTCCATTCTCCTCCAGCACCACATTTTAAACTCTTCCAATCTTTATCTGTCCCGTTGAGTGATTGTCCACTTCTCTGAACCATAAAACGCAATGCGCCAGGTGCACGTTTTATATGGCGTTTTCTATTTTTTAAAAACTGCTTTTAGTAAAAAGAATCCACTTACATCTAAAATGTCACGCAAAAATATAAAACGCTTTATAAAAATGTGTCTAGTAAATTATTGAAATTTGAAAATATTAATTTAAAATATTTATTCCCCGTATCGAAATCGGTGATCAGAAGCTATTCATCAAAATGTTTTTTAACTTTGTTTTTTTTTTGAAAATGGGAATCTATACCATGTTTACTTGCAGTTTTACAGGGTTTGCTCTTGAATAATTCGAAGTCAATTCTATAAATTCGCAAATTTTCTTGGTCTCTGCTAAAGCTCTACTTGCCTTGTATAAATTGGTATCATCATCATCATATCAGCCACAAATCGTCTACTGCTGGACAAAGGCCTCCCCCAAGGATTTCCACGACGACCGGTCCTGCGCTGCCCGCATCCATCGGCTTCCCGCGATCTTCACCAGGTCATCGGTCCACCGCGTGGAAGGCCTGCCTACGCTACGTTTTCCGGGCGCGGTCGCCACTCGAGAACTTTACTGCCCAATCGGCCATCTGTTCTACGAGCTATGTGCCCTGCCCACTGCCACTTCAGTTTAGCGATTCTGTGAGCTATGTCGGTTACTTTAGTGCTCCTGCGGTAAATTGGTATCACATTTTTGTAAAGTTTTAAATTTATATTCTGTAGGTAGAAGGAACTTTCGAAAGTTAGGTTTGATGTTCGCTGGTCAGGGTCCAAGGACCCCCCTGAACTTGATGGCCCCGGTGCACGGCACCGCCTAGCCCTACAGTAGCTACACCACAGGGAGCCATCCTGGTTCTTCAAATCTTCAAACACCTTGTGGAACAAAGCTTTCCACTGATTCCATTCGTCGGCGATAGTGACAGGCAAATAGTCTTGACGTTTAGAACCACTGTGCTCCATAGAGTACACTCACTTGACCTTTAATCGTACTAATATTATAAACGCGAAAGTTTGTAAAAATGTATGGATGTATGTTTATTACTCTTTCACGCAAAACTACTTAACGGATTTGGCTGAAATTTGGTAGGTAGACAGATAAGGACCTGGATTAACACATAGGCTACTTTCTTCCACGCTTGCGGCTGGCGCACTGCGCACCCTCGAAAAGTCATAGAAACGTCCACGCGAGTGAAGCCGCGGGAAACAGCTAGTTATGCATAATTTATCACGCAAAATCAGGGTTCAAAATTATCAAGATATAATTTTATTTGATAATTATCGGCGTTGATTCCTATTTTTGTCTTATTAATTTCTTATTACAATAAACATACTAAAATATTATGTACATAAATAACTTTTAATTGTTTAAATGTAAGTTTAATCACGGTAATTAATCAACAATTTTGTTTAGGATTTTTTTTCTGAGTTCGAAGTTTGACGCCAAATCGTGTTCGGAGAAACATGGCAGGATATAGCGCGAGGCTGGGTTTTCTCTAACTATCTACAGGGTGGCGCAATAGAACGTACATATTGCATCATCTTTTTTCTTCATTTTTTAAAATAAATTTATTACAATATGTCTGCTACAAATCACGATTTGATAAAATTTTCTAGATAGAAAAACATTGCATAGTTCACTTAAATTTATCAATTTTCGCTATGTTTTAGCCCACAAAAACCAGTTTTACTTCACTACAGTTAGACATAGCACCTTTTTTTCTCTTATTCGTTTTATCCTGACATATTGTCGGACTCATTTTTTTGCAAAAATGCCTATATCTATATTAAAACGAAAAAACATTGAAAAAGTGCAAAAGTGCTATTATTTTATTTACTCTTTATACGTAAAAAGAAAGACAGAGACAACTGTTCCAAGGCGTATTAGGCCTTAACTATTTTGTATTTATTTTTTCATCTATTTTTTAAATATGCACGTTCTATGCGCCACCCTATGCAACATTACTTTTTATTTTTGCAGTTAATTTTATAATTATCAAGGTAATTATTGACAATTATCAATGATAATTACCACTTCGAACCGTGCGCAAATTCGCAAAATATACAAGGGCGCATCTGTCTGGCGATCATTTTTTTTATTTTTTTATTTATTTATCATTTGCCGTCGTAGTCGCAACTCCGCGTTAAAACTAGTCGTGACCAAGCTATTCTGTGAATATTATTTTACCGGAGCGAAAAATGAACTTTAAAAATACGTAACTGAAATAACTATCAGAATCACAATTTTTACTACCTTTTTTAACATTAAATTGTTAATCAGTTGACTGAATTTTAATGTATTCCCCGATTCGTATTATTTAGGAGTCTTCAAGACGAGAGTTGAATACGCACTATTTGAGCTTGCGCGTTACATCCTCGGCTGCATTGGCACTTACTATCAAGTGAAGTGCAGCCAAACGCACTCAATTTTTTAATTAAAAAAAATACAGAGTTTAACTTACACTGGTCATAGGACATCGTGTGCGCCTCGTTAGGCTAGCCTTACACAGCCGGAATTTATCTCTGAATTCACAAAGCCGGGATTTGCGTATAATTTCAGTATGCTCCACACATATGGCGACTATTTCAAAATCCAGGCTTTCTGATTTCGGATTATGATTTTTCCGACTGTGTTAGGCCAGCCTTAATGTCCTTAAAGATATTTGCGTTTCATTCTTCCTGCGACGTCACCACTGCCGCCCGCTTGCTTCTCTTTCCTTTAACCTTACTAGAATAGTTTCTTAGAAAATATTGCTCAGATACCTGTGACGAGTTTTATGTAGTCAGTGATTACAGCGAGGTATTCTTCTTCTTTTCGAATCGATGGTTTGAATATTGACTCTTGTTATTTTATATCTTATTGGCCCAATAGGTAGCCACGCGTATGCCATTATCAGTGGCCCCCCAGAGGTCTACCATTGTGCAGGTGTCCGGGCACTCGGGGCAAGCCAATAAGTGCGTCATAGTTTGTGGGGTGACTCCACATGGGCACTCTTCTCCGTCACAGAAACCCCAACGACACATTTTCTCCCTACATCGGCCAACCTGAGTCCGCAGTCTATTCAGAGATTTCCAAATAGATCATGGCAAGTCGCTGCCTGGGGGGAGGGCTTCTCGTTGTGGGATAAAGCTTAAGTATTAATTAAAAAAAAAAATGTTTATTAGGTCACTTTTACAACATCTAAAAATAGAGGTTGAGACCTCCTTTTAGGTTTTTTTGTAAACCTGTGTCAGGACGACTCGCACTTCCATAACAAAAGTCTTATAATAAACAATGTGAACACATGTAAACAAGATAATATTCGGGAAACAAAAATGTAGAAAAAGAAAAGCTTGTGTATCTATGTTTTGTGTTTATTTTAAGTGTTTGTGTAACGAAGTATGAGTGTGTTGTATGTGTGCATGTGTGTGTGTGTGTGTGCATGTGTGTGTGTGTGTTGGTGTGTACGTGTGGTGTGATGCAGTGCAGTGTCGTGAGGGTATTGTGTGTGTTTGTTCGTTTATTTGACAACTTCAAGTAAAGATTCAGTATCATCGTAACTAAGGGACTGCAACCAAGATACTACAGTTTTCTTACAATCGGAGAGTTTTAATGTGTATATCAAGCAATTTATTTATTTTATTATAAATATATGAAGATCTGGTTTAATTGGAACAGTTGTCTCTTTCTTTTTCTTTACGTGTAAAGAATAAAGAAAATAACCACACTTTTCATTTTTTCAGTGTTTTTTCGTTTCAATCAAAAACTACAATAAAAGTTTAAAAAATAATAACATTACTCACTTTGTATTATCATAACAAATATTGTTGTATATATTTTTTAATTTGTACTTCATAATAATAGTCATAAGTAGAGTTGAAAGTAACGGTGTAAACCTATCTTTGGTTTTTTTTTCTTCTGTGGAGCCAAAACTGATCAATCGTCTTTCTAATAGCTTTTGACTTTAAGCATCATCAACAATAATGTTTTTTTTCAATCTTGGATTTTCTATCGTTTAGGAGTAATTGACGTCAAAAATAACGAAAATCTAATATTACCGCTTTAAAGCGTCGGTGGCTCAACCGGTAACGACTCGGTCCTCCTAACCAGAGGTGCCGGGTTCAAATCCGGACGGCCAATGTACTAATGAGTTTTTCGAAACTTACGTGCATATACTCACCGATTGATTTAATGGTGAAGGAAAACATCGTGACGAAACCTGCACACACCTGCGAAGAAACTCGAAGGTTGTGTGTGAAGTCGACCAACTCGCACTGGGCCCGCGTGGTCGACTAAGGCCCGATCGCCCGCCCTAATTCAGGGTAGGCTCGAGCCCCTCGGTGGGGCCGTATATGAGCTGATATGATGATGAATGCCCCATTGTGATTCCTCAGGTATGAAGAAGTCGTCCCACGTGATCGTGATGGCGGCGACCAACCGGCCGAACTCCATAGACTCTGCGCTGCGGCGGTTCGGCCGCTTCGACCGCGAGATCGACATCGGCATCCCGGACGCGACCGGCCGGCTCGAGATCCTGCGCATTCACACCAAGAACATGAAGCTGGGCGATGACGTTGATCTGGAACAGGTGAGATCCAATCAAAAGTCTAGCACTTACGTATATTGTGACACAGAAAATATTTATATTTTTACTAGCTGTCCCGGCGAACTTCGTTCCACCTTACACTACACTACCCTACCCTATTGTTTTAGCTTTCAAAAAAACATATTTTGTATAAAGATGTTCAAAAAATCTAAACTATGTTGAACAGTGTACATTGGTGAGAATGCCAACTCCGTGGCGTAATTATACCAATTGTAAATAAAAAAAACTATCCGGAAAATTGTTGAGTATGATAAGTAGAACCCTCCCCCCCGCCCCCCATCTGAGCATTCTGTGTAAATGCTAGGGTCATATGTATACAATAAAATACATATCGAAATAAAGGAAAGTGACTCTGACTGCGCATTCAAGAATAGGCTGCTTAAGTGGTTAGTAAAAAAAGTTGTGTTTTCGAGTGTATGTATGTATATTTCTTGGCACGCTCTGTAGCCTAAAAGCCTTGATGGATTTTGGAGTGAGAGGTGTCGTTAGGTTGTCTTGATCCCGTGAGTGACATAGGATATATTTTTACCCATTTGTCCGAAAATAAAGGGGGTTAAGTTTTTGTGTTGTTGGGTTTTAATTTTTAATTAATTCGTGTAGTTATTTAGTTTTTAAATGACAAATATATTTGATATTAAATTTAAATTTTTTTATTACCCGACTGTACGACGCAAAGGAGAGTATTTATACAATTGTCCTGTAAAAAATTAAAATTTTCACCAATTATTCCAGTATTTGTATAATTATTAAAGTTTTAATGATTATTCTTAGCTTACATTTTTTTTTATTTACAAAAAATATGTCGTCCTAGATATGGCATAAACACTGCTCGACATTGCCTAGGGATATTTTAGAAATATTCACGCAAAACATGCTTTTTTGAAAAACTATTACTTGTGCAGTACAGTGTATAAACTTTCAAGATGGGCAATCTTCTCAGTTCTTATGAACATGGGTTCTATCAATTTCATACAATCTGTGCAATCCTCCTATAAATATAAATATTCTGGGACAAATCACACATGGTCATCTGACCCCAATGTAGGATTCCCTGTGTTATGGGTTACCAGAGACTGATATACATACTTATATACGTTTAAATACATACATATATTGATATATTTTCCTTCACCGTTAAAGCAATCGGTAAGTATGTACGTAAGTTTTTGAAAAACTCATTGGTACATTGGCCGTCCAGATTTGAACCCGGTTTCTCTGGTTAGATGGACCGAGTCGTTACCGGTTGAGCCACCGACGCTTTAACGGTGAAGGAAAACATCGTGAGGAAACCTGCACACGCCTGCGAAGAAACTCGAAGGTTGTGTGTGAAGTCGACCAACCCGCACTGGGCCCGCGTGGTCGACTAAGGCCTAATCGCCCTGATTCAGGGTAGGCTCGAGCCCCTCGGTGGGGACGTATATGAGCTGTAATGATGATAGATATATTTAACACCCAGACACAGAGCAAACAAATCTGCTCATCACACAAATGCTTGCCCTGGGTGGGGATCGAACCCACAACCCTCGGATCAGTAGTCAAGGGCACTAACCACTGAGCCACCGAGTCAGTAATTGACAACATAAAAACACAATTTTCGTTTTCCGACCTCTTTTACAAAAACCACTTAAAACCAAATAAATTTATAAGAACTAAGAGGGTAAATATAGCACCTGCTCATCTCTACCCTACACATGTCCTAAGTATTTTATTTATAATTCTTCAAAAACCATGTTCTGTATGTAAGGTCGATAAAAATGGCGATAATGGTAAAACAGCATAGCATTAAGATTCCTGTATTCCACGTTTAAGAGGATTGTATACCTGCGACGTTTCATACAAATGGCTATAGCGATTTTCACCTCTTGAATGTTAACCGATTTGACCAATTTTGATAGGCTGTCAGGCAGAACATAAGGTAGGTTTATAGTTTTTGTTTTTTCAATACAATTAATAAGTTTATTTTTTTGTCGCTCACAGTTTTTTCATACTAAACTAATTTCGGCCATTATTTGTTTATTTTTATTCAATAATTTAAAAAAACCTAGCTTTTTTTCTGACTGATAACCATTTTTTTTCTGACTGATAACCATTCTTTTTTTCTGACTGAAAACCAAGTCAACTTTTTGCCGTAGGTTCACAATCCTCTTTAGATTTTTTTTTATTTGTTGATATGTATGAACCAGTAGTTAGACAACAGATAAAACTTTTACGTCTCCCACAGATTGCAGCCGAGTCCCACGGTCACGTAGGTGCTGACTTAGCCTCACTGTGCTCCGAGGCAGCCCTGCAACAGATCCGTGAGAAGATGGACCTCATTGACCTTGAGGACGACCAGATCGACGCCGAAGTGCTCAACTCACTCGCTGTGACTATGGACAACTTCCGGGTGAGTCTTGGTTACTTGTAACGCCTGTATAGAAGTCTCCCGGATGTATACTGATGACCTCGCTTCAGTTACATCATCATATCAGCTCATAGCTCACAGAATCGCTAAACTGAAGTGGCAGTGGCCAGGCCATATAGCTCGTAGAACAGATGGCCGTTGGGGTAGTAAAGTTCTCGAGTGGTGATCGCGCACCGGTAAACGTAGCTTAGGCAGGCCTCCCACGCGGTGGACCGACGACCTGGTGAAGGTCGCAAGAAGCCGCTGGTTGCGGGCAGCGCAGGACCGGTCGTCGTGGAAATCCTTGGGGGGAGGCTTTTGTCCAGCAGTGGACGTTTTTCGGCTAATATGATGATGATCCCCACCGAGGGGTTTAGCCTACCCTGAATTAGGGCGATGCGGGTTGGTCGACTTCACACAAGTTGAGTTGCTTCGAAGGGGTATACAGGTTTCCTCGCCATGTTTCTCTTCACCGTAAGAGCGTCGGATAAACGCACATATGAAACCGAAGTAAGTAAACACATTGGTACGTGGCAGGATTCGAACCACGACCTCCCAGAAAGGAGGTAGCGGCCCTAGCCATTACTTCACCGATGCGTCAGTTACCAGGAAGAAGCAATAGATGAGAAGTGAGATCCAATGCAGTAAATTTCAAAGTGAGGAGCAATTAGCACCAGAGCAGTGGAAGATCAGATGTGTTTACGATCCTAAGCTGTGAGGGGACAACGAAGAAGAAGAAGCAACAGATCAGAGAGAAAGTTGACTTCTTCGACCACAAGGATGACCGAATCATTCTCTCGTGTCCTCGCATAATCTTGATGAGTTGCCGACTTAGACTCATTCGGAAGTTATACACAACTTTCGTTCAGCGCATCCAAGATGATCCAAAAATCTGTGAGTCATCACTTCTAGAAAAAAGTACGATTTGCAAATTATATCGTTTTGGCGAGGTTCCTGACCTATTTTAAATGAATGATTGTTTACTACGATGTTTGGTTTGGTGTATTGCACAAATTTCAGACATCTCGTGTAAAAGACAGGTCATCTGTTTATAATAAATATAATTAAAAAAAACTAAAAAACACGCTTTTAAAGCACATCAAACTAAAAAGTGAAAAATAATTCTAAACATAAGCTGAAAACAATAATGAACGAAAAATACTAGTGCTCGTAGTATTGTGAAAAAAGCGTGGATTGCTCGGTATACGAAAAATATGGCACAAAGCGCCATACCCTTTTTTCACACTAATACTAGTATTTTTCTTTCATTATTGTTTTCAGCTTATATTGAGAATTATTTTTCACTTTTTAGTTTCATGTGCTTTAAAAGCGTGTTTTTTTACGCTATATTTATTTTTCAATTTTTAGTTTAGGATAATGAGATAAACTTATGAAATTATTGTATTGTCACTGATTCTTGATAAATGTACAACGTTTGAATTAAATCTGTCCGTTCAAAGTGGGTCAAAATCGAGTGCAAAGGAGTCGTTTACAAACATACATACATACAGGTGAAGCTAATAGAAGCGTGATAAAAACTAACATTTGTTTTCGCCCTCAGTACGCGATGACCAAGTCGTCGCCGTCCGCGCTACGCGAGACGGTGGTGGAAGTGCCGAACGTGACGTGGGGCGACATCGGCGGGCTGCAGTCCGTGAAGCGCGAGCTCCAGGAGCTGGTGCAGTACCCGGTCGAGCACCCCGACAAGTTCCTCAAGTTCGGCATGCAGCCCTCGCGCGGGGTACTCTTCTACGGGCCCCCAGGCTGCGGTCAGTATTGCTAGTTATAAGTAGCTTGCTCTTCAGATAGTTTACTTACAGGCTACAGCTCCAGAAGCTGCCTGGACAATAGGGAGTGGATTCAGAAACGCACAGATGATTTGCATTCAAATTTTAAACCTCAAATACATGTTCGTTCGTATGTAAATAAATATTATTGTACAATAGGGATGACGAATGCTAGTCAACTGAGTTACTTTTTATCATCTGTCAAAAACGACATTTTGTTCTAAAAATGTTAGAAATACCTACCTAGCAGCTTCATTTATCTACTGATTTTGTGATTTTGGTGAATTAAAAATCGAAGACTTGATGGAAAACAAAACTAGTAAGGTTTACCGAAGTTTAAGTAGTAGGGCAATTTAGTGATCAAGAGTTCATAATTTATTTCTGATGCTGTCGTCATCCCTATTTGACCCTGTGGGTTAAATGGTGTTTGCAACAATGATATCATGGATTAAAAATATTGAGTCAAATGGCTGGATGAGCCTTCACCTGAATATATAAAAAATACATACGAAAGTCTCTCTCTCTTATCGTGTGGCACAATTTACCGAGCAATCCAAGGGATAGACGGCGGTTGCCTGGTGTTGCACTTAGCATCATCACGAAAGTCACTAATCATTGTACATATTTACATAAGGCTCATACGCCGAAACCGGTGCGAAGGTACCCATTACACTTGCGGCTTTGCCACGTTGAATGACCAAGGACAACCTTTGCACCAGATAGGATCCGGAGCGAGGGTGACAGCCCCTGTCCCTGAGCGGACATTCCATATCCTTAATAAAGGTTTTTTTTGAGGAATTTTAAATCAGTTATAGAATAAACGATGTGCCTTTTTATTCACTGTAAAGCTGTAAATGCATTCATGAAACAGAATCTACTCCCTATAGTTTCTGATTTTTCATATAGGCCCATATTTGTTTCGCACCCTGTATATGGTGTAGCAAGACTCGCCGAAAAGAACTTATGTAATCAAAGCAGAATAAGTTGATATGTCCAAATTCTTCCAGCAATTTAGGCGCTAGAGCACCAGACAGATATACAAATATACATATACATTTTATTTTTAGACTGTTAGTGTAAGACAATCGATCCCATAAAAGACAAAACAACATTTTAACGTTTCATACAAACTTGTGTATAAACTAGAAATTCATTCCGATTGCTCTCGAGACATCGGGGCCATGCTGCATTGAGGGCAAGTCTTTTGTTGACAATTTAGGGCGTCGTATGAGGGAAAAGGCTTGGATTGCTTTTTGACCCAACGCATTTCGCTAGGTATTCAGCGGGGGAACGCAGCAAGAGTCATGGGCAGGGAGCACTGCGGGGAGGGCTTTTTGACTGCCTAGGGAGTTCGTTTCAAACACGTTAATCAATTTCTGAAATAAGGCTTGGTATTAATATTAATGTAGGCATTACAACAAATCCATTATATAAACCCATAAACTATATTGATATGTTTATACTGCAACCCTTTAATGTTAGAACCTTTCATTTGTTATAATTTAATTTCGCAAAAATTTCGTTGTGGACCGCTGCACTGGGCATTGGTGATTTTTCCGCGAATTCATGTACCTTTTATTAACTGTAGTGTAATTGTTCCACAGGTAAAACACTGCTAGCCAAAGCTATCGCCAACGAATGTCAGGCCAACTTCATCTCGGTGAAGGGGCCCGAGCTGCTTACAATGTGGTTTGGAGAGTCCGAGGCTAACGTGCGAGACATCTTCGACAAGGTAAAGTGACAATATTTTTGAACACTATAACAAACTTTTAGTGTATTATAGCTATTTTTTGGTCGATGAGCCTAATATTCTATAGGTTTCTCACTTGCTATGACCAGGCCAAACCCTATTTCTCAACAGTATCCCCAATTTAGGGTTCCACAGCCAACGTAGCTTAAAAGGAACCCTTAAAATGTTGTCATGTTCGTCTGTCTGTCCATATGTCACAGTCAATTTTCTCTACTACCACTATAAGACTCAATATATAGTGTAAACATATGACCTGAAATTGAAAACGAAGTCATATGTTGTAGTCTCCCCTATACATATAAGAGGGGGATGATTTTTATTCTACACCCTCGAGTGGAGTTTGAGTAATTCTCATATAATTGAAAACACAAAAACCAAATAATGTTGCTACTTTAATTTTTTTGTTGTTGATAACACTTGCTCCTCATCGCTCGAAATTATATATAAGGTCTAACAAAATTTGCTGAAACTATTTTAACTGGTGCTTCTGCCCATGAAACTGAACAACTTTCCCCATAAAACCCATAGTCAAATCTCAAAGAAAAATTTGAACTTCCCATACCAAGTTGGCTGATCAGCTAGTTAGTATGGGAGAGCCATTTTTTTGCGATTTGACTATGGGTTTCATGGGGAAAGTTGTTCAGTTTCATGGGTAGAAGCACCAGTTAAAATAGTTTCAGCTAATTTTGTTACACCTTATATAGAGCGGGAAAAATAATTTCCTCGAACGAGTTTTACAAGATTTTCCAATATGTGCAACAAAACTGTTTACACCCAGGCGCGGTCAGCATCGCCCTGCGTGCTGTTCTTCGACGAGCTGGACTCGATCGCGAAGTCGCGTGGCGGGTCGGTGTCGGACGCCGGCGGCGCCGCCGATCGCGTCATCAATCAGATCCTCACCGAGATGGATGGCATGGGCGCCAAGAAGAACGTATTCATCATCGGTACGTCCACACGTCATTTTGTGTCATTTCAGGCTACATTCATAGTGAGAGCGGATAGCGGGGGTGGGCACCACCAGTGGGCCGTTGGGGCAGTAAAGTTCTCGAGTGGTGACCGCGCACCGGAAAACATAGCATAGGTAGGCCTCCCACTCGGTGGACCGATGACCTGGTGAAGTTCGCGGGAAGCCGCTGGATGCTGGCAGCGCAGAACCGGTCGTCATGGAAATCCTTGGCGGAGGCCTATGTCCAGCACTGGACGTCCCGTCGGCTGATATGATGATGATGATTATTTTAACAAGACTAAGATTGGTTTTTCCGCTGCTGCTTCTGACTTTTTTGTACATAATGGGCATTGTTAAAAAAAATAAGGTAGTATTATTACTTTTTTTTATTTATTTTTTTATTCACAATTGGTAAGCCCTTGGCATCATCTCATCATCTTATATTTTTATGAAAACATATTATAATACTAGCTTCGCCCGCGTGGACATCGTTTTTATGTATGCCCTTGAGGGTGAGTGGTGCGCGAGCGAGCGTGGACATTGGTTTTCTCCAGATCGATCAAGAACTATATCGGGCTATTCTGATTATAGCAGTCCATCTCGCTTCCCATCCAAAATTCTATACAAAAAATCACTTCAGTCCGTTGCTCCGTTGCGACGCCGTCGTGCGCGAGCGTGGAAATGAGTTCCCCAGATCCCTCGGGAACTATGTTAGGATATGCTAATTAGTAAATTATGTCATTTGCCACCTCTTCAACCATCTTTGTGCAAAAAAAAATCATTGTTCAGTCGCGATGTGAAAGAAATTAACCAAAAAGAAAATTGGACAAGAGCAAGTCGGACTCGCACACCGAGGGTTCCGTACAAATTTGTAGGTACATATTATAAATCATAACAGTGCAAATTGTTAGGTACTACATACACCAAAATTATTAGGTACCTACCTATAAGTACATATAAATAATGGGTTACCGACCCATGGTCCAACTGCTTTGTCCAACTGGTTGTACCACGGAATACTAAATGTACCCATGGTCTAACTGTTGAAATACCTATTTTTTAAATAATTATTTTTACGACCCGTAGTACAACTTCCGAAGTTGTACACGACAGTAGTACCAAAGGCCCTCCTTACTTGAAACAAAATAAAATAAATGTCAATAAAATTTCTTATAGTTAAATGTATAAAATGAAATTTCACCTCTTATAACTAAAATGAAACTTACATTAAATTAATCTTTTTTTCTTTTTAATAAATGTCACTAACATTTGTTATACTTAAATCATTAAAATTTAGTACTTAAATCTATAAAATTCAATTTCATATTTTATGAAGTTAATTAAACTTAAATCAAATTAATATTTAGATAAGTGACAAGTTAGAAAAAGGTCAAGTTTCAAAAAATGATGAAGGCGTACTGAGCGGACAAATTTATCCATTTTCAGAAATTGTAATCTTTTTAGCTCACTTTTTGTGTATAGCCAGGCCTCTAACTTTTTCAGGTGGTAGTAATGGTAGTACAGCACACATTCCTACAACTCTTTTTTCTGGCTTAGACTTATTATGTTCTGATTTTGCCTTTTCCCACATATTTTTGAAAAAATGCATGTAGCAGCCTGTTACGCTGACTTGCGGGAAAACTTCCAACATAGCTGCGGTTTTGAAATCACAATGATACTTTTTAGGCTGCCATTTTGGAAGTTGCAATTTGATGATATTAAGCATTGTCATGTCATGTATGTTTCTTTTTCTTGTCCACAAGTAAGGCGTAAATTAATGGAACGACATTGGAAGTTCTGTGGTTGCTTCCAATGTCACCATGTAAGGTAAAAAAAAGTACATACGGGTACGGGTAACTTTTGAAAGTTCCGTCGTCGATGTTTTTTACAATTTCTCTAGCTTCTGGGGTAGAAAATACTCTAATCCAGCAAGAATGAAGTATTAGGGCTATCGGGCCTTAGTCGACCACGCGGGCTCAGTGCGGGTTGGTCGACTTCACACACAACCTTCGAGTTTCTTCGCAGGCGTGTGCAGGTTTCCTCACGATGTTTTCCTTCACCGTAAGAGCGAAAAAAAAACAATTTAAAAAAAGTAACTCGCCCTGATTCAGGGTAGGCTCGAGCCCCTCGGTGGGGACGTATATGAGCTGATATAATAATAATAAAAAATAAATTAATTAATTAAAAAATATTACATACATATTCATATTGGCGTTATGCGTTTTTGGCAATATGCGATTTTGTAATTTTGCGAAAATGTATTTTTCATATTGCGGGACGCCAAAAATATTTAATTTGGCGTTTGCCTTTTTAGAATTATGTGTCGGAACCGTCTAATTATGGACCACACTACGAAGTCCACGTGAGTTCAGTGATATATTTACTTGTCGTGTCAAGAAGTTGGGCGTAGTTTACGAGTAAAATAGAATTTAATAACAATAAGTACCTACCTTAATAGATCCACGGCATTTTTCTTTTTTGTATAAGGCACACCGCCAATAAGTTCCGCAGCTTTGTAAAAGTGCAACTTTCAGTAACATAACTTTGCCTTTTCTCCCAATTATTATAATTTCACTATTTTCATTATTTTTCGACATTTTTCAGTACTTATTGTAGATTGTGGAAAAATGAAAAATTGACATTGTCGTGGCATTCTTTAATCATCTACAGTAAATATCAAGATTGCAAGTATAGTTGGTCCATAGATAAATTTAATTCCCAGTAGTACAACCAGTTGGACTACTTTTCCCGAGTTGTATCACGGGTAAACCTACTTCCCCGTGGTATAACCAGATGGACCATGGGTACATTTACGTCCCCGTGGTACAACCAGTTGGACAAAGCAGTTGGACCATGGGTCGGGAGCGAAAAAAGGTTACTGGAAACGATTTTTTTATTCATCGTCATAAATCGGAATGAAGCACTTTTATACGATTACCCCACATGACACGGTTAACTCTATTCAAAATTCGGACGGCCGTTCCTTGCATAATTGATTACGTACTTTATATAAAGACTATATTTTTTATGATTTAATTACAAATGTATAGTTTTCAGATTTTTCCCTATACTAGTAGTATAAGACGGTATTACTTGCCAAATTTCATAGTTCTAGGTCAACGGAAAATAGCATATTAATTTTGATTCCCATGAGAGTGTTGAAATATACATTTTTTGGCGGCATAAACGTCCGTATCTTTTTTACGTTAACTTGAAGTTTGATTTTTTCAGAGCTTCAAGTTACTGTAGACCGGAGTATATGGTTTTAATTTCAACTCGATACCTCCACGCGATCCCTAGATAATCGGTCTTGACAGACAGACAGCCAGGCAGACGGACGGACGGACGGACAACAAAGTGATCCTATAAGGGTTCCGTTTTTCCTTTTTAGGTACTGGACCCTAATAAGAGTATTTTTTCAGATCCCTCAGGAACTGCATCAGACTATGCAATTATCATTATCATGGGATAAAAAGTAACCTATGTCCTTTCCAGTGACACAGGCTACCTGCAGACCAAATTTCATTAAGATTGGTCAAGGTGCTGAAGAGTGAATCACATTTATATAATAAGGACTATTATACTATTTTTTTTTATTCTCAATTTGTAACTAATTATGAAATTAATTTAGTCATTTAGTGTTATTAAATTACAATTTAATTTAGTGTTATTAAATTACAATTTAGTAATTTAGTTTTATTAAATTACAATTTAGTGTTATTAAATTACAATTTTGTGTTATTAAATTAAAATTTAGTAATTTAGTTTCATTAAATTACAATTTAGTAATTTGGTGTTATTAAATTACAATTTAGTAATTTAGTGTTATTAAATTACAATTTAGTAATTTAGTGTTATTAAATTACTTTTTACTTTTGTAAAATCGTTATATTATTAAGGTAGTGTGTGAAGTCGACCAACCCGCACTGGGCCCGCATGGTCGACTAAGGCCCGATCGCCCTAATTCAGGGTAGGCTCGAGCCCCTCGATGGGGACATATATGAGCTGACATGATGATGATCTCCAAATATTTTTAACATGCCTTACAAAAACTGAATAATGCCAATGAATAAGCCTTAATATCATCTCACCTGTCAAAACACAATATCTGTCATGTGACGATTATGTCAAATATTAAAACGGGCTTACCAAGATTCCCCAACACAATGGGGATCTGGCTATCTTAATTTTATGTCCAAACACACCAATGCTGTTAACATTGATATTTGACAGCAAGACTTAAATACGATGGTGGTAGCTAGCCAGCCGGGCTTAGACAATGCACTACCACCAAGTCCACCAAGCTAACCTCTTACAAAGTTAAAATCCGTCGAGTCCTGGTGTGAAGCAAATGGACTAACCATTACGCCACAGAGGTGATTTAACTGTAAACAGAGCGTCACGGACATACGCTGTAGCAGCAAATTATAAAAGACTTAGGGCTCATTCTTGTGAATGTGTTGAACGTTTTCTTCAGTTCAAACTAGACGTTTGGTTTTGCCGATCCTGCTCCCCTTATTGTAAATGGAACAACGATTTCTTTACCTTTGACTTGTCATTAAAAATATTTCTGTCAACCGTGCTTATTGTCCGGCCATTTCCAAGTTTTGCAAGGCACATTAAACCCTTGATGCCGGTTGCTATCATCAAATGGCAGTCGTTGAGCCGTGTCAGATGCCTTATATGCGGCTTGAAAAACTTCTGACTGTGTTCGCCACAACCTAGCCCTACAAACTCCACCAACCCAGACTTTGCCCCCGTGTGTGGAGTATGGCCTAATCTTCTCCAGTTTGGAAAGAGACTCGTGCCCCAGCCATGGTGATGTGACTTGGTGACTTGGCGTACGACGAGGTTACCGATATGTGGCAAGTGGAATCCACCGAAATCATCCACATAGTCCTATCCGTGAACGGGCTAATCTCAGGCTTTGAACGATACCTTAGGCGGTTGGAACTCCGAGGCAGACCTATAATTGCGGCCATACAAAAAGCAGTCCTCCTCTACAATGCCCGGATAGTCCGAGACTTTCTCTTCCCGTCACACTGAACCCCAGCCGACTGTGGGTCCACTGGAGGTGCTCCTACCACTTCGCCTCGTGCTAAGTCAGCAGAGTAGCTTAAATTTTATATTTTGAAATATAAATAATAATCGTTAAAATCGTTAGTTTATTTTCAAAGGTACAAAGGATTGTATCTAAAAAAAAACAGGATGATGTATGCCTGAACTAGGTTGAACCTGTGCTCGTGCTTGTTTATGGGTTGTCAACGACAAGCATGCTGTAACTGTAACCTTGTTTTCGCCCCAGGTGCGACGAACCGGCCTGACATCATCGACCCGGCCATCTTGCGGCCGGGCCGACTTGACCAGCTGATCTACATCCCGCTGCCGGACGAGAAGTCGCGCGAGGCGATCCTGCGCGCCAACCTGCGCAAGTCACCCATCGCCAAGGACGTCGACCTGTCCTACATCGCCAAGGTACATACTTTATACATCCTGTGGTCAGGCCAGCTCGATCAGCTGATCTACATCCCGCTGCCGGACGAGAAGTCGCGCGAGGCGATCCTGCGCGCCAACCTGCGCAAGTCGCCCATCGCCAAGGACGTCGACCTATACAGCCGATCTATTATTACGCTATACAGTCACTCCTCCGGCACTGCGTCAAAACCAATGAACCATTGATCCATAGTCATGTAAGAACGGACGATTGCGCCGCCTGAGACGAAATTGCGAAAACGCAGGACTGCCCAGGAGTTGCATCACCCTCTCGACCTGACTGACTAAACCCGAGGGAACAATGACTCAATACGCGCGGAGCCAGATTTTATACAAAATCGCTTCGTAGATACATGAGGTGTGATGACGCAAATGTGTGCGTAAGGATAGACGAGCGGTTGCTATAACGCAACGGTGTTACTGTTTAGCGGGCCTTATGGAGTACTAGCTTTTGGCCGCGGCTTCGCCTGTGTAGACATATCGTTTTTATGTGTCTTTGAGGGTGAGCTTGAGCGTGGACATGAGTTTCTCTTCAGATCCCTATCCCAGATCGGGCTATTCTTATATTATTAGCAGTCTGTCACCTTCCACCCCTCTCAACCAATTCTATACAAAAAAACACTTCAATCCGTTGCTCCGGTTGCGACGCCGAGGTGCGCGTGCGTGGAAATTAGTTTTCCCCAGATCCCTCGGGAACTATGTCAGGTTATTCTAATTAGTAAATTATGTCATTTCCTACTCCCTCAACCATCGCTGTGCCTCAACCATAATTGTTCCGTTGCGATGTTAAAGAAATTAACTAAAAAAAAAAGAGTATTTTTTTTAGTTCCCTCAGGAACTGCATCGGACTATGCTATTTTCACGGGATAAAAACTACCTGCATGCCAAATTTCATCAAGATTGGTCAATGTGCTGAAGCGTGAAAAGGTAACAAACACATTTTCACATTTATAATACTACTAGTAAGGATATTAGCAGCAAGTTGGGGAATATTGCACAAAAACAGATGGTATGTGGTGGCTATTCTGAGCAATAGTATCAAAAATTCTGTGCAATAGTATCAAAGATTCTGTGCTTCTAGGCAGACTAAGTATTCTACGAATACTCGCACTACTTTCACAATCGTGGTTCTTATATTTTATATTCCTGATAAAAACCCACCTCATTAAACCTTTGCAAATGAAATAATAGATTGATTTGTATTACAGGTGACACAAGGCTTCAGCGGCGCCGACCTGACGGAGATCTGCCAGCGTGCATGCAAGCTGGCTATTCGGCAGGCCATCGAGGCAGAGATCACGCGAGAGCGTGCCCGCCAGCAACAGCCCGCCGCCGCTGTCATGGACGTGAGTATGATGCGTTGCAGCCTCGTAGCGCCCTCCGTACTGCGTCTAAGCCCCCACGAGAAATAATGGATGAATAGGACAGCAGGGTTCATAGAATAAAAATAGGAATTACCACCAGCAACTAATATATATATACTACTAGCTTTTGCCCGCGGGTTCGCCCTCGTGGACATCGTTTTTATGACTGTCTTAGAGGGTGCGCGGTGCGTGAGCCGCAAGCGACTCGAAAGCGTGAACATGAGTTTTCTCTAGATTCCTCAGGAACTATGACAGGATATGCTAATTAATAACTTGTGTAATTTCCGCCCCCGCTAGCCCCCCTCCCCCCACCATCTCTGTGCAAAAAATCACAACAATTGATTGTTCCGTTACGAATGTTAAAGGAATTATCCAAAAAAAGGGTATTTTTTCAGTTCTCTCAGGAACTGTATCGGACTATGCTAGTTTCACGGGATAAAAAGTAGCCTATGTCCTTCCCCGTGACACAGGCTACCTGCATGCCAATTTCATCAAGATTGTGTTGAAGCGTTAAAAGGTAACAAACAAACAAACACACTTATAAAATTTTCACATTTATAATATTAGTAATGATAAAAAGCAAAAGAAAGGTGAAATAAGATGAATATGGGAATCAGAAAAATAAGGAAAAGGAAGAGTCGAAAAAAAACAAAAAAAAACAGATTTAAAACAAGCCAAAAAGTATGACTTCCGTTACAACGTGTAGCGCGGGTGCAGCATTAGTAGGCCATTGAGACCGACATAACGCAAGAGCGAGCCCGCTGCCGCCGACATGGAAGTATGATACGTGTAGCATGGGCGGTAAATGTAGCGCTGGTGACACGTGTAGCATAGATACTTGTGTGACAAGTGTTTCATTAATGTCAGCGGAGCAGTAACGAGTGGTAAACTTTTCCGTGGCGTAACGGCACAGACTAAGAATCTGTACAGTCGTCCAATGAAGACGTCTAGGCATCGTGAGCTCACTGGTACATAGTCACGGTTTGTTAAGTCCAGTGGGACAGTTGATTGAGGGTCGTAGCGTCGCATATTTAAAAATAGTGCATACTAACTACATGTGCCATGAGATAATGCTATTCTTCATCAAGAATATATAAAGAATTAAAATTTCGCCGCTATTCAAGGATGGCGAATCATGTATTTCAAATCTCGTTTTCGTAATCACCTAAAAATCACCAACCTTTGTCGATATTTAAAAAACGGTTTTTGTATTGGTACACGCGGTTTTTAACGATTTTGAAAACAACCGATCCAGTCACTAAAAAGTTCAAAATGGCATGCCACTTTTTCAATTCTGACAAAGGGCTCTTGATCAGAGACCTCAGGGACCTTAAATTATCGATTTAGAAAGCAATCGGTCCAGTAACTAAAAAGTTAACAACGGCGCTACTTCTTTCAATTCTGACAACGGGTTGGCTAGACCTCAGGGACGTTCAGATATCGATTTTGGAAGCAATTCGTGTAGCAACAAAAAAGTTCAAAACGCCGGCCACTTTTTTTTCAATTCTGACAACAGATTCGCTAGACCTCGGGGACCTTTTCGTGATCAGAGACCTCAGGGACCTTCAAATATCGATTTAGGAAACAATCGGTCCAGTAACTTCAAAATGGCGGCTACTTTCTTTCAATTCTGACAACGGATTCGTGGTCAGACACCTCAAGGACTTTCAATTAAATTCTATAATCTTTATTGCAATACAATACAAAAAAGGAATTAAACAACCGAAGGAATATCGGTTTTAAATTTTTGAAGTTATTTTTGTATATAATGGCATTTTCATTGTATTGTCAAGTATTGTGACAACCCTTGCCACTGTTATCAGTGACTAGCGATGTTGGATTAAACACAATTATTAAAAGGGTTTGACGACTGTACGGATTCTTCATCACATCAGCTCATATACGTCCCCACCGAGGGGCTCGAGCCTACCCTGAATAAGGGCGATCGGGCCTTAGTCGACCACGCGGGCCCAGTGCGGGTTGGTCGACTTCACACACTACCTTCGAGTTTCTTCGCAGGCGTGTGCAGGTTTCCTCACGATGTTTTCCTTCACCGTATAAGAACGTGGGATAAACGTACATATGAAATCGAAATTCGAAAACACATTGGTACGTGGCAGGATCGAACCACGATCTCCCGCACAGGAGGTAGTGGCCCTTGCCATTACGCCACCGACGCTCTTAGACTGTGGTAATAATGAGTCCATTCGCCTCACACCAGGACGTCGCGGGTTCGATTCCCGGATCTTCGGCATCATCATAACCATGAGGTGAGATGGTGCCAACGGCTTATAAAAATATGCTTCCTTTAGGTAATCGAAGTTTTGCTAAGTTTATTTATCCTTTATCTGTGCACAGATGGACGAGGAGGACCCGGTGCCGGAGATCAGCCGCGCGCACTTCGAGGAGGCGATGAAGTTCGCGCGCCGCTCCGTCTCGGACAATGACATCCGCAAGTACGAGATGTTCGCGCAGACGCTGCAGCAGAGCCGCGGCTTCGGCACCAACTTCAGGTACCACTCACCCTTTGCCACTGCATCGTTGACAACCCATAAACCTGCCAGTATCTGTCTAACCCGGGTCGTGGGTTCGATCCCTACCAAGGGCAATCATTCTTCGACGAACAGATTTGTTTGCTCTGTGTCTGAGTGTTCAATATCTATGTCAAAGTATATAAGGTGTAACAAAATTAGCTGAAACTATTTTAACTTGTGCTTCTACCCATGAAACTGAACAACTTTCCCCATGAAACCCGTAGTCAAATCGCAAAAAAAATTTCAAATTTCAATTGTTCTATGACACAAATATTTTGGTACAGAAATAAACATTTTTATATATATATTTTTTATACTAACTCGATCAGCTAATCAGCCAACTTAGTATGGGAAGTTCAAAAATTTTTTTGCGATTTGACTATGGGTTTCATGGGTAGAAACACCAATTAAAATAGTTTTAGCTAATTTTGTTAGACCTTATATATATATTAGTACTAACATACAGTATGGACACTCCCTGCCGCTCTCTAGATTGCGACCTCACCCCCTCGTCACCCAGATTGGTTAGTTTGTTTGTCGAACGTATGGGATTTCGCCGCCATTTTGTTTATTACGTCATTTCTTTTTTGAAATGTCATTTCTGGCGCGTTGTATGAAGTGTCCAGGGTGTGTCTATGTTAACAACCCATAAACGTCCCCACCTGCTGGGGCACGGGTCTCTTCCGAACTGGGGAAGATTAGGCCATACTCTACATCCCGTAAGTCCAGGATGGTGGAGGTTGTAGGGCTGTGGCGAACCCCACTGTCAGAAGTTTTTCAAGCCGCCTTATAAGGTACCTGACACAGCTTAACGACTGACATCTATTGATAGCAACCGGCACCAACGGCTTAACGTCCTTTGCGAAGCACGGAAACGGTCAAATAAATGCCACTAACTATCAAAACCATCCAGGTAATGACTGTGCTCGGGTCAGTTAACCTGCATGATTGACCCAACTACGCTGTCACACTGGCAAAACGTAGTATGATGATGAACATCACATCAGCTAAAAGACGTCATAGTCCTCGCCGAGTAATGGGCGTTTTGTCGTAATCGCCACGCTTGGCAGACGTGTTGGCGTCGCAAGAGTGAAGTGTTGTGGCACAATACGCGGAAAAAACGCAACTGCCCATTTACCGGTTTTTTTCCCTTAGTTGCTTCTTACGTCACCCTCAAGAAAAAGGCCAAAAAATAAATCTTATCTGGATACAGGCAGCGCACGACTGGTCGTCGTGGAAATCCTTGGGGAGGCCTTGTCCAGCAGTGGACGTCTTTCAGCTGATATGATGATGATGAAATCTTATTCAGGTTCGAAGTAAAATCTTATTCAGGTTCAAAATAAATCTTATTTAGGTTCAAAGTAAGTCTTATTCAGGTTCAAAATAAATCTTATTCAGGTTCAAAATAAATTCTATTCAGGTTCAAAATGAGTCTTATTCAGGTTCAAAGTAAATCTTATTCAGGTTCAAAATTAATCTTATTCAGGTTCCCGTCGAACGCCGGCGCGGGCGGTGGCACGGGCACTTCGGGCGGGGACCAACCCACTTTCCAGGAGGAGGCCGGCGACGACGACCTCTACAGCTAAGCGCACGGCATCAGCAGCGCCAGCCCGCAGCCATGCGACCGCACCTCGGCCCCCATCGACCGGCATCCAGCCAAACCCCTTGCACACTACTTCGTAAGGATAAAGCCAACGGGGCATTTGTGAATAGCACCGTTTTGCTGGTGTCTAATTATACGTCAACACGACTAAAATAGGATCTAAAATAGATGTTTTTTTTTATTGGGCTTTCTGCTCATTAAACTGGTCTTTCATTTAAACTGCAATTTCCTCAATAAACCTTTGTGTCAATCAATATGCAAAAAAATGTTAAGCGCACCCCAGGCGATCAATAATATTGTCAATTGCGACAATAAGGGTCAATTCATGCAAGCGCCGAGTCGAAGCGTCAATAGCGTTAACTCAATATAGCAAATTCACCTTGTAACACAACAACGTTATTGCTTATATTTCTTTTGAGATAAAAAAAAGGCGCGAATTCGCGCGCATCCTACAGAATACGCGCGTCCGCCTGCGACCAACGCAGATTTTTGCGCGCGTGTGAATCCAAGCGTCTTCTACGCGAACCAACGCGTTGTGAGTCGGAAACTGACCTTGAGCTGCATGGGAGTTGATCACTGGAGCAGCATATTATTAAGCACACGGGCGAGAAATTAATTTACTTGGTCCAAAAGTATGAATGCCTATTTAATACGAAGGCCAAAAATTATAGTGACAAAAATTCAAAAAGTAATAATGAGTGGGAAAAGTTAGCAGTGAATTGAAAGAAAAACAATTATTTATTTTATGAAAGCATGCGAATGCGCGAGAATTAATTCACGCAACTTCGCTTTAATTGTGAATAATATGACGCTTCGACTCTGCGCTAGCATGAATTGACCCTAACTATTATGTTTATTGACCTCGTATTGCAATTTCAATTAAAATGAAATTGACGCCGTTTCATGTACAGAGCATGTTGCAATCGTATAAAATCGACCATTGATCGTCTAGGGGCCCCTTAGACTTCTCAACTAATCAATTATATGATTGATTAGACAACTTTTTTTAAACGAAGTTCTTCCGAACCTTCATTTGATTGTTTGAGAGGGCGTTCTTACGTATTAGTGTATAAGGTCTTTGCCAGGGGATCGCCAATTACCATTTAAGACGGAGTGTTCCTTGCGAACGCGACCCTACGTCACGAAACTTGTATTACCAATTTTTAAGCGAAATAAAAGTATAATATAACATTCCTTTTTTAATTCTATAATTACACTGCTCAAATTTAAACATAATTGTGTCACATAAAGTAAATTACATATTGTATTAAAAATTTGCAAATTTCTGATGTTAAAAGTATTAACTTCATTATGAAGAGGGTCGGCAGTTTCGAAGGGAATGCCCCGTATCAACCCGGCCGGGACCGTAGCGATAAAATACCATTCTATAAAATATATCTATCTACATATACGGGATTCAATTTTTCACCGATTTATTAATGATAGATGATATTTGTAAATGTATTTATTTTGTAATTGAATCATCCTTGCATTTTGATTTAGTTCCGATCACGTGCTTATGTGTTTATTTGTAATTAGTTTGTGAATGTACCGCTCGGCAGAGCTAGTAAGATCATAGGGTAATTGTTATCTGTATTCGCCACACCTGTGTGTTGTCGCCGGGGGGACTCCGTCGGCCCTAAACGATATCGCAGTGATTTTATAATAAAAAGATTTTTATAGACAAATGTGGGTTTCGCTTGTTTATCCAAAAATTATACCTTCCAAGTTCAATGCGATTAGGTAGTTAGGTAAAACTTCACCGTGCGGACCGTAAAGTTGAATTGAGAATGTGGATTCTACGAAAGATGAATATAAGTTGGTTAGGTTAGGTCAGGTTTGATTATATTGTCGAGGAGCCTAGGAAGATTAGGTGTACTTCCACGTCCGCCGAAGGTCACCCGGTGGAGCGCTGGAGGAGGGGGGGGGGGGGGGGGGAGGATTGCTCCTCGACAGTATGATCAACCGAACCTCGCTCTCAACATTCTCTGAATTCAACATTTTTGGAACTCAACTGTTGCCGGGAAAACTGAAGACGGTGCCATTATTAATGGTCGAAATACAGTCTCAACTCAATAGAAAGTGAGATTATGTGTTCGAAATTCTGTAAAAGCTATTTTGATGACCTATTTTGGGTCCCCAGGAGGCTTGAGTTTCCATACAAACGTAGTTCCGCTTTAATACAAAAACCACATGCCCGGATTGAATCCAAACTTTGCGAATATATTGAATAGACACATGATGTTTGTAATTAGTTTCATCATACTAAATTAAACCTAACTAAACAAAGGCTTAAATTAGTTTTCTAGTTCGAAACTTCTCTTTTTTTCTGGTTTATTCTAGTACATCGAAACTCATTACAATCATCGATATGTGTCTACTCAATATGTTACCAAGCTTTGGATTTAATCCGGCGTGTAGTTTTTATATTAAAGTGGAACTACGTTTGTATGGAAACTCGAGCCCTAATAAGCTGTAGCAATTTTAAGTAAGTAAATCAGAACTTGGAGTTTTTTTATATATTTCTGAGCAGTGTTGAATTTCAATAATGGTGAACACTGGCAGTTGCTGAACAACTAATTTATCATAAATATCTGAAAAGCTACATTTTCAAAGAAACCTTATACACCACGATCTAAAAAATGTTTTTTTCCACGCAAATACTGAACCGATTTTACTGATAATTGGAATAGAGCTAAAGTAAAGGATGGAGAATAACATAAAATATCCCGAAAAATGCACACTTTCCGAGGGATCTTCTGGAAAAAAAACTTAATCCCGTGCTTGCGAGCTGTACATGACTTCGAATAAAATCATTCAAACTGTACTTAATTAATATTTTTAGCTCGTTGTGTGTGAATAATGTACATACATATTTAAAAATCCGCTGTTTAGATATTTATGACAAATTCGGTGTTCAGATAATAAAGCGGTGACTGAAAATTCGACGTAATCCTTTTAATGTGATAAATTATCTAATTTGCAACAAAAAAAGTCATAGGTCGCAAATAGACGGTTCTCGAGTAAAAGCCCATTTAAATTTCAAATTTTGTGTGAAAACCGCATTAATTTATTTCTTCGTGATTTTATAAAAAAATGTAATACTTCATTATGCGTGCAAAATTCGGTAAAAAGTTCCTTATTTTATCAGCTTTCCAAAAAGGTATAAAAGTTGTAAAACGTCAATTTAATAATAACAAAAAAATAATGATGTCTGTTAAGAAGCTGCATCAAGTCTCATACAAGCCATAAAAAATCGTTTATGAGTTTTTAATATCTAAAATTTAACCATGTTTTTCACATTACTAGGCGTCAGTGACCCACCCTCAAGCATCATTTGAATAATGTTTATTCACACGCTAGTCAAAAATATCCAGACCCGATTTTTTTCCATAGAAAATTGTTGGAAAAATTGTATGGGGACTTGATGCACATGCTTCTTAACAAAATCGTTACTTTTTGTTTTGCAAACTTTATACCTTTTTGGAAAGCTGATAAATTAGGAAGTTTTTAATGTATTTTGCTCGCTTACTGTAGTATAAAATATTTTTACAGAATCACAAAGAAATCAGTCAAATCACAAAGAAATCAATCAATGCGTTTTTCATTTAAAATTTGAAAGGGCTTTTACTTGAGAACCGTTGAATTGCGACCTATGACTTGTTTTGTTGCAAATAAGTTTTTACCCCTTAAAAGGATCACGTCGAATTTACAGTCACCTGTATAATTTATTGAAACTCAACACGGCACACTGCTCAAAAATATTGGAACACTTCGTCCGCTACAATATATCTGATGGCGACTGTACACATTTTAAAAATCCGTTTTGTCAAAAACGGGTTTCCTCATCTCCTTAACAGTAGGAACTGACTTTCGTAGCCAGTTGCGTTGGAGGAATATTTTTTCCTTATTCAAAAGCAGTTGCCAACTAAAAAATTCTAACAACCAACTCACCAACAATGGCACACTGGGTTCAATTAATGATCAATGTAGAGCAGAAAACTCGAAGCACTTAAGTTATGTATGATTTACCAAGTTCGATTTCTACTCAAAATAGAGCAGTTAACTCATCAATTCTGTGGCACACTGGGTTCAATAAGCAGCCAGTTCTTGTGGCACACAAGATTAAACTCCTGCCTGGTTAAAAACAGAGCATACGACTCTTGTGGCACACTATTAAACTCCTGTTCAAAATAGAGCAGTTAACTCATCAACTCTGTGGCACACTGGGTTTAATAAGCAGCCAGTTCTTGTGGCACACAAGATAAAACTCCTGCCTGGTTAAAAACAGCATACGACTCTTGTGGCACACTATTAAACTCCTGGTCAAAATAGAGCAAACGACTCACCAACTCTGGCACACTGGGTTCAATTAGTAGCCAACTCTTGTGGCACATCAGATTATGCGCCTAGTTAAGTGCGTCCGCTAAGTTAAGCGGGCGCCCGCCTCGCGTGCTTGTTTCGAAAAATAGTATAAGCAGCGCTAAACGGTGCGGGCGCGTGCGTCGGGTTTAACTTAGCGGACGCCCTAAAACAGAGTAAATAACTCTTGTGGCACACTAGGTTAAACTACTGGTAAAAAAAAGAGCAGACAACTCTTGTGGCAAACTCCTGGTCAAAATAATCTGTGGTTTTCCACATAATTTGTCATTCATGACGAAACTGAACTGAAAATACATTTAAAAAACCATTTCTGACGAAAGTGGGATCTGAGGGATGTGAACTAAATCCCAACTCTTGTGGCACAAAATGTTCGATTTCTGGTCAAGATAGAGCAGGAAACTCTTGTAGCAAGAAACCTGACTCCTAAGATTGCTAGGTTCGATTCCTGATTAAAATAGAGCAGCCACCTCTTGTGCCACTCCAAATTTGATTTCTGGTCAAAATAGAGCAGCCAGCTCTTGTGCCACACTAGGTTTGATTTCTGGTCAAAATAGAGCAGCCAGCCAGTGTACTTAGTTTTAACCAAGATTATTAGGTACGATTCCTGG
The DNA here is from genome assembly GCA_947284805.1 of Coleophora flavipennella. Taxonomy (NCBI): domain Eukaryota; kingdom Metazoa; phylum Arthropoda; class Insecta; order Lepidoptera; family Coleophoridae; genus Coleophora; species Coleophora flavipennella. The sequence goes on along the minus strand of OX369289.1, from coordinate 5,288,386 downwards.
CTAAAATAGAGCATCAAGGTAAGAAACGTGACTCCTGAGTATTATAATTATCACTAGGTTCGAATCCTGGTCAAAATGAAGCAGCCAACGCTTGGTGGTACACTAGATTTTTTTGGACAATATACTATGTTCGATTCCTGGTCAAAATAAAGCAGCCAGCTCTTGTGAACACTAGGTTCGATTTCTGGTTAAAATAGAGCAGCCAGCTCTTGTGCCACACTATGTTTGATTTTCGGTCACAATAGAGCAGCCAGCCAGTATACTAAGTTTTAACCAAGATTACTAGGTTCGATTCCTGGCTTAAATACAGCAGCAAGGTAAGAAACGTGACTCCTGAGTACTGAGTTTTAATAATTATCACTAGGTTCGAATCCTGGTTAAAATAAAGCAGCCAACGCTTGGTAGTACACTAGATTTTTTAGACAATATAGAGCAGCACACTATGTATGTTCGATTCCTGGTAAAAATAAAGCAGCCAGCTCTTGTGGCACACTAGGTTGGTTTTCTGGTTAAAATAGAGCAACCAGCTCTTGTGGCACACTAGGTTTGATTACTGATCAAAATAGAGCAGCCAACTCTTGTGGCGCACTAGGTTCGATTTCTGGATTAAATAGAGCAGCCAAGTCTTGTGGCACACTAGGTTTTATTACTGGTCAAATTAGAGCACCCAGCTCTTGTGGCACACTTAGTTTGATTTCTGGTCAAAGTAGAGCAGCCAGCTCTTGTGGCACACTAGGTTCGTTTTCGCAGCCAGGTCTTGTGGCACACTAGGTTTGATTTCGGGTCAAAGTAGAGCAGCCAGCTCTTGTGGCACACTAGGTTCGTTTTTTGGATAAAATAGAGCAGCCAGGTCTAGTGACACACTAGGTTTGATTGCTGGTCAAAATAGAGCAGCCAGCTCTTGTGGCACACTAGGTTCGATTTCTGGTTAAAATGGAGCAGCCAGCTCTTGTGACACACTAGGTTCGATTTCTGGATAAAATAAGAGGAGTCAGATCCTGTGGCACACTATGTTCGATTTCTGGACAAAATAAGCACCTCTTGTGGATCGAACTCGAGCAGCACTGGCTCGTACACCCGCAATCGATAAAACCACCTAGGCACTACAGGCCATGTACCTACTGTATTGAACCCTCAGTTCCTGTATTGTTATACTTAAGCTAAGTGCGCGAATTCCTAAAAAAACATGTTTGTTAATTTGGCAATCAAAGAGTCTGCTGCTGTTTTTACGGTTGGACAGTTTCGTGTACTTTAAAAAAATTCGAGTTTAGACGAGATCTTGACGTTTTCATTATATAAAGCAGTGATGGATTTAATTTTCCAAAGGAGAATAGTAATAGATTTCAAGTAACTTATTTAAGCTTGAATAAAATGTTTGAGTGTTTGTGTTTTATTTACCTAATGCCTAAAAGAAGTATGAAAATGGACTTGAATAAATAAAATACCTGTTATTCATACAGCTGATACAAGTAAGACCTGTAAATGTAAATCGATTTCTTCATTAAATAATTAAATGCATCCAATAAAACGTCTTCCTTGTCCGAACTCATCTCTTAAAGTACACAAAACATTTTGCAACTGCAAAAATATCAGCAGACGCTTCGTGTGTCTGTTAGCTACGGCAATGTTTGGCAAACAATGTCTTATTAGAAATTTGGCTCAGCGGACTCGTCTTTAGAATGTATGACTAGGTATGTAATAAATAATAATGTACTTGCCAACGTTAGTTTCCTGTGGTCCTACTGCTTGGCACAACAAATGTTTTTTTCTCTCTCGTGGCACTACCACATTCGTTAATTAGACCCATATGTCAAAAAAAATTCAGTGGACCTAATTTTCGTTGACACTAGTACTATTATTTCAGCTTTTTCCAGTAAGTACCAGGCCAGGTAAGCAGAAGTCAGTAAGAACAATAAAGGTTATACAAGGTGTAAAAAAAATGGTGTAGGTCCCGTTAACTGGGGCTTTTACTCTTCATATTGAACAACTTTCCCCAAGAAACACATAGTAAATTCTCAAAAAAAAAATTAACCCTCCATATACGAGCTCGGTCAGCTGATTGATTTGTATGATGTTTTTTTTGCGATTTCAGCAAAGTCATCAACTTAATGTTCAGGGTTAATTTTTTTTTGAGAATTTACTATGTGTTTCTTGGGGAAAGTTGTTCAATATGAAGAGTGCCCCAGTTAATGGGACCTACACCAATTTTGTTACAACTGTATAAGTTTGATCTATGTACTTTATTTATAATTTGATAAAGTTTATACAGAATAATCTGCACAATCCTTATTTTTGAAGATGTCTTCCAGTTCAGGTGCATCGTCCAATAAGTTCCTCAGTGAAAACGCTCTCCTAGTGGCAAATGTGCTGCAGGACAGATTCAAGTATGAAGTGCTCGTAGAACTTGCCACTACCCTGCATTGCTGATTGTCCGACTTCTCAAACACCTTTGCCTCACCAGACTTTATGCTACTCATCAACTTTAATATCTCCTCGTCAGAGAAACACTTGCAAAGTATATCAAACTCACGGTCGTCGTATTGCGTCTCTGCATCTAGTGTCTGTCTCTCTGTCTCCGAGGGTGTTTCCGGTGGAGGTGTCACCTTTTCTCTGGCTTTCTTCACCAAACCTCGCAAAGTAGCCACGGAACAAGGCTCGTAGTTAGGCAAATTGGGTGCATCAAATTTGGACATGTTTTTCATATACGGTGGCATGTGCTCTTTCAAATGTTTCTTGGCAGTTTTGGCGCATCTGCATTTTTTGGGCTGAATATAGTCCAGGTAATTATCCCATTTCGGCTCTCTCTCGTGATGCAATTCTGCGCTTCGAGTTTCTATTTCTCCCGAGTGAACAGACTCTTCGGGTGTAGGTGGCTTAGTTTTTTTGTGTAGCATGGTTAAGTCCAGTTTGCTTTCTGGCCGTGGACTGCAAAAACAGAAAGGGATGACGCAGCTGCAGTCACAGTCAGCTATAACATGCTTGGTATTAGGCATTTCTTGTTGTAATATCTGCATAATTGAGCTCTCCAGCTTCAGTTCCAGTAGTTGTTCTGACGAGGTAATCTTGACTGGAACGTCTATTGCATAATTGTGGCCATCATCGAAGTCTGATTCGTCGCCGCGCTGTCCGTATATGTACTTTAGTACCTTGTCGGTATACGTTTCTAACTTGTCACATTTGGCGTAAATAAACCTTTTGTTCACTACTATCACTGGAAGCTGAGATGCGCTGGAAGTGCAGTGTTTCGGGCAAAGGTTTTGGTCGACTTTGGGCTTGTATCCTTTGTCGCAGACTAGGTAGAACGGATGGGGTCTCGGAACAGGTGTGTGGAAGCCGGGCGCTGGCTCGATGATGCTCTCAGCACGCGGGTTCTCGACAGCTTCTTCTAGTTGCAGCATCATCAGCTTCTCCATGTTTAGAAAGAACTCCGCCTGTTCCGGGAGACAGTTCATGCAGTAGTTCACAAAAAGTTGGAATCTCTTAACGACGTGACATATTTTCTTTTGCCATATTTTATTAAATTCTTGACGTTTTAACTCTTTTTCCTTCTCTAAACTTATTTCAAAGTCTTTTATTGCTATGTTTTCTTTCAATTGTCTTATTTTTTTCCTGTGCTGATGTCTTTTCTCTTTTATTTCTTTTTCGCACTCCTCGCGTTCTTTCAGCGCGACGTAAATCTGACACGCTAAGTTTTGACAGGTGAGAAGATGTCGGAGCTTTTCTATTGCCACGTGTTTGTCGTCATTAATTTCTTTTAATTTATTTAATGTCTCCGTGTGTGATTGTTCTACATTTTTGATGAATTCCGCCTTCAATCTTTCCTTTTCTGTCGCTAACTTATCATTGTATTCGTCGTACAATTCTTTCGCCTGCTGCTCCAACATCGTCTTGTAAAGAGCAGACATTTTCTCGTGCGCTCCGTTTCGTACTCTCTCAATTTCTTTAATAGCTGCATCGAAGAGAAGAGTTTCTATCTTCGTCAACGAAGTCGAGTACAAGACAGCGAATTCGTCAAAGGCTTGTTTGATGAGTTGCGAATTTTTTTGAGCTTCTTCCTTGGCGGTTTCGTCATACTGGTAGTGGCAGCTCAACGCGATGGTCGTCTTCCAGTTAGCGTCACTTTCATCTAGTCGCTTTTGCTTCTCAATTTCCATGGCTCTGTGGTGTGCTGCAACAATTTTCTCCCCAAAACAGTCAATGCCGTTGAACCCTAGTTTTTCAAGGTATTCCTTTTTAACTGCCTTGAGGACTGCCCTGCCTTTAAGGAGGTCTGCTGGTGGCATAAACCAGTCGGGGCCTCCGCCTTTCATGGGGGGCTCCAGCCCGGCAAGGATTTTTAGCGCCGGGGTCATCGATTTAAAATACACGTTGGCAAGCGGCGGCTTCATCTTATTTTTCATCACAGTCTGTGTGGGAACTTGCTCCCGTTTGATATAACATTTCCTAAGATAATACTCGTCACTGGGCTTGAACATGATGTTTTAGTTTGGAAAAAAAACTAATTATAAATAACTTAAAAAAGCTTTATAAAATTTCAAAGCAATAAATGACATATTTTGTTGATTTGTTGACGTTAAAATATCGATGACATGAAAATAGAAAAAAAAAGTATTTGAAGATTTTTTTGACATACCAAAGATAGCCTATAATTATGCAAAGAGTTTGTTAAAACTTGAATGTGTTTAGCAAAGACCTTTATGTAAGAAGATAGGTATATTTGGTATTTAGAAACAACGAGCAATGTTGTTTGTTGTAATAGAATCAAAGAACATTGGTAACAAATAGAATATAACAACAATGAAATGATTTAGTACTCTTACAATGAATTAAAGCCAACTTTAAGTACTAAGATAAAAACAATTTATTGATATAAAAATTATAAATACTTGTAAAATTAATAAAATTGTTGTGCTTACATTATTACTTTCAATGTCCACTCCATACTTACACTAAGTCACTTCCCCGACCGCCATTTGTTGCAATAATGTCATGACATGGCAGAACCTCTCTTTTATCTCCATCACTGAACGATGCGGCAGCAGCTCATTGATTTTATTAAATACATGATCAGTTACTACTTCTCCTTTCAAAACTTGTAGCATCGTTTTGTCTTCTTCTCTTGTCCAGTTGCCATTGGTGTCTTGTTTATTTCCATCATTGTTGACTTCTTTCTTAACTTCTGCATATAGTTCATCTTCGTCATTTACTGGTACATCTTTGTTTATCTTTGCATTTTTATCAGTTGCTTCTGATTTTGGGGTTAAGTCATTTGATATTACACCTACTTTATTGACTTCTTCCTTTGTCTCTGTTTTATCTTCTATCAAAAATCTCACCTCTTTTTTTGTTTCTATTTTTAGATTATCTTTCTTTGTTACTTCTTTTTTGACTTCTGCAGTTGGCGTCGTTACTCCTGGTTTAGCTTGTTTACCTTTATTAGTTCCTTCATCTTTTTTACACACATGATGTTTGGATTCACTTTTCTCTTTCTTTTCTTTCTTTTGTACAGTATCTTTACTATCATCTTTTTTTTCTTTAACTTTGCTTTTATTGCTTTGTTTCCTAACAGTCTTCGGGCTGCTTGCGACACAGTCTTTATTATTATTATCATTGACGTCCTTTGCATTTTTAGTCGGCGATTTATTTTGTTTTCTGGGTCTTTTTGAGGGTATCTTTGAATTGGTTTTGTTCTGTCTTTTGGGAGAGGACCTTTCTTCATCTGATTCTGGTGGAGATAAATGACAAGAGTCAGAGGCCAACCGTCTTGCATGCACCCGGTATGGCTCTTTACTGTATGGAAATGTGACGTGAGCGGGTCGTAGCATTCTGCCGTGTTGGAGAAATACGCGACCTTGGAGATACTGCGAAAGAAATAGAATTTATGTTGGACAGATTCCAAAACTCAGCTTGTATTTTCTGAAAATATAATGTGCTACATATTATATAGTCTACAAATTTTGTACAAGAGATTGACTTACCACTGTATCAAGTTTTGAATTGGCTTCAAGTTTCCTCTTGCTGTCTACTGTCTCCTCTAGTTCCCAGACGTCGAACCCTTTATCATCTGTGAGGAAATTATCACCCACTGTGTCGTAGTCCGTCTCATATACACTAAAAATAAAGGCGTATACTTAGATTAAATGGACGCGTAACTGCATCTCAAAAAATGATGTCATGATGTTACTATTAATAATTGAAAACGCTAAATAAATTAAAAAAACTACTTCCATCGCAACAGCTTAGTACAATTTTGCAGTATTATTTTTGGTTTACGTTAATTTTCTAATAAAGTATACTACACCGATTTTGATAAAATTTATATGGGACCAACTTTCGAGCATACCCTATCGAATAAAAAAAGAATCATGAAAATCGGTTCACAATCTGCGAAGATATCGCGTGAAACACACAAAAAAACATACAGTCGAATTGAAAACCTCCTTTTTTGGAGTCTGTTGAAAATAAAATCTGGCTTTTCATTTCTTTAGATGTACAAAAGATGACCTGGTTCAAAGCCTTCTTTAATTGTGAAAAAAGAAAAGTATTAAACTATCCAACTGCTTTTCATATCGAAACAGCAACATGCGATGCTAGATTCAAGTTTAAGCGTAAGAAAATCGGGCAAAATTTTAAGAATTCCTTTATCTGCTAGCGCCAAAAAAATCTTTGGCTCTATCTACAGAGAAAAACAATTGGCGCCCGAGCCCGACAGTCAATACGTAACAGGACAGATTATTTTCTTATCTATCAGGAGGACTTGTATCCAAAACCAGAAACTTAAAACATCTGCGCGAGCTTCGGATGTGCAGAAGAACCTACTGGTTCTTAATCACCGCACCTCTGTGACCGATCATGCAAGCTAAGAGCACCTCACAATTTTTTAAATTCTAATCCTTTTAATATTTTTTAAGTAATAAACAGCACAAACTATTTTAGCACGTCAGGCGGTCTTTTATTACAATCATTATTCATTATAGATTTTTTCGCGGCAAAACTTATAGTTTTTTGAAAGCACTGCTATGTACACTCATAACATAAGACATACATAAGTGAGTAGGTACACAGGCCAGCACATCAAGCTACACACTTTGGACTTTGTACCGTTCTTATGCCGAATGCGTATGGATCAGAATCGCACTACGAGTGTATAGCTTGATGTGCTGGCCTCTGTACATGAAAAAAAACACGATTCTCCCCCTCCTTCCTACGGGGCACTAGACCCCTTCCCGCCTTTTTAACAGATTTTCTTAATGGCGATCGCAGTGTTTAGAGTGAGAGATGGCACATTATGCCGAAAGGACGCTGCTGCCCATTCTCCAGTTTAAAATCCTTAGTCGCCTCATACAACATTATCGGAAAAAAATGAGGTGTTGCTATTGTAGGGCCGCACCACAGATCAAATAAATTAATCCACGTAAAAAAAAACTTTGTTCATTTTCAGGCCAAATTGGTTTCCATCTAAAAATACCTAATGGTTGCTAAGAAAGTTTTTCCATATCACCTATGGTTTAGGATTTCCCAATACTGTCCCAGTAAAAAAAAACACGTTGTTTAAGGAGATGGAGACTTGAAGGTCTCTGTAAGCTTCGTAATGGGGTCGTTATCGCGGCAGAACCCGGTTCTACACACCTCACTTCCACTGGAAAATTGACAAGCCTTAAAATGTGTAGGGTTCAGGAGGCAAACAACAGTATAGACTATTTAGTGAGAACCTAACCGGCGACCTTTCATCCCGACAACAACAAAGAGAAAAAAATGTATTTTCTGATTCTTCTTCTTCTATCGTGTCGCCAACAAATCATGTCTGTCCTGCCCAGTATGTGGCCACGTTAACGGCGCTATCAGTGGTGTCCATCAACTCCTCCCGAGTGCAAGTAATCACATTAGAAACACAATCAGAACCAGACACTCGGTTACGAAAAAGAGTTACGAAGGAGGCCGAAACATGGACGTGAAGCTTGGGGTTGCTATTTTTTTTATTAATAATTTGAGTGCATTGACCTCATCTAATGGTAAGTGCCGATGCAGCCGAGGATGTAACACGCAAGCTCAAATAGTGCTTATTCATTCTCGACTTGAAGATTCCTAAATTATACGAATCGGGGAATACAGTCGCCGGCAGGGAATTCCACTCCTTGGCCGTTCGCATAATGAACGAAGAATTAAAACGCTTCGTGCGTAAAGGTGGAACATTAACGACAAAGAGGTGGAATCACTCTCCGCGACTGGTCGTCCGATGATGAAATGGAGAGGAGGGAATGAGGTCGTGAAGCTCCAGGCTACTTGCATTGTAAATACGATAAAACCCGACGTACGCCCGAAAAATTCGTTATATAATTCTATTTACACTCGACAGACCTACTATTATAAATAAATAGGTTAGACTATTTTCTCATCGGCGGCTTATCATCCGGGAAAGACTTGAACAATGCTGCAAGCATGGGATTGGGACGCAAACGCGGCAGAGCTTTATTCTCATCATCTTTCTGCTTCTGCTGTTCACGCCAACTAATAGCACCTGAAGATTTTTAGAATCCTAATTCCTACGCCTATAAAAAACACCAGAAAATGTTCAAGTATAGTGGTTATAAACAGAATAGACTATTTTCTCACCTATTCGGCGGCCTTTCATCCGGGAACAGAGACTTGAACATTGCCGCAAGCTTGGGGTTGGATCGCAAATGCGGTAAAACCTTGTTCTTCATTTCCTCACTGCTCTCGCAGTTAACTCCCACAGTTAAGGCTCGAAGCACTTTACGAAGCACCGTCGGTTTGCGGGCGAATGCGTTCTGTTGGTTAAAATTTTGTATTTTTAAGTTCTTGGTATCATTATCTCAAAAAAGTAATTCAATGTTACAATTAGAAAAGTACAAAAAGTAAAGATAAAAATTGGCATCACTTAAGAGAGATTTGATTGAAATAATTTTCATGATTGAAGAAAGCTTGACCAGGGATTTTTTTTCTTGGTATCATTATCTCAGAAAAGTAATTCAGTGTTGCAATTAGAAAAGTACAAAAAGTAAAGATTAAAATTGGCATCACTTAAGAGAGACTTGATTGAAATAATTTTCATGCTTGAAGAAAGCTTGACCAGGGATTTTTTTTCTTGGTATCATTATCTCAGAAAAGTAATTCAGTGTTACAATTAGAAAAGTACAAAAAGTAAAGATTAAAATTGGCATCACATAAGAGAGACTTGATTGAAGTAATTTTCATGTTTGAAGAAAGCTTGAACAGGGATTTTTATTCTTGGTATCATTATCTCAGAAAAGTAATTCAGTGTTACAATTAGAAAAGTACAAAAAGTGAAGGTTAAAATTGGCATCACATAAGAGAGACTTGATTGAAATAATTTTCATGCTTGAAGAAAGCTTGACCAGGGATCTTTTTTCTTGTTATCATTATCTCAGAAAAGTAATTCAGTGTTACAATTAGAAAAGTACAAAAAGTAAAGATTAAAATTGGCATCACATAAGAGAGACTTGATTGAAGTAATTTTCATGCTTGAAGAAAGCTTGACCAGTGATTTTTATTCTTGGTATCATTATCTCAGAAAAGTAATTCAGTGTTACAATTAGAAAAGTACAAAAAATTAAAAAGATTAAAATTGGCAGACTTGATTAAAGTAATTTTCATGCTTGAAAAAAGCTTGACCAGTGATTTTTAATGTTCCTTGCCGGGTAATTTATTACTAAGCCTACGCTGGCTATCAAACTTTTAAAGGGCTTTATCTTTTGAGCCGTAATACTTAACCAGCTGAAATTTTCACAGAATACATGTTATTATGGGGGAATTACTTTTTAACAAATAATAAAAAAGGCAAAAAGTAAAAAAACAAAGGGAGTTTCAATACAAAAAACAATGTGTTTATTTAAAGTTAGTTTTTGCTCTACTATAAAAACGGTAACACATAGAAGCGTGAAACTTGGTGTGATTATAACTAATACTAATGTACTACTAATCCTAAAGTAAACAATAAAAACCGGCCAAGTGTGCGCTGTACTCCGGTTAAGAGGGTTAACTGAATTAAAAAAAAATCCGTCGCACGCATTGATGTCTTTTGTGTGAAATAAATAGGTTAAATAAAAATAAACAATGGGGGTCTTTCGGCTGATATACCCAATCTTAATGAACAATTATTCTACAAATAAATGAGAATAAACTTAGATTAGATATTATACCCATCAATGTAATCTTACTTCTATAAAAAATAATGCTACATAGCGATGGATGAGAATAAAATTGGATAAGATATTATACCCATTAATCTAATCAACTATAAAAATAATGCTACATAGTTATTGAGAATAAAGTAAGATTACTATGAAAAATAATGCCACATAGTGATAAAGAATAAAAGACTAGAGGAATTATTTAATATATTGGGCATTTGCATAGCATAGATAAAAATATTCTAACAGTTACAAAGGCCTACCATACCTGCAGCATTTTTATGAACCCAGCCAGCTGAACCAACATAAAATGGTCCATGAAGCGTCCTATTTCAGCCGCCTGGCCTGGCTTCAGAAACAATAAAAACTCTTCAACAATATCCTTGTGATCTTCTCCAAAGAGTTGCTCTATCTTTTTATACAAATCTACCGGAGTCTCCTTAGAGGGATCAAAAGATTTTAGAATCTCTTGAAATTTTACAAACTTATTGGAAGGCAGGTTCATGTGTGCTGAAAACCTTGATTGTACTTTTGTGTAGTAGGCTCGTACTAGTGCTGAAACAAAAGTTGTATAGTAAGACATTACTACAAAGAATATGTTATTATTTCTATGTTGTAATCTGATGTGCCTATATCTGCATTGGTGTTTTAAAAATAATCGAAATCCACACTAAATTGTATTGTTTGCACCATTTGTCTAGTCTGTTTTTAAAACTATTCATGGAACAACCATGACCTGAGGCAACTTGTTCTAAATTATAGGCTAACTCTATTTTTAGTGTGTGATGTCCCACATTAATTTATAAGCCATTATGAACCAATCTCGTATATCTAGCATGTCAAATGCAGTGGATGTTGCTCATGTGAAAAATATTTGAATCCTCTGCATTTGTAAGGTAATAAGAATTTTATAATATTTAATATGTACAGCATAATCCTTCCTATGTATCACAACATAACGACTCAGGTATATACTGTCCTTACTGCTGAGCTACAGATCACTTCCCATATCTAACAAAGGTTAGGCCATACCCACACACAGGCACCAAATTCAGATTGGACGTAACACAACTTGTTATGAAGTAATTAATTGAGCTACTTCCAATTGGTTTAAATGTTTGTAAGAGTTTGCTTGTATTTGTTTACAAATACAAGTACATAATGGCCTGTTTTTTCTGCATAGTACATACATAACAGTTACAAGATACAGTAACTGTATAATTACCCACTCCAAAATAAATTATGAAAATATAATTCCATGGCCAATAAGAGACAATACAATAGGTCTACTGTTTACCTAATTCTAATGCTTTGTTATTAAAAGGTGGAGGCTCATTTTTCGTTTGGTCCTTTTTCTTGGCACTTGATTTCCCTTTTGTTTCCTTCGGTGTGACCTTGGGAGGTTCTGGAGCCAGCACAGGAGGTGGTGGCTGCAAGAGGATCACACATTAACATATAATATGTCGGACGTAAATAAATGCAACACCATGTCGTCATAGCGTGCGCCATTTTACTTTACAATATTCGACCTAATTTTTTATGAAATCTTTACAGTAACAGTGGGAAAACATTAATTACTTGAGTTACTGATGATTCATAGTAGATTTATAAAGAAAAGTAAGCAAAAAAAGGCGTGATTGATGATAAAAAAACACTATATAAAAACACCTGCGTAGATTCTGTGAGTTACCTCAGGGTTGATCGAAGGTTTTGGGAATAGAGTTCGACTGAAAAAGCTTGTGCTGGGCTCAATCCTGTTGCCGAAAGCATCCTGACTGTTGCTGGTGAGCAGGATCGGCATGGAAGGCAACATCTAGCCGATCAGTCCACTCGGCTCTGCATAAAATTGACGACACGAACAACAACACAGTCAGACATTCCACCAAAAGTTTCACATAAAATTTACACGAATTATAACCACTACTGAATTATATAACACATGCTATAAAATTTAGAGGATCTAACAAAGATTTAATTAGCGCAAAAAAACATTTTGTTTGTGATAAACAAACAAAAATACGGGCGAAACGAAATGACCAAGTTTTTGACAGATTGCAAGACGCGCCCGCCCCGCCATATGAGTGGAGTGAGTGAGTGAGTGGTAGGTGGTGTTTTTGAGTATTTAGCGCGCGCATGTTTCAAAGTTGTTTTTGTTAAAAAAACGATTTTACATGAATATTCTTGAAAATGAGGGATTAAAAACTGATATTTTTTTTACGAGTTCTAAACGAGAATTTATTTACATACCTATTCTGATTTTAGTTTTTTTTTAAATAGGAAAGTGTAGACGTAGAGCAAAGTTGTGCTTGTTCCATCGTACTTATACGTCCCTTCTGGTTGGACATTAGTATTTTAAAATTATTATAACCTCCATTAAATTTAGACTCACGGGTTAATTCCACAAATAATTAATATTTAAAGGTTAATTCAATAATTTGTTACAACTAGCTTTTGCTCGCGGCTTCGCCCGCATGGATATCGTTGACTGGTGCCAGCGACTTCGTATCCATCATACGAAGTCGCTGGCACCAGTCAACGATCTTGGTTTTAACTTTTTACCGACTTCAACAAGGAGGAGGTACTAAGTTCGACTGTATACTTTTTTTTTTTGATGTATGTTCACCGATTTTTCCGTCAATTGTGGACCGATTTTCAAAATTCTTTTTTCATTCGAAAGAGTATACGCCCGAGGGGTCCCATTGTCACCAAGCCAGGATCTGATGATGGGATCCCAGGGAAATCGAGGGTAACCCTTCAATAATGAAAAATTGAATTTTAAAGGCACTAATTACGTGATTCATATGTTTTCTAAAGCTATTAATATACTTGCGTCTGTTAGTCATATTCTCATGTTGATAAGCTGATGTAGGAAGGTACAACTCCTTAACGGTTAGGAGTTGCAGGAAAATTCTTTTGAATGTTATACATAGATATATACGTAGGTATGCATAGACCGATAGTAATTGTATTCCTTAAGGTTATTCAGATGAGCTGATGATGGACGATTTAACTCCTTAACTTTCATGCTGCTGAGATGATGATGGAAGCCACAGGACTCTGTATCTGTTAATGAAACACATGTATTATGATTTGATAATAATTCCTATTTTTAACCGTATAGGTGATTGGATTTAACGTTGCTAGATAGATAGCATTACCACTAAAAATAAAGAAAATAAAAAAAAGTTTAAATAACTTAAAACCGACTTCAAAATGAAATTCACTCAAAAGTGGGAAATAATATTATTATACTTAAATACACAACATTAACCAACAATAACGAAATCAAAGGTGGGTACGAATTAAATTAGGGGCTTAAATTTTTTTTGAGGTCGGTACCAGCACAAAGTTACTTACGTAATAAATGGTTTAGATCCGATGGTTTGCTGACACCGACCTCAAAAAAAAATTTAAGCCTCTAATTTAATTCGTACCCACCTTTGATTTCGTTATTGTTGGTTAATGTTGTGTATTTAAGTATAATATAATATTAGTTCACACTTTTGAGTGAACTTCATTTTAAAGTCGGTTTTAAGTTTTTTTAAACTTTTTTTTATAACTTAATTATAATAGCTTAGGCCCGCGGCTTCGCTTGCGAGATCATAGTTTCTATGACTGTCATCGAGGGTGCGCAGTAGCGAGTGTGGAAATTGAGTTTTCTCTAGATACTTCGAGAATTACGTCGGGCAATGCTAATTAGTAGTCTGTATCGCTTTCCAACCTCACAATTAAGTATCTCTGTGCCATATAACTAATTAGTTCATTTCAAAAAACCTAAAAACTTGTAGGTACAAGCTTTAATTTGAAAAGACTTAATTATATCGTATTCCTCTCAACAAACCCTTTCATTTGATACCCATATCATAGGGGTGTATAAAAAAAACTGGTCCGCCATCTTTGAGAGTCCGCCATATTGGATTTAGAATGACATCACTTACCTAACCATGCATTGTCACCCGAACTAAATGTGTATGCAAAATTTTAGATCAATCGGTTGGAGATATCCGCTTCAAAATGGAGTTGCAAGATTCCACCCGAACAAACTACATTCATCATCATCATCATCATCATACCAGCCGAAGGACGTCCACTGCTGGACATGGGCCTCCCCCAAGGATCTCCACGATGACCGGTTCTGCGCTGCACGCATCCAGCGGCTTCCCGCGACCTTCACCAGGTCATCGGTCCACCGAGTGGGAGGCCTGCCTACACTACGCTTTCCGGTGCGTGGTCGCCACTCGAGAACTTTACTAGCCTAACGGCCATCTGTTCTACTTAAGTTTAGCAATTCTGAGAGCTATGTCGGTACACATACATTGACGGACTACATACATTGCAAGTTAAATAAAAGCTTGTAATATAATTGAAAACGCTTAACACGTTAAAAAACCGACTTCCACCGAAACAAATTAGTACATTTTTGCATTATTATTTTTGGTTTTTGTTAATTTTCTACTAAAGTACTACACCGATTTTGATAAAATTTATATGGGACCACACGGGAAGCACTAGTTTTCAAATAAAAAAAGAATCATAAAAATCGGTTCACCCAGTCAAAAGTTCTGAGGTAACAAAGCTAAAAAAAACATACAGACGAATTGAGAACCTCCTCCTTTTTGGAAGTCGCTTGAAAATAAAAGTTATAAAAGAACTAAAACCCGACTACGGAAAAGTGAGAAAACAAGAGTTTCCCGCCTGAAATGGAAAAATAAAGGCAGTGATTTCAGGCGGGGAAACTTTTGTGTTTATACTTTTCCGTTGTCGGATTTAAGTTTTATTTAACTTTTATTTTGTTTCCAAATTTTTTGAGCTCAGAGAAAAACGCCATCCCACCTCGCTACCCGCGGCCACATGTCGTGTCGCTTGATTGTAGCGCGCGACACATCATAATATCGCTTTAAAGACCATTTGCTAACAAAATTAAAATAAATTGCAGTAATGTGTATATATATTTAGGATCTGCTCGTCAAGACCTTTCTTTTGATACCAAACACGATATGAATATCAAAAAAAATACCCATAAAATCCGCCATGTAGATTCCACCATAATAAAATAACGCATCCATAATGTCAACCGGCTACTTATTCTTATTACGGTTCAAAAGATACAACTCCACATCGGAATGACGAACTAAGAGGAAAGGGTTTCGTTACCTTTGGCTACAGAACCCAATACCTTTGAATACAGAACCCTAAAAGGCATAAAATAGATTTTGTTTTCACGTCCCGTTGTCTAGTAACGATATCGATTTAACATAACGTATACGCACGCTAACTTTCATTCACATTTCGTCAATTGTTTGGGCAGTGCAGTCCTATGATATCGCAAAACAAATAAAGTTGTTTATAAATAGTTGTAATGCAAAAAATTCTATGAAGTTATTCAATAGTTGATTGCGATCGAGCGAATCGTGAAAAGTTAACAGTTGGTTTTGTTTTCATGATGGCTTCGATCCTACCTTCAGGTCTTCGGAATGGAGTAAGTCCTTCTATACTTACGTAGTTGCTCTACTTAGACGCCTCCGTGGCGTGATGTAGTCAATTCGCTTCACATTTGGAGGTCGCGGGTTCGATTCCCGGCAACTTTGTATTCATAAGTAGGTAGTTACTCAGGTTCTGCATTAATTAAATCTGTATATATAAAAGGAAAAGGTGACTGACTGGTATATCAACGCACAGCTGAAACCACTGAACGGATTTTGCTGAAATTTGGAACAAAGATAGCGTTTAGGACGTGGGCATCCGCTAAAGAAGGATTTTGGAAAATTCCCACGGGAACGGCAAAAAACGGGATCTGTGCGGGCGAAACCGCGGACAACCACTAGTGCCTGATGATGATGATGATGATGATGGTCCTAGCCGTTTTCCGCTACAGTGACCGCAGAGTCCTGCGGCTCAGCTGTAAGCGTCCCGTTGTTCCGCCCTCTCATGCGCCCGCATGTGGCTGTTGTAGCCCAGATCCAGCGGCTTCCCGCGACCTTCACCAGGTCATCGGGCCACCGAGTGGGAGGCCTGCCTACACTACGCTTTCCGGTGCGTGGTCGCCATTCGAGAACTTTACTGCCCCAACGGCCATCTGTTCTACGAGCAATGTGCCCCGCCCACTGCCACTTAAGTTTAGCAATTCTGAGAGCTATGTCGGTTACTTTGGTTCCCCTACGGATCTCCTCGTTTCTGATTCGATCACGCAGTACACCGTTGCTAAAATTGTAGTGAATAGCTGCAGGTGTTCGGGCTTTCATTTCGTTCCTTTTGGTATTAAGTTGTGTTTTGCGCGTGTCTTCAAAAGAGTACGCGTTGTCCTTTACCAGCTGCCTCCATTTAGGTTGATCTTCGGCTTGCGCTTCCCAGTCCAGGTGATTCAGCTCACACCTTTTCAAATGCCTTTTCAGCACGTCTTTGTACCGCAAGAGTTGTCTGCCTTGCTTACGTTTTCCCTCTTGAAGTTCACTATAAAAGATGCGCTTCGGTGTCCGGCATGCGCGACAGATGTTTCCTTTGCACAAACTCATTTCTGTAGGTATATGGTGTTCATGATAGCACAATAGACTTAAGTTAAGTCTATTGTGATGATAGTGCCCATCTTTTTCAAATAGATAAATCATTAAGCTTTTACTGTATTTTCATTTTAGTTTTTCGTATAGGTGGATACATATTTCATTTTTTTTAATACTGATATATTGTCATATTTATTTCTTTCCTCTTTTATGTGCTTTATTTTTGATAACATAGGGTAGATAATTCAGCTTAAGTGTATTTTGTCAACAACGATAGTAACTAGTACACGGATAAACCTTTAAAGGTTTTTGATGTATTAGTATTATAATTTTTTGTAACATTCTTTTTATCAATTAAATAAATAAAAAAAAATAAAAAAACACCAGCCCAATTGCCTGCGTATAATATATGCCTCTATGCCATAGATGTTGGCACGGCTTAAGACTTCTGTGTTTCTGATGTGATCGGACCAATAGATACCCATAAAGCCTCTATAAAGGCCCTGTTAGTTGTAACTGTGCACTCATTCATACACGCCCTGTCTGGATGTTCCACTAGTGGCATAAAAAGGAAAAATAATCTTCCGCCAAAATCAAATTGGAAAAATTTGGTTTTAAAACTTCTTAATAATCTTAATTGTTTGGCCAATTTTTTTTACCCACAAATAGTAAGCTTATCAAGATTCCCACACATAAAGGTTTTTAACATTGATGTGTTGCGGAAAGACTTATAAAATGGTGGTAGCTAGCCTGGTTAGGTTAGAAAATGCTCTATTTCACCAACCATTAAAACCTAGTTAGACTCCGCCGGGAATCATACTCGCGACCTCTTGATGTTAAGCTAATGGACTTAACCACTACGCCACACGGAGGCAGTCAAATTCATCATTTGAAGGGCAGAATTATTACCTAACACCACATTGTAGGATTTGTAGGTACCGAAACTAACTGAATTATAAATCTCAACAATTACTAAACAATCAGAAGTAAGTAGGTCTGGCGTAATTATTACATGCCTATATTACGTTAGTACTAATATATATATTTTGCCTATATACAGGCGCGTTCGAATCAGAAACGAGGAGATCCGTAGGAGAACCTCCAAGGTGGTAAATTTGAGACTGAATTAAAGAAATTGCTTAGGAATAAGAATTATTATACAATGAAGGAATATTTTGATGACAAATTATAAAATAGAATAAATTTAATCATGTTTAAATTAACAATTTTAATAATTTATTGTTTAAGATGGACGGTATTATTTGACATTTCTTTATAACTTGACATTAATTTTTTAATTTCTTGCATTTTGTTGAAAGATAGTAATTAATTTTCACTAATGCCTTAAAAAAGGTTATTTGTAATTGACATACCATCTAATTTACACATGTACTGTGAACTTACTATTGCAAATAATATGTGAATAAATAATTATGAATTATGAACCAAAGTAACCGACATAGCTAACTCAGTATTGTAGTATCTATATTAATGTAGATAGTGGGCGGGGCACATAGCTCTTAGCAGATGGCCGTTGGAGCCATGAAAAGAGAAAAGAAAAGATAGACTTATAAACTGACATAAATAAAACAAAACTCCAAGGAGCTTCAGTATAAGTGCATGCATGGCCAGAGAGACTCACTCACAAACCATATATCTATGTCTGTGGACTCACTCTCTTACTTCCTAAGTTATATGCCGAGATGCTTATTAATGTAATCTGTGTTATATGAACAAAGGGCAATGGAGCGTGCTATGCTCGGAGATTCTCTGCGTGATCGAATCAGAAACGAGCAGATCCGATGTAGCTCTCAGAATTGTTTAACTTAAGTGGCAGTGGGCGAGGCACATAACTCGTAGAGCAGATGGCCGTTGGGGCAGTAAAGTTCTCAAGAGGCGACTTGCTACTCAAAACGTAGCTTATGCAGACCTCCCACTCGGTGGACCGAAGACCTGGTGAAGATCGCGGAAAGCCGCTGGATACGGGCAGCCCGGTACCGGTCGTCGTGGAAATCCTTGGCGGAGGTCTTTGTCCAGCAGTTGACGTCATTCGGCTGACATGATGACACAGACAGGGTATAAATAACAAAATTGGTGTTGGACCCGTTAACTGGGGCTTCTACCATAAAACTGAACACTTCCCCAAAGAACCCTTAGTCAATTGTCAAGATAAAAATTAACGCTGTATACAAAAAGGCACAAAATTAATTCGTTAATCAGCTGATACAGATGTATAAAGAGATCTTTTTTTAGGGTTCCGTGCCCAAAGGATAAAAACGGTACCCAATTACCACCACCATCATCATCAGCTAGACAGTTGAGATTTCCACAGATGATGTATTTCTGTTGCCGCTATAACAACAAATACAAAAAATTAGAAAAAGTAAAAGTCTACATACAATAAACGTGTTTTTTTTAAACGTGTAGAAACTAGCGCCATTTAGTATGATGGTACGGAACCTTTTGTGCGCGATTCTGACTCGCACTTCACCGATTTTTTTTTTAATTGGCTACAGGTAGATAAGATAGCCAGTTCCCCATTGCGTTGGGGAATCTTGGTAAGGCCGCTTCCATCTTCGGCAACATCGTCACTTACCACCAGGTGAGATGTTGTCAAGGGTTTACCAATTGTGAATAAAAAAAAAACAGGTGTTCTTTCAGTATGATGATGAGTTGAAGCCCCAGTTAACGGGCCCTACACCAATTTTGTTACATCTTGTATATGATCGTACAACTCAGTTACTACCTACGGGTATGCTTGAGTTAAAACTTCAAGTATAAAGATATGTATCAATTTGAAAAGGAAGACCTTATTATTGAGTAGTTAGTTAGTATCGGCCTTGCGCAAAGGAAGCGCCTACCTACCTACTTAATTCTAGTCCGGCAAATCTCAGTTTCCAACAGTTAGTAACGGCACGTGTTATGTACTAAACGCATGAACAGTACCTATTGTTTAGTCAAATAATTAGTTTAGTGCAATTCCAAAGTGAAAATGTCCGATAATGACAGTAAAAGCGGTATCGAGGGTGAGGAGAAAACTCCGGAAGTGAATATAGACGAAATTATCAGCAAGATACAAGACGCGCCGACGGAGGTTATTTGCGATGTTGTAAATATCGTTTTAGTTTATGTATTAGACTCAAAAAAAATTAGACAAAAAAAACGTAGCGTAGGCAGGCCTACCACGCGGTGGACCGACGACCTGGTGAAGATCGCGGGAAGCCGATGGATGCGGGCAGCGCAGGACCGGTCGTCGTGGAAATCCTTGGAGGAGGCCTTTGTCCAGCAGAGGTCGATTTTTGGCTGATATGATGATGATGATTAGACTCAAGCTAACCAAACTGCACGCCCCGCTGTATAACGAAAGAGGCTCTGGTGTTTCTTCTGGTGGTAAGCTTCGGTCGTGGCAAGTTACCAACACACTTAAGGCAACGTCTTGCCAAGCGTCCCCTGAAGTGTTCCGGCACGGTGCCTTGAGAAGCCATTGGGAAGGCGGGTCTGTTTAGTAGCGCTGAATCTGTATGAGTGTTAAGGATGACGATAGCATCAGAAATAAATTATGAACTCTTGATCACTAAACTTCGGAAAACATTACTCGTTTTGTTTTCCATCAAGTCTTCGATTTTTAATTCACCAAAATCACAAAATGAGTACATATATGACGCTGCTAACTATGACGTCATGCCTAGGTATTACAGTACTCTTTATTATACAGGAGTATTACTAACATTTTTAGAACTAAATGTCGTTTTTGACAGATGATAAAAAGTAACTCAGATGACTAGCGTTCGTCATCCCTGGTCGCTAGTCTTGGAGGGCAGCGAAATTCAAAGCACGGTGCACTACTGGCTGACCGTAGGTAGTAGGGGGCCTAATTAGTAGGCTAGAGCCATCGATGTAAGGTTGCCTTGCCATCTCGCGAAAAATCCCGGAATGCTTATTAGCGCCAATTGGCGATTGGACGGGAGGACCTGATGACCTTCTAAAAGTGCTACTGCATCTGTGAATTCATGTAAAACTTTAAAACTTTGTGGTTTTGTGTTAAGTAGGAGGTAAGCACAGGTTTCTTAGATATGTATTACATATTGAGAGCGTCGGTAGCGTAAGGGCAAGGGCCGCTACCTCCTGTCCGGGAGGTGGTGGTTTGAATCCTGCCACGTACCAATGGGTTTTCGAATGTCGATTTCATATAGTACCTTTATCCGACGCTTTTATATACGGTGAAGCAAAACATCGTGAGCAAACCTGCACACACCTGCGAAGAAAGTCGAAGGTTGTGTGTGAAGTCGACCAACCCGCACTGGTCCCGCGTGGTCGACTAAGGCCCAATCGCCCTAATTCAGGGTATGCTCGAGCTCCTCGGTGGGGACGTATATGAGCTGATATAATAATAAAAATGGATTTATTTTTTTAATGAAGTAAGTGTCTAAGTAGGTACTTAACAATAATATTACGAGGTTTAATACGTGTGACTTTCTGCACACAACATCGAGGTGCAGTTGCCTTCCACCAACCGATAACCAAAGGCTGGCTGGAAGAGATCCAAACAAAAACAAAAAGCGTGTGGCACTCGGGGACTGCCGCGGTAAAGCTATTGCATAGCATTTTTTATCAACTTATGCAATTATAATTATTTTTTATTTATGCAGTATTTATTCACTATTTTTGATGTTTTACTGTTTTCGTGTGCTCCTTTTGATTAAAGGACCATATAGTTTTGAACTTTTTAGTTACTGGTCCCATTGATTCCAAAATCGATTTCTGAGGGTCCCTAAAGTCCCTTATCAAGAATCCGTTGCCAGAATTTTAAAAAGTGGGCGACAATTTTGGAAGCATGCGGTCCAGTAACTAAAGAGTTCAAAATGGCGGCCACTTTTTTCAATTCGGGCAACGGATTCGTGATAAGGGACCTTAGGGTACCCCTAGATATCGATTTTGGAAGTAATTAGTCCAGTACCTAAAAAGTTCAAAATGGCTGCCACTATTTTCAATTCGGGCAACGGATTCGTGATAAGAGACCTCAGGGACCTTCAGATATCGATTTTGGAATCAATTAGTCCAGTAACTATAAAGTTCAAAATGGCGGCCACTATTTTCACTTCCGACAACGGATTTGTGACAATGGACCTCAGGAACGCCCAGATATCGATTGTGGAAACAATCGGTCCAGTAACTAAAAAGTTCAAAATGGCGGCCACTTTTTTCAATTCGGGCAGCGGATTCGTGATAAGGGACCTCAGGGACCCTCAGATATCAATTTTGGAAGCAATCGGTCCAATAACTAAAAAGTTGGCGGCCACTTTTTTCACTTTCGACAACGGATTCGTGATAAGGGACCTCACTCCTCAGGGACCCCCAGATATCGATTTTGGAAGCAATTAGTCCAGTAAATACAAAGTTCAAAATGGCGGCCACTATTTTAAATTCGGGCAACGGATTCGTGATAAGGGACCTCAGGGAACCCCAGATATCGATTTTAGAAACAATCGGTCCAGTAACTAAAAAGTTCAAAATGGCTGCCACTTTTTTAAATTAGGGCAGCGGATTCGTGATAAGGGACCTCAAGGACCCTCAGATATCGATTTTGGAAGCAATCGGTCCAATAACTAAAAAGTTCAAAATGGCGGCCACTTGCGGCTAGTCCTTGGGGCGCGGAATGTTTATGTAATAAATTAACACTAAAAAAGTTACACCAGTAAAATTAACCAAGTCCTTTTAGTACCGCAAATTGCTAATAGTTGGCACTGTAAAATTTTTTAGAACGCGGGGTGTTAGGTTTTTTCGTTACGAAATTTCTTGATTCGGTTGCCACGCTCAAAAAAGCCCGCGATAAAAGCTATGCAATAGCTTAAAAACATTAGTTAACTTAAAACCATTTTATTCTTCCTTCCAGGTCAAGACCCTGGACGCAAACCGGTATGCCACGAAGAAAACCGTGGCGCAGGGAATGCTGGACATCGCGTTGCTGACCTCCAACGCGTCCCAGCTGAAGTATGTGCTGCAAGTGGGCCCGAAACACGAGTTCTACACGTTGCTTGTTGCGCTGATTTCCATCTCCATCGTGCTGCAGGTGAGAGATAAAAGAAGAGTAGAACAGAGAGATCTCGAGTAGACAGCTTAAACCTAGCCAAAGAATAAAGACTATTTACTACGTAAAAGAAGATTTACTCCGCAAAATCGTTTAAATGAATGGCGACTCTTGCTACGACACAATAAAGTGCAAATTCAGGTCCCACAGCGCCAATTACCTACAGTTATATTCACCTACAAGTTGCCTCTCTTTCTATTGCGTAACTCTTATCTCTTCTTACTACTGAATTTGCACCTTGCAAGGGGTCGCGGGGCTTGGCGCGGTGTAGATACGTTTTTAACATTTTAATACCTACATACAGCGCATAGTGCGACAGGTTAGGCCTGACCTAGCCACTCTTGGACTGCCACAGTAGATAGTAGAAACATACTTAAACGTACTTACTTTAAACAATCTTCACTGTCTTGGCTCTCGCGTGACTGTGCGGATCTAAAGAGATTATAATAAAACGAGGAGAGTAACTAACTGTTAGTATATAAAGAACGAGGAGATTAGATAGAGCCAAAGAACTTATATATGTGGCAGTAAATTGTAAGATTAGTCATTTTACATATGGTCAGGCAAATTGTATAATTCGTCCGTATATAAATGGTCAGGCAACATAAATGTTATACGCCGATTGTAAAATGAACAAGCGAATGTATGATTAGTCATTTTACAAATGGTCAGGCAATTCGTAATTATTCGTCCGTATGTAAACGGTCAGGCAAATTCTAAAATTCTGTACGTAGATTGTAAAATACCGGACCAGGAAAATTACAATAATTCGTCAGTATATAAATGGTCAGGCAAATTGTAAAATTTTGTACGCAGATTGCAAAATGCCGAGCCAGGCAAATTGTCAAAATGCCGTTCGGTCAGGTTTGATTGATTTAACAGTGAAAGAGACTCGCGCAGTGAGTCTCCCCGCCCTTGCCATTACATATTTTGCCTGACCGTTTGTAAAATGACGAATCATACAATATCATAATTATGCATGCGACATATACAGGATCTTATCGCGTCTGGATCTCTGACCCACAGAGTAGGTAGGTACTTTGTTCTGACCAAGGAAGTATGATAGTACAGACAAAAAATATTTGTGACATCATACTGATACATTTTTGAACTGAAAATACAAGTAGAAAGAGTGTCAGTAGGCAGTTGTTTTATTGAACTCGGTATAAGAAATCCAAAAATATTTGAAAACTTCAACTTTAATATCAATATAAAGCGGACAGTTTCTGTCATTGATTTTGTATGACACCCGTAATCTCTTGGTGAGCAAAATAATAATCACTGACTAAGGAGTGAGAGAAGGAGGTAGACAGAGGGATTTAGTCTAATAATCAAGGAATTTCTATACAGTGTGATAGGGGCGAGTTTTCTAAGCCGTTTAAGTGAGATAAAAAAGCCCCCCGTTCCCTCTGAATTACACCAATTTTTATTTTTTACGTATTCTACTGATACCTATGGTAAAATAAAGGGGTCTTTATGTTGTAAAAAATTTAGAAGTTAGGTAATGAATGGCACTGCTATTCATTAATTAAAGATTTCCGTAGATTTTTTGAACTTGTCTATTTAATGTGCTGTTTTTGTATTCATTCAAAGGTATTTGAGCTGTTCTAACCATTGATATAAAAATTTTACTGTATGTATGTCAACAATCGTAGGAGTCGTTGTTGTTCAAACTAGACCCTATTTCAAGATTATCTAAAAAATTCCTAGTGCGGAACGATAGTAAATCTTCAAAAAGGGTCTTGTTTGAACAAAAACTCCTATTCTTTGCAGTTATACAGTATTCTTTGCCGTTGACTTGCTGCGACAGGTTATTGTAGAATACCGTCATCTACTCTTATCAGTTCCCTGCTTCAATATCTCCCTATAGCCTCCTACCACAGGTGGCGATGGGCTTCGTGATGTTGACCCTCAACCTGCTACACGACTGCCGGTTTCACAAGCCGCGGCACCGGACCGCCTCACTGCGGGTCAACTATTTGACCACTGCTGCCGCTTTCATCGTCACTGTACTAAACGTGCTCGTATCGGCTTTTGACTCCTCATTAGCTAGATATCTTGAGTTTGAGTAATTTGAGATCAATGGAGCGAATAATGATCAACTATGATAAATGATTAACTCACTGCGGGTCAACTATTTGACCACTGCTGCCGCTTTCATCGTCACTGTATTAAACGTGCTCGTATCGGCTGTTGACTCCTCATTAGCTAGATATCCTGAGTTTGAGTACTTTGAGATCAACGGAGCGAATAATGATAAACTAATGATAAGTGATAAACTCAGTACGGGTCAACTATTTGATCACTGCTGCCGTTTTCGTCGTCACTGTATTAAACGTGCTCGTTTTGGCTTTTGACTCCTCATTAGAAAAATATCTTGAGTTTGAGTAGTTTGAGATCAACGGAGCGAATAATGATGAATATTAATTGTATCTGAAACTTAAGAAATTAAAGCTAAACACCAAAGAAGGCACTGCGCAAGACAACGACGGAAAAGGGCCAAAATTCCTCCTCGTACAAAAGAAAGACAGAAAAAAATTCGAAAACCTAAACACTTTTAGATACGAGCTGTTATTATTGCATTGTTACGCGATATACTTATGCTCAATCGGAAATCGGGAAGTGGGGCAAATTTAACTTGGAAGATTTTGTTACAGATACCGGCACAGGTGAAACTAAATTAAAGCTTGTAAAAATAAACACTTTCCACATGTGTGCGAGTGTGCAATTGTGTAATTGTTCTCAAATGCTTACCGTGTTTAGTCTGCTGTGATACCCGCGTCAAACTAAAGACACATTTTCTTTGCTTAGCCCAGAGGCGCGCGCTAGGTGTTTTCAGACACGAATACTTGCTACCGGGTAAAAAATACCACAGAGTTTGATTGGCGTTATTAAAGAATATAACTTTGTATTTGAAAGTTTGACAATGCATTGAAGAAGGACATCACTGTCTATAAATAAAACGGTAAATGCAAGTTGTAATGTTCATTTATTCCAAATGAGAGCTTTGCCTTACTTTTGCCTTTTTATCAAAATTGATAAAAAGTCTTTTGTACCATCAGTCAGTTGAAAAACCAAAGTAAATAAGCGTTAAAATTCGCTTTATTCGTCCGTAGTCGTCAAACGTCGCATGCGAACTGATTGTTCCTTGGTGTGCGTGTGTAATATCTATCGGTTGGAAGTTACCTAGAATTCTGAAATGCCAGGGGGTTTAGACAAATAATAGTAATCAAATTGAGAGACTCTGGGGTATTTTTAGCCGGTAGTGCACGCCGCAGATCGTAGACAGATCTTGTTTTTCCAATTGAAGACAGCACTATAACGGCACAGTACATGAGCAATAACCCCATTTCTCAGGCTGTACACCTTCCCTTATTACTTAGCAATCCACTTTCTACAATCCAAATAGTGTTCATTTAATATACCGCGGATTAACATCTAAATTTAAGACATCTTGCATTTTTCATCGATGTCTTGAGCAGAAAGCCTTGTCCAGATAGATTACAAGTTGAGAGCATCTAGATAATTGTTTTAGCTGTTGGTCGGGCTACTGTTCGTCCTGATTGGCGGGATGGACCTCAACGACGACGACGACCGGCCCTCGGCGGTGGTCCTCAATGACGTCATAGTCATCTTCATATTTGTAATCTCCGTCATCAACATCATCATATCCGCTTTCGGCATCGAATACTCCAACAATCCTCTCGTTTTGGAGAGATATTATTATTTTAGGATGGGGAATAATACGGCTGTTACTAATTAAGAGTTAGACAAATGTAAGGCAACAATTATTCACTTGAGTAATGTCCATAAGGCACCTGTCTATTTTGTAAAACGATGTAAAACCTTATTTGGTTGTGAATTAAGTAATTGTAGTGTAGGTATTTATTAAAATTTACAGATAGATGGTTTATAGTAAGGTATCTACAAAATTAAGAAACAGGATTATCACAGATAATCACAATGGGGTGTTGACTAATAGTCGACAGCCATGTAATCTTTGTAATTTGATAAAAACTTCATTTTGTTTTAAAATAGTATTAAATATCAGGCGTAACGTCGTAGATTTACAGCATCATTTACTTACATGTATGTACTAATGTTGTGATTGTGATAAAATAAAAATTGTGGACTTCAAGGAACAAGAGAGCACTTACTAATAGATTTCTAACAATAGTAAACAAATAGGTCATATTATTATTTTTTCATACCTACATTATAATCCACTACCCTATTTTGTAAGGTTATTCAGTTTTCATTGTGGGGAGTCTTAGTCAGCTCGCTTCAAACTTTAGCATCATTTTAATTTAGATCACTAAGTATCATTTTTTAGCTGGTGAGATGATACGTAAAAAAATTGGAAAGATTCCGGAAAGCAAAATTGACAAAATGTTTACTTATTTACATCTACGTCTAGAGCAGAAACATCTTTTTTTTTAAAACCCTTGGCATCATCTCACCTGATGGTAAAGTGACGATGATGCCGAAGATGGAAGCGGGCTTACCAAGATTCCCCAACGCTACGGAGAACTGGCACTAACACTAATGTTTGGCGACAAGACTTATATCAAGATGGTGGTAGCTAGCCAGGCGGGCTTGGATAATGCCCTACCACCAACCAAACCGAGTCTTACAAGTTGACCACATTTGGAATCGAAACCACGACCTCCTGGTGTGAACCGAATGGACTAATCATTACGCGGTTAAAACTCCTTTCACTTTAACCAAGTTTTCCTTGGTGCAGGCGAGCGCGGGAGTCTTGGCTCTAATTGTCTCCTTCATGGACACAGAAGGAGATGGGGAGGAGAACCAGAGACAAAAGAGGCTGTCCAACTGGTTGTACCACACTTCTGTCGGCCTTATGACTGGCGCTATCACTTGCGACGTCGTCAAAATGACCTTCGGGTTAGATCCCGCGTTATCTGAGAACGATTACCGGAGTAACTATAGCTCGAATTTCTATCAGCATTTCTTTAATACGAAGAAATAGTAGGACAGTTTTATAACCTTAGTTCGAAGTAGTGACAGTAAGGTAAATCAATGTAAGTTCGGTAATAGCTCGAATTTATATCAGCATTTCTTTAATATGAAGAAATAGTAGGACAGTTTTATAACCTTAGTTCGAAGTAGTGTCAGTAAGGTAAATCAATGTAAGTTCGGTAATAGCTCGATTTTCTATCAGCATTTCTTTAATACGAAGAAATAGTAGGACAGTTTTATAAACTTAGTTCGAAGTAGTGACAGTAAGGTAAATCAATGTAAGTTCGGTAATAGCTCGAATTTCTATCAGCATTTCTTTCATACGAAGAAATAGTAGGACAGTTTTATAACCTTAGTTCGAAGTAGTGACAGTGAGGTAAATTAATTTAAGTTTTAGTATCCTAAGTTTTAATTATAAATAGAGGCTTCAATTTTAAAGTATTTTATTGTATACTCCGTATTAGGTTGTAGCACGACAAGTAGGTAGGTATGGTAAGAAAGGCGTGGGTTATAAATCGTACCGTACACACATAAATAATTTAATGATAAAAATAAGACCCGAGATGGGTCTAAGAGTGAAGAAAGTATCAGTTGCAAAAAGCAGTATTTCAGTTTATTAGTGTTTCAATTTCAAATGGTAGTGAGAAATATTGAAGGATAGGATTTTGATTTTTGAATGATATTGTCAGATAGATGACAGCGCATGCTTAAAATAATAAATAGATGGAATGAAAAAGAGGTTGAATAAAAGAAGAACGAATAAAAGCATAGCGCGTTACAAGGTATACCCCCCCCCCCCTGTTACCTTTATCTACTCGTAAAATTTACTCTTCTAAGTATTTTATTTTACATTTCGCTTTTAAAGAACTTGTTTTTACTTAGATGATTTTCCTTGAATAACTTCTAGGTTTAGTATACCCTGAGATCAAATAGCCAAGTAAATTATAGCTATAAGTAAAGTAGGTTAGTAAAAAGTCTTTATTAAAAAGATAATAGAATCCATAAAAAATAAGAACCTAAAAAAATTGCAAAACACTGAAACACCTACTTATACTTATTAAAGTATATTGTGCCTACCTAAAGTACCTATATAAACAACTTATATATATAGAAAAAATACAAACGATGTGTTACTATTAGATGGGATAAGTTTGAATATAGCATTATACCACAGATTAGATACTAGTTACCTAAAGTCGACGCCATAATTCGAGAGACAAAATTGACAAGTAAATGACAGATAAAGGGTTACCAGGGTAAGACGAAATTAAATAGTGACGTGGGCGATATCGATAGACAGTTTCGATTCGACTTTATGGTTTGCTAAGTCGGAATTTTTGTACAAATTCGGGAATATTGTTGTTGCAATAAGGAACTTTCCAGGCTCCGTTCCTTGAAAAAATCATAGATGGCGCTGTCTAGTGTACTTAGCAAAGCGAATATAACAAAGTAAAGGTTTTACTAGACAAAGACGACGTTTTATTCCCCATATGTATCATATGGGTCTTTACGTTGTACTTTTTTACCCTGATATAACCGCCTCCGTGGCGTATTGATTAGTACATTTGTTTCTCACCAGCAGGTCGCGGGTTCGATTTCCAGTGGGGTCAACTTGTAAGACTCGGTTTGGTTGGTGGTAGGGCATTTTCTAGGCCCGTCTGGCTAGCTACCACCATCTTATCTAAGTGTCGGGGCCAAACATCAGTGTAAACAACATTGCAGTTCTAGAACATAGCTAGGTACTTGATGGCATACAATGCAATACTAAAAATTTAATAACCTTTGAATGAGTACAGCTTTTTTTCCCGTCCGTTTAGCATTACGCTTCTCTAGCTCAGCTTTAAGCGCGGCTTAGGTCCAAGAAAATAGCAAAAAAACCACATACACAATTGCTCGAACGCAACAGAATGATGAACGATTGAATGAACAAAGCATACAATGCGAATGAATGAAATGAGACTAACGAATGACCAACCAAAGAAAGTAATAATAGGTCATCTTTGACCAAAGCAAAACTATCAAGCGTCGAATACGAGGATAAGAAAAAAATCTCGGTTCTTCCAAATTGTGGTCAAATATTATAACGACAAAGAAAACACAGTCCACGGTTTGTCCCTGTCATGCCTGAATATTGCATCATGTGTAGTCATAATTCTTTTTTGCACATTACAAAAAAAAAGTATTTTATAAGTCAATTTATTTATATTTTGTTTTATTCGCAATAATAGGCTATTTGACTACTACTGGAAAATAGTTTTGTATTATTTGTTATTGCATAAAATGCAAACCATTTTAATATTTCCTGGAGATCTGTCGTATATACGGAGAACATCAATGTTAAAGTTTGAAATTAAAAAATACGCGCCAAAACGCAATGTTCGCTATGGCGCCTGGTTGCTCTGACAGATGACGTCACACATAAGTAAACAAAAAACTGCTGTAATAGTGAAAGCACGCACTGAACCTAATGTTTACTTCTGTGTGACGTTATCAGAGTTGCAACCAATAACAGAGATCAAACACGTGATCAAACCACACAAAAAAAAATCATTTATGTTTTTTATACAGAAAATGACCTTTTTTTCAGAACATTAATAAAATATGCTTTTTACATTACATTTTATTAGGATGACAACAAATTGTTACATATTTTAAACATAGCAAAATGCCTACTGGTAAGCCCTTGACATCATCTCACCTGATGGTAAGTGACAAAGATGCTGAAGGTGGAAGCGGGCTTACCGAGATACCCCAAAGCAATGCAGAACTGGCTATCTTATCTTCAAGGCAGCACTGATGTTTGGCGGCGAGACTTAGATAAGATGATGGTAGCTAGCCAGGCGGGCTTAGAATATAGCCAACCACCGAGTCTTTCAAGTTGAACCCACCAGGAATGGAAACCGCGACCTCCTGGTGTAAAGCGAATTTACTAAGCATTACGCCACGGAGGTGGTTATATCAGTGTAAAAAAATACAACGTAAGGACCCATATAATGCATATAGGGAATAAAAGGTCATCTTTGACTTAGTAAAAACTTTAGTTTGTTATATTCGCTTTGCTAAGTACACTGACCACAGCGCCATCTATGATTTTTTCAAGGAACGGAGCCTGGAAAGTTCCTCATTGTCATTTTTACGTAGAAAAACGATATCCTTAGTATAGATAGATCACTCGAACACTTGTACTCGTTCCACAAAACCAATTAGTTTCGCCAACCGGTTTCGATTAGAGACTGTGATTGAGATCTATACTCGGGAATATAATGAGGGGGTTTTAAATTTGATATTTTTCAAAACAGCAAAAACATGTCAAGGTCATATTATGACCTATGCCGCGTTTCAAAAC
Source organism: Coleophora flavipennella (assembly GCA_947284805.1). Classification (NCBI taxonomy): domain Eukaryota; kingdom Metazoa; phylum Arthropoda; class Insecta; order Lepidoptera; family Coleophoridae; genus Coleophora; species Coleophora flavipennella. Next base: position 5,257,303 of record OX369289.1, on the reverse strand, counting down.
ACAATAATTTCGTTCGAAATAAGCTCAAAATTATTGTTTCGGAACGCGGCTTAGATTGTATAATATTGACATAATAGTTACTTATAAGTCTATTTCTAGTTCAAAGTTTGTGGTTTCACCTGACTTCAAAAAGGATGTTTTTTATTTCAATTCGTATGGTTATGGTGTACCGAGTAAATTAATTCTGCCTCAAGAATTGTATGAAATATTTCCCGGCATCACTTAATAATAAATTTTCTTAGTATCTCAATCTACTCCGTACTCCTATTCCTATCTCAATCAGTATTATTACACAAGTGTCAACCTTGTCAAGATTAGAAAGAGATGCAATTTGTACTTGCATTCATCTTGTCACGTTGTATGGAGTGTCGTAGTGCTAACTTGGTAAGCGCACTCGATGCCGGCCATAATGTCATTCGGTCAAATATACGACATACGTATAGCGGATTCAAGGTGAGGCCAATCAAAACAAACTACTGAAATAATCGTCGTTGGTTAGTATTTGCACTTCCTTTAATTATATCTTATATTGCTATGTAAAATATTAAATTAATTTGTTTATGTCACCGTAACTAATAGATAAATAGCACTGGTATCCAAAGCCGTATTTTTTTAAATATCGATACGAACAGCACTACCCTGACTATGGCAACACTTGTGCAAAATGAATTGTCAAAGTTGTCTCTCGAATTATGGCGTGGACTTTACACCATACTTAAAAAGAGAGCGATTCGTTTGTCATGCTTTTGACATTTAATGAGGAAAGATGAATATAATGATATATGTGGATGGGTATAAAGGGAGAGAAAACCCAAAGCAAAGATGGATGGACTGTGTGAAAGATGATAAGAGCAAAGTGCAAATAAGGAAGAACGGAGGTGAAAAACATGTTACGCAGACCCCAAATAATAATTGAGTAAAGTTCGTTTGTTGAATTAGCTGCAGCTTTGACGGCTCACGACAAACACTCCGTCAAAGGGGCCGCCCTGAGTTCAATCGCGCCACCCACCGCGTTGTTAGCACCGCGATTGAACTCATGGCGGCGTGTTTGTTGGAGTGTTTGACTGTCTCCGCTACCGGGTCGCAACGAACTGTTCAAGGCAGAGAAATGATGATTGAAATATACCTACTATGCAGACATTATTTGCTAGGCCTTTCCCACTTTTTATTACTTTTTAAGTAGATATAATTTTATTTTTCCCAGTATTCTTTTTATTTTGCTCTACTTATCTTACGTTTGTATTTTTTACGTATTATTTTTATTTTTTATTTTATTTATTTTTGTTTTTTTTCTACTATCCCTAGGTTATATCAGCTGTGGTAGCAGTAGTACTGGCATACATCTTCAATATCAACCGCCAGCCCGACCAGAAGAGAGCTGAAATTCTGAACAACACTAGTCTCGTCTTTAAGATCATCAGCATCGTAGTCAATATCATCATCAGCATATTCTATTCTATACAAGTAGATAAGTTGGTTGTTTGAATTTTAATAATAAATATTAATATGCTTTAAAAATTATAAACATTTAAAATATTCATTAGACGCTCTTACGGTGAAGGAAAACATTGTGAGGAAACCTGCACACACCCGTGAAGAAACTCGCAGGTTGTGTGTGAAGTCAACCAATCCGCACTTGGCCCGCGTGGTCGACTAAGGCCCGATCGCCCTATTTCAGGGTAGGCTCGAGCCCCTCGGTGGGGACGTATATATTAGCTGATGTGATGACTTATTTTTTAAAATTAACAAAAACAAAAATACAGCAAAATTGTAGTTGTTACGATTTAAGTGGGATATTTTTAATTGTTTAGCATTGTCAATTTTATTTTTAAACATTGGTAAGTATACACAAAAGCTAGGTAAATACTTAGTTATAGGGGGTAGGGGTTGAGAACAGATAAGAAAAAAAATTGCAGCTCCGATAGCTTGCGGAAGGAGGTGTGGCAGGCGCTACAACAATAATTAAACTGGGCAGTTACACTATCCTGGTATCACTTTACCATTGTCACTCTGTTAATTTTAATAAAATCAACCTTATGGTATACAGTTTTAAGTCTAGTTTTATTAATTGATTTTATAGGTTTGTTTTTTGTTTTTGTGGGAGGTTATTTTATAAAAATACCCAATAGAATAAGCCTGTTTGTAGTGTGCTGAATGTGTAATGACTCGCTCGGTGCTAGTACTACGAGACCATCTTCAGCGTTCTATAGAATTCTTCTATTCTGTGGGTTTGAGCCCTTTAGAGTTGCAGATTTGACATTTGAGTTTTACATTCAGTTATAACTTACATGCAGTTGTACTTTTTTGACAAGTACCTACTTCAATGTAACTCATTTCCATCAGCTAGAGTCTAATTAGTCTCGAACAGCCCGATCTAAGAGGTGTTTCCTTCCAAGGACCCTCAAGCTATGAAATTACCTTCCTTCCGAGCTGTTCCCCTAGGACTAGATTGTAAGATGAGATTAAAAAGGGTTCTGAAGGACCAGCAAACCACTAATAACAGCCCTAATGGTGCTGCATTGTAACCATACCACTGATCTATACCTACAATTAAATTCATCACACGCACGAATTGTAAGAAATAGTAGAACGGATTCGAAAATTATGACCTTATCAATCAATCATATCAGCTCATATCATATCAGCTCAGCTCATATAGGCTCGAGCCTACCCTGAATTAGGGCGATCGGGCCTTAGAGAACCATGCGGGCCCAGTGCGGGTAGGTCGATTTCACACACAACCTTCGAGTTTCTTCGAAGTTGTGTGCAGGTATTTGTCACGATGTTTTCCTTCACCTTCAGAGCGCCGGATAAACGTAGATATGAAATCGAAATTCGAAACACATTGGCACAGTACATATTACAATATAGCGGCTTATGTCGTAATACTGTGACATTGTGGTAGGATTCGAAACAGTTGCGCCACCGACGCTCTTATCATGTGACCTTATAGATAAATAATAATAATGAATTTAAAAAAAGGCAAATCAATGAATTGAACTCGGAGATCAGGGGCAGGTGGATCGTCTCTTCATCCTTTTGGTCACCTTTTAAAATAGGTAGGTACCAATTTAGTTTAAAGCTAAAATGACAGCCCTATTGTATGATTAGTCATTTTACAAATGGTCAGGCAAATTGTTTAATAAACGGTCAGGCAAATTGTAAAATGATGTACACAGATTATGAAATGACCGAGCGAATGTATGATTAGTCCTTTTACAAATGGTCAGGCAAATGGTATATAAACGTTTCGTTTATAAACGGACGGGAACGCAGATTGTCAAATGCCGAGCCAGGCAAATATTTGTATATAAGCGGTCAGGTAAATTGTAAAATGCTGTACGCAGATTGTAAAATGCAGAGATATGCTATATATAAGGGGAGGTAGATAGGTTACATGCATCCTAAAAGTGAAGCAAAAAAAAGATGCCAATTGGCATCTCTTTTCATAGTAGCATTCTGTAGGTACCTATTATAATGTGTGTGTAAATGGATTCGATTTTCAAATGTGGTTTGTTAGTGCATAACCCATCTATGGTAACAAATCTCTGGTAAAATGCCGAGTCAGGCAAATTGTATATAAACGGTCAGGTAAATTGTAAAATGCTGTACGCAGATTGTAAAATGTCAAGCCAGGCTATTGTAAAATGCCGTATGCAGATTGCTCGGTCAGGTGTGTTTGATTATACAGTCAAAGAGCCTCGCCAAGTGAGGCTCCCCTCCGCCTGGGTAGCAGAAAGCTGCGTATGCCTGATTATTGCCTGACCATTTGTAAAATGACGAATAACACTATATGCCTACGACATACACACCAAGTAGAAACACTGTCAATCAAAAGAGTCCAGTCAAGTAACGGAGCGCGCCGCTATTTAAAATGAACTTTTTAAAGAAATAAATCAAAAATTCTTTACAATATACAACTTCAAATGTCAACTTATGGCGGTTCCTAAAGTTCCTGTCACTGATTTCCTTGAGAATCGTAATCTACTTGGTGAGAACCATAATGTTATCAATGATAATGATAGAACAGTTATAGATCAAAGTATCAAAGAGAATATAAGTCACTACGTTTAAAAAGTATTTTGACAAGTACTTGTGATAGGTACTTATGAATGTTGAAATTGTCCCTTTTAGATTTTTTCGAATACAAAGTTACTTTTCATCGAAGTAGTAATGAAACTGTAAATGAGTAATTTTTTCCTGTTTGGAGTTTTTTATTTGTATTCTAACAGCCGATTATTATCTTTGTTGAAATACTTTTGGGCGCTAATGGATAAGCTTCCGTCTTTCTATGCTGAGTATGCTATGTCTGTGTATATGTAGGTACTTTATTTTTTCGTTAATCGAAAATTTAAGCTGGTAGTAAGGAAGTCATAGAAAGAACAGGATAATAAAAATGTTATGCCACGTAAGTAGGTACGTTATGTTAGATTATCTGTTATATATTCAAGTTTCATTAGGTAGGTACTTACTGCGTAGGGATAAGTAATAGGTGTTAGTAAAAGGAATCACAATCTACTTACTGTAAAGATACCTATTAATTAATAAATTTTTATCTTATCATATTATTTTGATTTTTTATTTAGTTTTGGTAATATTTAAATATTTATATACTCAGTAATACTGAATTAATTATTTGATTTAAAAAGTTTGTAAGTGACTACTTACATAAGTACGTATTATCACCGATGGTCCCTTCAGGGGGCTACGAGAGGGACCACGGCTAACAAGCAGTAATAATTTATGTAAGTAATTTGTGTAATTAAAAGTTTGTTAAGTAACTACTTACTTACCTACGTATTACCTCCGATGGTTCCTTTAGGGGGCTACATGAGGCCCCTAATATTTTATAAAAGTAATTTATAGAGCCGTAATACTTTATGCACTTATTTAATTTATATATTTAAAAACGCTGGTTAGTAACTACTTAATTACTTACGTATATCCCCGATGGTCCCTTCAAGGGGCTACATAACAATAGGGACCACAGGTAACAAGCTGTAATGATGAATGTAACTAATTACCCAAGGTTGAAAAAAATACCCTTATTGTTGATGATGTTCCCTACAGTCAAAAGCTAATAAAAACACGACTGAGCAGTTTTGGCTCGATAGATGAAAATCCCTAAGATAGGTCAACACCGTTAGGTACTTTCAACTCTAGTTATAACTAATATTTCAAAGTATAAGTTAAAAATATATACAACCATATTTGTTATGATAATACAAAGTGAGTAACTAATGTTATTATTTTTATACTTTCATTGTAGGTTTTGATTGAATCGAAAAACCATTGAAAAAGTGAAAAGGTGTGGTTATTTTCTTTACTCCTAACACGTAAAGAAAAAGACAGAGACAACTGTTCCAATCAATACCTCGCCTTAAAAACCAATTTTTAAACAACTAGCTTTTGCCCGCATCGATTTATTAAACTTAGGGTAAAGTGAAAACTGAACCTGGCAACACTGTCGTTAAAAATTAATAGGTAGCTGGTCTCAGAGTAATCATGTAGGTATAGAGCGCGCCTACCGCATCCGTTGCATAAATAACACATCGTAGGCAAGTGAGATATAGTTTGGATATAGTAAACTATATAGATGTATACGTGACAAATAGGGATGGGCTGCAGTGCACTACCGCCTTAGTGGATTATCGATAACCAAGGATAAACAGCAGCGTAACATAGTATGTAATTTTAAGAATTTATGTTTGTTTTATGGATTATATAATGTTTATTTCCTAATTCATACAAAAATAAAAAAAATGTACATACAAGTATATACTCACACCCAGATGTACTGTTTACGGTAGGTAAGTCAATTAACAATAAAACCAATTTCAGTATAATATACAGAGTGTAACATAAAGGTGCAATGATACGCCAATAATATATAAGTCATTGTGCAATGATACTTTAAGGTGGGCTTGTACTCGTTAATCTGAATTGCCTTTTTTTACAACTTTGCTAAAATCGCGATTTTTTTAGTTTTTTCAAACAAAACCGGCCAAGTTGACCAATTTGTATGAAAAATCAAAAATAAATCGCGATTTCAGCAAATTTGTTCAGTTTGATGAGTTTTAACTCACTGCACCTTTATTAACATCCCCTGTATAGAGAAATGAAACACAAACACACTATTCAGTTAAAAGAAAGACACAATATAAAAAAAAATCTTGTGTAGGAAGGTACTTTTATTTTTCTACAATTTGTGAGCCCCAGGTAAGTGACGATGATGCTGAAGATGGAAACGACCATACCAAGATGCCCCAGCCCAACGGGGAACTGGCTATCTTACCTTCAAGCCGAAATACATCAATGCTTTTAACATTGTACTATAGAAAAAAGATTTTATTCTTGTCAGGTATTCCTAAGTAGAATTTAATTCGTATTAAAAAATATTTTATTCTTATTAGGTATTCCAAGGGAGCAAGCTATGCTCGAAATTTCACTACGCGATCGAATCAGAAATGAGGAGATCCGTAGAAGAACCAAAGTAACCGACATAGCTCACAGAATCGATAAACTGAAGTAGCAGTGGACAGGGCACACGCTCGTAGAACAGATGGCCATTGAGGTATTAAAGTTCTCAAGTGGCGACCGCGCACTGGAAGACGTAGCGTAGGCAACCCTTCCATTTGGTGGACCGACGACCTGGTAAAGGTCGCGGGAAGCCGCTAGATGCGGGCAGCGCAGGACCGATCGTTATGGAAATCTTTGGGAGATGCCTTTGTCCAGCATTGGACGTCTTTCGACTAATATGATGAGGTATTCCAAAGTAATAATTTAAAAACCTTCCTCGTGAACCAGTCCGCCCACTGGTGAAAACCATATGAAAATCCGTTTGGTAGGTTGAATGTACCTACCCTACCCTACCTAACAGCAACCTTGTACGACAATCATTTCAATTTATGACTTTCAGTTAAATTACTACGACAAACTAACTCTGTCATATTGTATTAAAATAACAAAGACTTTGGTTTAACTGTTTACCAAATTAAATAAAAATCGAAACCAAAAAAATGAATTTTTAACCCAAAAAAGGTAAATGTCTACCAAAATTTGACACCCTATTTTATACTAAAACGCATACATTTATTTAATTTTACATTAGCCAATTAAAGCACATGAGACCCAAAATAAGCTAAGTTTGCCCACATTTTGAATAGCATTTAATTATTCAATAGACTGTCAAATATTAACATAAGGGTACATACCTATTTTAAAGTTAGTCGATTTTAGAACTCCCCGTTCCACACTCTTCCTACAGTGTTGAGTGGTCGACGGAGCCCCTTCGGGGCTCCTACTTCTGTGTTCTCATGTCAAACCTAACACTACGACTGTGCGGGGAGGCGAGCTAAGCTAAGCTAAGCTCGCCTCCCCGCACAGTCTCCGAACCTAACGCATCCGAGTCGGGGTGCTCCGAAAGTCCGAGCTCGCTTCGCTCGCTCCCGCTTCCATTTAGAACTCCCCGTACCACACCCTTCCTACAGGTGTACTGAATTTGGTAGACATTTACTAATTTTGGCTTTCGATTACATTTTAAAGTTCGAGCATAACTTTATCAGATAAACGCACTTTTTTAATTGCGTTGCGGATAAACTTTTTTACGCATTCGTTTTTTGGTACACTATTAATTTTTTGGTATACCTTGTCGTTTTAAGGTAAACGTGTTTAGGTATTAAAAACTGATTTTGGTATACAATATTTATTTATTTATTTATTTATTTATTTATTTGCCAGGAAAAAATACAATACAAGTAAATTTATAGAACGGTGGTCCCTACACTAGGCTAAGCCTGTATCGTAGGGGCCGTGAGTGTAAACAATTTCCATGCTTAAGGTAAGCCGACAGTAAAGAATAAAACTAAAACTAAAATTTAAACTTAATAAACATAGTCATGCATAATAGAAAGTGAGTGAGTTGTGTATGTGTGTGTGTGTGTGTATATATTTGTACCGAATAACAAACAGGGTGCAAGGTATAGATTTTCATAAACTGATACGATGGTACCGATGCAAGCCAGTTTTTAGGGTTAGAATAACATTTCGGAAATAATTTTATGTGCCGTTCATCTTAGAATAGTATAAATTTTATCTATTTTATATAATAGCAGAAAACAATATTCTGCTAGAGTTTTGTTTAAAAAGTGGTGCATTTTGAAAAAAAATCGTCTGGTGCACGTGAGCAATGTGGAGAACAAGAAAATAAAATGAAGAAGGACGTGAAGACCCGACTTGCATTAGGCTGCTGCAAATACTGTCAATAACTCCAGAGAAGATCTGTAATGCATCAAATCTAAAAATCTAAAAAGAAATGAGGGATATCAAAGAAACTTATATAAAGAAATTGAACTAAATAAATGCTTTGAGTCTTCGAAAAATTCACCTAGTGAGTGACAAAGCCTTAGCGTTATTGTGTAAATAACTTTAGGGACCTGGATCACCAGGTTAGGTTAGATGAGGGGTTATTTAGTTAGTTAGTTACTTCAACTTAATGCACTTAATATAGCATCAAGCAAGAATACTGCCTATTTTTTGTAGAAAACCAAAACAGTTGAGCAAGTAAGATACACCCCCGTAATCAGTAATTTTATTTAAGTTTAAATCAATACAAATTTACTTACTCGGCACGGAAACAGCAGTAAACTATGTTCTTAACTTATTTTTCTATCTATAAATAATAAATTAACTGTCTTCAGTGAATTTTAAATACAAAAATGAACACGAAACTTGTACGCCTCGCTCATTCACAACACAAAACTAACAACTGAAACTTCAGTCTGTAAAGTTTGTCACACACGGGCGCTATAGGTCTATAAGATAAATTTCACGTAACAGATATCTTACAATATCGCTCTTCATAGAAATCAATGAGGGCAGATAATATATAATATATATTAAGCTATAAGTTTTTATCTTAAGATACTTGCGAGTACTTATTTGCGAGTATCTTAAGATAGAATATCGCCCGTGTGTGACAGCTTTAATGGTCCGTCGTTACACCTCGGTGACTATGGTCACCAAAACGACCAGATGGCAAAAAAATACATCCTACTAATACGCGCATAATAAGGCACCTGCAATGATTTCTATTTCTTTCTGCGTGAATTTGCCGAGAACTTACTGTGTTTTCTGTGTACATACCTACTTGACAATTTATAGTCACCATAGTGAAGTGAGTGGCTTACTAACCAACTAATAAGTAGCTATTATGGAACTTTTTGGCGGGAATTGTAGCGTTCGGCTCATTTTTCTTTTTAATTATTCGAAAAATTACATTTTGTGGTTTTTGAATTAGGTATAGTGTATTAATCAGCAAAGTACCATATAATGTTTATTATGTAAGATAATGAAATAAAAGTGTGTGCCTATGCTGTGTTTCGAGTTCCGGCAAGAAGTCCGTCAAAGCTTTATTAAAAGAGTGCTATAATTTTGCTGGAGTGTGTAGGTTAATTTAGTTATATATTCCTAGTTAAAAAAAAATACAATGATACTGAAAAATACTTAAAACTGAGAGAGAAAAATTATTAAAAACGTGAACTATGTACTAGGTACTACTGAAAAAAAAAAAACTGAAGAAAAGTCAGTATGGCCAACGAGCCTTAGCCTGCCCTGAAAAGGGCAAACACCACAGATTACAAACAATTACAAACTTAGTAGATCTGTGTTACAAACACACACAACCGTGCGTGTGTGGTGCATGACACAACCATAAACATAAAATTTGAAAACTTTGAAGCTCAGAGTGCTAAATCATAAAATATTCTAATACAGAAACCTGTCGTGAGAACTCATAGGAAATTCATAGGTCTGTCTGATTCGTTGGACGTTGACCTTCACCATAAGCAGGTCGTGAATAAATTTAATTTTCTGTCATTCATTGATAAATCCCGTGTAAGCTGTCGGCCCGCCTGAAGGTTCGATAAAAAGTAAGAGTTGTAATTCAAGGTTAGGTACTTGTTCATTGCACAGTCGCAGTGCGCGGCAAGATAACGAGCTAGCGTTCCCATTCCCCTCGTCAGCGCCTGTGAGAATTGGTTCGGTTTAGTCGTTTTTCTACAGTGACTGTAGTTACACGTAGCAATGGCGAGCGGTAAAATAGTTGTTTACGGCGGCCGCGGCGCGCTCGGAGCGGCCTGCGTCAACCACTTCAAGTCGGCGAACTGGTGGGTCGCCAGTGTTGATATAACCCCTAACGATACCGCTGATTTCAACATCACTGTCCCCAAGGATGCTAGCTGGATGCAACAGGAGGCTCACGTGGTAGACCAACTTGGCACTGCGCTACAAGGTCAGAAAGTAAACGCGGTCATCTGTGTCGCGGGAGGCTGGGCTGGCGGAAATGCTGCTAAAGACTTGGGCAAGCAAGCTGAACTTATGTGGAAGCAATCTGTATGGAGTTCCACTATCGCTGCAACAGTCGCAGCTAAATATCTGACTCCTGGAGGACTGCTCGCCTTAACTGGAGCTAAAGCTGCTCTAGAAGGTACACCAGGCATGATTGGCTACGGTCTAGCCAAAGCTGCCGTCCATCAGCTCACGAAATCCCTTGGCGCAAAGGACTCCGGCCTTCCAGATAACTCCTTAGCTGTTGCTATCCTACCAGTCACGTTGGACACCGAGATGAACAGAAAATGGATGCCCAAAGCTGATTTCAGTACTTGGACACCGCTTACTTTTGTTGCACAAATGTTTGACAAGTGGATTAAGGGTGAGGAAAGGCCACCAAGTGGAAGTTTAGTGGCTCTGGTTACTACAAACAATGTCACTGAATTGATTGTGCAATAATTCTTGCCAGGCTTGTTAACGATGATGCAATAATCTACTTAAAATGTTGTTGAACCTATCCTATAGGTGTCTATTTATAAAAGTGTGATTGTTTGTTTTATTAAGTTGCAATAAATTTTGTAAGGAAATGAACAAAAATACTATTTCTAAGTATTTAAAAATGACTTAAATAACTGTTGTTAAATTACTTTTCTACATATTTTATACTAGTATAATGTGATCATACATCCCGTTGTGAACGGGATTGTGCCTTTATTTCCCACTCCTTCCTGGTGTCCCTGAGGAAAACTTTGCAATGCAGAAATGTCCCGTTTTAAGTAAAACTTGGAAAATGTCTCAAATGACAACGCAGTCAAAACTATGCTCGCTCTGTGCTTGGTTTACAATTGAGTGCATAAACCACGCAGATAGATACCTCGCACACTCGAGAGGGAGGCCTGCCTACTCTACGTCTCTTGGTGCATGGTCGCCACTCGAGAACTTTACTGCCCCAACAGCCAATTTTATTGAGGAAAATTGTGGGTTTCGTCGAAGTTTTAAAGATAAAATGGTCACTTTATACAAGTACAATCTATTTGTTTCAGTAAATTGCATTATATTTTAGAAGGAAATGAACAAAATATTTTTTTGATAATGTTTTTCATTGCTATAAGAATATTGGACAATAAGGGAACAATCTCAGTAATTTAAGTACCTACTTGTTAAGTATATAATCTTAAAATTTGTGATGCAAAATGTATGAAATGTTATGTTAATTGAAAACATGTACTATGATGTATGTTATACACAAAGAGATATTAAATGTTTGTGAGCACATAAAATGTTGTTTTTGTAAGATAACAAGTTATCAATCATTTCTTACTTAATTTTTGTCTTTAGGTTATTTATAGAATTTAGATAAAGATATTCATTACTATATACTTCTTGAATTATGGAAAACAGTTTTACCAATTTTTTCATTTTTTTTTCATTCATAATTGGTAAGCCCTTGGCATCATCTCACCTGATGGTGACGATGATGCCTAAGATGGAAGCAGGCTTACCAAGATTCCCCAACGGAATGGGGATCTGGTTATCTTGTCTTCGAGCCGGAACACATAAATGCTGTTCTGATGATTCAGTAAGAGAATGTGTTAAACCTACATTTTATAAATATTCATTCACATCAGCTCATATACGTCCCTACTGAGGGGCTCGAGCCTACCTTGAATTAGGGCGATCGGGCCTTAGTCGACCACGCGGGCCCAGTGCGAGTTGGTCGACTTCACACACAACCTTCGAGTTTCTTCGCAGGCGTGTGCATGTTTCCTCACGATGTTTTCCTTCACCGTAAGAGCGTCGGATAAACGTACATATGAAATATTAATTCTAAATCACATTGGTACGTGGCAGGTTCGAACCACGACCGCGGACCGGACAGGAGGCGGCGGCCCTAGCCATTACGCCACCGACGCAATAATATGTTTATAAATATGTATCAACTTAACTAATATCAGTTTCTATCTGTGGTTTCTATGGAATTCCTGAGGGTTCCCATTATTCATAGAAAGGTATAATATTGAAACGATCTGCCTAGCTACTCTTTTAGACTACCAATCTGTTTTGTGCCCGGACACTGCATACAACGGTTGTGAAATGACATTTCTAAAAACAAATGACGGAGCAAATAAAATCGCGGCGAAATCCTATACGTTCGAGAACCAAACTATAACCAATCTGTATCAATCTTGGTGAGGTATCAATCGGGGTGAGGTAGGAATCTAGAGAGCAGCAGGGAATGTCCATACTATGTGTAAGTACATATGTATATTATGTGTTCTTTGACCTAGATGAAGAGGAAAACCCAAAGAATTTTAAGCACATACCTGGAAACTAAAGGTATATATTTAATTCACTTAAAATTATCTTCTTCAGTGGAATATTTTTCTCGATGACATCATTGTAAATACTTAACTAATTATCATGACATGCCCCTATAATCAAGAAGCCACCTAGCTTGTTTGTTAATTGTATGATTTTAAACTAGGTATCTACAAAAAGGTGTGATAACTTTTTGTGCGAATGATATTTTATTGTTCTACAGTAATCTACCTTAGGTCAGGTATTTATGGAGCTCGCTGGAAGCTTGAAAGAGTTCACGGATAACTTGGGTAGGTATACATGTCTTAAAATGTTAATAATATTGAATATTGATTATTGCATTGTCATAACTTCATTAGCTTGGGAAAATGATAAACGTAATGCACAATGGTATAAAAGGTGCTTAAATGTGTGAATGTCGTAATTTTTTTAGGGTTCCGTAGTCAACAAGGAACCCTTATAGTTTCGCCATGTCTGTTTTTTTTATTAGTACGTTTGGCTGCACCTCACCTAATGGTAAGTGCCGATGCAGCCGAGGATGTAACACGCATGCTCAAATAGTGCCTATTCACTCTCGTCTTAAAGATTCCTAAATTATACGAATCCATACGCCGGTAGAGAATTCTACTCCTTGGCCGTTCGCTTAATGAACGAAGAAGCAAAACGCTTCGTGCGTGAAGGTAGTCTGTCTGACTGCGGCTTAGCTCAGAGACTTTAGTACTAGAAAGCTGTAATTTGGCATAATGGGTATACATATTAATCACGCGTCAAAAAGCGTCGGTGGCTCAACCGGTAACGACTCGGTCCATGTAACCAGAGGTACCGGGTTCAAATCTGGACGGCCAATGTACCAATGAGTTTTTCAAAAACTTACGTAAATACTTACCGATTGCTTTAACGGTGAAGGAAAACATCGTGAGGAAACCTGCACACGCCTGCGAAGAAACTCGAAGCTTGTGTGTGAAGTCGACCAACCCGCACTGGGCCCGCGTAGTCGACTAAGGCCTAATCGCCCTGATTCAGGGTAGGCTCGAGCCCCTCGGTGGGGACGTATATGAGCTGTAATGATTAATCACACCGACAAAGAGGTACAATAAAATCTTGAAAATCATTTTTTTATGTAGAGATTTACATGATATTTTTTTGTTGACGTGTGGGGTATCGTGAATAGGTCTTTCAAAACTAGGTACTGGGGTATCGTGAATAGGTCTTTCAAAACTAGGTACTGGGGTATCGTGAATAGGTCTTTCAAAACTAGGTACTGGGGGTATCGTGAATAGGTCTTTCAAAACTAGGTACTGGGGTATCGTGAATAGGTCTTTCAAAACTAGGTACTGGGGTATCGTGAATAGGTCTTTCAAAACTAGGTACTGGGGTATCGTGAATAGGTCTTTCAAAACTAGGTACTGGGGTATCGTGAATAGGTCTTTCAAAACTAGGTACTGGGGTATCGTGAATAGGTCTTTCATACTAGGTACTGGGGTATCGTGAATAGGTCTTTCAAAACTAGGTACTGGGGTATCGTGAATAGGTCTTTCAAAACTAGGTACTGGGGTATCGTGAATAGGTCTTTCAAAACTAGGTACTGGGGTATCGTGAATAGGTCTTTCAAAACTAGGTACTGACGGTTTGTTAAAATCATTCATTGATTCAGGGATCGGTTTGTGGAATATTAAGCTTTAAAGCAGAGATATGCTATATATAATGGGAGGTAGATAGGTTACATGTGTCTAAAAAGTGAAGCAAAAAAAAAAGATGCCAATTGGCATCTCTTTTCTTAGTAACATTCAGTGCAATAGCAGGGAACTACCTATAACATTGTGTGTGTAAATGGCTTCGATTTTCAAATGTTGTTTGTTAGTGTATAACCCATCTATGGTAACAAATCTCTGCTTTAAAGTGCAAATTTTTCATCGAGTCAAATGTCCTACCAGTTAAACCGCTATATAAGGACATCTGCAAAAAAATTAAATACTTAGTAGGACATACCTATAATCAATTTAGAAGGAAAACTATCACGGCTAAGTAGACTTACTTAGTTTTGGATTAATAGTCGATCGACTTAGGTGTGCAGTTAGATTTGAAAAAAGTTCATAGATTTTTCATTGAAAATGTTCTATTATATAATTTTGTTTTAAAAACATTAATTTTTTGAACACTTCGGAACTCTACTATGCGCGAGTCCGACTCGCACTTGGCCGGTTTTTTTTATAACAGTCATAGAAAAACGGCAGACAACTGTCAAGAGGATCTTGGCCTCCGCGTTTTTTCGGCACCACCTGTTCTGGACATCTTGCCAGTTGGTTATTTGGAAGCTGCTAAGCGACAGCGCTCAGCTACTCGTATAGTTCATTCGCTTATTTAAATGCATTTTTGACGGCTCCCGATAAACACTCCGCCAAAGGTGCCGCTCCGAGCACAATCGTGCCGCCCACCGCGCCGCCGCCGATGATATCGGTGCCGCAATTGTACTCAGAGCGGCCCCTTTGTCGGAGTGTATGACTGACGCTGCTGCCGGCTCGCAGTATTCATCAAAGGTGCAGTTAAATGAGAGAACGAAATTTACCTAATATTTCCGTAAAATAGAGCTGCTCATCCATCTAATCAATCAACTACGGAGATCGATTGTAGGTACCCAATTAATGGATATTGTTGGCCTTAAAGGTTAAAATCTCTTTACGAACTCGGGTACTTATCACTGAATTAACATTTGATTTTATTCTATTCTATTCTATCGTAGCAATGGAGCGTGCTATGCTCGGAGTTTCACTGCGTGAACGAATCAGAAACGAGGAGATCCGCAGGAGAACCAAAGTAACCGACAAGCTCACAGAATCGCTAAACTGAAGTGGCAGTGGGCAGGGCACATAGTTTGTAGAACACATGGCCGATGGGGCAGTAAAGTTCTCGAGTGACGGCCGCGCACCGGAAAACGTAGCGTAGGCAGGCCTCCCACGCGGTGGACCGACGACCTGGTGAAGATCGCGGGAAGCCGATGGATGCGGGCAGCGCAGGACTGGTCGTCATGGAAATCCTTGGGGGAGGCCTTTGTCCAGCAGTGGACGATTTTCGGCTGATATGATGATGATGATTCTATCGCATTCTATTCTACACATCGTGAACCATTCATTTCTTTGATATCAACTTCGAAGCAAATGACCCCCAAAATAACTTTGTACCCCATTTTAATGAGTTTCAATTAAAATACAAAACACTTTTTCCATCAATTCTGTTATAGACTGTTGACTGACTCGGTGGCTCAGTGGTTAGTGCCCTTGACTACTGATCCGAGGGTTGTGGGTTCGATCCCCACCCAGGGCAAGCATTTGTGTGATGAGCAGATTTGTTTTCTCTGTGTCTGGGTGTTAAATATATCTATATATGTATGTATTTAAACGTATATAAGTATGTATATCAGTCTCTGGTAACCCATAACACAGGGAATCCTACTTTGGGGCCAGATGACCATGTGTGATTTGTCCGAGAATATTTATTTATTTATTTTTTATTTATAGAATGTTTATGCAAAGTTTTAAAAGTAGATTGGACCTAGGAACCACGTTGTCCCATACAAACTTTGGCCCCCTTTTTGATCCCCTTAGGGCTAGAATTTCGGAAAATCCTTTTTCTTATCGGATGCCTACGTCTTACAAAGAACACACCCTCCAAGTTTCAGGTCTCTACGATCAGGGGTTCAGGCTGTGCGTTGATCCGTCAGTCAATCAGTCGGTCATCCAGGACAAAGTATTTTATTAGTCTATCCTTAATCCTTAATTAATAATAATATCATTTTTTTTTTCTCTTATGTTGTGCAATAAAGTGTTTTCAATCAATCAATCAATCAATATAATAATAATAATAAAGCGTGGATGTTTGTTACACTTTCACGCAAAAACTACTGAACGGATTTGGCTGAAATTTGGTAGGTCGACAGATTAGGACCTGGAATAAGACATAGGCTACTTTTTACCACGCTCGCGAGCCGCTTGCGGCTCGCGCACTGCGCAACTTCGAAAAGTCATAGAAACGTGGTCCACGCGGGTGAAGCCGCGGGAAACAGCTAGTATACTAATATTTCTATACACATCTATATGTGGCAGGCATATTGTATGATTAGTCATTTTGCAAATGTTCAGGCAAATTGTAAAGGCCGTATGCAGATTGTGAATGAGCGAGCGAAGCTAGTGATGTTTAGGTTCGGTCATAGGTTTGATTTATTACACAGTCAAAGAGCCTGCTCCCCCCCTGGGCAGCAGAAATCTGCGTATTATGGCATTTTATAGATATGCCGTTAAAGAGGTTCGTACCCCTTTGGTCAAAGATTTTCGTCTCCTGACTAAAGCATAAGTTGTCTCTGCCGTATTTAGGTACTTACTACAGTTTCCATAGGTGAATAACCACCCCGATTTTTACGGAAATAGTTTAAATAAAAAGAGACAGTTAAAGTATCATTTTCCGGTTGTCTTGGTATTAGAAGCCCTTGTAATAGGGAGGGACTCGAGCCTACCCTGAATTAGGGCTATCGGGCCTTAGTCGGTGGCGTGTGCAGGTTTCCTCACGATGTTTTCCTTCCCTACGGTAAGAGATAAATGTTCTAACGTAACTGAGACATGGTCGCTTTCTATAGGCAAAGATGACCCATTATTACTAGCGGAAAGATGTATGGCTTAAACTTCTCGAGCTTGTGAAGAGTCCCGTACCCTAGCAGTGGGGGACGTTTATGGGTGGTTATTGCACAACAAATACACAGAAATAAAAAACTATGAACTAGCAAAACATATTATACAACGATATGCAAAGCCGGCCTTATCGCTAAAGAGTGTCTGAAATACGTAAATATGAAATCGAAATTCGAATTAGTACGTGGCAGGGTTCGAACCACGACCTCCCGGACAGTTAGGTACGCCACCGACGCCTTCTTATGATCAGTTTTGTAATAATAACTAATTTTTTAATACGAATATTTGAGGCTACCCCCAGCCAAAGTATATGTATTAGTACTAACATACAGTATGGACACTCCCTGCCGCTCTCTAGATTGCGACCTCACCCCCTCGTCACCCAGATTAATACAGATTGGTTACAGTTTGTTTGTCGAACGTATAGGATTTCGCTGCCATTTTGTTTGTTCCGTCATTCCTTTTTTGAATGTCATTTCTGGCCAGTTGTATGAAGTGTCCAGGGTGTGCCCCAGCTATGAGTAACTAGCGCCGCTATTCGTTTAAAAAGTTATAATACTTTGAAGTACTTTTATTGAAATTTAAACCTTATTTAACGACAATTTAAAACGATGTAAATTAAGAATAGGTAGGTACTATAGTTTATTTCGAAACTATCAACTCTGTGAAATATAGTTCGTTGTCTGTAGTTACAAATAACATTAATGAGGATTTTGAAACTGCGACTTTTCATAAAAACGGCGTTAACGATTTTAGCTAGGCTTATACGTTTTTGTTTTTTCGTTAAAGTTAATAAGTTAAATTTTATCGTCGTTCAAGTGTTTTTATACAAAACTAATTTCGGCCTTTTGTGTTTATTTATAATCAGTAAGTAAATTAAAAAACGTAACGTATAAGCCTAGCTTTTGTTCTGACTGACAATCTATCAAAATTGGTTCAAATCGGTTAACATTTAAGGAGTGAAAATCGTTAACGCCGTTTGTATGAAAAGTCGCAGCTTCACAATACTCATAAGTGTCAAAAGTCACTTACCTAGAGATGATGTCAAGGGCTTACCAATTGTGTTAAAAAAGTGGCCACTTTTAGCGGGTGACGACGACGGAGAGTAAGGTCGTTGAACCAGCCCGACAACCTACCCTTAGTAAAGAAAAGTGATACGCTACGGCCGACGCAAACACGTAACATGATCCTAAAAACCCACAAGAGACAGCGGGCGCCGAGCGAGCGTGACTGATAGTTTTACTTTCGATTTTCAATGGTGGAGTGAACTGAACTACTCACACAAGTTTTTTTAAGTAAGTATCTACCTAGATATAATGTAGACAGATACCTATCTATAGAATAAAACATTGTGCAACAAGATAAGAGATATATGAGTACCTAGGTACAGCTTGAGCCAAACTTTATAACTGATCTAAACTGTGATGCGAGTGCTTACTGCGCCGATATAACCGAGTAGTAGGTACCTTTACTAGCACCCAAAGTTTGCTACTGCGACACGTCTTGCGACCAACTTCAGAGCCGTAATAAAGTTTGGCGCGGCCTGTACTAATAAGGGTCTTTCTCCCCCGAAACTGGATAGGAATTTAAGACGAAGGTTTATTTGAACAGAGCAGGGCGAGCGTAAAATTTATTGTTTATGTAAAGACATTTCTTAGTTCAAATGTTAAAATGCCTTTTAACGCGAAGCACTCGGACAAATATCTTGAGCAAGAGTAGCAAGCCAGCAAAACTACAGTCGAGGGTGCGATTTAAAGTACCTAAATTGGCGTCCCGCCCATCCCCTGGTCACCGTTCCAACTATACCTTAATGAGGCACAGGATATAAAGATGGCCTTTTAGTTAAATCTTCACACAGAACACACCAATTTCTCGAGTCTTCCGCAACATATTTTGCGAACTCATTCATTAACAACTCGCGGCGACACTGACTGTCCACGGCACCGCGGCGCGGCGCACACTTTGGGCAAAGTATACAGGGTGGGAAGGAGTATACCGACAGATTTTAACCATGGATTCCTGGTGGTATTATGAGTAAATAATGTTATATCAACATGGGTCTAAAACTGCCTTATTAACTTACTGAATTTCTGGAACAAAAAAATCAATTAACGATAGTAATCCCTTCTGAACGAAACCTTAGTCTAAAGAGTGAAAAAGAAAACTTCACACTTCACGAACGACTCCGACAACATACGATAAACGACGAGTGAAGTCAACGTCAGTATGATACTTTGAGGCAACAAACGTCAGATAAGATTAAGAAGAATACGTCATATTATTAGGGCGTGTTACCCTTGAGATTTTTTGAACTTGTGAATTATTTAAAAAATTAATATCAATTAATTAATTCATTATTCTTTTTTTTTTCTGTTGTTGTTGCTCGCGTACTACCTGGCTCCTTACTTTTTCTCCGAGCACTAGGTTGTCTGGTAGAAATCGCTTTCAGCGATAAGACCGCCTAAATTGTACGTCTCTTAGTTTTAATTAAATTTTGCATATGTATTTTGTATTTTGATGTACAATAAAGAGTTATTTGAATTTGAATTAATATCTCGAAAATTAGGCTTTACTGGCCCATGTTTATATGTATTACTTTTTTTTTGTCTAAATAGGCATTAGAATCTTTGGTTAAAATCTGTCGGTATACTCCTTCCCACCCTGTAAATATTAGTACTTCTTTGGGCACACTCGGGACACTTCATACAACGGGCCAGAAGTAACATTTCAAAAACGGGAATGACGGAACAAACAAAATGGCGGCGAAATCCTATACGTTCGACAACCAAGCTGTAACCAATCTGTATCAATCTGTGAGACGAGAGGGTGAGGTCGCAATCTAGAGAGCGGCAGGGAGTGTCCATACTATATGTTAGTACTAATATAATATATACTTTGCTTTGGGAATCAATGGGCTAGACCTAGAGGATACAGCACTTTGACGGGAGTCGGTGTCAGACAGCCCGTGATATCGGCTAGTATTGTGTGAGCTGATTGATCGACTCTTGTCAGGCGTTTAAAAACAAAACGATTCAAAATTTCGAAAGAATGAATTCGAAGACTGTGTGTACTATTTAAACATATTTTATTTGATATACATACGTAGGTATAAAAACTTAGCAAACTATTTAATTTAAGGTATACGTTATAAATTCACATCTAGTATATTTACATGTTTTCAGTTTTCAATCTTATAAGGAACATAAATAATTTAATTTCTCACATAACTATCAACTTAATTTACCTACCTACTGAAAATTGTAAGGCTATAAAAACTGCAAGAAGAAAACCTAATTTACCTACCTGTAATTTTGACTTATTATTAATATAACAGTTTTCAGCTAAACCTACAGGATGTTAAACGAACGCTCCTGGAAACTTAAATATAGCTATTTCTACTAATGAAACTGAACAACTTTCCCTAAGACAAAGTTCAAGACTAAGACAAAGTGTGCCTGATCTATTGGTCTAAAAAGAAAAGTCCAAAGTACTTGGTTAGCAAGCAAAACAAAGTAATATTTTGTTCCGAGGGCGTTAGTATTAATTCTGAGCTTAGCAATGATTTCATTATACGTCGCCCGAGTATAAAATAATTTGAGTGACACACACAACTTCTGAGAAAAAGAAATGAAAAGAAAGAAGAATGCACATGACCGCTCTTTTTTTCAGCGCGCATTGCCGCCAAAACCTAACCGACTAGTAACTTCTTCATACATTATACACAGAAATGTTCGACCTCTTTGGTTAACTTCACATACTAACCAACTAAGAGTTAATTTTTTTAATACAAACTCCTTGCTAACCAATCACAAAAGTGAGTTTATCACCATACAGAATTTAATGTTAATTTGTGATTTTTAACTTTTTATTACATTCAACCTTTACCAACGCAAATCAATCAGAAGAGAGAACCAAAACTCATACTCCTTCAGGGAGCAAAGTAGAGTTTAGTTCGCAGTTATTGAGGAACCAATCGTCGTTTTTCAAAACGGTGTGACGAAAAAAATGTCGAATCCGGTGATGCCCATTAATCATCTGACTTAGGTACTTTTTATGAACCGTCAAAAACGAAATTTTATTCTAAAATAAATAAATAAAAGTGATTTAGATACATTAAACAAACAACCTCACCCAAAACGCAGACATCTTCTCCGTTCCGCCGTGGTGGGTAAAAATAGAAAAAAAATGTTATGGAAAATCAAACGAGCAAGTTTTTCTGAAATTTTAGAAGGCTCCTATTATTTATTAATTCTATGTTTTCATAGTTTATTTTTGATGCATTCAACTATCCAATTCAATAGTAGATTATTTTTCAAGTTTCCAGGAACGACCTTTTTAAAGCCTGTTTATTAAGATGTGTTTGTAATACTAATAAGCTACTATAATCTCATTTAATTTACTTACGCACTAGCTTGACATGTTGCAAGGATTTCCAACGATACAGGCCTTATTTTCGGTCCTTTAAATTAGTAGGTATCGTTTTATGATCTCGAGATTAATTTGACTATACGATCGAACGCCTAATCTTACTTAAACCTACTAAAATGAGTTTCTGAATATGCATACAGGGTTGTTCTGATATACCCGAAAAAAGTTAAGGCGACGCATTGGAAACTTTGATCGCAGAGATCTTAATTTTTTTCAGCAATGATAAAACATATGAAAGTGATATTTTGTAACCTGACTCTTCATTTCAATGACTTCATTTTGGCAGTTGCAGAAACACGATTTGTTATCTTTTATAACAAAAAAAATATATCAAAGAAACCTCTTTAAAAAAGAGACTTGCATTCAACAGGCAAACCAGACCGATTTAGTACCTCTAAATTTTCTTAGTCAATTAGTCCAAACACACTTCAATATGCCAGTTGCATTTTTAAAAAGTTTATTGTTATTTTCAACTGATACGAAACAACATTGAAAAATTACAAAAGTGTGGTTGTTTTCTTTACACGTAAAGAAAAAGACAGAGACAACTTAGCTCATGAAACTGCAACTTCCTTCAAAGAATACGTACTCAATTCAGAAAAAAAAATTTGCAACTGTCATACAAAGTTTTTTAATCAGCTCTCTTTCTTTTTTATCGTGTGACACAATCAACCATTCTATCCAAGGGATAGACGGTGGTTGCTTGGTTTTGCACTTAGCATCACCCGCGGTCACGGGCATTTCAGATTAACACCGGACGTGTGCCACGCGACCATTATACACATCTGGAATCAGATGTGCAGGTTTCCTCAAGATGTTTTCCTTCACCGTTGAAGCAATCGGTAAGTATATTATGTACGTAAGTTTCGAAAAACTCATTGGTACATTGGCCTTCCGGATTTGAAGCCGGGACCTCTGGTTAGGAGGACCGAGTCGTTACCGGTTGAGCCACTGACGCTTCGACGCTTCTTTAATCAGCTGAACAATTTAGTAAGACAAGTCCAAAAATTATTTAGGAATTGAGTATAGCTTCCATGGGGAAATTTGTTCAAATTAAGATAAGTACTCTGTTTTCATTGATTTCCAGGTATTTAGTAAGGACCCTATAGATAGATTCTGATGAATTATTTCAGCAGATCCTAGACAGTTTCACTTAGAAACTTCTTCTTAGTCACTTGACTACTAGACATTTTAGACCATTTTATTATTAGCCGTTCACATGAAAACGCTGAAAGGATAATGTGTCAAACCGTACCCACCCTTATAGCACTTTCTGTCCTATCAGAAAAGAAAGGTCTTCTTGAGACCTCCAATTCATTATAATTATAATTTTTTAAACCTTATTCCAATATTCAACTTTTAATCTTTTTTTCCAATTTTAACTGCAATCAGTCTTCCAGACCATGAGCGAATGCTATGCAAGATGAAGACGTTGGGGGCGAAGATGTTTGCTCTTTTGAGGCGCGATGTGAAGGTTCAAATTTGCATTTGATTTTTTTCTACGTCTAGGCTTCAGGAGATTGAAAAGCTCAATGGGGCCTTGTTAACCGATTTCATATGAAAGTGCTACAAAATGGTGGGGACGGCTTCCATACAAATTTGCTCATTGTCATTTTCAAATTATTTTCAACACATATACGACTCTCATTAGAGCAACAACACTTTTTGAACGTTCCATCATAAATAAATAACCCTGGCACTTCAGATCAACCGACGACTGCCCGAACAGTGTTCCTCAATATATCCGTGACCAGCTCAGTGGTCCTCATGATCTTGTAGCCGATCTGGTCGATGATGGTGATGGCTGTCGTGTAAGGGGGCTGTACGTTGAACGGTCGTAAGGGGAAGCGCGTTGGCATCGTGTCCGAGGCTGCCCCGGTCCATGTCATTATTGTTGGCCTGAAAGGATAAATACGAGTAAGTACACTCAGTTTTCGACAGCTGGGTGATCAATTTTCTACCGACTTCCAAAAAGGAGGAGGTTCTCAATTCGACTGTATGTTTTTTTTATGTGTGTTACCTTAGAACTTTTGACTGGACATCGATTTTTTGCTGCCATTTCATTAGTAAATTGGCGCTATTTTAAATACTGTAAGTTGTACGAACACAAAAAAATTACCCTTTATTTTAGTAATGGTCCCAATTTTGAAGAGCATTTTAATAAATTTTTTCTTCCTTTTTTCTTCATTAAATGTCTATTTTCGCTTAAATGTTTATTTTTCTCGGAGTCATGGTATAAAGTATAGTATGCAACTCTTGAATAAAACGGATTTATATCGAGGGCCATGAATCACTCGCGTCGCTCAGGATTCCAATACTTGAATCACTCGCTACGCTCATGATCCAATCATCATGAATCACTCCCTGCGGTCGTGATTCAGTCATTAGAACCCTTTACTTGCTCATGATTCATCTATGGCCCTCGCTTTAAATCCGTCCTTTATTCACTAGTTGCATAATATACTATTATACCATTGCCCCTCTAAAAAGCTTACTTTATTCACTGAAAATAGTGAATATAAAGCTCTTTTGTAATCACTATTTTGGTGTTTGAATTTAGAACACACCAATTTTTTTTTGTTTTTTGTCCTTTTCAGGGCAGACTAAAGCTCATTGGCCATACTGCCTTGTCTTCAGTACATATCGTTTTTAGTAGTATTAGTTTAAGTCGTTTGCTACTTTGCTGATTATACATCAAAAACCACGAAATGTAATTTTTCGGATAATACAAGAAAAATGACAAGTCTAGAACACACCAATATATTCGACCTCCATCTCAGTGCTATACAACTTCCTTTCGCATTTTGATTTACAAACTCCTTGTGGAAATAAATCCTCGAGATTTGATTGTTCGACATTTCGAGTTCGACAAGAAGTTTAGCATTAGAATAAAAACTTTTTGGTGTTCTTTGCTGTCATTTTATTAGTAAATTAGCGCTATTTTGAATACTGTAAGTTGTACGAACGAACACAAAGAATTTAGTAATTGTTAAAATTTTAATGAGCATTTTAATTAATTTATCATTCCTGTTTTCTTCATTAAATGTCTATTTTCGCTTAAATGTTTCTTTTTCTCGGAGTCATGGTATAAAGTATAGTATGCAACTCTTAAATAAAACGGATTTATATTGAGGGCTATGAATCTAACAACTTTAGACCTATGGTCTGTACAGAGATATGCTATATATCTGTATACAATTTTGGTTTGTATAGTTATATACAATCGAAATAACAAAAAAAATATTTTTCCGAAAAAAGCCATTTCTCCGAACCTATCAAGACTTTTTTATTTTTAAAAAGCATTTTTTTTTCTCCTAAATTGAGATTTCTAAGAGCGTTTTTCTCTATCTCATAAGAGTTAACTATAAAGTTTAGAATTTCCCTATACTGACCCTAAAAAACCTATATAGGTAGATAGAGATTGCATGCGTCTAAAAGTGAAGCAAAAAAAAATATGCCAATTGGCATCTCTTTTCTTAGTAGCATTCGGTGCAATGGAAGCGAATTACCTATAACATTGTGTGTGTACTCGTAAGTGGGTTCGATTTTCAAATGTGGTTTGTAAGTGCCTAACCCGTCTATGGTAACATTTTTTTTTTACTTTTCTTATAACAACACATGCATGTGAAAATTTCGAGCGGCTAACTAACGGGTGGCCAACTTAGAGGTATTCAACTTTTTTTGCCGCCATTTTGTTTCGGCGCCAAATTTGTCATTTTTTTATTACAATAGGGGATTGGACTGCATCAAAAATAAATTCTGAAATATGATTTCCTAAATTGATCTCCTCTTGAAGTTTCAAAAAAACCTTACTTGTTTGGTTTTCCATCACGTCTTCAATTTTTAATTGATCGAATTCACAAAATAAGTTCGTCAATGACGCTAAAGATGTATGACGTCACTTGTGGGTATTTCAAACATTTTTAGAACAAAATTTCGTTTTTGACAGGTCATAAAAAGTAACTCAAATGACTAGCAGTCCGATCCCCTATTGTTTAAAATAGATAATGGCAAATTTTTCATGGAGCATTTTTCAGTTGAAAAACGTATTTTAGTTTTTAAAACCTTCTTTTCAAATCAATCTTCCGTTGCGAAAACGCTGAGAAAATGGATTAAACAGCAACTGACTATTTTCTGTGGTACTATCTAAAGGGACGTATCTATGCTAACAGGCCGATGAAATATTCGGGACGCTGTTAGAGGGATACCACTAGAAGTGTGCAAAATTTGATGACAAACGCGATGAAAAGATCTCACATTTGTTATGCAGTGAGAGGAGGATATTTAACAGATGTTATAGGTATTCCATACATCATTGCCAGGCATAAATAAAGTGTTCATGAAAAATTCATTCAGTCATTTTTGATTTGGTGTAAAAATTATTTTATATTATTGTTGGATCGTTCTTATATGGCCATCCTGTATTACGTTTCAAAATATATATACAGCACTCTAAAGGCCTAAAGACGGACAACGTAGGCTTATTAAAGGGGTTCTGTTACCTGTTGCTGATACTAAAATATTAATAACATTAAAAAAAACAAATAGTTTTTAGGTACAAACTTTTGTAAGCAAAGAGGTTTTAAGCTCAAAAGTGGAAAATGCTCAGTGTGTCTAATCTAATAATAAATACACGTTTCCAAATTCAAAAAATGGAGAGCTAAGTATTTCCTACGATTCTATTGAAAACAAACGATCCTGGGACCTTGATTCCACCTCCAGAATTCGTCATTAAATCAACTTCAAAATACCAAAAGGATCCATTGTCACCGGGAACACGCCTTCATACCAAATTTCAGCTCAGTGAGACTTCTGGAAGTCGGTCTTAAATCGTTTTCAAGATTTGACCCATACTAACAAGGCTTGTAAAATAATTATACGAATTTTCGTTGTAAAAGTTCGCGATATCTTCTATTGAAATCCTTAGTATATATTAGTGTAGGTCGTGGCTCTGTAGGTTAATTAAATAGCTGTAAGTGCAACATTAAATTAATAAAAAGTCTCTTTATTAAACTTCTCACAGATTGTCCGCTACCTACTCTCCGTGGGAACCATTCAAAGGCTGTTTACAAAAAGGATCAAGCGAATAGGCGTTAATTTATTGACGTCACACGTGTGTGAGAGATTTTATAAAACTGTGAATAATTTCATTGTTTCCAAAACAAGCAAAACTCGTCAGCTAACAAGCGTAAATGCAAACTATGTCTTAGTCATTCAAATAAAATTGTTTTGAAGACGTATTATAATAATACGTTTAACCTATAGGTTAAACCGATTTGTTTTTTACAATGAATAATTGTAAACAAAAAAAGCCGACTTCAAACGCACTGATAGCCACTACGATTTTCGAAAGTAACCCTCGATTTCTCTAGGATGCCATTATCAGATCCTAGTTTCCTTATCATATCTCCTTTCCAACAAAAAAAAGGATAATCAAAATCGGTTCTTAAACGACGAAGTTAGCCGCGAACACACATTAAAAAAATATACGGTGGAATTGAGAAACCTCCCCCTTTTTTTTGAGTCGGTTAAAAATATGTGTGGTTGTTCCGAACACCCAAACTACTTGATGGATTTTGGAGTGCAAGGTGTCATTCGGTTTGTGTTGATCCCCTGAGTTACATACGATAAATTTTTTTTCTATCCGACTTCCGAAAACGAAGGGGTAATGTTTTATGTAATCGGCAGAGGAGACCTTGGCCACCCTTGGCCGTGAGTAACATAGGATAAATTTTCACCCGACTTCTCAAAACAGAAGGGTAATGTTTTTATGTAATCGGTAGAGGAGACCTTGGCCACCCTTGGCCCTGAGTGACATAGGATACATTTTTACCCGACTTCCTAAAACAGAGGGATAATCGTTTTAAGTTGGCCGCCCTGGGCTTTGTAGTACTAGCCGCCCGTTCTCAGCGCATCAGTATATTTTTTTCCACGATTAGGCACCCTAGGCCTGAGCCTAGTCGGCCTTATGGGAAATTCGCCTTAGTCGGCCTTATTGTTAAACGGATTCTTAATTTTTAATTAAATTGTTAGATTATTTCTTTGATTAAAATATGGAGGTAAAAAATAAAAGTAAAAAAAAAACTGAAACCCGCCTACTGAAAAGTATGAAAACAAGTGTTTCCCGCCTGAAATCATAGCCTTGGTTGCAAGCCATAATAATAAGTACGTATGATGAAAATTTTGATTACGATACATAGGGTGTAACAAAATTGGTGTAGGTCCCGTTAACTGGGGCTTCTACTCATTATACTGAACAACTTTTGTTCTATGACTTTGCTGAAATCTCAAAAAATAATTTTTACTTTTCATACAAATCGATCAGCTAATCGACCAACTTTGCGAATTTTGGTATGGGGGGTTTATTTTTTTTTGAGAATTTACTATTGGTTCCTAGGAGAAAGTTGTTCAGTATGATGATTAGAACTCCCACTTAACGAGTCCTACACCAATTTTGTTACATCCTGTATCAAGACCTTTCTTTTGATACCAAACATGATAAGAAAGGTATGTAAAAAAAAATAAGATTGTGTAATTCACCTATAAAACCAGCCATGTTGATTTTTAAAAATGTTATATATCCTATGACACGTGGAGTGATGTCACGAATCCAAAGACACCACATTTGTCAAGATTGGTTAAGTGGTTTAGGAAATACGAGGGAACAAATGAACATAACATAGACTGTCAAAATAATAACCCTCCTTTTTTCGTAGTTTGGCAAAAATAAGTAGGTGAAAAAGCAAAAAAAAAGTAAGTAGTTTTCTTGTTTAATTCTCTTTCGACATAGAAACTATCGAATTGCGTCATTGAGCTGCCAAGACACCCCTTGTCTTGGATATTAAATCACCGTGTTGTGGTCTGCCACAAGCCACTAAAGTGTCAAACCTCAACGCGTTCCACTTGATAGGTTAAATTAAATTTTCAATAGATCTGAGGATGAGGAAACTGCTGCTTGAAATGAAACTGACAGCTAACTTACTAGTAATGGTAACTGATAATTTTTTTAACATTATTGAACAGTTTTCCTTACCGTAAGTTTAGTAATCTGTGGTAAGAGCGTCAGATAAACGTACAGGAATAAAATTCAAAATCACATTGGTACGTGGCAGGATTCGAACCACGACCTCCCGGAGAGGAGGCGGCGCCCCTATCCGTTACGCCACCGATGCTCTATGATACGATTTCATATGTACGTTTATCCGACGCTCTACGGTGAAGGAAAACATCGTGAGGAAACCTGCACACGCCTGCGGAGAAACTCACAGGTTGCGTGTGAAGTCGACCAACCCGCACTGGCCCCGCGTGGTCGATTAAGGCCCGATCGCACTAATTCAGGGTAGGCTGGAGCCCCTCGGTGGGGACGTATATGAGCTGATATTATTATTATTGAACAATTAATAACTTGATTTATTAAGAAAATACACAACGTAGGAAAAAAAAATTTTTTAGGGTTCCGTACTCAAACTACATGTCCCCACTCCCTCTCTACCAGCTAAACCACTGTTCCTTAGTTTAGGCAGAGCATACTTGTTAGTACTAACATACAGTATGGACACTCCCTGCCGCTCTCTATATTCCGACCTCACCCCCTCGTCACCCAGATCGATACAGATTGGTTATAGTTTGGTTCTCGAACGTACAGAATTTTGCCGTGATTTCATTTGTTTCGTCATTAATTTTTAGAAATGTCATTTCTCGCCCGTTGTATGAAGTGTCCAGGGTGTGGTATAGGAGTAATAGTCGACCAACTTAAGCATTGGGATTTTAAAAAGGTTATAGATTTTTCCATTCAGAATCTGTAAAATGTAAAATATATTTTTTACAAGACTACAGAACCCTACTATATGCGTGGTGACTCGGCCACTTTGAGGGTTCCGTACCCAAAGAGTAAAAACGGGACCCTATTACTAAGACTTCGCCACACCCCGGAAACTCCATACAAACGAGCGAGAAATGATATACATAATTATAACTGACGTATCTATAGGCAAGATTGCAGGTAGGGTTGAATCACACCGGCGGTATTGGTCGCGAATGTTTGTTAGTTATTTACTGCATGCACACTGCAAGATATATATACTGTGCTGCAAGCAACAATCAACAGTTATCTTACATGATTAAGTAACTTACATGGATAACATTGTTCATTTGTTCTTCAAACACAGGAGCTTTTGTCCGTGAAACAATCTCATTTAGCAACCTACAATAATAGTCAATCTCAATCTATAATTCCGAGATCACATTTTATAATATCATACCATTTCTAAAAAAAAAGATACAGCTAGTATGAAGATTCATAGGAACTGATTGTTCTTAGATTTGGTCGTATAATATTGGTGGTCAGCCAATCATGATACGAGGCATCTCAGCGCCGCGGCCGCCTATTGGCGTCGAGCGGTGAGCGGCGCGCAAAGTAAATATAAGTGACGTTAATCGCGCATGCGTAGTTCGTCCTTTACGTTCGGTAACTAGTTGCTTTTTATTCCGGTGTACGAAATCACAGCGGCGCGCAAAGTGAATATAAGTGACGTTTATCGCGCTTGCGTAGCTCGTCCTTTACGTTTGGTACCCAATCTACATCCAGTCTGAGTGACGGGGGGGTGAGGTCGAATTTAGAGAGCGGCAGGGAGTGTCCATACTGTACGTTAGTACTAATATATATACTGTGACTTCGCTGTCCGTCCGTCTGTCCGTCTGTCACCAGGTTCTATTTCATGCGTGATATCTAGACAGTTGTAATTTTTAAAGATGATGTATTTTTGTTGCCGCTATAACAACAAATACTAAAAATTAGAAAAAGTGAAAGTCTCCAAACAAAAACGTGTTTTTTTTTAAACGTGAAGAAACTAGCGCCATCTAGAATGATGGTACTGAACCCTATGTGTGCGGTTCTGACTCTCACTTGACCGGTTTTTTTATCCAATATTGGTATGCTCTTGGATTTATCTCACCTGATGGTACGTGACGATGATGCCGAAGATGGAAGCGGGCTTATCAACTTTCCCCAACTCAATGGGGAACTGGCTATTCTATATTCATGCCGGATGCCGTTATAAATATTGAATTAAACTAAAAGAAAATAATAGGGATGACGAATGATAGTCATCTGATTTACTTTTTATCATCTGTCAAAAACGACATTTTGTTCTTTGAAATACCTAAGCGTGGCGTCATAGTTTTGCAGCGTCATTTATGTACTCATTTTGTAATTTTGATAAAAAAACGAGTAAGGTTTTCCGAAGTTTAAGTAGGAGGGGCAGTTTAGTGATCAAGAGTTCATATTTTATTTCTGATGCTGTCGTCATCCCTATTGTACAACCAGCACCGTTGTTCCCAATTTGAATTAATAAATATGTACATACAGAGAGGACAAAAAATTAAAAAATTAACACAGAAAATTTGTTACATGACATCACATACAGATCTTAAGTTTCAAGTTCGGTCAACACTTGTGTGATACTCGTAAAGGTCGATGTTTTAACGATAAATGTGATATAATACGTGAATTAAAGGTGTTGATAAGTGTTGCTATGATACTAACATATTTTGGTCCAACAAACAGTGAAAGAACCTAATCAATTTAATAAAAAAACCGGCTAATTGCTAGTCAAAACTACACAAATAAGGTTCCGTACCATCATACTAGATGGCGCTAGTTCTTTGTTAAAAAAATATTTTTGTATTTTTTCCCTTAAATACAGCCTGGTGACAGACGGCCAGATAGAGGGACAGTGAAGTCTTATTAATAGAGTTCCTTTTGTACCCTTTGAGTACTGAACCCTAAAAAACCGGCCAAGTGCGAGTCAGAACCGCACACATAGGGTTCTGTACCACCATACTAGATGGCGCTAGTTTCTTCATGTTTAAAAAACGTTTTTTGTATGGAGAACTGGATTTTTTTCACTTTTTGTAATTTTTAGTATTTGTTGTTATAGCGGCAACAGAAATACATCATCTGTGAAAATTTCAACTGTCTAGCTAAAAAAAAATATATAAATACTGGTAACAGACGGACCGACGGACGGACAGCGAAGTTGTAGTAATGGGTTCCCGTTTTTACCCTTTGGGTATGGAAAAATCAAGGTAATTAATTGAATAATTGTGTAGCCATTTTTTATTCCAAAATATATTCTCGATTTACCCCAAAAATATTTTCTTTTCTTATATCAGCTTTTAGGCCAAAAATCTAAATTTTACGTATGATGTAGCGAGATATATCATAGCTGGTATTTTTATTCAACTTTAATTCATTTTCGCTACATTTATAATTTTATTAATTAATCGCCCTAGTTCAAGGTAGGCTCGAGCTCCTCGGCGGTGGGGACGTATATGAGCTGGAATGATGATGATGATGATGGAACGCTAAAAATATTGCACGGATCTAACTATAGCCTGCAATAATCCGGAGCAGTTCAAAACCGGTGCTCCTTAAGGCCACCGCGCGGAAGCCTCCTTGAGTGAACGCAAAAGTTGCAATTGATGTCCAATGTCGAGGCCTGTGTTATTGCACAATAGGGATGACGACAGCATCAGAAATAAATTAAGAACTCTTGTTCACTAAATTGCCCTACTATTTAATCTTCGGAAAATCTTACTCGTTTGGTTTTCCATCAAGTCTTCGATTTTTAATTCATCAAAATCACAAAATGAGTACATAAATGACGCTGCACAACTATGACGTCACGCCTTGGGTATGTCTAACATTTTTAGAACAGCGAGCGTGGAAATGAGTTTTCCTTATATCCTTCGGGAACTATGTCAGGATATGCCAATTAGTAATCTATGTCATTTTACACCTCTTCAACCATCTCTGTGCAAAAAAATACATTTTTCCGTTGCGATGTTATGCTATCGCGGTTCATGAAATACAGCCTGGTGACAGACGGACGGACAGCGACGTCTTAGTAATAGGGTCCCGTTTTTACCCTTTGGGTACGTAACCCTAAAAATTAAAAGTCGATCTGCATAAATACAACACCCTCTTTTTTGAACAGTCGGGTAAAATGTATCCTTTGTCACTCAGGGAATCAAGATGAACGTAACGACACCTCGCACTCCAAACTCCATCAAGCCGTTGAGGTTACAGGCTCAGCAAAAAAAAAACAGATATACATACATACAAAAACCCGAAATACATAACCCTCCTTTATAGACAGTCGGATCATCATATCAGCTCATATACGTCCCCACCGAGGGGCTCGAGAGCTTACCCTGAATCAGGGCGATCGGGCTTTAGTCGACCACGCGGGCCCAGTGCGGGTTGGTCGACTTCACACAACCTTCGAGTTTCTTCGGAGGTGTGTGCAGGTTTTCTCACGATGTTTTCCTTCACCGTTAAAGCAATCGGTGAGTATATGTACGTAAGTTTCGAAAAACTCATTGGTACATTGGCAGTCCGGATTAGAACCCGGTGCCTCTGGTTAAGAGGACCGAGTCATTACCGATTGAGCCACCAACGCTTCTTACAGTCGGATAAATGATTAGAAAATAGTAACCTGGTTTTGTTTACATTCTCTATTTTCTAGAATTAATTAGATTTATTTTGTGTATTAATTTACCTAGTCGGCATGTATATCATAGTCACCACTGGCGGCATAGATGAGGGCGGCATCATCGATGATGCAGGGGTGGGGGCTGACGAAGACGGGCTTGGTATCATCAGCTCTCCGTCGTCTCCGAACCTGGAATACAACCAAATGTACAATTTTATTTGTTACCAAAAAAATCGGCCATGTGCGACTCCGGGTTACACAAACAGGGTTCCGCAGCAAAACTTTAGACAGTTTCGTAGATAAGGAGAGAATGGTCAATTTTCTTAAGTAACTTCAAAACTTTTTTATTTTTAAATGTTTAAAAAGCATTATTAGAAGCCCATTGTTTACGCCGTAATCATATTTTGAAAACTCGCGCGTTATGTTATGTGTGTTCAGCCTTCCATATCCTATAATATTCCTCTCCCTTTCCCACTCACGTATCGAATATGGCGCCTCGAGTGAGAAAGCATACATCGACGCCATGTCTGGCTGTGTCGAAACCAAGAACTACAAGAACAAGATGTCTTCCGCTATGACATTGCAAACGAATGCATGTCGCTCCGCTAATAAAATCAACTAAAATATCTAACCGCTGTAAAAGACCAAAATATAATTCGCGTGTGTTTCGGTAAAATTGTGAAGTGTTAAACAAACTACCATACCGCAAGGAATTGCAGCTGAAGAGGAGAATTCGAGCCAGCGCTGGCTAACCACATGCCAGTTCTTCACGTCGCTGATGGTGAGTTCCTATCCTTTGACTGTTCTGCTTTTCTCTTTCCTGTCTTATTCCAGGGCAGAACAACATCATACGCATGAAACTGAACACACATAACAACAATACTTCATCCGCTATATATCATCCCGCTCCGCAAAAATACAGTCCACTTAACCATCAAAAATCCGAACCGGCTACACCACCCGTCACACAGGATAGTTTGCATAACTTTTAAAAATATATATTTTTTCAACCCCCAAAAGTGGCCCCTATGTTTAAAATTCATTTATTTACGTTACACGTCTGTATTTGGGTCACCGTCTTACATAGGTGTACAAAATTTCAACTCAATCGTTCTAGTAGTTTCGGAGCAAATTGGCTGTGACAGACGGACGGACGGACGGACGGATAGACAGACACGTCAGTGGTCCTATAATGGTTCCGTTTTTACCTTTTGAAATACGGAACCCTAAAATTAAATAGAACTGGTCAAGTCATCTAGTGAGGTCTTATTGTGGTTGTTACCCATAAAATTCTACAACTGCACGGGTCTCTTCCCAATCTCCCGAAAGTTAGATCATATATTTCACACACGGGGGCTAAGTCCACAATCAAATCAAAACATTTATTTCGGACAACATAATCCATAGAGTGTTAGTACAAGAAAATATTATAAAGACATTAGGGTATAAGTAAGGTTACACAAATTAAAATTACATAATATGCAGCTGTACCAATTGGCACTAGATCAGCGCAACGCAAACAACGCTCAAGATGCCGTTGCCGCTGCCACGAACACGGTTCAGCAACTAGGCGGCTCTCTTTCTTAAGATGGCATGAAAGCCATCCGTAAGAGCTTCAGCAAACATGCCTGATGCACTGCAGTACCTTGTATCTTTTCAGATTAGTGGAAGTGGCAGGGCTTGTGGTGAACCCCACTTACTGTCAGAAGTATCCACTTGCCTTTAAAGCCTCTAACACGGCTTAAAAACTGCCTAGTGATAGCAACCGGCACCAAAGACTTGTTGTCTAGAGAGCACGGAAACGGTCGAGGAAAACCACTAACAGGCAAACCCATCCAGGCAATGACCATGTTATAGGTCAGTTAACCTCCATGATTGACGTTACCACGCAAGTTGTACTGAGCTACAACTCCTTCGAATATCGGTCACAGGTCTTTTTAGTTCTATCTGAAAAGCATCT
This sequence comes from Coleophora flavipennella, assembly GCA_947284805.1. Taxonomy (NCBI): domain Eukaryota; kingdom Metazoa; phylum Arthropoda; class Insecta; order Lepidoptera; family Coleophoridae; genus Coleophora; species Coleophora flavipennella. Next base: position 5,222,093 of record OX369289.1, on the reverse strand, counting down.
AAATCGTAATGGCTAATCGATATGTCATCGGGATATTGTAAAAACCGCGATATTACAATGTCACTAGTTAGATTATAATATAACGGTAAATTGTGAATCGGATCACAATTTCACGGCCTATTCTTGTACCTCCGAATAAAACCGATGATTTCTTCTGCTGCGAAATATCCTGCTACCCAAGGGATGTTAAACCAATCAAACCTGCCCGAACCTAACATCGCTCGTTTCGCTCATTTATTTAGTGTTTTCGCTTAGTGTTATTGTAATTTCACTAGTGAGATTACAATGTCACTAGTGAAATTGTAAACAATATGTTACAGTTCACAATCTCGCGAAATAAATCCCGTTAGATTATAATCTAACGGAATTTACAATCTTACGGTGACAGATACCTAATTCACTAGGTAAGTAATAGGTTATTATACAGGTTGTTTTTTTTAACACCGAGCAAGCCATTAATCATGGGCTCTAGTCATGAAACGAAACAACTTTCACCAAGAAACCCATACTGAAATTGCAAAAAAAAAGTTGACTCTTCATACAAAGTTGGCTAATCGGAATGATCGAGTTCTAAGACAAGTCTAAAAAAATTGCGAATTAACGGCTTGCTCGATGTTAAAAAAAACACCTTCTAAGCTTGAGTTAAAATTTAACTACGTATTAATAATTCTAACCACCTCCGCGGTGTAATGGTTAAGTTCATTAGGTTCACATCAGGAGGTCGCGAGTTTGATTCCCGGCGGAGTCTAACTTTGTAAGACTCGGTCTGAAAAGTTACCACCATCTTATCTGAGACTTGCTGCCAAACATCAATGTTAACAACATTGACGTGTTCCGGCTCAAAGATAAGATAGCCAGTTCCCCATTGCGTTGGGGAATCTTGGTAAGTCCGCTTCCATTTTCGGCATCATCGTCACTTACCTACCATCAAACGAGATGATGCCAAGGGCATACCAATTGTGAATAAAAAATGGCTTAATATTGAAGCCACTAATGTATTGTATGTATGGGAACTGCGTTGATTCCCATACTACTCATATGTTGCATTGAGATTACAGACATTGCCTAGATAATATTGTTGCACGGATTTGCGAAACAAAAGTAAGGTTTATATATTCTAAGAGTATACATAGGTATTTTAAAAACAATGTCCTCCGCCGCGTCTGTCTGTCAGTCTGACCGCGATTTACTCAAAAACTGCCGAACGGATTTTAATACGGTTTTCACCGATAGATATTTCTAGATGATGTCAAGGGCTTATCAGTTGTGGATAAAAAAAAAGACAGAGTGATTTATGAAGAAGGTTCAGCTTGCAGCTCGCGCACCGCGGACCCTCTAGTGTAAAGAACAAGTAACAATATAACGTATTATTTATGAATCAATCTTTATTGTTTTTCGGACTAACTGGACGGAATTGTAAATTAGGAAAATTTGCCTAACAAGTCATTAGGAAAATTTGCCTAACAAGTCATTAGGAAAATTTGCCTAACAAGTCATTAGGAAAATTTGACTAACAAGTCATTAGGAAAATTTGCCTAACAAGTCATTAGGAAAATTTGCCTAACAAGTCATTAGGAAAATTTGCCTAACAAGTCATTATGAAAATTTGACTAACAAGTCATTAGGAAAATTTGCCTAACAAGTCATTAGGAAAGTTGCAGAAGGAATTGAAACCGAATAGAAAACTTAAATGACGCAAAGTATATACAGGGTGCGACTAGTAAGGTGACGGATGCACTTTAGGGGGTGAATCGGAAACTGAACAACTTTCCATAAGAAACCTATGGTATTAAAAAAATCGTCCAAGTTTGAATCACAATTCAATTCAATATATTTATTCAAAATAGGTGCAAACTACACTCTTTCTGATAGTCATAAAATAATAATAACAGTGTCATTTGTGAAGAATCAAGAAATAAACAATAATTAGTTAATAAACTCAAAATTAAATCCTTAATATAAACCAGATTATGTCATTAGAACATGAAAACAATTTTTATACATAAAAATCATTGAATGCATTTAACAAGAGTAGGCCAGTTCACACGGACAGCATCCGGTCACGAGTATAACGCGACATAGGGTACACATAGGGTTCCGTACCATTATACTAGATGGCGCTAGTTTCCTCACGTTTTTTGTATGGTGACCCCCCCTTATTTTTTCACTTTTTCCAATTTTTGTATTTGTTGTTATAGCGGCAACAGACATACATCACCTGTGAAAATTTCAACTGTCTAGCTATCACGGTTCATGAAATACAGCCTGGTGACAGATGGACAGACAGACAGACAGACAGACGGACGGACGGACACAGAAGTCTTAGTAATAGGGTCCCTTTGGGTACGGAACCCTAAAGATAGACTTCATACAAGTCGATCAGCTCCTTATAGTCAGCTTTATTTGAGAAGTCCTGTTTTTTTCTAATCATAATTTTTTTTATATCCACAATTGGTAAGCCCTTGGCATCATCTCATATGATGGTAAGCGACGATGACGTCAAAGATGTAAGCAGGCTTACCAAGATTCTCCAACGCAATGGGGAACTGGCTATCTTTATCTTCAGGCCGGAACACATCAACGCTGTTAACATTGATGTTTGGCAGTAGACTTAGATAAGTTAGTAGTAGCTGGCCGCCTGGCTAGGCGGGCTTGGAAAATGCCCTTCCACCAACCAAACACAGTTAGATTCCGCCGGGAATCGAACCCGCAACCTCCTGATGTGAAGCTAATGCATTTAACCGTCACAGTTAGTTATACCAAGCGCGTTGGTTTGTAGCGACACATACAATAGAATAGAATACAAGTTTTAGAAATAAGTTAGATTTTAAGTTACTCTGTAATATCAATATCCATTTCAAGGATCCATTCCACACTGAAAGAGCAACATGTCAGAATTACTTTCTTATGTTGGACTCATTTCTTGCTTTAAGTTCACCAAACAATATGTGACAGACTGGTAATACAAGTATTTTCCGTAGTAGTGTCAGCACTTTTTGTAGCAAAGCGAAGCTCGTCCGTTTTACATGCAGAGCCGGCAGTTCACTGAACAAACCTCCTCTGGCCTTAAGGAGTAATAGTAATCGTTAGGTAGATCAGAACATTGGATTTACCTACGTGTGGGCAGTTTATCAATACCTACGGACATTCCCTCTCGTATATCTCGTACCAGATACGCTAAAACTACCAGGTTTATGATATAGCGTGCCCACTTACCTACGGACAGTGGAGAAAAGTACATCCGTACGGACAGGTTGATAAGAGGACACTGGTTAAGTTTCATCTAATCATTCACCTCCTGAAATGCATTTCCTGACACGCATCCGTCGTCTCATCAGTCACCTCTACAGGGTGTAACAAAATTGTTGTAGGTCCCGTTAACTGGGGCTCCTACAACTTCAAGAAATCGCAAAAAATAATGAACTCTTCATACAAATTGATCAGCTGATCGAGCAACTTTGTGCATTGTGAACTGGAAGACATCTTCAAAAATAAGGATTGTGCAGATTATTCTATGTAAACTTTATCAAATTATAAATAAATTACATAGATCAAACTGTAACATAGATACATTATTATTGTATACAGGGTGTAACAAAATTGGTGTAGGTCCCATTAACTGGGGCTCCTACTCATCATACTGAACAATCTTTGTTTGATGACCTTGCTGAAATCGCAAAAAAAAAAAATACTTCATACAAATCAATCAGCTGATCGAGCAACTTTGTGCATTTTTGTATGGAGGGTCAAATTTTTTTTTGGGAATTTATTATGGGTTCTTTGGGGAAAGTTGTTCAGTATGATGAGTAGAACCCCCAGTTAACGGGTCCTACACCAATTTTTTACAACTTGTATAGTACTACATCAGGTAAGTTAATTGCAAACGGATATTTCAAAGATTCATCAAAATACATGTTAAGATTTGGTAATAAGTAATAACAAATCATAGTAGTGTCTTATAGTAGTAGTGAGCGTCGGTAGTGTAATGGCTAGGGCCGTTGCTCCCAGTCCGGGTGGTCGTGGTTCGAATCCTGCCACGTACCAATGTGTTTTCGAATTTCGATATCATATAGTACGTTTATCCGACGCTCTTACGTTAAAGGAAAACATCGTGAGGAAACCTCAGACGCCTGCGAAGAAACTCGAAGGTTGTGTGTGAAGTTGACCAACTCGCACTGGGCCCGCGTGGTCAACTAAGGCCCGATCGCCCTAATTCAGGGTAGGCTCGAGCCCCTCAGTGGGGACGTATATGAGCTGATATGAATAACAAGTCAACACTTACAAAACGGAATTTTAAAAACACGTACGTAGAAACAAGAAAATTAATCTAATGACGTTAATTTAATAAGTCAATGTGCTTTATCTAATTAAACTGGTCTTGAAGTTTGAAAAAATATGGAACCCTCAAGGCCGCAAACAGAAAATAGCTTATTCAGTATATTTGCTCGAAAAGTGGTCACTTGCGCGTTTTATTTTGCCTCAATTTTTTTTATTTCTAAACTTTTCGCGTTATAATATTAGTGTGATGATTGCAGAACCCTTCACTTTGAGTGGACCAACACGCACTTGGCCGGTATCTATATCTATATACATACAATAAAACTGTACCTATCTCTGTTCCAAGCCGGTTTAGGCCACAGCGACTGGTTCCCTCTAGATGCGAGGACTTCGTTGATTTGCCCTCACGTGTGCCCTCATGTGGCTACTGTAGCCAATCTTGATAGCAAATTCAAAATAAAATAAAACTGTAACGGGGCCGTGTCTGTACATTAAATATTTTTGGAATAAAATAACTGTGGTGGACATTAATAACTCTGTCTGTCTGTCTGTATGTTCGCGCATCACGCAAAAACTACCAGGCCGATTTTGATGAAATTATCTATGGTGGTTCCTAGCCCGGGTTAACGCAGGGATTTGGAAGGACCAAAACGTCAAAGTACACAAATTTAGAGTAGTTTCATACAAGCGAAAGTTATCTCACTTTTATTTGACTTACTCGTTGGCTCAGTGGTTAGTGCTTTTGACTGCTGACCAGAGAGTTGTAGGTTCGATCCCCACCCAGGGCAAACATTTGTGTGATGAGCAGATTTGTTTGCTCTGTGTCTGGGCAAAGTATATATATTAGTACTAATATACAGTATGGACACTCCCTGCCGCTCTCTAGATTGCGACCTCACCCCCTCGTCACCCAGATTGATACAGATTGGTTACAATTTGATTGTCGAACGTGTAGGATTTCGCCACCATTTTGTTTGTTCCGTCATTCCTTTTTTTAAATGTCATTTCTGGCCCGTTGTATGAAGTGTCCAGGGTGTGGTCTGGGTGTTAAATATCTATATATGTATGTATATCAGTCTCTAGTTCTCATAACACGGGGAATCCTACTTTGGGGCCAGATGACCATGTGTGATTTGTCCCACAATATTTATTATTTTATTATTATTATCGCCGTACGCGTGTTTTGGTTTATTCTGTATTCTGAGCTTCCATGTCGCAACAAAGCAACCAAGGTATTCTACAGGAGTAAAGGATTGACGTGATTATCTGCACAAGGATGTACAAGTTAAAAGGGTTTAAAGTGATACTGTCTACTAATCAATGGGACGAGAAATAGTTTCCGAGGAAGACATTTCGTCTAGTACATCTACCAGATACGCTAAGACTACCACGTTTATGATATAGCTTCCCCACTTACCTACCCTTGGGTATAACAGTGAGGGCCGCTATTTCTGCCAACACCATAAGGTGAAGACAAGGACCAGTTACGGTATGTCTTGCCGCCAAGACGCTTGTCCGAGGAAGACAATTCCCTCTCGTATATCTACCAGATACGCTAAACTACCACACTACCGACAGCTAGGTCATATAGTGAGGGCCGCTATTCCTGCCAACACCATGAGGTGAAGACAAGGACCAGTTACGGTAGGTCTTGCCGCCAAGACGCTTGTCCCGGTACTCTGCAAGGCGAGTGCCTCGTGGAAGAGAACCACTACCTACTGTCCAGGTAGGTCCCGGAGCTGTAGGCGCGCTCACCTCCCGCGGCTTTCGCTGCTGGCAGTTCGATCACGAGGAAGACAGTAATAAAACTGATTTCCATGCAGACGAAGCCATGGGAAAAGCTAGTAACTAATTAGTCAGTTTACAACCTGATAAAACCTCTCAGCCGCCACAATTGGTAATCATTTTGGGCTTATTTTTATTCCACAATCGGTAAGCCTTGGCATCTTCTTATCTGATGGTAAGTGACGTGGAAAGTGATGTTGAAGATGGAAGCGGGATTACCAAGATTACTCGACGCAAATGTGATGAAAAAAAATCAAAAAAATCTACAAGTCGGAATTCTGTTAACATTGATGTTTGGCGGCAAGACTTAGCTAAAATGGTGGTGGCTAGCCATAGGCTGGCTTGAAAATAGCCTATCACCAACTTGATGAGTTCACCAAGATCCCCTAGGCCAACCCAATCCTGGTGGAGCAACCCAACCAAACGGAGTCTTAAAAAGTTAGACTACACCGGGAATCTTGCCCGTTACCTCCTGATGTTAAGCTAATGGGTTAAACATTACGCCCCGGTAGTGACTTATTATTATGCATAGAAGATTCACATCACATCAAATCAACTCATATATACAGCCCCACCGAGGGGCTCGAGCCTACCCTGAATTAGGGCGATCGGGCCTTAGTCGACCACTCGGGCCCAGTGTGGGTTGGTCAACTTCACACACAACCTTAGAGTTTCTTCGCAGATGTGTGCAGGTCTCCTCACGATGTTTTTTTTTTCACCGTCAGAGCGTCGGATAAACGTACATCATTACAGCTCATATACGTCCCCACCGAGGGGCTCGAGCCTACCCTGAATCAGGGCGATTAGGCCTTAGTCGACCACGCGGGCCCAGTGCGGGTTGGTTGACTTCACACACAACTTTCAAGTTTCTTCGCAGGCGTGTGCAGGTTTCCTCACGATGTTTTCCTTCACCGTTAAAGCAATCGGTAATGATATGTACGTAAGTTTTTGAAAAACTCATTGGTACATTGGCCGTCCAGATTTGAACCCGGTACCTCTGGTTAGATGGACCTAGTCTTTACCGGTTGAGCCACCGACGATAAACGACGACGGATAAACGTACATATGAGTCGAAATTCGAAAACACATTGGTACGTGGCAGGACACGAACCACGACCTCCCGGATAGGAGGTATCGGCCCTTGCCGTTGCGCTACCGACGCTCTTTAGCATTAGAAGATTATGATGCGAAAATGAAATTTCATGATTAAACAATCATACAAACACAATTTTGTAGTCCTAATAGTCCAATCAGACCTACTCGTACTTAGTTAATGTAGCTATTCCAAGGCATAACCTATCATTCATCAGATCTTCGACCTTCAGTTCCCAATTCCAGCTAATCAATCAAGCGTTGAATAGAATCCTCTGTGAGAATACTACGATCATTAAAATACTATGGATGGATGCAATGTTTGTTCGAGCTCACTCTTGCGCAAATGATAGAAAGGCATTTGTGACTACGAGGGGTTTATTTAGCACGATTGCTAGATGAGAGTAAAAAAACCGGTTAAGTTCGAGACAGACTCGCGCACCGAGGGTCCCGTACCATTATACCTCTCTATACAAGTATGACAATAATACCTATTTATTACAAACCAAAGGATATCAACGCATGAGACAGAAAAATACTTTTTTTATTCAGTTCGGACTCCTTAGCGCGAGTACGACTCACACTTGGCCAGTTTTCATTATTTGTTGTTTTAACTTTAGGATTAGTTGTATAATCACACAAGGTTTCAAACTTGTATGTATTCTCGTTTTAATGGTAGAGAAAAAAACAAAGAAAAATAAACGAAATGTGTACTGGGACACATAGTAGAAGTGAAACTTTAAGGAACTAAAAAAAATATTTAAAAAATATATGTTAAAAAATCCAAAAAATTATTAAAACAAAATATTTTGAAAATGAATGTTTAAAAAAATTCCAAAGATTTTTTAAATAGAAAAAAAATAAAAAAAATAAATTTTGATAAAAATATTTAAAAAAAATATTTAAAAGAAATATATTACAAAACTAAATAACCACGTTTCTCTTCAAAACTTAAAAAAACACGTTTCTTATATGGGGACCCCTTTAATTTTTCACTTTTTTTAACTTTAATTATTTTAACCTTTATAACTTTTTCTATTTATATTCTGTGAAAATTTCAGCCAAATTACTATTACGGCTCCAAAGATACAGCCTTTTAAAGGTCGGACATACAGAAAACGTAGGCTTAATAATAGGGTCCCATTACATGGTACGGAATCCCAAGAAGGAATTGACAGACCCTGCATTACACTATGCAATGGAGATAGATTACAAACACAAGCGATAGTTTAAAAATATGCAAGATTAGTTAAACGAGTCGATTTCTCACGCAAAGTGGGTCAGTATCATAAACGTATAAATCTCTCGATGAAACTTGTATCAAACTTTGGTATTTAGCGAATGTTTAGAGACGATTTGAGTTGAGTTGTTTTTTATGATAAGTGGGTCATAAACTTATAAATCATGTATCATAAACTTATAAATCATTCGTTAATATCTGTATTTAATTTCGATTTAAATTGAGTCGATTTTTCATGCAAAGTGGGTCAGTATCATAAACTTATAAATCACTCGATGAAACCTATATCAAACTCTGGTATTTAGCGAATGTTTAGAGACGATTTGAGTTGTCTCTTTTTAATGTAATGTCACACCCTGAACACATCATACAGCGGGCCAGAAATGATATTTAAAAAAAGGAATGACGGAACAAACAAAATGGCGGCGAAATCCTATACGTGCGACAACCAAACTGTGACCAATCTGTAACAATCTGGATGACGAGGGGGTGAGGTCGCAATCTAGAGACCAGCAGGGAGTGTCCTTACTGTATTTAAATATCTCGAATCACCCTACGTAACATATTGCTTAAGCTGTAGTTTAAAAGAGCGTATTTATTACATTTTATGTGCATTATACGAGCTACCACGGATACGTATTATTAACTACTACCCGAAGTCCCATCATTGCAGTAAGTGGGTCATAAACTTATAAATCACTCGATGAAACCTGTATCAAACTCTGGTATTTAGCGAATGTGTAGACGATTTGAGTTGAGTCGTTTTTTTATGTAAATTGGGTCATGAACTTATAAATCAAGTATAATAAACTTATAAATTACTTGATGAAATTTGTATCAAACTCTGGTATTTAGCGAATGTTTAGACGATTTGTGTTGAGTCGTTTTTTTATGTTAAGTGGGTCATAAACTTATAAATCAAGTATCATAAACTTATAAATCTCTCGATGATACTTGTATCAAACTTTGATACGTACATTTAGCGAATGTTAAGACGATTTGAGTGGAGTCGACTTTTGTTGCATTCTTTTTTAGATTGTATGTTATAGTTATAAATATCTCGATGATACCTGTATCAAACTTTGATACCTATATTTAGCTAATGTTAATACGATTTGATACGAGTAGACTTTTATGAAGTCTTTTTTAGATTTAATCATAAAGTTATAAATCTGTCGATGTTAACTGTATCAAACTTTGATACGTGTATTTAGCCAATGTTAAGGCGGTAATATTACAGATTTTCGTTATTTTTTTCGTTATTTTACAGATTTTCGTTTATTTTTGACTCCTAAACGATAGAAAACCCAAGGTTGAAAAAAAATACCCTTATTCTTGATGATGTTCCTTAAAGTCAACATCTATAAGAAACACGATTGAGCAGTTTTGTCTCGATAGAAATTAAAAAAACTAAAAGATAGGGTACACCGTTACAGTAACTAGTATCTCATCTGTACCGTTACTTACAACTCCAGTTACGACTAATATTTTGAAGTATAAATTTAAAAAAATATACAAAAATATGTTTTATGATAATACAAAGTGAGTACTGTTATATTTTTTTATAATTTCATTGTTGTTTTTGATTGAAACGAAAAACCACTGAAAAAGTGAATAAGTTTGGTTATTTTCTTTACTCTTTACACGTAAAGAAAAAGATAGAGACAACTGTTTCAATCAATACCTCGCCATAAGACGATTTGAGTGGATTCGATTTTTTATAGTTTTTTTTATATTTTATCACGAAATTTTAAATCTCTCGATGATAGCTGTATCAAACTTTGATACGTGTATTTAGCTAATGTTAAGACGATTTGAATGGAGTCGAGTTTTTATGCATTATTTTTTAGATTTTATGATATAGTTGTAATCAATCTCTCGATGATACCTATATCAAACTTTGAAACGTATATTTAGCTAATGTTAAAACGATTTGAATAGATTCTATTTTGACGTGTCAACGTCGAATAAATCGATAGACGCCAGCTGCACGCACGAAAAAGGATGACTCATTGTCCCGTTACGCTCATTGTCCCGTTACGTTGTCACGTTAAACTATCGTCCGTAAACCGACTTTATAGACAACCAATTTTTTTATTAGTCTTTTTAGATTTTATCACAAAATTTTAGATCTCTCGATGATACCTGTATCAAACTGCGATACTTGTATTTAGCGAATGTTAAGACGATCTGAATGGAGTCGATTTTTATGCAGACTTTTTTTCGATTTTATCATAAAGAAAATCTCTCGATGATACCTGTATCAAACTATTTGAATGGAGCTGATTTTTTCATTAGTCGTTTTTAATATTTTATCATAAAACCCGTATCATACTTTGACATTTTTCAAATGTTTATGAATTTTACTATGCTTACGGGACAAAATTTTCAGAAGAAATTAAATTAGTTTAAACGAGACAAAACAACAATCTGGGTTAGTAGGCGCCAAACGTGCATTAAACAGATTCTTGAACTTATCATTCGCTATAATTAACATAAGCTTTAATTGACATTACCTTCTAGAACTCGAAGTAGCTTTTAGAATTCAATAAATTTGATATATTAACATTTTAATAAGACCGAAACAACAGATGAGATACTAGTTTGCCCAAACTACTTCATATCGAGTGCACTAAGCTAGGGATATACTTCTCTTATAAAATCACCTTGGACATCTGTACAAAATGGCTAATAATGACCACGAATGCACAAGCGCTGCAGCGTTGTTTTCCTTGAACGGCTATTAGCGTTTTTGCTCCGTTTTGCTCAGATCCGCCACAGACTACAAATTGTGCACATCTTGAGAATGCCATTGTTTACTTTTCCATTTTAGAATTTTCTTACAATTACTCATCCTTACTAATAAATAATATTATAAATGTGAAAATGTGTTTGTTTGTTTGTTACCTTTTTACGCTTCAACACCTTAACCAACTTGATGAAATTGGCATGCAGGTAGCCTGTGTCACTGGAAAGGACATAGTCTACTTTTTATCCCGTGAAAATAGCAAATTCCGATGCAGTTCCTGAGGGAACTGAAAATATACTCTTTTTTTTGGTTAGTTTCTTTAACATTGCAACGGAATAATGGATTGCAGTGATTTTTTGCACAGAGATGGCTGAGGGGGTGGGAAATGACATAATTTACTAATTAGCATATCCTGACATGGTTCCCGAGGGATCTGGGGAAAACTCATTTCCGCGCTCGCGCACGTCATTGTCGCAACGGAGCTACGGACTGAAGTGTTTTTTGTTGTATAAAATTGGTTGAGGGGGTGGGAAGTGACATAGACTTCTAATAATCAGAATAGCCCGATATCGTTCCAGAGAAAACCTATGTCGGCTCGCGCACCACTCACCCTTAAAAAGTCATAAAAACGATGTCCACGCGGGCGAAGCCGCGGGCAAAAGCTAGTAGATTATATATGAGTGTTTTTTTGCTACGTAGTATTTTTTTTACGTTTGTTCATTTAAAATGCCTATCTGTCTAATTGTTATCTTGTTGTTATCTAGTTTTAAAAAAATCGGCCAAGTTCGAGTCCGACTTGAACTCCGAGGTTTCCGTACCACTACACCTCTCCACACAACTACATAGTTTAACGACAATAATAGCTATTCACATTACAAACAAAAATCATCAACGAGAGCGACAAAAATTGTTTTTTTTTTGTCATTTAGTTCGGACTCCATATAGCGAGTGCGACTCACGCTTGGTCATTTTTTTTTTATTGGTTGATTTAATTTAGTATTAGTATTATAATCACTTTAAGTTTCACGCTCGTATTACCGTTTTTACTATAGAGCTAAATCAAAAATACTTATAAAGACCTTTGAAAAAACACGATTTTTTGTATGGAGACCCCTCCTTATTTTTTCACTTTTACATTTTTTTTTGTATTTGTTGTTATAGTGGCAACAGAGATACACATTCTGTGGAAATTTCAACTGTCTACCTACGGTTCATAAAATACAGCACTAACAGACGGACGGACAGACGGACAGACAGCGGAGGCTTAGTAATAGGGTCCCGTTGTTCATCCTTTAGGTGTAGGGGACCACCGATGTAACTTAACCAAACTAAAAAATATGTTATGAAAATAAATATTGACTTACGTACTCGGGTCCAGGTTAAGCATGGAAAATTTAGTAAAAAAATTTGATGTTTTGGCGGCAAGCTTCATTATTTTAAAAGCTTTAGTTAAAATTGCAATGTTTGTATGTATGTATGTTTGTTTAGTTCAAATCTTGCAATTGATTTTTTTGCGACTTCCAGGAGTCGGATTGAGCTTAAATTTGGAATGAAGTCGTATTCCCAAATACAATAGATCCTTTTGGTATTTTGAAGTTGATTTGATGACGAACTTTGGAGGTGAAATCAAGATCATTTATATAATATCATTTATATAATTTCATAATATAATCGTCTTCTATTTTCAATATAACCATTTGAAACACATTTTTTTTAATTAGGAACCGTGTATTTTTTATATTCATTTGAATATTTTGCTTTTTTAATATAGGAAATCTTTTGAAACAAAAGCTTGTACCAAAAAGTTTTTACGTTTTTCGAAAATTATTTACTTTAAAAACGCATATCGCCAAAGCCCTTTGCTCGTAATTTGAAAGAAATAAATGAATAATCACTTTAAAAAAAACAATAACTCCATTCTAGGGTAGGTGACTTCATAAATATATATTTATATATATTTAGTTAAGTAAGACTAAAATTTACGTAAGACATTAATTTCATAAACCTTCCTCGGTTCGTTTTATTCACATGTCTATTTAATTTGTATTAAGTAGATCCCTAAATTTAACGTCGGAAAACCTTACTCGTTTTGATTTCCATCAAGTCTTCGTTTTTGATTCATTAAAATCACAAAATGAGTACATAAATGGCGCTGAAAAACTATGACGTCACGCCTAGGTATTTCAAACATTTTTAGAACAAAATGTCGTTTTTGACAGATAATAAAAACTAAATCAGATGACTAACATTCGTCATCCCTAATAGGGAGAAAGAAAAACCAACACCTTTTTTTCTTAGCACACCCACACTCCTTTGATACCCATTTCATGGAACTGCATAGAAAATAACTAGTTCGCCATTTTTAGGAGTCCGCCATATTGGATTTACAATGACGTAACTTAACTAAACATGCATTGTCATCCAAACTAAACGTGTACGCAAAAGTTCAGCCCAATCGAATACCGGGAAGTGGATCAAATTTAACTGGCAAGCTTTGAAACGATCAACTTACATAGGTACACACGGCGCCACATCAAGCTACACAAAACCAGTATATGCGGGCCTCGCGTATGTTGAAACGCAAAGGCGTCGCGCGACTCGCGCGGCCAGCTTATACTGGTTTTATATAGCTTGATGTGTCGCTGTCGTACAGTCAAAGAATTTAATTCCTTACCCATTTCGTTGAAATGTCGTTTGACATTCCCAATGCATTAAGGTCGAAAATTCTATTTCAGTAATAGTATTGAAATGTCCGTACGTATTATTTGTCACTTTAAATTGCAGATAACCTCTTTGCGAAAAGTTATCATTTGCTTTTCTATGTGTCAGTGTCAATCGAAAATAGCTCTTATGGTGACAGTTTCCTATACGATGTTGAACCTTAGGTGGGTTGGAAATTAAATTCCTTGACTATACATGCTTACGAGTACATACATACGAACATTGCAAGATTTAAAAAAGCTTGTAAAAATGACGCTAAAATACTAAATGATATCATTTGATATTTCTAACATTTCAGAACACATTTTCAATTGTGACAAATGATATTTTTTTTTACAATTAGTAAGCCCTTGGTATCATCTCACCTGATGGTAAGTGACGATGATGACGAAGATGGAAGTGAGCTTATCAAGATTCCCCAACGCAATAAGAACTGGCTATCTTATCTTATCTTCAAGCCGGAACACATCAATGTTGTTAACACTGATGTTTAGCGGCAAGACTTAGATAAGATGGTGGTAGCTAGGCCAGGCGGGCTTAGAAAATGCCATACCACCAACCAAACCGAGTCTTACAGGTTGACCCCACCGGGGATCGAACCCGCGACCTCCTAGTGTGAAGCGAATGGACTAGCCATTACGCCACGGAGGCGTTTAAAAATAGTGTCAGTAATTCATAATCACGTCATTATTGTCCGTATTGCATTTTTATTCATAGTAGACAAAATTAACATAGTTATTAGCTATTTAATAGTGACCTCGTATTAAAAACCAGTCTAAATGTAAGCCCACGCGAATCGATGTGCTATACAGGTGTAACAAAATTAGTGTAGGTCCCGTTAACTGAGGGTTTAACTCATCATACTGAACAACTATCCCTAAGGAACCCATAGTCAATTCGCAAAAAAAAATTAGACCCTCCATACTAAAATACACAAAATTGGTCGATCAGCTGATCGATTTGTATGAAGAGTTTTTTTTCGATTTCCGCAATGTCATAAAACAAAAGTTGTTCAGTATGATGAGTAGAAGCCCCAATTAACGGGACCTACACCAATTTTGTTACATCCCGTATATTTGAGTTGCCAAATTTATTTCCGTAAAACCGTTATATTAATAATACGATGGCAAGGACTCATCTGTGCGTAAAATTATGCTATGAATAAAATTTAAATGATTATATTATGTTGTTTTCTACACATTTGCTGTCACAAAAAGTTTTTTTTATTATTATGCAGCTCAGCTCATATACTTCCCCACCGAGGGTCTCGAGCCCACCCTGAATTAGAGCGATCAGGCCTTAGTCGACCACGCGGGCCCAGTGCAGGTTGGTCCCTTTGAGTTTCTTCGCGGGCGTGTGCAGGTTTCCTCACGATGTTTTCATGTACCTACCTAAGTTTTGAAAAACTCATTGGTACATTGGCCGTCCAGATTTGAACCTGATAACTCTGGTTAGAAGGACCGAAGGTTGAGCCACCGATGCTTATTTTTATTATATACTTACATTTATTTTAGAAAAGACACCGTACGTTACCCTACTTTTCGCGTGGTTTGACCAGCACGAGCCACTTTTATTTATCCCAGTAATCAAAATAACAAAGAGGGATATTGATATGCCGCGATTATCCTCTGTCCACAAGAACTGCACGACCTCATTCCACCTTCGGTCAACGCGACGCAGGGAGAGGTTCCACCCCTTTGTTGTTGATATTCAGCCTATACGCGACCAGTTAAAGGCCCGACCACCTGCGACCATTTCATATAATTACGAGGGTGGCATACTTAAATGCCCTCGGTGCGCTAGGAATTTCGCTGCGAAGATTGGTACATAAACCATCTTCGAGCGCACGCGCGGCAAACCGACTAGAAGTCGAAGTGGTCGCCGTGACCGAAATCGGTCGGATAGATCATCATCATCATCATACGCACGAAGCGTTACGCTTCCTCATTTATTATGCGGACAGCGATGGAGTGGAACTCCTTGCCTGCGTCTATTTTTCCCGACTCCTACAATTTGGGGATCTTCAAGGTGATAGTGAATTCGCGTGTAACATCCTCGACTACAACGTCACTTACTATCACATGAGATGTGGCACTTAATTTTTTTATAAAAAAAACCATATGTAGGACCGCTTAAAGAGCCACTGAGATCGAGTATGAAACACATAAGAAAAATAACTTAAATCACCATCTTATATTTTTCCACTTAAATTCTGTGAAATACTTATATGATATATTACTTATACCATTTATTAATAGTAAGTAGGTAACTTATAAATACATGGCTCGTTAGATGTCTAAGAAGCATCACTTGACCCGCCATTTATCAAGTTAAATCGTCTTGTCACGCAATGAGCAAAAGATATATTATATTCTTACAAACTGGTTTATCTTTGCCTAGTAACAAATAATCTTCACTAGTATTATAAATGTGAAAAATTGTTTGTTAACTTTTGACGCTTCAACACCTTAAATTTAAAAAGGACCTAAGCTACTTTTGATCCCGTGAAAAAAACATAGTCCGATGCAGTTCCTGAGGGAACTGAAAAAACACTCTTTGTTTGGTTAATTTCTTCTAACATCCCAACGGAACAATTGATTGTTCTGATTTTTTTGCACAGAGATGTTTTAAAGGGTGGGAAATGACATATTTAACTAATAAGCATATCCTGACAAAGTTCCCGAGGGATCTGGGAAAACTCATTCCTACGCTCGCGCACGTCGGCGTCGCAACGGAGCAACGAATTGAAGTGTTTTTTGTATAGAATTGGTTGAGGGGGTGGGAAGTGACAAAGAATACTAATCAGAATAGCCCGATATAGTTCCTGCGGGATCTGGAGAAATCCCGACGTGGCTCGTGAACCGCACGGCTCGCGCACCACTCACCCCCAAAGACAGTCATAAAAACGATATCCACGCGGACGAAGCCGCAAGCAAAAGCTAATATAATAATA
This sequence comes from Coleophora flavipennella, assembly GCA_947284805.1. Lineage (NCBI taxonomy): Eukaryota > Metazoa > Arthropoda > Insecta > Lepidoptera > Coleophoridae > Coleophora > Coleophora flavipennella. Next base: position 5,205,275 of record OX369289.1, on the reverse strand, counting down.
TGTTAAGTAAATTTATTACTAAGTACGATGTAAGTAACTAATCACACTAATATCATAAGCTCGCAAGTATGGATTAAATTTGGTAGAAAAAACGATCCAGCACTGGATTAACATATAGAACATATTATACAGACATAAAAACGATATCCACGCGTAGTAAGTACTAAGTTATAAAAATCGTTAGCTGTTACGGGATTAGCTAGACTTGGATAAAAGACCATCACCACACCAGACACCAGACTGGTAGCAGCTGTTTGTTTGTGAAGTAAAGGTCACGTAGACAAACAGTTTCAATAAAGCTTATTTTCTGGGCAGACATACACACAGATAGGGCCATCCAATCTCTTCCCGTGAGTGTTGTAAGAGACGACTAAGGAACCAATACCAAAGAATATACGAGTATTTATGGTGTAACAAAATTCTGGTGCTTCTACCCATGAAACTGAACAACTTTCCCCATGAAACCCATAGTCAAATGGCAAAAAAAAATGGCTCTCTTATACTAACTCGATCATCTGATCAGCTAACTTAGTATGGGATGTTCAAAATTTTATTTGAGATTTGGCTACGGGTTTTATGGGGAAAGTTGGTCAATTTCATGGGTAGAAGTACCAGTTAAAATAGTTTCAGCAAATTCTGTTAGACCTTATACAGGGTGTAACATAAAGGTATGGTGATACTTTAAGGTGGGCTTGTACTCATCAAACTGAACCACTTTTGTTCTGCAACTTTGCTGAAATCGCAAATTCTTTTTTTTGATTTTTCGTACAAATCGGTCAGCTGATTAAAACGGTTATGTATGAAAAATCCATTAAAAATTTCGCGATTTCAGTAAAGTTGCAGAACAAAAGTTGCTCAGTTTGATGAGTACAAGCCCACCTTAAAGTATCACCACACCTTTATGTTACACCCTGTATAGTACTAACATACAGTATATGGACACTCCCTTGCCGCTCTCTAGATTGCGACTTCACCCCCTCGTCACCCAAATTGTTACAGGTTGGTTACAGTTTGGTTGTCGAACGTATAGGATTTCGCACGTATGTCATTCCTTTTTTAAATGTCATTTCTGGCCCGTTGTATGAAGTGTCCAGGGTATGCCAATACGGAGGATGGGCAGCAGCGTCTTTTCCGCGTACCACATCGCACACTGCGATCGCCAACCCGCCTGCCAAGCGTGGCGATTACGGCAAAACCCCCCCAACTCGGGGGAGGCCTATGTCCAGCAGTGGACGTCTTTTAGCTGATTAGTAGTAATAGGTTAGTAGACAGACACACAGTGAATGGCTTCTATACATGAATGAAATTAAATAACTGTGGCCAGGATGCCCTAATAGAAAACCGTTCTAAAGCTGCTTATCCACCGGCTATGCAATAATGAGATGAGCGAAAACTGAAATCTGTACAGTAAAATTTCAATTCCTTCCTTGCGCATCTCGAGTGCAGATGGTCTGGATGTGCGATGCCAGAATGAAATATTATCACACTAATATCATAAAGGTGAAAGTTTGTGAGTGTGTGAGTGTGTATGTTTGTTACTTCTTCACGCAAAAACTACTGAACGGATCTAGTGAAATTTGGTAGGTATAGACAGATTAGGTAGACCTTGCGGCTCGCGCACTGCGCACCCTCGAAAAGTCATAGAAACGTTGTCCACGCGGGTGAAGCCGCGGGAAACAGCTAGTTTGGTATATATAAGGCGTCGGTGGCGCAATGGTAAGGGCCGCTACCTCCTGTTCGGAGGTCGTGGTTCGAATCCTGCCACGTACCAATGTGTTTTCGATTTCCGATTTCATAATATGTACGTTTATCCGACGCTCTTACGGTGAAGGAAAAATCTTGAAGAAACCTGCACACGCCTGCGAAGATACTCGAAGGTTGTGTGTGAAGTCAACCAACCCGCACTGGGCCGCGCGGTCGACTAAGGCCCGTTCGCCCTAATCCCTCGGTGGGGCCGTATATGAGCTGATATGATGATGATGATATAATAATTGAATTTTATTGCTGTGAATGTTGTTTATTAACTCTGCAACCTGAACACAATTTGAGAGAGTATAGCTAGAGACGCGTAAAATAATATAGCGCTGGGGTTTGTATCCCACAATAGGGATGACGAATGCTAATCATCTGAGTTACTTTTTATCATCTGTCAAAAACGACATTTTGTTCTAAAAAGTTGGAAATACCTAGGCGTGACGTCATAGTTTAGCAGCGTCATATAATGTACTAATTTTGTGATTTTGATGAATTAAAAATCGAAGACTTGATGGAAAACAAAACGAGTAAGGTTTTTCGAAGTTTACGTATAGGAGGGACAATTTAGTGATCAAGAGTTCATAATTTATTTCTGATGCTGTCGTCGTCCCTATTGCATGATACCTAGCGATAGATAGCGATATCTCGCTATGGTCATCGCCATATAGATACAAGTAGCAATATATTGTAAGTTTGCGATGTAAATTTTTGGTAAAGAGGTTCGGAAAAATTTAATTCTCGCTCATCTCATCTCAACCTAGCGTAGCCAGTGGATAAGCACCTTTATTCTCTACTTACCTATTGAGTACGACAGGCGGTCGCGTGTCAGTGGTAATCTCCACCGGCGGCACCGACGACGGTGATGTCAGCGGCAGGGGCGGCAGAGTCGGCGCGGTCGGTGGGTTAGAGGGGATCGATGGGGGCGACGACGGTGGCGAAGGTGGCGGTGGTGGCGGCGGTGGCTGCGTTGAGCTGGGGATCTCGTTACCTGGTGAAAAGTGGTTTAAAAATTTGATTATTTTATAAATACTTTTTTTTCTATATTGGTTAGCCCTTGGCATCATCTTACCTGATGGTAAGTGACGATGATGCCGAAGATGGAAGCGGGCTTACCAAGATTCCCTAACGCAATGGGGAACTGGCTATCTTCTCTACCAGCCGGAACACATCAATGTTGTTAGCATTGATGTTTGGCGGCAAGACTTAGATGAGATGGTGGTAGCTAGCCAAGCGGGCTTATAAAATGCCCTTCCACCAGCCAAACCGAGTCTTACAAAGTTAGACTTTGCCGAGAATCGAAACTAATTGACTTTACGATTACGCCACGGACACAGTATATATATTAGTATGCCATGGAGGTGGTCAAAATACCTACATTTCATTCTAGACGGATGCTTATGCACGCCGGTAAAACGAACAGACACTACAGGATAATAATGGGCTCTGGAGCTGAAGAAACCCATAAAATTTTACAGTTTTTTTTTATTCATAATTGGTGAGCCCTTGGCATCATCTCACCTGATGGTAAGTGACGATGATGCCGAAGATGGAATCGGGCTTACCAAGATTCCTCAACGCAATGGGGATCTTAAATCACAGTAAAGTTATATTACTAACATAACGTTTGTAACGCAGTTTTCAAAGAAATATTTTCCTTTTCTATTAAGTATGAACGGAGAATTTAGTCGTGCAAGAGCGCGTTGACATCTTTTGTGTGAACAATTTGAAAGCGATAAATTTGCAACTATTTTTTCAACCCAACCTTTGTGTATAAGGATGTTTGTTTGTATAGGTAGGTAGATGAATATCTACTTAGTGCTATCTACCAGACATTGACGTTATTTTTTTATCACGCTTTAAAAAAACGATTAATAGATATTTTTTGTATCCAATTAACCCATGATTTTAGGGTTCCGTACCCAAAGGGTAAAAATAGGAGGCTATTACTAAGACTCCGCTGTCTGTCCGTCTGTCCTTCTTTTGGCTGTAATTTATGAACCGTGATAGCTAGACAGTTGCAATTTTCACAGATGATGTATTTCTGTTACCGCTATAACAACAAATACTAAAAATTAGAAAAAGTGAAAAAATTAGGGGTGGGGTCCATACAAAAAACATGTTTTTTTAAAAAACATTTTTTTTGGTTTTTGAAACATGAAACTAGCGCCGTCTAGTATGATGGTACGAAACCCTATGTGTGCGGTTCTGACTCGCACTTTACCGGTTTTTTATTGAGCATCGTCGATAATTCATTTTTTATCAGTGTCAACCGGTCAACGACCTAAAGCTAAGTTTGGGTACATTCAAGCATATCTATACTAAGAATGTGAAGTAGGTAGATATCTATGTGGTACATAACTTAAGTACAGTACCTTTCATTAGAATTTTCTAACAATGTAAACAAGGACCTAACCTAAAAAAATAATTATTTCTTTAAAAAACAATTCTGACACCAATGTTTTCGGTTATTAATGTTACATGTTATGTTACATTATTATTTTGTAACATTAATATCTGATAACTGATCAGAATTGTTTTATGAAGAAAAAAATCAATTTTTAGGTTAGGTTATTGTTCACATTGTTGAGTAGCGTCGATGATGTAACGGCTAGGGCCGCCGCCTCCTGTTCGGGAGGTTGTGGTTCGAACCTTGCCACGTACCAATGTGATTTCGAATTTAGATTTCATATGTACGTTTATCCGACGCTCTTACCGGTGAAGGAAAACATCGTGAGGAAACCTGCTCACGCCTGCGGAGAAACTCGCAGGTTGTGTGTGAAGTCGACCAACCCGCACTGGGCCCGCGTGGTCGACTAAGGCCCGATTACACTAATTCAGGGAGGGCTCGAGCCCCTCGGTGGGGACGTATATGAGCTTATATGATTACATTGTTGGAAAATTCTAATGAAAGGTACTTTATGTACGTGCAAAGTAGAGCAAAATATATTCATTTTAAGAGCATATTACTCTCAAAGTCGTAGTTCATACATAACTCTTTAAACATGATCATATAGTTTTTTAAATCCTTCCAGGAAAACGGTTTTGAAACCGGCTCATTCAAAAAACAAACTAAATCGTTTAAAATTCAGAGGGCGTTGCAAGCGTCTTCTAAAGATTATAATAATTTTATAATTTATCGTAATAACTTTTGACCTTCAGATTGTGTTATTATTTTTTATAACAAGCTTTTATAAAACGGTTTTATTGTATGTACATCACGAAAAATTTAGTAAAACTGTTTATTTGTACGGGTTAAATCTTGTTATTCATTTTACGACGAATTCCAGGATTGAATGCTAGTCATCTGAGTTACTTTTTATCATCTGTCAAAAACGACATTTTGTTCTAAAAATGTTTGAAATACCTAGGCGTGACGTCATAGTTTAGCAGCGTCACATAATATGTACTCATTTTGTGATTTTGGTGAATTAAAAATCGAAGACTTGATGGAAAACAAAAAGAGTAAGGTTTTCCGAAGTTTAAGTAGGAGGGCAATTTAGTGATCAAGAGTTCATAATTTATTTCCGACGCTGTCGTCATCCCTATTTTGTTATGAAGTTATTCCCGGTGTCAATAGATTTTTTTTGTTATTTGAAAGTTGATCTGATAATGAACTTTTAAGACGGAACTAAGCTTCCAGGATCGTCTTTTTTTTCAATAGAATCGTAGGAAAAGCCTTTTGGAATAGGAAGTTTTTTTGGAAATAAGCATCCCAATAAAGAGCGACCCGATATTGCACGACTTATGCATGTACAGCCCGATAATAGCAGGCCGACAACTCGTGTCATGGGCTTGAATTAATGTTACACTGAAATGAAAGATTAATTATACCTACTATAGTTTTTAAAGTATGATTATTTATAAGATCAGCCCGTTTCTATAATTTTAATTTTTGTTGCACGAGCGATAATGTAAACATGTTATTTTAATCAATGAATAATAATTAATGCAGCAACATAGTTTTGACCGCTTGAAACAAAACAAGGTCGCATAAGAATCTTAATATAATATACACATAAATTATAATTTATTTTAACTATATTTTTTGATTTTTTATTTATTTACACATTAAACAAGGTCGGGTTATTTACACCCTTTTTCATAACTCATAATGGACTGGACTGATTTCCATGATTTTTGGTTTGTTGGATTGGCTCGACCCAGAATAGTATAATAACTATAAAAAAAAATTAAAATTTTATATTGACATTATTATTATTTAATCTGTGTTATTTATTATTTGATTTGTTTTTTAATTCTTATTTATAATTTAATTTATCATTATGTTTTATTTATTATTGTTTATAAATTTATTTTATTGACTATGGGGCTAGTACCTGAAAATAAATGATTTCATTTCATTAAAAAAGAAAAATATTTTTTCCGTAGATTACCCATACATGTGTAGTGTAGTGTAGTGCAGTGCAGTGTAGTGTAGTGTTGAGTAGTGTAGTTTAGAATAGTGTAGTGTAGTGTAGTGCAGTGTAGTGTAGAGTAAAGATATATAATGTAGTGTAGAGTATAGTTTGTGAGGTGATGTTTATGTGAAGACTGCATATTATCGTCCTCTAAATGTACAAAAACATATTACTTGAAACAATACGATACTCATTCGGAATATTTAGCAGTAACACTAGTGCATCGTATCGTCTATGACTGGTTCTGATATTCGAGAAATAATTATCATACTAATAAGTTTTCAGATTCCATAGTATTCACAAGACACGTGGTGGAAATTGTGCATACAGTGGCTTCACGTCGTCGGCAAAATGTAGATTCTCTTCATCATTACAGCTCATATACGTCCCCACCGAGGGGCTCGAGCCTACCCTGAATCAGGGCGATTAGGCCTTAGTCGACCACGCGGGCCCAGTGCGGGTTGGTCGACTTCACACACAACCTTCGAGTTTCTTCGCAGGCGTGTGCAGGTTTCCTCACGATGTTTTTCCTTCACCGTTAAAGCAATCGGTAAGTATGTACGTAAGTTTTTGAAAAACTCATTGGTACATTGGCCGTCCAGATTTGAACCCGGTACCTCTGGTTAGATGGACCGAGTCGTTACTGGTTGAGCCACCGACTGATTCTCTTATCACTCACAAATTGACAAAAGCTCGCGAGAAACTGTTGAAAATAAACCAGGAACAAATACTCTTCCTACGGGAACGAACGTTTGTCAACTGTTCAGGTCTCTGTATAGGTTGGGTTACCAGGTTAAAACTGAATAGCCGGACATACCAGCCAGTTTAGCAGGACTTTTTTTATATTTTTTTTATTAAAAATTTGAGTGCGTTTGACTATATCTCACCTGATGGTAAGTGACGGTGTAGTCGAGGATGGTACACGCAAACTCAAATAATGCCTATTCACTCTCGTCTTAAAGATCCCCAAATTATAGGAGTCGGGAAGAACAGACGCAGGCAAGGAGTTCCACTCCATCGCTGTCCGCATAATAAATGAGGAAGCGTAACGCTTCGTGCGTATAGGCTGAATATCAAAAACAAAGGGGTGGAACCTACCCCTGCGTCTCGATGAGCAAAGGTAGAATGGAGCTGGGGGAATGAGGACGTGAACTTCATGAGCACACTCTTCGAAATGAATTTCATAGAAAACCGAAAGACAGGCAACTTTGCGGCGATGCTCAAGGATTTGAAGCTTGTTTTTGGGTAAAACTTTTGGGGTAAAAAAGCCGAACTGCCAAAATTATTAAAGCTCGCTTTAGACATTCCTAAATTTAGTGCGTTAGATAGTCGTTTAGTCATGTTAATGGCCTCTAGACGAGGTCTTAATCAAACTTTGAAAGTCGAAATTCCGCCATTCAAACTCTTATACGACGCTTCGTATAAGAGTTTGAATGGCGGAATCGACGGCGCGCTCGCCCGAATGTCCAGGTGACTGGTTAAATCATGAAATCTAAAAAGCCTAATAAAAGCTGGACATTCCGGACACCAAGGCCCGTGAAATGACATTTCTAAAAACAAATGATGGAGCAAACAAAATCACGGCGAAATCCCATACGTCCGAGAACCAAACTGTAACCAATCTGTATCAATATGGGAGACGAGGGGGTGAGGTCGCAATCTTGAGAGCGGCAGGGAGTGTCCATACTGTATGTTAGTACTAATATGTATATACTTTGTTTGAGGCATGACGCATTCTGCTTGCACTTATTAGTTCTTAATCTCTTTTTTTATCTTCTACTGAGCAAGTGAAAATCTTACCATTGTTATAGATAGCATTGAAGTTATCCTTCGACAAAAACTCCTCGAAGTACCGCGTGAAGTCGCCGGTGGGGTCCCACTTGCTGGACAGCTGGGCCCACTCCTCCGGGTACTCGGACTTGATGCGCTTGATTACCTTGACAGCTGTGCGCTTCTGCTTGTCAGTGCAACGCACGCACTTTGTGCGAAGCGCTTCGGGGAGTATTCCTGAGGGCAAGAGATACACGTTTAATATCAGTTACTCACATTTGAGCGCACATCAACCGCCTCCGTGGCGTACTGGTTAGTCTATTCGCTTCACACCAGGAGGTCACGGCTTCGATTCCCGGCGGTGTCAACTTGTAAGACTGGGTTTGGTTGGTGGTAGGGCATTTTCTAAAACCGCCTGGCTAGCTACCACCATCTTGTCTAAGTCTTGCCGCCAAACATCAGTGTTAACAACGTTGATGTGTTCCGGATTGAAGATAAGATAGCAAGTTCTCCATTGCGTTGGGGAATCTTAGTAAGCCCGCTTCCATCTTCGGCATCATCGTCACTTACCATCAGGTGAGATGATGCCAAGGGTTTACAAAAGGGCGGTAAACTTGTTTAATTGGAATCTTGTTTGCATTAAAAAGCTGTTAGTATTTTAATACCTAGAAGATATATTGATGAAAGTAGGTATTGTAGGATTTGACTTGTAAGTAGTGGTCTTTGCCTCTTAGAAGAATAAAATAACTATAAGATGTAATTGAAATTTTGATATTAATTCATCGTGATCGAAAAGTGCGAGTTGGTCGACTTCACACACCCCCTTCGAGTTTCTTCGCAAGTGTGTGCAGGTTTCCTCGCGATGTTTTTCTTCACCGTACGAGCGTCGGATAAACGTATATATGAAATCTAATTTCGTAATAACATTGGGACGAGGCAGGATTCGAACCACGACCTCCCGGATAGAAGGCGGCGACCCTAGCCGTTATTCCACCGAAGCACTGGGCCCGCGTGGTCGACTAAGGCCCGATCGCCCTACTTCAGGGTAGGCTCTAGCTTCTTGGGGACGTATATGAGCTGATATGATGATGATGGTCGAAAAGATGTGCACAAAAAATGGGATTCCTTGTTTAATTATACTTGAATATTTTATGTAAATTTCAAGTACTTTTTGTTTATTTATTTAAGGTATTTAAGTGTGGAAAATACTACTTATAAGTGTGGAAAACCCATGACATAAAATATTTTACTGATAAAATTATCAGTAAAATATTTTATGTCATAGGTTTTCCACACTTAAGTAATACCTAAAATAAATAAACAAAAAGTACTTCAAATTTACATTAAATATTCAAGTAAATTCAAACAAGGAATCCCATTTTTAAAATTAAATTATAAATACAATAGGGATGACGAATGCTAGTCATCTGATTTACTTTTTATCATCTGTCAAAAACGACATTTTGTTCTAAAAATGTTTGACATACCTAGGAGTTATGTCATAGTTTTTGAGCGTCATTTATGTACTCATTTTGTGATTTTGGTGAATTAAAAATCAAAGACTTGATGGAAAACAAAACGAGTAAGGTTTTCCGAAGTTCAAGTAGGAGGGCAATTAAGTGATCAAGAGTTAATAATTTATTTCTGATGCTGTCGTCATCCCTATTACTTCCAAAAAATATGTCAAATACAAACATCTACTAACATTCATATGAATAGTAAATAATTAGATCATTTAGATACCTGCTACACATACTGGGACTTCATTAATATATTAACGTCAACTGATAGTATTCAAAATGCGCAATCCCAACACAACAATAACAACAGATTGCCGATCAGCCTTGAGGCTTGGGGACAAAGCCTTAGAATTATTTACGCGTAAAAAATCTAAAGAGTAGGTAGATATAAAGTGTGTCCATGATCGGACTATTGAAATATTAGAAGCGTGTATAGTTTGTTTAGTACAACTAATTTTATTGACAAAATAGGTATGTACGATTTACATACGTACATATAATTTATTTTAAAATAAATAGAGTTTAAAAAAACTAAAAAACACGCTTTTAAAGTACATCAGACTAAAAAGTAGAAAATAATAGTTAACGAAAAATAATAGACTTATTGTGAAAAAGCGTGGGGCGCTCTGTGCCATATTTTTCGTCTATCGAGCAACCCACACTTTTTCACAATAATACTAGTATTTTTTGTTAATTATTATTTTGTACTTTTTAGTACCTATATGATGTACTTTAAAAGCGCGTTTTTTATTTTTTTTTAACTCTATTTTTTTAGTTCAAACTTATGAAATTATTATATTGTCGCTGATTCTTGATAAGTCTACAAAGTTTGAATTAAATCTGTCCGTTTAAAGTGGGTCAAAATCGAGTCCAAAGGAGTCGGTTACATACATACAAACATACAGGTGAAGCTAATAAAAGCGTGATAATAATTTTGATAAGATTTGGAAGTAGTCGCGCTTCTACAGTGTACTGAGTGTGATGAGGCACGATGGTATAGCATAATTTTATTAGTTTTAAAATTAGTGTTCAATTAGAGATCCATCTGACAAGACCATTGCATTTCATTTGGGACCACCTCTAGGACACTCACTGACATTGTCATTGCATATCCTGTACCCGCACTGGGCCCGCGTGGTCGACTAAAGCCCGATCGCCCTAATTCAGGGTAGGCTCGAGCTCCTCGGTGGGGACGTAATGCGAGCTGATGATGATCCTGTACAAGGTAGGTACCCATAAAGTTGGAGTCCAAAATTCCAAATGTTGAAGAAAAGAAAGAAGTTTAAACACGATAGGCTATATAGTTGCCTAACAGTCAGTTGAGTTACTTTTTATCATCTGTCAAAAATAAAATTATGTTCTAAAAATGTTTGAAATAGTGACGGAGCCGAGTGACGTCATAATTTAACATCGTCATTTATTGTACTGTTATTTTTGATGCAGTTAGTAATTTAAAAAAATAACGGTAAAAATTGGCGTTAAAAGCTCAAAAATTGTCGAAAATCGGTATGAATACTACGCTATCTATGATACACTTCGCGCGGCTTATTTCCAGTAGAGATGGGCCGAATATTCGTTTTATATTCGGTATTCGGCATATTCGGCAGCTTTACCGAATATTCATATTCGGCCGAATATTCGGCTGAATCACCTAATATTCGGCAAAGTGATACTCAAAGTTTTAACTGTTATTTTTTGTAGAATAATGTATATCGGGATCTGTTTTTGCCTCGTGGTGTAATCTTATTATGGCGTATTTTTCAATCACTGCTCTAATCAAATGTGTTCTGTGATTTAGTGTAGCTGGCTGCTGTAGAGAGTGTGAATATAGTGTACACCTGATGTTTTGCTGATATTTCTTGATGTATTTTTGCAGTATCGACATACGCACGATGTCATATTTACTGATCTTTGACAAATATTTGTTGATATTATATACTAAAAAGAAAGAACATAAAATAAATACTCAAAAATATCACACTCGATAAAAAAAAATTAAAACACTTTCTAAAATCACCACGTCCAGTTTGTGTTCAGGCACATTTTTTTTACCTACTATCGGTTTTATAATGTCACATCTACGTGTTTTATTCTATGATTGTAGATGGCTGTCAAGTACAGTGACGGAATTTAAATGTTTAGCAGATTCAAGTCTCTAATTTTGCCGGGTTGTCAAATTAGTTAGACGTATCATTCGTCATATCTCGGAAATGTATGTAGGTACTTATAACCCGGCAAAATTGAAGTTTCGTGAATCTGCTAAACAATTAACATCCGTGACCGTACCTAGCTTGACAAAGTGGATGTAACTGAACTTTAATCTCTTACGGATTTTCGGCAATCCGTAAGAGATTAAATGAAGAAATATTCTTTTCTCAATCTTTTATATTGTGGTATTACGATATTATAAGCTATTTATTCACATGACCAACAAATAATTGTATTTACTTGACAACTGAATTGTGTTGTTTGTTTACATCCAAGTTATTTTTGGTATTATTAGTACCGCTCCGTACGCGCCCACACAGCTTGAATGTCGAACCCACACTAAAGTAAGGTGTACTGTCCGCAGTCAAGTTTAGTCGAACAAACTCAGTGTTCGGATCGCGAAATCTAGTAAGTACATGTATATCGATGAATGTACCGAATATTCGGCCGAATATTCGGTTCGGTAAAAGTTTTACCGAATATTCGGCCGAATGTTCGTATTCGGTGAAACCCATGTTCGGCCCATCTCTAATTTCCAGTGCGAAAATCTCGGTAAATAGCGTTTTCCCAAAGATGAGACCTATCTAAATCGATTTTTCGCCCCGGAAACTCCCGGATATAAATTTTCAAGCAAATCGTTGCAGCCGTTTCCGAGATTCAGATTATATATACAAGAATTGCGCGTCTAAAGGTATTAGATATTTCATAATTATATTTAACCCTTAACCAAAGTATATATATTAGTAGGTACTAACATACAGTATGGACACTCCCTGCCGCTCTCTAGATTGCGACCTCACCCCCTCGTCACCCAGATTGATACAGATTGGTTACAGTTTGGTTGTCGAACGTATAGGATTTTGCTGCCATTTTGTTTGTTCCGTCATTCGTTTTTTGAAATGTCATTTCTTGCCCGTTGTATGTAACGCATAGTTAGGTTTTTCGTAGGTGCAGCAGTATCCCAAATAAAAACATTCAGTTTATCACGGTTTTGACGTAATGAACTATGTACACTTTATGATAATAAAGAATCTAAGTTAGTTACGGTTCAACTTAAGTTATTTGTAAATTAAAATAAAGGTCGATGACGGATCAAAAGATACATTTCAAAGTTACAGAAAAACTTGTCTAAAATCACCGATTTTTTCTCATTTCATGTTAAAGATTTCAATAATTATTGAGAAAGTTGTCAGTTTAACCGAAATATGAAATTGAATTTTTAAGTTTTCGCAAATTCAAATCATTTAACCCCCCCCCCCCCCCCCCCCTTTTTGGAATTGTTGTCGACAAAATTATTAAATCACATTTTCAAACCCGGCGGACTCACTGTGTTTAATTGGTTCTTTTTATTTTATTGACAGCTCTGTAATTCGTCTTTATAACCTAAAATATATTTTAAATACTAATATGTTTGTGAATAATAAAGTGCTTATGAATTTATTAACAAAAACTTCACCGTAACAAATTGATTTATTGCACATGCCATAAGCGTTTCGTGGATAAAGGAAATAAAAACTGCACAAAAACTATAAAATAATAAATAATAATTAGTTGAAAGACGCAAATGTCATTAGCCAAGTCTTTCATGTCACAAAACAAAAATGTCTCAAGGTTTATAAACAATGAAATCATAAAACTTTACAAACGATTTGGACGATATCTGCGAACAAAAAACGCTAAACACGTTAAAAACCGACTTCCATCGCAACAACTTCGTACAATTTTGCAATATTATTTTTGGCTTTTGTTAATTTTCTAATAAAGTACTACACCGATTTCGATAAACTTCATATGGAACGACACGGAAAGCACTAGTTATCAAATAAAAAAAAGAATCATCAAAATCGGTTCACCCAGTCAAAAGTTCTGAGGTAACACACATAAAAAAATAAAATGAAAAAAAAACATACAGACGAATTGAGAACCTCCTTCTTTTTGGAAGTCGCTTGAAAAACTGACCAAGTGTAAGACCGACTACACGCGTACCAAGTGTTCCATACTACCACGCCTTTCCACACTAATACAACAATGATTAATCACACGAGCAATCAAAATACATTAACCAGAGCGACAGAAAAATGTTTTTTGTTATTTTATCTACTCTCATATCGTAAAGTTCGCATTATCAACTTCAAAACGAGTTTATATTGGCATACTTTATAAACACAATACCGTAATTTAAAAAAAATATACATTATAACATTATTTTGTTAGAGAATTAATGTTATAATGTATTTTTTTTTCCATTACGATACAAGTTATGAGCGTCGGTGGCTCAACCGGTAACGACTCGGTCCATCTAACCAGAGGTACCGGGTTCAAATCTGGATGGCCAATGTACCAATGAGTTTTTCAAATAAACTTACGTACATACTTACCGATTGCTTTAACGGTGAAGGAAAACATCGTGAGGAAACCTGCACACGCCTGCGAAGAAACTCGAAGGTTGTGTGTGAAGTCGACCAACCCGCACTGGGCCCGCGTGGTCGACAAAGGCCTAATCGCCCTGATTCAGGGTAGGCTCGAGCCTCTCGGTGGGGACGTATATGAGCTGTAATGACGATACAAGTTAAACCAAAAAGATAATATCACCAACGAAGTTCCATATCAATTTTTTGAATTGGAACGCACGTGCGGTTCGCGCCATTTTTACAGCAATACAAAAAGTTTTCATTCCAATTTTTACTTGTCCTGTGACAGCGCCCGCTTTAACGCATGCGCGGTGATGTGTTGGTTTTTCATTGAATTTTGTTGTAGATACTGAATTTCGTGGATAATTTTCATTCTTGTTTAAAAATGTCTGAGATCAGTAAAAGCATTGTTTTTACCTGTCTGTGACACCGTCCGCTTCAGTGCAAGCGCGGTGATGCGCTGGGATTCAGCGCTATGACACGTTTTGTTGTAGGTACTTACTGAATTTCGTGGGATTTTTTCTTACTCTTAACTTTGATCTTTGTATTTTAGTTGATTCAATCCCAATGTATGAGATTAGATAAAGTAGTGTATGAAACTGTGTAATGTTGCTATATTAGGACGGATTTTAATACTTTTTGAATTAGGTAAGTTATGAAGAACCACTGCTTGTTTACTCACAAAAATAAATCACCTGCATGCAGGATTTAGAAGGAACAAAACGTCAAAACTACACCGATTTAGAGTAGTTTCATACAACCACAATTTGCCTCACTTTTATCGCCGTACGCGTGTCTGGTTTTTTCTGTATTCTGAGAACTCGGCACACATTTCTTTACAGCAAATAAAACAGAGTTACACAATTTATAACTTAAGAACGACTGGACCGATTTTAATTATTTTTGGTTTTTTGGATTTGTCTCGACCCCGAATAGCATAATAACTATTAAACTTTCGAAATAATATAAGAAAAAGAAAAGAAAGCTAATTCATTTTCTTATACATGTGTGTGTAGTGTCACACCCCGGACACTGCATACAACAGTCGTGAAATGACATTTCTAAAATCAAATGACGGAGCAAATAAAATCATCCGGAATCCTATACGTTCGAGAACCAAACTGCAACCAATCTGTATCAATCTGGATGACGAGGGGCTGAGGTCGGAATCTAGAGAGCGGCAGGGAGTGTCCATACTGTATGTTAGTACTAATATATATACTTTGGTAGTGTAGTGTATGTAGTGTGTAAAATTGCAGCTTTCTCGCTCCAAGGGTTTGAAGTGGGCGTTGATGAGTCAGTTCAAATCGACGTTCCATACAAAACGGTATTTTATTTTGATACATATATATTTGAAATGCATAATAAACATTCAGTCTGCAAAATAACTACTTGAGCGGCAAGATTTCATGATTGAGCGGCAGAAAAACATGTCTATATTTGTAGGAAGAGTGTGGTACGGGGAGTTCTAAATGGAAGCGGGAGCGAGCGAAGCGAGCTCGGACTTGCGGAGCACCCCGACTCGGATCCGTTAGGTTCGGAGACTGTGCGGGGAGGCGAGCTAAGCTCGCCTCCCCGCACAGTCGTAGTGTTAGGTTTAACATGAGAACACAGAAGTAGGAGCCCCGAAGGGGCTCCGTTGACCACTCAACACTGTAGGAAGAGTGTAGTACGGGGATGTTTAAAATAATTACAGCCATCCAGAATGACATAAATTGCTGATTGATTTTGAAATGTTTGCTGACCATGAGTTGCTGACCAATTAGCTATTTCTGCTCACCGATTATATTTTTCTGCTCACAGAAATAACAATACTATGCTAACCATTTAATTGACACCCTTTTATTTTTGCGTATTGACTTGCATCTCTTGGGAACAGTTGTTCCTAATGATGAATAGAAGAGTAAACGTGTTCTAGACCAATTTTGTTACATCCTGTATACACAATGATAAAAAAAGCCCATCGGTGTTTTTTTTAATCCACAATTGATAAGCCCTTGGTATAATCTCACCTAGCGTTGCCAGGCGTCCGGATAAAGCCGGACAGTGTTAGGCTTTTTGGATGCGTGTCCGGCCAAATTAGAAGGTGTCCGGCCTGTCCGGCTTTTTAGGTTTAATGATTTTTCCAGTCACCTGGACATTCGGGTGAGCGCTGTCGTATTTATGAGACTATGGCGGCGTTTCTTTGTCTGATTAGGACCTCGCTAAAGGCCAGTAAACATGACTGATTGATTTAGGGGTGTCTAAAGAGGGTTAAAGCCTAAAAATTTAGGGAGTCCGGCTTTTTTACCCAAAAGTCCGGCTAAACTGGCAGGTATGTCCGGATATTTAGTTTTAAGACCTGGCAACCCTAATCTCACCTGATGGTAAGTGACGATGATGCTGAAGATGGAAGCAGGCTTACCAAGATTCCTCAACGCAATGGGGAACTAGCTTATCTTATATTCAAGCCGAAACAAAATAATGTGCAATTTGGCGACAAGATTTAGACAAGTTGGTGATAGCTAGCCAGGCGGGCGTAGAAAATACCCTTCCACCAACCAAACTGAGTCTTACAAAGACTCCGCCGGGAATCGAACCCACAATTTACTGATGTGAAGCTAATAGACACAACGATTACGCCACGGAGGCGGTTAAAAAGAAGCCCAAGTAGAACCCATAGCTAGTTCGTTGTTAGCAGGTTGTAGCAGCTATTAATCAAAGGTCAGCCTGTAGCAGCTAATATAATAATCAAAGGTCAGCATGTAGCAGCTAATATAATAATCAAAGGTCAGCCTGTGGCAGCTAATATAATAATCAAAGGTCAGCCTGTAGCAGCTAATATAATAATCAAAGGTCAGCCTGTAGCAGCTAATATAATAATCAAAGGTCAGCCTGTAGCAGCTAATATAATAATCAAAGGTCAGCCTGTAGCAGCTAATATAATAATCAAAGGTCAGCCTGTAGCAGCTAATATAATAATCAAAGGTCAGCCTGTAGCAGCTAATATAATAATCAAAGGTCAGCCTGTAGCAGCTAATATAATAATCAAAGGTCAGCCTGTAGCAGCTAATATAATAATCAAAGGTCAGCCTGTAGCAGCTAATATAATAATCAAAGGTCAGCCTGTAGCAGCTAATATAATAATCAAAGGTCAGCCTGTAGCAGCTAATATAATAATCAAAGGTCAGCCTGTAGCAGCTAATATAATAATCAAAGGTCAGCTTGACTATTCGTAGGCTGTGACTATAAATTATGCCACGACTAAATTAACAATTATATTATGAGCACTTTTTGAAGCCAATAAGGTATATGCATGAAATTTATTTATCGCATTTCTTAAAAAAAATGTCAATAAGTGAAATCGGCCAAGAAATACGGAATATACAGGGTGTAACAAAATTGGTGTAGGTCCCGTCAACTGGGGCTTCTACTCGTCATACTGAACAACTTTTGTTCTACGAATTTGCTGAAATCGCAAAAAAAAATTCGACCAATTTTGTGCATTTTAGTATGAAGGGTCCAAAATTTTTTTTTTCAGAATTGACTATAGGTTCCTTGGGGAAAGTTGTTCAGTATGATGAGTAGAAGCCTCAGTTAACGGGTCCTACACCAATTATTTTGCACCCTGTATAAGCATTTTCAATTACTAATTAGACAGAGAGATCCGATATGTAAATGTGACGCCATAAAACACACGCTCCATATAAATTCTATGCTACATTCTGTTTTGCTAGAAAGAGATAGAAATAAATCTTTAATATATCTTGGTTATTTTAATAGTTAATCAAAAATATTTTTTGTATACCGTTTCTTATATGAATGAGCTTTCAATAAAGCAAAAAAAAATCATGCATATTCCCCATTGTTCGAAAAAGCAAGTCTAGAGTCTATGTTTTTATTATTAGATCATTATTATAAATAAACACACACTATGATCTTCATAAACATGAGTACTTCATATAAACAGTCCCTTTTATGAAATCGAATTATTATAAAGTGCTTAAACGCAATTATATTCTACTTAAAACAGCAATATAAGTACAGAGAGCAGGATAACTCAGACAAAGCCGGCGGCAGGAGCTAGTCCGGTAAAGTGCAGTAAGGTTAACCACTTAACATTCACTAGTTTTGCATATTGTTGCAAATGTTTATAGCTTAGGTATAATTAATTTTATCAGCCTGCCTAACGATTTTATTGCACTTATATGGCTTTAAAATTAAATAAAATATGTTGTCTCGATTTTATTATAAAGGACACAAGAAGTAATGAAATCATCATCATCAAGTTTTTGTCATCATCATCATCATATCAGCCGAAAGACGTCCACCGCTCCAAAAATCTCCAATCTCCAAGTCAGCGGCCAACGACAACCGGTCCCACCGGTCGTCGGTCAACCGGAAGGAGGCCTGCCTACGCTGCACGGTCGCCACTCGAGAACTTTACTGCCCCAACGGCCATATATCCTACGAGATATGTGCCCTGCCTACTGCCACTTAAGTTTAGAAATTCTGTGAGCTATGTTGGTTACCTTGGTTCTCCTACGGATCTCCTACACTCCTCATTTCTGATTCTATGGTGCTTTTATAGTGCCTATAAAAAAAATAAACTTTAAATTAAGCCATAACTAAAGACTCTTTTCAAGTCACTGCCTTTTACACACGGATGACGTTTACCTAGGTGTGCGTTTTTTATTTATTTTTGTCTAATAAAGGTGTCCTCATCCTATAATACCTACTCACCTACGAATTTAAGTCTGGACTATTATTATCGCATTATATATTATCGCACCTGTCCAGATTTATTAGCCCCACGAGCAATTAAGTTCTCGAGTGGTGACCGCGCACCGGAAACAGTAGCGTAGACAGCTTCTCACTTGGTGGACCGACAATCTGGTGAAGGTTGCGGAAAGCCGCTGGATGCGGGCAGCGCAGGACCGGTCGTTGTGGAAATGATTGACGTCTTGTGGCTTTTATAATAATAATATGATTCGAGTAAAGTGCAATAGGGCTGCCATCTGGATTCCTGCATGCCCGCTGAGCGCTTCATAAATCAATCAAGAAAAACCGGCCGAATGTGAGCTTTACACGCGCTTAGGATCCTAAAGTGAATAAAACAAAACATTTTAAAGTTGGTGTCGTTAATGTTTTTTATATGTATCTATAAAACAATTAAAGAAAAAAAATAGTAAATTTATCATTATCACTTATTACGCGGTAATGCGCAATAATGTGCGTTGGTATGGAACTCGTACTAGGTTAGTTTTTATTATTTATAAGGAAATCCGCCAAAACAACTCACGGTTTTTAATGATCGATCGGTTTAAACGATATAGCCCTTAAGGGCCAGTGTTACTTAAAAATCTGTCTTTGTCTTTATCTTTACGTGTAAAGAGGGAAGAAAATAACCACACTTTTGCACTTTTTCGATGTTTTCGTTTTTATTTTCATCAGATTTATCTTAAATAAAAATCCAATCGATGTTTTCCCTTCAGTCACCTATGAACTTTATTTTAGTAAATAAATCATATTATCAAATTACTTATTTTAAGAATAAAACCGAAAATTGACTATAAAATGGCTCGAAAAGAGGTACCTTTGCGAAATTATTCTATCGAGCCAACTTTATTAAATCGTGTTTCCATTCGATATAGCCCTCGTAACTATTCTCAATAATACCAATATGTTTTCCTAGATTTTAAATTTACTGTTAACTGCTTCAAAAATGAATTCTAAAAACCAGTTTTTAGGTACTACTGCGTCTTAAGGCGAGGCATGGATTGGCACAATTGTCTCTGTCTTTTTCTTTACGTGTAAAGAGTAGAGAAAATAACCACACTTTTGCACTTTTTCAATATTTTTCCGTTTCATTTAAAAACTACAATTCATTTCAAAAAATCCATCTGGTATATTGAAGTGTGTGTTTTGACTAATCGACTAAGACAATTTAGCGCTATTAAATCGTTTTAAAAGAGGTTTCTTTGATGTTTTTTTTTTCTGTTATAAAAGTTTACGGATCATGTTTCTATCTGCAACTGACAAAATGAAGTCATTAAAATGAAGAATCATTTTACAAAATATCTCTTTCATATGTATTGTAATTTCTGAAAAAAAAAACAGGATCTCTGCGACCAAAGTTTCCATTGCGTCGCCTTAAAAGGTAGAACAGACAGACGGACGGACGGACGGCATGGGCTTAATAATAGGGTCCAGTTGGCAACCCTTTCTGTACAGAACCCTAAAACATGTCCGAACACAGGTAATGTCAGTAAATACATACAACATACTTAATATTATAATTGTTTGTGGAATTATTTCCTTAGCATGTAAGTAATGCTTATTAAATGTTTATTATCAAGTTCGATCAGTTAGCTCAAGGATTATCAAATAGTTTTTTAATTGGCATACCTACTACACTCGCAGATTATAACATCTTTTCGTATTAATCTTTGATCACATATATGTAAAAATCTAGATCCCGAAACAAACTTCTGACAAAAATGTTTGACACGAGACGATATAAATAAAGGGGCTTAAATTTAAGTTTTTTAGTTATGGCATCTTTTAAGTATAGGTCATCTTTGGCAATAGTATACAAAGACTACCTACTGTGACGTAAACAAACATTGCGTCCCAAGATTAAAAACTCTTTTAAATTAGATTCTCGTTTGTTTTGGTTTCGTTCCTTTTGGCGTGTCTGAGGAAAATTTTAAAAGGTGGCATCTGACATGTAAAGATTTTTTTTTTGAAAAAGAACAGCTGAAATGGTGGCCGCACATATTTTTTTTAGACTGTGAAATATTGGAAAATTTATTGCTAGTTCATTGTGCAATATATGTTTTGTGCAGTTTTTTTAAACAAATATCGGGACCCTGCCGGAATTTCAAGGTTCGTATTTCCTACTTTCGTTTTCATTTTTCCTTTACGATTTTCACGATGCTAAATTGGTATTCTTTTGCATTTTTAGGGTGTACCTTTACCTTTTCCTTTTTACTGGCCATATAACACCGAGGAAATCTGTGAAAGACGTATTGGTACCACAGGCCCAGCGGGCTGGACAATTTACTGTACTAATCTTCGCTGAAGCAGCATGTTTGCTTTGCCATCGCCCTAAGCAACTTCCATCGAGCCAGCAGTTAAGGGAAGTACATACTCCATTTTCCTTCAGTTTTCCCGGCCAAGAACCCATGGTTTTTTATGAACGTTAATCAGTGTTTAATTTAACTTGTTTTATGTGTGTCTTTTTACATACAATTTAAGTGATATTTCAAAATTAACGGAAAACGATCTATACGTATGGATCGTCCACTCTACAATTCTTAAATCTTCAAAATATTCAATGTAAGCTCATGTTCATACATTTCGTTCTATATTTAGTAATTGGTTCTAAACTTCCTAAATTTGACCCTATTTAATTAATTTTGTTTTGTAAGAATTTTTCATATAATCCTGCGGTCACCAACCTTTTTTTCATATATCCAATTATTAACTTTACACATTTTAAATTATAATTTTATTTATAAAAAAATTAAATTAATTAATAATTTATTTATAATTAATAAATTAATTAATAAAATTAAATTAAATTTATAAATTATAATTTTATTTATAATTTAAAAAAAATACCTTTAATGTTCATTTCCATTATTCCACCGTTGAACATATATTTCCCTAAATTCTACGTATGATGTAACGGAATTTTAAAGGGTATTTATCCCGATTACTACCAATTTCGTTACACTACCTCTACCGCTCTCTTCCACACAAACCGTAATTATTTTTCTTCGAAAGGACAAGCTTGTTGTTGGCCATGAGGGCCTTTACAACTTCACCGGGCAGGGGAGGCGAGTGCGGAGGGCACTCAACCTAAAGCAAAGCAAAAAGATGCAACTGCGTAAGGGCGAGCAGGTGGGCACGGTCCTCCGCTTAGGTCGTTGCTTGGACGGGGGAGGGTCGGAGAGAAGTGGCGTCGGCCAATATACGTGTCAATTTGTCTTTTTCTCATTGTCCTAGGTAGTGGTTCTCTTCCACGAGGCACTCGCCTTGCAGAGTACCGGGACAAGCGTCTTGGCGGCAAGACCTACCGTAACTGGTTCTTGTCTTCACCTTATGGTGTCGGCAGGAATAGCGGTCCTCACTATATGACCTAGCTGTCGGTGAGTGTGGACGCTATATCATAAACCTAGTAGTTTAGCGAATCTGGTAGATATACGAGAGGGGAATGTCCTAGATTCCCAACGCCCCCTATATCAAAACATCCATCCATAACATTCATCATAGAGCATATCATAAATAGCAGCGTCTCAAAGTAAACAGTGTAGGTCCCTCCATTCCCAAGTATCCAAAACTTAGTTTGCTTTAGACTGAGAGGAACCTCCACTCAACCCACCCACAGCACGGTCGCCTATTCCGTTTCGGCAGTGACGGCCGCGCGTGCGTTGACTTCGTGATGCGCATGCGTAAATACTGACTACTGACCTTCTTACTGATGTTCAGTGTTGCCAGAAGACTTTTGTTAAATGTAGCTAAAT
This sequence comes from Coleophora flavipennella, assembly GCA_947284805.1. Taxonomy (NCBI): domain Eukaryota; kingdom Metazoa; phylum Arthropoda; class Insecta; order Lepidoptera; family Coleophoridae; genus Coleophora; species Coleophora flavipennella. Next base: position 5,182,683 of record OX369289.1, on the reverse strand, counting down.
AATGTTTAAAAAGTCACTAGAACAATATAAAAATGGCAATTCTGTCGCTAGATGTATGGTGTTTACTGTGCTTGAAAAGTCGCTAAAATGTATGAAGCGTCGATTTTTTTTGTTGCTAGACAACTCTGAAAATACGTTAGATCTAGCTACTAAGTAAATTGGCAACACTGCTGATATTCGAGGAAGGATTCAGAAGAGTGGTTTGTCTGGCGGGAAAGGGGGTATAACGCCAGTTATTCTATTAGATTAGATCAAAGGAGGGTCAGCTCGTATGAAGTTGTCGAGATAAATAAAATAGTAAGCTTAAATTCCAACATTCTTTGGAATGTCAATATAGAGCAGACGAATAATTACATGTTTCACGAATCTTGTGGGATTAAATGTACAGGAGAGAGAGAGAGGGTTAAAGGTTTTAGAGAAGAGCTAAGAAAAAATATTTGAATGATAAATTGTACGAAAATGGGCGACCGAGTATGGTATGTAGAAATATTTTTTTTGTGTGAAAATGGATTCTCTTAAGAAAGACGCCAATCTAAATAGACTTGGAATGTAAAACCGCATCTAAATACAAAATTTCATTCAAATCTTTGGAGCCACATCCGAGAAACCAAGTATATTGCTCGTAAAGTAATAAGATTTGTTTTTAGTTAGATTACTCGTGCACTACCGTTTTTATGATTTTGTCTCCAAACACCGGGTTGTCTGGAAGAAATCGCTTTGAGCGATAAGACCGCCCAAATTGTGGCGCTATAGTTCCTTTTTTATATTGTGTTTGTTTTTTTATACTTTTTAAGTTAAGTTTTTATAATTTTTTTAACTAGTGTGTACATTAAAGAGTATTTATCTTATCTTAAGATTTGTGAAAATCTTACTTCTAAAGGGTAATATCAAAGAATTGGGGTATATCTGTTGCAGGCAAATTGTATGATTAGACATTTTACATACGGTCAGGCAAATTCGTCCAAATGCTGTACGCTGCTTCAGGCAATTTGTAATAATTCGTCCGTATGTAAACGGTCAGGCAAAATTTAAAATTCTGTACGCAGATTGTAAAATGACGAGCCGGGTAAATTGTGATAATTCATCCGTATATAAACGATCAATGCCGAGTCAGGCAAATTGTGATAATTCATCCGTATATAAACGATCAATGCCGAGTCAGGCAAATTGTGATAATTCATCCGTATATAAACGATCAATGCCGAGTCAGGCAAATTGCGATAATTCATCCGTATATAAACGATCAATGCCGAGTCAGGCAAATTGTGATAATTCATCCGTATATAAACGATCAATGCCGAGTCAGGCAAATTGTGATAATTCATCCGTATATAAACGATCAATGCCGAGTCAGGCAAATTGTGATAATTCATCCATATATAAACGATCAATGCCGAGTCAGGCAAATTATGATAATTCATCCGTATATAAGCGATCAATGCCGAGTCAGGCAAATTGTGATAATTCATCCGTATATAAACGATCAATGCCGAGTCAGGCAAATTGTGATAATTCATCCGTATATAAACGATCAATGCCGAGTCAGGCAAATTATGATAATTCATCCGTATATAAGCGATCAATGCCGAGTCAGGCAAATTGTGATAATTCATCCGTATATAAACGATCAATGCCGAGTCAGGCAAATTGTGATAATTCATCCGTATATAAACGATCAATGCCGAGTCAGGCAAATTGTGATAATTCATCCGTATATAAACGATCAATGCCGAGTCAGGCAAATTGTGATAATTCATCCATATATAAACGATCAATGCCGAGTCAGGCAAATTATGATAATTCATCCGTATATAAACCATCAATGCCGAGTCAGGCAAATTGTCAAAATGCCGTAAGCGAGCGATGTTAGATTTGTTCAGGTTTGATTGATTTAACTGTCATAGAGCCTCGCTAAGCACCCTTTTTTTCTAGTTGTAACCATAGAACTGCTGCAGTTTTAATCGAAACATTATGATAATATATGAACTTCTTACCAAAACACTACAAAATGATTTTGTATTCTTACTTTTTGGAAATTATAACTGTAGAAGTGTAGACTAAAAAGAGCAGTCATTCCTTTTGATAGGTTTATAATAGTACTAACATATAGTATGGACACTCCCTGCCGCTCTCTAGATTCCAACCTCACCCCCCTCGTCACCCAGATTGACACAGATTTGTGTTAGTTTGGTTCTCGAACGAATAGGACTTCGCCGTGATTTGGTTTGCTTCTTCATTTGTTTTTAGAAATGACATTTCTCGCCCGTTGTATGCAGTGTCCGGGGTGTGTCTTAAGCTAACTCAATTAGCATCCTACAAGTTAAAATTCTCAATGATCTAAGATGCCCTATAAACTTGGAACGCAACACATAATATTTCTGTTTGTAAATAATGTATGGGATAATTTAATGTTTCATCATTTTGATTACTTTGTCGTATGTCCCATTGTATATTTTTATGTCAGATTTCATCTCAATTCGTGACTGACTTAGAATAATGCTCAGCTAACTGCCTCTACATAACTAAGGAACGGATTACGGAAAACAATTGAAGCTTACACAATATAACATAACATAGGTTGTTACTTTAAGTAATATTACTTTGCTATACAGACTTCTATTTATACAGGATGACTTTTTATTTTCTGAAAAGCTGCAAAAGGTAGGCTTTAACACACTGAGCCACCTACCGCGGGGATTGGCAGACTTCACACACAACCTTTGAGTTTCTTCGCAGGCATGTGCAGGTTTCCTCACGATGTTTTCCTTCACCGTAAGAGCATCGGATAAACGTACATATGAAATCGAAATTCGAAAACACGTTAGTACATGGCAGGGTTAGAACCACGACCTCCCGGACAAGAGGTAGCGGCTCTAGCCATTACGCCACCGACGCTCCCTTCAGTTTTTATTAGCTTTACGTGTATGTGTCTGTAACAGAATCTTTTTTTTTATTAAAAATTTTAGTGCGTTTGACTATATCTCACCTGATGGTAAGTGACGATGTAGTCACGTCGAGGAACTAGGTTTGAACTAGTTTTTTATCCACTTCAAGACGTCGTATTTAATCGAAAGTTTTCACACGTGTTGAGGACCAATGACAATACAATGGTTACCTTGGATGCTGCAGCATCCCCTGGTATCCGCAGGATACGGTAACTCTTTACCATCTTACACAAGAGGTATCGGTCATGAGAGCGTCGGTGGCGCAAAGGCAAGGGCCGCTACCTCCTATAAGGGAGATCGTGGTTCGAGTCCCTGCCACGTACCAATGTGTTTTCGAATTTAGATTTCATATGTCCGTTTATCCGACGCCTTTCCGACGCTCTTACCTACGGTGAAGATATCATCGTGAGGGAACCTACATACATCTGCAAAAAAACTCGAAGGTAGGGTGTGAAGTTGACCAACCCGCCCTGGGCCCGCGTGATCGACTAAGGCCCGATCGCCCTAATTCAGGGTAAGCCTCGATGGGGACATATATGTGAGCTGATGTGATGATGATGACAAGAGGTATCGTGTTTGGTCTCATTTGGAATCGCATCAATTAATAGATTAGGAGATGAAAAAAGAGTGTTATGGTTTTTGAAAGTTATTTTATTTTAGCTTAGTTTAAGTTAACTAGCCTTCTGCCCCGCGGCTCAGCTGTATTTTTTTTCTTTGGAGAAGATGTACAGTTTATTATATGTATAGTTTTACGAGCTGAATATCGCCATGCGTTGTAGTTGCATCCTGTATTGTAAAGCCAGACAGTACATTTGTTTATGACAATGGCGTGTGAAAATGTAACGTAAAAAGCATTGTTAAAGGCCCTCGGACATGTGATTTTTACTTACTTATCATAGTTTTTTCGATCCCTTATATAAGAGCAATTAAATTATAAATTGAGACACGGTAATTTAAAAAATAATCATCATCATATCAACCGAAGGACGTCCATCGCTGGACATAGGCCTCCCCCAAGGATTTTCACGACGACCGGTTCTGCACTGCCCGCGTCCAGCGGCTTCCCGCGTCCTTCACCAGATCATCGGTCCACCGAGTGGGAGGCCTGTCTACGCTACGTTTTCCGGTGCGCAAATAATATTTTATGTCAACTAAATCGATACATTGACTTAGAGTGAAGTATATTCTATTAAGTGGGAACTTAACGTGACTCGCAGATAAAATTCAAGGCTTTGTATAATTTTAAATGCTATAAAATCCTTGGTAAATACATATTATATTTAAAAAAGTTCCGGCGGTTCAACATAAATTATCACTATTTTACTATTGATTGAGCTATTAAAGAAGGCTAAATATTAAATTCTAACAAATAAGTTATTTTTGCGTAGCACAAAGAAGATAGTGTTATTCTTTAAAAAAATGTATATAACTCTAAGACCGTACATAGGAAATGTTTCAAAGAATTTTTCATACCCACATTTCCAGTGAAATGTAAACATTTCCTAGGAATGGTATGAGATTCCAAAATGATACTAAAAATATATATAAACTAATTAATGCTTTCAGTGAATAAAATAAATAAATCACCTTTGTAAACCAGTGTAACTAAAAGGACGACCCCCATACTTGTTGGTACAACCAGAGCAAAGTATATATAATATTAGTACTAAACATACAGTATGGACACTCCCTGCCGCTATCTATATTGCGACTTCTCCCCCTCGTCTCCTAGATTGATACAGATTGGTTACAGTTTGGTTGTCGAACGTATAGGATTTCGCCGCCATTTTTTTCGTTTCGTCAGTCGTATTTTGAAATTTCATTTCTGGCCCGTTGTATGAAGTGTCCAGGGTGTGACCAGAGCGAGCGAAGCAAGCGATATTAGGTTCGTTAGGTTTGATTGATAATACTATCGAGGAGCCTCGCAAACATTTAAGTGACCTACTTAGATTTCAAGTTTCTAAGTCACCTGCCTCGAAGTGGCCTATATTTTGAAGAGTGAGTGAATCAGTCATCCATAAAGTACTGATTTTCGGACTTTAATATCTCAAGAATTAAAAAAAAATATTAATGGAAATTAGGACTTATGTGATCGGGGATGGAGGACACAAAATCGCAAGTGTGCAAACAGATTTTAAGTTACGGGAAGGTCGAAAGTGGATCGAAATGGTTCGTATCGCGCTTTTTCTTTATAAACTCAGCTGACACACTTTTGATGCCGTGTGTCTAGATACTTATGTTCAAATGTTGATATAATTTTAACAGTGGAAAAGTATTAGAGGAAGTTCTTTAATATAGACAATTTGTAAATCAGTCACGCTCATGCGTCCAAGTCTTCAAACTTCAGAGGCATATAGATGGCTTTGTATGGTTGTTTTTAAATCCTAATTCAGGAGTTTGTTTTGTCTGTACTGTTTTATAAATTGGCGTTTTTCATCAAAACAATTATTTGTTTGTTTTAATCTGTACTACTTATAATACAGAATATAACTAAAACGGAATAATGACATTATTATAGTATAGCAATTACTTTTTAAGTAACGTCTGTACTTATAACATTAATTATTAATTTTATTACACGTCGTTTTTCACGCCATCAGTTAAAATTATACAACAGCAAGTACGTAGATATAAAGATATAAAAAAACCGGTTAAGTGCAAGTCGGGCTTGCGCATCGAAGCTTACACCATAAGCACATAATATGTATAACGAACTTTTTTTTAAACAACAGAAAACCGGTAAACAATATCAATTATTTGGAAAAATCAAAGATAAATATTTTAATTTCAAGTCCTGTAGCTATGATTTAAGAAACCACTATAGAACTTGGTACCTACTCATTTAGAACATCATCATCATATCAGCCGAAGGACGTCCACTGCTGGACATAGGCCACCCCAAGGATTTCCACGACGATCGGCTCTGCTCATTTAGATCATTACTTTTTTTTTAAATTTTGTATCGAACTTGGCTTCCTTTTACATTTATCTTTTGTAGGGATATAATTTACTGCGACACATGCGTACAAGCAAGGTATGTAACTGATACTTTAGGAATGAGGCTCTATAAAATGCTTGTATGTTAATAAAAAGGGGATCTAAGTTAGACAGATTTACAACCTTGTTAGGACTTGAAGCCATAGAATGTGGTCCCTTTTAAGATCGTTGAACCGTTCCAGTATGGTATCTTATTAACATAATATGAAGTGCCATTGACCTGCCGCCAAAATAAAAAAATGTAATCCCTCCAAACTAAAATGTAAATTAATCCCTCTCTTTTTTATCATTGATATTTTTTTAAATCCACAATTGATAAGCCCTTAGCATCATCTCAGCTGATGGTATGTAACGATGATGCCGGAGATGGAAGCGGGCTTACCAAGATTCCCCAACGCAAAGGGAGACTGGCTATCAAATCTTCAATCTGGACCATATCATCAGTCCTGTTAACACTGATGTTTGGCCGCAAGACTGAGATAAGATGGTGGTAGCTAGCCAGGCGGGCTATGAAAATGCCCTACCACCAACCAACCCGAGTCTTACAAAATCGACCCCGCCGGAAATCGAACCCGCGACCTTCTCCTGGTGTGAAGCGAATGGACTAAACATTACGCCGCGGAGGTGGTTAACCTCACATTAAAAGGTTTAAAACGTGTTAGATAAGTACTTAGATATCGTTGGATAAGTGTTGTATATGGCTTTGTATTCCCACAACACAGAATGAAACTTAAATGTTGATACACTTTAAAGGGGAAGTTTTCAAAACAAACATCGAAATGTACGGTGAATTGTTAGAATAACAAATCGAATGCTGGTATTGTTAGGTATCATGCACAGGCGGCGTATACCCATAGGTTGAGAAATATGGCACCTATATATCAATAATTCGTAAATAATTGAAAACGCTAAACACGTTAAATAGTTTAAAAAACCAGCCAAGTGCGAGTCAGAACTGCACACATAGAGTTTTATACTATTATACTAAAAGCTGCTAGTACAAAGGGTTCCGTACCATCATACTAGATAGCGCTAGTTTCTTCACATTTAAAAAAAAACACGTTTTTTGTATGTAGACCCCCTTATTTTTTCACTTTTTCAAATTTTTAGTATTTTTTTGTTATAGCGGCAACAGAAATACATCATCTGTGAAAATTTTAACTGTCTAGCTATCACGGTTCATGAAATGCAGCCTGGTGTCAGACGGACAGACAGACGCTCAGACAGCGAAGTCTTAGTAATAAGGTTCCGTTTTCACCCATTCAAAACGAATTCAATCGCAAAATACAAGACGTACCTACAATGTCGCTACTTATTTGTTTTTGTAATAAAAAAAAATACTCAAGTGATTTTGATAAAATGTTTAAGGGAGTAGTCCTTATACTCATCATTTAAAAAAATCGCGTAACAAGCATAATATATATAAATAAAAAACGAAAAGTCGAATTGAGAAGGGAGCTTTTTTATGTCGGTTGAAAAATGCAAAACATGGAATAATTTGTGAAATCATAATAATATCGCGTAAATAATGAACAATACCACACCCCGGACACTGCATACAACGGTCGTGAAATGACATTTCTAAAAACAAATGTCGGAGCAAACAAAATCACGGCGAAATCCTTTATGTTCGAGAACCAAACTATAAACAATCCGTATCAATCTGGGTGAAGAGGGAGTGAGGTCGGAATCTAGAGTACGGCAGGGAGTGTCCATAATATATGTTAGTACTAATATATATACTTTGACAATACTATATTTTTACAATATTTCAGTTATTTTAATGTGTAACATCTTTGCTCTTGCTTTCCTGCAATTTGTGGGAGTGATTTCGTGAAATGGGACGGAAAAGTGTCCCATGGGACGGAAATGTGTAACAGGGAGTCGCGTTTTTTCAGGCTTTAAAAGCGCGGAAAAGGCAAAGGTATCTATGATCATACAGCCTAGTCTGCCGTATCTTTGCCGTACTTTTTTCAGGCTTTAAAAGCGCGGAAAAGGCAAAGGTATCTATGACCATACAGCCTAATCTGCCGTATCTTTGCCGTCCTTTTATAAAGTATTTTGTCACATGTTACACATCATATGCGAGTACTGTAGGTCTCGCTCGAATTTTTTTTATAAGTATTATGTAAAGGTTACTTCGAATTGCTGTTAAAATCGTTCAGATGTTGTTTACAATACTTGCAAGATTTTAAACGAATAGTTGCAGCGTCTAAGTAGCTTTGGAAAAACGGCCACTAATTGTAATTTTCGTATTTTTTTTTTATTCACAATTGGTAAACCTTTAGAATAATCTCATCTGAAGGTAAGTGACGAAGACGCCGAAGATGGAAGCAGGCTTACCAAGATTCCCCAACGCAATGGAGAACTGGCTATGTTATCTTCAAGCCGGAACACATCAATGTTGTTAACACTCATGTTTGGCGGCACGACTTAGATAAGATGGTGGTAGCTAACCAGGCGGGCTTAGACAATACCCTACCTCCAACCAAACCAAGTCTTACAAGTCGACCCCACCGGGAATCGAACCCGCGACCTCCTGGTGTAAAGCGAATGGACTAACCATTACGCCACGGAGGCGGTTAGGTTTACAGACACCCATTTAATTTTGTTTGCCAAACCATATCCATATTGTTTATTTACACAATAAGTCATCCACACAGCCTCTTTGTTGCGGTCAATAAGTAAACAAAACTCGAAAATTGTTTAAATTATTGCGTAGTGGTGGTACTATTTGTTAATTATACGACCGGTTTTTCCAAATAGTATTTAAACTGTCATTTTAATAACACAATTATATAATGTTTTTTTGTAATACTGACACGTTAAGTCATTATTTCCTAATGCCCAAGTAAATACAAGTGATTTATAATGGCAGATAAAGCATATCATAATTAAGAAGTTACAATTCTGATGAAACGTGACATATTTTGTTATTATACAACTTTTTAATTACCTACACACGTCAATTGTTAATGACCTTTTCAATTTATATGGCGTGTACATTTTTTTTTAAGTTTATTATCATCCGAGTTACAACGTGGACATGTTCTAATGGCGGACAAGAACATGTCCATATTATAACCGGTCAAGTACGAGTTGGACTCGCGAACTGAAAGTTTCGTTCGTACCAAAACATCTTCACAAATCAACTACATTAGAAGATACGAGTACTACTAGATCCTACTAGATGTCACAGTTTCTTCATATATCTGGCACCCTTTTATTTTTAATTTAAATTAATTTTGTTATTTTTTTTGTTATAGCGGCAGTAATAATAATAACTGGTCGTCGTGGAAATCCTTGGGGAGACCTTTGTCCAGCAGTGGATGTCATTCGACTGACAAGATAATAGCGGCAATAGAAATGAAATAAACACTTTGAAAATTTAAACTGTCAACCTATTACGGTTTAAGAAATTCAGTCCGCTGACAGACAGATGGATAGCGGAGGCTTAGTAACAGGGTTCCGTTGGCACCCTTGCATGTGGAACCCTAAAAACACAGATCAATTTTTAAAAATTTACAGTATTAAAAACTTTTCTTCAAATTTTGCCTTTGTGCACGCCTCATCATCATATCAGCTCATATACGTCCCCACCGAGGGGTTCAAGCCTACCCTGAATTAGGTTGAACTATGATTTAATAATAAATTTGTGGTGCACGATTCATTTAACTGTTATTTTTATTGCTGAACTTAGTAATAATTAATTAAACTAATTATTCTATAACTGTTACTTATAAATATGTTGCGGTACTTACAAAGCTACAAAGAATTACCCCTGTCGAGAATATCAAGCAAAGGCATGTGTACCAATGTATTCACAAAATCGTTTCCTATACCAATTTAAAATTCAGTATTACTTCTTGAAAATGGATGGGCCGATTCTGATAAAATTTTCTACACTTAAGCAAGTCACGAAATTCTAGTTTGTGGATAGATTATATTTTCGAAATACTTAATTCAAGAAAAGATTAGTGAATTTTAAGAAAACTATAAAAACCTTAAAATTTCTATTATTCAGTGACAACTAATTTTTGAAAATGTAATCTATCGCGATTGAATCAGAAATGAGGAGATCCGTAGGAGAACTAATAGTAACAGACATATCTAAACTTAAATGGGCAGTGGGCAAGGCACATAGCTCGTAGAACAGATGGCTGTCGGGGTAGTAAAGTTCTCAAGTGGCGACCTCAAGGTTCTCAAGGTTCTCAAGTGGAAGACGCAGCGTAGGCAGGCCTCCCACATGGCGGCCCGACGACCTGGTCAGGGTTGCGGGAAGCCGCTGGATGCGGGCAGCGCAGGACCGGTAGTCGTGGAAACCCTTAGGGGAGGGCCTTTGTCCAGCATTGGACGTCTTTCGGCTGATATGATGATGATGATGTAATCTATCTTCAAACTATAATTTCGTAACTTGCTTAAGTGTAGTAAGTTTCAGTAGAATCGGCGCTACCAATTTCAAGAAGTAGTAATTTTAACTTTGTATAGGGAACGATTTTCCATCGTGAGGAAACCTGCACACGCCTGCGAAGAAACTCTCAGGTTGTGTGTGAAGTCGACCAACCCGCACTGGGCCCGCGTGATCGTCTAAGGCCCGATCGCCCTTATTCAGGGTAGGCTTGAGCCCCTCGGTGGGGACGTATATGAGCTGATAAGAATAGGGAACAATTTTATGATTAGTACGCTTTTAGTTTCTTGTAGTAAGCTCTAAAGTGACTCAACAAGCAACAAGTTATTATGGAAATGTCTTATGCTGCTGCGACACTCAATAAGATTATTAAATTCCGTATGTGTGTGTATCTTACATTTTTTTCCACTGTTAATAAGTCCTTGGCCCTTGGCATCATTTAATAGATGACGAAGATGCCAAATATGGACACGGGCTTGCTGGTCAAGAGTCTTCAACACAGCTCTCATTATTTATTACAATCTTATCTTTAATCAGATTTTTTTTTTTTGTTGGATAATCAAACCAGATTTTCTGTTTTTAACAACAAAACCAAAGTATATATATTAGTACTAACATACTGTCGCTCTCTAGATTCCGACCTCACCCAGATTGGTTGTAGTTTGGTTCTCGAATGTATGGGATTTCGCCGTGATTTTGTTTGCTCCGTCATTTGTTTTTAGAATTTAATTTCACGACCGTTCTATGCAGTGTCCGGGGTAACAAAACTGACTTGCGTTATTGCATAAACCTTAGACCAACCTTCAACATGATTTTATTAGGTTTTTTACTGACATATAAATTCTGTAAATATTATGATATAATAACGCTGCTGCCCGTGACTTCGTCCGCGTAGATAACTGAACATTTTTTATTTTTTTATTTACAATTGGTAAGCCCTTGGCATCATCTCACCTGATGGTAAGTGACGATGATGCCGAAGATGCGGCTATGAAAACTGGCTATCTTGTCTTCAAGCCGGAACACATCAATGTTGTTAACACTGATGTTTGGCGGCAAGACTTAGATAAAATGGTGGTAGCTAGCCAGGCGGGCTTAGAAAATGCCCTACCACCAACCAAACCGAGTCTTACAAGTTGACCCCACCGGGAATCGAACCCGCGACCTCCTGGTGTGAAGCGAATGGGCTAACCATTACGCCACGGAGGCGGTTGAACATGACAAAATATGAATATTATGTAAAAACTATACATGAAAATAAATCATTTGAGATCCTAAATCCGAAAAAATAATTGAAAACGCTAAACACGTTAAAAAACCGACTTCCATCGCAACAACTTCGAACAATTTTGCTTTGTTATTTTTAGTCTTTGTTAATTTTCTAATAAACCACTATACCGATTTTGATAAAATTTATATGGAACCGCACGGGAAGCACTAGCTTTCGAATAAAAAAATAATCATCAAAATCGTTTCTTCCAGTCAAAAGTTCCGAGGTAACACACGTAAAAAAACATACAGTTGAATTGAGAACCTCCTCCTTTTTGGAAGTCGCTTGAAAAGACAGCTGTTGATTGTTCTCATCGGCTGTGGCTGGCCCTGGTCATCCTGGTAACGGTAAACGGTAACGTCTACCATAAATAACCACTTAGGAGAACTTTACTGTGATAACACACCCATCGCACAATTTTCCCTTCAGATGTCCTGGATATTCTGTTCACAGCTTCTACAGCTTTCTGGTTAAAATAATAATGATTCTATTTTTTATTCAGGGCCTACCTTGCATCATCTCATCTGATGGTAAGTGAAGATGATACCCATGATGAAAGCGGGCATACCAAGATTCCCTAACGCAATGGGGAACTGGCTATTTTATCTTCAAGCCTTGCTTCATGCTTGGTGGCAAGACTTAGATAGGATGTAGGTAGCTAGCCAGGCGGGCTAAGAAAATGTGCTTCCACCAACCAAACCGAGTTTTACAAGGTTAGGCTCCGCCGGGAATCGAACCTGCGACAATTGGGTCTCTGGAGGGCGCTCAGGTCCTTTTGCCCTTCATCGCTTCAGCGGTGCCTAAGACCTCTCTGTACAGCGCACTGTACTCGTTTAAAAAAATATAGGTACGGACAGCGACACATCAAGCTATACAAAACCTGTATAAGCTAACCGCGCGATGCCTCTGCGTTTCAACATACGCGAGGCCCGCGTATACTGGTTTTGTATAGCTTGATGTGGCGCCGTGTGTACGTTTACTAACGCATGCTTGATGTAGGATCAGTCCAGCTATTACTTACTTACTTACCATCAAGTGAGATGATTCCAAGGGCTTCACCAATGGTGTATTAAAAAAAACTGGCCAAGTGCGACTCAGAACCGCACACGTAGGGTTCCGTACCATCATACTAGATGGCGCTAGTTTCTTTACGTTTAAAAAAAACATTTCACTCACTTTTTCTAATTTTTAGTATTTGTTGTTATAGCGGCAACAGAAATACATCATCTGTGAAAATTTCAACTGTCTAGCTATCACGGTTCATGAAATACAGCCTGGTGACAGACGGACAGACAGACAGACAGACGGACGGACAGCGGAGTCTTAGTAATACTGTCCCGTTTTTACCCTTTGAGTATGGAAAAAGCAAAGTAATTAATTAATTGTGTAGCCATTTTTTTAAAAATATAATCTCGATTTACCCCAAAAAATTTCTTTTCTTTTCTTATGTTTTCTTTTCTTTTCTTTTGTTTACTGTTTATTTTTATGTTTATTGACTATTGATTAATTAATTAATTGTGTTGACTATTTATAAATTAGCTAATTGTTTTTTGAATTGATTCAGTAATATAAAATACAATAGCATTATATTTATAATTATATTATTAATAAAATAATTACTAACATAGGTTAAGTCTTACTAACAAGCTATATGGATCACTGTTGTCTAAAAATAAATTATTGAATTGAATATATCTGCTTTTAGGCCAAAAATCTAAATTTTACGTATGATGTAGCGAGATCATAGCCGGTATTTTTATTCAACTTTAATTCATTTTCGCTACATTTATATTTTATTAATTAATCGCCCTAGATCAGGGTAGGCTCGAGCCCCTCGGTGGGGACATATATGAGCTGAAATGATGATTATAATAATGGAACGCTAAAAATACTGCACCGATCTAACTATAAAGGTTGTCTGGAAGAGATTGCTTTTAGCAATAAGGCCGCCTACTGTACACTTTATTATAGTATCTCTACGTATAGTACGTATTAACATTACAAAATTGTTTTGGTGTACTATAAGTGTAAATAAATAAATAAATAAATAAATATAGCCTGTAATAATCGGAGCAGTTGAAAACCGGTGTTCCTTAAGGCCAACGCGCGGAAGCCTCCTTGAGTGAACGCATAAGTTGCAATTGCTGTCCGTCCAATGTCGAGGCCTGTGTTATTGCACAATAGGGATGACGACAGCATCAGAAATAAATTATGAACTCTTGATCACTAGATTGCCCTCCTATTTAAACTTTTGTTGTTGGTAGGGCATTTTCTAAGCCCGCCTGGCTAGCTACCACCATCTTATATAAGTCTTGCCGCCAAACATCAGTGTTAACAACATTTATGTGTTACGGCTTGAAGATAAGATAGCCAGTTCTCCATTGCGTTGGGGAATCTTGGTAAGCCCGCTTCCATCTTCGGCAACATCGTCACTTAACATCAGGTGAGATGATGCCAAGGGCTTACCAAATGTGATTAAAAATTAAAATAAAAAAAACTTCGGAAAACCTTACTCGTTTTGTTTTCCATCAAGTCTTCGATTGTTAGCTAATTCACAAAATGAGCACACAAATGACGCTGCAAAACTATGACGTCATGCCTGGGGTATGTCAAACATTTTTAGAACAGCGAGCGTGGAAATGAGTTTTCCTTAGATCCCTCGGGAACTACGTCAGGATATGCTAATTAGTAAACTATATCATTTTCCACCCCCTCAACCATCTCTGTGCAAAAAAATAAATTTTTCCATTGCGATGTTAAAGAAATTAATCAAAAAAAGAGTATTTTTTCAGTACCTTCAGGAACTGCGTAGGACTATTCCGTTTTATAAAGAAGTAGCTTATGTCCTTCCCAGTGACACAGGCTACCTGCCGCCCAAATTTCATCAATATTGGTCGATGTGTTGAAGCGTGATAAGGTAACAAACATATAGGCAAACACATTTATAACTAAAAGTCTGAATGTCAAATATCGACTAATTTAAATTCTGAATGTCAAACATAGGCAACTTTGATCTCCATCTACCTGCTTTTATAGCGTACCTTGATTTACTTTAATGATCTAGATACCTCCATAGGTATAAAATTATTGGGTACCTTCCTAAATAAGAGAAGTTAATATAAACACTAAAATAACCAGTCGACAGTGTTTTTAGTTTTTGCTCTATTAATGTTTTTTTTGCATTGATCGCTAAAGTCAAGGCCGGTCTGCAATTAATATATTAATATACTAGCTTTTGCCCGCGGCTTCGCCCACGTGGACATAGCTTTTATGACTCTTTTTGAGGGTGAGTGGTGCGCGAGCCGCAATCAGCTCGCAAGCGTGGACATGAGTTTTCTCCAAGTACCTCAGGAACTGTATCGGGCTATTCGGATTAGCAGTCTTCGTCACTTCCCACCCCCTCAACAAATTCTATACAAAAAACACTTTAATCCGTTGCTCCGTTGCGACGCCACCGACGTGCGCGAGCGTAGAAAACTGTTGTCCCCAGATCCCTCGGGAACTATGTCAGGATATACTTATTAGTAAATTATATCATTTTCCACCTCATCTCTGTGCTAAAAATCACACCAATCCATTTTTTCGTTACGATTTTAGATAAAACGAACAAATAGTATTGTTTTAGTTTCCTCAGGAACTGCATCGGGCTATGATAATTTCCACAGATAAAAAGTAGACTATTTCATTCCCAGTGATACAGGCTACCTGCATGCCAAATTTCATCAAGATTGGTAGAGGTGTTGAAGTGTGAATAGGTAATAAACAAACAAACACATTTTCATATTTATAATATTATAAAGTAAGGATTTCTAAATCTTAAATAAAATATAGAGCGTCAGTGGCAAAACGGTTGGGGCCACTACCTCCTGTCCGGAAGGCCGTGGTTCGAATCTATACGAATATCGATTTCATACTGGTATGTACGTTTATCCGACGCTTTTACGGTGAGAAAAACATCGTGAGGAAACCTGCACACGCCTGCGAAGAAATTCGAAGCTTATGTGTGAAGTCAATCAACCCGCAATGGGCCCGCGTGATCGTCTAAGGCCAGATCACCCTAACTCAGGGCAGGTGGAGCCCCTTGGTATATAAACTGATATGATGAAATAACACATATACCTATATTATCAAAAAACTAATTCAAATCATTATAGGTATCAATCTAGTAATAAAATTTCCTAACAATATTAATATTATGGGTCAAATCCTCGAGTCGTGTCAGCTCCAAAGGAGCCCAAGACGCATTTCTCGTTGCCGCGCTGGATGGCAATATACAACCTTAGCAGCAGGTAAGACCTCACGTCACATCTCGTCTCTCGAAGGCGAAGGCCAATCTCCTTTGTGAAGGCAAAGGCCTCTGAGGGTTCAGCAGCCGGTTGTCTCACAGACCAGCGGCATGAAGCAGTAATTTGCCTCCAAGACCGAGTACTTATTATGCTTCTTTCTCACCGCAAATTGAGCAGCAGTACCGTACGGGTGAGGAGTGAGGCAGAAAAAGTGGCTTCCCAAAGCAGACACGTTCCTCTCTGCCATAGCACCTGTTTAAACCCTCCGGCCTTTTGCCAACAGATCGAATAAAGCCCGGCCGGCGGCTGCATCAAAGATGGAATATTCCATCTGGCTGAGACCAGTGCCCTCCGAGTGAGGTCATTAAGGAATTGGTGACGTGGGAATCTTCACAAACACGACTGCAACTCAGTGAGTGATGGCCAATTGCCTCCACCGCGGACCCGCAAATACATTGATGAGGTTCACAGATATTGATATTGCAGGCGGAGAGCAACTGCCACACGCAAATAGTCGCCGTCAGAAGAGTTCCCATATCTGTGCCTCCTGTTAAAAGATGCTAAACTCGATTTATGTGTTTTTATTTTTTTACATGATTGGAATCTGTAAAAAAATACCTCTCTGTTCGTCTATGAAACACATCGCTACGTACCATAGTTCCAGAGTTTAAAGTAGCAGCTGAAAAATACATAAAAGAAATCCACTCAAAAGTATGAAATAATATTTTAATGTTTTAATACAACTTAAGCGCGTTTTATTATCCCTGCAATGCCATCTATTGACATTCTGCTACTATGATTATAATGTTTGGTATGTGTAGCTAATATATAGAAAAAAAGTACTCTATTGTTATTATTGTAAGTATCGATAGATAATTTCCCACAGGACCTCTTTAGTTTTCCGGGATAAAGACTACCCGACTATACAATGATGGTCAAAACACCCCATCCCAATGTATAGGTTTCATATTGTTACGTTGAGTCATTCTAAAGATACAATTTTTTGCATTCCTGTAGGAATCCTAATTTTTTTGGGATTCACAATGTCCCAGTTTTAGTTCGCGATAAGGGTATCAACGTGTAAAATTTGATTGCAATAGGTCAAGCCACATTTCCGTGGTGAGCCATTCTAAAAATGAATACTTTTGATTTTCTCTTGAATTTTCTGGGATAAAAAGTATCCTATATGTTAACCCGGGCTATAAGGAACCACCATACAAAATTTCATCAAAATCGGCCTGGTAGTTTTTGCGTGATGCGCGAACATACAGACAGACAGACAGACAAAAATTCCAAAAGTTGTTGTTTTGGTCTCTGTACCGTTAGTAATGTCCACCACAGTTATTATTTTCCAAAAATATTTCATGTACAGACACGGCCCCGTTACAGTTTTATTATATTATAGATTCCTAACAATATTGCTCAAGCGTACAAAAATAAAAACGAAAAAATTTGTGATGAAACCCTTTTTATGTCAAGTAAAATAATTGAAAACGCTAAACACGTTAAAAACCGACACGTACAATTTTGCATTATTATTTTTGGTTTTTGTTAATTTTCTAATAGAATACTACACCGATTTTGATAAAATTTATATGTGACCACACGGGAAGCACCAGCTTTCAAATAAAAGAAGAATCATCAAAATCGGTTCATCCAGTCGAAAGATCTGAGGTCCTCTCTCCTTCTTCTTTTTGGAAGTCGGTTGAAAAGTAGCCAAGAGCATGTCAGACCAAGGGAGAAGTAAGGGTTCCGTTGTCTTTAAATAATATACTTATATTTTAAAAAGCAAAGTTATTTTTGCAGTTGGAATAGAACATTTTATATTGAAAGTCTATGATTTTTTTACCAATCCAACTCTTATCCAACTGCACGTCTTAAGTTGGTCGACTATTTCTACTAAACTAAAAAAGCCTTCTCAGCCGAGATAACTTTCGTTTAAATTAATTATATGTTAAAATAAATAAATATGCTCTACTATTGTCTGGAATCAGATATGCAGGTTTTCTCACGATTTTTTCCTTCACCGTTAAAGCAATCAGTAAATATATGTACGTAAGTTTCGAAAAACTCATTGGTACATCTGCCGTCCGGATTTGAACCCGGGACCTCTGGTTAGGAGGACCGAGTCGTTACCGTTTGAGCCACCGACGCTTGATTTCATGATTAATTACAAGTCGAGCTTGATAGACTGGTTTCATTAACATAGTAGGTATGGTTTCTTCATCAGTCAGTTTAAGGTCATTGCATTGTAATGCAAGTCTCCTCAGTACTCCGGATTCGAGATCTACATAAAGTACCTTTCATTAGAATTTTCCAACAATGTAAACAATAACCTAACCTACAAATTAAACTCAAATTCAAATAACTCTTTATTGTACATCAAAATAAATACATATGTCAAATTTAAATTAAAAACTAAGAGTCGTAAAATTTAGGAGGTCTTATCGCTGAGAACGATTTCTACCAGACGACTCAGTGCTCGGAGAAAAAGCAAGGAGACAGGTAGTACGCGAGCAACAACAACAGAAAATTTAAATGAATAATAATTTTAAACTTATACTAAAATATATAAAGCTATTATCACTTTTTATATACTAATAAATAAAATACCATATACTTAATAAAAAAAATCTACTGGGACTATAAAATAAAAAATAATTTCAATTAAATTATTTATTTATAGAACAATTCTGACACCAATGTTTTCGGTAATTAATTTGACATATTATGTTACATAACTTGTTAAATTGTAACATTAATAACTGAAAACATTGTTATATAAAGGAATAATTAAATTTCAGGTTAGTTTATTGTTTACATTGTTGGAAAATTCTGATTATAAGTACTTTACTCGTAAAAAACCTTCAGATGCTATCATTGATTTTCAATTACAATATTTTCCATATTGTTTAATAATAGAAATCGCGAAACAACTGACTCCAATTGCGATAACTACAAATTTTATACCATTTTTTGTTGTTGTTAATTTGCTAAAAGAGTACTAAACCGATTTTGATGCAATTTATATGGAACCACTAAGAAACCACCCTCAAGTTATATTTTAACTTTTAACAAACAAAAAAGAATCATTGGGATCGGTGCAACAAAGAAGATATCGCGAAACACACACACACACACACACACACACACACACACACACACACACACACACACACACACACACACACAAACACAAACCGGCCAAGTGCATGTTGGACTTGGGGACATGTTGCACACGAAAAGTTTCGTATCATCGTACAAGATAAATAAAAGAATAACGACAAAAAACTAAATTGGTGTAGGTCCCGTTAACTGGTGCCTACTCAACATACTGAACAACTTTCGTTCTATGACTTTACTGAAATCGCAATAAAATGTTTTAACTCTTCATACAAATCAATCAGCTGATCGACCAATTTTGAGCATTTTAAGGAGGGCGAAAAAAACTTGTTTCATATGTACACTCCTGTCGCGCGTCGGAGCTGACACGCACACTTATTTTGTTTTTATTTTAATCATTTGTTGTTTTAGCGGCAATAGAAATACACACTCTGTAATTATTGTTAATGTCTACCTATTAAGATTCATGAAATACAGCCCGATGACAGACAGACGGACGAACGGACAGCGAAGGCTTAGTAATAGGATCCCGTTGGCACCCTTTAGATACGAAACTCCAACACGAATACAGTTAAATTTACTAACTCCTCCTTTATGTATAAAAAAGACTAATAACCAATATTTAATTTAACTTACTTTTTAACGCTTTCCCTTCAGGCGTACATCTTTGCAAGTTTATCAGGCATTGCACGTAATTTCTAACCAGTCTCTTGCTGTCCAGAATAGCGTCAACATCCAGGTAATCGTATCTGGTGTCGTACTTTGGCATATTCTTCATTTCGTTTATATCTTGTCCCACCACCAAATACCAAGAACACATAGTCACACTAAGTAATATCACCGCACGCATTTTGAATACTAAAAAGTTTTTAAACTTTCACTGATAGATAAAACACTAAAAAGTTTTGATTACTTTTTGTTTACATTATCTTCGGTCGTCGTTCGAACTTTTAAAGATGGCGCTTGTTCGCGCTCGGCCGTGCGTTCGCGGCGGAATCGCGGCGAGCTGTGTTCCGGCTCGGTGGGCTCCAAGTTATAAATATGGAGTTAAGAACACGGTCTTGGGGCTATTTGATGCATGCTTTCGCTGCACCGATCCGTATTGCCAGTGTCAATAGAGTAATTCAATTCGTCCGACTTTCACTCCTTTACGACTTGAGTGCAGTGCCAACAACATTATGGCTTGGTAGTGGTAGGGCCCATTTTACTGAATACTGAGAGACTAACTTAGGGTTTGAACTCGTCTCATTCTGGACAAAACTAGTTACGTTAAATTTCAATAGGTATACTAAATAAGGCACTAAAATGAATAGAAGAAAGTTCATGTGCAAACTAAGATGGTTTTTCATTCATTATTAACCAGAATAAATCGGTAAAGTTCGTGTCGGATCACGCACAACGAAGGGTTCTGGAGTCATTAGGTACTTGAAAGCTGTTTGTCTCAGAATACCCTAAATTGAATCGCTTAATTTCCTTTACGCTCTAGTCCAAATTTTTTTTTATGGCGACCCACTCGGTTTGCCCAGCCGCATGTTTCTAAGAAACCAAACAACACTAGTCCCACTGCAAGTATAAGATTTAGAAGGCTCCCGTCGCCCATGTCCAGGGTGTCAAACAGACTAGAGCATCAAATGGACTACTGTCCTATTTTGTCCTAAGTCCCAATTTGACTAGAGTCCAATAATACCCAGCTCCATTCCACCTTCAGTCAACGAGACGCAAGGGGAGGTTCCACCCCTTTGTTGCTGATATTCAACCTATGCGCACGAAGCGTTACGCTTCCTCATTTATTATGCGGACAGCGATAGTGTGGAACTCCTTGCCTGCGTTTGTGTTTCCCGACTCCTACAATTTGGGGATCTTCAAGGCGAGAGTGAATAGGCATTATTTGAGTTTGCGTGTACCATCCTCGACTACATCGTCACTTACGATCAGGTGAGATATAGTCAAACGCACTCAAATCATGGTAAGTCATCATATCAGCTCATATACGTCCCCACCAAGGGGCTCGAGCCTACCCTGAATCAGGGCGATCAGGCCTTAGTCGACCACGCGGGCCCAGTGCGGGTTGGTCGACTTCACACACAACCTTCGAGTTTCTTCGCAGGCGTGTGCGGGTTTCCTCACGATGTTTTCCTTCACCGTTACAGTAATCGGTAAGTATATGTACGTAAATTTTGAAAAACTCATTGGTACATTGGCCGTCCAGATTTGTACCCGGTACCTCTAGTTAGAAGGACCGAGTCGTTACCGGTCGAGCCACCGACGCTTTAGTAATTTAGTAAGTACAAATTTGTAATTTGTGATTTATGATATTTTGTGATTTGTGATTTGTAATTTATCCCTAAAAAGGGCACAATTTTTAAGTGGGGAAGGGATAAAGAGCACTGCGAGAGGTGTTGGAATTGTTCCCTTCATCTGGGGAATAGTCGTGGTCGCAAGCCCTATCGTAATCAAAATTTGTATCATAAGTACCTATCATTATGGCTTGCGACACGAGTAATCTCCAGATGAAGGAAAAAAAAAGGCTGCCTTTTCAGGCGGGAAACTCTTATTTTCCGTAGTTGGGTTTTAGTTTATTTTTCATTATTTTTGATAAAATATTTTACACGACCGCAATATGACAGGAAATCTCTTAATTATATTAGACGTGCCTAATATTATTTCAATTTCTGTGTATTAGACTAAATAAACAAAGCAATTAAGGAATATCCCAAAACGATGAATACTATGAATACGTTATACAAATTAAAATTACCTATTAGCAATTACTTAATTGGCGTTTTAATCGACACAAAGCTGGAAAGACATAAAAAACCTACTTAGTACAATCATGCATTTTTTAAGTTAATTAAAAGTAAAACACTGATTTTAGATAAATGCTACCAACTCGGAAGCACAGACTATCGAATAAAAAAAGAACCATGAAAATCGGTTCACAATCTGCGAGGATATCGCGTTACAAATACACAAAAAAATATATACAGTCGAATTGAGAACCACCTCCTTTCTGAAAGTCGGTTGCCAAATGGTATTTAATACCTACATGAGATCCTTACCTACGTGCTATGCTCGGAGTGTCTCTGCGTGATCGAATCAGAAACGAGGAAATCCGTAGGAGAACCAAAGTAACCGACATAGCTCTCAGAATTGCTAAACTTAAGTGGCAGTGGACGGGGCACATTTCTCGTAGAACAGATGACCGTTGGGGTAGTAAAGTTCTCGAGTGGCGACTACGCACCGGAAAACGTAGCGTAGGCAGTCGTCCCACTCGGTGGACTGATGACCTGGTGATGCGGGCCGCTGGATGCGGGCAGCGCAGAACCGGTCGTTGAGGAAATCCTTGGGGCAGGCCTATGTCCTTCGGCTGATATGATGAGATCCTTTTAAGGTCTTAAAAGGTCGAAAATGCCTTAATGCCGCAATTAATGGCGTAACAGTTAGTCCAATAATACAAAGGAGGTCGAAGGTTTGATTCCTGACGGAGTCTAACTTTGTAAGACTCGGTTTAGTGATGGAAGGGCATGGGATACGTAAAGTATAAAAAAACATGAAATAAACATTCAATTAAAAGTTTTAAAAAAAACCCCTGACTTAAACCGCCAAATAGTTTAAAATATGTAATGTCTTGGCCCTTTTATTTAATACTAGCTGTTTCCCGCGGTTTCACCCGCGTGGACAACGTTTCTATGACTTTTCGAGGGTGCGCAGTGCGCGAGACGCAAGCGGCTCGCGAGCGTGGTAAAAAGTAGCCTATGTCTGAATCCAGGTCCTAATCTGTCTACCTACCAAATTTCAGCCAAATCCGTTCAGTAGTTTTTGCGGGAAAGCGTAACAGACAGACAGAGTTACTTTCACATTTATAATATTAGTAGGGATATAGTAGGGATAAGTAGTTATATTTTGATCTAGGAGTCGTCGCGTAAGGGGACCGCTAAGTTAATAAAATTAAAACCGGCCAAGTGCGAGTTGAACTCGCGTGGAGAGGGTTCCGTACAATGCCAAAATCAAATACAAAATATCACATACAAAATACGTTAACTACTACTAGCGCTATCTAGTGGTGTTTTAGTGAACTATTTTCCGTAAGTGAACGTATTATATTGAGTTTACTACTTTATTTTCAATTAATAGAATTCTTGTTTGTTTTCCTGCCTGCTTTCTACAAGCAACTATATTTTTTTTTCACAATTTTGGTTTCGGAGATCAGAGGGGAGGAATGGTCAATTTTCGTCTTCTTTCATGAATAAAATCAAAACTATTTATTTTATAATAAAAATATATATATTTGAGATCCTTATAACGAGCCCTTTCATTTGGTATATGACACAGTAAGGTTTGAAAAATCTTTTTTTTTAATTTCCTAATTTTTCCCCGAAAATGACTCTTATTTAAAAATATATGTATTTACTTTGCACATCTGTGTTTGGGTCATAGGATTACACAATCCTACCAAATTTCACCTGGTTTGGTCTAGTAGATTCGGAGCAAATTGGCTGTGACAGACGGACGGACAGACAGACAGAAGCACGAGTGATCCTACAAGGGTTCCCTTTCGTTTTTGTTGTACGGAACCCTAAAAACAGAATACAACTGTTTTACTTTACTACAACTAATTACTAATAATTTCACAATTCAGCGGTCCCTACGCGACGACTCTTAGATCAAAACTACATACAACTTAAAGGGCCAAGAATTATTATTTTCGACGTTTTAGCTGTTTTTTTGTCAGGGGTTTTCGAAAAGTTTTAAAAATATAGTGTAAATGTCGTTAATCAAAACCTCCACGCGGACGAGGTCGCGGGCACAGCTAGATACTTGTATTTTTGTCAATAATATAAAATATCGATGCTTTTAAAAGGTCGTAAAAACCATTTTAGTGAAAATACCATTAATGCCATTCTGAATAATTTTTGACGCTCAAGCGAGTCGTATATGTAGAGTTAGGCTACGCTTGAAAAATTTTTTTTACCACCCAAGATTTTCGAAAAACTAACCAGGACTTTTGAGAGAAATATAAAAAAAAACATAATTCGACTGAACCATAAAATAACGCATTGCGTAACTTGAAACTTCACTTAAAACTTCATCACTGTGATCGGAAATGGCGTTAAACAAAATAAACATTTTTTTTCTATCAATAATTATTTAAAAATAATGGATTTATCACAATTAGACAGTCTCAAGTATATATCATAATTATAAGTTTAACAAAACGTACATCGCCTTCAAAATACATTCCTATTAAAATCATCATATCATTAAAGCTCATATACGTCCCCACCGAGGGGCTCGAGCCTACCCGAAAATATCGCAGGTGATAAAAAATAACGGAGTATATATTATATTCTTTTTAAACATAGGGTCATACATAATTCACAAACATGAAATGACCACAGCCACAGCTGTTTATTTTCTGACTATAGATAATTTTTATTTTTTTTAATTCTTTGGGTTTATTTTTTATTTCCTATCATCATTACAGCTCATATACGTCCCCACCGAGGGGCTCGAGCCTACTCTGAATCAGGGCGATCGCGGGCCCAGTGCGGGTTGGTCGACTTCACACACAACCTTCGAGTTTCTTCGCAGGCGTGTGCAGGTTTCCTCACGATGTTTTTCCTTCACCGTTAAAGCAATCGGTAAGTATGTACGTAAGTTTTTGAAAAACTCATTGGTACATTGGCCGTTCAGATTTGAACCCGGTACCTCTGGTTAGATGGACCGAGTCGTTACCGGTTGAGCCACCGACGCTTTTCTATTAAAATATTAGAAAAAAATAAAAAATCACTTTCCCAAAATTCTGAGGTGATGGTATTTTTTGACTATTTTTTTTCCGTAATCATCACACTAAAATCTAGTAGAAACACTTCTTAATCTTTAAAAATAGTAATTCGTTGTAGTTATGTGTTATTTGATTGATGATTGAATTGATTTTTTTATTTATTATAAGTCTTTTTTGTAAAACGATTGCGCGGCAACAGAAAAGCAACAACAACAAAACAATTTTGCTCTCTAATGATCTGCCAACAAATACATTTTTATTAATTTTGTAATAATAGGTATTTGAACATTTTTTGGGAAATAATTGATTTTATTTTATATTTTATTCTAATTAATAAGTACATACATACATACATACATTCTCTAAACAACAACACAAAATAGTTAACAATATTTAACTATGTAATAATCCTTAGTAATATTATAAATAAACTCAAATGTTTGTAAGTACGGATGTTTGTTACTCTTTCACGCCACACACAACAGATAAACGGATCTGGATGAAATTTAGTAGGTAGACAGATTAGGATTTGGAGTAACATTTAGGCTACTATTTTCCACGCACTGCGCACCCTCAAATACAGTCATATAAACTATGTTCACGAGAGCAAAGCTGCTGGCAAAAGCTATAATAATAATAAAAAAAAGATTAGCATTATAAAATCTGTTACTTCCCAACTACTGAACTCAAAAGTCTGTACCTGACCTTTACTCCTAAAATGGGTAACAATTTATTACTAAAACGATTTTGTCACTTGTTGTAAACACCCTCAATTTCTGTTTTTGGGTTGTAAATCCAAGCTAACTTTTGAAATAAAGCCCTGATCGACTTGTAGATTAAATAAGGTAAAAGATCATCAAAATATAAGATTTTTGTTCATAGCTCGTAATTTTATTAACGATAAAACAGAAGACTTAATTTTTCTTTTGTTTCTTGGCTATTGCCACAACTATGAATTTTGTAATTACGACCTTTTTAGCGGAAAGCATCGATATTATGAAGACCTTCCTTAATATTATACTCGAATTATTGCGAAGACGAACGAAGGCTGTATCTACAACGTAAGTATCCTACATACAATTACACTTCAAATATTACTCATCATAGCTTAAGAATACTGAATGACAGACACTCTAGTTTTTTCTGTGTGTTTAAAGATTATCCGCTTAAGGGCCTGATGTGTTAATAACATACGTCAGTCATCTTTCAAGTTCAGTGTGTTTGCTTAAGATAGGCAAGTTCAAGGTACCGATAAGTAATCTGCGGTTACTTGTACTAATGAAAACTGAAGAGCTATTTACAATGCAATTGTAATCCTTATCCTTACTTTAACCACTTCCGTGGGTTATGGTTAGTCCATTCACTTCACACCAGGACGTTGCGGGTTCGATTCCCGGTGGGGTCAACTTGAAAGACTCGGTTTGTTTGGTGGTAGGGCATTTTCTAAGCCCGACTGGCTAGCTACCACCATCTTATCTAAGTCTTGCCGCCAAACACCAGTGTTAACAACATCGATGTGTTCCTGCTTCAGTTCTCCATTGCGTTGGGGAATCTTGATGAGCCCGCTTCCATCTCGTCACTTACCATCAAGTGAGATGATGCCAGGGGTTTACCAATTGTGAATAATCCTTACTAATATTATAAATTTGAAAATGTGTTTGTTTGTTTGTTTGTTACCTTTTCACGCTTCAATAACTTAACCAATCTTGATTAAATTTGGCATACAGGTAGCCTGTGTCACTGAGAAGGACATAGACTACTTTTTATCCTGTGAAAATAGCATAGTCCGATGCAGTTCCTGAGGGAACTGAAAAAATACTCTTTTTTGGTTAATTTCTCTAACATCGCAACGGTCTAATGGCTTGCTGTGATTTTTTGCACAGATATGGTCGAGGGGGTGGGATATGACATAATTTACTAATTAGCATATCCCGACATAGTTCCCGAGGGATCTGGGGAAAACTCATTTCCGCGCTCGCGCACGTCAGCGTCGGTAAAACGGAGCGACGGATTGAAGTGATTTTTGTATAGAATTGGTTGAGAGGGTGGGAAGTGACATAGCCTGCTAATCAGAATAGCCCGATATAGATCCTGAGGGATCTGGATAAGACTCATGTCCACGCTCGCAAGCCGCTTGCGGCTCGCGCACCACTCACCCTCGAAGACAGTCATAAAAACGTTGTCCACACGGGCAAAGCCGCAGGCAAAAGCTAGTAATATTATAAATCACTAGCCTAGCCGTCCGCCCGCGGCTACGCCCGCGTTGTTTTCGATTTTCCCGTGGGAATAAGACGTTTTCGGGGGTAAAAAGTAGCCTATATCCTATGCCAGGACCTAACCTATATTTATGCCAAGTTTCATCCCGATCAGTCTAGTGGTTGAAGAGTGAAAGAGTAACAAACATCCATACATACACACTTTTACATTTATAATATTATAATATAGTAGGATTGATTATATTTACAGAATTGTCAGCTGTCTGTTTTTAGGTACTCTTTCACCATAGACATAGGATAGTAGTTCTCGAGTGGCGACCGCGCACCGGAAAACGTAGCGTAAGAAGGCCTCCCACTCGGTGGACCGATGACCTGGTGAAGGTCGCAGTGGAGGATTACGCCGATGCTTAAGGAGGATGGTCAAGGAGGGAGGGGCTCTTTAAAAGTAGACAAATCGACCAAAAACTGTATATATATATATATTAAATTAAACGTTAAATATGGAAATGGACAGTCGTATCGATGATCAGAATGGGAAATTGACAATTTCAAAAAAAAAACAACCAATGACAAAAAAGTAAAAATAGACAAAAAGATCATATAAAAGCCAGGTTGTCAATATAAAATGAAAAAGATTGACTTTGTCACAGTCATAAACACCCTCGAAGTATCCTCCAAGCCCACGCCGATGCTTGCACGTATTTAGAGGAAGTGCTGAAAGTATTGGAGGGCAGGGGAATCAGGGTTCTTAATATAATTGGGAAATTCCACTAATGCTGTTTAATAGAACTGCAGTTTGCATCTTATACTCGTACGAGTATATATACAATTAAAAACGTTAAACACGTTAAAAAACCGACTTCCATCGCAATAACTTAGTACAATTTTGCAATTTTCTGTCGCTCTCTACAGGCACTGCTCGCCCTGGGACACAATTAAGGAAACACAGGGCTGCCCAGGCACTACGTTACCCTTTCTGCCTAACTGGTGCGGGATCTCCGTTGGGCCCAAGAAGAGTTGAGCCTGCAAATGCGGCATTCTCCTACAGCAAAGTTAGCCCACAGCCTGGCTTCACACGTGTCGAGTTGTCTACTAGTGGTTCCTGTGAGTTCAATCTTACACATGATCATGATATTACCACAGTATTACAATATACCTTTATTGTTGATGTTCCACCTTTTCGCACGAATCGTTACGCTTCTTCATTTATTATGCGTACAGCGCAGGAGTGGAACTCCTTGCCTGCGTCAGTGTTTCCCGATTCCTATAATTTGGGGATCTTCAAGGCAAGAGTGAATAGGCATTATTTGAGTTTGCGTGTACCATCCTCGACTGCATCATCACTTACCATCAGGTGAGTTGCAGTCAAACGCACTCAAATTTTTAATAAAAAAAAAAATAGCGGCTTACAGTAGTGCAACGAATGTACTTATGCAGAGCAACGGAAGGGTACTTGCGGGGCAGCCGGCGGCTGCTAGTACCTACGCCGTGGCGGCATCGTGCAACATCAAAGGCGTTGCGCTACTGTAAGCCATATCGTAATACTGTGATATTATTAACAAACTGCCATTTACCATCAGATGACGTGATACCAAAGGCTTTCTAATAAGTTACATAGTAGATTAATTTATCTTTCAAACCAAACATGAAATGACCGCAGCTTGAAATCACATCTTGCCATCTCTCACATCACATGGGTAGGATAGCTTGACGTCTGCGGCCTCGACGCGCCCTCCGTATCGCGGCTAAACTAGCACGATAAAAAGACGGCAGGACCAGGGTTAGTAAATAGTTTTTATTCTAAATTGGAAGACGGGACAGCCAATCAAAAAAAAATTAAAATATCATAACAAATACAAGTTGTGACTCATAAGTTCATAACTTCTTTGTTGGTAATTAAATATTATTACACGTCAAAAAAAATAGTTTTTTCCACATTAAAGATAAATATTAAACATACAGTTAAACTTTATACTAATAAAGTATAGGAAATAAAACATTAAAGCGTCGGTGGCTCAACCGGTAACGACTCGGTCCATCTAACCAGATGTACCGGGTTCAAATCTGGACGGCCAATGTACCAATGAGTTTTTCAAAAACTTACGTACATACTTACCGATTGCTTTAACGGTGAAGGAAAACATCGTGAGGAAACCTGCACACGCCTGCGAAGAAACTCGAAGGTTGTGTGTGAAGTCGACCAACCCGCACTGGGCCCGCGATCGCCCTGATTCAGAGTAGGCTCGAGCCCCTCGGTGGGGACGTATATGAGCTGTAATGATGATAGGAAATAAAAAATAAACCCAAAGAATTAAAAAAAATAAAAATTATCTATAGTCAGAAAATAAACAGCTGTGGCTGTGGTCATTTCATGTTTGTGAATTATGTATGACCCTATGTTTAAAAAGAATATAATATATACTCCGTTATTTTTTATCACCTGCGATATTTTCAGATGTGATTTAGTACTTTGCAACTAATTGATTAATTAATAATAAAAAAATAGTATGTAAGTACGAATTTCTTTTTCTTAAATGTCAACATAAACCGTTTTTTTTATGTACACCTTACCTAGTAATTTTTCGTTTGAGGGAATAATTCGTCCCAATACGATTAATTTTGGGATTGTTTTTGCTTGATTGAATTTACGTTGTTGCCACTTTGACAGCAAAAGCGTAGAAACAATAATCTTGTTATTTGGTTGTTAATGCGAATAAGTATGATCTGCAAATTAGTGTTTAGAATTTTGAGACAATTACAAAAATAAACCTATGTTTTTAAAAATAAACCTAACTTTTATTACATCGTCTCAAATTTTTTCGTCTGTGTGTTGCATGTCGCGTGACGGTCGCTTTCGTCTGACGGTATGATTGTTTCGTCCTCTGTACCGTAGCGAAAGCAGCCATGAACGTTACGTCCTCTGTAAAGTTTCACTTTTACCGTGGTTTCATAAAACCACACGTTTACTTTTTTTATTTATATCGATCGTATATCGTAAACTGAATCACATCTGAAAGTTTCGCAGGTGATAAAAAATAACGGTGTATAGAAAAAAAGTATGACTTCGTCACACGCACGTCTAACCGTCAAGCGGTTTTTTCAATCATTAAAGGGTCCTTAAGGTGGATCGTTTTGGTTATGGCGCAAATTTCAAATTCTTCGAGTTTTTTTTGTAAAAGATGAACCCATGTTTAATTTTTTAATAAGTTTGACCTGTTTTGCGACAGTCTTACTTTATTTACTAATGTGTGTGTGTGTGTCTACTACCCATTTCAATGAATTTGTCAATTCTAAAATTCCTTATTTGGGATATAATAGGACGAACTTAGTAAAATAGAGGGCAAAGTCAGCTCGGCATGTTACGCCCTCAGAAGTTTAAGAGATGTGATTACCTTAGAACAACTTCGTTCCATTTATTTTGCACTGGTAGAATCTCATCTCAGGTACAGCATTTTGCTGTGGGGCAATAGTTATGATTATAATATAAGGAAAGCCTTCGTTATACAAAAAAGAGCAATTAGGACTATCGTTCGTATTCCCTAGTGGGAGTCCTGTAAAGACCATTTTCGTAGGCTGAAAATTCTAACTGTACCTAGTCTGTATATCCTTGTGCTGCTCACATATTTAGTAAAATGGCCGGAAAAATATGAAACACCAGAGGATAGGCGAACTCGTTTGGCGACGCGTCGATGTGATATTCCCCACTCAATAATTCCAAGACTGAGAATAGTAACACACTGTACCCGACATCAGGCGGTAAAGATGTTCAATTGTCTCCCATCCAATTTGAAGGCGATTAGTAATGTGCATGTATTCCAAAGACTTTTAAAGCGCTTTTTGTTGGAAAAATGCTATTATAGTATTGATGAGTTTTGTGAGAGTAAGTGACTGTATTGTTATTTTATACTTTTGTGATTGTTTTATGATTTATTGAAATGTGTTAATGCGTTATGTGTAATAATTTTTAATATTGTTTTCCTACACAAAGTATTTTGTTAATGGAATAAAATTGAATTGAATTGAATAATCACAAAATATCATATTTATCAGGTTATCGCCAAAATATTCAGAATAAGGATTTTCATATTTGACAAATTTATTGAAATGGGTAGTGAATAATGTACAACTGTCGCAAAGAGCGTAGGTGGCGTAATGGCAAGGGCCGCTACCTCCTATCGGGGAGGTCGTGGTTCGAATCCTGCCACGTACCAATGTGTTTTCGAATTTCGATTTAATATGTACGTTTATGCGACGCTCTTACGGTGAAGGAAAAACATCGTGAGGAAACCTGCACACGCCTGCGAAGAAACTCGAAAGTTGTGTGTGAAGTCGACCAACCCGCACTAAGCCCGCGTGGTCGACTAAGGCCTGATCGCCCTAATTCAGGGTAGGTTCGGTGGGGACGTATATGAGCTGATATGATGATGATGATGATGATGTCGCAAAACAGGTAAAACTTATTAAAAAATTTAACATGGATTCATACTTCGCAAAAAAACTTTGAAAAATTTGAAATTTGCGCCATAACCAAAACGAACCACCTTAAGTTGATTATTTGAATATTTCTACATTCTCCAGAGACTAAGTATATATACCTAACGGTCCAAGGAAGCATTGTGCCAAGCCAGCCAATCGAAACGGAGGATTGCGATTTGCGAAGCATAGCATACTCGTACGTTGCGACACGTTACGTTCGTATCAAGCACATAATGTATAATTTCCGTACCCACCGTTGTAGGGAAATAGGACAAATCCGATTGTTGTTTCAAGCGGTTCCATCCGTATTACCACAGTCGACTTTACTTAAGTCTATTATGGTCATCATATCAGCCCAAGAACGTCCACTGCTGGACATAGGCCTCCCCCAAGGATCTCCACAACGACCGGTTCTGCGCTGCCCGCATCCAGCGGCTTCCCGCGACCTTCACCAGGTCATCGGTCCACCGAGTGGGAGGCCTGCCTATACTACGCTTTCCGGTGCGTGGTCACCACTCGAGAACTTTACTGCCCCAACGGCCATCTGTTCTACGAGCAATGTGCCCCGCCCACTGCCACTTAAGTTTAGCAATTCTGAGAGCTATGTCGGTTACTTTGGTTCTCCTACGGATCTCCTCGTTACATTAGTATTGTGGTATTACATTAGTATTATCAAAGTATATATTAATATGTATATTAGTACTAACATACAGTATGGACACTCCCTGCCGCTTTCTAGATTGCGACCTCACCCCCTCGTCACCTAGATTGATACATATTGATTACAGTTTGGTTGTCGAACGTATAGGATTTCACCGCCATTTTGTATGTTCCGTCATTCCTTTTCTGTCAAAGTCATTTCTGTCCCGATGTATGAAGTGTCCAGGCTGCGGTATTATGTACCGACTATTAGTAAACAACTCAAGACGCTAAGATCACTCAATCCGAGCAGGTTGATACGTGTTTTAATAATATCGAACGTAAGTCTATTCATTTTAAGTTCAAATCAATGCGGGCTTCAGCGCGGCTGTTACGTTGAAACCAAACGCCCAATTCTTGATTTTTACATCAGTTTCAAATAAGTTTAAAAAAAAGGGGCCAATTAAAATGAAAGGTCCTAAAGTAACCGATTTTTGTGTGTTGGCTTGATCCAATATTAACTATTTATTTTCGAGAAATTTTGCAATTAATGCCAAAAACTCTACAGTATATTTTTTTTACATCAAAAGTGGTAATATTTTTTAAATTGTATTCACATCATCATAGGGCAGCGCAGGACCGGTCGTCGTGGAAATCCTTGGGGGAGGCCTTTGTCCAGCAGTGGACAATTTTCGGCTGATATTCACATAAATCGATTTTTTATAACTTTAAGTAATATTAAAAAAAAAAGCGTCGGAGACTCAACCGGTAACGACTCGGTCCATCTAACCAGAGGTGCCGTGTTCAAATCTGGACGGCCAATGTACCAATGAGTTTTTCAAAAACTTACGTACATATCATTACCGATTGCTTTAACGGTGAAGGAAAACATCGTGAGGAAACCTGCACAGGCCTGCGAAGAAACTCGAAGGTTGTGTGTGAAGTCGACCAACCCGCACTGGGCCCGCGTGGTCGACTAAGGCCTAATAGCCCTGATTCAGGGTAGGCTCGAGCCCCTCGGTGGGGACGTATATGAGCTGATATAATAATAAGTATATTTTATATTTTTTCCATGGTGATAGCTTTACAGAGTCTTTCAATAATTTGAATTGAATATTGTGTTTTGACCCATCTTAAGGCCTTAACGAATTTTAGAATAATACCCAACTGCGGCTTTTGCACCCTTAAGGTACGTTTCATAAAATGTTTTTTTACTCTTCTGAACCTTCCTATGTGCCGAGATCAGAACTTTAGCCCCATCATACAGCTTTGAGGTAGAAATCTGAATGGTTTTCTTAGCATCACTTTAAGTACTAAGCGCTGAGTTATTTCCGTAGTTAGAATCACATAAGAAATGTCTTATTGACACCTCTATTTCATTATATGCAGCAAACAGAAACAGGTCAACAGAATAGAATCAAGATAAAAGATAGATTATTTATTTGTTCAGCGGAAAACAGTACAGATTTTAATTTTGAAACTGAACAATTTTCCACGAATTTGTCATTATACATACGGTCAGGCAAATTATATCATTATATAATTGCCATTGCGAGGGCGGGGCTCTTTGACAGTTACATCAATCAAACCTGACCGAACGAACCCAACATCGCTCTTACGTACCGTCGCTCCGTACGCCATTTCGACAATTTGCCTGACTCGGCATTGACCGTTTTTATAGGGACGAATTATTACAATTTGCCTGACTCGGCATTTTACAATCTGCGTACAGAATTTTACATTTTGTCTGACCGTTTAAATACGAACGAATTATACAATTTGCCTGCCACATATACATTTAGAGTAAAAAAAGTTTCAGTCAATTAAATTAGACAATTTGTATAGTACGGAAAGTCTTGGACTTTTTTTTCTATAGTATATGTTTGTTGGGGAAAGTTGTTCAGTTCCATGAATAGCTTAACTATCACTTGCCGCTTGTCAGCGAATAACAAGTCACATATTGTATGTATATAAACTTTGAGTTCGCACACATACAGAATTATAATAAAACTGAGCTTATCACGCGAAGACCACATAACCGATTTTAGTGATTGGCTTAAAATATCTTACGAGTAATCTATATATATATATATAAAATGCTTATGTTAGTACGTAAAGCCAGGGTTTTCTCTATCACCACTAACTCCAATCAACTTCCCGTTGGGGTGGTAAATACCCCTTCGCGCGACCTTCACCAGGTCGTCGGTCCTCAGGTATGCCTACGCTACGTTTGGATGCAGGCAGCGCAGGACCGGTCGTCGTGGAAATACTTGAGGAAGGCAGTGAAATACTGGTAAAATATTACATATGATAATTTGACTGTTATCCACATTATATCACAGTTATGTGTAAAACTTTAAATCTGGACAGATCTATGAGAATTATTTATCGGGAAAGTACTTCAAAATGGTGGGGACGGCGTTAATACAAATTTTCCCATTGTTCTTTCACTCAGGGCGTGTCATTCACGTAACTTTCTCTCATTTTTTATTCTGAAGCTCTCTGAGCAAGCACCGTTTACCTACATATAATTATAGCAATCTAAACACCTTATAAAATACTTAATATAATTGATGTAGCAAACAGAGGGAGGGAAAAGAAAATGATTATTATTATTACAGATAAAACAAGATGAATACAAAAAAACATATGTGTGTGTGTGAGAGTATAATCATAATTTTTGTAGCATCTCAATCGGACAATAATCCTTCTATCTAAATAACTTGTCACTTATAAAACACAATCCGAGTACATACAACCACTTTCCAGCCTTTAAAATTTGTAGAAAATTGCTAATTTTTTGTTAACTTTGCAGTTTTCAACATAGCTTAAGGCATTAAAAAAACATACCAGTAACTTTTTATTTTTAAACTGAAAAGAGGAAAACAGTACAGATTTTAATTTTGAAACTGAACAATTTTCCACGAATTTGTCATTATACATACGGTCAGGCAAATTATATCATTATATAATTGCCATTGCGAGGGCGGGGCTCTTTGACAGTTACATCAATCAAACCTGACCGAACGAACCCAACATCGCTCTTACGTACCGTCGCTCCGTACGCCATTTCGACAATTTGCCTGACTCGGCATTGACCGTTTTTATAGGGACGAATTATTACAATTTGCCTGACTCGGCATTTTACAATCTGCGTACAGAATTTTTGCATTTTGCCTGAACGTTTAAATATGAACGAATTATACAATTTGCCTGCCACATATACGTTTAGAGTAAAAAAAGTTTCAGTCAATTAGATTAGTCAATTTGCAAAGTACGGAAAGTCTTGGACTTTTTTTTCTATAGTATAGGTTTGTTGGGGAAAGTTGTTCAGTTTCATGAATAGCTTAACTATCACTTGCCGCTTGTCAGCGAATAACAAGTCACATATTGTATGTATATAAACTTTGAGTTCGCACACATACAGAATTATAATAAAACTGAGCTTATCACGCGAAGACCACTTAACCGATTTTAGTGATTGGCTTAAAATATCTTACGAGTAATTTATTCTATTGAGTAAAATCCCAATATTTTTTATCCCGGACAACCGTTGCGTTCCCACAGGAAAGCATGTAAACTTTTTTTGGAATGGCTCAATATGTTTAGATGAGACCTTAGGCGTGTCGATTTCGGAACGTACAACATGACATCACATTATCCTCATCTTTACGGGACTTCATGATTTTGATCCCGAATAATCAAAAGATTCCCGCAGGAAAGGATGAAAACCAGAGATGAAAACGTATAACTCTGGAATCACTTCATTCACATAAGACTGAGAGTTTGGTTACGTCGATGTTCCGCACCATTTACGTGACTACAAAACAATTGTAAGACTGATGAATAGAAATTACGTGTCATTATTATTTTTAAGGCGAGGAATTGATTGAACTGTTGTGTCTGTCTTTTTATTTACGTGTAGAGAAGAAAAAATAACCAAACTTGTGTACTTTCAATGTTTGTTAGTTGAAAAGTTTCGAAAAAGTTAATTAAATTAAATTTGAATAAACATTGACTAAGTAGTTCGAAAAGAAGAAAATTATGATATAAATTACAAATTTAAAACATATATTTTTCCCCACAAATGTTTACTGGGATTGCTTCACTTTTCTTCAATTTATGCTATTTTTAGGATTTTTTATAATCGAGTCAAGTCAATCTAATCGTGTAATGAACTTACAAGGGCCCTAGGTAATATCCTTGAATATAACATATCTTTTTTCAGGCCGATATTTTAAGCGGAAATAATTTTCATGATTTTTTTGCTAAGCGCTTCTCACTGCTTATTTGTCAATATACAGCCGGCTCCCAAAATAAGTGCATTTTTGCTAGAATATGTTAAGGCAGCCGCAAGCTTGATGAATGTGAAAACTACACATTTGATTCTTTGAACCTTTTTCTTTGGTATGGCTAAAACGAAAACACGATTCATTGGTTTTTGCTCGATACTTTTAAGACAAAATTTTCCAAGAATGTTTACTAAGCCCGCAATAAACGAAAATGTGCATTTACGCCCGAAGTAAAGGACGTAACTCGCGTTAAGACACTAACGCGAAATTCAACTGTAAAATCTGATTACATAAGGTTAAATGTCAGGATGTTCGCCAGTGCCGCGCTGGGGGCCTGCTCTTAATATTATATTTTAGTAACAAATTGAAAGCGAGACTTGACGTGATTTTATAGAACATCTTGCGACGCGCCGGCGGCGATGACACCGCGGCTTCAGTCTGGTCGCGACCACGGCTATCGAAGCATATAATAGTCAAAACGTTGAGGTAAAAACAACATTAATACCTGCTCATTATGTTCTATAAATTCACGTCAAGTCCCTCTTTCAATTTGTCTTATTGAATAATTGTGAATTTGTCTTATTGAATAATTATAAAACCACTAAAATATGTATATACTACTAGTATATACATATTTTAGTGGTTTTATAATTTTTATAGGTTAAACTCTATACAAAGTATATGTTTCTATAACAAAGAACATTTATTTATTACTAGCTGGTACCCGCGACTTCGTCTGCGTACTTTTAATTTGAATTAATTATTATGGATTATATTAAAAGAACGGTATAGATTTGGGTATAGCATTTGGTTAAAAGAGAGTAGGTATATCTAAAAAAATTAAAAAATATCTGTTTACAGTAGGTATAAGGTGCCTATGTACTTATTCAATTGAGTGGCATAAAGTACCTAGGAAAATTTATTGGTCCCTTATGTCCAAGAGACACTTACAGGGGCCAGCGTCACGTTGTGTACAAAAATATTTTAAAATGACCTAATTTAAAACATTTTTGTACACAACGTTTGCTGTTTTGTTATTATTTGTTAAAATGTGGAGATTGCTTGGACTCGACACTCGCGAGCAGGCCACGTACAGTTGGCCATGCGAAAAACAGTTTTTCTCTAAATGGACACCTGCTACTTTAAGTGTTTACCCTTGCGCTTTGTTTGTTAATGGTCATTGCGAAGGCTGGTTTGAGGGGAAACTGGATTATTTTAAACTGAAAAGGTAAATCTGTAGGGATTATGGGTATGCGGGAAATCAAAAGTTCTTCATCTTTAGCTATTCCTGTCATTATAATTGCTCTAATAATATTGCGTCCTAGCTGAATTTTTTTTAACTTGATACACCCAAAACTTCCTAGGTTCAGTGGTTAAGATTTTATATACAAAAAGTTTGGCTTCGTAGTTCCCGTTCCGAATCCGTTCTGTTCGAATTTCGGGAATTCCGTTTGTTGCACATCCTAAGAGACCTACGTACCAAGTTTCATGGTTTTATCTTCAAAAATGACGAACACCCATACAAACTTTCAACCCCTATTTAACCCCCACATTGGTAAAAATTTCAAAATGCTAGAACAAACGATTTTTGTTTCTTATTTAGTGCCTAAATACAAAATGTAATGTTTTTATCTTCAAAAATGACGAACTTCATACAAACTTTCAACCCCTATTTCATCCCCTCACAGGTCGAAATTTTAATAACGCTAGAATAAATGTTTAATTATTTCTTATCAAGTGCTTTAATATAAAGTTTCATGGTTTTATCTTTTAAAATTAAGAAATCCCATACAAACTTTCAACCTCTATTTCAACCTCTTCATCCCTTTTTTTCGCAATAAAAGGTAGCCTATGTCCTTTCTCAGGGTCTAAATATTGTCTGTGCCAAATTTCATCAAAATCGGTTGAGAGGTTTAAGCGGGAAAGCGTAACAGACAGACAGACAGAGTTGCTTTCGCATGGTTTTATCTTTTAAAATTAAGAAATCCCATAGAAACTTTCAACCTCTATTTCAACCTCTTCATCCCTTTTTTTCGCAATAAAAGGTAGCCTATGTCCTTTCTCAGGGTCTAAAGATTGTCTGTGCCAAATTTCATCAAAATCGGTTGAGAGGTTTAAGCGGGAAAGCGTAACAGACAGACAGAGTTACTTTCACATTTATAATATTATAGTT
Source organism: Coleophora flavipennella (assembly GCA_947284805.1). Classification (NCBI taxonomy): domain Eukaryota; kingdom Metazoa; phylum Arthropoda; class Insecta; order Lepidoptera; family Coleophoridae; genus Coleophora; species Coleophora flavipennella. Next base: position 5,144,073 of record OX369289.1, on the reverse strand, counting down.
AGGATTACTAATATTATTAATGTGAAAATGTGTTTTTGATGTGTAACATCTTTGCTCTCGCTTTCCTGCAATTTGTGGGAGTGATTTCGTGAAATGGGACGGAAAAGTGTCCCATGGGACGGAAATGTGTAACAGGGAGTCGCGTTTTTTCAGGCTTTAAAAGCGCGGAAAAGGCAAAGGTATCTATGACCATACAGCCTAGTCTGCCGTATCTTTGCCGTCCTTTTTTCAGGCTTTAAAAGCGCGGAAAAGGCAAAGGTATCTATGACCATACAGCCTAGTCTGCCGTATCTTTGCCGTCCTTTTATAAAGTATTTTGTCACATGTTACACATCATATGCGAGTACTGTAGGTCTCGCTCGATTTTTTTTATTTATTGTTTGTTTGTCACCTTTTCAGGCTTTGACACCATGATCAATTGTGATGAAATTTGGCATGAAGTTAGCCTGTGACTCTTTTTTGGTTAATTTCTTTAACATCGCAACGGAACAATGGATTGGAGTAATTCTTGGGTAGGGGGTGGGAAGTGACATAGACCGCTATCAGAATAGTCCGATTTGGGGTAGGGATCTAGAGAAAACTCATGTCCACACACGCGAGGCTAAAGTAAATTGAATTTAGAACATCGTAAATTCAAAACATTATTTATTATACCTATTTACTTCTACCTCCATGGTGCCGAATTTATCATACAACCTTTTTCAATTTGTTAAAAACTCAGACTCAGAACCTTCTTGGTATACTTTTTTTTTAATTTGCTTTGCGCGCGCCATTGTCTTTTCACGTCATATTGTTAAAACATTAGGGTAAAAAAATATAAACTTGAAAACAAGTGTAAAACCTAAAATGAGTGATTCTAGCGACGAGGAAGTTTATTTGACGCCAACAGGATTGACTGAAACTTTTTGTAATGCGCAAATGTTTTTTTTTCCATTTAGTAATTTCCTCGCTGAGGTGGAATGAAAAGTTACGTGTTGCACTCGAGTGCAAAGATTTTTCACCTCGTGCTCTTTTGATTCCCTCGCTAACGCTCAGGATTCAAATTTTTGAATCACTCGCTGCGCTCGTGATTTAAATTTAGACTCCTTCGCTTGCTCGGTCATCAAAATTGAGCACGCGGTTAAAAAGCAACTTTGCACTCTTGTATAACAAATAACTATTGTACGCTAACTGTAGTATAACTTTGTTTTAGAAAATCACAATTTTTTATTATTTTTTATTCACAATTGGTAAACCCTTGACAACATCTCACCTGGTGGTAAGTGACGATGTTGCCGAAGATGGAAGCGGGCTTACCAAGATTCCCCATCGCAAAGGGGAACTGGCTATCTTATGTTATCTATCTTATCTTGTTATGTTTTTTGGAAATTCACAAACGTGTTAATCATACAAAATATTAAAAAAAGAAATATGTTTTAACTATAAAACCGCTGTTATCCGATCCCCAGTTAATATGACTTTATTTTGTTACAAATTAGATGTAGTTTTTCTCCTTAAAAAGATCACATTAAATCAATCGCAATCACAACCATTCACCTGTATACAGTCACATAAACGATATCCACGCGGGTGAAGTCGTGGGCAAAAACTATTCTGTATAAACTTAGAGTTCAAACACCGAAAAAAATTACACATCTTGTAAAAACTTGAAGCTCGCATACCGCAATTTACCAAAAAAACATCCTGCATAAACTTGGAGTTCGCACACCGATGTTTACTTAACTACCAATATCCTGTGTACACTTGGAGTTCGCTCATCACAATTTACTAAACTCACCTGTATAACATTGCAGTTCACAGACTGCACTTTACTAAAAACACATGTATAAACTTGCAGTTCGCTCACCACAGTTTACTAAACTCACCTGTATAACATTGCAGTACACAGACTGCACTTTACTAAATACACATGTATAAACTTGCAGTTCGCTTACCACAGTTTAATAAACTCACCTGTAAAACCTTGCAGTTCACAGACTGCACTTTACTAAATACACATGTATAAACTTGCAGTTCGCTTACCACAGTTTAATAAACTCACCTGTAAAACCTTGCAGTTCACAGACTGCACTTTACTAAATACACATGTATAAACTTGCAGTTCGCTCACAACAGTTTACTAAACTAACCTGTATAAACTTGCAGTTCACACATGCAGTTTACTTAATCCACCTAACCTGTATAAACTTGCAGTTCACAGACTGCACTTTACTAAATATACATGTATAAACTTGCAGTTCGATCACCACAGTTTACTAAACTCACCTGTATAAACTTGCAGTTCACAGACTGCACTTTACTAAATACATATGTATAAACTTGCAGTTCGCTCACAACAGTTTACTAAACTAAGCTGTGTAAACTTGCAGTTCACACATGCAGTTTACTTAATCCACCTAACCTGTATAAACTTGCAGTTCACAGACTGCACTTTACTAAATATACATGTATAAACTTGCAGTTCGCTCACCACAGTTTACTAAACTCACTTGTATAAACTTGCAGTTCACAGACGCCACTTTACTAAATACATATGTATAAACTTGCAGTTCGCTCACAACAGTTTACTAAACTAAGCTGTATAAACTTGCAGTTCACACATGCAGTTTACTTAATCCACCTAACCTGTATAAACTTGCAGTTCACAGACTGCATTTTACTAAATATACATGTATAAACTTGCAGTTCGCTCACCACAGTTTACTAAACTCAACTGAATAAACCTACAGTTCACGCACTGCAGTTTACTAAACACATCCAGTATAAACTTGCGGTTGTCAGACTGCATTTTACTAAATATATATGTAGAAACTTGCAGTTCGCTCACCACAGTTTACTAAACTCAACTGAATAAACCTACAGTTCACGCACTGCAGTTTACTAAACACATCCAGTATAAACTTGCAGTTCTCAGACTGCATTTTACTAAATATACATGTATAAAATTGCAGTTCGCTCACCACAGTTTACTAAACTCACCTGAACAAATGTGCAGTTCACACACTGCAGTTTACTAAACAAATCCAGTATAAACTTGCAGTTCACAGACTGCACTTTACTAAATACGTATAAAATTGCAGTTCGCTCACCACAGTTTACTAAACTCACCTGTATAAACCTATAGGTTACACACTGCAGTTTACTAAACACATCCAGTATAAACTTGCAGTTCGCACAGTTTTTATTTTATTTTATTTTGATTGCGTAGTAATTTACTAAACACATACTCGTACTGTATAAATTTGTAGCTCGAACACCGCATTTTTCTAAACACATAAATTAGCATGGGAATGCAAAATGGTACTTACTAGAAAGTTCGTTTGTTTACTAAACACTTTATCGCTTTTTCGGGGAATCCGATGTCAAGTAACTGTACTGTACTTTATACTGCACAAAAGAGAAATTTATTTAAGTTTAGTAATAGTCACATTAATTTGGTTAGCTGTCGCCCTGTTCGTTTTATTACAAGCATATCTATAACATGTTTAAATTGCAATGTTTGTATGTTCGTAAGATTTTCGCCTCAAAATTGGCAAGTTCAATTTGATCCACTTCCAGGTTTCCGATTGATCTGATCTGAAATTTTGCGTACACGTTAAATTTGCATCACAATGCATGGTTAGCCAAGTGAGTCATTTTAAATCCAATATGGCGGACTCCCAAAGATGGCGGACCAGTTATTATTATGCCCCCCCATGATATGAGTATGTTGCGTTGGGGAATCTTGGTTAGCCCGCTTCCATTTTCGGCATAATCGTCACTTACCATCAGGTGAGATGATGCCAAGAGCTTACCAATTGTGAATAAAAAAATTTAAATGAAAACGTTTCGTGAGAAGAATAGGAAATTATTAAAATTATTTTCAAATAAAAGCTTGAGCCAGGTTAAGCTCGAGCCCCTCTGTGGGAACGTAGATACATGAGCTGATATGATGATGAAAAGTTCAAAGCTAAAAGTTTTAAGGTTCTTTGAAATGAGCAAGTGTTTTCCGCACCAATTCCTCAATTATTTCATGGATGATGTGGATTCAATAAAGGCAGACAGCACTGGTTATTCGCGGTAAGGTTAGATTCGTTAGAGTGTCTGTCTGATACAACTCTGTAATAACATTCACGAAAAGCCCACCTTTTTTAACCATCTATCTATACCCTATTATTTATAACTATTCCAATGAGCCAAAACACGATACCTCTAATGGAAGTTGGTAAGGAGTTGGGGTTTCTGCAGATCCCAGGAGATGCTACAGCATCAGGTCATGGTTACTACGTATTGTCATCGGTCCTCAATACGTGTGCAAATTTTCTATTATATCCGACGTCTTGAAGTGGGTGAAAGTCATGTTCAAAAATTCCGTTTGATAGATAGATAGATATACCTACTATTTTTTAAACCTAAATTTGGTTAGTTCAATCAAGGTACAGGCTTTTATCTTGAAGGCAAATCAAATGAGCGCAAAATCAATATAATTGCATTGTTTTTGTACCTACTGAGATCCTGTGGTCATATTGCAGCACCACCATCCGATCAGCTCGATGGTACTAAAATATTACATTGTCAGTATTATCACCGACTATAGGGCCAAAATTCAGCTCAATCGAACACCGAAAAGTGTTTCAAATTTAACTTGAAAATTTTAAAGCGGACAACACATTCGAACATTGTAAGTTATAACTTAAAAGGGCTAAATCACTATTCGTCATGGCGTTTATTTTAATTGGAGTGCGTTTGCACCTCACCTGATGGTTAAGTGCCGATTCAGCCGAGGATGTAACACCCAAGGTCAAATAGTGCGTATTCACTCTCGTCTTTAATATTCCTAAATTATACGAATCGGAGAATACAGACGCCGGCAGAGAATTCCACTCCTTGGCCGTTCGCATTTGAACAAAGAAGAAAACGCTTCGAAATGGCTTGGAAAAAAATAGGTTTTAATTTAAGTTTATGTATATTTTATTTATTGTTTCGTTAATTTTTTTCATAAAATTTTAGTATATGAAGACTGATTTATGAAACATTTATTTTCAACGACTTCCAAAAGGAGGAAGTTCTCAATACGACTATATGTTTTTTTATATGTTTGTTACGCGATATCTTCGCAGATTGTGAACCGATTTTCATGATTCTTTTTTATTTGATAGGGTATAGGTACTTCCGAGTTAGTCCCATATAAATATTATTAAAATCGGTGTAGTACTTTATTAAGAAAATCGAAAAAAACAAAAATAATAATGCATAATTGTACTAAGTTGTTGCGTCAGTGTTGAGCGTTTTTTACCGACTTCAAAAAGGAGGAGGTACTAAGTTCGACTGTATTTTTTTTAATGTATGTTCACCGATTTTTCCGTCAATTCTGGACCGATTTTCAAAATTCTTTTTTCATTTGAAAGAGTATACTCTTGAGGGGGTGCCATTGTCACCAAGTCAGGATCTGATGATGGGATCCCAGGGAAATCGAGGGCAACCCTTCAAAAATAATGAAAAAATAGAATTTTAAAGGCACTAATTACGTGATTCATATGTTTTCTAAAGCTATTAAAATACTTGCGTCTGTTAGTCATATTCTCATGTCGATAAGCTGATGTAGGAAGGCACAACTCCTTAACGGTTAGGAGTAGCAGGAAAATTCTTTTTAATTTTATATACGTAGGTATGCATAAACCGATAGTTGTATTCCTTCAGGTTATTCAGATGAGCTGATGATGGACGATTTAACTCCTTAACTTTCATGCTGCTTAGATGATGATGGAAGCCACAGGACTCAGTATCTGTTAATGAAACACATGTATTATGATTTGATAATTCCTATTGGTGAGTATAGGTGATTGGATTTAACGTTGCTAGATAGATAGCATTACCACTAAAAATAAAGAAAGTTTAAAAAAGTTTAAAAAAACTTAAAACCGACTTCAAAATGAAATTCACTCAAAAGTATGAAATAATATTATTATACTTAAATACACAACATTAACCAACAATAACGAAATCAAAGGCGGGTACGAATTAAATTAGGTACGAATAAAATGTTATATTTTTTCCATTATGCATATATCATGACCTGTAATTTACCATTGTCAATAAAAATGTCTATGTTTATGTCATGCTGTAAGTAAACGTTAATCAAAAGACTGTGATTTATTGACTGTCTAGTTCGACTTTAATTATGTTTCGTAGTTCTAAGTAAACACCGATCAAACTACTACATCTTGTATACTTTGTAATTTAAGTCAAGCGACTACGAGTTTTTTCTATAGTTCTAAGCCAACACTAATCAAACGATTGTGATTTATTGATTGTCTAGTTCTACTTCGTTGATTTTTCATGGTTTTAATGAAACACCAATGAAACATCTGGTTTTTTATACTTTGTAATTTAAGTCAAGCGACTGTGATGAAAATTGAAAATGAAATTCACTCAAAAGTATGAAATAATATTATTATACTTAAATACACAACATTAACCAACAATAACGAAATCAAAGGCGGGTACGAATTAAATTAGGTACGAATAAAATGTTATATTTTTTCCATTATGCATATATCATGACCTGTAATTTACCATTGTCAATAAAAATGTCTATGTTTATGTCATGTGTGATTTGCTTTTGCTATGGTTCTAAGCCAACACTAATTAAACGACTGTGATTTTCTATAGTTCTATCGATTGTTCGATTGTCTAGTTCTACTTCGTTGATTTTTCATGGTTTTAATAAAACACCAATTAAACAACTGGTTTTTTATAATTTGTAATTTAAGTCAAGCGACTGTGACTTTTTTCTATAGTTCTAAGCCAACACTAATCAAACGATTGTGATTTATTGATTTTCAAGTTCTACTTCGTTGATTTGTCATGGTTTTAAGTAAACACCAATCAAACAACTGGATTTTTTATACTTTGTAATTTAAGTCAAGCGACTGTGCCTTTTTCAATGGTTCTAAGCCAATACTACTCATCAAACGATTGTAATGTATTGAATGTCTAGTTCTACTTCTCTAGTTCTACTATGTTCACGCGAGTGAAGCCGCTGCTGGTAAAAGCTATTTTAAAATAATTGAGAGTCTATTCGGGCTTGCCATGTCCTAGCATTGCAAACCGCAAGACTGGTTGAGTGGGTCAGATGGCTACTTCGTCGGAAGTAAGACCGAAGAGAAAGGTCCTTGGACTTGATTGCATTTAGTAGGTTTGCTTTCACAGCCATGTTCGCAGATTTCACGTCATAAAATAGAAAATAAAATAAACCTTAAAACATTTACTCGTATGCTATGAAGTTTTGTAATTATTATCTTTTTATCGAATCTTGCTATGTTAGTTTTGAACTCTAAAAGTGATATGAAAGTTTACGAAGCCGTTGAAACCGAGACACGGTTGAATACAGAAGTGTAAAAAGATAGAGAACTGTTTATAAAAACCATCTGGAGGTAGTTCGATTTTGTCCTGTAAAAAAGTAAATTAAAATGTAATTAATAGTTAAATTTATTCCAAAATCGTCAATTATAATTGAAAACGCTAAACACGTTAAAAAACCGACTTCCATCTCAACAACTTAGTACATTTTTGCATTATTATTTTTGGTTTTTGTTAATTTTCTAATAAATCACTACACCGATTTTGATAAAATTTATATGGGATTACACGGGAAGCACTAGCTTTCTAATAAAAAAATAATCATAAAAATTGGTTCACCCAGTCCAAAGTTATGAGGTAACATACATAAAAAAAACAACAAAAAAACATACAGACGAATTGAGAACCTCCTCCTTTTTGGAAGTCGCTTGAAATATAACACTGAGGCTGTTTTATTATCATATTGCGTGAGCCTGTGACGTCACCAGTTTAACGAAATAAAAATGAAAAAAATATTCAAATTAGTTTGTTGAATGATAAAGTCCAAATTTTTATTCAAAAATACCATCATTTATTTCAAGAACAGACAATCTGTGCGCGAAACAATTCTAGAAACTTAAATCTAATCACATATTATCACATTATTCAATTCTATGTTAACATTTTATAAAAACAATTCAAATGTCAAAATTAAAATTAATTAATGTAAAATTTTAATGTCACAATTTTAAAAGTCATTAAACCAATTTTAATTTATTCTTGAAAATGCGAACCCTAGTTTCTAATTTTAATTCTGTCGAAAGTCTATTAAAGAATGCCACGGATTGATACAGTGGACAATGGTTCACAACATTTAAACTTGGCTCAATAACATGATGTTAGTCCTTTCTCCTGGTAATCATACGCAAATTCATCTCCTCATCAAATTCGAAAACTGTTATGTGTTTCACCAAATCCACTGTAAGAACAAGAATAACAAGACCAGGAACCGTGAAAATTTTGTATTTTTTAAAATAGTCCCTGTAGGATTCCCACGGAGGAACTCCAACCTCAAAAAGAAAAAAGAACCCTTATAGGATCACTTTGTTGTCCGTCTATCTGTCAAGACCTGTTTTCTCAGGTATGCGTAGAGATCATCATCATCATCATCATATCAGCCACAAATCGTCCACTGCTGAACAAAGGCCTCCCCCAAGGATTTCCACAGATTTATAAAGATACCATCACATTTAGATTTTACCATTCAGGGTAGGCTCGAGCCCCTCGGTGGGGACGTATATGAGCTGTAATGATGAAGGTGTATGATCCTGTGAAGCTGAAAAAAATCAAGCTTTTAAGTCAAAGCAATTTAGTAGTTACTTACGGCAATTCTAATGCCATTTTTGTCACATATTTTGATACTCGCAAGTAAATCAAACCTATAGGGCACTTCCCGTTGATCTAGAATAATGAAATTTGGCAAGAAGCAAGTTCTCACAACACAAGTAAAGGAAAAATCTGAAAATTATAAATTTGTACATCTTACATTATAGCAGGTGCAGTTAACCGTGACTGATATCGATGTATGGGATACATTTTTACAAGCTATTATTTTTTATTTTCACCTGTCCCGGTTAAATCTAGCAAGTTAAAATTGACCCACTTCCCGGTTTCCGATTGAGCTGAAATTTTGCATGCATATTTATATCACGTGAAAGTGCAATGTTATGATGACATCGAGCTGATCTGATGCTGGAGCTGGAAGGTAGAAGCTATTTAGTTTCACCTGTCCCGGTGTCTGTAATGAAATCTTGCAAGTTAAATTTGACCCCGGTTTCCGATTAAGCTGAAGTTTTGTATGCATATGCATATCGCGTGACAATGCAATATTATGATGACATGGAGGTGATCTGATCTGGAGTTGGAGTTGGAAGGTGGCCATAGAAACATAGGCAATAGGCCATAGAATAAAACGACACAACCCCATCGAGTTTGGGCTCGTTTGATTCGTATTGACGAGTACTTTGATCGTAAAAAGCTTGTACCTAAAAGCTGTTAGGTTTTTCGTAAATTATTTTAAATACAAAGTTAAGTTTGATCTTCATTTCGATTGTTGTACTCGTTTATGTTTGTAGGATTTTGTATCCAAATGTGTTTTCATACGGAACCCTCGGTACTTGTTTTAAACAATACCAATGAGGTAGCTATGACTAATGTTCCTATAACGATGTGTAATGAGACCTGATGTCTGATGATCCATACCACCGCGCTTTTGAAATCAAGTAAGTATTACTGCCTACTGGCCCTAAATGATGATGCATGACCGGTCTACTTACATAAGCCTTAAATTCCACTTTTATTTGGACCGATCTGTGTGAATGACCTCTGACCTACAGAGAACTGTACTTCAAAATATAAAGATTTCTGGGTCACTATGAAGACGAGCAGACCAGGCCAATGACGTAACTTTCGGTAATGGTTCCAGACGAACTTTGGTGATAGTAAACCAGTTCTTTGTATAGTAGAGCTAAAAACCAACGCTTCCGGTCTTTGGAACTTTTAAATGTAGGTAGCTGAAGAAATTCTAAACTGGTATTGTGGAAGACTCTTAGACTATAAAAATGGCAAATAAAATAAATATTCAGTGACAAAAACACTTACGGTCATCTGGCCTCTAACAAGCATTCCCCGTACTATGGGTGATAGAGACTGATCATCATATCAACTCACATACGTCCCCACCGAAGGGCTCGAGCTTACCCTGAATTAGGGCGATCGGGCCTTAGTCGACCACGGGGACCCGTGCGGGTTGGTCGACCTCACACATAACCTTCGAGTATTTTCGCAAGCGTGTGCAGGTTTACTAGCGATTTTTTCCTTCACCGTAAGAGCGTCAGATAAACAAACATCATATCAGCCGAAGGACGTCCACTATTGTGGACGACTGTACTGACCTCCCCCAACGATTTCCACTAAGACCGATTCAGCGCTACCCGCATCCAGCGCCTTCCCGCGACCTTTACCAGGTCATCGGTCCACTAAGGTACTAAGGGACTAAAACCGAGGGATGGGCAGCAGCGTCCTTTCCGTGACTTGCAGTCGACCTGCCACAACACTGCGATCGCCAACCCGCCTGCCAAGTGTGGCGATTACGGCAACACCCCTCCAATGATATACACCATGTACATATGAAATCAAAATTCATAAACACATTGGTATGTGGCAGGATTCGAACCACGACCGCCCGGGTAGGAGGTAGCGGCCCTTTGCCATTACGCCACCGATGCTCTTTAGGCTATCTAGAAACTGATATTAAATACTTATTTTAAGTATACATACATACATATTATACAATGTTAGTATAGAGCAAAAAAAATTCCTGATTGAGAATAGAACCCATAACCGACGGATCCTAGCTAAGATTTAACTGTGTAGTTGGATTAGTTGAAGCCGCCTACTTCAGCAAATGATCTGTATAGCCACATAGAAATACAGTCGAAAGTGGCTTAGCATATCATCTGAACAGTCACTTAGAAATACAGTCGAATGTAGCTTAGGTACCTAATCGAGTGAGGAAATAGGTAATTAACTAATTACTAATTGATTAGCGACGAACATTTAGAACGTTCTTAGGAACAACTCCATTATTTGAACATACTGTTTTACATTATTCTTGGTACCTATAGTAACATATACATAAATAACTTTGGTTTTATCGATAACCATCATACACTATCAGGCTTAATCCTATATATAATATAAACGAAAAAAAATCGTGAGTACCTTTTGTAATCTCAAAAATGGCTTGAACGATTTCAATGAAATTTGCTATGTCGTGGTTTTTGGGGCGCGATGTCGTAGCGATATGATAGAATTAACCAATATGAAATGTTCGTCATATAATTGAAAACGCTAAACACGTTAAAAAACCGACTTCCATCGCAACAAATTAGTACATTTTTGCATTATTATTTTTGGTTTTTGTTAATTTTCTACTAAATTACTACACCGATTTTGATAAAATTTTATGGGACCACACGGAAAGCACTAGCTTTCAAATAAAAAAAATCGTAAAAATCGGTTCACCCAGTCAAAAGTTCTGAGGTAACTAACATAAAAAAAAAACATACAGACGAATTGAGAACCTCCTCCTTTTTGGAAGTCGCTTGAAAAATGGCCGGCCATATCATGCGAAACGAACCTAACTTAAACTGCCTTCCACCACCCAGGGGGTGGAGCCTCGCTTCGCAAGGATCTCGACAAAATCATCATGAAACTGAACGAACCTACTATCGCTCGCTTTACTCGCTTAATTCAGATTTTCATGATCATTTCACGATCTTTTAACCACCTCTGTGGCTTAATGGTTAAGACCATTAGCTTCACATCAGGAGGTCGTGGGTTCGATTCCCGGCGGAGTGTAACTTTGACTCAGTTTGGTTGGTAGAATGGCATTTTCTAAGCCCGTCTAGCTAGCTACCACCATCTTATCTAAGTCCTGAAGATAAGATAACCAGTTCCCCATTGCGTTGGAGAATCTTGGTAAGCCCGCTTCCATCTTCGGCATCATCTTCACTTACCATGAGGTGAGATGATGCCAAGGGCTTACCATAAGGGATGACGAATGCTAGTCATCTGAGTTACTTTTTATCATCTGTCAAAAACGACATTTTGTTCTAAAAATGTTAGAAATACCCAGGCGTGACGTCATAGTTTAGCAGCGTCATTTATGTACTCTTTTTGTGATTTTGGTGAATTAAAAATCGAAGACTTGATGGAAAACAAAACGAGTAAGGTTTTTCAAAGTTTAAGTAGGAAGGCAATTTAGTGATCAAGAGTTCATAATTTATTTCTAATGCTGTCGTCATCCCTATTATGAATTGTTTTTAAAAAATTTGCTAACATCCGCCCGACCTTTTTATGTCATGGTAAATTTCAATGATATCGCCATGACTGAGAAATCGGTCTAGCTAGGTCTTATCTCTGGGAAAACGCGTTTTGGCGAGTTTTCATCTTTTTTTTTTCGCGTAATAAAATTGGTAATTTCACTGCACCAGATATTTAAACGATAGTCCAGTATTCATAAAGCGTTGTTGGACTTCCTCCTCGTAGATCATTGGCTCGATTCCCGGTGCGTTGAATCTTTTTTTTTTTTTTTTTTTCATTTCCGAGTAAAGCTCGGTAGCCCTAGTAATTATTTAATGACTGACTCTAACTTACCAAGTGCAGGTGTGCGATGACGTAGTCCATACCTACATTTTATTAGCGTTCCGTAGTACAACAAGGAACCTTTATAGGTACGTCATGTCTATCCGTCCGTCTGTCTGTCCGCGGCCTAGCTCCTAGACTATTAGTAGTTAATAGCTGTTTTGCAAAGATTAATAATGAACTGTAAAAAAAAATTGGAAAAAAAAAACTTTTTAAGGGTACGTTTAAGTAAAGTGGGGATGTTTTTTTTTCTCGTCAAACCCAGGCGTATCGTTGGTTACACAATAGTTGTGAGTCTTCTAAGACTATTTTATAATTTAGGGTTCCGTTTTCAAAAAAATTGGCTTGAAAGTGCTAGATTTTGTTAGAGTCGAGTGACCCACCCCCTAACAACTGAATTAAATATGGACGCGATAATGGCTACTACGGGACCCTACATTGCGCTTGGCCTGACACGCACTTGACCAGTTTTCATAGATGCAGCCGATCACGTACTAGTTAATAACCTAGCTAATACTTAATTGAAAATTCTTGAATCCTATAGAACAACATATACGGAATACTAAATAAATACTGACTAGTAATACTGATAGGAATAAGAATCTACAGTTTTATAAATAACAAAATATGACATCATTATCGTCACAAGTGTATTGTAATAAACAAATCATTTTATTACGCAATTAATAAAAACGAGTGCATAAAATGTATTTGTTAATTAAAATTCCTGTGTAATAAACACCAGAAAATAGTTAGCTAGTTACTTGCTTTGGCGACACTTTTTTTCTTAGTCTTGTTTTTTAAGATTTCGTACACCCAAAGGGTCCTATTAATAAGCCTCCGCTGTCCGCCTGTCTGTCTGTCCGTCTATCTGTCTATCTGTCAGAGGGCTGTATGTCATGAACCGTAATAGTAGGTGACACTTGAAAAATTAAGCGCAAAACTGGAGAACGACTAATTCGATGTGATGGCTTAGTATAATTATGATTTTTTAAATTTAAAACTATGTATTAAGAATGGGAGTATACACAAAGATCAGTAATCCATAAGTTCTAGGAGTGTAAGATGATGCGTGGGCACAGTACCTACCTAACCCAATGGTCCAAAAGACGAATGTTTATATTCCATTTTGGTTTACAGTTCTAGAGGTACTTTAAATAAATATTGTCAAATCAGTTTTGTTTTTCATAGAAATCCTACTAATATTTTAAACGCGAAAGTTTGTAAGAATATATGGATGTATGTTTGTTACTCTTTCACTCAAAAACTACTGTACGGATCTGTCTGAAATTTGGTAGGTAGATAGATTAGGACCTGGATTAACACATAGGCTACTTTTTTCCACGCTCGCTAGCCGCTTGCGGCTCGCGCACTGCGCACCCTCAAAAAGTCATAGAAACGTTGTCCACGCGGGTGAAGCCGCGGGAAACAGCTAGTAAACAATAAATTTCACGCTCGCTCTGCTCTATTCAAATAAGCCTTCGTCTTCCTATCCAGTTTTGGTGTAGAAAGACTCTTATTAGTACAGGTCGCGCCAAACTTTATTACAGCTCTGAAGTTGGTCGCAAGGCGCGTCGCAGTCAGTGCTGCGCGCCCTCGAAAAGTCATAGAAACGTTGTCCACGCGGGTGAAGCTAGCTAGTAATCAATATTTAAATAAGCTTTCTAGAAACTGACTCAATATTGTTAGATAACTGCTTGGTTAGTGATGTCAGTTACGTCACAACGACGCCACAATAAATAACTGGATGGCAGCAATAATCTTATAAGTCTGTGATGACAGCGAAAGTGTATGTAAAACAAATGCAACGAGGCTTTATCAATATTTTTACAAGCTTTCTTTAAACTTGCCGTGTTAGTTAGTTTGGGACAAATTTCAGAACCACTTCCCGGTGTCCGATTAAGCTGAAATTTTGCATACACGGAAGTTTTGAGCACAATGCATAGTAAGCTAAGTGACGTCGTTATTCTAAATCCAATATGGTGGACTTCCTACCAAAGATGGAGGACCAGTTATTTTTATGCGTCCATATGATATGCGTATCAAATGAAAGTGTAAGAACTAAGCTAAGAACACGAAATAATTAAAATTATTATGAAATAATCAGAATCATAATCGAAATAATTTATTTGCAAGAATATTTAGGTCATAAATATACAGATCTTAAAAAATACAATGCCAGTAAACGTATTCAGTCCAATGAAGACAAGCAAATAAAAAAAAATGTTAATGCTATATTATTTTCAGATTTGTTAAAAAATATTATTGTATGTAATTTCTGTAGTCCGTAAATTCCTTAATACTATAAAAACAATAATTAATTAGCCATTTTGTTAGTTTTGTCTTAAATTATGTCCCTTAATACATTATTATTTATTTATTAGGTAGTTATACCATTATACACATTTTGTACACATTTTTCTTATAAATATCTGCTTTACAAAGAGGTTGACGAAGCATGTTTTTATACTGCGCTCTTTGATTTCTTACTATGACTACTAATATATATACTTTGCTATGACGTTAACAAGTTTTTCGAAAAATTCTTAATGAGACCTTAAAAATAAACAAGTGTTTCTAATATACATGCAAGTCAGGGGTAAAATATTTAGTTGTTTAAACAGTGGTTTGCGACTATCTAAAAACCAAGCGTTACAAAATTAAATGGCACGAATACATTTCTTTTGAAGCCTGAGATAAGAGCTTGTATCTAAAAATTATTTTTGCTTCAAGATAGTTGATACTTTTGATTGTAAGCTCTTGGTGGAACATTATATCACACATAATAGTATATATCTACACTAATTCCATATAAAAGAAATAAAACTGCATTTATAATTTGTCAGCGACCGTCTGCCTGAAGATGGTGTTAGGTGGCAGGCCTGCCTACCCTACGTTTTCCGGTGCGCGGTCACCACTCGAAAACTTTACTGCCCCAACGGCCATCTGTTCTACGAGCAATGTAAATTTAATCAACATATTTTTTCATAAATCAACATCGTTTTTTTTGTTGTTTGCGCGTACTGGCAGTCCCCAAAATTTCATGTTTACAAGCTTGCCGTTTAAGTTAGTTAGTTTGACTGTTTAGTTTGGAAAAGCTAAATTAGAATCATTTTCTGGTGTCCGATTTAGCTGAAATTTTGATTGCAGTAAGTTTGGAGAACAATGCATGGTTAGCTTTTTTTTTATTTATTTATTTACGTTACAAAATTACATGTTACCAAAACATTATGCAGTATTGTTAAACCTTAATAAGGTTTGTCTCAATACTGTTCTCCAGTCATGCATGCATTATCAAATTATCATTAAACAATAAAACACAAAAGTTATCTACAATAACTTATAAATAAAGGTAAATAAAAGACAAACAAAATGTTATGACGGTAGGCAAGGAAATTTGCACAGAGTTACATCTATACACACATAGCAGTGATGTCGGCAGGTGACGTCATTCTAAATTCAATATGGCGGACTTCCAAAGGTAGCGGATCAGTTATATTTTATGCACACCTACGATATGGGTATCAAATTATAGGTTTTGCTGAGAAGAACACGAAATAATTAAAATTCTTTTCAAATTATGGCAGTACCAAAAAGTTTTAAGGCTTTTCGAAAAATATTTCTATAAGATTTCTGGATGACTTAACTGACCTTATCACTGCTGTAAGAACAAAGCCTGGCTCCTAAAATATCCTAGTGACGGCATTAATCTTCTTTATCAATATATTTAAAAGCAATGCTGTGCACATTTCTCTAGCCATCACTATCCGATGTACATCATAACATCAGCTCATATACGTCCCCACACAGGGGCTCGAGCCTACTCTGGATTAGGGCGATCGGGCATAAATAAACATATTTTTTACATTGTAGCAAATGAAAGAGGTATGTAACCTTTGGGGCCGTTGGTACAGTAAAGTCTCGAGTGGCGAACGCGCACCGAAAAACTCCCACTCGGTGGACCGATGACCAGGTGAAGGTCGCGGGTAGCGCAGAACCGGTCGTCGTAGAAATCCTTGCGGGAGGCCTATGTCCAGAAGTAGACGAGCTTCGGCTGATATGATGATGATGATGTAACCTTAAAAAAATCTGGGTTGTATCACGATGTTTGCTAAATTAAAAGTACTCAAAACAAAAAAACTACTCAGCCTTGCTAACTCACAAAGTTTCATTCAAATCTATAGAGCCATTTTTGAGTTCATTTTTTTTTATTAAAAATTTGAGTGCGTTTTAACTGCAACTCACCTGATAGTAAGTGATGATGCAGTCGAGGATGGTACACGCAAACTCAAATAATGCCTATTCACTCTTGCCTTAAAGATCCCCAAATTATTTGAGTTACTAAGCCGAAAGTAAAAAAGAACTTGGATTTGTATAGAAAGTACCTAATTTAGATTTTCCTTGAAATAATGCACTTTATAGTGTAGTAGGATGTTGTATAGTCATTTTTTGAAAAGAAAATCTGGGATTTTTTCCAACCCCTGGAATAATGAACTTCATATTAGTAGGCTGTAAAGAGTTGAAATAGGTAAGTTACAAATTTAAGAATAAAAATTTGTGTTTTTTTCTATGGTAGCAACCCTTAAAAATCAAGAAAAAAATCTGCTTGAGATATTAGAAAACATCCTTACCCAAATTGGACTCAAATCCGTTCAGTTGTTAAGGAGTTAGAGCAACACAGGCACACATACATATATTTTTAAATTTTTGTTTTTTAGTGTAAGACAATCGATCCCCATCAAAATTTCAACTATATTTTTTTGCCATCAGTATACCTTTTTCTCTCGTTCGATGATGCGTCCTGAGTCCTGCTCTCCACTGCCTCTACGTCCTTGATGCGGAACTATAAAATATTAATATAGGCGGTAATATTACAAATTTTCGATATTTTTGACGTCAATTACTCCTAGACGATAGAAAAACCAAGGTTGAAAAAAAACCCTTATTTTTGATGATGTTACAGCTAGAAACACGATTGAGCAGTTTTGACTCTTTAGAAAAAAACCCAAAGATAGGTCTATACTGTAACCAAAGTATCTTTCAACTCTAGTAATGACTAATATTTTGAAGTATAAATTACAAAAAAATATACAACAATATTTTTTATGATAATACAAAGTGAGTAATGTTATTATTTCTTGAACTTTCATTGTAGTTTTTGATTGAAACGAGAAATCATTGAAAAAGTGTGGTTATTTTCTTTACTCTTTACACGTAAAAAAAAGACAGAGACAACTGTTCTAATCAATACCTCGCTTTAACAAGTTTATGTAATAAAAGATTGCGTTTTTTCACAGAGTTATTATCTCGCCAATGATAGATAACCTACCGATCTTTGTCTGTCCACAGCTAAGTTGCCATAGATAAGATAATAAGCTAACATTTATTAACAAAAAACATCAGGCGGATAATGTTTCACGACTTCGTTCGTTACAATCAGACTTTTTGGCTTGAATTCTGTACCAATTTGATAAGTTTATTTTATAGGTTCTCGTACCAGGTAACGGGATTCTATTGCTGTCTGTCCGTCAGTCCGTCCGTCCGTCTTGTTCGAGCTTTAAAAGGTGTTAAATTTTAAACCATAATAGTTAGCCGACTGAAATTTTCACAGAATATAGCGGAATTGATAACAAATGATAATTAAAAATACGGAGGTCCCCATACAAGAAACGTTTTATTTGCAACTGATAGTTCCTTACATTTCTGAAAATGTGTTTTATTTTAAAGTTTTATTTGGGTTTTTTGAGGATTCCCTTTTGAAATAGGAGGGTACATAAAATAAGTACTCTAAAATAATAAGTTTTTACGAACTAATTATCTCTCTCTATCTCTATCTCTCTCTATAGTAAGCTTTCGTGTTATTTTTGATTTGACATCGCACTACACTGATTTCGTTAGTTTTTGTGTATTTTTTTTATTTTTTTTATTCACAATTGGTATTATTTAATTTATTTTGTGTTTTGACTGACTCGGTGGCTCAGTGGTTAGTGCACTTGACTACTGATCCTAGAGTTGTGGGTTCGATCCCCACCCAGGGCAAACATTTGTGTGACGAGCAGATTTGTTTGTTCTGTGTCTGGGTGTTAAATATCTATATATGTATGTATTTAAACTTATATAAGTACTAGCTGTCCCAGCGAACTTCGTACCGCCTTACATTACATTACACTGCCCTGCCCTACCCTACACTACCCTACACTACACTACACTATCCTACCCTACACTACCCTACCCTACCCTACATACACCACACTACCCTACCCTACCCTACACTACTCTACACTACCCTACACTACACTACCCTACCCTACCCTACACTACCCTACCCTACACTACCCTACCCTACCCTATCCTATCTCTCAAGTTGGATCGAACTGCACATGGTGTGCGAATTTTATTATAATCGGTTAAGTGGTTTAGGAGTCCATTGAGGACAAACATTGTGACACGAGATTTATATATATTAAGAAGAAGATAAGAAGATGTATATATCAGTATCTGGTTCCCATAACACAGGGAATCCTACTTTGGGGCCAGATGACCATGTGTAATTTGTCCCAGAATATTTATTTATTTATTTTTGTGTTTTTATATCTATTTAATGTTTTATATCTATGTAAATAGTTGGTGTTACGCCACCGACGATTGCGATCGTCGGTGGCGTAATGGCTAAGGCCGCTACCTCCTGTCAGAGAGATTGTGGTTCCAATCCTGCCCCGTACCAATGTGTTTTTGAATTTCGATTTAATATCCGACACTCTTAAGGTGAAAGAAAACATCGTAAGGAGACCTGCACACGCCTGCAAAGAAACTCGAGAAAGTTTGTGTATGAGGTCGACTAACACGAACTGGGCCCGCATCACAGAATTACAATGTGGTCTATAACGTAATACTGTGCCCGCGTGGTTGTGGCGATCGGGTCTTAGTCGACCACGCGGGCCCAGTGCGGGTTGGTCGACTTCAAACACAACCTTCGAGTTTCTTTGCAGGCGTGTGCAGGTTTCCTCGCGATGGTTTCCTTCACCGTAAGAGCGTCGGATAAACGTACATATGAAATCGAAATTCGAAAACACATTGGTACGTGGCAGGATTCGAACTAGGACCTCCCGGACAGGAGTTAGCGGCCCTTGCCATTACGCCACCGACGCTCTGTGTGTCAAATAAAAATATGTTATTTATGTCTATTTGAAGCTTTTCAACCGACTTCAAAAAGGATGAAGTTCTCAATTCGACTGTATGTTTCTTTTTTGTTACGCAATATCTCCGCAGATTGTGAACCGATTTTCAAAATTCATTTCTTATTCGAAAGAGTATACTCCCGAGGGGGTCCCAATGTCACCAAGTCAGGATCTGATGATGGGATCTAAGGGAAATCGAGAACAACCCTCAAATTGTATATGCAAATATTACGTGTTTATTGTATTTCATAAAACTATTTAAGTTTTGGTGTCTGGTAGTCATCATCTCATGTTAATGAGCTAACGAAGGAAAGTACAACTCCTTAACGATTAGGAGTTGGAGGATAATTCTTCAAATATTTTACGTAGATACGTATGTACGTATAGACCGATAGTTGTATTCTTTTAGGTTATTCAGATGGGCTGATGATGGAAGACTAAACTCCTTAACTTTCATGCTGTTGAGATGATGGAAGCCACAAGAATCACATGAAAATTGTCACATGTTAATGAAACACATGCATTATGATTTGATGGTACCTGTTGGCGAGTGGGTGATTGGGTATAATGTTGTTAGATAGATAGCATTATTACTAAAAATAAATAAATTAAAATAAAAGTTTAAAAAACTTAAAAACCGACTTCAAAATGAAATTCACTCAAAAGTATGAAATAGTATTATTATACTTATATACACGACATTAACCAACAATAACGAAATCAAAGGTGGGTACGAATTAAATTAGAGGCCTAAATTTATTTTTAAGGTCGTCACCAGCACACCAGCTACCTTACGTATAAAATGTTTTAGATTCGATGACATTTCTGACACTTTTATTTTATATCTTCTTTGAAGGTGTGGATTCCATTAAAATGACACTAGCACCTTATACTCATCACCTATGATTAATAACGAATTAGAATTCACAAGACAATCGGATAGCGGTTAACATATTAGAACTTATCACAATATAACAATACGAGCATGTCACGAGTTACAACAAGGACATATCATCCAGTTTAATCATATCCTGTTTGTGAATCAGTATTGTAAATTTAAAAGTGCAATTGGCTGGCCTCTGCACAATTCAAGTTTTTGGCCTACAAGGCTCAATTTCAAACGGAAATTCTCCTTTCGCTTGACCTATTTAGATAACACTTTTGACAAAATCAACGTGAACACAAAAATCTTGGCTACAAAAAAATATCAAAAATCCAAATAAAAAAGAACCGGCCAAGTACGGGTCGGACTCGCGCAAATTAGGGTCCCGTAGTCTTTTCAAAAAATAAATGTAAATTTGAAAAAAAAAATTGCAGTTCATTATAGAACATTTTGTATAGAAAATCTATGATTTTTTTACACATCCTACTGCACATTTTAAGTTGGTCGACTATTACTTCTAAACTCAGTAAAAGTACTTAGCCGTGATAGTTTTCATTTTAAATTGATTATTTGTCATCATACCATTTTAAAAAAATCAGATGTCCTGAGATAGCGATTTAGCTGACACCTCACTGTAAAAAAATATATTTTAAAGCTTAATATTTCGCAAACCAAGAGTTGGCGTGAAATACCTATTCAACGATATCGCACACGTAATACGTATATGTATGTCACCGAAAAAAAATATATCACGAGTTAACATAATTACTCTTAAAAAATATTTTTTTTTAAGATTTTATTATAACAATTTGCCGGCGTGATTAATATGTATGCCCATGCCAAATTACAGGTTTTTTATTTTTTTCGGATCTCTCAGGAACTATATCGGGCTATTATGATTATTACTCTATGGCACTTCCCACCCCCTCAACTATTTCTAATGAAAAAATCACAAAGTATGTAAACAAATTTTCTCCAGACCTCTCAGGAACTATATCAGGCTATTCTGATTAAAAGTCTATGTCACTTCCCACCCCCTCAACTATTTCTAATGAAATAATCACAAAGTATAGATATTAATTTTCTCCAGATCCCTCAGGAACTATATAGGACTATTATGATTAGTAGTCTATGACACTTCCCACCCCCTCAACTATTTTTAATGAAAAAATCACAAATTATGGAAATTAATATTCTCCAGATCTCTTAGGAACTATATCGGGCTATATATATATATTTTTATTCACTATTGGTAAACCCAATAGTCAATGTAGTCAATACATATCACCTGATATGATTAGTAGTCTATGTCACTTCCCACCCCCTCAACTATTTCTAATGAAAAAATCACAAAATATGGAAAATCACTTTCTCCAGATCCCTCAGGAACTATATCGGGCTATTATGATTAGTAGTCTATGTCACTTCCCACCCCCTCAACTATTTCTAATGAAAAAATCACACAGTATGGAAATTAACTTTCTCCAGATCCCTCAGGAACTGTATCGGGCTATTATGATTAGTAGTTTATGTCACTTCCCACCCCAAAAAAATCACAAAGTACGGAAATTAATGTATTCCAGATCTCTCAGGAACTGTATCAGCCTATTCTGATAAGTAGTCTATGTCACTTCCCACCCCCTCAACTATTTCTATGCAAAAAATCACTTCAATCCGTTACTCCGAGCGCGAGCGTGGTAATGAGTTTCCCCAGATTCCTCGGAAACTATATCATCATCATCATCATCATCATCATACCAGCTCATATACGTCACCACCGAGGGGCTCGGGCCTTAGTCGACCACGCGGGCCACGTGCGGTTTGGGTGACTTTACACACAACATTCGAGTTTCTTCGCCGGCGTGTGCAGGTTTCCTCACGATGTTTTCCTTCGCCATACTATGTAACTATGTACGGCTATGCTAATTAGTAGTTTATGTCACTTTCCACTTCCTCGAATGTCTGTGCAAGAAATCACGACATTGCCTTGATGTGTTGCGAAGTGCGCGAACGTATAAAAAGTTTTCCCTAGATAACTCGGAAACTATGTCAGGTTATGCTAATTAGTAGTCTATGTCATTTCCCACCCCTTCAACCATTTCTGTGCCAAAAATCAGATCAATCCGTTACTCCCTTGCGATGTTATAGAAATCAACCGAAAAGTATTATATTTTTTTAGTTCCCTCAGGATGCTTTCACAAAGATTGCAAGTTAACCGATTGAATATTAATGAGACCCATCAGTCCCGGTGATTTCCTCTTTCTACTGAGTATATTTAATATACATTTCATATACTATATTAATGGGACGCCCCGATAACAACACGCGACCTTATGCTCTAAAGTAAACAAATATAGTTAAAACTGTGTTGAAACTGCCTTGGGTTAATTTATGGACTTACGTCGTTATTAAATTCCGCTTCTGGTAGCATACGCAGTTTAATATAAAATCATAGACTAACTTTTCATAATTTGTCAATTTTCTTGTTATTTTCCGCCATTTTGAAAAATGGCGGGTCCGCCTAAAGTAGGGAACGTCCATATTCATGTCCGGACTGGACGGTTAAATAAAAGTTTTTAAAATAGTACCTACTTGGCCAATCTGCTGACCGATTCGTGTAAAAAGTTTAAAGGACACCTCTAAATTAATGTACACATTTTAGTATCCGCCGAAAACCGTCCACTGCTGGACAAAGGCCTCCCCAAGGATTTCCACGACGACCGGTCCTGCGCCGCCCACATCCAGCAGCTTCCCGAGACCTTCACCAGGTCGCCGGTCCATCTTGTGAGAAGTCTTTCTACGCTACGTCTTCCGGTATGCAGTCGCCACTCGAGAACTTTACTAAGCAAATTGCTTCAAAAATCAAAATCCTTGCGCATGTATTTTAATGCGGTTAACAACCGAACTTCGGTAGCGCAACGACAAGGACCGCTACCTCCTATCTGGGAAGTCGTGGTTCGAGTCCTGGCACGTACCAATGTGTTTTTGAATTTTGATCTCATTATTATGTCCGTTTATCCGACGCTCTTACGGTGAAGGAAAACATCGTGAGGAAACCTGCACACGCCATCGAAGAAACTCGAAGGTTGTGTGTGAGTGAAGTTGACCAACCCGCACTGGGCCCGCGTGGCCGACTAAGGCCCGATCGCCCTAATTCAGGGTAGGCTCGAGCCCCGAGGGGGACGTAAATATAAGCTGATGTAATGAAATGCCGAACCGATTCAGGTAATTACCGCACCTATTGTAAGTTAACCATAGTAACCGGCGCGACCACCAAGTAGTATGGAGCCACAATCGCAGAGTGTAAATCAGTGAAAATGGGTGATCTGAAATTTATGTAGGATATTAATCTTGGTTGAGACGGTAGAATTAAATTGAAATTCGGTAGCAGCCGCGGCTAGCAATAACAATGGTTTTCGTAAGCGGATATCGTCAAAAGATCTAATTGTTACGTGTTTGTGAATGACTTTCGACATTAAAGCTTTGAAGCGAAATCAAGATTATATCTAGATGGCATTATAATATTGAGGTCTAGGCATTGTTTTCCTCAATAGGCATCTGTTCACTACGGTACGTTGTATATCTATGAAAAAAGGTTATTGAGAAAAAAACCGGTGAAGTGCGAGTCGGACTTGCGCACGAAGGGTTCCGTACCATTATGCATTATCTATAACAATAGCGTTTGTTGTCCCATTTTTTTATTTCATTTTTTTTAAAGTGAATAAATACAACTCAATATTCTGTGAATATTTCAAGCGTCTACCTGATGCCGTTATCAATATCGAGCAAAAACGAGCAAAAAAAACACGTTTGTTTTATGGGAGCCCCCCCCCCCCCCCCCTTTAACTATTTGTTTTATTTTAATTTAATTATTTATGATTAAAGTGTATATATAAATATTTTTTCTGTGAATATTTCAAGCTTCTACCTGTTGGCGTTATCAATATCGAGCAAAAACGAGCAAAAAAAATCACGTTTGTTATGTGGGAGTTAAATATTTATTTTATTCTGTTTTTTTTATTATTTGTTGCGGCAATAGAAATACATTATCTGTGAAAATTTCAACTGTCTAGCTATCACGGTTCATGAAATACAGCCTGGTGACAGACGGACAGCGAAGTCTCAGTAATAGGATCCCGTTTTTACCCTTTGCGCACGGAACCCTAAAATAAAAGGTAATTATGTACTTACTTTTATTGCCATGAATTATGTTGTGTAGGCAAGTATTATGTAAAAGGTAAATAAATACACAATAATTAGTGATTAGTGATTAAAGTACCACGCAATTACATAGGAATTTCTTTACCGCTAGTTAACTGATTGTGCGATTTTTAATTCAACAAATTAAAAATATTTAGATGATGATATCTGTATACAACTTGATGTACGGACTTCTTCTTTCCGGATCGATGGTAGTTCAAAAAAAAATTAAACTTCCCATACTAAGTTGGCTGATCAGCTGAGAGTTATTATGGGAGAGCCAATTTTTTTTGCGATTTGACTATGGGTTCCATGGGGAAAGTTGTTCAGTTTCATGGGTGGAAGCACCAGTTAAAATAGTTTCAGCTAATTTTGTTACAACTTATATATACTCGTATATATATATATATATAGATTTATATTTTACTGGTCCAGTAGGTAGCCACGCGTATGCCACTATCAGTGGCCCCCCAGAGGTCTTCCATTGTGAAGGTATCCGGGCATTCGGAGCTAGCCGTTTGTGGACTGACTCCACATGGACACTCCGTCACAGAAACCCCAGGTACAAAGTGGACATGTTTCTTCTGGGAGCTGGCCAACTGGATCTGCTCGGCACCTCAACGCCGCCGGCTGCGCGCGCGCCTTTGTGCTGCTCCATCGATCTGCCACCCGTCGACTGCAATGAGGCATATTGATGACACTCCGTCACAGAAACCCCACCGACATTTATTCTCCCTACATTTTAACCGCCTCCGTAGCGTAATAGTTACTACATTCGCTTCACACCAGGAGGTCGCGGGTTCGATTCCCGGTGGGGTCAATTTGAAAGACTCGGTTTGGTTGGTGGTAGGGCATTTTCTAAGCCCGCCTGGCTAGCTACCACCATCTTATCTAAGTCTTGCCGCCAAACATCAGTGATAGTAGCATTGATGTGTTCCGGCTTGAAGATAAGATGGCCAGTTCTCCATTGCGTTGGGGAATCTTGGTAAGCCCGCTTCCATCTTCGGCATCATTGTCACTTACCATCAGGTGAGATGATGCCAAGGGCTTACCAATTATGAATAAAAAAAAATCGGCCAACTTGAGTCCGCAGTCTATTCAGAGATTTCCAAATACATGGACCGCGGCAAGTCACTGCCCGGGGGGAAGGCCTCTCGTTTTGAGATAAACCTTTTTGTGACAGGGAAGGTAACATTCCACAAACTGGATTTAGCCGGTGAGATGATGCCAAGGGCCAAGGGCTTACCAAATACGTAACAAATATCGGGCAAGTGCAGGTCTGACTAGCAATCCGAGGATACCGTACCACCACACATCTCAACACAACTACATACCAACGCGAGCGACATTAAGATAATAAAATGTTTTTTTGTCATTCAGTTCGGACTCCTTGGCGCGAGTAGGACTGACACTTGTCCGATTTTTATTATTATTTGTTTTGCAGCAGCAGCTCAGCTCATATACGTCCCCACCGAGGGGCTCGAGCCTACCCTGAATTAGGGCGATCAGGCCCAGTGCGGGTTGGTATTATTTGTTTTACTTCAATATTGGTACTATAATCACACCAAGTTTCACGCTTGTATGTGTTACCGTTTTTACGACAGAGCTAAATCAAAAATAATTCTAAAGACCTATAAAAAAGGCTGCCCCCCTTATTTTTTTATTTTTAGTATTTGTTGTTGCAACGGAACTACACAATCTCAAAATTTTAACTCTGTACTTATTACGGTTCATAAAATACAGCCCGGTGACAGACGGACAGACAGACATCGGAGGCTTAGTAATAGCACACCCTGGACACTTCATACAATGAGCCAGAAATGACATTTAAAAAAAGGAATGACGGAACAAACAAAATGACGGCGAAATCCTATACGTTCGACAACCAAATTGTAACCAATCGGTATCAATCTGGGTGACGAGGGTGTGAGGTCGCAATCTAGAGAGCGGCAGGCAGTGTCCATACTGTATGTTGGTACTAATATAATATATACTTTGGTAATAGGGTCCCATTGGGTGTATGGAACCCTAAAAACGTCTTCCATCAAAACAACTTAGTACAATTTTGCAATATAATTTTGGTTTTTGTTAAAAAAAAAGTACTACACTGATTTTGATAAAATTTATACGGAACCAACTCGAAAGCATACCTTATCGAATTTTTTTATTTTTTTTATTCACCATTGGTAAACCCTTGACAACATCTCACCTGGTGGTAAGTGACGATGTTGCCGAAGATGGAAGCGGGCTTACCAAGATTCCCCAACGCAATGGGGAACTGGCTATCTTATCTTCATGCCGGAACACACCAATGATATCAACATCGAATAAAAAAAGAATAATGAAAATCAGTTTACAAACAACACACAAAAACCGGCCAAGTGTGAGTCGGACTAGCGCACGAAGTGTTCCGTACTATTATCTATAACAATCAAGTTTGTTGTATGGGAGCCCACCTTAAATATTTGTTTTATTTTAATTTAATTATTTATTTTAAAAACGAATATACAACTAAATATTATGTGAATATTTCAAGCGTCTAGCTGTTGATGTTATCAATATCGAGCAAAAACGAGCAAAAAGAATCACTTTTTTTTGTATGGAGACCCTCCATATTTTTTCACTTTTTCTAATTTTTAGTATTTGTTGTTATAGAGGCAACAGAAATACATCATCTGTAAAAATTTCAACTGTCTATCAAGGTTCATGAAATGCAGCCTGGCGACAAACGGACAGACGGACAGCGAAGTCTCAGTAATAGGGTCCCGTTTCTACCGTTTGGGTACAGAACCCTAAAAATTGAGACTTCCTTTATGTAAGTTGGTTGTAAATATTATACAGAACAGCAATCAGATTATAAACTAACTCTACCTTTTCCTCATTCATTACAAATAGCGGATCTACAAGTTCATTGCTAATTTTACAGTTCCTACAATTAAAATAGTAGCTAACTAGGTACTTCAGAATTTCCTAATATGGATATCTTATTATGTCTTTTATTATTTTATGTTTCCTTTACTCGGTGTACCGATGACCTGGTGATGGTAGCGGGAAGCCGCTGGATGGAGGCAGCGCAGGACTGTTCCACAGTATTAGGGTAAAAGCCGGATAGTTGCCACATTTTTTTAAATCACTCTTTATCTCTCAGTAAAAAAGTAAAATACTTTATTTGTAAAACTGGCCGGTACTTTGGTTTTTATCTACAAATTTATGAAAAGTAAAAAGCATTATCTTTAATATTTTTTCTGCATTAGCGATTTTTGTGGACCTCTATATATTAGGACATCTATCCTACATAGGGGGATATCAATAGTTGCCTAATTACGTTTAGGATAGATGCTCCGCCGAGAAACAGGACATCTACCCCGCAAAAACTTTGATCGCATTTTGCCTTCCCATGCAATCGAACAGACATGAGACACGGTCAACTTAGTGGTAATTGGAAAATCTTTCGATAGATTAGTAAAATAGCATGCGATTCATCCGTAAAACTAGAGTAATTACAATCGGGCAACTATACCCCTGGGGCAACTATCCTGGTTTTACCCTACAATATTCAAGATTCATGATATTTATCTTTCAAAAGTATACAATTGCTTTACTATAAATAACTTAGTCTTAAACGCAAAAAAGACCAAATGTATTAAATTCACATTACCTAGTGTAATCTTCGGAATAGGAATAAACTTCAAGTAACTTATGTACCAGACTTAGCAAAATCAATAATTCCTTTGTGGGACAATGCTCACTCATGAGTCATGTAGAACAAATTACCCGATGATGTCTTAAATTAAGACATCGGAATATTTAAATGACAAAAATGTATGAGTAGACAATGTTTCTTCTATCAATACTACTAATCATGTTTAATAGTAATAAAATGACGAACAACCAAAGAATTGACGTGGGAGCGACAAGACATGACAAGTCTATAGTACTTCTTTTAATTAATATTTTTATCTTAGCATTGACATGAGTGGTGCATGCTCGCTTAAATGTTTGTGCAGGTGGTGGCACATCGGGAGCCGGGTCGTTCCTTGCCATCTAATAAGGTTGATGGGAGCGATGACTGACTCGGTGGCTCAGTAGTTAGTGCCCTTGACTACTGATCCGAGGGTTGTGGGTTCGATCCCCAGTCCCCACCCAGGGCAAGCATTTGTGTGATGAGCAGATTTGTTTGCTCTGTGTCTGGGTGTTAAATATCTATATATGTATGTATTTAAATGTATATAAGTATGTATATCAGTCTCTGGTAACCCATAACACAGGGAATCCTACTTTGGGGCCAGATGACCATGTGTGATTTGTCCCAGAATATTTATTATTATTTATTATTATTTTACTCTCGCGTTTTACTCGTGACCGGGCGCTGCCCGTGTGAACTGGCCTACTCTTGTCAAAGGCATTAATGACATTCAATGATTTTTATGTATAACTTTTCGTATTATATTGTTTTCATGTTCTAATTACATAATCTGGTTTATTTCAAGGATTGTATTTAGACATTATTATCTAATGATAATTTATTTCTTGATTTTTCACAAATGAAATTATTATTATTTTATGACTATCAGAAAGAGTGTAATTTGCACCTATTTTGAATATATAAGGTCTAACAAAATTAGCTGAAACTATTTTAACTGTTGCTTTTACCCATGAAACTGAACAAATTTCCCCGTGGAGCCCATAGTCTAATCGCAAAAAAAAATTTAGCTCTCTCATAATAACTCGATCAGCTGATCTATCAACTTACTTAGTTTGGGAAGTTCAATTTTTTTTTTTGAGATTTGACTATGGATTTCATGGTGAAAGTTTTCAGTTTCATGGGTAGAAGCACCAGTTTAAATAGTTTCAGCTAATTTTGTTAGACCTTATATACCTTGAATCTTAAATCTTTGTTAGATACATAGATACAGGTAAAGCTAATAAAAGCGTGTTAAAAATATATGTCTTATGCCGTCTTATGTACAAAGGCCAGCACATCAAGCTAGACACTCGTAGTGCTTCGGATCCATACGTCTACAGCAGAACGGTACAAAGTCCAAAGTGTCTAGCTTGATGTGCTGGCCTCTCTACAATAAAATAACACATAATTAATTAAACAGAAGCGTCGTTTTTCTCGCCTCTCTGAATGAGTGTTATTTATAAGCAGGTAAGACCTACCAAGAGACGTAATAACTGCGCTTCCTGGTAGCTCCTGGAAGCAAATTGCTGAGGTAACGTCTACGATAAGTGGTGATTAGCATCTCCGAGTGTTCATTATCAATCACGATCGAAGCATGACCGTCGTCGGTAGGCGATGCGAGGGCTTATTCCGCTTAGATTTATGTTATGACAGTCAGTGATATTGCCAGTAAATATTCAAACAAACCTACATTTATTTATTTAAATCAACAGCCTTTAATTTAACAGTACAGATTTTTATGATAGGCCTTTACAAATTTTCACGAACATTACCTAAACAGTATAGTAGTGCAAAAGTGAGCAATATAGTAGTTATATAGGCAAAAACCTAGGTATCAATTAAATTACTAAATCTTTTGTTCATTAATTTAGTTACATGAGCAAGTTCAAGATTATGTGTTTGTGTGGGTGTGTGTGTATGTGTGGGTGTGTGTGTGTGTGATCATCGCTATTCGTCACACTGAATTTTCCAGTAATTTACTCAACTCACCTCTAAATGTAGATTTAGAGGTCCTGAAAGGATCAAGATCACCAAATCCGTTGTTGAACGTGCGTGACATTCTGGTGGTAATCCTATTGCGGGCATAATTCGTGCGGTGTGATGGAACATGGAGTAAAGTTGTTTGGTGCGTACGTCTAACAGGAGTTCTTAAACCTATTGATGCAAGAAGTGCAGGACAATCCCCTCTAGAGCTAAGTACATCAAAGAGGAAGAGCATGTCGAGCATGTCACGATTTAAAGGTGGATATTACCTTGACCGGTTATACAGGATTACTTTTGGACCCTTAGCAATATTTTGGTCAGCCCTTCTACTCCTGATTCTAAACAACTTTCCCCAAGGAGCGCTTGGTAAATTCCCAAAAAAATTTCGACCACTCAAACAAATCGACCAGCCGGTATGCCGACATTGTATGGGAAGTCCAAAAATTTTTTTTCTGATTGACCATGGGTTCCTTGGGGAAAGGTGTTTAGAATCAGGAATAGAAGCGCTGACCAAAATATTGCCAAGGGTCCAACCAAAAGTAACCCTGTATATTAATTCATCATATCATCTGAAGGTCGTTCACTATTGGACAAAAGCCTCCCCCAATCTTTACTATGTGTAAGCCTTCCTACGCTACGTCTTCCAATGCGCGGTCTCCATTAGATAACTTTATCGCCCTAATGGCCATCTATTCTACGGCCTATGTGCCCCGCCCACTGCCATTATTTTAAGCGATTCTGAGAGCCACGTTACTTTGGTTGTTCTGCGGATCTCCTCGTTTCTGATTCGATCACGCAGGGAAACTCCAAGAATAGCATTGAGCCGTCTTATGAGGCCCATAATAAGCAACCGTGTCTCAGTTCCGTATGATATCACTGGCAATACACACTGGTTTTTTTTATCCACTGTTGATATTAGCATCATTTCACCTGATTACACTGCGGTATTTGCGATCTGAAGATATTGCGAAGCTTTCTCAACCCTGCATATTCATTGTGGGTAGTGCGGTCCTGGGCCTGTGTATATTTATTCATATATACTTAAGCTATATATGTGTATGTATGCATATAGGCGCAGGGCTGTGAGTGTCACGTAACCAGTACAGCCGGCTGTATTGTTATTCGTTAACGCATTTATCCTCCTCCCTCCACCGTTTCCGAGGGGAAAAAAAACGATCCAGTTATTAAAGACATCTACGCTTTTGCTGCATGTAAAGACTATCGAAACAGACATGTTAAAGATGCACCATACTACTTCTAATGTAATACAATTGAGAGAAAGACGTAAAAAAAGTAAGTGTGTGGTTTTATGAAACCACGGTAAAAGTGAAACTTTACAGAGGACGAAACGATCATGGCTGCTCTCGCTACGGTACAGAAGACGAAACCATCATACCGTCAGACGAAAGCGAATTTGAGACGGTGTAATAAAAGTTTCACTTTAAAAAACAGTATTAATAGAACAATTTTACGGTGCACAGTGGTACGAACTACATTGATATGACAACGGTAGAGTACTCGGAGTACGGAAACAGCTGATATTGAATGAATGAATAGATTATAAGTGTAAGGTCGGTTCAGACGGATGATTACGACCGGAACTATACAGGTTCTGTCGGTCTTACCCTTTCACATGCGGGAACGACTGGACCATTCGGTGGTGGCCATCTTTATACCACGCTTTTATTAGCTTCACCTGTATTTATGTAGGTTTGTCTCGATTTTGACCCACTTTAAATGAACATATTTAATTCAAACTATGTACATTTATCAAGAATCAGTGACAATACAATATTTTCATAAGTTTATCTCATTATCAGGATCGCCGGGAATAAATGCACATCAAACTAAAAATTAAAAAATAAATACAGTTTAAACAAACTAAAAAACACGCTTTTGAAGCACATTAAACTAAAAAGTGAAAAATAATTCTTATTATAAGCTGAAAAACAATAATGAACGAAAAATACTAGTATGGCAATAAGCGCCCCACGTTTTTTTCACAATAATACTAGTATTTTTTGTTCATTTTTGTTTTCAGGTAATATTAGTGATTATTTTTCACTTTTTAGTTTTATGTGCTTTAAAGGCGTGTTTTTTAGCTTTTTTAAACTATATTTTCCTTTGTTTTGGGGCAATTATTTCGTATTCTCCTCTTTCATTTGCTTCATTTGATACCCATATCATGGAGGTGCATAAAAAATAAAAGATCTGCCATCTTTAGGAGTCTGCCATCTTTGGGAGTCTGCCATCTTTGGGAGTCTGCCATCTTTGGGAGTCCGCCCTATTGGAGTTAAAATGAAATCACGCATCGTTCTCCAAACTTCACGTGTATGAAAAGTTGCCGGCTGTACTGGTTATGTGGGACTCACAGCGAAGGCTGAACCTACTCACTAAAACTCCCCCATGGAATTAGGTCAATCAAGACCTGTAAAATCCTTCATCGGAGCGACCCATACCCTTAGGGAAGGATGTGGTGCGTAAGAAGAGAGGGGTTGCACCAAACGCGCCGTGGAGATAGCCAGCGCGCCCAATGCAGGGGTGTGCTATACGGGGATGGCACAAGAACTGAGTGGTGGGTGAAGACGGTAGTGACCGTAAAAGGCTGCCTTGAAAAAGGCGGCCCGAAACTATAAGTGCCGCAGACCTAAGAGGGCTCCCCGACGATGAATGGCGCACGCAATGTCGAGTTACGTCCGCTTCCTCAATATGGCCACAGGGGCGGCACGATTCCACAGCCGGCGACGCCTACACACGCAGATCCATCGCCGGGGGACACCACCGAAGCACACGACACGACGGTCTCGATCGTCCGAAACAGGCCAGCCGCGACGTGTATGGCCACGTTGGCTTCCCGACAATGGAGGCATGCACGTTGATCGAATTACGCCCGCTTCACAAGCTCCACGCGGACGATCCTGTGCGTGCTCCTCCATCGCCGCGATACACCTCCGAAGCACACGACGACCTGAGAGCCGAATGATCGACCTTTTTTCCCCCCCCTTATTCGGAAGGAGGGGGAGAGATGCTCATGCATAACAATACAGCCCGGCTATACTGGTTATGTGGGACTTACAGCAGAAGGCTGAATCTACCCACTAAAACTCCCCCCGTGGATTTAGGTCAATCAAGACCTGTAAAATCCTTCATCGGAGCGATCCATACCCTTAGGGAAGGGTGTGGGTGAGTAATAAGAGAAGGGTTGCACCAAACTTGCTGTTGAGATAGCCAGCGCGCCCAATGCAGGGGCCCCTCCCATGGGAATGTGCCATACGGGGATGGCACAAGAACTGAGAGGTGGGTGGTGACGGATTAATAAAAGGAAAAAAAGGCGGAAAAAGACGGCCCCGAAAGTAGTATGTGCCGCAGACCTACGATGAATGGCATGCGCTGATCGAGCTTATGTCCGCTTCCTCAATGTGGCCCGGGGGCGGCACGATTCCACGTCCGGCGGCTCACAAAGATCCATCGCCGGGTGATGCCACCGAAGCACACAACACGACGGTATCGATCATCGCGACGTGTATGGCTACGTTGGCTTCCCGACGATGGCGGCGTACACGGTGCGTGCTGCTCCATCGCCGCGATACACCTCCGAAGCACACGACGACCCAAACCGACGACTGGACGTCCTACCGGGCGGCAGACGGCTACCGAATGATGATGTTGAGATCATTCGGTTTCAGCAATACCGCAAGGAGAGCCCCTAAGATTTTGTCCCAATTTTTAATATACATTTTAACTATTATTGAGTTCTATTTCGTTACATAACTCTTAATCTATGCTACTGACAATAATAAACAAGTTCTTTCTAGATAGCCTTCGTTATTTCCTACTATAATACACTCTTTTTATCCTAATAAATCTGTACAATAAAAAAAGGTATTATTTGTAAAAAATAGTCCTATTTACAAACGTTTTACGCTTTGGCATTTTACCTAGCTTATATCCTAGCATTTCTTACTGGAACACCTATTTGTTTTGATACTTAGTCTTATTAGCTAACTAAAACACATGAAAACATAACCATATAATACAAATAACTTATGAAAGCGAGTAACAAAACCTGAGATTTTATAGAAAATATTTCTATCCTACTCTAACCTATCGCTATTGCGGTCATCGCATCCTATCTCGCTCTACATGTATTGCAGTATCAGCTTTTCTGCCTTGTTGAGGATTTTGCTGTCCGCAACAATGACATTTTATTTCCTGTTTATTTTGAAATTTGTTGACTATTTATTAATTGTGCTGACTATGTATTAATTAATTAATTGACACAGTATTATGAATTACGATAGTGTTATTTATAAATTATAATAATAATAATAACTAACACAGTCCAATTCTTACTAACAAGCTGTGGATTACCGTTGTCTGAAAAATAAATAAAATGTTTTTTTTTAATTCATAACTGGTAAACCCTTGACAACATCTCACCTGGTGGTAAGTTGAGAACCGATTGATTAAAAATTCCGACAAATTCCTGCAAAAAAACCTATTGTTTTCTTAAATAAAAGTCAATAACCTCTACTTATACCTACTATCAATCCAACGCGTTTCGACAGTAGCTACGAGGCTGGCCATAAACTATGATCTAAATATAAAATAATAAAATGACTGACTGCAACACAGCCCAAACCGCTGGGTCCACAGATTCTAAAGACACATATTTGCCTTACCAGGTCTAGGGATGCACTAAGAAAGGATTTTTCAAAATTCACGCCCTGAGGGGGTGACACGGGGGTCCAGAGTTTGGACGGGTAAAAAAGGTTAGTTAGACTATTTTATTTGAAACTTCACTCAATATATGAGTTAATAAGTGTTTTTTCAGAATTCAACCCCTAAAAGGGGGAAATTGGGCGACAAAGTCTGAAAATCAACATGGGTATCGTTTGTATATCGGGTCGCTAATTATTACAAAAAATCATCATCATATCAGCCGAAAAACATCCACTGCTGGACAAAGGCCCAAGGATTTCCACGACGACCGATCCTGCGCTGCCCGCATCCAGTGGCTTCCCGCGATCTTCACCAGCTCGTCGTTCCTCCGCGTGGGAGGCCTGCCTACACTACGTTTTCCGGTGCGTGGCTGCCACTCGAGACCTTTACTTCCCCAACGGCCATTTGTTCTACGAGCTATGTGCCCTGCCCACTGCCACTTCAGTTTAGCGATTCTGTGAGCTATGTCGGTTACTTTGGTATTCCTGCGAATCTCCTCATTTTTGATTCGATCGCGTAGGGAAATTCCGTGCTTAGCTCGCTCTATTGCCCTTTAAGTGACCTTGAGACTTCTTTTGAGGCCCATAGTAAGCGACCATGTCTCAGTTCCGTAATTCATCACTGACAACATACAATATTATACATACACATACACTAGAATCATTAGAATAGAAGAGTTTACAATTTGATAAAATATATCTAAAGTCTAGTATCTCTGCTAGAGACCAAATACTAGTTTGATACATTACGAATGATAAATTAGAATCGAAGACTTTACAATTTGATAAAATATACCAAAAGTCTAGTATCTCTGCTAGATACCAAATACTAGTTTGATACATTAGAATCGAAGACTTAACAATTTCATAAAGATATCAAAAGTCTAGTATCTCTGCTAGAGACCAAATACTAGTTTGATACATTAGGAA
This sequence comes from Coleophora flavipennella, assembly GCA_947284805.1. Taxonomy (NCBI): domain Eukaryota; kingdom Metazoa; phylum Arthropoda; class Insecta; order Lepidoptera; family Coleophoridae; genus Coleophora; species Coleophora flavipennella. The sequence continues at coordinate 5,107,965 of OX369289.1, read as the reverse complement.
TGATACATTAGAAAATTAGAATCGAAGACTTTACAATTTGATAAAATATACCAAAAGTCTAGTATCTCTGCTAGATACCAAATACTAGTTTGATACATTAGAAATGATACATCAGAATCGAAGACTTTACAATTTGATACAATATATCAAAAGTCTAGTATCTCTGCTAGAGACCAAATACTAGTTTGATACATTAGGAATGATACATTAGAATCGAAGACTTTACAATTTGATACAATATATCAAAAGTCTAGTATCTCTGCTAGAGACCAAATACTAGTTTGATACATTAGGAATGATACATTAGAATCGAAGACTTTACAATTTGATAAAATATATCAAAAGTCTAGTATCTCCGCTAGAGCCCAAATACTAGTTTGATACATTAGGAATGATACATTAGAATCGAAGACTTCACAATTTGATAAAATATATCAAAAGTCTAGTATCTCCGCTAGAGCGCAAATACTAGTTTGATACATTAGGAATGATACATTAGAATCGAAGACTTTACAATTCGATAAAATATATCAAAAGTCTAGTATCTCTGCTAGAGACCAAATACTAGTTTGATACATTAGGAATGATACATTAGAATCGAAGACTTTACAATTTGATAAAATATATCAAAAGTCTAGTATCTCTGCTAGAGACCAAATACTAGTTTGATACATTAGGAATGATACATTAGAATCGAAGACTTTACAATTTGATAAAATATATCAAAAGTCTAGTATCTCTGCTAGAGACCAAATACTAGTTTGATACATTAGGAATGATACATTAGAATCGAAAACTTTACAATTTAATAAAATATATCAAAAGTCTAGTATCACTGCTAGAGACCAAATACTAGTTTGAGACCGGCCGGAGCCAGCATTAAAGAGGCAGCATGTCACTCTGTTAAAGCACACTTAGCATACAAAGGCAACTGTTTATTTCGCACATATTACTTATTTGCAGTGTGATGTTGACTGTTGGCTTAACAGTACTTAATAAGGTTAATGGGATAAAGCACAGATAAGAAAATAAAATGCCGTTAAAGGCTATCAATATTTCTTTTGGAGGCGTACTGCAGGCGTCATAGGTTGACATACTTGAATGAAAAGTAATTTAAAAACAAAAACCCGACTACTTGCGATACAAAAAACCGGCAAAGTGCGAGACAGAACCAAACACATAGGGTTCCGTACCATCATACTAGATGGCGCTAGTTTCTTCATGTTTCAAATAAAACACGTTTTTCGTGTGGAGACCTCACCTTATTGTTTATTTTTTCTAATTTTGTGTATTTGTTGTTATAGCGGCAACCGAAATACATCATTTGTGAAAATTTCAACCGTCTAGCTTTACCTGGTTCATGAAATACAGTCTGGTGACAGACGGACGGACATCGAGTCTTATTAATAGGGTCCCGTTTTTACCCTTTGGGTACGGAACCCTAAAAACTAAACTGAAATGCAAAAAACAAGCAGAAAAGTCTAGATTGGATTAGGTTCACCGAACATATTAGTAATAAAACAATGTTATGTTGTATCTACAGTGATTGTTTTTAGTTTTTTAATTACTTTTTTATTTTTAGCTTTTTAGTGGAAGATTTCGTAGACGATTTAATTCTTGCAAGAAATCTTATATTATTCACCCTATAATAGCTTGCAAGAATAATATAGCTATTTTTTTAAATTTCATCATCATCATCATATCTGCCGAAGGACGTCTACTGCTGGACATAGGCCTCCCCCAAGGATCTCCACGACGACCGGTTCTGCGCTGCCCGCATCCAGCGGCTTCCCGCGACCTTCACTAGGTCATCGGTCCACCGAGTAGGAGGCCTGCCTACACTACGTCACAGTATAATAAAGAGTACTAACTACGTTTTCCGGTGCGTGGTCGCTACTCGAGAACTTTACTTTACTGCCCCAACTTTTAAAATTTGAGTGCGTTTTACTGCATCGGGTAGTGAATTAGTCCAAGAAAAATCCGAGCAAGGTTCAACAAACCCTAATTATTTGTAAATTTTCATTAAGTCTGATATTTCTAACCGCCTCCGTGGCGTAATGATTAAGTCCATTAGCTTCACATCAGAAGGTCGTCGGTTTGATTCCCGGCGGAGTCTAACTTTGTAAGACTCGGTTTGGTTGGTGGAAGGTCATTTTTAAACCCGTCTGGCTAGCTAGCACCATCTTATCCAAGTCTTGCCGCCAAACATCAATGCTAACAACATATGTAGATGTTTTCCTCATTGCGTTGGGGAATCTTGGTAAGCCCGCTTTCATATTCGGCATCATCGTCACTTACCATCAGATGAGATGATGCCAAGGGCTTACCAATTGTGGATAAAAGAAAAACCTAACTGTATTTTTACTACTCAGTAAGTGTGATCAATGTATGTATGATGGGTAATTTCAAGGCGTCTTCGGTGGCGCAACGGCAGGGGCCGGTACCTCCTATCTGGGAAGTAGTTGTTCGAGTCCTGCTACGTACCAACGTGTCGATCTCATATGTACGTTTATCCGACCCTCTTACGGTGAAGGAAAACAAACATCGTGAGGAAACCTGCACACGCCTTCGAAGAAACTCGAAGGTTGTGTGTGAAGTTGACCAACCCGCACTGGGCCCGCGTGGTTGACTAAGGCCCGGTCGCCTTAATTCAGGGTAGGCTCAAGCCCCTCGATGGGGACGTATATATGAGCTGATGTGATGATGTGTAATCAGTGTTTATTGTTGATTTGTTTATGCCCGACTACGACAGACGGTGAAGGCTTCGCTAGAAAGTATGCACAGCGTGGGTGAACAATTTGTTTTTAACCTCAAATATCGAGAGTTTCTTCAAAACAAGCAAAAATCCCTTGGACTAGGTTCCGTACCTATTCCGTATCTACCTACCCCTAACTGATTAGCGGCAACACGATTTTTTTCATCAGAATAAGTAAGTAGAGCTTAATATATTCATTTATTTATAAGTTGATAATTTTGCTGGCAATTGTTTTTATCTGTAACATCCTGATTATTACGTTATTTTCTTCTTGTTTTTGCGTTTTGTTACATATTTTGCTCTGCGATGGCGCACGCGACGATTCCTCTCGGCACCGGCAGAATAACAGCGCAGTAGCACAGTATAATAAAGAGTACTAAAAGAGTACTACGTATAGTATAGTCACTCCCTGCCTCCCGTTGAAAGTGCCGCCCACCCCCGCTCAGATATCTCCCAGCAATCCTAGCACGTCTTATCTCACTCACACAAGCATGGTACGCGTTCACCTACACGAGCTTAGACTGTGTGCGTGGGAACGCGTTTGTTTCATACATTTGATCGCCAGTGACCGAGGTGGCAGTAGGCAGGCAGGTCTATGCTTGTAGCATGATGCTGAGTCGGGGCCGGTTCGGCAAAGTGCACATAGTATGTTCACAACCGTATCGTACCCATATTTTTCAACTTTTTCTTTGTGTTATTTGTACCTTTTTTCTTATTTTTATGTAGTCTGTGTGTATTTTTGTCGAATAAATGTTATCTTATCTTATCTGTACAATTTGTTTGTATTTATTTATGATCTGATTCTATATCGACTGACATACTTGAAAATGTTAAACTATCAATAAATTATGTTTATTATTCTGAAAGTTTGTCTGCCAATACAGCCTCTATAGATAATATACCTAAGTATAATGTCAAGGCGTTACAAGTGGAACTCTATCTCTAGGCAAAGTATACAGACAGATGTAACAAAATTGGTGTAGGTCCCGTTAACTGGGGGTTCTACTCGTCATACTGAACAACTTTCTCCAAGGAAGCCATGGTCAATTATCAAAAAAAATTGGACCCTCCATACTAAAATGCATAAAATCGATCGATCAGCTAATCGATTTGTATGAAGAGTAAAAAAAAACGTTTTCAGCAAAGTCGTAGAACAAAAGTTGTTCATTAGGATGAGTAGAAGCCGCAGTTAACGGGACCTACACCAATTTTGTTACACCCTGTATATACAGGGTGACTTTTAATTAGTTCTTGATAGCAAAGGATATGAATTTACTCGTGATTACAAACAACTTTCCCAAACTAACGATGTCAAATACGAAAAAAAATTGTTGGTCCTTCGTACATTTTAAAAACTTATTCTGTATCGAGGACCAAAAATTTTTTTTTTGATTTGACATATAGTTTCTTTTCAAAAAGTTGTTTGTAGTCACGAGTACATGCATATCTTTTATTATCAAGAACTAATTTAAAGTCACCCTGTAATACCTAAGTACTGTGATGCATCAACATATCGTCACGGGGTAGTAGCGCTGAGGTACCATGGAATGAAATACGTTCGTATCTTATGACCAAGAGAAAGAGCTTCCTTTATTCACTTCGTAAAATTATATGATTTGTCAGCTGACTGATTATTGGATTTTCGGAAATCTTTCGAACAACTTACTAGTTTGAATTTGAACTTAGCTTTTTAATACGATCCCCGCTGGCAAGTATATAAGTATAAAAGGAGGCGCGAATGCGTAAATGTAAAGTTATCCTACGATCTTTACAGTACAAACATACAGTATGGACACTCACTGCCGCTCTCTAGATTACAACCTCACCCACTCGTCACCCAGATTTATACAAATTGGTTATAGTTTGGTTCTCAAACTTATGGGATTTCGCCGTGATTTTGTTTGCTCCGTCATTTGTTTTAAGAAATGTCATTTCACGATCGTTGTATGCAGTGTCCGGAGTGTGCTCTAGGTTTTGTTGGGAAGTTCGCCTTGACTTGAGGCTGTCTCCGCAGCTATTGATCTGTATTTTTAGGGTTCCGTACCCAAAGGATAAAAACGGGACCCTATTACTAAGACTCCGCTGTCCGTCCGTCTGTCTGTCTGTCCGTCTGTCACCAGGCTGTATTTCATGGAACGTGATAGCTAGACAGTTAAAATTTTCACAGATGATGTATTTATGTTGCTGCTATAACAACAAATACTAAAAAACAGAATAAAATAAATATTTAAGGGGGCTCCCATACAACAAACGTGATTTTTTTGCTCTTTTTTGCTCAATATTGATAACGGCAACTCAACATTGAAATATTCACAAAATATTGAGTTGTATTATTCACTTTAAAAATATATATTTAGGTAAATTCAAATAAAAAAAATATAAAAGAGGGCTTCCATACAACAAACGTGATTTTTAAAGATGATGGTACGGAATCCTTCGTGCACGAGTCCGACTCGCACTTGACCGTTTTTTTTTATTCCCAATCCTTCGTCTCTTGAAAGTAAAAAAATGTGACTTTCATACTAGACAGGTACTTTATATAGTCATTAAAGTTAACCCTTTATGTTGAGCTTTTTACCCGAATGCCCAAAAAGGGTTTAATGTTTTTCGAATTTATCAATGTATGTCTATTTCTTTGCCTAAGCCTACAGGCTACAGCCTAAACGCTTTGATAACTTTAGAGGTGTGAGGTGTCGTTAGATTAATCTTGATCGCGTATGTAAAAAAGTATATACATTTTTACCAGACTGCCCAAAAATGGGGGTGTGGGTAATGTGATTATGCAGTCGGGTTTTTAATTTTTCATTAACATGTACAGGTTATTACAAAATAAGATGTAAAAATCTTAATCACAATTCACGACCCTTAACATGTTAATCTAATTTATGTTTTTTTTTTTCAAAAACCTAAAGAAAACTTTAGTGAAAAGCTTTTATTTGAAAAAAAAAAATTATGCTCAAAAAGCCAAATGCTCAGTGTGCCAAATGTGAATATAATAAGTAAGTACACGACGTTTCCAAATTCAAAAAAAGGCGAGCACAGTATTTTCTAGATCCTATTGAAAATAAAAGACGAACCTGGGATCTTGATTTCGCTTCCAAATTTCATCATCAGATCAACTCAAAAATATCGAAAGCATCTATTGTCACCGGGTATACAACTTTTTACCAAATTTCAGCTCAATCGGATTTCTGGAAGTCGTTCTAAAATCGTTTGCAAGATTTGACCTATAAAACTAGCATACATACAAACATTGCAAGTTTATAATAATATAAGTTTTTAGTAAAATAAGTTAAAGAAAAACCTTAAATCTTAAGTAGGTACAAACTTTAATTTGAAAAGAGTTTTTATGCTCGAAAGTCAAACGGCTCACGGCACGTTTCGAAATTTTAAAAAAAGATTATTTTAAAAATAAAAACCGATCCTGGAACATTGATTTCACCTCCAAAGTTTATCATTAGGTCAACTTCAAAAGACCAAAAGCAAAGTATATTATTAGTACTAACATACAGTATAGACACTCCCTGCCGCTCTCTAGATTGCGACCTCACCCCCTCGTCACCCAGATTGATACAGATTGGTTACAGTTTGGTAGTCGAACGTATAGGATTTCTCCGCCATTTTGTTTGCTCCGTCATTTCAATGACTTGGCCAGTTGTCCTTTAGACATAATTAAATTATGGTACCCACTTTTATCGTTATTGTCATTCCTTTTTTGAAATGTCATTTCTGGCCCGTCGTAGAAGTGTTCAGGGTGGACAAAAGCATCTATGTTACCGGTAAAACGGCTTCATACTAAATTTTAAGCTCAATCAGAGCCACGGAAGTCGTTCTAAACTGGATTGCGAGATTTGACCTAAACATACATACAAGGGCTTACCAATTATGAAAAAAAAACATGGCAAGTTGTAGCGAAAATAAATTGTAGCGGAACCATAGCTGCTATTTTTTATCTATTTTGATTTAAAATAGCAGCTATGGTTCCGCTACATAAAACGTATAATTTGGATCAAGGCCTAAATGCGGATAAAGAAAAGAAAATATTTTGTGGTGTAATTCGGAATATACATATTTAATAACAAAAGGATGGTAAGAAGACTATAAAAGGAGATGGTAAACAAGCTATAAAAGGAGATGGTAGTGAAAGTTACAACTAAGAATAAACACTTATCATCGACCATCTCTTTTTTATTATCTATCAAAATATTACACCTTCTGCTTTAAAAATTTTTACTCTCATTTTTCCAGCTAGCCAAAAACCGAACCAAACAGTTTTTATTTTTCGTTACAAAGTTTAATAAAAGCTTTCAAAATAAATGAATCGTGCAGTAATTACATAAACAAAAAGACTTCACACACATGGCCGTTCTGATACGTCTGGACAGGAACATGAAATGGGCTGCACCAGAGGAACCAGTTGTGTTATTCAAGGTCTGCCCTTAGAGATACCTACTTACAACCGTCATTTAGCTTTGTCTAAAGTGGGTGGCCTGCACTGTACTCAGGTATGTGTAATAATATTGTAAACACGAAAGTTTGTAAGAATGTATGGATATATTGGCCTATGTCCAGCAGTGGACTTCCTTCGGCTGATATGATGATGGATGTATGTTTGTTACTCTTTCACGCAAAAACTACTGAACGGATGTGGCTGAAATTTTGGTAGGTAGACAGATTAGGACCTGGATTAACCTATAGACTACTTTTTCCAAGCTCGTGAGCCGCTTGCGGCTCGCGCACTGCGCACCCTCGTAAAGTCATAGAAACGTTGTCCACGCGGTTGAATCCGCGGGAAACAGCTAGTATGTAATAAATTAGCATTGTTCAGTTTTTAGGGTTCCGTACCTCAAAAGGTGAAACCAGAACCATGACAGGATCACTCGCGTGTCTGTCTGTCCGTTCGTCCATTCATCTGTCACAGCCAAATTTCTCCAAAACCACTTGACCGATTGAGTTGAAATTAGATTCACATATTTACATCAGTGACCTAAAGACGGACGTTTACGTAAATAATGTAATTTTATATATGGGGGCCACTTTTGGGGGTAAATTATTTCTTTTAAAGTATACAACCATATCGTATGACTTATCAAATGGCGAAATTGTTGTGAGAATATCAAAAGTTTCTTTTCAAGATTCAAGTTATTTATTCAAAATAGGTGCAAATTACACTCTTTCTGATAGTCATAAAATAGTAATTACGTAATTTCATTTGTAAAAAATCAAGAAATAAACATTCATTAGTAAATAACGCCAAAATCCAATCCAAGATATATATATATATATATATAAAAATATGTCATTAGAACATGAAAACAAAATGACACTAGAAATTACACATTAAAATCATTGAATGTCATGCCTTTGACAAGTGTAGGCCAGTTCACACGGACAGCACCCGGTCAAGAGTATAACGCGAGAGTCAGCCATCGCTCCTCTCAACCATATTAGAGGGAAAGTAACGACCCGGCTCCCGATGCGCCACCATCCGCACGAACATTTTATTTAATTTTAAGGTAAATAGTTTTGAAGTTATTAAAGAAAATAGGCGAAAATTTTCCATTCCCCTCTTATCTCCGAAAATAATGGGCCTTAAATCTTTACCTATAAGAAAATCTAAAGTCCTTCCATTCCCACAGGAAAAATAAAATTTCCGGAGTCCAGAATTTGCCTATAGCAAAATATGTACTGAGAGGTCTGGCAGTTAAAGTTTTGGTGCGGAACCCTCCTTATGTGACCCCGAGTCGCACTTGGCGGGTTTTTTGCAAGCCATGTAATATAAATTAAAAAAAAAACATTTAGAAATATAACGCGTTTATACTGTAATAAAGTAATTTAACCCTGTTTATGTGACCCCGAGTCGTACTTGGCGGGTTTTTTACAAGCCATGTAATATAAATAAAAAAAAACATTTAGAAATATAACGCGTTTATACTGTAATAATAAAGTAATTTAACCCTGTTTATGTGACCCCGAGTGGCACTTGGCGGGTTTATTACAAGCCATGTAATATAAATTTTAAAAAAACATTAAGAAATACAGGGTCTTCGGCAGATGGTTGAAAATACGAAAATGGGGGATAGAATAATTTCAAAAACATGCATCTTTACACATAAGTAGAATTTAGTCGAAATGGTCTATCTACGTAAAAAAAATTAACAACTCCGGTTACAAAAAAGATACCGAAACAAATTACATACCATTCAAAAGCCTAAGCTTTAGAGATGTTTTAAAAAAAACAGAAGCCTTCCAGCCCCATTATTTTTTTTTAAATGCATCGCAAAGTTGAGTTTTAAATTTTTGTTCAACTTTTTTTAAGTTCGGGGGCCCACATTTTTGTTTTTAGCAATAACTTGAAACAAACATAATTTTTTTTAGAGCCGACAATCTTATAAAAGTCTATTAAAAAAAAGATTTTGGAGCTAGCTTTAAAAAACAAAAAGTTACATGTGTTCAAAGGTATAAAAATGGCAAAATTTCTAAAAAAAGGAAAAAAAAATCCTGTAAAAAAAATTACGTAGTATAAGTCCTAGATTTTTTTTAATTCTCATAATAGGTGGGAGGCGACCCCACCTATCCCCCATTTTCGTATTTTCAACCATCTGCCGAAGACCCTGTATAATCGTTTATACTGTAAAAAGTAATTTAATGACCCTAAATGACTAAATTCATTTCATAATCGTCAAAGACTATCGGCGGAGACTCACTCGTACGTACTCGTATATATAGCACTGTATTTATTTATAAGTTTTATATACTATCAATATTTAGTTGTTAGTCTTCCTTAAATAAATAAATAAATAATAATAAATGAAATTATAGACCTATGGCCGTTTTTTCATAGTGTTTTTTGTCCACAATTGATAAGCCCTTGGCATCATCTCACCTGACGATGTGACGATAATGCCGAAGATGTAAGCAGCCTTACCAAGGTGAATAGGCATTATTTGAGTTTGCGTGTACCATCCTCGACCACATCGTCACTTGCCATCAGGTGAGATATAGTCAAACATACTCGAAATTTTTAATTTAAAAAAAACCTGATGGTAAGGGACGATGATGCCGAAGATGGAAGCGGGCTTACCAAGATTCCTCAACGCAATGGGGATCTGGCTATCTTGTCTTCAAGCCAGAACACATCAATGCTGTTAACACTGATGTTTGGCGGCACGACTTAGATAAGATGGTGGTAGCTAGCCAGGCGGGCTATGAAAATGCCCTACCATCAACCAAACCGAGTCTTACAAAGTTGACCCCACCGGGAATCGAACCCGCGACCTCCTGGTGTGAAGCGAATGGACTAACCATTACGCCCGGGGGTGTTTAAATGTGTGCGGTGTGATGTATATATGTGTCACCGTACGATTATAAATTCCGTTAGATTATAATCTAACGGGATTTAACTCGCGAGATTGTGAACTGTAACATATTGTTTACAGTTTCACTAGTGACATTACAAGCGAAGTGAAAAACACCAAATAAATGAGCTCGCGGAGCGAGCGATGTTAGGTTCGGTCAGGTTTGATTGATTTAACAGTCAAAGAGCCTCGCCTCCCCCCTCCGAGTAGCAGAATGCTTCGTAGCAGAAAAATCATCGGTTTTAATCGGAGGTACAAGAATAGGCCGTGAAATTGTGATCCGATTCACAATTTACCGTTATATTATAATCTAACTAGGGAGATTGTAATATCGCGTTTTTTACAATATCCCGGTGACATTTATACGTCTGTTTCTTCGGCTGGGCCATGCAGCCTAAACGGCTTGATGGGTTTTGGAGTACAAGGTATCATTAGGTTCAACTTGATCCTCTGAGTCAAATAGGATATATTATGCATCTTTACCCGACTGCTCAAAAAAGAGTTTCATATTTTGTGCAGTTTTCTTTTAATAAATTAGTCAGATTACAGCTACTTAGTTGTAGGTAGACATACAAACATTAGATTCCTAAATCGGTTTAATTTTTTCTGTCATTTAATATGTCCCAGCCATATTCACGACCCCTGACATAACCTACAAGCACTTTACTCAGTCTTCAAGGGCGCTACATGTAGCCTCTCCGCCATAGCGTTGCAGGAGTCGATCTGCCCTTGCGCATACACAACAGTACCACGGGCACGTGTCAGTCTCTCGTGCTGCCGCTCCTTGTCGCCAGGTGCCAGCACCGGGAGGGAGGGGTCCACCTGAAATACAGGAGAAATGCATTTACCCAGCCCTGTTGATGGTTCCTGTTGGACGGAGGGCGTGTTATTAACCCTAGAAACCTACACATATTAATTTGCAGTGCACTTATCCTACCCTATTATATTGTCATGTGGTATTTTATAAAATTAAACTCTTGTAAAATTATTTACCATGTTTATTACTAGCTTTTTGGTCATCGTTTTTATGACTGTCTTTTAGGGTGAGTGGTGCGCGAGTGGTGGTGTCTATGTCACTTCCCACCCACTCGACCAATTCTATACAAAAAACCACTTCAGTCCGTAGCTTCGTTGACGTGCGCGAGCACGAAGTAACTATTTAGTAATCTGTGCGCGAGCGCGGAAATGAGTTTTCCCCAGATCGCTCGGGTACCAAGTCAGGATATGCTAATTAGTAAATTATGTAATTTTCCACCCCCTCAGCCATTTCTGTGCAAAAAATCACAGCAATCTATTGTTCCGTTCCAGTGTTAAGAAACCAACCAAAAAAGAGTATATTTTCATTTCCCTCAGGAACTGCTTTGGACTATGCTATTTTCACGAGATAAAAAGTAGCCTATGTCCTTCCCAGTGACACAGGCTACCTGCATGCCAAATTCATCAAGATCGGTTAAGGTGTTGAAGCGTAAAAAGGTAACAAACAAACAAACACATTTTCTCATTTATAATGTTAAGTAAGGATTGGTTCAGACCAACATGCAAACGAAATAAACATAAAAGTCTAAATCAGTACAATTTTAAACATTTGGCACTTATTTTAATACGGGTCTCGCAGATAGGAGTTTTGTGCATGTTACAAAAAGTTTTACTTTTTCTGTCCTTTGAGTACAGACAAAATCATTACCATCTCCTTCTCCTAGCATCGTTGTCCGCATGACTGAAGAGTTTGTTATCTCCACACATAACCCCTTCTCTTAGTGTTTGCGTTATCATATAGTATCAATGGATGATGAATTGTATGAAAAAGTGTAGGTATTTGGGCGTAACATATTTCATTAATTATTTTATGAGGTAAAGAATAGCACGCACTCTCCATACAAAAGGATAAAACGTTTTCCACCTCTGAATATTATCCTATCATAATGTTTTTTTTTTTAAATGGCACACTAAAAAACTAAGTTTGTAGGTTTTTCTTTTTTCAATACAGTTAATAAGTTCCATGTTAAAAAACATGCGCTGTTAAAATACGCGCGGAAAAAAACGCGACGTGAAAAACGCGCGGATAAAAACGCTAGGATAAAAAATGCACGGAAAGAAAACAGGGTAAAAAAAACGCGCGGACATAAACTTGCAGATAAAAAACGCACGGGATCAAAACGCGCTGATGAAACATGCGCGGAAAAAAAAGGCGTGGATGAAAAACGCACACATAAAAAACGCGTAGATTAAAAACACATGGGAAAATAACGCGCAAATAAAAAACAAGAGGATTAAAAACCGGCGTGAAAAAAACGATCGAATAAAAAATGCTCGAAAAAGACACGTGGATAACCGCGGTTTTACCGCGGAAAAAGACGCGTGGATAAAAAACCCGCGGATAAAAAGGCGCAGAAAAAAAATGCGCGGATAAAAAAGGCGCAAAAAAATTATATATAGATAAAGGGAATTGAGACATGGTCGCTTTCTATAGGCAAAGATGGCCCATTATTACTAGCGTAAAGATGTATGGCTTAACCTTCTCGAGCTTGTGAAGAGTCCCGTACCCTAGCAGTGGGGGACATTTATGGGTTCATAACAAATACGAGTGGGGCACCAAATAATCTGGCAGTTCCTTTTACAGTATTTCCTTCTAAAACATATTTCACGGCTTTTCATATTTTTTTCTGAATCTATAGGTCAATGACTACTATATTACTGGCTTAAGAAACCGGCCAACGCGAACGAGTGCGAAAATCAAAAGTTTCGCACACTCGCGGCTCAGTCGTCTGCGGGAAATTGTAGAGTGCGGTGGAAAGATATTCCACATAATAATGCCTTTTTGTGTTTTTAGAGGCTGTAAAAATCATGCAAGAAAGGCTTAAACGAAACAAGGGATATCGTATCATCGTTAAGTAACCTTACATTGTATTTTTTCTTGTAAACAAATTAAATAAACGCATTTTTAACGACAATTCTACCAAGGTCAGGCCTCCGTCACTCCATGTACTTGCGCGCTATAATAACCTACCGCCCGGCCGAGCGTTCTCGGGCCGTTTGCGGACCCAATTCAGTGCGGTTTTCACAAACGAAGCGCACGCACGTATTTCAATTTAAATCGTTTCCATCGTTCGTACGCGTACCTACGATGCCGTCTGGTGCCTTTTGTGCTGTAGATGGGTGCAAATCAAGCAAAAGAAGAGATAAACACCTAACATTTTTCCATTTACCTGTCAATGAAGAAAGGTACTATTACTATTTTTTGTCGTTTTAAAATTATTTTTAATACTAGGTATACTAAGCATTAGCTAGTTCTCTTTATTACACTGTGGCATTAGCTTGCCTTTCAGACACAGATTTACATTTTTTTGTTACATAGAAACGTCATACTTACCTTAAACACTATTTTAACAACGTTTAAAAAGTTATTTTTATTAACATAAAATTGTGATAATATGTGAGTCGCAGGCGCGGCGACCTGTCTCAACTTGTCGTGCTGTTAGCGCACACAAACACTTGTGACATAACTATATTTTAGTAATCTGTGCTTGTGATTCAGTTTTATGCGATTTGTAAAAAATATACATGGTGAATTATTTCTATGAGGAATTTCTAAATTATGACTCCACACACTATATACACTACCCTACCCTACACTACCCTACACTACTCTACACTACCCTACACTACCCTAACCTACCCTACATACACTACACTACACTACCCTACACTACACTACACTACCCTACCCTACCCTACCCTACACTACCCTACCCTACCCTACACTACCCTACCCTACTCTACACTACCCTACCCTACACTACACTACACTGCCCTACCCTACCCTACCCTACCCTACCCTACATAAGAACCTTCTCCTGACAATAACGAACTCGACCAAAAAAAAAAGCTAAATCGGGTCCAGCCGTTCTCGATTTATGCGCTTACCAACACATTTTGCGATTCATTTTTATATTATAGATAGATAGATAAATGATACAATTTTAAACTACCACCTATAAGTCAAAACATATTCACAGTTCTCAATAACATAGACACAAAAAGTTATGTTAATTTAATTTTATCGAAGAGGCATCCCTGCGATCGCGCGGTGTGAAGCAAGCACTGCGGTTGCTGACGCGATGGAGTAGGCTATTATAGCAGTAGGTATTGGAAATTTACTACTGAGTGAAGTATCTGTTACGTAGTAACTAATTAGTAATCTGTGCCAAGGTCCTATTAGCGTGGCCCTGACGTCAACTCTCGCCCAAGCTAGTTCGTACGAGTTATGTCAGATGGCGCTACTTTTTGCATATAATATGAAGAAAATCTGAGTAAAATATGGAGACGGGAGGATCCTTCTGTCCAAATTTGTGCTATAGGTATTGATTGTTTCTCTTGTATTTTCTCGGCACAAATGCAATTAAAAAAATTGCGTAAGTACTTGGATGTGTTACGTAGATGTTTCGTAAATCCTACCTAGATTGTGTAATCAGTAATATAAATCCCACCAAAAACATCCTGTAAAAACTAGCCAAGTCTCGATTGAGCTGCTTTTTTTTCTATAAAAAGTAATGAAATCTCTAAGAAAAGCCAAGCCTAGTCTAGGGTTCTTTACTGCGATTTCTTTATTATTATGGTTAGATTTTATGTGACCTGCCGTTGAACATTCTTTATGCATATTTACTCCTTGAGACATCCAAGTCAACGGCCAAGTCACATAAAATCTAACCATAATAATAAAGAAATCGCAGTAAAGAACCCTAGACTAGGCTTCGCTTTGCTTAGAGATTTCATTACTTTTTATAGAAAAAAAAGCAGCTCAATCGAGATTTGGCTAGTTTTTACAGGATGTTTTTGGTGGGATTTCACTTATTTTTGTAGAAAACTACATTGATTCATGAACTGCGCCTTAAAAACTAGTAAATCAAGGAGTTCGGTCCTGCGACTGCATAAATAACTTTGTAATCCTATATATTTTATATGGGATTACAAAGTTATTTATGTAGTTTGTGTAACTAGAAAACTGGACCGAAATTGCAAAATGTTTGAGTTTTTCCTTGCTTTATACACTAAAGACTAATTGTATTCTAAATTTGAATCTTCTATGTCGGCTAGAAGTGCCTTGGAATTTTGATGATCTGTCAGTCAGTGAGTGACAAATTAGGAAACTTTGACTAGTTATAATTCTTAAAGTACTGGTTCAAATTAAATGAAATTTGTAATATACCGTGCTTATATGATGCCTGCTTGGGTACAGAAAATTCAGGCTTCTAGGTTTATCTACAACGAAGTTGTGGGGGGGTCGAAAATGGCCTGAACTGCTTCGAGAAAAGGATGGTACGGCCGTGCCGCTTTTTTTTCTCGACTTGGCGGGGGCACTGCTGTGCCCCCAGATAATGAGATATTTATTGAGATTTTAATTACTTCTATAACTTTTTCATGCTACTTTTCGCTTTCAGATTTTTATTCTGTAATTAGGTATTTAATTAAATTTTAGTTTAGTACCCCAAAGTTGAGAACAAAAAAATATCATACTTCAAATACACAATTTATCCTTTCTCTAAACGAAATTAACATCACTGGGTAGATTTTATCCCGTATCAAGTCTCCCCTTTCAGATGCGGATCAAATCTACCCTACCTAAAAAATTAAACAGTTTTTAAAAAACATTAAGTTCTTAAAAACTTTGCACAAAGTTTTTCAACGTCTTACTTGAAAACAATTTCTCATCGCAAAACATACAAACACTCAGTGCTCTGAAGTTAGCTGCATACGACTGTCAAAGTCACGTTTGACGTTTTTTTTAGGATAAAATATAATAGAATCTATTAGGTATCGTTATTGAGATATTGCCTAGGGATCAAGTCTTCCAAGCAAACTGGTGTCCACAGGTTCCCCTACATTAATGAACAACATAGAAACAAAGAAAAAAGTAAGTGTGTGGTTTTATGAAACCACGGTAAAAGTGAAACTTTACAGAGGACGAAACGATCATGGCTGCTCTCGCTAGGTACAAAGGACGAAACGATCATACCGTCAGACGAAAGCGACCGTCACGCGACATGCAACACACAGACGAAAAAATTTGAGACGATGTAATAAAAGTTTTACTTTAAAAAAACATTAAAGAAATGTTATACAATGGGTGGCCTTATTTTTAATTAGAAATTTCTTCTAGGTAACCTTTACCTTTAACTATCTGTGCCCCGAACCCCGATCATGTGTTTTGTACCCCAAAACCACAATTCGACCGCTGCCATACGTTAGTCGGGCTTGCAGGACGTCGGTACAAAGGACGAAACGATCATACCGAGCATCACGCGACACACAGGCGAAAAAATTTGAGACGATGTAATAAAAGTTTCACTTTGATAGATAAAAACTTCGTTTTCCGACGTGTTCATACAAAAAACATCAGAAATCAATACCGGCTCCATATTCCTCCAGGTTCTCAAACAATCGGCCATTCTTTCGCCGAAGCCAGGAGCGAAGCAGTTGGGGTCTATAGCAGCATAGCATTGACCTAGGTCAGGCGCAACACCGTCGCCGTCGATCGACCAGCGAGGGATTTGTGGCGTCGAGTTTGAGGCTGGAATTAAAACATACATATTAGTTCGAAGCGTTAATATGTCAAGTTAACCCGTGTGTTGAAAAGGAAGTGTGAAGCGTATTATAGTCTTCTCAAGTTAAGCGTATAATTTGAACTTGCAAAAATATTTTATTTCAAACTAGCTGTCCCGGCGAACTACGTACCGCCTTACATTACACTACCCTACCCTACCCTACACTACCCTACCCTACACTACACTACACTACCCTACACTACCCTACCCTACACTACTCTACCCTACACTACACTACCCTACCCTACACTACTCTACACTACCCTACACTACACTACCCTACCCTACACTACCCTATCCTACCCTACATACACTACACTACACTACACTACCCTACACTACTCTACACTACACTATTACCCTACACTACACTACCCTACCCTACACTACCCTACCCTACACTACTCTACCCTACACTACACTACCCTACCCTACACTACTCTACCCTACACTACACTACCCTACCCTACACTACCCTAAACTACCCTACACTACCCTACCCTACACTACCCTACCCTACCCTACATACACTACACTACCCTACACTACACTACCCTACCCTACACTACCCTACACTACACTACACTACCCTACCCTACCCTACCCTACCCTACCCTACCCTACCCTACACTACACTACCCTACCCTACCCTAACCTACGCGACATAAAAACCTTCTCTGACAATAACGAACTCGACAAAAAAAAATTTGCGAAATCGGTCCAGCCGTTCTCGAGTTATGCGCTTACCAACACATTTTGCGATTCATTTTTATATATTAGATTTAAACTAAGTAATTACAGGCGTAATAAGTAGGTAGGATAGAAAGAGGTGTTGTCCGTAGATACAAGATGTCTTCTTTGGCCACCCACATCTGCGGCCCACCAGTCGCTTTACTTCTTTTACTTTTGAATTGACAGATAGATGTTGTTGATATCGTTGGCAAGCACTAAAATGCTACTTTCAAAAAAATTATTGCAGAACAAAGTCTCCTACTTCATCAGTGACGATTGTGCGATGTCTTCTCTCATAACAGGAAGCGGACATATCTTGGAAAATGCTCTTGTTACTTCTTCCGTGCATGTACAAATAGAAGTCACCCTGTTGAAGTTATCTCGTCTAGGATGCACCTTCAAAATCCTGCCCATCGTAGCCATCGTAGTGGTGGAAGATTATCATCTTTCAAACGAACCAAAGTATTTGTATCTTTATTCTTCTCTTCCCATTTTGTCCGCTTTTGAAGTTCAGAAATGTATTCCTTGGACCAGCGCTGCTAAAAATGCTGTCTCATCTGTTTAATTCTCTCATATAGTGTGAAAGCCGCAGTGTATTTTTAGCGGTCAGGACTTCATAAGCTGAAGATGTCAATGGCCGGCCAATAAGGAAAGGAGCTCCGATTGAACCGAATGAATTCCGGTTTGAATGATGATAACAAGAATAAGAGTAAGATTATAAAGTAATTAATAAATCATTTCAAATCGAATAATACAGGCAACAACAAAAAAGAAAATTGAAATAAATAAAAGTAAAATTAAAAATTTTAAAAACCCACCGACACAAAAAATGAATTCTAAAAACTAACAAATAATATTTTAAACCTATTATAATTACTATCGTCACATATATTATGTAAGTTCAAATATTTTATTTTCCAAGCGTCGACGCGTCGGGGGACCGCTAAAGATTATAAAGTATTTTTCCAACAACAGATAATTAATCATTACTAATTACATTTAGGTACGATACGAGCGATCTTAAGTTTCATAGTTTCATAATATAATATAGTCTACGCTCTGCGCGCGAGCTCGGTGTGCGGTATGCGGCGCGGGGGTGGGCATTACCAACAGCGGCGACCCGAACGGGCAGACGACGTTGACGGTGGTGTCGATTTTGCGAATTTTTCGGAGTAAATTCTTTTGTTGCAATCTGCGACTACACCTGTTTTTCTCACTTAGCGGTCCCCCGACGCGACAACGCTTGGAAAATAAAATATTTGAACTTACATAATATATGTGACGATAGTAATTATAATAGGTTTAAAATATTATTTGTTAGTTTTTAGAATTCATTTTTTGTGTCGGTGGGTTTTTAAAATTTTTAATTTTACTTTTATTTTGTCCTTTTTAAAGTAGGTATAAATATTAGGAAGGTATTTATAGTGATTAGTTAGTTGAGTTAGTAACTATTATTGAACTGGACCAGAGAAAGCTCTTCAATAATCCGCATGACAGATCAGCTTTAGCAGAATTGATAAGACTAAGAAGTAATAATACACATACATAAGGCTCAATTCCCTGTGGGGCAGAGTCGAAGCGACGCAGCGACGTCAGATCATCAACTATTAAAGAGCTGATGATCTTCAAATGGCTGATCAGGTCATGGTTACCTTACCATATACTTTCAATACCATTGAAGTAACCCGGTACTAAATTTCGAATCGATCGGACATAAGGAAGTTAGTCAGATCCCCTCATCAACTAGAAAGGAGCTGATGATCTTCAAACGGCTGATCAGGTCATGGTTACCTAACCATATACTTTCAATATCATTTAAGTAACACGGTACTAAATTTCGAATCGATCGGACATAAGGAAGTTAGTCAGATCCCCTCATCAACTAGAAAGGAGCTGATGATCTTCAAACGGCTGATCAGGTCATGGTTACCTTACCATATACTTTGAATACCATTGAAGTAACCCGGTACTAAATTTCGAATCGATCGGACATAAGGAAGTTAGTCAGATCCCCTCATCA
Organism: Coleophora flavipennella; assembly: GCA_947284805.1. Taxonomy (NCBI): domain Eukaryota; kingdom Metazoa; phylum Arthropoda; class Insecta; order Lepidoptera; family Coleophoridae; genus Coleophora; species Coleophora flavipennella. Next base: position 5,088,498 of record OX369289.1, on the reverse strand, counting down.
ACTAGAAAGGAGCTGATGATCTTCAAACGGCTGATCAGGTCATGGTTACCTAACCATATACTTTCAATATCATTGAAGTAACACGGTACTAAATTTCGAATCGATCGGACATAAGGAAGTTAGTCAGATCCCCTCATCAACTAGAAAGGAGCTGATGATCTTCAAACAGCTGATCAGGTCATGGTTACCTAACCATATACTTTCAATATCATTGAAGTAACACGGTACTAAATTTCGAATCGATCGGACATAAGGAAGTTAGTCAGATCCCCTCATCAACTAGAAAGGAGCTGATGATGTTCAAACGGCTGAACAGATTTTCATGAAACATGGCTAAGAACACTCGGGATAAAATTATCTATGACACAAAAAAAACTAAACGGAAATCGGTTCATCCGTTTGGGAGCTACGATACCACAGAAAGATACACAGATACACAGATACACAGACAGACAGACACTTCAAACTTATAACACCCCTCTCTTTTGCGTCGGGGGTTAAAAAGGTAATCAGCTAATCGATTTGTATGATGAGGGCATAAAGTTTACAAATTTTGTTACATCATGCATTTTCTACGTGCATAAAGTCCAGAAAACCTTACCAGAAAGACCACTGCAGAAAGCTTCAACCATCGCACTGAGACAGTATCCTTTGTACCCACTTGTTTCTTCCAAACCGCCCAGAGGCAGCAACTGGCCCGTGTTGAACGCCTGCAACATTTATTATAGCATTTACCATAGCAATCAATCAAACATTGCTCTAAATAAAATAGAAGGCGTTTTATAAGAGTTTAGTTAGTTCAATTTTAATACCAAGTCCCACTTAGTGAGAGCTTTGATCTTTCCCATATTTTCATTCGGAGTCGAAATGTGGACGATAAGAGCCAGAGAAAGACAAAGAATAGATGAATTCGAAATGTGGTGCTGGAGGCGGATGCTGAGAAATCTTGTACAGCTAAACACACAAATATGTCTCTTCTCACACAATTAAAATTCCAAACGCGGTTGTCTATCATATGCTTGCAATGTAAACTGACCTATTTCAGCCACTTAATGAGAAGAGGGGGTGAAAATTTAGAAAAAACTGATCGTTGCTAGCAACATCGAAGGAAAAAGATCAAGAGGTATATTAGTACTAATAGTATACTTTGCAAGAGATCTTATCAAGATCAAGAGCTTTATATGTTTTAGTATAAGTTTAAAATTATTTTTCATTATTCATTTAAATTTTCTGTTGTTGTTGCTCGCGTACTACTTGTCTCCTTGCTTTTTCTCCGAGCACTGGGTTGTCTCGTAGAAATCGCTCTCAGCGATAAGACCGACTAAATTTTACGTCTCTTAGTTTTTAATTTAAATTTTGCATATGTATTTATTTTGATGTACAATAAAGAGTTATTTGAGTTTGAGGTCGATCGCCAACACGATGGAGTGATTAGGTCAAAAAAGGCACCACCTCAACAAAAACTATTAGGCGGTGAGGGTCACCGTGGACTGAAACCTATGGAGACAGTTCACACGGTTCAAAACCAAAGACCGATCCTCAGTAATGAGGGAGCTACCCATCGGCAATTGTTCGTCGATGGACTTTTTTTATTAAAAAATTTGAGTGAGTTTGACTGCAACGCACCTCATGGTGATGATGCAGTCGAGGATGGTACACGCAAACTCAAATAATGTCTATTCACTCTTGCCGTGAAGATCCCCAAACTATAGGAATCGGGAAACACTGACGCATGCAATGCGCTGTACGCATAATAAATGAAGAAGCGTAACGATTCGCGCGAAAAGGTGGACCATCAACAACAAAGGGGTGCAAGGGTGCAACCCCTCCCTGCGTCTCGTTGACCGACGGTGGAATGGAGCCGGGGGAATGAGGTCGTGAAGTTCTTACGCGCACTCTCCGAAATGAATTTGATAGAATACCGATAGACAGGCGATTTTGCAGAGAGAGAGAGAGAGATTATAGAATACCGATAGACAGGCGACTTTGCAGAGAGAGACAGAGAGAGAGATTATAGAATACCGATAGACAGGCGACTTTTCAGAGAGAGAGATTATAGAATACCGATAGACAGGCGACTTTGCAGAGAGAGAGATTATAGAATACCGATAGACAGGCGACTTTGTAGAGAGAGAGAGATTATAGAATACCGATAGACAGGTGATTTTGCAGAGAGAGAGATTATAGAATACCGATAGACAGGTGATTTTGCAGAGAGAGAGATTATAGAATACCGATTGACAGGCGACTTTGCAGAGAGAGAGAGATTATAAGAAAATTGTCTTACTAATTGTGAGTCTGTGGTCGGTTGTCCATCGGGTCCTAAAGCCCAACCGTTAGGTATCGGTTGTTGTTTGTGTATTTGCACTTCGATCTGAAAAGAGTAAAACGTTTATAATGAAAAACTTGGTAATATTTACACGAAAACGAAGTGACTTGTAAACAATGTGTTATAAAATTAAATTAGTGAAGGACCCATTAACTAGGCTTTTATTCACCATACTAACAAGATTACTCAAAGTCGAGTATCAAAAATAAGTATTAATAATTGAGCAACATATTAATAAGTGAGTAAAACATTAAGTCCCATGAGTATTTTTTTTCTTAACTATAATTATCTAGCTGTTTCCCGCGGCTTCATCCGCGTGGACAACGTTTCTATGACTTTTCGAGGGTGCGCAGTTCGCGAGCCGCAAATGTAGCCTATGTGTTAATCCAGGTCCTAATCTGTCTACCTATTAAATTTCAGCCAGATCCGTTTAGTAGTTTTTACGTGAAGAAGTAACAAACATACACACTCACACACTCGCAAACTTTCGCCTTTATAATATTATAATGTGATTATAAAACTATGTTTGTAAACTTTATATGTTAAATAAGTCGTGTTTATAACTTTTGCTCTTACCTATTTTCTTTGTTTTTAATCCAAATGTCATTATTAGGTTGACTGGAAGAGATCCCGTAAGGGATAAGTCCGCCTTTATACCATACATATATTTTTTATTTTCTGTATTCAAAAGTCAATAAAGAGTTTACAAACAAAAAGTCAATTTTCAAAAAAAAACTTTTGTATACCCTCAAAATGCAGGTCCAATAGCAAATTGATCAAATTTGTAACACTTTTGGAAAATTGGCTATTGGTTTCTTGTAGAAAGTTGTTCAGTATGATGATTTGAAGCCAACAAGTCCAACACCAAGTAATACAAAATGTTTTGTATATCACAATAAAATTTTCATCATTCAAGTACCTACTGATCTTGATTTCTTGAATACATAGTTTTATAATTTGTACAACATCTACTGCTTAGAATAGAAACAAAAAACCAGCCAAGTGCGAGTCGGACTAGCGCACTGAGGGTTCGGTACAAACTTCAACGAGTAGGTACATGTACAAACAACAATGGGATTGAAGGGCAAACTTAACATTGTAGTAGAAAAAATGTTCTCCCATGCATCGATATGCGTCACGATCAATTCTCTAACTACAAATGTAGGTTAGTAATGCATTTTTTTTTATGTGATGTAATATGAGCGTCGGTGGCGTAACGGCTAGGGCCGCCGACTCTTGTCCGAGAGGTCGTGGTTCGAATCCCGCCACGTACCAATGTGATTTCGAATTAGGATTTTATATGGAAGTTTACCCAACGCTCTTACGGTGAAGGAAAAACATCGTGAGGAAACCTTGCACACGCCTGCGAAGAAACTTGTGTGTGTGAAGTCGACCAACCCGCACTGGGCCCGCGTGGTCGACTAAGGCCCGATCACCCTAATTCAGGGTATGCTTGAGCCCATCGGTCGGGACGTATATGAGCTGATATGATGATGTACTACAATAGTACATTACTGCCGCGGTATGTAATGTCTACATTGCGAGCCACGTTAAAGATGGCCAAGAGCACAGCGTAGCGCCGCTCAAGGCCATCACAGCGCGGTCGGAACATTGCATCCCTTGATGTCCAAGCTGGAATAAAGGCCGAGTTTTTTTTCGAAACGACAAGCTTCTTGTTGGCCGTGGGGGCCTTTACAACTTCACCGGGCAGGGGAGGCGAGTACGGAAGGCACTCAACCTAGTGCAAAGCAAAAAGATGCAACTGCGTAAGGGCGCCCAGGTGGGCACGGACCTCGGCTTAGGTCGTTGCTTGGACGGGGGAGGATCGGAGAGGAGCGGCCTGGTACGTACCTTTAGCGCTGGTAAGCGCCAGAAGCGGGGGGACGCCACCCTCGCCGGCGAGGGCAGAATGTCGGTGAAAGGCCGAGACCAATGGTCGAGCCCTTTATAGCGCGGACAACAAGGGCTGCAATGCTGACCAAGATTGAAGGCCGAGAGCGTAGCTAAGCTAAGCTGGGGGCCATCATACTGTGGCCAGCAGTGCAGTCATTACAGACCAAGGCTTGTACAGTGCTTTACTCAAAAATGCGAGTAATTTAAACAACACGAGTTCAGTTTAGATATGAATATGTCCGTACGTAGGTAAATCAATATTCTGATGTTCCTAACAATTAGTATCACTTCTTATGGTCAGAGGAGGGTTTTTTAAGTAAAACAAGATTAAACGTTTTTTCCTTATATATTATCCACAGTTAAAAGTCTGTTTTAATTATACTAGGTAGGTACTAGTTACCTAAAATTAGTGTACTGGTCGCTGATTAACTCTAGCACGGACGGGAGGCAACGGAAAATTAGCTATCCTATTAGGGTTCCTTTTTTCCTTTTTGAGTGACGGAACCCTAAAAAAATGGTAATCGATTTCCAAACCACTTATTAGTAAACTGTTTTAACTTTGAACAGCCCTAGTACGGACCAACTCTGTAATCTAATGTCATCATGTCAGCTCATATACATCCCCGCCGAGGGGCTCGAGCCTACCCTTAATTAGGGCGATCAGGCCTTAGTCGACCACGCGGGCACAGTGCGGGTTGGTCGACTTCACACACAACCTTCGAGTTTCTGCGCAGGCGTGTGTAGGTTTTCTCACGATATTTTCCTTCACCGTTAAAGCAATCGGTAAGTATATGTACATAAGTGTCAAAAACTCATTGGTACATTGGCCGTCCAGATTTGAACCCGGTACCTCTGGTTAGAAGGACCGAGTCGTTACCGGTGTAACCTAATGTAAATCAAGAAAAATAGAAATCAGAAAGTTAAACTGATCGAACCTTTCCCAGGGCGACGGAGCTGGTCGCAATGTCCACCATGAGGGAATCCCCGCCCCCGGCCGGCGCGCACATGGCTATGGGGTTCGTCCCCAATACACTCTGAAAGTAGTATTTTTATTTTATTTATTGGGGAAAAACAGCTGTAATTGAACAAAATAGATTACAACATGAAGATTAAAACACAAGACAATAAAATTTCCACTACTAGTTATGGGCAATTTCGTTCAAATGAACATTGATTTAAGTAGGTAAGTAAGTATAGCTTACAAAAAATACAAAAAAGCTCACAAAAAAATTTTTAGAAGAAACAATCTGATAAACTCTAATTAACATTTTTATAAATTAATTAAATTGTTTAAGTTTTTACAAGAAAATATCAGTAAAGTTTAGTTATAGTTATTTTATTTTTTTTACGTTAAAGAAAACGTTATTTTTTTAGTATAGTTGTAGTTCGACAAACAAATGTACGATTTGAGCGCAAATTTGCTCTATGACATTTATATAAAATCTTATTCACTAGATATAGAGAATCTAAATAATTGTGTATTATTTTATATAACAGTATTTGATCTGCTTACGCTACGTTTTCCGGTGCGCGGTCGCCACTCGAGAACTTTACTGTCCCATCGGCCATCCGTTCTACGAGCTATGTGCCCTGCCCACTGCCGCTTCAGTTTAGCGATTCTGTGAGCTATGTCGGTTACTTTGGTTCTCCTGCGGATCTCCTCGTTTCTGATTCGATCACGCAGAGAAACTCCGAGCATAGCACACTCCATTGCCCTTCAATTATTTTTTTTACTGAAAACGTAGCGTAGGCAGGCTTGCCACGCGGTGGACCGATGACCTGGTGAAGATCGCGGGAGGCCGATGGATGCGGGCAGCGCAGGACCGGTTGTCGTGGAAATCCTTGGGGGAGGCCTTTGTCCAGCAGTGGACGATTTTCGGCTAATATGATGATGATGATGATGATTTGATTTGTGTTTCCTCTTCGTGTTGCGAGCGGTATAATTTGACTAGGGTCAAATTCCTTGAAACGATACTTAAACATTTAAAAAAATTGCTTTGGATACGTTCAATAAAGTCTACGTACTTTAAATATTGAGGGTTCCAAACGGTCGATTTTTATCAAGAAAACAATGGTCCAAAAATTGTTTTTGCAAATCGTCCATTTGTTTCCTTGCACAAAGTTGTTCAGTTTTGTTTTCTCATTCACGTCCTAAAATGCGTCAGTCGTTCAACCAGTCATTTTACAAAAATGAACCAAGAATTATCTTCCTAGTTATGACACCCCAATACTGACAAAAAAAAAACATAAATTATGGTCAGTTCCATTCCATCAAGCCGTTTTAACTACAATTTCGCTTAAGAAACGGACGATGCATACATACTTATATATAGACAAAAACCATTACCCTCCTATTTAGGCAGTCGGGTAAATTTAAAGACTAATTAACATCAGCAAGCATCATCATGGGTAAGTTTGCAAGAGGAAGCTTTTTGACTTGGAATGTTAGGTAATTTCACACATTTTGCATTTTCAATCAATACATTATAACTAAAAAAAGCCTATCAGATCAGTAAGCTAATGGCTAATAAATTATTGTTTTTATAGTATTAAGGAATTTATGGACTACAAAAATTATATACAGTAGCATTTTTTAACAAACCTGAAAATGATATTGCTTACTTACCTAATCTAGTCATTATTAATATTAACAATTTATTTTTTATTTGTTTTTAATTTGCATGTCTTTATAACACTGAATACGTTTACTGGCATTGTACTTTTTAAGATCTGTATATTTATGACATAAGTATTCTTGCAAATTGAGTTATTCTGTTTGTGATTCTGATTCTAAGTATAAGTTTAGATTGTAGAACAAGAACAAGCCTCAAGGACAAATCGGTTAACATTGCAGCTAACTCACTTACCTGTTTCGCTCTAGTAGGGACTACGATTGGCGAGGAGTTGGTGAAAGCCATTCCGATTAAGCCTTCCTTTTCTGCTTTCTTCGCCCACCAGCCCGCCATGCCAAAGTGGTTGCACCCTTAAATGACATTATTGACTTAACTGAATTGCGTTTGTTTCAAATTATATATGTAGAAATGTTAGGGAGTTTTTAAAGTACACAATTGGTCCCTTGGCTTAAGGTAAGTGACGATAATTCCGAAGATGGAAGCGGGCTTACGGGCAAGATTTCCCAACGTAAGTGGGGGAACTGGCTATCTTGTCTTCAAGCCGGAACACATCAAAGCTGTGATCATTGATGTTTAAGGTGAGGGTAGTTAGCCAGGCGGGCTTAAAAAAGGCTTACCACCAACTAAACCGAGTCCTACAAATTGAGACTCCACCGGGAATTGAACCCGCGTTCTCCTGATGTGTAGCTAATAGATACGCTACAGAGACGGTTTTCTTTGTATCATTTCACTGATACCAGTTTTGGGATTGGAGGAAATCAGTAAATTTTGTTGAGAGACATGTTAAAATAATGGAGATTTTTTTTAGCATCCTCTGTTAGGATCTTGATTGTATCCCCGTTTTATCATATCCCTGTGAAAATCTCATCTGTGGTAGTGTGCAGTGTGGTAGTGTGCAGTGTGGTAGTGTGCAGTGTGGTAGTGTGCAGTGTGGTGGCATAGGACGTGGAGAGGACGCTGCTGCCTACCTTCTGGTTACGTTCCTTACTCGCCTCTTACGACACCCATTGGAAGAGATGTGATGGCCCTATGGCCCTGTCCAGCAGTGGACGTTCTTTTCCTGATGTGATGATGATCGTCATCATATGCCAAAGCAGGCTGATTTGCAAGATTATCTTGAGCTCATAACTAGAAACGGCAGTCCTAATTTTTTTATATACAATTGGTAAGCCCTTGGCGTCATCTCACCTGATGGTAAGTGACGATGATGCCGAAGATGGAAAGCGGGCTTACTAAGATTCCCCATCGCAATGGGGAACTGGTTATATTATCTTCAAGCCGGAACACAGCAATGCTGTGAACATTGATGGTTAGTGGCAAGACTTACATAACATGGTGGTAACTATCCAGGCTGGCTTAGAAAATACCCTTCCACCAACCACACCGAGTCTTACATAGTTAGACTCCACCGGGAATCGAACCTGCGCCCTCCTGATGCGTAGTTTACGGACTTAACCATTACGCCACGGATTCGGTTAAAATATAACTTTGCTACTCCCCTAACTCACATACTTCACACCCTTGACACTTCATACAACGGGCCAGAAATGACGAGGAACAGAAAAAAAGGCGGCGAAATAACCAAACTGTAACAAATCTGTATCAATCTGGGGGACGAGGGGGTGAGGTCGGAGTCTAGAGAGCGGCAGGGAATGTCCATACTGCATGCTAGTAGTAATATTTTTTTTTTTTGCTTACGTTTAGCAGACACCCATCCCACACCAGACTCCTTCGCTTTCCTGACAGCCAGGTCCATGCAGTAGTTACCAACCGTGGCGCCAAGAGCTTGGCAGCCGTCCACCCAAGCGGTGGCTGCTGACTCCTTCAGGATTACAGGCTTTGCCGATGGGTTGGTCGCTCCGGTCTTTATGTCGCTTATGTAGAACTCTGTGGAAAGGTATTGAGCACTTAAGGCCTTAAGATGGGTCAAATGATAATATTTAATTGAAATTATTGCTCCGGCTCGTACCTGAACCTGATGCAGCGCATTTCGCTGGAGATTCAACGTGGCAACGCTGCCAGCGTTTTGGGTAACTTTATATCAGGGGCATTTTGATGACTGAGGCTTACTTCGTTGTATGTTTTATATTTTATATTGCCAGATAATTTTCTGCAGCTCATAAAACTATAAAATGACTAGAAATTGATAGACTGTGTAAAGCTATAACTATGGAACAAATATACAGAGTGACTGGTAAGTAGTGCAAATCCTTTTAAGGGGATAAACTACATCTAATTTGCAACAAAAAAAGTCATACTAACTGGGGGTCGGAATTCAATAGTTGTCGAGTTAAAACCCATTTCATTTTTAAATTTTGTATGAAAAACGCATTTGTTCAATTATTTTGTGATTTTACAAAAAAAGTTATAATACGGTTGGCGTGAAAAATACGGTTAAAACTTTCTCATTTTATCAACATACCAAAAAAGTAAAAAAGTTAAAAAATACAAATTGATTGCAACAAAAAAGAATGATAGTTGTCAAAAGGGTGCATCAAATCCCATACAAATTTTCAATAAACATTATTTTCATGTATTTTTTAAATTTCATAATTTATCATGTTTTTCGCATAAACAAACATCTCTGACCCTCTAGTATCATGGCTAACTTTGTTTCACAAGCTCACCCAAAAAATTCGAGCTTTGTTGGATAATTAGTATGGGATTTTTGACAATAATCATTGTTTTTTGTTGCAATTAATTTTGTACAATTTTAACTTTTTTACTTTGTTCGAAAGCGTGATAAAATGAAGTAGGTTTTACCGTATTTTGCATGCCAACTGTATTATAACTTTTTGTTAACATTTGATCAAAATAATTTTTCATACAAAATTAAAAAGTTAAATAGGCTTTAACTCGAAAACCGTTGATTTCCGACCCCCAGTAAGTATGACTTTTTCTGTTGCAAATTAGATGTAGTTTATCCCCTTAAAAGGATTTGCACTACTTACCAGTCACCCTGTATAAGATACTTAAAGTAGTTAAAAACGATTTAATTGAATACAATTTTAAAAATATTACCACATATGATGTTAAAATATACTGGAGACCCTGTTTTTGGCATTAATTGCAAAACTTCTCGAAAACAAACTAGTTGATGTTGAATGAAACCAACATACAAAAATCGGTGACTTTAACACCTTTCCGTTTAATTGAAAATATTTACTAAACCTTTTTTGAACATGCACAAATCGAGAAATGGGCGTTTCAACGTAACAGCCGCGTTGAAGCCCGCATTGATTTGAACTTAAAATGAATAGACTTACGTGCAATATTATTTTAACACGTATCAACGGAATGAGTCATCTTAAATTATAAGATGTTCATAAATTATTATCATTTATTTATTTAAGAGACAACATGGGTCCATGACATGTTAGTAAAAAACTTATTGACTATGTCAGTCATCATATCACAGCTCGACATTTTGCCTCCCCGAAGGATTTCCACGACTACCGGTTCTGCGCTGCCCGCATCCAGCGGATTCCCGCGACCGATTCCAGGTCATCTGCTGCCTACGTTACGTTTTCCGGTACGCGGTCGCCACTCGAGAACTTTACTGCCCCAACGACTATCTGTTCTACGAGCTATTTTTTGACATTCCATACAAATTTTGACGTTCCATACAAAAAATATAAAATTTGTCAATCAGCTAATCGTTTTGTATGAAAAGTTCATAAAATTTTGTGCGATTTCAGCAAACTTGTAGAACAGAAGTTGTTCAGTATGATGAGTAGAAGCCCCCGTTACACCCTGCATACAAGTACCCTATATGGAAAGTCCAATATTACGATATCAGCAAAGTTAAAAAAAAAAAGTTTCGTGAGTAGAAACCTCTCTCAAAAATTTACTTTTTTTTATTGACCAACCTGTATATGCGCATGCGACGGCTTTCTTACACATTCCTTTATACACATCTTGAATTAGCTGTGCAGGTTTCCTCACGATGTTTCCTTTACCGTAAAGGAAATTGGTAAGTAAATGAAAGTAAATTTTAAAAACCTCATTAGTACATTAGCCGTCCCCGGGTTCGAACCCGGGACCTCTGGTTAGGAGCACCGAATTGTTCCCGTTGAGCCTCCGACGTTCCTCCATTCTATACAAATTCTCCATAGTACATAGATTCGCTTACCCACCAAGTTCGTAAGTCCATCACTGAAGTATACAAGGTGTAACAAAATCTGCTGAAACTATTATAACTGGTGCTTCTACCCATGAAAATGAACAACTTTCCTCATGGAACCCATAGTCAAATCTCAAAAAAAAATGAAATTCCCATACTAAGTTGGCTGATTAGCTGATCGAGTTAGTATGGGAGGGCCAATTTTTTTTTGTGATTTGACTGTGGGTTCCATGGGGAAAGATGTTCAGTTTCATGGGTAGACATAGACCTTATATAAGGTGCAACAAAATATGCTGAAACTATTTTAACTGATGCTTCTACCCATGAAACTGAACAACTTTCCCCATGGAACCCATAGCTTATACTATTGTTATCATCTGTGACCATTTGACCAACATTTTTTTGTAATTTCCCAAAAATTTTTTTGAGAATTGACTATGGGTTTCATGGGGAAAGTTGTTCAGTTTCATGGGTAGAAGCACCATTTAAAATAGTTTCAGCTAATTTTGTTACACCTTATATAGCCAAGTCAGCATGTAATAGCGACTCTTTCTGAGCTCTGTCTTCCAACCCTGGTGCTCCACCTGCCTCCAGACCTTATCGGACATCCTCTACACTAATTTATTACATCATAGAGCAATCAGATAGATAGATAAATCTGTTTATTGATTTCACACATAGAAAATAAATTTTAAAATAACTTTCGATAGACCTAAAAACTTAGTACAAGCTTTAATTTGAAAAGAATATTAATTATTTCGTATTATTCTCAGTAAAACCCTTTCATTTGATACCCATATCATGGGCGTTTATAAAAAAAATAACTAGTCCGCCATCTTTAGGCGTCCGCTATATTGCATTTAGAATAATGTCAATTAGCTAACATGCATTGTTCTCTAAATTTAACGTGTATGCAAAATTTCAGCTCAATCGGAAACCGGGAAGTGGCTCTTATTTAGTTTCTAAGATTTGTCCCAAACGAACTAACAAAATTAGGCCTGTAAAAATATAAATAAGTAGGTACAAATGGAGCTAACGCACGGAGACATTAGTGTTGGTTTTTTCTTAGAAAAATTAAGATAACCGTTGTTACTGTTTAAATTATAAATTTAATGTCACCCGTTGTTGTTACTATTTTAATAAATTCAGGTCTAGTTATTTCCTAGTTCTTTAAAATGCTTATGTCTAAGTGTAGTATGACCACGAGGACATACATAATGTCCTGGTGGTCATACTAGTATGACAAACTAGTATGACCACGAGGAAACAGCCACAAATATGACAAACGCAAAATTCATTCACCGAGTCTGTTAAGCACTGTTCTATCTTGTCTAAGAGTCCATGACTAAATTGTTTGACTAAGTTCGCATGCAACAGCAGCTCTGTCTGAACCCTGAGTTTCAACCTTGTTGCCACGGTTGCCTTCAAACAGTCCTCTTTTAACCATCACTGGACATCCCTCACATGGTATAACTAATCTTTAGCTTACAAAGTCTGTTAAGTCAATGACTGAAGTGTTCGGCCAAGTCTGTATGCAAGCGTGTCAAAGCCCTGTCTGACCCTGGGGCTCCAGCTGCCTTCAGTAAATCCTCTACGCTAATTTATCATAAGACAGAACTAATTATTCGCTCACCGAGTCTGTTAAGTCCATGACTAAAGTGTCCGGCCAAGTCTGCATGTAACAGAAGCTCTGTATGAGCCCTGGCTTCCGACCCTGGTGCTCCAGCTGCCTCCAGGCAGTCCTGCATGAATCGCTGAACTTCCTCTATCCTTACTTCCGGCATGGCTATGACAACTGGCGAGGAGAAAGGGTAGCACGCCATTTTAATAGGGTGTGTTAAGAAATTACATTTGTATGTAAGGTGTTTAAAATCTGCAACTAAATTCGGCAATACTACGACTGTCTGTAGGAGCCAAAGATTTTAGATGCTGAGAAAGTTCGTACCTCCTACATGCGATAGATCATCCTTTATTTCAGACAAAGATCCATTTTTAGTAACAAATATTTCGACCTATACATTTAGTAAAAACACAAAAAGTTATAAAATATAAGTCATGTATTAACCGGTCAACTAAATGGGTACCATAATTAATAGGTTTGCATTTAATATCAAGCATCTAAGTACTTTAATAATAACAGCTAATTAAAATGAATCAAGTAACAAAATAACTGTTATTTAAAATGTAAAAATAATAAAAGTGGGTACCATAATTTAATTATGACTAAAGGACAACTGGCCAAGTCATTGAAATGACGGAGCAAACAAACAAAATTACGGCGAAATCCTTTACGTTCGAAGACCAAACTATAACCAATCTGTATTAATCTGGGTGACGAGGGGGTAAGGTCAGAATCTAGAGAACGGTAGGGAGTGTCCATACTGTATGTTAGTATTTATGTATGTTAGTATTAATCTGGGTGACGAGGGGGTAAGGTCAGAATCTAGAGAACGGTAGGGAGTGTCCATACTGTATGTTAGTATTTATATATATATAAATATAACATACAGTATGGACACTCCCTACCGTTCTCTAGATTCCGACCTTACCCCCTCGTCACCCAGATTAATACAGATATATATATATACTTTGCCTTTGCGTTGGGGAATCTTGGTAAGCCCGCTTCCATCTTCGGCATCATCGTCACTTACCATTAGGTAAGATGATGCCAAGGGATTACCAATTGTGAATAAAAAAAATCTAACACTGTATTTATCAAGCAGAGCCGATCCAATTCCAGTGACGACGCAAAAGAATAGCTTACCACGAAGGCAACCAAAGCCATAGGAAACCATGTCTAGAATCAATTTCTCATTTTATAACTGTTAGCACATATACTGTTAATACATACCTGTTTCAATCCTTCACTTATAAGAGTATATAGGTGTGTTTTTTTACTTAAATTGTATAGCTCACACAGATTCGTCTTGACCAATATAAAATAAGTTATTTACTGCGAAGATTCATTACATTACATTACGTAATGAATGTTGTATTAATAATATTCAGATAAGATAATATTGAGAGGACTGTATCTACAAATGAGTAAAATGATATTTACCTACAAGTATCGCATGTAGCATAACCTTGTAAATGAAAACCCAGTTAAACTAATAATATATTATAATAATATATTTTATCTACCTATAAAAAAATTATAAATAAGACAGCTCTTACAACTTGTACATAATTCTTCTCAAAGAAGTTCTATATTTATAGTACTTTCTGCATTCTTCTTTAAGCTACTTTAAATCTATCTATCTATAACACACTAATATTATAATGGCGAAAGTTTGCGAGTGTGTGAGTGTGTATGTTTGTTACTTCTTCACGCAAAAACTACTGAACGGATCTGGCTGAAATTTGGTAGGTTGACAGATTAGACAGATGAGACCTGGATTAACACATAGGCAACTTTATGCCACGCTCGCGAGCCGCTTGCGGTTCGCGCACAGCGCACCCTGGGAAAGTCGAAGAAACGATGTCCACGCGGATGAAGCCGCGGGAAACAGCTAGTAATATATAAAGTTCTCGTGTCACACACAGTGTTAGTTTCCATACTCCTCTAAAAACGGCTGACCGGATTTCCATGAAATTTTCTGTGTATATTCGGTAGATCTGAGAGTAGGTATAGAAAATAGAAAATTTTCACCGGGATCTGAGCTGGCGAAGCCGCTGGAAACTAGTAATTTATAATAATATTATAAATGCGAAAGTTTATGTGTATGTGTGCATGTTATTCAATCGGATTATTTTGAACACCTATTCACAAATTAAACAAACATGTTTATCAGTATCACACAAATGAATAGGGTAAGTACTAATCTTAAAAAATTACATAACATCAATAAACCTCGTATACGTTACGTTATAAAAAGGTGAATTTAAATTTTGAAGAAAATAATCACGATGTTACGATAAGATTACTTAAAAAATAAGTCAACTAAAATTTTAATTTCAAATTCAATAGCGATGACGAATGCAAATCATCTGATTTACAAATCTGTCAAAAACGACATTTTGTTCTAAAAATGTTTGCAATACCTAGGCATGACGTCATAGTTTTGCAGCATCATTTATGTACTCATTTTGTGATTTTGATGAATAAAAATCGAAGACTTGATTGAAAACAAAACGAGTTAAGGTTTTCCAAAGTTTAAGTAGGAGGGCAATTTAGTGATCAAGAGTTCATAATTTATTTCTGATGCTGTCGTCATCCCTATTATTCATCAGAAAAAGAAAACTTAAAAGTTTTGAAAAAGTCCACGACGGGCGTTAAAACGTAATGGAATTGGATATAATAACTTATTAAAAGTCCCCAGACTAGAGGGAAACAAGAAACGAAAGATAAATTTTAAAAATTCAAGAAAAACCGTCGGGGGCTGCCTTTACCATCTCTGTTCCGAATTTCAATATAAATTTAGCAATTTTTGTTGATCAAAAACTACATTAATTTACATACAAAATTAGTCAAACATATGAAATTGCGTATATTCAATTTACTTCAGAGCAGAAATTGGTAATCCCCGACGGATTTTCTTGGATTTTTTAAATTTATCTTTTGTTTCTTAATTCCCTCTAGTTTGGGGGACTTTGAAAAATCCTTTTGCAATTCCGTTTTAACACCCGTCGTGGGCTTTTTCACTTTTTTTACTTTTGCTTTTATAGATTTTAATTTACCTTCCCATTTAAAGCCTTGAACTACTTACTCTCAAAGGTTTTATGTTTTCTAAATATGTTTTCTCTTGAATAAGCAGCGGTAAAGACTTCAGAATAATTTCATTTCAAAGTTTATTTAATTTACCTGGTGATCCAGACATAAAATTTAACAAAACATTTGAAAAATAAAGCACAAAAAAAATTATAATTAAAAAATATGCAAAAATATACTTTTCTTTTTCTAATTTTGAACCTACTGCTTGAATAAAATAACGACTTCGTTTATAGTCGTTATTTTCTTCTTAGTAGATAGATTTTAAGCAAACCTACAAACCGACACTAAATTATCTACCATTAGTTACTTACGCAATGATGCAAATTGATTGGTAAAAGACCCTTGTGCGGGGTTGTGATATAATCCTTTAATTGTAATTTTCCAACTATACTACTTAAAACAATTAATGACTTCCTCCATTCTGCAGACACGCTGCAGTTCTCACTACAACCTGCTGTATGGCCCGTCTGACCATTTCCAAGTATCAAACCGCGAGGGTCGCGTATTAACCATAGATTGGCACACTAAGTAAGAATCTAATGGTACATAATTTGGTTTAGTTTTATAGCATAGCTCAAAATAAATCGATTAAGGAGAAAGAAATTAGACGTCAACGAACTCGTTTTTGCAGTAGGGTTAAAAAAGAAAAATAAAAGTGTATTAAAATTATATGTTATTGTTTACTAACATAGTATAAGTTGTACTAACAAATTATGGGCATAGCCTGAATTAAAGATAATAATGATAATAATAATAATAAAATAATTTATTGCACTTTTTTCTTTAAACTTTTTTTCTCAAATGTTTCGGTTAATATTGAAGTCAAAGTCAAAACATTTATTGGCCTGAACATAGTTTATTACAAGGTATTCCTAAATTGTATTGGAAGTTTATATTTAATCATCACATAAATTAAATTGCCTTTTAAATGAGACCATTTTGAAATCTCTATTGCTGCTAATTCCAGAGAAAACATATTTTTCATGAACAGCTACAAAAAAAATGGCCGCCGTTTAGAGGGGAGAAGGATGCGACCCTCTAAGGGGAGGTTTTTCGTCGATGAAGTATGCGTGTATTACACGCACTTAAAATATCGGTAACCCTAGTAATCCAGTGAATAGAGACAAAAAGCGGGGGGTTACCTTACAAACGGTCCGGTAGTTCAAAATTTTTGATATGTTGTCTAGCATGTTATTAAGTGTTTATAATGCAAAATGTACAATCCTCCCCTCCGCGCCCACCGCCATTTTGAAAAAATCGAAAAAAAACGGCTCTTTCTTCAGAATTTTGCTTATATCTTCGTTCTGGTGAATTTTAGCTAAAAAAGAGTTAGGCCAATATTGTAGAGAATTAAATTTTCTATAATTAACGTTTTGTGTTTTGTTTCTAAGACGAATAGTTACGCAAATATGTACTTTTAGAAAAATTAAATTATATTGCATTTTGCGGAAATTCGTCTAACTTCTAACTTTAGAACGATGTAATTCAGTTTTGGCCTATTTTAGGAAAACTAGTAATAGAATAATATTTGTAGGGAATATAACTACCTATAAAATACATGTACAGTCGGGGTCATATTTGCGTACCAATGCCGTGGAGATAACGCAAGGCTTTAAAAAATGTTTGGAGTTTGAATTTGGAGTATGTCCTCAGGAAGTGAAAATGTGCTGCGTCAGTGGTCGGAGGTAGTTTAGCCAGATTGAGCTTAGTGATACTCGTCTTCAATTTGTTATAGCGAAGGGAACTTAACGACTGTTCTCTACTACCACCATACAGCGATACTAAAATTTTCTCCCCTGCTGCTGAAATTTCTTGGGGACTGGCATCAGGATCCTCGAAAATCTCCGCCTGCTCCAGCAATGATGGGTGTTTCTTAAAAAGTTGGCAGAATTTATTCTTTCCAAACCCAAAAATGCTTGAAGCGGTGTCGCACCCTGATATTGCATGCAGGAGCAAGATACAATCTTTGGAGTTGTACTTGTGGTGGTGGAGTAAATTGCGTCTGGATGTTTCTGGTTTTTTCAAGTAGACGTTGTTCACCGCAGGTGTTGTGCCAGTCAGCAGGACGAGTAGGTCAATGTCTTCCCCGACAATGATGTCAGCGTCGTACGTGGGGGAGAGGCATTTAGCTGTGGTAACTATCAACCTGTCAGCATCTTCGGAAGCTTAGCCTGTGGCTATGTTTGACAGCTTTACAAATCGGTCCTTGTTCCCTGTATTGGCCAGAAACTTATCCTGAGGTGTGGTGTTGATAGTAGTTTTGTCAAACACCACGGCTGATGAACAGTTTCCCTTGTATCTTCTTGCTCGTTCAGCAGTCTTGGTCCCTAGCTGAGAAGGATCTGTAGTGTAGCCATTAAAAATTACCGTTACATCAGTGCCATAGTGACGCTTAACGTACTTGACGTAATCTTGGCAAATCCTGTCAAATGACGAGCTTCTCTTCCATACGACCTTGTGCAGTAGGTAATTGCGTAACAAGAAGCCGTTCTAATTGAAATCCCCTTTACAATCTATGACAGTTTTTATTTCTTTCGATATGTATTCATGGCTTCAAGATAACTTTCAATTATGCGAAACATTTTTTAAAGCCTTGCAATTTTTAGAGAATCATATCTCCATGGCATTGGTACGCAAATATGACCCCGACTGTACATGTATTTTGTAGGTAATTAAATTCCCTACAAATTTTGTCCTATTACTTGTTTTCCTAAAATAGGTCAAAACTGAATTACAGCGTTCTAAAGTTAGAAGTTAGACGAATTTCTGCAAAATGCAATTATATTTTTTTTTAAGTACATATTTCCATAACTATTCGTCTTAGAAACGAAACTTCAAACGTAAATTATAGGAAATTTAATTCTCTACAACATTGATCTAACTCTTTTATAGATAAAATTCACCAAAACGAAGATATAAGCAAAAATCTGAAGAAAGACCCGATTTTTTTTGGTTTTTTCAATATGGTGGCGGGCGCGGAGGGGGGGTGATTGTGCATTTTGCATTATAAACACCTAATAACATGCTAGACAACATATCAAAAATTTAGAACTACCGGACCGTTTGTAAGGTAACCCCCCCTCTATTCACTGGATTATTAGATATTTAGATTCCTCGTCGAACGCCCGTACTGTGCTGTCGTGTGCGCGTGTTGCTCGTACTTTCTGTTAATTCCTACTCGTATCTTCTGTGAAGTGTAAACCGGTTGTAACCTGTGATTGTTCCCTACTTGCAATATACTGATTAAGGAATAGAGCGGGCAAGTTATTATACCTACACATAGAAGTCAACCATAACACAACAAAATCAGCATCATGATTCGTACGCCACCGTCAACTACCGACTCGTACGTAGGGGAGGCCGGGGATGTAAGTGCCGAGGACTCATTGAACATAAAAACAAATCGTATACCTAAAAGGCAGCGTCCTAACGACACCCCAGATAAAAACATCGAAGGTATGGAAGACTTCTTTAAGACATGGAAAGCTGAACAAAATGAGACATTAAGCAAACTAGTAGCTGATATTTTAGTAATTAAAAACCAGAATACTGAGTTGGGAAAAACAATCGAAGAACTGGAAAAATCCTTGTCTCTAATCAGTGCAAATCATGAAGAGCTGACTTTTAAGGTGACCAATCTCGAAAAAGAGCAAATAAAAGATCGTGAATATATTTCAAGTCTTGAAGATAAGATTGAGGAGCTCCAGAGAGCCTCCCGCTCATCTTCCATTGAAATTAGAAACATTCCTTATGTCACCAGTGAGACAAAAGATGACCTTTTGAACACGCTCACCAAAGTCCAAACCACAATCAACTTTGCTTCGCCACCACATGCTGTGAAGGATATCTACCGCACAAAAGGAAAGTCAGACACTAATCGTCCTATAATAGTAGACTTTGGAAGTGCGATAAACAAACATCAATTTCTACGCGCTGTAAAAAAATACAACCAAACCTACAAAGATCATAAGATAAATACCTCTGCTGTGGGCATAGCAGGTGCAGGTAAAGGCTGTCCCATCTATTTCTCAGAACTGCTGACCCCAAAAGCCAAGCGTCTTCACTTCTTGGCCCGTGATCTGGTGAAGACACAGAATTATTCCTACTGCTGGACAGCTAATGGCAAAGTCTTCGTTAGAAAAAATGACAACTCACCCCAGGTACTTATCAAGAACGAAGCACAAATCCAAGAGCTAAAAAACTCTAAGTGACTAACACTGACACAAATCAGGGACTCTAAAAAGTATAAGTTAATAAAGATTATAATCGCGATCTTACTCGAAAGTACAGTAAACTACGTACAAGTTACTTCTAAGTGCTTGTCAAAACCCCTTCTAAGTAAAAAGAATTCCCTGCTCGATGTAAGTGAACCTATAACCATAAGGTGGATTGTATGCCTAACTACTTCAAACTCAACTTGCTACGTAATGATAACAAAGGAAAGTATGATTACACTTCTAAATAGTTCCTTCCAGCACTATTTTCGTCCCATGTCCACATGTGTACTCATTACATTCTCTCCTTCTGTGTTGCAACTAGCCAATGGATAACAACATTTTATCAGATCTAGATATCTTAAATATATCCCACTCTCTTATTTGTGATCCTGAGTCTTGTCATTCAATTTACAATCAATCTAGAAAAAAAATTACCGTCTTCTCACAAAATATCAGAAGTATTAACAAGAACTTTAATGCTTTGGAATTACTACTACATAGACTAAAATTTGACAATGATGTTATCATTCTGAGCGAGTGTTGGATTGAAAACGATAAACCATTTCCTAGCATGGATAATTACACAAGCTACTACACAAAGAAATGCGCAAACAAAAACGGCGGGGTCGTAGCTTACGTTAGGCAGGGTATACAGGTTAATGCAATTGAGCCCAAAGTAGAAGAAATGGACTGTCTTATTCTAACTATAAACAATTCAATGGTAATTTTTGGGATCTATAGATCTCCGTCATTCGATTACAATAAACAAACTGTTCGTGATAATTTTGTTAGCTCCATAAACTCATTATTGTCATCATACAAACACTACAATACAATAATTGTAGCTGGAGGCATTAACATCGACATAAAGCCTCACAATCCGATACATGATCCAACCGAATATCTTAATCTCTTAGCAACTTATGGTATACTCCCAGGGCATACTTATCCTACGAGACTGGAAAATTGTCTCGATCATGTAATGATAAAAACTAATTATCCTGCATATACTCTCGTATTAAATAGCTTAATAACTGACCATGCTCCTGTAATTTTAATTCTTCAGGGTAAAAAAGTCCAATTAACTCATTCCAATGCTTTAAAAAATAAGATTAACTATGACATAATAGAGCATGTAATAAAATCAACTGATTTCTCTTCTATCTATGACACTAATGATGCAAATGAAGCTGCTTCAATTCTTGTTAATACCTTATCGTCAATTATTAAAAACAATACCCGTACTTTTACTGTTTCTAGTAATAAACGCACTCTTAAACCTTGGATCACACCTGGCCTTTTAAAATGCATAAGAAATCGTGATAAAATGCACAGACGCCTTAAAAAAATGCCAACTAACGACATCCTAAAAATAACATATCACAGGTATCGTAATTTTTGCAATTCTCTTTTAAAAAGGATAAAAAGACAATACGAAAAATCATTGTTGGAGAATAGTGCTAATAATATCAAAAAAACGTGGGAAACGCTTAAGCAGATTATTGGTAGTAACCAGAACAAAAACAATAATGAAAACCTCTTAAATATAAACAGTAATCCTAACGTTTCAGTAACACATGTCAACGCCTTTTTTGCGAACGTTGGCAAGCAATTGGCAGATCGAATAACTATTAATCATAATACAGACCCTCAATATTTCAATAATCAATGTTTTCTGACCAGAAATCCCTCCACAGATTCTATTGTGATCTTGGAAACTGATGAGCATGAAGTTGCTGGAATCATTAACGACCTGAAAAATGACTGTGCTACAGGCTGGGACGGAATCCCTACTCGACTTCTAAAAGCTAATTCTTCAACCTTGATCCCACTCATTACTTATATCTGTAACCTATCTTTGTCCTCTGGTATATTTCCAAAAGTATTCAAAAGATCTATAATCCATCCCATTTATAAGAGTGGGGAAAAAGACAGTGTAAACAACTTTAGGCCAATTTCAGTCTTACCTGCTCTGTCCAAAATTCTTGAAAAGCTTATCAATAAGCAATTTACAAAGTACTTAGAAAAATTCAACCTTTTATCGCCATGCCAATACGGATTTAGAGCTGGCAAGTCAACGGAAGGAGCTGTATCAGACCTAACTGAACACATTGTAATAAATCTTGACAAAAAAAGAAAAGTAATAGGTATATTCCTTGACTTAGCTAAGGCATTTGACACTGTATCAATCCCCACTCTTCTAAACAAATTAGAGTTCTATGGAATTCGCGATGTACCTTTACAGCTTTTTAAAGACTATCTTACTGGTCGAACACAGAGGACAAGGATAAAAGACTATATAAGTGAAGACAATAACATCACTTTTGGAGTTCCTCAAGGCAGCATTTTAGGCCCGAGCCTATTTTTAACCTATATTAACGATCTATGTCAACTCCAACTCAAAGGTGGTAAAATTTATTCTTTTGCTGATGACACGGCTTTAATTTTTACAGGCAAGGACTGGGACGAGGCTCAGAACCTTGCTGAGGATGGCCTAAAAATTGTAACGAAGTGGCTTGAACAAAATTTACTCTCTTTAAATGTCAGCAAAACTAAATTCATAGCATTTTCTATTTCTGCTAGATCAAGTCCGCAACGTCCATTAAGTATTAGAGCCCATAAATGTAATGGAAACTATAACGACTGCAACTGCATGCCATTAGAGCAATGCCAAGTCATAAAATACCTTGGTGTAATGCTTGATGAGAGATTAAGTTGGAAAACACACCTTGAAGTTATGACAAATCGTACTCGTAAATTACTATATATTTTTAGAAAACTAAGAAATGTTGCTGACCCAAAATTGCTTAAGTCTGTGTATTATTGCCTCTGCCAATCTTTATTTACTTATTGTATCACATGTTGGGGCGGAGCGTACAAAACATCGATGCTTACCCTGGAAAGGTCCCAGCGTGCCATACTTAAAGTTATGTACTTTAAGCCATTCTATTTTTCGACTTCTCTTATTTATTCAGAAGCTAAAGTTCTTACGGTTCGACAATTGTTTATTCTACACGTTATCCTAATGCAACATAGGAGGATAGAATTTACTGAGGTCCAAAAACTTCTGGAATCAAAGCGTAGAAAAGATTCAATTTTTAAACTGAAAATTCTGAATACATCATTTTCCCATCACTTTCAAATTCACCTAGGGCCGTATTTGTACAATATAGCAAGTAATCGCAACAACAAACTGTACACTTTAACAAGATATCAGTGCAAAAATTTCATAAAAGAGTGGCTAACTCCAATGTCCTACGACGAGACCGAGCGGTTATTACTTATCACCGCCTAGTCAATACCTACCTATACTTTCTAATTTCTCTGTTTTTCATTTTATGTTTTTAAAGACACATATTAATTTACAACATAATTTTTAATATAATATCAACTAACGAAATAACATTACTTACCTATATATAAATAACTGTAAATTTTGTGCATACATCCCTAGTCTCCTCAGAACAACGTACATATTTATACACCTACCGTCCTTTTTATTAATAGTCATCTATCAATCGTAACCCCATTCCTGATATATTCTAGGTATATTTACTGGTTTACTAACTCTCGCACCTTATTAGACGATTTTTATTTCACATAAGAATTAATTTATAAATTAATTTATGTCTACACTGAATTAAAACTCTTACACACACCTACACACACACCCGTGCTTTGATGCGACAAACATGTATTTTACTTGCTTATAAATAGTAGACTATTGTAATGTTCCTTTGTTACCCATAAGTTTAAGTAGATTAGTAATTCATAATATAATTAAGTATACATAATACGCATTATGGCTTCTTGTACCTAAGAGGAATCGCTGTTACCTACAACACAGGTTTTCCTAGTGTAGGTAGCAGCGTCGTCACTTTACGTTAACGACTGGCCTATTGTAATGTACTTTTATTTTATTATTATTTTTTAAATTGCGAGGAGTATATGAAGATTCTGTTACCTACCTTTAAACTATTGAACTAACTATTAAACAATAATTCTAATACCAATGACACATACTAACCTCATTACTGTAACTTCTACTTAGGCTAAGTTTGGATCATAATAAAGAATTTATTATTATTATTATTATTATATCTGATACACACTGTATAATGCAAAAAACGGATCGGAGTCGGCTGAATAGTTTCTAAGAAGCTCTCTAGCGTTAATCACCCTGGCTTCTGCAGCGGTACCTGGTGGTCTACCGCCATAAAATATGTATAAGAACCTGCTCTGAAATGATTCCCTTTTAAATGTAAAACCTTAGGAAAGCAGTCCAGTAGTTTTCGGCAACATAATCCTGGCTGCTGCGTACTCATGGTAGTCTACCGCCATAGTACATGTAACCTTCAGGGATTTACTCCAATAAAAGTCGTGGAATCCTCTTTACATTGTTTTATTTCCATCGATCTTAAATATTATAATATCCACAGCAAAAGGCACGCAGTGCCATATCAAACTCAGACGAAGGCTCAAGACTGCCTTCGCGTTCCGGACTGGTTGGACAACGTAGTAGTTTATATCCTCTTTGCAATTTACAGCACTAGTGAATAATATATATAACTGTTATGTAAAATACAATAACTAATATTTGTACCTGTTACAGTCGGCCATCCTTCCCAGAACGAGTCCTCTCGTTTGTTCTATTATTATGTATATTTAATAAATATATTTTATTAAATTATTAATAACAGTACTTATTTTAAATATACAGTAAATACTACTCTTTTTAAAATATAATACAATGTTGAACTTTTCATTATTGGAACTTAGACTTAATTATACTTGAATCATTGCTTTGCACTAATTAACTGTAACATTCTATAATTATACCATAATTGTGATTTTCATTTTTTCATTTACTGTGTTGTTATATATCTAATATATTTTCTATTATTTGTTCTTTTCTTGTCACTTAAACATTGATAGATAATTAGTGCAGCAATTACATCTAACATCTTTCATCTAAAATCCTTTTTTTGAACTTCTTATTCTAAACGCTTAAGTCTATCATCTCATTCAAACTTTGTCATCTCTTATCATAAACATATCTGAACTTTGCCATCGAAAATTACAATATTTTAACCATGCTTTCTTTATTCAATGCAATACCTAAATCAAGAGGTTATCTATTTCTAACGACACTTGGTTCTTTAATTTATAGCTTATCATTAGATTGTAATATTCGATACGTACAAATTTATGTAACACTATTTATTTACTTTAAATAAAAATCAAATAATCCATACGTAATATTTTGTCATCTCAAATGACTATAACTTACTGTGTCATCTCGAATGACAAGTTTTACTAAAAAAAATTGTCATATGTAATGTCGATTATTCGAATTTTTAAATCTGTTCATCTCTAATTCAATTTAATCCAAACTTTATATTTCAGGAAATGAAATTCCATAGCAGTACAATATAAAATTCAATAATATTAAACCCGTCAAAAAAAATTTAATTAGATAAATACCAACAGTATCATAATTAAAAAAACCTAAGCAAAATAAACGTCAAACTATATAAAAAAAAATTATTACTTAACATAAGATAAAAATTTAAGAAATAACCTACAAAGATTGCCCTCCAGTGACTGGCAATGAGACACTCGTGCTTACCGCTGATCACCTTTGGTTATGACAGCGGTTCAAATTGATTACTGTAGGTTTCAAATCTATGTCATCTCAAATGACCATATTTCTTTACTGTGTCATCTCAAATGACAACATTCCTAATGTACGGTTAAAAGACCGCACATTATGTTCAGGCAGCACATCGTGCGACCTCGTTACTAATATATATAATAAATAACTAATCATTATTTTTAAGTTTGCTACTAACTCTTACCAAAACTAGAAGTGAATTGTAAAATCATTACAAAATAAACTAACTACTACAAAGAAGAACGTTTAACTTCAACATCTGCAAACTTCACTGAATGTATTGGGTCGCAGCCGTCTACTAAGCTGGAGCTCCTACACCTAACCTATGTCATCTCAAATGACATTATTACTTTACTGTGCCATCTCAAATGACACTATTTGAAATCCATGTCATCTCAAATGACCATATTACTTTACTGTGTCATCTCAAATGACAAAATTCCTAACCTATGTCATCTCAAATGACATTATTACTTTACTGTGCCATCTCAAATGACAATATTTGAAATTCATGTCATCTCAAATGACCATATTACTTTACTGTGTCATCTCAAATGACAAAATTCCTAACCTATGTCATCTCAAATGACATTATTACTTTACTGTGCCATCTCAAATGGCAATATTTGAAATCCATGTCATCTCAAATGACCATATTACTTTACTGTGTCATCTCAAATGACAAAATTCCTAACCTATGTCATCTCAAATGACATTATTACTTTACTGTGCCATCTCAAATGACAATATTTGAAATCCATGTCATCTCAAATGACCATATTACTTTACTGTGTCATCTCAAATTACAAAATTCCTAACCTATGTCATCTCAAATGACCATATCACTTTACTGTGCCATCTCAAATGGCAACATTTCAAATCCATGTCATCTCATCATCACAATTTAAGTGCCGCGCTCTTGTCGATGTAGCTTTTTCCAGGTCTCTCTCTCCCACACAATCTCCTTCATTTCTCTATACGTTTTCACCTTAACTTGGTCTATATAAGCAGTACTAGGTCTTCCTCTTCCGGTCATCTCAAATGACCGTATTTCTTTACTGTGCCATCTCAAATGACAACATTTTAAATCCATGTCATCTCAAATGACTGAAATGACTGAGTACCAGTGACAATCCTCCATGCAAAGTACATTATAGCAAAAGAAGAAGCCAGTGAACGTGCAATCAATGAAAGTTAGGGGTATTGTCGGTTTAAGCATAGAACTATTCTGGCTATGCGTCATTGTGCTAAGATTACTAATTGCTGTGAATAACTTTACAAGGCTAATACAAATAAAATTCATCGATCTCGTTCGTGTTTGTGCTATTTCCAGCATTTCCGGAATTTTCGTTATTAAACTGTAATACTGGGAAATATTTTCCCATGTGAAGCAAATTTAATATCTCAGTTTTATCTATATCTTGCAGTTTTGCTCTTATATATCCTCTGCAGTAAATAACATTATATTTTTTTTTAAACAAATTCATCTTTTAATTATTTCGGTGCCACTGTCCACTTTAGTTATCATAATCATTGCCATCTAATTGTCATCATCATCGTGGCAGAGGATGTGTTAATAGAAAATTAATTTTAATCATAATAGATCTAATGTAAAGAGAGTTACCTTCTAGCAAGAAAGTAGGTTTAATTCCTAAGCCATTAACTATAGCAAATAACATTCTCCGAGTACTTAAATTTCGTTTATGTCAAATACATGATTATGACATTAATGAGGTAGTAAATAATTCTCACTACCAAATTCATCCCTCACTGGCCCAGCCACTTAAATATTTCCTTCGTTGAAAGTGGCGGACTTTACACGAATGATTCACTGAGATTGTAGTATTGCCCATGAACACTTAATTAAGAGGTCTGTCGCAGTTTTAATAATTCTCAAATGGGGGTATGCTCTGTATAGCTGATTAGATAATAAAATGATTTTAAATTGCAATATCTATCTACTACATAAACTTCTACTTCCTTTTCGTGAGAACCATGTACCTACCTCTAAAACAAGTTTTGCGATACCGACTGGCAAGGTACGTTACCTAATCATTGAAAGAATAGACCATCAACGCTATTCCATTGCAGCTTTCTATTCTACCCTATTCTTTCACTTTCCAGCATCTCACGTATCAAAGCAGCTTTACTACCTAAACTTAACACAATTAGGATCATGTTATCAATAATTTACTATTAACATTATATTATGTACATTGTTTATATCTGTTACGTTGGGTTGTGGGTACTGAGGCGCCTTGGCAAGAGAACCTTCTATTAATTATTTTTATATTGACTCACACAAAAGAAATCTGCGAAATCGTTGTGCTTGTCGAGGCTAGGACGAAGAGAGAGAGAGAGAGAGAGAGAGAGAGAGCTGTGATACCAACTCACACTTTCATAATTACCAAGGTGTTATCAAAGATGAACAATTATTAATCAGTTGTCATGGACAAAGATGATCTACAATAAGTTACTATACACTTTCCTCTTTTTGGAAAATAAAGTGTTTTCAAAATATTGACATTTCACTCTTAGTACCCTTCGCTGCTTCGCAAAACAATTTTACATAAGTACAATTTGAAACACATCAATCTGGACTATTGGCAAAGTAGGTATGCGTATAAAGGAACTCACTACGTATCTGACGCATACAAAGAGTACTCATTTTATAACGTAGTACCTATGTATGTAAATTGTAAACAATTAAACCTTTTAAATGCAAACTAAATATATTAATTAATATAGTTAAAGCAAACCAAAATTAATCACTAAAAACCATAGTAGCGTTTTGGCGGACGGACTTCTCGACTATATCTAGTGATTGTCTGTTGTTTTTGTATTTTGTTTACAGAGTTTGACATGAACTGCTGACGTGACTTCAGACATTGTTTTGGGAACAAATGTAGAGTGTATGTCTGGTTTACGAACAATTAAGTGTTTACGATTTCTGTAGTTTGATCCTTCGGATCCTTAACTACATAACTACGTGGTTCTGGGTCTACTTTCGTAACGGCAGCCGGAAACCAGTTACCTAAGGGAGATTTTTTTGTACAGTATCTTAACATGTAATGCAAGTTTGTACTATTTTTATCATAATAAATTTTAATTTTCTTATTCCTTATAATCTTGTATTTTATTTCCCAAATCCTTGTAATTTAATAGTTTTGATTTCAGATCTTTATCTGTCACAGAAATTCTTGTTCTAAGTTGTCTAGAAAAATAAAGTAGTGCTGGGGACAAAAGTATAATTTTGGGGTATTTCTTAACTGTAAAAATACTAGGTAAGGGTCTGAACCATCCTTGTGTCATTCATTTGTATATCATATTTTTAATTGTTTCAATTGATCTTTCTACCAATCCATTGGACTGGGTATGATATGGGCTAGACGTTATATGTTTTATACATACCAGTTTCGGAAACTATTGTATAAGGAACTCCATATCGGGCAAAGATGACTATGACTTTTTTCAATGTGAAGTTAATTTTACACAGTTACTCTTAACAACTTCTTTAAAATGTATTTTTTTTCTTTAGCCTCTGTATTAGGTATGATAATCGTGTAGTTAACCGCATCAAAAAAAATAATTATGAACTTTTGTTTAGTTTAAATAAAAACCACCTATTTGATTTATTTTTAGTATACAGTATGTAATCGCATCAATTCAATGATGACAAAAACTATCACATCGTGCCTTGTTATAAAAAAATATTTATAGAACAAAATGCCTTTTTTTTTGACAGACGATGTAACTCAAGTGATTAGCAGTCAACTACCATAATAATACAGTTTTTTTTTCACGACACTCAAAATCAGTAGATATGACCTAGTAATTAAAAGTTTTTACATTGAAGGCTCCAGTTTCACTTTTTGTATGTGTTTAGATTTAAGGCTTTTTGCTCATTGGACACGAATTTAATGTGTAGTATCAAAGTCAAATAATATCAAATATCACCTTTGAATATGGAAGAAGCTTAGCACGACCAATTTACAGCATCTCAAATTAGTCAACTTCAATAATTAGTCCATTTTTTTGCATACTTTGAGACGATTAAAATACCAACACAATACTCTATTATAATACTGAATTTTTTTGTTTGATTAAAAGGAATCTTTCAAAAGCTGCTTCCATCCCACCCATGTACGTTTTTTTTCTACGGCAAGTCCTTATACTGTATTTTATATTTTACCACCAGTCTGCGCAGAGAGTAGTGGGTAGTCTACTTATAGTTTTAATATCTGTTTTGTCTTTTCAAACGTCAATTGTTTGTTCTTTTATCAGGGGACGGAATTCAGGATTGCATAGTAGTATAAAGCTTTTGCGTTCACCGGGTCTACCTCTCATACAATAACATATCAAAAACTTACTCAAAAAAAATAGACTGATACTGAGTCATACCTGCTTTGCCTAGAGAAATGTCATGGCTTTGTTTACGGGTTTCCTCTTTAAGGTCACTGACTTATTCTTTTGTAGTTAACTTACCATTGCTCTAGCCTCCATTTCTACTCCAGTTCATCTTCTATTTTAAGCAAGCTTTGAAACAGACTTTAAGTGATTCGAGAATAAGTCCGGCTACCATCTCGAATATGACGTCAATTTGGCTACGGCGTTGTGTGTTGTGATCTGGTTAAGTATCTTTCCTGACGGATCGTAGGAATTTGGTTTCTATTGCGGCTCCAATTGTGCCACTACGTCCATTTCATCACCGGAGCCCATTTAAACTCGAAACAAAAAAACAATAATAAGCGTTAATAACATCGACCTTTAAATGTTAATAACCAAAATATAAAATGTAATGAGTAACACGATGTGAGCGTTTCTTTATGTCTTTTCATTAAACGACGGTAAGATTGGCAGCTAAAATGTACGTTTTGTGGAATATTACACTCAACAATAAAAACTAAGTACCTACCTACTATCTAATGTAATATAATTATGGCTCCAAAAATAATAATTTGTGATATTTTGAGTCGAGGGTAGTTTATAACTACCCGTGTAAGATATTTTATCATAAAGTAGGTACCATTTTTTTATTCGGGCAGAAAAAAAACTTAAGACAAAAAAAACTCTTACGTGACGGCCAAGATAACGTGATTTACAAAATTCAGTGGCAATAAGTTAATCCTTTTTTATTATTTTATCAATATCATCTGTATGGACACCATCACGTCGTACAACAGGAGGTTATTCCACTTTTTAAATTATTTGTTTCTACTTAAAGAAAAATAATTAGGAACAGAACTGCAGAAATACATATAAAATTGATAATTCGTACCTTTAAATTCCAGTGTGGGTGTGTTATCCCCGCTTCTGAAAGTTGTAACCTTCAGGGATTTACTCCAATAAAAGTCGTGGAATCCTCTTCACATTGTTTTATTTCCATCGATCTTAAATATTATAATATCCACAGCAAAAGGCACGCAGTGCCATATCAAACTCAGACGAAGGCTCAAGACTGCCTTCGCGTTCCGGACTGGTTGGACAATGTAGTAGTTTATATCCTCTTTGCAATTTACAGCACTAGTGAATAATATATATAACTGTTATGTAAAATACAATAACTAATATTTGTACCTGTTACATACATATCTAAGAAACTGCTCTGAAATGATACCTTTTCAGTGCTAAAAATTACAAAGAAATCGGCCCAGTAGATTTTTTTTACCACTTTTGCAAGTAGTTTTAGTAATAAAGTTTTTGTTGGTTTTTTCTTTTATCTCCCACATAATTACGATGCTTCAAATAGGTATTTTCATGATATTCAATGTTAAAGGCAGGTTATTGGTACTTTATGTAGGTTTTTATAATCTTAAAGGTATTTTTAGAATATACCTTTTTATTAAAAGACCACGGAATCCTAATCCGACTCGCACTTGGCCGGTTTTTTATTTTGTATACTTTCTACTGGAGATGTGAATTGAAAAAAAAAACAAACAAATGAAACATGAAAAAACCATGGCACTGTTGTTTTCAAATTCTACTTGAGCTATGAGACCCTGCTTCTTGCCCAATTTCATGATTCTAGGTCAACCCTAAAGGTTTTGATTTACTAGTGAGAATCAAAATATGTGACATAAATGGCCGTAAAATGGCAAGTATCTTTTTATGACTTCGACTTTGAGGTTTCAATTTTTTACAGCTTCATGAGACCGTAAATTTAAGTATTTGGTATTAATTTCACCATGATACCATCACAAGTTCCAAAAAGGCTCTTGACAGATAGACAGACAATTTATTTCGTCACTCTTGTCACAATTAGTAGGATTTGACGATAAGTCACCTGAGAACAGTATTGTACAGAGGCCAGCACATCAAGCTATACACTCGTAGTGCGATTCTGATCCATACGCATTCGGCATAAGAGCGATACAAAGTCCAAAGTGTGTAACTTGATGTGCTGGCTTCTGTACATCCACTAAATGCATTGGTGAGTTTTTGCTGCGCAAATCACGCATTGTTCTATCCAATGCTTCCACGAAAGTCTTGCTTGACATGGTGGCTTCGTCCCAAACTATTAGTGATCATGATCAATCATGCATCATTTTCCAGTATTGCTTTGTTTGGAAATGCTACAGACACTGTTAAAGTACTTACCATCAGTGTCAATCTTTAGCGGGAGTTTGAATTTTGCGTGTTAAGTTTAAATTTTACGATATTTCTTTAAAATATTAATTTAAATTGCGTGGTATAATAGTTATTATATACATGAAATGCTAAAGTAACTAAAGTATTTAATTTGATAAAGATGAATATAGTAACCGTCTAAATGGCCTTCCAAACTTCCAAATTTGCATAAATTTTTCCCTGACTTCTTTGTAGACCTAATAAAGAGGAATTTTGTTATATTTCAAAGACAGCTCTCAGTCGGCTTAATTTCTTCCGTTATCTTAAACATTTCTTGTAATGGTTCAACAAATTAACACAAAACAAAATTAAACTACTTACTTAAACGCATAAACCTTCCTCTTGAATCACCCGCATTTAAATCCGTTGCGTAGTTTAAAAGATCTAAGCGTACATAACGTAGAGACGGACAGATGGCG
This sequence comes from Coleophora flavipennella, assembly GCA_947284805.1. Classification (NCBI taxonomy): domain Eukaryota; kingdom Metazoa; phylum Arthropoda; class Insecta; order Lepidoptera; family Coleophoridae; genus Coleophora; species Coleophora flavipennella. The sequence continues at coordinate 5,055,869 of OX369289.1, read as the reverse complement.
TGAAACGACTTTGTTTTATACTATGGAGGAACAATTCCATCATACATTAACTTGTTATATTTCAAAAGAATAATAGAAAGCTCTCAGTAGACTTCGTTTTTTTCGACATCTTGACGATTATCGTAATATTTCAATTTCAAACCTGTCTGTCCGTCTGTCCGCGGCTTAGCTCAGAGACTATTAGTACTAGAAACCTGTTATTTGGCATGGGTATACTCGATATACCAATACATATTATTCACGCCGACAAAGTGGTACAATAAAATCTTTGAAAACATTTTTAGGGTACCTCCCCTACATGTAAAGGGGTGATTTTTTTTTTCGTTGACGTACCCTATCGTGTGGGTTATCCTTGAATAGGTCTTTCAAAACTACTGACGATTTTCTAAAACTATTTTTCGTTTCAAGGATCTGTTTGCGAAATATTAGGCATTAAGTGCAAATTTTTGTTAGTCTACTCCTAATATTAGGAAAAAAATGTAAATACAGTAGAACCTCTTTAAGTCAAACCTCAATAAGTTAAAAATCTCCAAATCTCGAAAAAATGTTTTGTTCCCTTCCCTTCAAACACCAAAACCTCCATCACTCGAAATCTCAACCCTCTATTAGTCGAAATAATCAGTGAGTCCCTGCAAGCCATTTTGTTTTCTTAACATTAAAAATTAGATTAACATGAAAAATTGTTGATTAAACTGAATATTTTCCATTTCATTACAAGAAAAATACTCTAACCTGAAAGTTAGTAACTTTGTTTTTGAATTTTTTGGCTTGTATACGTATACATGAATCCATTCTAAACTGACTGGAGTTCATGATGGACTCTAATGAAAATCGAACCGACAGTTTGTAGAAAACAAAGAAGAAATATACTTAGAGACCTACAAACTCTATTTTATTCAGTACTTTTGTTCAGTATTAAAAAAGCTTACAAATTTGCGAACTAGTCACAGATTTGTAAGCTCTCAGATACCATAAAATTCACTATTTATCAACCATTATGATTCAGCATAGAACCATAGCCATCCAACACAATAAATGGTCATTCTTTAGCGCCTACATGTTTTAGAATATCAAAATCCACTGAATATATTATGTTATGAACCTGATGTGATGTCTTGTTTACGAAAATGCCATTACTCAGCCATAATAAATCATTTCGGATAACATCTGTTTTTCATTTAACGCTCCCTGTACAATTATAAACAGTATTTGGAATTCTCCCAGTATTTTCGCAATAAAAAACAGTGCGCATGGTTAAATTTTTTATTGCCTAATCAGCTTGACAAGAAAATTGGGTTAGTAATCAAACTAATTTTCTTGTCAAGATAAAAGCTGACAGACCGATGAGTCAGCAACTGAAGGTCAACTGACAATAGTCCATTATAGCGATACATTCATCAAACTGCTCATGGTCGGGTAAAAAAAAACGATTTTTTGATATCGTCAACTGTATTTATATTCAACTGACAATAGATTTTATTGACAATCACTATGTTCTAGCATGCTTATTTCTAATCTCCTGAATTCTGCTCCTAATGCTATTGATGACACTCTGCCTATCATATGTCGTCCATTTTTCTTTGCGAGAATGACGTTCAACATATGTCAATATCGTAACCCTGGCATTCTTATCCAACCCAGGCCTCACATACGTACCGTTGTTGTGAAAAGCATTTGCTTTCGCGCCAGTTAATGAACAAACAGCCAACGCACTCTGTGAAAATATTTCGACAAGTAACATTCGCGCTAGCGTTTTGCAATCTTTAGACACCCTTAGACAGTGTGCCAGCCTTATAGAATTAATAAACACCTTACTTCCAGAGATAAGCTCTTCAAGACCAAGTTCCGGGTCATTTTCGCGGTACTTCAAAGTCCATCGAGTATCATTTGGATCGTAGTCTGGTGGTAGGACAAAGTTTCGCAAATTACGTGGTTTCTTCGGAGCTTTTTCATCTTTATCTTCAATATCATCTTCATCTTCATCTTTATCATCATTGCTACTGCTTTTGACATCATTCCGCACCTCTACATCAGGAGTTTCCGCCTCATCTTGTTTTTCTTTGTTTAATTCCAATTTTTTTGAACTGGAGGAATTCCTAATGCGTTTTACCAATTTTATAGACTGCTCGAACGATTTGTGGACCTCTAAAACCCTCTCTGAAGAATTTATTTCACATTTTTCCATCTTTTCAAAAATACGAGCTATAAAATTGGCTTGAGTGCGGATCCTATCTGTTGGATGACCAACTGGCGGGGCTGTATTTTCTGTACTTACTCCTGGAGAACCGCTTCGATCACTATCATCATCTCGCGCCGATGACACCTCCACTGTATCTTCATTTCCTTCTGGCTCATCGACGATCATTGGCTGGATTTCTGAACCCTGGGACCCATGCAAAAGTTGGGGGGGCTCTGCTACTGAAGATTCTTCAGAGTCTTTTCCTGTAGGCAGAACTTGTGGATTGTCTTGATCAACTTCTGAAGCTTTTAGAATTTCACTGTTATCATTGATGTTTATAACCTGATTTTCATTACTCGATTTCAGAAGGTGTTTTTTCAGGGAGTTTAGAAACTCTCGAGAAATATGACAAGGTTTTTTCACGATTTTTTCGCAATCATATTCAGAGTCTTTACAATAGTCAGGTATTCGCTGAAGATACGGATATACAAACGCTTTATTTTTAGCTGATATTTTATTAGGAATAGAACCTCCATTAGTCCTCTCTACCCGTTGCTTGTATTGAGATTCTGACGTTCGAGGACGTTTTAGCGAAGTATTTCCTGGAAAAAAAAGTTTTATTACTTTGCGTAAGATCGTAACATTTCATTATGTTACCAATTTAAATTTACATCACCCACTATTTCCAACAGATGTGCACAAATCCTCAGCTGCGACGCCATATTTCTTCTCCAAGATATAAAACTTAGCATCTTTGTAAGTATCTGGAAAAAATAAACATCGAGTTACCGATTTACAATAACTTCACTGCAAAAATTGATATGCTAAATTTAGTATGCTAATGAGTAGTCTACTACTCACATGTTTCAAGTTTCACAACAGCCAGATGGAGAGTCCATTTTTCCGATGGCTGCTCCTTGTCCTCGACCCGTCTCCGTGTTACCGACGAGCGCTCGTTAGGATACGCGACGATACTCTGCTCGTTGCCGACTCTGCGTACTCGTATCCAAGAATGTGGTACACAGACAAATTCACCGATATCCTCACAAGGTTGTTCAAAAAAACGGACTACTGCATATTGATACTCTTTGGCATCTAACTGGAAAATTAAATAGACCAAACTGATAATTGTGCGTGAAATCAGTGACGCAGCGCTTGAAGTAGCCTTGAAATCACCTTACTGGCCTCATACTGATTTTCAGTCAAATAATCTAAAGATTCAACATTGTACGCTCACCTGCATTGCGGCGTAGTAGTATTGTTTCTATCCTGACTCACAATAAGCTCATAAATGTGAAAATAACGTTCAATTCCACTTGAGCACGTTTGCTTCGTACGCCCGCCGGCCGCGGTTTACTATTAGAAACTTTGTATGTGTGTTTTTATACCAAGAGCAGCCAACGCGTTGTTATGAGAGAGAGAGGAAGTCATATTACGTTGGTCTATTCTCTTTACGATCAATAAAGGCCCACACCAATGTAATAAAACACTCTGGTTATAACGCGAAATTTCTGGACTATAAATAATCGACAACTATGGCGTGGAGAAATGTTACGCTGGGGAGACTTTGGTATATTTCGGTCTCGGTAGCTAGCGCTATTGACTATAGAATAAACATAGTCCTTCAGTCGATAAGGTAGCAAGCGAATAATATGTTATCTGTTAATATACAGTTTGCTCTGAAATAAGGTCACAAAAATAACAGTACACGTGACGCATAGAATATATTTTTTGTACAGACGCATAGCGATGCTACAGAACTAGTTTTTTAAATTCACTAAGTAGAACACATTTCCTTTACACTTTGGTTTACTTTATTTTGCAAAAGATTTGTGGTCAAACCAGAAGACTTTTCGCTTCTAGATTTGTTTTGTCACCTTCTTATCAAAGGTTATCTGTCCCTGTACATAAACAACAAAAGAGGTCAGGATTATTTGACCTCATCAAGCCGTCCCTGCAACGTTCCGCTGATTTCAAATATAAATAATTATAAATGTTGATTGTTGCGACATTTCAAACTGTTCACGACTGTACGAATTCATTCTGGTTCATTGATTATGCATGGTTCAGTCTCGAAAAACAAGTTTGGCATTATAATTTATTATGATTAAAGACTTATGGTACACGATTTTACATATTTATGCGTATTATTTGTCTATTTCTTTAACTCATGAATATCTTTGGCGTTACAAAAACTTGTTTGTTCATACTTCTTTGAATTATCATTACTCACAATAGTCTAATGATGGCATATAACTACAAGTGACAAAACTTTCCTAGAAACTTGTTTTAGGTCATGTTGCTCCTTCATAATCGTGAGTCGTCAAGTTTGTAAGAATAAGAATGCATTCGAACTGAACAAAAAATGCCCTTCATATGACCTACGATAGAAAAATTGTTATTTACTGCTCAAAGATTATCATGGTCCAAAGTTTAATAACAGTCGTGATAATAAGCTTTGTATGTAAATTTAGAAATCTGACAACTATACTGAGACAACTAGGCCATGCATTAACTTTGTCCAGCGGGACCTTCCATTATATTCGGTATTTTTCTGGTACGTACAGAGCAGGGACTTTTTGCGTTGGCAAGGGCCCTTATCATTTTTTGTACTTGTGCAGGAAATAACAATGTACAGGGTGCTGTAGTTTGTCCTTACTACGATAGTAACAGAGCTACTAGATAAAATATCCGGTTTTGTTCCAGTTAAGAGAAGTACTTCCATGAACAATTGAAAAGAGTCAATTAAGAACACCAGGTCAAGAACATTAGATTCAATTGAGCACTTCTGACAATTGCTGTTAGCGTCTTTAATTTGTGTGCTAGTTATGAATGGAAATATTATTTTACTATGTTGTTTCTAAAGGGAAGTACCGAAGGATTTGAGGAAAACCAAATAATGATTTCATAATACACAATTATTTAATTGTTCCCTGATTAAACAAAATGATTTAAAGGGGATAAACATGATTAAAAATGATTCAATTTTCAACATTTCAAATCATTTCAAATACTGCTCCTTATGGGAGTTAAATCATTTCTAATCATGTTGTTTATTAAGGGTTTACTAATAAGCATAAAATTATCCCGTTATTTCGTAGAAACACTGATATGACCACAGGTGTCTTTCAAAAAAACATACGCATTTGCAAACTATACCTATCAGCCTTTACTGCGAGGTGTGCTTACTCTAAATACATCATGATAAGCACAGAACTCATTAAAAGTAAAATACAATCTAATTAACCTAATTTGTATACATAACCCGTAATCAGTTGCACAGTTGCATGATAATATTGTTATCTAGAGACTCGGTAGTGCCTGGAGCCAAGTCCAATTTAAACGATTTTTGTTTTACCATATTTGTTTCTCATATCCTGAATTTTTGTACGAATACTGCTCAGGATTCCAGCTGTGTCTGAGGTGTTCCATTTCCTTTCCTTCCCATACTTATCAATAAACGCCAACAAGGCCAATCTCGAATCCTTATCCAATCCAGGTCTAACATCAATCTTCACGTTATTGAACGCTCTGGCTTTTGAGCCTGTTGGAGAGCATACGCTCAGGGCGTTCTTGCTGAAAATTGCGGTCAGTAGCGACCTTGTTAGTGTCCTGCAGTCATTAGATGACCGTATGCACTTATTGTATTCATCTATGCTGACATAGACGCGACTTCGAGGTATCAGTTCCATCAGGTTTGGTCCAGGCTCTCGGTGCTTTAAAGTCCATCTGGAGTCGTTTGAATCGTACTCCGGTGGTAGAACAAACGTGTGTCTTCGTTTGCTTTTTTTCGGCGAGTTTTTGACACTGGGGTTGTTTTTTTGGTCGCTGGTAGAATTCTGCTCTGGCGCTGGGACTGGTGTCTCTTGAACCTGTGGAACCTCTGGTGCTTCAGACGTAGGATTTGTAAGGGATTCAATAACATTGATTTTTTCGGTCTTGTTCAATAGTGTCTCGTACAGCTTAAGACATCCCAAAGTAGAAACTCGCAAGTTATTATGATATTCTTCGGTATTGAGAAAATTTTTGTACATTTTAGTAAGAAGAAGACCATGAACCTCCAGCAATTCATCCTCTGTTATTTTAGAAAGCTTCTCCTGGACTTCTGGCATAAGATTATGAGCATCCATTGATCTCTCATCTGTAATGCTTACAAGAGTATCTTCGTCACTGTAATCCTCGATCATGCAGTCTGAATCATCTGCAGAAACGTTGTCCGAAGGTTCATCATCATAGACCATACCAGAATCTGGAACCTCTGGGGACTCTTGTTCTTTTGTTGGATGTTTCTCTGTTTCATACCCACTTCCTATTGATTCTGGAGAACTTTGAGTTCCATTATTGTGGTGATCGTCTGATTCCATTTCCGTAGCCTGGTCAGCCACCAGTTTCTTAGACTCTGGGTGTTGGTAGACATTCTTCTCCGGAACCTTGGATTGTGGCTCCTGGGATTCAGATGAAGCCTGAGTCTCTGAATCTGGGCAAGTTGCAGGATCTGCGAGTATGTCAATACACCTCATGGGACCCAGGCTTAGCTTTGCAAGTAGATCTTTGCGTGAATTGTTTGTTCGATCGTTCGAAACCTGTTGGTTTGTTTCCGGCGAAGCAACGGGTCTTTCAGCGACTTGAGACGTAGGATTGCTTTGGGGTTCGGGAGGCTTGACTGTACGCGGATCTTGATAACTCGGTGGGTCTTGTATTTGCGAAGCTGCGACTGAAGGCGCAGTAACATGCCGCATCAGCTCGGGGATTTGGTATGTGCTTACCATTGGCCGTTGATTTTGACGTGGAAGAAACTGGTTGAGGATGATTTGATTTGGTTGATGTGGAACATAACCAGGCATAGGATTTGGGAGGTAGCTTCTCTGATCAATGTATGGCATGTTAGGTCGATTAATCATATCTTGCATTCGCGAGATTTGCTGTAAGTACTGCAATTGAGAGGGTTCATAAAAACGAGCCTGGTGAGTCAAGTGCGAGAGATTTTGAGCAGCAGATGTGTTCATACTTTGAAGATGTCTTTGGTCTCCAACATTACCAGCATAATTCGGTGGTTGCTTGTTGTACAAGGATTGCTGCGACGTAGGTATATTTTTGGTGATGCTTTCTACACGAGCTTTCTTCTCAGCATGGTTATTTATCGCTGCCGAAGACTTTCTTCTGATGGCAGGTATCTGTAGCTGAGAGGATAGATTAATTGGAGTTGGTGTATAGTTAGTAGTAGATGGTATAGTTTTCCCAAGGCCTTGAAGGTGCCAGTTTTTATCGCTGTTAGACACTTCAGAGCTGGATCCAACTGTCTTTTGCAATTGAGGTTTCGAAGATGCACTGACTGGTTGAGCATAATCATAAGGTGGATTCGCTCTACTGGGAGGTCTAGCTGCCGAGTTCTGTACAAGCAAAGTTTTCAGTGTGTCATTGGCTGGTTGAGGTCCATTATGAATTTCGTTCAGACGTAACTCTATAAGTGAATAATCATGATTTGAAGCTGGATCAGGTTGAGCCTATTCTGAGCTTGGTGGTCTTTCTTCTTCAACTACAGATTCAACTTCAGGCTCAGATTCAGCATCAATCTCTATTTTCACATAAGAGACATTGTTGTCCGGAAGTTGCTCATCTTGAACAGGTGACGGTTGTCTTCCATCTGCTGGCTTTGGTGAAGGCTGTCTATTATCTGGGAGCTTTGGTGGAGACTGGGCTGAAGTATCAACAGATTCTGGCTTGCTTTGATGTTCCATAATAACTGATTGATCTTTCGTAGGTGCGTTTGCAGAACTGACAGCAGGTTTACTCGGCTCTATTGGTTTCGGTTTCCAGGGTCTCAGGGGTAGTGGTCGTCTAATCAGCATTCTAGGTAGTGGTTTCCGAGGATTATCATAAGGCTTTACTGCCAGATGTGGTTTTTCCGGTAATATATCTGACAAAACCGGATTTTTGGCACTACGTAGCTGCCTACTTCCTCCAGGCTCTGCTAGAGGATCTGAAAAAAAATATAAAAAATAAATACTCAACCCACAAGAAATCTTAAACCAAATTTATGATGAAAAATTAATACCTTGAATTTCTGGTTCGTCTTCCTGGTCGTCACCACCTTTAGCAATCATTTCCTCAATCCATTGCACAACTTCCTCATAATTTTCTGAAAAAAACAATCATCTTATTGCTTGCTCACATCGAACCAAAAGTAACTACAAAAATAATTCAAACAACAGTTACCTGATTCAAATTTAATGAACCCTATATAGAAGCTCCACTCGTCACTGTATTTCTCTCTATTCTTCGTGCGATTCCGAGTCACAAAAGGAGCTTCATTTTTCGGGTATGCAGCAAGAACTTGCCGACCCTTTAGTCGATGTATTATCCAAGAGTACGGCACGCATACGTACTTATCAATCTCCGGAAAAGGCAAGTGCTTAAATTTAATAGCATAAATTATTTTTTTGTTGACTCTTCTTGCTTTCATCTAAAACCAAACAAATAAATCAGCCACTTAAAGGTTGTTACGCAAATTTATAGTTTCCGCGAGAGTTCAATCACCCAATTGGTATCTCTAAATTTGACCTTCAAAGCACAACTTGTGCTTAACAAACAGATGACGCTATGTACAGTCTAGATCAGCCTAAGCGTACAAAATTTAGCGCATGCGCTGTTTTCGTACTGAATGAGGTAAGGGTATGGGAAGAAAATATACTCAAAAACTCATTTGAGAAATAATTTATGTAGACACTGAATATATTGTACTAGAATATGTTAAAAAATCTTACCTTTGTATCCAGGCTTCTATCTCTCAATCCGGTACACGGAGAAAAAAATATAGTCAGAATAACTATTCAAAGTTTATAGTTAAATTAGTTAAATGACGTATCGTTGATGTAGTCAACTGTTTTCTCGAATTGAGGATCTGTATAGCCAATTCAGCGATACAGATCCTTAGTTTGACGAAACAGTTGGCTATATTAACGATACGTCTTTTAACTAATTTAACTATAAACTTTGAATAGTTATTCTGACTATATTTTTTTCTCCGTGTATGCCTTCATTACAATAATTTATGTTTTATGGAAATATTGTTTCCATTAATTTTCCAAGAAGAAAACGTGCGCTCCGCTAGCAGCGCTCAATTAAATGACTAACGCTCAACACCATTGGCTTGTATATGAAGGATCGGACAGAATGAACGAGCCCGGCAACTAGGGATGGGCGATATGCATCGATGTTTTAACTATCGATTGTTTTCGGGGGAAACATCGATATTTTTAGACGATATTTTTTCTAGGTCGAAACATCGATAGTCGATGGAATAATTTGAACTATCGACATCGTTAAGTGATTTATCTACAGATGGTAAATTTCTTTTATAATTTTTCAACTGTGCGAGCTACGGAGACTATACACTAGTGTATAGTCTCCATAGTGCAAGCGAATTAAAAAGGCGGCAAGCAGATAAAAAGATAGCTAGACTTTGTTTTCTTGGCATAATTAAATTATTAATTTAATGCAATATTTAATTACTGAATTTAATTATAAATTAAATTATAATTGTTAATTTAATTTTAAATTTGTATTCGTTTATAAATAATTGTTATTTTTAAATAAAATATTTTTAATTTCATCTATGATAAGATAACTTGTTTTATATTATTAATGATTTAAATTATTAGAACAAAAAATAAATTGAAAATTCGAATTATCATTTTTGTATGTTTATTCTAGAGATAATTACAATTTTTTTAAATTTTCGCCCTCATTTTGAATATCGATATCAACAATCGATGTTGCGATGTTTTTCTAAGAACATCGATGGTTCGATGGCGAAAATTAAAAAAAAATCGATAGTTCGATATCGATGTTTTTTACGGATATCGCCCATCCCTACCGGCAACCCGGCAATGATAATATCATCTGCCACAATGTCGGTATAAACATTCTCTGACGTAAGTATTAGGGTTCCGTCGATAAAATAGAGATTTACGGTCAGATACCCTGATAGCCATCTAACGTCATAACTTTTAGATAACCTAGTTCCTCAAATTAAAAGTAACTTTTCGATAACTACTTTGACAATAAAAGGTTTATGGTAAACTTATAGTAAAGTTTACTTCAAAGAATTGTAGTATAACATTTACCGTTAAGTTTACCGAAATTTTTCTGTCAAGTTTACTAAAAGCTGAACAGCTAACTTAACTTTAAATTGCGGCACTACATTATCATTAACTTGCATGTAAAAACTTGCATATGAACACTTGTCGCTAACTTGACGATAACTTATCTGCAATCACTTAACTACAAGAACTTTGATAAAAAGCCTGGCTATCAGGGTAATGGATGATGCAATTCTTAGAGTAAAGTACCCAGTGCTTGACCAGATTATTCGAATTGTTCTTATGTACAATAAAAAATATTTATCTGTACTATTAATTACTGGAAATTATATGTTTTATTTTTATAGCCTAAAATAAGTTGTTAAAAATAATTAAACGTTTTAAATTTTATTTTTTCGGTAGTATATTTTTATGGAAATCACTAATTTAAACTAATAAGTATATTTTTATCCACAAATATAATTTAGATGAAATATATGTGTAAATGAACTATTCGTAATGTGATTGGTTAAATATATCATAAGCATGAAAATATATCTAATTCTATATTAACGCGCGCGCTTGCGCGCGTAACGTATACTAGTCCCAAAGTAAAATTGAGATGAAATATCTGTGGCATCAAACTATTCGTAACGTGATTGGTCAAATATATGATAAGCATGAAAATATATGCAAGTCTATATTTAAGGCACGCGCTTGCGCGCGCAAATTCAAATGCTAGTATAATAAAAGTTGGCTCATATACATATTACTTTTAAACCTTTCTATCTACTGGATATTTTACTTAATACAAATTTCATCAGAGAAGTAAGCGGCTGAAAATTTCTCACCTAACCTATCAGCAACATTCGTTAACAATGTGAACTAAGACATCATAACATACCATGGCCGCATAAGATAACGAGGTCATTAAAAAAGTCACGCTTCTAAATGTATTGTTATAGCGTAATTGCGTGATACTGAGCAAGGAAAACCATATGAATAATAATGTTTTGTCGCTACGAGCTAATCGGTATACGGTACTTGTGTCTCTTATCTTGAGTTCAACGAATTTGATCAAAGTCCTGGTTCTTGAAATCTATCTGCAGAACACTCAGTCATTTACAGTCAAGACTTTTGTAAAGGACATCTAGAAGACATTCGAAGACGCATAATTTTGTTATTTGCGAGTTAATAGGACACTTGTGTAAAGTCAGTCATACAATAGATCAATAGTCGATAACAAGTTAAATAATTACGTGGTTCTGAAATATTGTCAGTTTAGGAAGGATTTTCTACTTCTAACCACCTTTAAGGTCATATTGATGATTAATCTTTTCAGACCATTAGAGAATATCTACGGAATTGTATCCAATAAACGTTAATTAACTGTCAAGATATCGTTGATTTACATGTCCGATTCTGAGTCAACATTTGCGTGTCTGTTTGATTAATTGAATGCAGTCACGAAACATATATCTTAACTTTTATTATTACACTGAGTCATAAAGATGAACAATAACTCATTGCACAGACGAATTTGCCATATGGCCTGTGCTTTCTACAGCCATTTGTGTTATAAAAAAGAAATACCAGAACTTCCGCTGGAAAATAATCTACCAAAGCTTTTTCTATGGCGATCGTGATATTGGTTCCAAATTATTTGGATGATGACTTTTTTAACTTTTAATTTTAAAAAAGACATACAGTTTCAATAACGTAAAACTTCTAAAGTACTTAGATCGCGTCTACTCTAAAATCTATGATTAGAGTTGAAAATCAACATTATTTCTCATACCTAGTACTTAATTTTTCTATTTGAGGTTATCTACAGCTGTTTTATATAAATTGTAATGTACCGTTAGAATTACTGTAGCATTTACGGTACATTTGCAACAGGTCGGCGTGACCATCAGCAGTCAAGAAGAAATGTACTAAAGGATAAGGTATGGAAAGAAAAGTTTAGAGTTATAGAATAGTTTTTTGTAATTGCATTATAAGCATTGCATTAAATGTATACATTTGTATCCTTATCTCCTGAGGGTACCATTGCTTCAGGATGTGATAAATATTAACCTAATCTTACAATTAATGTATTTACAATTATTTACAAACTTAAATACTAGATTAAAAATAACAAACAATATTTACATCGATAATTATTATCTAGCAGTACAATAATTAGTTATTAAGAATTATCTAAAAAAAATTTGAACTATATCGGAGACGCGGCTGGTTTCTTCTCTTTGTTTCTGTAACAAAAACAAAATTAGCACAAATTACAAGTATTTGTTTTTCAAGTAGTTCGTAATGAGAAGTGTTCAATACTTGCCTCTTGAAATTTTCACCATCTTCAATGGTCTCCGGCAGCTTGCAGTTCATGGTCTCAGGCAACCATATGCAGAGAATCGCCCCCAGGATTGGTCCCATTCCAAAGACTACAGGAATCACCCAGTAGGCAAGATCATCCACCTGAAAACAATCAAACATTTATTGCAATTGGCAATTACAGCAGTGGTTCAAATGATAGAAAAAAAGTAGATATCTTACGTAGTCAATTAAAAATGGCGCGAAAATGCTCCCGGTTTTAGAAGCGACGCTGCAGACGGCGAATTCGATGTTCCTCACAACTGTCGGAAAGAGCTCTCCCGTGTACAAGAAAATCGTCGGGAAGCTGATGGTCATGCAGGTGAGAGCCACTGTCACCAGTACCAATTTCGCGATGTCGCTGTTGTAGAACGGAATTATCAGCAGCAAGCTGATTCCTGCTAGCACGTTCGCGACAATCAAAATTTTCAGCCGGGACACTCGCGAAATCAGGACGAAGACTATCAATAGCCCTGGGAGCTGGAAGGCAGCTGAAAGATGAAACATGTTGTGAAGATAGAGCTCAAGATTGTCCAGATTGATGGAGAAGGTTTAGACAGTTTGTACCTGAGATGGCGAGGTCGCTCAAGACGTTATCGCTCATGTGGCCTAGGTAGTGTTCTATACCAAAGAACACCATGCCACACTTGAGCCAATTGAAGACGATGCAGATGGTTTTGAGCCTCATATTTGGAGTTCTGATCAGATCCATGACTCCGTAGATTTTCTGTTTCTCCGTAGTGTCAATTTTCTTTATGGCTGATGGTATCAATGCTTCATGGCTCTCTATGGCAGCTGTCACTTTTCTCTCAGATTTATTATAATTAACCCAAGCGAGTTATCGCAAGCACACGAATAAAAATTAAAAAAAATAGCATTTGGTTTTTTTTAATTTTTACTTCAAAAGTTCTGCTTGTTACAAATATCCCTTAGTCTGTTAACTTACCACGAATTTATGACCTACGTTAACACGTGTTTGCTTGTTTGGTGTCAGGTGTTTCATTCTATTATTTTTGATTTCGACGCACCTTTTGGAGCTGGAAAGAGCACACCGTGCCGTACTAAAAACAATGCTTTATAAACCATATTTGTATCCGACTCGCCAACTGTACTCTGAGCACAAGATGCTGAATGTAAGGCAACTGTTTATATTGGCACTATCCGCTCGCTATCACTCTGAAATTTCAAACTTACAACTAGATAAAACTAAAACCGCGTCAAAAAACTTCTTTTGCTCAGACTCAATACGCGTTTATGGCCCCCTACATTTACAACATAATAGTATCTAGACAGGTAGATCTTCTAGATTCAACTAAGAACACTTTGAAAAGAAAAATTAAAGAATGGCTGCTAGGATTTGACTACCAAGGCAAAGAAAACCTACTTAGTGTACAGAAATAGGCATAGTAACTCTCTCTCTCTCTCTCGCACACACACAGACACATACACACACACACACACACACACACACAAACAAACACACACAAATACACACGTACAAACCATTTAACTAGATTAGCAATAACTTTACGTAGTTTTTATTTTTTTCTCCTATTCTCTTTTTAAATGTATTATTATATTATGCTGATAACGCACCAAGTCTTATTGTCAACACCAAGTGTAATAAATAAGTTCTTTTGCTTGGAAGAGACTAGTTTCTGTAACACAGGCGCTGCCTAGTACAGATACTAGGGTCTGCACACCCAGATGTTCCTAAATAATTTATGAAACTTATATGATAAGACTTCTTAAAGTGAATAAATTATTATTATTATTATTATTATTTGAACTTCAGCGAAACAAGTCATTTGTTGTCGACTGAAATATTGTCAGAAGTAGTTTGGTTCTACTTCAATATACATCAATTTGTACAACAGTTTACAAATAAAATTGTTAAAACATGAGTGCTGTATAACGTAAACTGTTTATTCATATTATGTAAATAAAAATTCATTTTTATTTATGTATGTGTGTCACTTCTGCAACTTGAAGTTTTATTTATTTTACCTCTCTAATTCAAAACTTATAAGGCCTCAACCTCTGTATGTCAAATCAAAATCCGCCTAAGTCGAAATCCTCCATAAGTCAAAAACTCTATAACTCGAATTTTTTGGCGTCTCCCTAAATGTTCGACTTATAGAGGTCCTACTGTAGTAGGACATATTATCAATAATATATTATCATGGGAGCGTCGGTGGCACAACGGCGAGGACCGCTACCTCCTATCCGGGAGGTTGTGGTTTGAGTCCTGCCACGTACCAATGTGTTTTCGACTTCCGATCTCATATGTACGTTTATCCGACGCTCTTACGGTGAGGAAACCTGCACACATCTGTGAAGAAACTCGAAGGTTGTGTGAAGTTGACCCACCCGCACTGGGCCCGCGTGGTCGACTAAGGCCCGATCGCCCTAATTCAGGGTAGGCTCGAGCCCCTCGATGGGGACGTATATATGTGCTGATGTGATGATTATGAATAAATTTAAGAGGAAAATAACACGGCTAAGTAGGCTTTCTTAGTTAAGGAGTAATAGTCGATCAACTTAAGGTGTGCAGTTAGATTTGTAAAAAATTCACACATTTTCCATACAAAATATTCTATTACCAACTGCAAATAGATTGATTGATTGATTAAAAACACTTTATTGCACAACATCATCATTCATCATCATTACAGCTCATATACGTCCCCACCGAGGGGCTCGAGCCTACCCTGAATCAGGGCGATTAGGCCTTAGTCGACCACGCGGGCCCAGTGCGGGTTGGTCGACTTCACACACAACCTTTGAGTTTCTTCGCAGGCGTGTGCAGGTTTCCTCACGATGTTTTCCTTCACCGTTAAAGCAATCGGTAAGTGTATATGTACGTAAGTTTTTTTGAAAAACTCATTGGTACATTGGCCGTCCAGATTTGAACCCGGTACCTCTGGTTAGATGGACCGAGTCGTTACCGGTTAAGCCACCGACCTCAATAATATTTAGTATGAAGGTTTTTAATTACAGTATTTATATATCATTATTGTATATATTTTTTAATTATAGTATTTATATGTCATTATTATATATTATTTTTATATTTATGTATTTATTTTATTTGATAGTTTTCGCTTATCTGTTACTTTTTATTTAATCATATTTTTACTTACTACTTTGAGCTTCGACACCTCACGTCTGCACATTTATGTAATACAGTGGATGATTTTTGTGAGCTCAATATGAAATTGTTATGTACTTAAACATGTTTAATGTAAAGTGTTGGCTGTTGTTATCCCTAATAAACAAAAATAAAAATAAAATAAAATAAGTACTTACTTAAAACGAATGTAGTACCTACATAATGATTTCCGTAACTCACTCTTGCATTTAATATTCATTTATTTCCTTCCCGTTACTTAAAAAATATACAGTTGTTACAAAATTTTATATGATTCGTATGCCAGGTCAAAAAATAGCGATTAGACTATGGGCCTTTTGAGAAAAGTTTTTTAATACGATGAGTAGAAGCCCCATCAGTTAACGATTCCTAACAAGCATACATGGTGTATAAAATTGGTGTAGGACCCGTTAACTGGGGCTTCTAGTGATCATAGTGAACAACTTTCCCCAAGGAACCCTTAGTCATTTCGCAAAAAAAATTCCACGCTCCATACAAAAATGCACAAAATTGGTCAATCAGCAGATCGTTTTGTATGAAGAGTTCTACATTCTTTTTTTGCGATTTCAGCAAACTTTTTTTTTATTATTCACAATTGGTAAACCCTTGACAACATATCACCTGGTGGTAAGTGACGATGTTGTAGAACAAATGTTGTTTAGTATGATGACTCAATGAGTAGAAGCCCCAGTTAACGGGACCTAAACCAATTTTGTTACAACCTGTACACTCGTATCAATGTTTTTAACCATTGTATTAAATACTTACCTAATTTAAAAATCCTTACTATTTTAACGTCTGTGTCTTGTATTTACTCCCTTTGTATAAATACCTGCCTGATGTAAAAAATCCTTTCTGTTTTAACGTCTGTGTCTTGTATTCACTTCCTTTGTATTAATAACTTTGTATTTGTATTAATAATAGCGTCGGTGGTGTAATGGCAAGGACCGCTGCCTCCTGGACGGCAGGTCGTGGTTCGATCCTGCCACGTGCCAATGTGTTTTCGTATTTCGAATTCATATGTACGTTTATCCGACGCTCTTTTACGGTGAATGAAAATATCGTGAGGAAACCTGCACACGCCTGCGAAGAAACTCGAAGCAGTAGCACTCGCACTGGGCCGAGTGGCCGACTAAGGCCCGATCGCCATAATTCAGAGATCTCCTATGCTGTATTAATTACTATCTAATGTAAAATGTCCTTTCTATTTTTATCGTTTGTGTCTTGTATTCACTCCCTTTGTATTAATACCTACCTGATGTAAAAATTCCTTTCTATTTTACCGTCTGTGTCTTGTATTCACTCCGTTTGTATTAACACCTACCTAATGTAAAAATTCCTTTCTATTTTAACTTCTATGTCTTGTATTCACTCCCTTTGTATTAATACCTACCTAATGTAACAATCCCTTTCTATTTTAACATCTGTGTCTTGTATTCATCCCTTTATATTAATACCTACCTGATGTAAAAAAAACCTTTCTATTTTAACGTCTGTGTCTTGTATTCACTCTCTTTATATTAACACCTACCTGATGTAAAAATTCCTTTCTATTTTAACTTCTATGTCTTGTATTCACTCCCTTTGTATTAATACCTACCTGATGTAAAAATTCCTTTCTATTTTAACGTCTGTGTCTTGTATTCACTCCCTTTGTATTAATACCTACCTAATGTGAAAAATTCCTTTCTATTTTAACGTCTCGTCTGTGTCTTGTGTTCACTCTCTTTGTATTAATACCTACCTGATGTAAAAAATCCTTTCTATTTTAACATCTGTGTCTTGTATTCATCCCTTTATATTAACACCTACCTGATGTAAAAAAAACCTTTCTATTTTAACGTCTGTGTCTTGTATTCACTCTCTTTATATTAACACCTACCTGATGTAAAAATTCCTTTCTATTTTAACGTCTGTGTCTTGTATTCACTCCCTTTGTATTAAGAAATATATATTTTTTAAAGGCATAATAAACATTCAGTCCGCAAAATAACTACTTGAGCGGCAAGATTTCATGATTGAGCGGCAGAAAAACATGTCTATAAGCAGCAACTCAACACTGTAGGAAGAGTGTGGTACGGGGTGTTCTAAATGGAAGCGGGAGCGAGCGAAGCGAGCTCGGACTTGCGGAGCACCCCGACTCGGATCCGTTAGGTTCGGAGACTGTGCGGGGAGGCGAGCTAAGCTCGCCTCCCCGCACAGTCGTAGTGTTAGGTTTAACATGAGAACACAGAAGTAGGAGCCCCGAAGGGGCTCCGTCGACCACTCAACACTGTAGGAAGAGTGTAGTACGGGGATGTTTAAAATAATTACAGCCATCCAGAATGACATAAATTGCTGATTGATTTTGAAATGTTTGCTGACCATGAGTTGCTGACCAATTAGCTATTTCTGCTGACCGATTAGCTATTTCTGCTGACCGATTATATTTTTCTGCTCACAGAAATAACAATACTATGCTAACCATTTAATTGACACCCTTGTATTAATACCTACCTAATGTGAAAAATTCCTTTCTATTTTAACGTCTCGTCTGTGTCTTGTGTTCACTCTCTTTGTATTAATACCTACCTGATGTAAAAAATCCTTTTGATTTTAACGTCTGTGTCTTGTTTTCACTCCCTTTGTATTATTAATACCTACCACCTAATGTAAAACATCCTTTCTATTTTAACTTCTGTGTCTTGTATTAATTCCCTTTATATTAATACCTACCTGATGTAAAAATTTCTTTCTATTTTAACGTGTATGTCTTGTGTTCACTCCCTTTGTAATTACAGAAATAAAGTACAAAAGGAAAACGATGTGGTTAGGACAAAATTAGTTGCGCCAGTGAATTGATGTGTCACCTCGATCATTGTGTACACTTCGTTTCGCTTCTAAAATTAAACTTTTATTTTATTGTATCGTTTGTAAAACATAGGAAAGTAAATATATACTAGATCCCCTAGGTTCATACTCGTAGTTCTGGCTAGAAATATGTAATAAATGCTAAAACAAGTCAAATTACTATTTTCTAGATTGGTACATAAATAATTAACAAATAAAGTAAAATTGTGTTACCTATGTACACACATCAACTTTGCCTAGGTATATTTTTTGACTTTTTATACAAAGCATGTTTTTTTGGAGAACTTAAAAAGGGTAGGGTAGAAACTTAGAAGATGAGCAAGTGCTATATTTACCGTATCGGTTCTTATAAATTAATTTAGTTTTTGGTTCATGTAAATACGCACGTACAATGAGAATAGGGATGACGACAGCATCAGAAATAAATTATGAACTCTTGATCACTAAATTGTCCTCCTACTTAAACTTAGGAAAACCTTGTTCGTTTTGTTTTTCATCAAGTCTTCGATTTTTAATTCACCAAAATCACAAAATGAGTACATAAATGATGCTGCAAAACTATGACGTCACGCCAAGGTATGTCATACATTTTGAGAACAAAATGTCGTTTTTGACAGATTATTAAAAGTAAAGCAGATGACTAGCATTCGTCAACCCTATTGTGTTTTCATAATATCATAGAAGGATGGCACAGATTGTACATATAGAAATTGATAGAACCCATATTTATAAGAACTGAGAAGGTACCTACTCGTAAATATAGCACTCGCCCATCTTGAAAGTTATAATACCCTGGTACTGCACATGTCCTAAGTAATTTTCAATAGCTTCTCAAAAAACCATGTTTTGCATGAAAATTGTTAAAATATCCTTAAGTAATGTTTAGCAGTGTTTGATGATAATAATTGGCTTAATTTTTTTAGGTTTTTAATTTGTTAATAATTTTGATACATACCAATACTAGGAACTTTTGTACTTGGTACTCTCGTTGGTACTAAACTTCGAGCAACACGGTCTTCCTTTCCGTGTTGCTCGATGGTACTAAACTAATTTTTCCGAGACTACATATTCCTATAAGAAAAATTGCTAAAGAAAAAAATACAGGCGTTTAGGTAGGATGTACCTATTGACTTTTCTTATGCAAGCCGTAAATAATATTTTGGTACGTTTTAAATTAACCTTCCTGTAAACCTTTCTAGTGTAGAGTCTATGTTTATAAGGCAGCTGACACTAAGGCACTTAATGTAATCATTAAATACGTTGATAAGTTAGTACCTACATACTTCTTATAATTTGTCATAAGTATTTAAATATCGCGAAACGAGCCAGTCTTTAGTACTCTAAAAAGGACTAATTGTAGTTGAAATCCTTGGGGGAGGTCTTTGTCCAGCAGTGGACGTCTTTTGACTGATACTTTGATGATGACGATGATAAGTACGTAATCTGTTCGAAATACCTTATCTACTTACCTGTTTTAAGTTTAAATGTTGTTAAAGACATATAGGTTACGTACGAGTATATCTGTCTCTTCGCTCTGAGGTCATCATCATCAGCAACATCATCATATCATAAGACGGCACAGAGCAGAATTACAAGTATCTGTCTTTTCGTTGTGAGGTACCTACAGAAATTATCAATGCGTATGTTTGCTAAGACGGCACAGAGCAGAATTACAAGTATCTGTCTCTTCGCTCTGAGGTACATAGTACATACCTACAGAAATTATCAATGCGTATGTTTGCTAAGACGGCACAGAGCAGAATTACAAGTATCTGTCTCTTCGCTCTGAGGTACCTACAGAAATTATCAATGCGTATGTTTGCTAAGACGGCACAGAGCAGAATTACAAGTATCTGTCTTTTCGCTCTGAGTTACCTACATAAATTATTTTATTTTATTTTATTAGGGAAGTTTACAGCATAAGTAAATACTATATGATAACATTACAAAATTAACTAAAAAAACTTCCACAATCAGTTGGTATATGTTTGCTAAGACGGCACAGAGCAGAATTACAAGTATCTGTCTCTTCGCTCTGAGGTACCTACAGAAATTATCAATTCATATTGTTGCTAAGAAGTCACATAGCAGAATTACAAGTATCTGTCTTTTCGCTCTGAGTTACCTACATAAATTATTTTATTTTATTAGGGAAGTTTACAGCTTAAGTAAACACTATATGATAACATTACAAAATTAACTAAAAAAACTTCCACAATCAGTTGGTATATGTTTACTAAGACGGCACAGAGCAGAATTACAAGTATCTGTCTCTTCGCTCTGAGGTACAGACCTACAGAAATTATCAATTCGTATGTTTGCTAAGACGGCACAGAGCAGAATTACAAGTATCTGTCTCTTCGCTCTGAGGTACAGACCTACAGAAATTATCAATTCATATTGTTGCTAAGAAGACACAGAGCAGAATTACAAGTATCTGTCTCTTCGCTCTGAGGTACCTACAGAAATTATCAATTCGTATGTTTGCTAAGACGGCACAGAGCAGAATTACAAGTATCTGTCTCTTCGCTCTAAAGTACCTACAGAAATTATCAATTCATATTGTTGCTAAGAAGACACAGAGCAGAATTACAAGTATCTGCTTCTTCGCTCGAGGTGCCTACAGAAATTATCAATTCGTATGTTTGCTAAGACGGCACAGAGCAGAATTACAAGTATCTGTCTCTTCGCCCTAAAGTACTTACAGAAATTATCAATTCATATTGTTGCTAAGAAGACACAGAGCAGAATTACAAGTATCTGTTTCTTCGCTCGAGGTGCCTACAGAAATTATCAATTCGTATGTTTGCTAAGACGGCACAGAGCAGAATTGTCGCGACAACGCCCGCGGCTGCATTCAGTTTGTGTAAATTGTTGCCAGTGATCGAACGTGAACGTCGCTACAAAATTACGAATAAAAACTCTCTTTTACCTACTGTTACGTGGTAAGTTACTTCATAATTTTATTATGTAACGTGTTTATAGAGTCGAAAGAAAAATTAAATAAATTATATGGTAGATACGAGTTGGTAGGTATAGCGGTTAACCAATGAATTTATCGAGCAAGTTCCCAAGGTCTAGCGTGTTGATTATTTATTCCAATAATGTATCGTTTATATATCGCGAGCAGAATTATACACTTGAATCATAACAATGTCATAAAGAAAAACCTTATTTATTACACTCTGAATAAAAAAATATATTTATAATTTTATGGACTCTGGCATAGTTTTCGAAACAGTAATAGGTAACCGCGCACCGGAAAACGTAGCGTAGGCAGGCCTCCCACGCGGTGGACCGATGACCTGGTGAAGATCGCGGGAAGCCGATGGATGCAGGCAGCGCAGGACCGCTCGTCGTGGAAATCCTTGGGGGAGGCCTTTGTCCAGCAGTGGACGATTTGTGGCTGACATGATGTATAGGTAATTGCCAAACAATGGATGACAAATGTAAAAGGTATATTATTAGTATTATTGATACCGTATTTGCAATTAGTAACATATCAGCTACTTATATCTTAATGTTTTTTTTTCGCTTTCCCAAATATCAACTTTTGTACACGCCTATATCCGTTCGTATTAAAATTTCATTTATTTCTCACTTACTGGTTTGTTGGCAGAAAACTCTTACAGAGTTAAGCATACCAATAGGGAATATGCATGTTTTTTTTTCCTTAATAAAAGCTGATTCATAAAAGAAACGGTATACAAAAAATATTACCAAGATAATATATGGCATTAAAGATTTATCTCTTATCTCTTTCTAGCAAAACAGAATGTAGCATGGAGTTTATCATTTACTTAACGGATCTCTCTGTCTAATAAGTAGTTAAAAATACTTATATCTTCCGTATTTCTTGGTCGATTTAAATTTTCATTTCACTTTTTGACATTGTTTTTTATGGAATTATCACATTTTGTTAAGAAATGCAATAAAAAAATTCACTACTTATATGTATTTCTCATTTACAACTAACAGTCAGTAGGTACCAGCCTACTCTATTAATATAAATGCAAAAGTATGATTGTTTGTTTGTTCCGTTTTAACGGATTTGAATGAAATTTGGTAAGTAGGTAGATTATTAGCATTTAAGACAAATTTTATCCCGGAAAAATTCATAGTTTCTGTAGAATAGCCATTCATCATCATCATATCAGCCACAAATCGTCCACTGCTGGACAAAGGCCTCCCCCAAGGATTTCCACGACGACCGGTCCTGCGCTGCCCGCATCCATCGGCTTCCCGCGACCTTCACCAGAATAGCCATTATTGCATATTAATTAAAGTTATCTGTATTCTGTCTGTCTGTTTGTTGTTCTCCCAATTTTTATACTACTAAACCGATTTCGCGATTTGAGATAGAGGTAAAGTGAAGGGCGGAAAACAGCATAAAATACTTTTCAAACCGTTTTTTTTTATTAACTGTCAATGTCAAAAGTAAATGTCAACTGTTAATGTCAAATGTAAGCTGACAAATGTCAACTGTAAAATGTAAATATCAAATGTCAAAGTTTATCATGTTTAACTGCTCGTATCTTAAATGTAATTTTACTTAAGGCGAGACAATAACCACACTTGCACTTTTTCAATGTTTTACGTTGTTATTTCTTTTAAGACTTCAATTTAAAAACTAAAATTTAGCAGGTTCTCTGTAGTACTTATAAAGAAATATCTCCATATAAAAACTATGTGCCAATTTAGAAATTTGATTAATAAACAATTCGTTTTAGACTTTTTTTTAGACGTTTTAGACCTGTTTTTGGGATTTTTTATGATCGAGTAAAGTACACACTATCGTGTAACATATTAGCACATTCCTCAGACAATATCCTTAAGTATGTACAATATTTTTTGCAAGACCAATATTTAGTAGTAATTACCCAAAAAAATTATATAGCAAAAGGGTTTCTCCGCTTCCCCACCGGTGCATTTTTATGGCCTACTCAATGCTCATCGGGTTGTCGCTAGGCCATAGCGAGGATTTAATGGAGAGAACAATTAAAAGGCGACGCATTGGAAACTTTGATCGCAGGGATCTTGATTTTCTCATCAATTACAAAACATATAAAAGTGATATTTTGTAACCTGTTTTTTCATTTCTATGACTTCATTTTGTCAGTTGCAGAAACACGATTCGTTAACTTTTATAACAGAAAAAATTATATCAAAGAAACCTCTTTTAAAACATCTTTTAAAACTCTTAGTTTTTTTAGTCGATAAATCTAAACACACACTTCAGTATGCCAGTTTTTTTATTATTAATTCTAGTTTTTAATTGAAACGAAAAAACATTGAAAAAGTGCAGAAGTTTAGTTATTTTCTTTACTCTTTACACGTAAAGAAAAAAGGTATTGATTGGAACAGTTGTCTCTGTCTTTTTCTTTACGTGTAAATAGTAAATAAAATAACCACAATTTCTCAATGGTTTTTCGTTTGAATCAAAAACTACAATGAAAGTATAAAAAAGAATTACGGTACTCACTTTGTATTACCATAAAAAATATTTTAGTATATTTTTAAAATTTATACTTCAAAATATTAGTCATAACTAGAGTAGAAAGTAACGTAGTCATAGTCATAAGTAGAGTAGTAAGTAGTTTTTCTATCGAGCCGAAACTGCTCAATCGTGTTTCTAATAGCTTTTGACTTTAAGGAACATCATTAACAATAAGAATATTTTTTTCAACCGTTTTTTATAGTTTAGGAGTAATTGACGTCAAAAATAATGAAAATCTGT
Source organism: Coleophora flavipennella (assembly GCA_947284805.1). NCBI lineage: Eukaryota > Metazoa > Arthropoda > Insecta > Lepidoptera > Coleophoridae > Coleophora > Coleophora flavipennella. Next base: position 5,031,504 of record OX369289.1, on the reverse strand, counting down.
AATAATACCGCCTTAAATTCATCCATTTAATGCATAATTCACCAATAATTTAGTCATAATGATGAAGCTGTCCTGTTGCAATCTAGAGAGCGGCAGAGAGTGTCCATACTGTAATATGTTAGTACTAATATATATACTTTGCCCTTACCTAAACTTGAGTTCTTTGATTAAGTAAAATCTTAAAGGTTCTTAGGGGAAAGTTGCTCAGTTTCACGAGATTAATCCACCCTTCACCAGATCACCGGTCTACCGAGTGGGAGGGCTGCCTACGCTACGTTTTCCGGTGCGCGGTCGCCACTCGAGAACTTTACTGCCCCAACGGCCATCTGTTCTACGAGCTATGTGCCCCGCCCACTGCCACTTAAGTTTAGAAATTCTGAGAGCTATGTCGGTTACTTCATAACTTCGGTTCGGTTACTGGTGAAGGTCGCGGGAAGCCGCTGGATGCGGGCAGCCCAGAACCGGTCGTCGCGGAAATCCTCGGGGGAGGCCTTTGTCCAGCAGTGGACGTCCTTCGGCTGATATGCGAATGATGAAGTTACCCTTATTTTTTTAAAACAATATTTTGTTTTAGGTGGACAGACCTACTAGCTAATATTAATTTGCGGCCAGATACAATATTCCAGTACATTTAGCCACTCAAAATGAGCAAGAAGGTGGCGACTTCTGAGGCCCTGCGCTTCATGGTGGACTGTCTAAAAGCGGTGGGCGCTGCCGGTAAAGCAGCCGAACAGCAAGCCGACTTGTTGATACAGGCTGATCGGTTAGGCCATCCTAGCCATGGGCTCAACAGACTCGGTAAGAATAATTGTATACAAGAGCGATGGATTACCTAAGAAGACGCATGGTTTAGCTAAAGGTCCTTTTCTGGACTATCAGAAAGCAGCTGAACAGCAAGCCAACTTGCTGCTACAGGCTGACAGTTTGGGCTATCCAAGTCATGGGCTCGACAGACTCGGTAAGAATAATTGTATACAAATCGATGGATTACCTAAGAAGACGCATGGTTTAGCACAAGGTTCTTTTCTGGACTATCAGAAGGCAGCCGAACAGCAAGCCAACTTGCTGCTACAGGCTGACAGGTTGGGCCTTCCTAGCCATGGGCTCAACAGATCCGGTAAGAATAATTGTATACAAGAGCGACGGATTACCTTAGAAAACGCATGGTTTACCTAAAGGTTCTTTTCTGGACTATCAGAAGGCAGCCGAACAGCAAGCCAACTTGCTGTAACAGGCTGACAGGTTGGGCTATCCAAGACATGGGCTCGACAGACTCGGTAAAAGTAATTATATACAAGAGCGGTGGATTAAAAAGACGGATGTATTAGCTAAAGGATCTTGTCTGGCCTATCTGAAGGCAGCGGGTGCGACTTAAATACTGCTGCATGCTGACCGGTTGGGCCATCCCAGCCATGGGCTCAACAGACTCGGTAAGAATAACTGTATACTAAGTAAGAGCGACAGACGGATGGTTTCACTATAGCTTCTTCTCTGGACTGTCTGAATACGGTGGGCACCGCCGCCAAAGTAGCCGAACAGCAAGCCGACTTGCTGCTACAGGCTGACTGGTTGGGCTATCCTAGCCATGGACTCAACAGACTCGGTAAGAATAATTATGTACAAGAGCGGTGGATTAAGACGGATGTTTTAGCTAAAGGTTCTTCCCTAGACTATCTGAAGGCAGCGGGCGTGACTTTCTGCTACAGGTTGAACGTTTGAGCCATCCTAGCCATGGGATCAACAGACTCGGTAAGAATAATTGCATAATAAAAGCAATAGATGGCTGGTGTAACTAAAGGTTCTTCTCTGGACTCTTTGAAGTTGCCGGCCGTGGCTACTAAAGCAGCTGGACAGCAAGCCGACTATCTGGTATAAGCTGACCGGTTGGACCATCCTAGACATGGGTTCAGCATACGACAACATTTACGTAAGTAAGACATTTTTATCCTAAGAGCCACAGAGAAAAAAGGCGAATGGTAAAACCATTCGCTGTTGGAAAAGAGTGGGCAAGGCATCCTAGCAGCATAAGCAAATGTTACTTCAGGCTGGTCGCTGGTCAGTATGGTCGCCTAACCTAACCATGGGCTAAACAGACTCGGTAAGATACATTCCATCCTATGAGTGACTGTGCTAGAAGGCAGATGATTCACCTTAAGGCTCTGGACTGTCTTAATGCGGTGGACGAAGTCGCTAAGGCAGCCGCGTAGAAAGGCTATATATTGCTGGCTGAAGGATGGGCCAACCGAGCCAAAAGCTCAACAGATTTGTTAAGATTACTTACACCCTAACCATAGATGAGATACTAGCTACCACACCTTTGACATTCAATACTATTATGGACCCATACGTAATAAGTTTCAAGTACTCGTATGTAATGGTGAAATAAAACTTTCCCTTGACTGGGCAGATTAGTTTGTTAACATAAAAGAAAAATCCTCTTGGCTCCTACTTTTGTCAGTATACAGAATTAATTCATCTCTTCGATTAGCCTAACAGCACAGCTCTACCCGATGATTTCAATTTAAAGACATAGAAGTTTCCCCTTAATTTTTGTCCAAATCACCACATTTCGTTCCTGTAATCAGTATTCACCTTGGATGGATTCTTCTACTAATACCAGTTATTCCGAGTTTTCGACTCACTTGCTTAGGAAGTACTCAATGGCTGCACTATTCTTTTTTTAGAATTCTATGTGAACGATATCCTGAGCGGCGCGTGCCTGCCAAACAACCAGCCGGTAATTCTGAAGGAGAGCGCGTCCACCGCGTGGGTAGACGCCAATAACGTGCTCGGCGCCACTGCGAGCCACTTCGCAATGGACGTGGCCATTAGAAAAGCCAAGGAGACCGGCGTCGGATGGGTCACTGTGAAAAGTGAGTCAAATTAAAAATGGATCAGCTTTACTAAGCTAAGCTTAGTATGAGATCACTAGGCACTTACTGAGAAATAGGTACAACTATAGTTTTTGTGACCATTATTATTAGAGCTATGTCGTAGTGATATCATAGAACTGACAATTTCTTGAAATGTATTGACCAGATTATGAAATGGCCGGCCATATCATGCAAAGCGAACCTAACCGAAACTGCCTTCCAACACCTTAGGGTCACTTCGTGCGGCTCCTTGACAGTATCATCATTAAACTGAATGAAACTGTTATCGCTCGATCAACTCAGATTTTTATGATTATTTCATTAACTCGCCAATATCCGCCCGACCATTTCATGAAATAACAAATTTTAAGATAGTAGTAGTAATTCAATGATTTTAAGTGATGTCTCCACGAAAACAGCTACAGAATAATAATAACACTGCCGGCTTAGACAAGATAGAAACTGGTGTCGATTCGGTGTAACACGATTTAACTTATTTGACAGGACTAAACTAAATTTAAGCATTCTATCCTTGTCTTTTCGATACAGAAAGTAAAAGACAGAATGTGCAAATTTAGTTTAATCCTGTCAATTAAGTTAAGTCGTGTAACACCGAATCGACACCACTGCCGGTTGTATAAACTTACCTTCCTTCTCCATACGATACAAAATTCTGTCACGAAAACCCAGCAAAATTATTTCATGTTTAATGTTTATGATGTTTATATGCGAGTAGCATTTTATTGTTTGCCGCTCTTCAGCGAAAAGAAGTCATAATACAAAGAATAAATTTAGCTAGGTACTTTAGTGAGTATAAGCAGTACCAACAATAGATAATAAATAGGCAAATGTTTTAAGGGCAATAAGGGCGCGACTGTATTCTCGCGAGTTGACTCGGATAATCTTAAAAAAACAAAATTACATCAACTAAAAAAATGGAAGTCATAAAAAAGTGGAATAAACATGACACTGTAAGGTTTGTGGCATTTTAAGGAAGTGTTGTGGACTATAAATTGTAACCTATCTGCTACAATTTGTTTACCTGGCAGCTGCAAATCAGTCGTCGTCATCTTGATTGTAACAGGAGATAATTATAAATGTATGTATTGTGTGTAAACCGAATTCCGAGTCATTCCGAGTGGACTCATAACGATCTAGCACGTATGCGTGTACTCCGTCCGAGAGTAAAACGTATAGTGAAAACCCGGCTTAAGACCGTATTCACAAAATCGTTTCCCATACAAACTTAAAATTACTACTTCTTGAAAATGGGTGGGCCGATTCTAACGAAACTTAAAACACTGCAAGTCACTAAATTCAATTTGTAAGTAGATTATTTTTTATAAAAATTGTGTTGTCACTAAAATAATAATGATTTAAGGTTTATTTTTCGTAGTAATTTTTAATTTGTGTAATCTTTTTTTTATAAAGTATTTTGAAATTTTAATCTATCCACAAACTAGAATTTCGTGACTTGAAAGGTTCATTAGAATCGGCCCATCAATTTCAAGAAGTAATAATTTTAAATTTGTATGGGAAACAATTTTGTGAATACGCTCTGAGAGGATAGGGTCGGTCACACTCTGAGTATTCTTAGACTGTGGTAGGGTTATAGGGTATAATACATAGAGTAATAAAAATGAGTGTGTGGTTGGTTTTATGAAACCATGGAAAAAGTGAAACTTTTTTTCACATTATAGACATTTACAGAGCACGAAACGATCATAGCTGCTCTCGTCTTGGAGCTACGGTACAGAGGACGAAACGATCATGTAATAAAAGATTTACTCCTCTTGAAGCTACGGTACAGAGAACGAAACGATCATAGCTGCTCTCGTCTTGGAGCTACGGTACAGAGGACGAAACGATCATGTAATAAAAGATTCACTCCTCTTGAAGCCACGGTACAGAGAACGAAACGATCATGGGCTGCCCTCGTCTTGGAGCTACGGTACAGAGGACGAAACGATCATGGCTGCTCTGACGAAAAAGTTTAAGACGATGTAATAATCTCTTTGCCGTCACGCAACATACAGACGAATTAGCTTGAGACGATGTAATAAAAGTATCACTTTAAAATAACCGTTACAATTTGAATTTAAGATTCAAACCACAACGGCATGGCGGGCTACTGGGCGCAGAAGGCGACGCAGCAGGGCCTTATCGGCATGGCGTTCACCAACACTTCGCCGCTCCTCGCGCCCACCAGGAGTAAGCAGGTGTTTACCGTTCTTCATCTAATTAAACTTACTTACCACCTTAAGGGTCAGGAGCTTGCTTTTCGCGTCCAGTGGTTTATTCGTCCAAGGTCAGGAGCGTCCAAGGTCTTCATATAGAATTCAATGGTCCTCATATGGTTTATATGGAAGCTCAAGTTTCCATATAAACGTAGCCCCGCTTTAATACAAAAACTACATGCCGGATTGAATCCAAACTTTGCAAATATATTGAGTAGACACATATCAATGTTTGTGATTGATTAGTTTTTATCGTAGTAAATTTAAACATAACTAATAAGTAATCGAAGAGCTAAATTAGTTTTGTACTGAAAGTTGAAACTGATCTTATTTTTTTCCGTTTTATATTACTACAACCATTTGTGAGTAAATCGCAAGTTTCAATTCCATTAATATAAGAACCATAAAAACACGTTTTTTTCCAGACCAATGAGTATTACTATGTAATAGATAAACATAAGCACCTCTGACATGCAAAATTCCATCAAAATCGTTAGAGCCGTTTTTGAGAAAAAAAAATCAGTTTCTGTTGTATGACAGCTACTCTTCGGTTTGATTTACTTATTTATTTTTAAATTATTTAATTTTTTATTTAAATTTAAAACTCTTATATTCCGAATTTGGTCTCAATCGGACTAAATACAAAGTATATTATATATTAGTACTAACATATAGTATGGACACTGCCTGCCGCTCTCTAGATTGCGACCTCACCCCCTCGTCACCCAGATTGATACAGATTGGTGGTTACAGTTTGGTTGTCGAACGTATAGGATTTCGCCGCCATTTTGTTTGTTCCGTCATTCCTTTTTTGAAATGTCATTTCTGGCCCGTTGTATGAGCGGCTTCCTGCGATCTTCACCAGGTCGTCGGTCTACCGCGTGGAAGGCCTTCCCACGCTACGTTTTCCGGTGCGCGGTTTTTATGACTGTCTTATAGGGTGAGTGGTGCGCAACCCGCAAGCGGCTCGCGAGCGCGGACATGAGTTTTCCTTAGATCCCTCATGAAGTCTATGTCACTTCCCACTCCCTCAACCACTTCATTCCGTAGCTCCGTTGCGACGCTGACGTGCGCGAGCGCGGAAATGAGTTTTTCCCCAGATCCCTAGGGAACCATGTCAGGATATGCTAATTAGTAAATTATGTCAATAACCACCCCCTCAGCCATCTCAGTGAAAAAAATAACAGCAATCCATTGTTCCGTTGCAATATTTAAAAAAACTAACCAAAAAAAGAGTATATTTTCAGTTCCCTTAGGAACTGCATCTGACTTTGCTATTTTCACGTGATAAAAAGTAGCCTATGTCCTTTCCAGTGACACAGGCTACCTGCATGCCAAATTTCATCAAGATTGGTTAAGGTGTTGAAGCGTGAAAAGGTAACAAACAAGCACATTTTCACATTTATAATATTACTAGCTGTTTCCCGCGGTTTCACCCGCGTGGACAACGTTTCTATGACTTTTCGAGGGTGCGCAGTGCGTGAGCCGCAAGCGGCTCGCGAGCGTGGTAAAAAGTAGCCTATGTCTGAATCCAGGTCCTAATCTGTCTACCTACCAAATTTCAGCCAAATCCGTTCAGCAGTTTTTGCGGGAAAGCGTAACAGACAGACAGAGTTACTTTCACATTTATAATATTAGTAGGGATAGTAGGGATAGTAAGGATTAGTAGCATTAGTAAGGCTGATATTTTTTCTCACTTTCAGTCTGCCCTTGGCACTAACGCACTGTCAGTGGTAGCTCCAGCGGCAGGAGGAGACGAGTTCTACTTAGACATGGCGACTACTGCCGTTGCTGTTGGTAAAGTAAGAAATATTTTTTTAATCACTATTTGGTAAGCCCCTGGCAACACCTCACCTGATGGTAAGTGACAATGATGCCGAAGACGAAAGCGGGCTTACCGATATTCTCCAACGCAATGGGAACTGGATATCTTATCTACAAGCCGGAACACATCAATGCACCTAACATTGATGTTTGGAGGCAAGACTTAGATAAGGTGGTGGCAACTAGCCAGGCGCGCTAAGAAAATGTCCTTTCACCTTCCAAACCAAGTTTTACAAAGTTGACCCCGCCGGGAATCGAACCCGCGACCTCCTAATGTAAAGCTAATGGACTCAACCATTACGCTACGGAGGCGCTTACATTGAACAGTAAAAAAGATCACTTCGTTGTCCTTCTCTTTGTCTGTCTGTCAAGACCCTTTTTCTCAGGAACTAGTGGACGTATTAAGTTGAAAGTAATATCGATAACTTAGTTCCACGGTCCCTTGGAACTGTGGAAAAAACACATAAAGAGACTCAGATCAAAAATAAAGGTAGATATTGAGTTACATACAACAATCATTTTAAAAAGCGGGGTAACGCTTGTTCTATTCTTATATTGTAATCATAAATAAATTATAAGTAAATGACATATAACAATAAAAAACGAGTGTGCTTTAGACCACACGACTGAAGTAAAACTTAATCACCGTTCGCGTAACGCATTCACCAGCTTACTCCCCAAGTCAAGCGTGCGTCTTGTTGCGGACAGCAAAATCCTGAAGAAAGCAGTATAGCTGAAACGGCAATACTTGTAGAGCGAGATAGATGCGATGACTGAAATAGCGATAGGTTAGAGTAGGATAGAAATAGTTTTATAACATTTTAAGTTTTTTACCCTTTTTTGTATGTTTTATGTAATAAATGGTTATGTTTTTTGTGTTTTTAGTTAGCTAATAAGACTACAAATCAGAATAAATAAGTATTATAGTAAGACGAGCCAAAATGTAAGACAGGCAAAAGTCTAAAGTCGTAATTTTATAAAAATTTTAAACTTTGTTAATTTGAACCTGAAATATTAGTAGGAAAACTGTAGCTTTACCTAAACTAAGTTATGTAAAAAGATAGCAGACAATGTGAGCTCTCTATAGGTAAAAGTTATATTTAGATATGTTAAGTAGTTTTAAAGATATAAACAAAATAATGTATGACTGGAGATTAAAAATTATGTTAAAAACGGCCCAAAATCGCACGGCTCTCCTTGAGGTATTGCTCGAAGTAAAGGACCCCGAACGATTTTGGCTGTACGATATTCAGTTCCGATCCAGTCCTTCCTAAGGAAAAAAGGAAGAAAAATAGAAAATAAGAAGAAAGAAGAAAAATAAATACCGGGAAATTCCCTGAAGACGCACCCTGTGTTTTGCTGCGGTCCACCCTCATTAGAGTGTGGTCCTTCGAGCCGGATCGCTGACAGCCATGGTGCACACAAGGAGCCAAGCGGGGAAAGAAGACAGAAGATTGGTTTTCGACGACCCCCCCCCCCCGCTCCCCTCGGGGAACGAAGCCCGGGAAAACGCGTCAGAACCACCATTGCAAGAGGTGGCCGGGGTACCCCAGGATGGAAGAGGGGTGGATATTCGCCCCGCTCCCCACCATGAAGCCCCGCACCTGCGGGAAGGGGGGGGTATGGACGATCACCCCGCCCCCCTCCGCGACACACCGCCCGCGCAGTCTACGAGGAAATCACCGTCGGAGCAGATGGGACGCGCCCCGCTCCCCGCGCCCCCCGCCGGTACATCATCAAGAAGTATGGGATACGTCGGTCAAGACAGCTTCGCGACCATGCAGAGGATGGATGAACAAGTACCAGCCGCAGGCAACGTGACGGATGCATGGATTGGAGCAAGGAAAAAAGCTCCTTCGGTTCGATCACGGAGATCAAACGCCAGCGCTGCTGCTCGCCTGCAATATGAAGCTGAAGAACGTCTGGCCGAAATAAAGAGGAAGCAACTGGAAATTGAATCGGACCTAATCAAGAAGAAGCTCGCCGCGGACATGGCTGCATTGGAAGATGATGACAGTCAGCAAGAAGAAGAACCATCTGAACAGGTGGATCGGCGAGTTAGCGACTGGCTGCAGAAGAATGAACAAGAGGGAAGGTCAAGACCAGTAAGGACCATCGAAACCCCTAGACGACCTGCCGCTGAAGCAAGAAGAGTGGAGTTTCCGCCAAGAGAAATGAGGACACCAGGAAGATTCAAGAATTATGACAACCTTCCAGAAACCGAAGAGCATCAGAGACATCGAAGAGAACGCTCGCCAACGCCTGCAAGATCACGCAGTCGGGGCATCGAGCAATTAGCAGAGACACTTGAGAAGTTAATGAAGAACCGTCCACCACCACGTCAAGCCTCGGATCTGCCACTGTTCTCCGGGTCTCCATCTGAATGGCTACAATTCAAAGCAGCAATGAAGGAGACTACAGCGCTATATAAGTTCACACCTCTGGAGAACCTGGCCCGTCTTCGGAACTGCTTGCGAGGAGAAGCAAAGGAAGTCGTAGCACCACTGCTGAGTTCATCAACACACCCAGATATGGTGATGAAGACCTTGGAGCAGTGCTTTGGAAGACCAGAAGTATTGGTGGATCGCATCATAGATGAGCTCAAGCGCCTGCCTCGACCAGGAGCAACAGCCAGCGAGTTGAATGCCTTCGCAGTCAAGGTGCAGAACACTGTCACCGTGTTGCAACAGCTGAAGAAAGACTACCTATTCAACCCTCTACTGAAGAGAGAAGTTTTGGAGAAGCTCAGCCCACATCAAATAGCGCGGTGGTACGACTATGCTGAAGACAACCAAGACGAAGATATACCAGAAATAGTCTTGCTTTCTGCATTCCTGATGAAAGAAGCCGACCGAGCTCTGAAGTATGGTTTCGCTACGATGTCAACTGGAAGGAAAGAAGCAACAAGACCTGGAACAGTCCCTAAAGCTCCAGCGATGAAGGCGAAGAAACCAGTATTCACAACCACGACAGAAGGAACACAACAGCAGAAGACGGCAACCAAAGAAAAGGAGAATGACATGAAATGCCCAATCTGCGAAGAAGAACATGAAGTCCTGAAGTGCTCCAAATTCAAGCTGATGGATTTGGAAGATCGCTGGGAAGCCATCAAAGGAAGCGGCATCTGCTTCAAATGCCTCAACAGAAGACACCGAAGAATGTACTGCAAAGCCAAGGCGTGTGGGATCGGAGAATGCAAACGCCCACACCACGCTATGCTACATAGGGTCTATGCACCCAAAGAGGAAACTGAGAACGTAGCAACACTCACTGAAGAACCACCAGTGGAAGAAGTAGTAACAACTGCAACAATCCCGAACAAGGAAGAAGTAAGGCTCAAGATATGTCCAGTGATTGTCAGCGGTCCAAAAGGAGAAGCACACATCTTGGCGTTATTCGATGAAGGATCTACCATAACGCTACTGGATGAAGATGTTGCAAGGAAGATTGGAACGACGGGGCCACTACAACCAATGAGCATGAGAGGGATCAATGCAAGTCGAGAAGAAATCAAGAGTCGCCTAGTCAGAATTGGCATACGAGGGAAGAGCAGCCGGGACTACAACATTTCAGCAAGGACAATAAAGGAGCTGAAGCTTACGACGCAATCTGTATCCCCGGAGCTACTGAAGAAGAAGTACTTGAGCGACCTGGACCCAGAGGAGTTATGCTACGGCCAAGGAAGACCACAACTCCTAATAGGAACCGACAATTGGGAGTTGATTGTAACCAGAGAACTGCGAACAGGAAAGAAAGGTGAACTGGTTGCATCCAAGACCATGCTCGGATGGGTGATACATGGCACAGTTCCCAGGATATTCATCAAAAAAGGACTAGAAGAGGTGCTTCATGTCATCATCACCGACCAGGATCGGGACATAGAAGAACTAGTCAAGCAACATTTCGATATCGACGCTCTAGGAGTCTCCGCAAAGGTGAAGATCAAGGCTGAAGATCAACGAGCCATAGAAGTCTTTGAGAAGACATCAAGAAGAAGACAAGACGGGCTCTACGAAGTGGGACTGCCATGGCGACAAGAGAACGTGGAGCTTCCACCCAGCTACAACAACGCATTAAGAAGACTCAACAACTTGGAGCAACGCTTGGCCAGATATCCCGAAGAAGAGAAGCAATATGCAGAGCAAGTCCAGAACCTGTTGGCCAAGAAGTATGCACAAAAGTGCGATGGCTCTGAAGTCAACAGCCGCATCGCATGGTATCTACCGCACTTTCCAGTAAAGAACATCAACAAGCCTGGGAAGGTTCGGCTGGTTTTTGACGCTGCTGCGAAATCACAAGGCACGAGCCTTAACGACTACCTGATAGAGGGACCAGACTTGCTGCAACCGCTACAAGGAATACTCTTTAAGTTCCGAGAGGAAACCATCGCAGTAACAGCTGACATTCAAGAGATGTTCCTCCAAGTAAAGATTAGAGAAGAGGACCAACCAGCTCAAATGTTTCTGTGGAGATGGAACAAGGAAGACCCGCCAATCAAATATAAGATGACGTCGATGATATTTGGAGCCTCATGTTCGCCATTCCTAGCACACAGCGTGAGAAATAAGAATGCAAGAGACCACGCCGCAACCCACTCGAAAGCTTTGCGAGCCATCACGGAAGCACACTACATGGATGATTATGTGGACAGCTTCGACAATGAAGAAGAAGCGAAAGAAACCATCCAACAAGTGGACTACGTGCACCGTCAGGCAGGATTCGTGCTGAGAGGTTGGAACAGCAACTCCGAATTTGTGCTGCGAGACATTCCAGAGGAATTGAAGGCTGGAACCTCACCACAACCCATCGCATGCAATGAGAAGTTTGAGAAGACGCTGGGATTGCTGTGGAACGCCAAAGACGATGTACTGACCTTCAACACGTCACTCAGCAGAGTAACAGAAGAAGTCAAGAGCATGAAGAGACCACCAACCAAACGAGAAGCATTGAGCACCGTTATGAGCATTTTCGACCCGTTGGTATTGCTCAGCTGCTACACCATAACGGCCAAGATAGCTTTTCAAAACATGTGGCGAAGAAGCATTGGTTGGGACGAACCGATTCCACTTGACATCGCGGAAGCCTTCATAGCATGGTTGACAAAGCTCGAGGACATCAAGAACCTTCGTCTCCCTAGAAGCTACAACGAGGGGAGGAAGATAGCAAGTAGACAGCTTCACATTTTTTGCGACGCAAGCGAAGAGGCATACGCTGCAGCTGCATACTGGAGACTGGAATACGAAGACGAAGAAGTAAAGGTTGTCTTGGCCAGCGCGAAAGCCAAGGTGGCACCACTTAGAGCTGTGACAATTCCCCGCATGGAGCTACAAGCGGCTCTCATAGGAGCAAGACTCGCCGAGACAGTCATGAAAGGACACCGGTGGGATGTCACTGAAACGTGGTACTGGTCGGACTCGATGACAGTCCTCCACTGGATAAGAAACGGAAGCCGCCGCTACACGCCCTTTGTAGCCCACCGCCTCGGAGAAATAGCAGAATTGACATCGGAACGACAATGGAGATGGATACCGACGAGTGAAAATGTGGCCGACATCGCCACTCGCCCAGGATATGTCCCAAGAACTGATGACCCGTGGTTTAATGGACCATTCTTCCTGCAGAAGAATAAGAATGAGTAGCCTCAAAACCCAGAATGCTTCGAAGATTTTGACCCACAAGAAAAGTTGGTACTGCACGTCGCCGCTAAGATAGAAGAACGAGGGCTGCCAGACATAAAGAGGTTTTCGAGTTGGGAACGCCTAATCAGAGCAACCGCCATAACGCTGCTGTTTGTTGACTACTGCAGGAGGAAGGACAAGACCAAGAGACCAGAAAGACTAGACGTGGAACACCTAAAGAAAGCTGAAGAACTTTGGATCAGGAAGGCTCAACAGGACAGCTTTCAGAGAGAAATAGAGCTCATGACCAAAGGGAAGCCTCTGCTAAAATCAAGTTCGCTGTACAAACTTGACCCTGTCATCGAAGATGGAGTGCTAAGATTACATGGGAGGATTGACGCCGCAGATGTATCACCAGAAATGAAGAAGCCAATCATTCTAGACGGACGACATCCCCTTACCATGTTGCTGATCAAGAAAGAGCACAAGGCAGCTGGTCACGCGAACCAAGAACGAGTTGTCAACGACTTGCGGCAGAGATATTGGATCCTGAAGTTGAGATCAGCTGTACGAGCCGTAGCAAGCAAATGCACCCACTGCCGTATAAGGAAGACAATCCCAAAGCCACCGATTATGGGCAATTTACCAAGAGAGCGACTCGGAGCCTTCATGAGACCGTTCAGCAACTGCGGAATGGACTACTTCGGGCCCATAGCTGTGACCATCGGACGAAGACACGAAAAAAATGGGGTGCTCTATTCACATGCATGACGACGCGAGCCGTGCACATCGAAATCGCTGCTTCTCTTTCAACGGATTCAGCACTGATGGCGATGAGAAGAATGGCAGCGAGAAGAGGATGGCCAGCTGTCATGTTCAGCGACAACGCTACTAATTTCCGAGGAGCAGACGCCGAGCTGAGGGCAGCGTACGAAGAATGGTTACCCGCTCTGCAAGACCTGGGACTTCACCATCGCATGAAATGGAAGTACATCCCGCCGGGAGCTCCAAATCAAGGAGGAGCGTGGGAGAGACTCGTCAGATCAGTGAAGACTGCACTGAATGCTACGCTCAACCAGAAGTACCCGAAAGAAGAGGTTCTGCAGACCCTGCTGGTGGAAGCGGAATTTTCCATTAACGCCCGACCGCTCACACATGTTTCGGTTGATCACAACGATCCTGAAGCTATTACGCCGAACCATTTCCTGATTGGATCCTCCACGGGACTACCTACCACCGGACCCTGTGAAGTCACCGACAAGAGGATACCTGGCTGACGAATTCTGGCGCCGATGGCTGAAAGAGTACCTGCCGACCTTAGTACCACGACGAGACTCCACAAGGAAGGAACGAGCACTCGCCGTAGGAGACCTGGTGATAGTGGTGGACTCATCCCTGCCCCGCAATACCTGGCCAAGAGGAGTCGTCGAGCATGTGTACCCAGGACCAGACGGAAACGTTCGGAGCGCAGACGTCCGCACGCAAGGAGGAATCTTCCGAAGACCTGCGTCGAGATTGGCGATCCTGCGAGTCAAAGAAAATGAAGAAGGAGATTTTGCTGCCGGAGAAAAAGATAGGACTACGACCAGTCTTCGTCGAGGGGAGAATGTTGCGGACAGCAAAATCCTGAAGAAAGCAGTATAGCTGAAACGGCAATACTTGTAGAGCGAGATAGATGCGATGACTGAAATAGCGATAGGTTAGAGTAGGATAGAAATAGTTTTATAACATTTTAAGTTTTTTACCCTTTTTTGTATGTTTTATGTAATAAATGGTTATGTTTTTTGTGTTTTTAGTTAGCTAATAAGACTACAAATCAGAATAAATAAGTATTATAGTAAGACGAGCCAAAATGTAAGACAGGCAAAAGTCTAAAGTCGTAATTTTATAAAAATTTTAAACTTTGTTAATTTGAACCTGAAATATTAGTAGGAAAACTGTAGCTTTACCTAAACTAAGTTATGTAAAAAGATAGCAGACAATGTGAGCTCTCTATAGGTAAAAGTTATATTTAGATATGTTAAGTAGTTTTAAAGATATAAACAAAATAATGTATGACTGGAGATTAAAAATTATGTTAAAAACGGCCCAAAATCGCACGGCTCTCCTTGAGGTATTGCTCGAAGTAAAGGACCCCGAACGATTTTGGCTGTACGATATTCAGTTCCGATCCAGTCCTTCCTAAGGAAAAAAGGAAGAAAAATAGAAAATAAGAAGAAAGAAGAAAAATAAATACCGGGAAATTCCCTGAAGACGCACCCTGTGTTTTGCTGCGGTCCACCCCCAATACGTCTAGAAGATTTACTTCAATAATGTTTTAACCATACATAAAATAAGAGATTAAGTCTTTTTTGTTTCTCGATTAAATTGTTTCTAAAACATGTCACAGCATATTTCGGCATGTTGACGGTAAGTCTGGCAATGCGTGACTGAAAGCAAAATTGTTTATATCCCGTTTTCAAAGCGCTAACACTAAATCTACCTTTATTTTTGATCTGAGTAAAAACACATTTGTTTGTTTGTTTGTAAACTCTTTATTGTACAACAAAATATACAATTATTGATACATAATAGCAGTAGCATGCACAAAGGCGGACTTATACCAAACAGGGATCTCTTCCAGCGAACCCTTAATTACTGAAAGGGTTTACACTATAAGCAAAGAAACAAAATAATTAGTACAGATTTTAAAAGAAGTGAAAACAATAGTGCGGGGCGGCGCCAATAGCATCCTGGCCATGTTCGCCAGTAGACTGGATCGCGCAATTGTGAACCACTGCTGCTTGGTTCACGTCGCCACTAACAGTCGTGATATTGTAAATAAATTTCATATTATGTAAATGTAACTGTGTATATTACTAACACTAGTCTAAGTCCTAGAATAATTTACTAACTTGTGATCCTTTGTTGGTCGAATAAATATATTATATTATTATTAATAATAATCTAAAGTTATAAACAGATGTAAAAAAAGTTTATAAACACATTTTTATTACAAACTTACATTTGCAGTTGGAAAATTGACCATGACATAGATCGATGTACGGGAGAACATTTTTTCAACTACAAAGTAAAGCGTGTCCTTCAATCTGATTGTTGTACTCGTTGATGTTCGTTGCGTACCTAAATGTGTTTTGGTACGGAACCCTCAGCGCGCGACTCCGACTCGCACTTCACCGATGTTTTTTTAAGTTAAATTCGTGTTTTTCCTATTTTTATTTTGCAGATAGAAATGCAGCGACGTAAAGGAGAGCCAATACCAAGTGGCTGGGCGCAGGGTCCTGATGGCAAGGAAACCCGTGATGCTGACCTTGTGAGTATTATTATCATCATTTCAGCTCATGTACGTCCCCACCGAGGGGCTCGAGCCTACCCTGAATTAGGGCGATCGGGCCTCAGTCGACCACGCGGGCCAATTACGGGTTGGTCGACTTCACACACAACCTTCGAGTTTCTTCGCAGGCGTGTGCAGGTTTCCTCACGATGTTTACCTTCACCGTAAGAGCGTCGGATAAACGTACATTTGAAATCGAAATTCGAAAACACATTGGTACGTGGCAGGATTCGAACCACGAACTGCCGGACAGGAGGTAGCGGCACTTGCCATTACGCCACCGACGTATTATTACACCGAGTATTATTATTAATTTATTATCCACTATTGGTGAGCCCTTGAAACCATCTCACCTGATGGTAAGTGAAGATGATGCCGAAGATGGAAGCGGGCTTACCATGATTCCCCAACGCAATGGGAAATTGTGTATCTTATCTTCAAGCCGGAACACATCAATACTGAAAAAAGATGCAAATAAGTAAACTAAAGATTATGAAAACGAAAGAGATAAGGACGTTTTCTTATTTCTTTTATTAGGTCAAGGTTACTCTATAATATTAGTCATAACTAGAGTTGAAAGTAACGGTGTAGACCTATCATTGGGTTTTTTTTTCTATCGAGCCAAAACTGCTTAATCGTGTTTCTAATAGCTTTTGACTTTAAGAGTCTCCAGGAGGCTCGAGTTTCCATACAAACGTAGTTCCGCTTTAATGTAAAAACTAAGCAAGCTATTATCCGGGATGGATTGAATCCAAACTTTGTAAATATATTGAGTAGACACAAATCGATGTTTGTAATTAGTTTTCAATGTAGGTAGTCAATATTAACTTAACTAAACGAAGGCTTAAATTAGTTTTGTACCTACTAAAAGTTTGAAACTGCTCTTATTTTTTTCGTTTTATATTAGTAAATCGAAAACTAATTACAAATATCGATATGTATTCAATATATTTGCAAATTTTAGATTCAATCCGGCATGTAGTTTATGTATTAAAGCGGAACTACGTTTGTATGGAAACTCGAGCCTCCAGCGGCCCTTAAGGAACATCATCAACAATAAGGGTATTTTTTTCAACCTTGGATTTTCTATCGTGTAGGAGTAATTGACGTCAAAAATAACGAAAATCTGTAATATAACCGCCTTAAAAAGGAAAACTATCATGGCTATGTAGGCTTTCTTAGTTTAAGAGTACTAGTAGAACACCAACTTCAGATATGCAATTGGATTTGTAAAAGTTCATAAATTTTCCATACGTAATGTTCTTTTAGCAACTGCAAATATAATTTTGTTTTTTAAAATAAACGTTTATTTTTTTTAAACTCGTCCGACTTGCACCTGGTCGGTTTTTTTAATTATTGTTTTGGGTGCTTTTCTTTTTTTTCTAAGCGGCAACACTGCTTACTTTTTTTTTATTTTTTTTATTCACAATTGGTAAACCCTTGACAACATCTCACCTGATGGTAAGTGACGATGTTGCCGAAGATGGAAGCGGGCTTACCAAGATTCCCCAACGCAATGGGGATCTTTTGTGGTGATTTTCACCTTTATCCGTTACGAAGCTAATTTTAAGTACGTATCTGTTCATTTTTGTTTCAGGCATATTCAACCGCCTGCCTGATGCCTCTCGGAGGTCAAGAGCAGACTTCAGGGTACAAAGGATACGGACTTGCTGCTGTAGTAGAAATATTATGTGGTATCTCCTCTGGTGAGTGAATCTCATTATAAATAGGCCAAGTTTGATTGATAAAAAGATATAAATTTAGTAAACCATCACAGCTTACTGATATAATTTCAATTTCCTGGTTTTATTTTTTATTTACAATTTGTAAGGCCTTGGCATTATCTCACTTAGCATATATAATAATTGTTTGAATTTTGACTAAGAATTAGATAAATTGAAAATGAAAACACGGATTGACCATAAGTTTCCTGGGTTTCTTCAGTTAGTTATTGGAATAATCAAAGAATCAAATCTACATAAATAAAAAACCGGCTAAGTGCGAGTCGGACAGGGTTCCGTACCACCACACCTATCCACATAACTACATAGTATGATATGATACCTATTCACATTACACATTACAAGCAAAAGATCAACGCGAGCGACAAAAATAAGTTTGTTATTCGGTACGGACTCCTTAGCTCGAGTACGACTCACACTTGGCCAATTTTTATTATTTATTGTTTACTTTAGTATTAGTACTATAATCATACCAAGTTTCACGCTTGCATGTATCACCTTTTTTACGATAGAGCTAAATCAAATATACTTCTAAGGACCTATAAATACACGTTTTTTTTATAGGGAGAGCCCCCCCTTATTTTTTCAAGAACTGAAAATACGATTTTGTTTTTTTAAATATTGTATGTTTATTTTTTGGAAAGAATACGGGACCCTACTTTGCTCGAGTCCGGATCGCACTTGACCGGTTTTTTCATCCACAATTGGTGAGCCGACTGGTTGGAACAAGGTTGACTGGAAGAGATCCCGAAAGGGATAAGTCCGCCTTTGCTAAATGTATTTTCTTTTGTTTAAATATTTAATGTATTTATTTTAAAAGCAATAAAGAGTTTACAAACAAACAAACAAACAAGCCCTTGACATTATCTCACCTGGTGGTAAGTGACGATGTTGCCGAATATGGGAGCGGGCCTCCCATGATTCCCCAACGCAATGGAGAACCTGGCTAACTTATCGTCAAACCGTAACATTATAACTTTGTGAACACTGATGTTTGGCGGGAAGACTTTGATAAGATGGTGGTAGCCATTCCAGGTGGGCTTAGAAAACACCCTTCCACCAACCAAACCAAGTGACTCCGCCGGGAATCAAACTCACGACCTGCTGATGTGAAGCTAATAGGCATAACCATTACGCCACGGATGCGGTCAAAATTAATGAAAGAAATCATATTGCTTCCCTTTATTTTTGTTCTCGACCTCAGGCTCGCCTAAAAAAATCTACTTCTATTATTCTAGGTTCAAACTACGGTCACCACGTTCGCTCATGGTCGCACAGTGGTGAAGGTGGCCCTGCTAACCTCGGACACTGCTTTATCGCTGTGGACCCAGTGCAGTTTGCGCCTGGATTCGAGGACCGGCTCGAAGACTGCATGCAGCACTGGAGGCAGTTAGAGCCTGTATGTGAGACCTTAATCGTCAGAAATTCGCTTGTTAAATTTTTTCCACCAAGGAATGTATTTCGCCAAAATCTCGCCAGGACCAATTTTTTTTGTCAGAATAGCGAAAAAATACCCCAATCTGGCATCGCTGTGTGAGACGTAATGTAAAAGTACTATCATCACTTCGATCTTTGCTACAGAGAAAAGAAAGGAGGTCCAATGTTCTCGGATAAAGTGACAATAATTAGCAGCAGGATATATTCTAAGACTGGCTAGGATGCAGCAACCATTTAACTGTGGTTACGTCTTAGGAGGAGAGTATATGTACTAATGTAATGTGGTTATAAAAGAATGGAGGTCCAATGTTCTCGGATGAAGCGGCAATAATTAGTAGCATGATAGATTTTAGGACTAGCTCGGAGACAGCAACCATTTAACTGTGGTTACGTCTGAGGAGGACTGTGTATAGTATACCTAATGTACTTTGTGGTAATAAAAGAAAGGAGGTCCAATGTTCTCGGATGAAGCGGCAATAATTAGTAGCAGGATAGATTCTAGGACTGGCTCAGAGACAGCATCCATTTAACGGTGGTTACGTTTGAGAAGGAGTGTGTATATTGTACTTTGTGGTTATAAAAGAAAGAAGGTCCAATGTTCTCAGATGAAGTGGCGATAATTAACAGCTGGAAGGATTTTGGGACTGGCTCGGATACAGCATGCATTCAGCGGTGGTTACGTTTGAGGTGTGTGTATAATGTACTCTGTGGTTATATCCTGAAACCACACTCTAATTCAACCAACATATTTCGGTAGGTACCTAGTTGCCTAGTCACTTTTTATGAACTGTTAAAAACGAGATTTTGTTTTAAAAATGTTTGAAATGCCAAAGCCGGGACGTCATAGTTCTCTAACGCCTTTGGTATAGGTCTAAAAGATTTTGTAGCTTTGATTATTTAAAAATTAACGATCTTAGCGACCAAGGTTATTTGATATTTTAGAAGGAGGATAATTTATTATAAACTCTTATCTAGGTTTGAGAAATTAGTACAAAATTGTATTGAGTATTTGTCCTGAAAAAGCAGGTTAAGTTTCGACTTAGTACTAAACTCAAATCCTTTGATATTCTAAGAAACCTCGATTAAACTCTTTAAAAGCCAAGTTCAACTCAACGTTGATGCAACTATTTCTAACCGACTTCAAAAAAAGGAGGAGATTTCTCAGTTTGACCGTATATTTTTTATGTGTTTGTTCGCGGATAACTTCGTCGTTTATGAACCGATTTTTATGATTATTTTTTTGTTCGAAAGGAGATATCCCAAGGGTGGTACCATGATAAGGAAACCAGGATCTGATGATGGCATACCAGAGAAATCGAGGGGAACCTTAGTTTCTTGTTTGAAATCGGTTTTTTTTTGTTCAAAATTATAATTATATTTATTTATCTCCTTTACTGTGTAGACCGATCCATCGCTTCCAGTCCTCGCGCCGGGAGACAAAGAGCGGGCAGCAGCGAAGAAGGCAGACGAGGATGGAACCGTCTCCTACATTCAGCAGCAGATTGAATCCAGTATGGCACTCGCAAACAGACTGAAAGTTAAACCTATGGACTTATGTTAGTTAAGACTAAGAGTGACTCTAATTTCTAATTAAACTAGAGAGTATGAAAAGATTTTTTAAACATAGACTATTGTATGTAGCAGATTTGTAGCTAACAATTATTGCAAGAATAACAGGTCTACACTGTTAGAACTCGCATTATCCAAAGACTTTCAATTTCGCAGAGTGAAATGTTCTTATCTCTGTGGAAGTATGTAACTTTTCAGTGCCTTGAAAAAATGTATAAGTAAGTAGGTACTAATTATTTAGTGAAAAAAAAACTTCTATGTGTATATACATATTATTATGTTTAGATACTATATGGGACCTTGTCTAAATGCCTATTACATCCATCCCTATCTAATAACCTATTTAGATGTAGAATGCATTTTTATGAGTAGTGATAATTTATGAATTATACCTTCTAGGATATAATTAGGCACCTATTTTAGTTGCTTCATGTAACAATTTTTTTAAGTAGTTACCTATTCTAACATTTTTTAAGTAGTAATCTAAATCTACCTTTTTTACATACGTATATTATGTTTATTACAAACCACAAGGAATAAATACTCACTGAAAAAAAAATACTATTTGAAGATAAACAAAAAGTTTTTATTTTTTTTAGTTTAAAATTCCTGGAAACCGTCTACATCACAGTAAGCGAATTCAAGGAGGTGCGCTTTCTTTTTTTAAAATCCACAATTGATAGCCCTTGGCATCATCTCTCCTGATGGTAAATGACGATGATGCCGAAGATGGAAGCGGGCTTACCAAGATTCCCCAGCGCAATGGGGATTAGGCTATCTTATCTTCAAGCAGGAACGCATCAATGCTGTTAACACTGATGTTTGGCGGCAAGAGTTAGATAAGATGGTGGTATCCAAGCGGGCTATGAAAGTGCTCTACCATCAACCAATCCGAGTCTTACAAAGAAAATTCTGATTGTTATATAATATGGAAGTATTCATTTTATTTTCATTATTAAAAAAAACAAGTTGACCCCGCCGGAAATCGTACCCGCCACCTCCTGATGGACTCGACGGTTAAGGTTCTCGAGTCGCTGTTATGGTCATCTATCATTGCAACCTGAAGAAGTACTGGTAGGTACTACAACCTGTGTCGCATGCTCCATGAGCTCATACCCACAGAAATCGGAATAATATAGGCACCTCATACCACAAAGTAATGGTAAAAACGGATCCCACCAAAAACATCCTGTAAAAACTAGCCAAGTTTCGATTGAGCTGCTTGTTTTTCTATAAAAAGTAATGAAATCTCTAAGCAAAGCCAAGCCTAGTCTAGGGTTCTTTACTGCGATTTCTTTATTATTATGGTTAGATTTTATGTGACCTGCCGTTGAACATTCTTTATGCATATTTACTCCTTGAGACATCCAAGTCAACGGCCAAGTCACATAAAATCTAACCATAATAATAAAGAAATCGCAGTAAAGAACCCTAGACTAGGCTTGGCTTTGCTTAGAGATTTCATTACTTTTTATAGAAAAACAAGCAGCTCAATCGAGACTTGGCTAGTTTTTACAGGATGTTTTTGGTGGGATTTCACTTATTTTTGTAGAAAACTACAATGATTCATGAACTGCGCCTTAAAAACTAGTAAATCAAGGAGTTCGGTCCTGCGACTGCATAAATAACTTTGTAATCCTATATATTTTATATGGGATTACAAAGTTATTTATGTAGTTTGTGTAACTAGAAAACTGGACCGAAATTGCAAAATGTTTGAGTTTTTCCTTGCTTTATACACTTAAGACTAATCGTATTCTAAATTTGAATCTTCTATGTCTGCTAGAAGTGCCTTGGAATTTTGATGATCTGTCAGTCAGTGAGTGACAAATTAGGAAACTTTGACTAGTTATAATTCTTAAAGTACTGGTTCAAATTGAATGAAATTTGGAATATACCGTGCTTATATGATGCCTGCTTGGGTACATAAATTCAGGCTTCTAGGTTTATCTACAACGAAGTTGTGGGGGGGTCGAAAATGGCCTGAACTGCTTCGAGAAAAGGATGGTACGGCCGTGCCGCTTTTTTTTCTCGACTTGGCGGGGGCACTGCCGTGCCCCAGAACCATTATATAACGTCCATCCATCCCTCTGTCACAGCCAATTTGCCCCGAAACTATTGTACCAATTGCGTTGAAACTTGCAACTTGCAAGATTTCACCCGAACTAACATACATACATACATACATACATTGCAAGTTAATTAAAAGCTTTTAAAAAGGGAACGATCTGTTACTCCAAAACATGGTAACCAAGGAGGTACTCGTAACTTATCAAAGATTTATTTAAATTTAGAACTGACTTGCAAATAGAAAGCTGTTTATTGAAAAAAACCCGACAAGTGCGAGTCGGACCGAGGGTTCTGTACAAATTTGTAGGAACATATTTTATATCATAACAATCCAAACTGTTAGGTACTACATACACCAAAATTATTAGGTACCTACCACTTTAATACCTTTAAACGAGCAATTTTTGAATAAATATGTCACCGTAAATTGTAAAAACAATTAGATTATAATCTAACGGGATCTATCTCGCGAGATTTTGAACTATCGAAAGATTGTGAACCACAACATACTGCCTACAATTTCACTAGCGTCATTGTAATCTCACTAGTTACATTACAATAACACTAAGCGAAGTGAATAACATTAAATAAATGAGCGAGCGAAGCGAGCAATTTTATAGGTTCAGTCCGGTTTGATTGATTTAATTTTTGGTGGCGAAAAATCGATTTAGATAGGTCTCAACTCAGAGCAAAGCTCGGTTGACTAGGTACTACATACACAATGCATAAAAAAGGGAAAAGTTTTTTTTTTATTCTTCGTTATAAATTGAAAACTATACTTCATAAAAATAATTAAAAATCTGTTTATGCTTGTGCCAAGGAAGCCCTTGATTACGTAATTTAAATAAAGACTATACTTTTTACGATTTACTTACAAATTTATAGTTCAGATTTTTCCACATATTTTATAGTATAGGACGGTAATGTTATATGCCAATTTCATAGTTCTAGGTCAACGGAAAATACCCTATGAAATTCGATTCCCTTGTGAGTGTCGAAATGTATATTATTTGCGGCATAAATGGCCGTATATTTTTTTACGCTTACTTGGAAGTTTGATTTTTTCACAGCTTCAAGGGACTGTAGACCGGAGTATATGGTTTTAATTTCAACTCGATACCTCAACGCGTTCTCGAGATAAAGGGTCTTGTCAGACAGATAGACGGACGGAAAATAAAGTGATCTTATAAGGGTTCCGTTTTTTCCATTTGAGGTACGAACGAAACCCTAAAAAAGAAATGAACACTTTTGGCACGTGAAAAATTATTGTCGTACCTTGTTCGTCATTGATTTTGAAAAGTAATTGTATTTTCCACGCGTTCGTTGATCATCTTACCGCTAGACGCTGTAAATTGAGCAATAACCAGAAACGTGTCCGTTAAATAATACATTTCAAATGCCGTTTAGGATTTTTCGACGGTTTATCAGTTACCTCGAATATTGATCAAGTTACGATTCTTGTTATTTTACGGTGACATACACGAGAGTGAAGCAGCGGACAACAGCTAGTAAAAATATTAAACTGTGTGTGATTCAGATTCAAATAATATTTTACTACGTCGCCGTCGTCGGATTTATCGTGTGAACTCGGGCATAGTAATAATAGGTCATCTTTGACTCGGGTGACAAGTGGGGCCAGTGTCTCATCTAACATGCCCTTGATGCCTCTCTGGTTTCATTCGTTCGTTCGTTTCGTTTAGAAAGAATATAGTTCAGTAAGTCGGTTTATTTCTCATGTGAGGGACGGACATAACGAGGATTGTTTTATCTCCTTTGAAAAAAATCACATAAAATTTTAAACATTGAGGAAAAACAAATTACCAAAATATAGCTATCTATTTTTAAAATAGCTACACATTTTTATAGATTGTCTTTTTCTACGAAATATGTTTTTTATAATTTAAAAAGAAGTTCAAAAACTGTCATCTATCTTCCGTGAGGCATCCTGCTTTCTGTCAAGCTGGGCTAGACAGACAGCAAGCTACCAACTGTCAAAAACTGTTGTTTTGACTGCACCGATTGCGGGATTATTTTGTTTTTTACATTAATATATTCTAACAAAAACAAACGAGGAAATAGTGTTAAGTAATAATCATTAAGCGTACGTGAAATCAGTGGTTTTATAGGAATCGTTTGAAAAACAAGTGTCAGTGCGTCGTGTTTTACTGGTGTGTTATTTTTATAAATAATTTGATTTCGAAACTCTATTCGAGTTTTATTTGTGCCTGTGCTACATTTGGGATTGTGCCCTGGATTGAGGCAGTTGCAGCATCGAGAAACAATATCATTGTCGCAATGTGAGTACCTGTAGATAAATATTAAAAGTAGGTATCTGATATTCGGCAAACGCTGTGTTCCTTTATAACGGTGTGGTTCAGTTTCGCCAGAGCTTCGTTCTTTGTGCCCTTATCTCAAACAATCTTGTCCAATCTGGATGAGCGGTGATTTAGCTAGATTTACTATATGCTCAGTCTCAACAACGCATTACGTACTTATTATGATAAGAGCATGATAAAGATTTATCAACACTTGAATACGTATGAAGTACATTTCGATAACATTTCCAGATATGCCGAAACACTAAACGGTTCCTGACCCGTCCACCTATCCTACACCTAAGGTCCTTACTTTAATAAATACAAAAACTTATTCTTAAACTCAATAAATATATTTTTTACTGGGAATCAAATACACATTAGAAATATTAAAGTTTCTCAATTTCTTTTATTAGTATTTGAAATTGAATCCTCGTATAAACTGTGTTTTTAAAGCATTACAAATGTGATGTAAATAGGCGTAGCCAATGGTTAAAAATGAAATTGCTTTATATTGAATAAAATGTAAATTTAGCACAGTATTGGAAATCCTTTTTACGATGTTGACATTAAAAATTCAAAATTAATGTACCTGAACTAATTCTGAGAGTTCTAATTGTTCTAACCTGAGTTTACTTTCAACTGAATCTTCTACTCTGAAATCATAAGTTTTATTTAACAAAAACATCTTTTGTCTCAAGTCCACTGAGAAGTTATCTGCATAGTTGTGTATTCAATGTTTCTGCATTATTAAGTATCCTATCCCCCTAAAACTGGGTTACGTATTGTTTGTTTGTTTGTTTGTAAACTCTTTATTGTACAAGAAAATATACAAATATTGTTACATAATAGCAGTAGCATGCACAAAGGTGGACTTATCCCAAACAGGGATTTCTTCCAGCCAGGTATTAAGTAAAAAAGATAGCAGTTAATGCCAATTGGCATCTCTTTTCTTTGTAGCATACGGTGCAATGAAAATTTCAAATTTAGTTTGTTAGTGCATGCCCATCTATGGTAACAAATCACTGCATCCATCAATGTAATGTCACAGTCAATTCTCCTACTGCAAATGTAACATTGTAATTGCAAAAAAATATTTTATATGCAATGTAACTACAAATTTTCAATTTTCGGATTTTTCCTTTACTTGGGCTGCTAAGACCTTGCTTCTTGCCAAATTTCATAAGTGTAGGTCAACGGAAAGTACCCTATAAGTATAGATTTACTTGAGAGTATCAAAATATTGCTGTATATATTTTTATTGCTTAAACATAGAAGCTTGATTTTTTTACACCTTCAAGGGACCATAGACCTAAAAAACTGTTTCAATCACTGTACCTAATTTTAATATTTTTAGGTTTTTTTCTCTTTGAAATCTTTTTCTTCTTATCAGCTCATATTATTCGTCCCCACCGAGGGGCTCGAGCCTACCCTAAACTAGGGTGATTGGGCCTTAGTCGCCCACGCGGGCCCAGTGCGGGTTGGTCGACTTCACACACAACCTTCGAGTTTTTTCACAGGTGTGTGCAGGTTTTGCTCACGATGTTTTCCTTCACCTTAAAAGTGTCGGATAAACGTACATATGATATTGAAATTCTAAAACACATTGGTACGTGCCAGGATTCGAACCATGGTCTCCCGAATACGAGGCAGACGCTCTTTGAAATACTAACTCTTAATTCAACCAAGCTTAGTAATTTTTACCTTCTAGCAAGTGAGAAGCGAGCACAAAATTATTCATGGATTTAAGTTTTGCTAAGGATCGCGATCGATTGACTTAAAAAAACTAAAAATTTATATGTGGTTGTGTGCAGTCGGTCCAGTGCTCTATAGGGCCTAAACTACAGAAGGGTACAATTGGGATTAGGTCAATATAATGAATTGAACATCTCCAGCATTTTTTTTCCAAATTATTAATATCCATTGTTGTCATTGCCGCCATGGTAAAAAAAATCACATTCTTAGTTTTTTTTTTAAACTATATAGTGTAAATTTTTGTGTTACTATAACTTTATATGACCCATAAAGTTCGTTATTCCAGGAAAAAAATGTAAAAGTATTACCATACTCAATCATCATCATCATCATATCTGCCGAAAGACGTTGGACGACTGGACAAAAGCCTTCCCCAAGGATTTCCATGATCCTGCGCTCGTCATACTTAATAAGTACTCAATATATGTATTTGCATTCCTAGGTCCCATACAAACATATTTGTTTAACTTGAGTGCCCTCCGCACTCGCCTCCTCTGTCCGGTGAAGTTGTTAAGGCCCTCACGGCCAAGAACTAGCTTGTCCTTTTAAAATAATTAATCTAAAATTGAAACTTTGTGAATTACTTGAACTTATTAAGCCTACTACATAGACTACTTAGTTCATTATTCCAGAAAAAACTAAAATATACAATCCCAGATTATTAGTAAAATTTTCATCAAGTCTGATTCATAGCTTTTCTTTGCTACTATCTAAGCATATATTTTAATGTTCATTTCTGTATGCCAGATGTTAAAGGCTTCGCGAGAAAGTACGCATAGCCTGGCTGTACAATTTATTGCTATCAACTGACTAGCGGCAAATTCCATACCTATCAAAAACATAAACAAACTAAATGGCACACACTGCATTATAAGTACTAGGACTACATAATAACATTAATAATCGATTAAAATCCGGAAGCTGCTATCTCCCAGGCGCGCATCGCAACCACGCATAGATAGCTAGGCCATGTGTCGGTTTCATCCGCTCTGGTACAGCAGGCGCACTTTGATAACGTTTCACGGTGCTCTGATGGTCACCGACGGGACCCTATTTCTATGCCTTTGCTGTCTGTCTGCCAGTCAGCGGACTATGTATATTAATTATTTCACCGTAAAAGGTAGACAGTTGAATTTTTTAAAGTGTGTTTTTTATTGCCGATGTAACAACAAATAATAAAAATTTGAAAAAGTGGAAAAATTAAAGGCGCCTATACAAAAAATACGGGTTTTAATAGGTTACGTCCTTGGCTGCATTGGCACTTACTATCAGGTGAAGTCCAGTCAAACGCACTAAAATTTTTAATAAAAAAAAAGGTATTTTTGATTTAGCTCTATCGCAAAAATGATAATACATAGCGTGAAACTTGGTGTGAGATTATAGTACTAATCCTGAAGTAAAACCACAATAAAAACCTAAAAAATTAAAACCGACCAAGTGTGAGTCGTAATCGCGCTAAGGAGTATGAGCTGTGAAAAAAAAAAAAAACATTTTTCAGTTGCTCGCATTGTTGTCTATAGTTAATAATGTAAATAGGTATCATTGTCAACGTTGTATGGAGAGGTGTGGTGGTACTGAACCCTCGGAGCGTGAGTCCGACTCGTACTTGGTCGGTTTTGTTAAGGCACAGAAATGCAGAAAGCTTTTAGATAAATTTCCACACTGAACATGCATTTCCTGCCATTGTCTTTCTCAAAATATTTTGCGAACTCATAGCGGTCCCTCGCGGCGTCCCTGATCTCTCTTCACCCCCCAGGGCGGCGCAGCGATCACTTTGGGGACCCTGGTGGACAACGACGTACTTACAGCTAATGCTAACCTACATCTCCGCCCGTCACCAGACCGGACCGGGTGAAGCTGGCACGTGTAAGCCCCAGCGACAGTCGTGAACGCACCAGCTTCCTGCTTCTCACGCACTCCCATCCTATTTGTTGCCTGTTGACTGACATGTGACGCCAATCCATCGATGCTGTGTATGATTTGTCATTTACTCGTCTCGAATAACAGATTACAGCTCCAATGTGGTCATATTGTCCACGCGAATACATTGTAATGATAGTAGTACGATCTTTGAGTATATATTCTACGATACATTAACGAGTATACGTTTTATAAATTGAGTTATTTAGAGTCAAGTTACATAGCCTCTGCTGCGGAGAGAAAGAGATGTGAATTCTTGGAACGAAATTGTGTAACATTATGAACTCTATCTCCAAAAAGTTACGTGCAAATTAAATATGAGACCATAAGGGAGTAGCTTGTCTTCCCCAGAATTCCCAAAGCCTTCTCGAGAATTCGCATGTCTGCCGCAAAGCAAGTGATGCGAATTCTTAGAACGAAATAGTGCTAACATTTTAAACTCTATCTCCAAAAGGTAACGTACAAATTAAATATGGGACCAGAAATGAGTATGCTTGTCTTACCGAGAATTTTAAAAGTATTCTCAAGAATTCCCAAAGTATTCTCGAGAATTCGCACGTCTGCCGTCGGGAAGAAGAGCGAAGAGAGGCGATGTGCAGCGCCCACCATCCTTTTAGTCCTTATAGCGAACTTATTTATCTATTACAACCGCAAGGCGTAGTTGCAATAATTTTTGAGACATTGCATGCCTTTTTTTAAATAAAAATTTGAGTGCGTTTGACTATATCTCATCATCATCATCATGTCAGCCACAAATCGTCCACTGCTGGACAAAGGCCTCCCCCAAGGATTTCCACGACGACCGGTCCTGCGCTGCCTGCATCCATCGGCTTCCCGCGATCTTCACCAAGTCATCGGTCCACCGCGTGGGAGGCCTGCCTACGCTACGTTTTCCGGTACGCGGTCGCCACTCGAGAACTTTACTACCCCATCGGCCATCTGTTCTACGAGCTATGTGCCCTGCCCACTGCCACTTCAGTTTAGCGATTCTGTGAGCTATGTCGGTTACTTTAGTTCTCCTGCGGATCTCCTCGTTTCTGATTCGATCACGCAGAGAAACTCCGAGCATAGCACGCTCCATTGCCCTTTGGGTGACCTTGAGCCTTGTTATGAGGCCCATAGTAAGCGACCATGTCTCAGTTCCGTAAGTCATCACTGGCAACACACACTGGTCAAAGACCTTAGTCTTGAGACACTGCGGTATTTGGGATGTGAAGATATTGCGAAGCTTCCCGAACGCTGCCCAGCCGAGTTGGATTCGTCGATTGACCTCTTTCTTTTCTGACTATATCTCACCTGATAGTAAGTGACGATGTAGTCGAGGATGTTACACGCAAACTCAAATAATACCTATTCACTCTCGTCTTGAAGATCCCTAAATTGTAAGAGTCAAGAAACACAGACGCAGGCAAGGAGTTCCACTCCATCGCTGTCCGCATTATAAATGAGGAAACGTAACGCTTCGTGCGTATAGGCTGAATATCAACAACAAAGGGGTGGAACCTCCCCCTACGTCTCGTTGACCGAAGGTGGAATGGATTGAGTCAATTCGCGCATCGAGGCGAAATTGACGCTTCCTTTTTGTTCCGTGCCAATGTCAATTGATCCTTATGTGATTTCTGATCTAACGTTTCTATCACTAAATCCTTTTGTTGCTTATATTATGAACAACTAGCTGTCCCGGCGCACTTCGTACCGCCTCACACTACACTACACTACCACTAACACTACACTACCTGCACTACCACCACCACCACCACCACCACCAGTACCACTACCACTATCACTACCACTGCACTACCACTACACTACTTTTTGTAGATATTGCAGGAATTTTTAGGTCATTTTTTACACCTTGGGTTACATTATTTGAGTTTTAGTAAGTATCCCTAATTTTTTGAAAATATAATATAGCCTATAGCAACCGCGGATAGTGTAGCTTCCCAACGGTGAAAGAATTTTTCAAATCGGTCCAGTAGTTTCGAAGCCTATTCAAAACAAACAAACAAACAATCAAATCTTTCCTCTTTGTAATATTATTATTAAGTATAGATTGTCTGGATGGACCGCTGAATGTACCCAGAACACGTCACTTTGACCCCCAGATGATACAAAGTCGTGAAGTGAACCAGGCTACTACTGAACTCTCCGAGTGACCTAGCGAAGCAAATTTGGCATCGGTTCAAATTAAAACATGTAGGCACCTACAGGCTAGTATTGGCAAAGTCATCATACATTTCGTTTTATCTGCTATAGCTATAATATAAAACTAATAAAATAAGAGATCAAAAGAATCCAAGATTCTCCGTAATCTTTAAGTGTCCCGGTCAGCATTCCAGCTATCTAATGATAATTGTGATGTAAGCACGCTCTCAGCATAGTATTTATAAATTTTGGACTTCCTAAAAGTAGTCATCGGCAAAAAACGACGTATACCTACTGCGGTACACCGACAAGGACATACCAACATACCTACCCATAATGCCGGCACAGTAATTAATAATTATATATTATCTCTAAAAGCCGGTATCTGCCCATCGAGCTTCTGTTGAGCGAACAATTACATCTTAAAAAAAATCCGGGCAAGTGCGAGTTAAACTCGCGTGGAGAGTGTTCCGTGCGTTAATTGAGAAATTTCCTATGTTAATTAATATTAACTTTATTTTCACTATTTTCTGTGTTTTTTTTTTCAATATTTTAGGCCCAGTAGGTTTGGGTAATGGTCAATTTTCGTATATATTCTTAAATAACTCATGTTAAATTCATTTATTTACGTTACATGTCCGTCCTTCACATGTAACACTGTAATGTTTGACAGATTCTCAAAATAAGCCTTTTCATTTGATATGTCACACAAAATATTTTAAAAGACTTTTTTTTATTTTCTAATTTACTCCCAAAAATGGCCCTCCTATCTTTTAAATTAATTTATTTACGTTACACGTCCGTCTTTGGATCACTGACTTACATATGTGTACCAAATTTCAACTCAATCGGTCCAGTAGTTTCGGAGCAATTGGCCGGGACGATCAGACAGACAGATACGCAATTAATCCTATAACGGTTTCGTTTTTCTCCTTTTGAGGTACGAAACCTTAAAAAGTAGTCGGGTAATATGCTGCAAAGTTCTCGAATGGCGACCGCGCACCGGAAAACGTAGCGTAGGCAGGCCTCCCATTTGGTGGACCGATGACCTGGTGAAAGTCGCGGGAAGCCGCTGGATGCGGGTAGCGCGGAACCAGTCGTCGTGGAATTCCTTGGGGGAGTTCTATGTCCAGCAGTGGACGTCCTTCAGCTGATATGATGATGATAAATATGCTGCAGATCTTCACATGACCTTTCTACAGGAATAGAAAGTAAATAAGGTGGACTCTGGCCGCTTAACTTTTTTGAACCAGAAAAACTACTTAATGTCTTTTTAAAATTCTGCTTAATTCTTAGTTCATTTTAAGTTAAGTTAGTCCTCGTGACCTCTCGAAATGAAATAATTCATTCATCAATTCAGTTTCCAATACTCGTACGTGACATAACTTTGCAACACGCACAGGCAGTCAAAATGTAATGGATAGCAAGAAAATTCAATTATATTTTTTTTATTGTGTGTTCGCAATTCATTCGTTATTTTACGAGTCAAATTGTGACGAGTTTTCAATCCACTAACTTAAATGGATTTACAATGCTACCGTGAAGATAAGGAAATGGCAATTAAGATTTGCGCAGCCCTACCTTAGCCCAGCCTGACATTTATGTTATGTAATCCTTATGTTGGATTATTTGTGTTCATTAAAATACATGTTTTAATTTTAAGTGGCAGACTCAGAATCCTTACTATAATATTATAAATGTGAAAATGTTTTTTTTTACTTTTTCACGCTTCAACACCTTGACCAATCTTGATGAAATTTGGCATGCAGGTAGCCTGTGCCACGAGAAAGGACATAGGCTACTTTTTATCCCGTAAAAATAGCATAGTCTGATGCAGTTCCTGAGGGAAAATAAACCAAAAAATAGTCTTTTCTGGTTTATTTCTTTAACATAGCAACGGAACAATAATATATTGCGATTTTTTGCACATATGGTTGAGGGAGTGGAAAATGACATAGACATGGAAATTGATCGGGATCTGGAGAAAAACAATGTCCACGCTCGTTCTCCATTGCGTTAGAGATTTTTGGTAAGCCCGCTTCCATCTTCGGCATCATCGTCACTTACCATCAGGTGAGATGATGCCAAGGGTTTACCAATTGTGAATAAAAACAATCCCCCAAAGACAGTCATAAATACGATGTCCACGCAGGCGAAGCCACGGGAATAAGCTAGTAATAACTAAAGCATAGCAGTAGTTTGAGTGTAAACTGCCGTACACACACACGCACAAACAAAAATGCACATCTTTCACGTCACGCACGCACCGAAATATTGCCCAACCATGAAGGAATGGCCATAGTCGCCATAGTCACAGACTAAGATCTACGTATCCATTTTAACGTTTGTACGGTGTACGATCGCTTTTCATATAGCAACATTATATCTGTATAGAAAAGGGCGTGTATATGTCGCAGCCATATTGTAGAATTAGCCGTTTTACAAAACGGCGCGACGCTGTGTGAACTACTGAGTAAAAAACTCCGAACAAAACCGAGTCGTAAGGAGGAATGACGAATTGCTAACAAAAAAAATGAAAGTTTAAAAAACTTAAAAATCGACTTCAAAATGAAATTCACTCAAAAGTATGAAATAATATTATTATACTTATATACACGACATTAACCAACAATAACGAAATCAAAGGTGGGTACGAATTAAATTAGGGGCCTAAATTTATTTTTGAGGTCGGTACCAGCACACAGCTACCTTACGTATAAAATGTTTTAGATTCGATGGCATTGCTGAAACCGACCTCAAAAACAATTTTAGGTCCCTAATTTAGTTCGTACCCACCTTTGATTTCGTTATTGTTGGTTAATGTCGTGTGTATAAGTATAATAATATTATTTCATACTTTTGAGTGAATTTCATTTTGAAGTCGGTTATTAAGTTTTTAAAAACTTTTATTTTATTTTATTTATTTTTAGTGATAATGCTATCTATCTAACAACATTATACCCAATCACCCACTCGCCAACAGGAACCATCAAATCATAATTCATGTGTTTCATTAACATGTGACATTTTTAATGTGATTCCTGTGGCTTCCATCATCTCAACAGCATGAAAGTTAAGGAGTTTAGTCTTCCATCATCAGCCCATCTGAATAACCTATAAGAATACAACTATCGGTCTATACGTACATACGTATCTACGTAAAATATTTGAAGAATTATCCTCCAACTCCTAATCGTTAAGGAGTTGTACTTTCCTTGGCCGTTGGGGTAGTAACGTTCTCGAGTGGCGACCGCGCACCGGAAGACGTAGCG
The DNA here is from genome assembly GCA_947284805.1 of Coleophora flavipennella. Classification (NCBI taxonomy): domain Eukaryota; kingdom Metazoa; phylum Arthropoda; class Insecta; order Lepidoptera; family Coleophoridae; genus Coleophora; species Coleophora flavipennella. Next base: position 4,997,393 of record OX369289.1, on the reverse strand, counting down.
TAGGAAGAGCTCCCACACGGTGGACCGACGACCTGGTGGAGGTCGCAGGAAGCCGCGGGATGCGGGCAGCGCAGGACCGGTCGTCAAGGAAATCCTTGGGAGAGGCCTTTGTCCAGCAGTGGATGTCTCTCGGTTGATATGGATGAATGAAATTACTATTATTTATTTATTTTGTAGTTTTTAGGACTCGATTCATCATCATCATTACAGCTCATATACGTCCCCACCGAGGGGCTCGAGCCTACCCTGAATCAGGGCGATTAGGCCTTAGTCGACCACGCGGGCCCAGTGCGGGTTGGTCGACTTCACACACAACCTTCGAGTTTCTTCGCAGGCGTGTGCAGGTTTCCTCACGATGTTTTCCTTCACAGGACTCCATTAATGTAAGATAATGTAATCAAGCCCCATTAAAATCTCAAGTACCTTCCTTTTTTTTGCCATAACAATACTTTAAAGTAAAAGGGGTTACTTGTTCGCTTTCTGGGGTTGCAATACAATTTCCTACCCAGATCACCAGTTAGTAACTCGAATACTAATGTTATCTTACAAGGAATTTGTATCGCTGTATTGACAGATTTACTCCACGAACGAACCGAGGTTTGTAGTCTATCAATTACTCCCACTTCTTCCACCTGCTTCGGATTTAAGCCTGCTGCCATGCGGATTAAGACACAGGAGCTCTCCTTCGTATTCCCCGATCTTCATCACAGTTAAAAGGTTTTTTTTTTATCATCACCTCACGTGATAATGATGCCGAAGATGGAAGCGGTGTTACCAAGAGTCCCCAAAGCAATGAGGAACTGACCATCTTGCCTTTCAGCCGAAACACATCAATGCTCTTAATATTAATGTTTGGCGGCAAGAGATGGTCGCACCTTAGAAACTTAGTCGAGCTTAGAAATGCCCTTCCACCAACCAAACCGAGTCTTACAAAGTTAGACTCCGCCGGGAATCGAACCCGTGACTTCCTGATGTGAAGCTAATGGATTTAACCATTACGCCACGGAGGCGGTTAAAAATCAATACAGTCGGCCAACGGAATCTAGAGACTATCGTGTGCGGGTTTAGGGATGAGACAGGAGAAGTGGACCCGTAGCTGCCATAATCACTGTGGTTCAGTCGTTGGGACCACTGTGGTTTCTTACACTGTGACATCGTCTTTATCCTTGGTGATATCGTTCTCTCATGTACGGCCGTACAGCGCCTCCTGGGTCTACCGCAAGATTTATTGTCTCCAGAGAATAGGCCATGGCTTCCTGTGACTGACATATTCAGGCTGCCTGCGGCTTTTGTCAGCCAGCACACCCTGGACACTTCATACAACGGACCAGAAATGACATTTCAAAAAAGGAATGACGGAACGAATAAAATGGCGGCGAAATCCTGTACGTTCGACAATCAAACTGTAACCAATCTCTATCAATCTGGGTGACGAGGGGGTGAGGTCGCAACCTAGAGAGCGGCAGGGAGTGTCCATACTGTATGTTAGTACTAAAATATGTACTTTGCCATCGGTATCATCTTTTCTGCGCTCATCAGTTACCACGTCTAGGATAAATAAAAAAACTAACCGTTCGTTGCGAATGCAATAAGTTTTCAGTTCCCTGTTTTTACGTAATTGATAACCTAGTCAGTAGTACACTGTTTACAGCGATTTGTGCAAAAAAGTTAATTTGCTATAGGTATTCACGGTGTAGTTGGTTTTATGGTGCGATAACTATCGCTTTCATCACGGTCGATGACAACTAATTCACATAACTGTGCAAAGTATTCATTTGTTGTAGCTGTTTTCTTATTTTCAACCGACTTCCAAAAAGGAGGAGGTACTCAATTCGACTGTATGTTTTTTTTATGTGTGTTACCTTAGAACTTTTGACTGGGTAAACCGATTTTGATGATTCTTTTTTTATTTGAAAGCTATATAAATTTTATCAAAATTAGTGTAGTACTTTATTAGATAATAACAAAAACCAAAAATAATAATGCAAAAATGTACTATGTTGTTGCGATGGAACTATGGAAGTCGGTTTATTAACGTGTTTAATTTTGTGGACGACACGACAGGTACAATTTAGGACCCCATGTAAAGACTAGCGAAATTTTCTTAACTAATAAGTAAGACATTTAGCTGGAAAAGACTTTATTCCTTGGACTTTTCACGAAGTCATACTTTTCAGTTTCTTTTCAATGTTTTTTTGATAATATCTTCTATTAAATTTGTGTATGTTTTCAAAATTTTGACTTTTTAGGGCTCCCAAGTCAACAAGAAACCCTTATAGTTTCGCCATGTATCTATATCTGTCTGTCCGCGGCGTAGCGACCATTAGAAACTTCTATACTAGAAAGCTGTAATTTGGAAGGTTTTTTTTTTATTAAAATTGGTAAGCCCTTGGCATCATCTCACCTGATGGTAAGTGAAGATGTTGCCGAAGATGGAAGCGGGCTTACCAAGATTCCCCAACGCAATGGGGAACTGGCTATCTTATCTTCATGCCGGAACACACCAATGATATCAACATTGATATTTGGCGGCAAGACTTAGATAAGATGGTGGTAGCATATTAAAAACTTTTTTTTTAGGGTACCTGCCCTACATGTAAAGAGGAGGTGATTTTTTTTTCGTTTACGTATCTTGTGGGGTGTCGTTGTATAGGTCTTTTAAAGTTACTGAGGATTTGCTAGAACCACTTTTCGATTTAGGCTCCGGTTTGCGAATTATTAAGCTTTTAAGTGCAAATTTTTATTAGAGTCGAGTGACCTCCTACCCCTTCTTCCCCACCAGCTAAACCGCTGCGCTGTTTCAGGACATTAAAAAAAATTGAAAAAAAAGTAAGAAATAAAATCAATTTAAAAGGAAAACTATCACGGCTAAGTAGGCTTTCTTAGTTTAGGTACAGATGAGATACTAGTTATGGTTTAAGAGTAATAGTCGACCAACTTAAGTTGTGCAGTTGGGTTTGAAAACTATCACGGCTAAGTAGGCTTTCTTAGTTTAGGTACAGATGAGATACTAGTTATGGTTTAAGAGTAATAGTCGACCAACTTAAGTTGTGCAGTTGGATTTGTAAAAATTCTATTACCAACTGCAAATATTATTTTATTTTTTAAAATATAAGTACATTTATTTTTTTGTAAAGACTACTGAACTCTACTTTGCGCGAGTCCGACTCGCACTTGGCCGGTATTTTTTTTCCATCCGGTCGTCTGATTTCTTACCTTCATCATGTCACAAAATAAAGTACCTTTTGCATGTTCTATTTCATGAAACCAAAGTGCTTGTGGAAAACGCATATTTTAATTTAATTAGTTGAACTTGAACCCTGCCCCTGCCTTCCATTTTGTTATTTTTTTCATCGTGCCAGCAACGTCGCGAGTCGGAGGGCGCGTCGAGGCAGCAGACTATACCTACATTATACACACACCCACACACACAGAGTTATAAATTACAAAGTATCACATTTATTACAAAGGACGGATAAGGAAAAAGTTTGCTGATATAGCTGTGATGTGACCACCACAATAGGTATAACGAAGCGATAAGACCAATTTGTTTTGCATAGTTTTTACAAAATAAATGTTTGAACATTTATTTTTAGAAAATAAAATCAATAGAAGAGCCAATGACTTCTATATTATTGGCGTAAGGACCCGGCCAACGCGCGCGACTAATGCTCCCAGTGAATTGGTGCGAAAATCAAAAGTTTCGCACACTCGCGACTCAGTCGTCTACGGGAAATGGTAGAGTGCGGTGGAAAGATATTCCATATAAAAATGCCTTTTTGTGTTGTTAGAGGCTGTAAAAATCATGAAAGAAAGGCCAAAGAAAAACATGGGATATCTTATCATCGTTATGAAACCTTAAATTGTATTTTTTACTGTAAACAAATAAAATAAACGCATTTTTAAAGCGACAATTCTACCAAGGTCCTTTTAGCGCGGCACTGACGTCAACTCTCGCCCACGTTAGTTCGTACGAGTTATGTCAGATGGCGCTACTTTTTGTTGCATGAAGAAAATCTGAGTAAAATATGGAGACGGGCGAATCCTTCTGTCCAAATCTGTGAGAAGAGCGAAGATAGTGTACTTACGAGTACTCGTACCTTTAATATTAACAGCATTGATGTGTATCGACATGAAGATAGATTAAATTCCTATATCTTCAAGCCCGAACACATCGATATTAACACATCAATATTTTTAATATTGATGTTTGGCGGCTAGACTTAGATAAGATGGTGGTAGCTAGCCAGGCGTGCTTAGAAAATGCCTTTCCACCAACTAAACCAAGTCTTACAAATTAGACTCCGCCGGAAATCGACCCCGTAACCCTCCTGATGTGAAGATAATATTACGCCACGGAGGTCCTTAAATATGCTATCCAATATTAAATCCTAATTCATCATCACCATATCAGCCGAAATACGTCCACTGGTAGACAAAGGCCTCCCCCCAAGGATTTCCACGACGACCAGTCCTGCGCTGCCCGCACCCAGCGGCTTTCCGCGACCTTCACCAGGTCGTCGGTCCACCGTGTGGGAGGCCTGCCTACGCTACGTCAAGAAACTTCAAGAAAGAGATCAAGCGACGAATTCAACTCGGCTGGGCAGGCAGCGTTCTGACCAGTGTGTGTTGCCAGTGACTGAACTAAGATATGGTCGCTTACTATGGGCCTTATAAGAAGGCTCAAGGTCAACCGAAGGGCGCTTGAGCTATGCTCGGAATATCCCTTCGCGATCAAATCAGAAATGAGGAGATCAATAGAAAGATACGGCCATTTATGTCACATATTTTGATAATCGCAATTAAATAAAAATAGAGTACTTTCCGTTAAACTAAAATCGTGAAATTTGTCAAGGAGCAGGGTCGAACAGCTAATGTTAAGGAAACACTTCGAAAAATGTAAATTTGTACATGGATTTTTTTTAGATCACAAACTTATATTTGCAGTTGGAGAATTGACCGTAACGTGTATATTGTATATAGAATAGAATATTTTTTATTTCAAATCATAAGAAATTCATAGTTACATGGGTTAGTAAAAACACATAAATTATAGGTTAGTAACACGGAAGCAAATAAAAGTTTTCAAAGCTTATGGTTTTTGGCAAGGTGGATAGTTAGAGTTACCCAGTTCCTTACCAATAGGGCTATCAATCCTGTCGCCAACAATAGAAAAAAGAGTTTGTGGTTTTATGAAACCACGGTAAAAGTGAAACTTTTTTTCACATAATAGACATTTACAGAGCACGAAACGATCATGGCTGCTCTCGTCTTGGAGCTACGGTACAGAGGACGAAACGATCATACCGACCGTCACGCGACACACAGACGAAAAAATTTGAGACGATGTAATAAGTTTCACTTTAATAAGAGACTGTTGGTGGTGCCGCGAACACGGTGCATCAAGGAGGCAACAACCCTTTTCCTCATAACTGCAAAAAAGTCATCAATATGTGTCTCAGCAAACATCGACGAAGCACTGCAGAATCGCGGCAACCCCAACAGCATCCTAAGTCTATTACTACACTCGAGAGCGATGAATCCGGGTCACTTAAAGAATCCTAAAAATCTCGGAAACTAAGAAGGCTAGCTTCATGAAATAAATTGTGTTTAATAGACACTTTAATATCCCTTAAATGAAAGTAATAAAATTTACGAGTCACTACATTTTATTTACAAAAAATTACATAAATAAAAAAAAACTGCTGATCTCGCCTTAAAACAAAAATAGGAAACATGTCATTTTTGAACAATATTACGATTTACTTGAATTTTAATACTTCGTATTGCCTCCTCGAGCTTCCATCACTGTGTTTACGCGGTTTGGCATGCTGTACACCAAGTTCCTTATACGATTTTGGGGAATATTCTCCCATTCCTCTGTGAGAGCAATTTTGAGCTCACGAAGCGTGATTGGGGGAGGGCTTCTTTGTTTTACGCATCTCCCTAGCTCGTCCCAAGCATGCTCGATCGGGTTGATATCCGGGCTGCGTGCTGGCCACTCCATACGAGTAATGTTCATCTCTTGAAGGTAATCATTCACAATCCAACCCGTATGAGGCCGGGCATTGTCATGCATAAAAATAGCATCCTCACCCAAATTGACCATAAATGGACCAACGTGTTCATTGAGGATTTCTTCCACATATCTTTCGCTAGTTAAAGAGCCGTTTTCTATGAACACCAGTTCTGTGCGACTCTCCCGGCCCACACATGTACAGACCCACCACCGTAGGCTACTTTTTCTTTGATGCATGCTTGCTTGAATCTTTCCTCTGGTCTTCTATACACTCAGTGTCTTCCATCGTGCTTGTAGAGCATAAATTTTGATTCGTCGGAGAACATAACTTTTGACCAATCTCTAATACTCCAATTTAAGTGGTTCTGGGCATATCTTAGTCTTGAAATACGATGCCCACGCTCCAGTTTAGGGCCGTTTGCAGGTCTAAGTGGTTTCAAGTTAGCTTCAGCAAGTCGTCGCCTTACTGTCCATGCGCTTGGGTTACTTCCTCCGAGGCGTCGAAACTGATTTGTAAGTTCAGTTCCTGTGAGAAAGCGATTACGAAGCATTGTGTTCACCAAGTATCGATCTTCTCGTGCTGTGGTACACCTGGTTCTGCCTGTTCCTGGTCTGCGTAGGTTAGAGCCAGTTTCCTCGTAATGTTGGAGAACTCTTTGTACTGTTGAGAGCGACACACCGACAGTCGTGGCTGTATCGCGCTGACCCAGGCCGTTTTCCAGCATTGTGAGTATTCTGGTGCATTCTTCAGGTGTAAGCGACATGATTACTGCTTGAATAATAAATATTGAACACTATCAACATGGTTTATGTACCCACTTAAATGACAGATTAGAAACAAAAGCAAAAACAAATGTTAATTTCGTAGTTCCATCTTCGAAAGTCTCCCTTTTTCAAATTTGATTTTTTTATGACATAACTTTACAATAACTAAGAAGTTTTAATGACTTCATTTAAGGAGTATTAAATTGTCTATTAAACACAATTTATTTCATTAAGCTAGCCTTCTTAGTTTCCGAGATTTTTTAAGATTCTTTAAGTGACCCGGATTCATCGCTCTCGAGTGTATATTGGACCCGCAAGGCGTTGACAGCCTTTTGTGTATAGTTTACCCACAGGTTACAGGTGTAAAATGACCGGCAGAAAGCCTTAAATAATGTTACTTTGACATAGATCAGCGTCCAAGCAGCGAACAAACGGACCGGGCAGTGTGCATTTTTCACGCCGGAGTTCGCATCTTGCTTGGGCGACCGCATCGTCAAAAGGGTCAGTGCACTTAAGGAAATTATTGCGGCTCTTTTACGTCTTTGAGGCATATCTAGTGGAATGTTTGTACATTGGGTGGCGTATGTCCTCTTCAGCCTTAGACCTCTAAACTCGCTATGCTCCTGCGGATATGTAGGAATGCGACTCCAGCCAGAGGATACAGCATTTGTATCGGGCCGGTGATAATCCGGCACGTTTCATTTAAAGCTGTATCCACTTGCCCTGCTTGTGCAGAACGGTGATATTGAAAGAACATGATAACCGAATCTGCAAAGTACCCAACTGCAGATCTATCTGTTTGGGCTCATTGGAATTATCTCGATCTGAATTAGGGCGATCGGGCCTTAGTCGACCACGCGAGCCCAGTGCGGGTTGGTCAAGTTCACACACAACCTTTGAGTTTCTTCGCAGGCGTGTGCAGGTTTCCTCACGATGTTTCCTTCACCGTAAGAGCGTCGAACAAACGTACATGTAAAATCTAAATTCGAAAACACATTGGTACGTGGCAGGACTCGAACCACGACCTCCCGGACAAGAGGTAGCGGCCTTTGCCATTTCGCCACTGATGCTCTGTATAGGTTATATAGATAGATGATGATCAGGGTTTAATGATGGAGCAGGAAAGAGAAATGTCAAAGTTTTCTTAAATTGTTAATTCGTAGTTATTCTTTGTAGCAAGTTGTTTAATGTATAGGTAGTCTCTGAAATTTAGACGTGGTTGCACTAAGCACCTGTCTATCATTTACTTTCTTTGTTTTCTATTTGAATTTTCCATAACGAAACGGACTTTACAGATGTTTCTGAGCACCAAATATTAAATTTACTTTTAATTTACCGCGCATATCTCCATGGCACATAATATTATCTATCTGCATTCGGTGGCCGCGACGCAGCGTCAGGGCCGTCTAATTAACAACTGACAGTAGGTAGGATCACGTTTCGTAATTAGTGGCAATTGGGCGGTGTGGACGATAATTGTCCATGATTATGGACGTCAATGCGTGTTATTATCTCGTGTTCATACACAAGAAGCTGCTTTGTTGTTCTCGGTACATGCGCGACGCGCACGCAAATGCAGTTTCGCAAACACAAAAATACCTTTCTATTATTTTCTGTGTCATCTCAGGAATTTTTCATTAACGGTGATAGCTACAATGAAGACTTAGAGGAGGGATTTTTAGGTAGCGAAACTTGCTATCAACATACCAACATTGTAATGGTTTCCGCCAACTGCTTTAATTTTCTTTTCGATCCAACAACATTGTTGATTACTTGTTAAAGATTCGTATATGGTATAAGGTAGACCAGCGGCCATTTCAAATTTCCCAGCTGCTGCAAATATTTTTTTTCTTCTTTAAGGCCTTAAGATGGGTCGAATGACAATATTCAATTCAAATTATGAAAGACTGTGTACATCTATCTAAGCCAGCTATGGGAAAAATATACAATACACCTACTGAAATTAATCAAAAACCGATGCGATTGAATACAATTTTCAGAATATTACCTACCACTTTTGATGTAAAGAAATACCCTGTTTTTGGCATTAATTGCAAAATTTCTCGAAAACAAATAGTTCATGTTGAATGAAACCAACTCACAAAAATCGGTGAATTTATCACCTTTCATTTTAATTGAAAACATTTTCCTAAAACTTTTTGAAAGTGAAGAAAAGTAATAAAAAAAAAGTAAAAATCGAGAATTGGGCGTTCGGTTTCAATTCAACGTAACAGCCGCGTTGAAGCCCGCATTCATTTGAACTTAAAATGAATAGACTTACGTTTGATATTATTTTAACACATTTCAACCTGCTCGGATTGAGTCATCTTAAAGCCTTATAAGAGCACTGCTCTTGTCTATGGCGTAATCTCCAATTCATCCTATTCTTAGCCAAGTTCTTGATACGACAATGGTTTTCCTATATTTGCTCTCTGTGGTTTCGAATTAAGAACCTCCTTTATTTTTCGAAGTCGGTTGAAAATATAGCAACGGTGTAATTACATCATACAAAAAAGATGGGCCTGGGTCTGTTGCGCTTCAACTAGCCAGCAATTAGGTAACGACTTCTTCTTTTATCCGGCGCCTCCCTATTTATGACACAACAACGAGTCGTCAGGAGGAGTAAGCTCAGAGGGATCCATGATTGAAAATAGGGCTCCGCCGGCTGGCAGATGATTGGGCTGAGGTTACCAGACTAAGCTAGTGTTGCACTCTTGCTATAAAAATGTACACTTCGATCACGGATAAAGGGACCTCTGTCCTGGCTCGCGGTCACAAACAGAATGTCACTCAAATGTTTCAGAAAAGCTTTCATACGACCTACTAGTTTGAATTTAGTAACTATTTAAACTTAGTTTGTTTTTTAATACGACCCGCGGATAGCGAGATGGCAAAGGAGTTGCAAGTGCGCGAACGCAGAACTATACGATCTCTACTTACAGTACATAAATAGTTTCGAAGATATGTGGGAAAATCTTATGTAACTAATTATAAATAAGGCATTGTAACTTCTTGTTTAATTGTATTGTAACTGCTTGTAACGACTACGTGTGAAAACAGTGACAATGTAAGAACGTATGAATTAATATTCAATCTGGTGTTTCATTGATCGATTATTTACGACGTCTCTTCGTAAAAACCACAGCCGCGCGACCTCTGTACTTATAGATAGCTGGTAGACGCAATTACTAGTAGATATTGACTTTACATTTTTGTACAAAGTGATGCAGTACAGGTCACCCAAAGGGCAATGGAGCGTGCTATGCTCGGAGTTTCTCTGCGTGATCGAATCAGAAACGAGGAGATCCGTAAGAGAACCAAAGTAACCGACATAGCTCTCAGAATTGCTAAACTTAAGTGGCAGTGGGCGGGGCACATTGCTCGTAGAACAGATGGCCGTTGGGGCAGTAAAGTTCTCGAGTGGCGACCACGCACCGGAAAGCGTAGTGTAGGCAGGCCTCCCACTCGGTGGACCGATGACCTGGTGAAGGTCGCGGGAAGCCGCTGGATGCGGGCAGCGCAGAACCGGTCGTCGTGGAGATCCTTGGGGGAGGCCTATGTCCAGCAGTGGACTTCCTACGGCTGATATGATGATGATGATGATGCAATACGGTACAATATTCTTTGCATACGACATAAAAAATAAGAAAAAAAATAGAAGAAAATGAAAAATAATTAATTATCACATCACACTTAATATTATAAAGGCGAAAGTTTGTGAGTGTGTAAGTTCGTTACTTCTTCACGCAAAAACTACTGAACGGATCTGGCTGAAATTTGATAGGTAGACAGATTAGGACCTGGATTAACACATGGCTACTTTTTTTCATGCTCGCGAGCCGTTCGCGGCTCGCGCACTGCGCACCCTCAAAAAGTCATAGAAACGTCCACGCGGGTAAAGCCGCGGGAAATAGCTAGTAATTCATAATTGCCAAAACAACGTTGATGATGTATGACTGCGTTGATGATGTAGGACAACGTTGATTATGTGGTGTAGGTAGGTACTTTACTACTGAAGACAACACGGTATTTTAGTTGACTACTAGTCATTTGAGATACTTTTTTGTCATCTGTCCAAAACTAAATTTTGTTCTAATTAGATAAATTAAAACAGTTTCCAAGTGCGTGTCGGAACACGCGCAAAGTAGGGTACCTTCTATAAATAAATTTAAAATGAAAAACAAAGTTATTTTTTGCAATTGATAAAGATAATTTTGTATGGAAAATCTATGAACTTTATACAAATCCAACTTCATATCTTAAGTTGTTCGAATATTACTCATAAACTAAGAAAGCCTTCTTGGCCGTGATAATTTTCCTTGTTAATTGATTATATAAGTACCTATGTCCTATTTTTTTTTCAGATTTCCTCAAATAGTGGTTTAGCTAGCAGACGAACGCTTAACTCTAACAATACAATAGCTTCATATTTCGCAAACGCATCCTCAAATGCACCCGCAATATTTTTGAATGGCCTATTCAACTACACCCCATACCATAGTATAGACACAGTATATATATTACTACTAACGTACAGTATGGACACTCCCTGCCCCTCTCTAAATTCGACCTCACCCCCCCGTCACTCAGATTGGGTGTAGATTGGGTACCAAACGTAAAGGACGAGCTACGCAAGCACTTTTATTCACTATACCTATTCACTTTGCGCGCCGCTGTGATTTCGTTTAAAAATTTGGGGGTTACCGCCGGTGTGATTCAACCCTACCTGCATTCTTGCCTATAGATACGTCAGTTATAATTATGTATATCATTTCTCGCTCGTTTGTATGGAGTGTCCGGGGTGTGGTATAGATGAGAAAAATTTCATCTGGGGAGTACCTACCCTTAATTTTTTTTAGTAGTGATTTTATTTTTCCAATTTGTCGGCGTAATACCTACCCACAGATTTCTAGTACTAAGACAGATGGACGGGCAGACTTGGCGAAACTATAAGTGTTCCTTGTTGACTATGGAACCCTAAAAACGACTGTGACAATTCCACGGACAGACAGACGGACATGGCGAAACATGGACTTCATAGTTTGTCTACGGAACTTTAAAAAATAAAAATGGAAAACAATATGAGTACGGTTTTTGGAATTTCAGTAGGCGTCCAATGTAGTGAAATATTTAATAATTTATTTTTGATGCTGTAAACTACCCTAATAAAACGTTCCTGAAATATCTAGCCAATTTAAAAATAGAAAGAATAAAGTATGCGCGTCAGCTCCGACGCGCGACAGGAATTTTCTCATGAAACAATATTTTTTATGCCTCTGGCCCTCGGCCTTGCATTAGGCAGCATGGCTATGTTTTTTTAGCTTTCGTGACTGAAAATACGTAATGACACTAAATGTTACGGTAACGCGTTACCGATCAAAACTCGATTTAACTCCTCATATATTTTTCATCATCATCATCATCATATCAGCCACAAATCGTGCACTGCTGAACAAAGGCCTCCCCCAAGGATTTCCACGACGACCGGTCCTGCGCTGCCCGCATCCATCGGCTTCCCGCGACCTTCACCAGGTCATCGGTCCACCGCGTGGGAGGCCTGCCTACGCTACGTTTTTCATATCGGGCTCTAATTATATGAATCAAGTCATCATATCCGCTCCTATACGTTCCCACCGAGGGGCTCGAGCCTACCCTGTATTAGGGTGATCGGGCCTTAGTCGACCACGCGGGCCCAGTGCGGGTTGGTCGACTTCACACACAACCTTCGAGTATCTTCGCAGGCGTGTGCAGGTTTCTCACGACAATGTTTTCCTTCACCGTAGGAGCGTCGGATAAACGTACATATGATATCGAAATTCGAGAACACATTGCGTCTGCCCAATTTCAAAACACAGTTACTGACAATAATCAGATTTTTTAAAATTTGCTTTATAAAAGAATGTTTTGCTCGCTAAATTGATAAAAAAATTGATTTATGAATATAGAAGATACTTCAATATTTATCGGAAAAAATACTTCAAATTAAGTAATGAAAGTAATAAAAAATGCAATAATACTAAAAACTCAAGTATGAAAAGTTTGCAGTTATACTGTGTTTTTAATGGAGCAGCCGATTGCTACGTGGCAGGATTCGAACCACGAACTCCGACTCTTAACGAGTAAAACTCCAAAAAATATAGGACTTAAGACTGTTTCAAGTTTACCAACGTATTTAACTCGATTTACGAGCATAATCTTAATGTTTCTATTGCAAGTTATTTTTTATCGCACGTGTAGTGCAACAGTTGAACGAGGTTGTTAAAATAGTTAAGTACCCACCTATTCGTTTTTATCGCATCTACATATTTTAAAACAAATTTCCCACTGTGTCTGTCTGAACGCGATAAATTAAAAAAACTCCGGAACGGAATTGCATCCTACTTATCGGGAGCAAGGGGAAATATCACCGCCAGGTGTGGTGGTATATCTGAGGACCGGTCGTTGGTCTTGCCCTGGACCAACCCTTGATGGTTCAGGATAAAATTTGAAGTAACCCTACCGAGACCTTGACTTGTCATAGTTGAAAGTAATCAGGGAAGTGGACAGAACGCCCACATCGCGTCTTTTTTGACTTAATTTGATTTGTCGGAGAGCATTCATTGGAACCAGTCGTGTTATTTATGTCGCATTCCTTTAATCTGTCTATATCGTTCATCACACCAGCTCAGATAAACGTCCCCACAGATGGGCTCGAGCCTACCATGAATTAAGTCGATCGGGCCTTAGTCGACCACGCGGGCGGGCCCATTGCGGGTTGGTCAACTTCACACACAACCTGCGAGTTTCTTCGCAGGCGTGTGTGTGCAGGTTTCCTAACGATGTTTTTCCTTCACCGTAAGAGCGTCGGATACACGTATATATGATATCGAAATTCGAAAACACATTGGTAAGTGGCAGGACTCGAACCACTCTATATCGTTACAGTCATGTATTTTCCTTACCATCCGGCTTGTAACGGAATGGTGGAGCGGCTTCATCGCCATCTGAAATTAATTCATATGTGGTCCATGGGCTGCATGCTACATATACATCCATGCTCTTTATTTACCAGACTGCGCCAGAAGAAGGGTTATGTTTTACGAGTGTATGTATTAAAATGGGTGTAAATAAATTGGTGTAGGACCCGTAACTGGGGGTTCTACTCATCATACTGAACAACTTTCCCCAAGGAACCCATAGTCAATTCTGAAAACAAAATTTGAACCCTCCATACTAAAATGCACAAAATTGGTCGATCAGCTGATCGATTTGTATGAAGAGCAATTTTTTTTTGTTTTAAGCAAAGTCGTAGAACAAAAGTTATTCAGTATGATGAGTATTAGCCCCAGTTAACGGGGCCTACACCAATTTTGTTACACTCTGTATATTTATATTTATTTCTTTGGCACGCTCTATAGCCTAAACGGCTTGAAGGATTTAGGAGTGCGAGGTGTCGTGATCCCGTGAGTGACATAGGATACATTTTTACCCGGATGGCTAAAAAAGAGTTATTTAATTATTTGACTCGCTCTATAGCCTACACGGCTTGATTGATTTTGGGGTGCTAGGTGTCGTTGGATTCGTCTTAATCCCGTGAGTGACATAGAATACATTTATACTCGACTGTACAAAAAAGGGGTACAGTTACTTAGAAGATAATAATTAAAACGCTGAACACAAGAATGAAAAGTGAAAAAAATAATTAAAGAGTTTACAAACAAAAAAACAAACACGTTAAACCGACTTCAATCACAATTATATTAGTTAAAATTTAAAACATTTTTGAAGTGTAATCTTCTTAAGGCGCGTTGGGCATTTTTCATATGGGAAAACCATTGAACTCGCGACACCGTGATCGACACCGACACCCACACCTTACCAGGAACACTCGGAGATGGGAAAAACCGTTGAAACCGCGACACTGACACTGACACCGACACCATCCCAGGAACACTCGGAGGGTCAAACCTTATAAAACTGTTTAAAGTTTTCACTTCTGTCGGCACTCCCGGAGTGGTTTTTTTTTTTGTTTTTATTTAAAATTCATATGGAACAAACCTGAACATAACCTATCGAAAAAAAACATTAAAATCGGTTCTTTCTCGATGAGCGAAAAAATCGCGTAACATACATGTACACAAAAAAAGGCCAAGTGCGAGTCGGACTCGCGCACGGGAGGTTCCGCACCAACTCAACTCTCCACTCAAGTACAACAATGATACCTATTCATTAGTCACTACAGATACTACAAGGCAAATGTCAAAAAAATATTTTTTAGGGTTCCGAAGTCAACTAGAAACCCTTTTAGTTTCGCCACGTCTGTCTGTATCAGCTACGTATCAGCTGTTCACAAGATACAGCCTTTTAAAATTCAGACAAACAGACAGACAGACCGTAATAGGCTCCTTTTACCTGCTACGGAACCCATAAACCTACAGTAGAATTGAGAAACTCCTCCTTCTTGGGAGTCGGTTAACATTTTACTTTTTATTTGTTTTGTTTAACTGAAAACAAAAAGTAATCATTGTCGTGTACGTAAATGTTGATTTGGTTAATTTTCTTGAAGAGATAAAAACAGTGTCGTGTCCACTCCACTACCCAAGTCGTGTCGCACGCAACTACATGCAGCAAAGAAAATGTTGTGTCACGCATGATGCATGTAATTGCCATTAATTAAAAAAATATAGGCGTGTATGTATGGATGACTGGGTTATGATATTATGAGATGATGAAGCTGCTAATTGTTAATCTTGTTGGAAGATTTCAGTTAATAGCGCCATCTATTGACAGCACAGAATACTTAGAGCTCAATAGGCTGAGTACACCCCTCGTGTTTCCCGAACCAACTCTGGAGCTAGACTTCACAGAACCATTACGTCTTCTTCGTCGATATAGCTAGGTGGCGCTACAAGTCTCTAAATTCGATGCTTGATTCCTTATTTGAAGCAAAAATATATTAGTACTAACATACAGTATTTTAACTTTGTTTTTGCTGCATTACTCTGCTGAAACCCGGTATATTTGGATATGCAGACGACAGCACGCTTGCGGAGAAACTTGTCTAATGCTCGAGCTAGGGGTCCGGATATACTACCTCAGAGGCCATGATTGAGTGCTTTCCTGCTGCTCTCACCCCCTCGTAACCCAGATTGATACAGATTGGTTATAGTTTAGTTCTCGAACGTATGGGATTTCGCCGTGCTTTTGTTTGTTCCGTCATTTGTTTTTAGAAATGTCATTTCACGACCGTTGTATGCAGTGTCCGGGGTGTGCTTGAAGAGATAGAGTTCTCACTGTTCTCCTGTCTAAATATCCGAATTCTGAAACTCTGTCAGATTGTAAAGGATCGAAAGAGACTTGCATTTAGCCCGACTTCTATACCGCTTCCCGGACAGCCAGGTCTGCGGTAAATTAGAAAGAAAGAACCGTTTACTTACAAAACCTAGACACAAGTTTAGGGATTTATTGGATTTAGGGATTATTTAAAAGGTCCAAAAAGTCACGATTTCGAATAGTATCATACAAGCACAGTTGCCTCACTTGTATTGCCGTACGCGTGTTTTGGTTTATTCTGTAATGTGAGCCCTAAAAAACAAAGATTTGTTTTTTTTAAAAAAAAAACAACGGCTACAAATACTTTCACACATATTTTCTTGTTGTCATTTATCATCTTTGAAAATACGGATGATGACTGCTTATCATCTGAGTTAGTTTTTATCATCTGTCAAAACAGACATTTGTTCTAAAATATTTGAAATACCTAGGCGTGACGTCATAGTTTTGCAGCGTCATTTATGTACTCTTTTTATGATTTTGGTGAGTTAAAAACTGAAGTCTCGATGGAAAACAAAACGAGTAAGGCTTTGCAAATTTCAGTAGAAGAGCAACTTAGTGAACAAGAGTTCATCATTTATTTTTTAATTCTGTCTTCATCTCAATTTTATAATAATCGGATAAAACATGTAAAAGTTATCCCGTAGAAACATACATACATCATCATCATATCAGCTCATATACGTATCCTCCGGAGGGGCTCCTGCCTACACTGAATTAGTGCGATAGGGCCTTAGTCGACCACGCGGGCCCAGTGCGGGTTGGTCGACTTCAAACATAACCTTCGTGTTTCTTCGCAAGCGTCGGCAGGTTTCCTCACGATGTTTTTCATTAACCGCAAGAGCATCGAATAACGTACATATGAAATCGAAAAGAAACATATGTATAATGAATTAATGAATGATACACAAACAAACGCAAAACAATACCTCGGAAACTTTCGCTTGGTTCATTCGCTCGGTGATTGATTACTGATTATGGCAATTCGTTCAATTGATTGTTGACATCAAGTCAGCCAGTAAATTGCAAATAAAAATAACTAATAATATCCAAGAATATCCACGAAAGCCTCCCAGGGGATCCATCGTTACACAGTCACTGGCTCTATGTCTAAGAAATTGATTAGATAGATTATTACTGCTGGGACTTCTCTTGATTGACTAATCTTATTAGTGACTGACAAATTTTATTTTCAGATTAAGTTTAACCCTATACGATCCGCGAGTTGCCTGCTAATCATCTGATTTTATTGATATATTATTATGATTTTTCAGACTTACTTTTTATGAACTGTAAGCAAATAAGCTGGCAAAAATAACAGATGGCCGTTGGGATAGTAAAGTTCTTGATTGGCGATCGGGCACCCGAAGACGTAGCATAGGCGCCCTCCCACGCGGAGGACCGACCACCTGGTGTAGGTCGCAGGAAGCGCAGGACCGGTCGTCGTAGAAATCCTGGGGGAGACGTCTTTCGGCTATATTAAAACTTTTAGGTACAAGCTTTTATTTGAAAATAATTAAGCATTGTCATCCAAACTAAACGTAGGTATATGCAAAATTTCAGCTCGAGCGGAAACCGGGAATTGGGCTAACTTGCAAATTTTGTAGCGGACAACTTACATACGAACATTGCAAGTTAAATAGAAGCTTATAAAAACGAATTTTTTTTTTTTTTAGTTAGGTACCTAATAGTTTTGGTGTAAGCGGTTGATAAGTTATGATTTATATTATGTACAGTCACGAGCTTTAATTTGAAACCCATTTCCATTACTTAAATGTTGTTAGAACATTCGTAATGCAATAAAGTCGAAACTTCAGTTCGATAGTGTTGAAATGTCAAGTTAAAAAATTTAAATGTCATCGATTCGACCCTTGAAATGATAACCTCTTTGCAAAAAACTATCACTACGGTATTCTAATTACGAACATGTGTCAGAGTCAGTCAAGAAAATTATTTTGATCTGATTGAAGTGACATATGTAAATTTTGATTCGACCACTATCTTCCTAAGTGACAATTACTCGGAAAAAATTGGAAATAGTCGTTTGGCCGCGCTCCGCTCGGTTGACGTAATTGAGCGGTTGCCCCTAGAAACGTAAACTTAACTTGTCGATGGTAAATATTATTAGAGATGGGCCGAATATTCGTATTATATTCGGTATTCGGCATATTCGGCAGCTTTACCGAATATTCATATTCGGCCGAATATTCGGCTGAATCACCTAATATTCGGCAAAGTGATACTCAAAGTTTTTACTGTTATTGACCCGTGTATTATCATGATTTGAGTGTACAGTGTAATGAGGTAAGTATTTTAGAGTGTAGCTTTCTGTTTTTGTCGTCACTGAAGCTTTATTTTCAATTAAAGTAGGTTGGTAAAAGAATAGCTGAATCAAATCACAACACCTTAGTACATTTTTTTCTAGTTTCTACTCAGCATAGCGTCGCAAAATATATTTATTTATATTAAACGTTTAAACCTATCCTATTCAACCAATATAGTTCTTTTTAAAGAAAATAAGTATTTTTTTTGTACTTTTCAGGTTGTAATTTAAGAGATCAATCACTTAATCTACACATTAAGAGTTAGGAACTTAATTAATTTAATTATAGTCTACTGAGATATAAGAAAAATATATATGACATCTCATATAATTATTTAAGATCAATTCAAAATGTCATTAATTACTTATGTATGTAATATAATAATATAGGAACATTATTCCTAAAAAAACACAATTCACATCTTCATTTAACATTTAATGTTTAGCAGATTCAAGTCTCTTTAATTTTCCCGGGTTGTCAAATTAGTTAGACGTGTCATTCGTCATATCTCGGAAATGTATGTAGGTACTTATAACCCGGCAAAATTAAAGTTTCGTGAATCTGCTAAACAATTAACATCCGTGACCGTACCTAGCTTGACAAAGTGGATGCAACTGAACGTGCCGAAAATCCGTAAGAGATTAAATGAAGAAATATTTTTTCTCGATCTTTTCTATTTGGTATTACGATATTATAAGCTATTTATTCACATGACCAACAAATAATTGTATTTACTTGACAACTGAATTGTGTTGTTTACATCCAAGTTATTTTTGGCATTATTAGTACCGCTCCGTACGCGACCACACAGCTTGAATGTCGAACCCACACTAAAGTAAGGTGTACTGTCCGCAGTCAAGTTTAGTCGAACAAACTCAGTGTTCGGATCGCGAAACCTAGTAAGTACATGTATATCGATGAATGTACCGAATATTCGGCCAAATATTCGGTTCGGTAAAAGTTTTACCGAATATTCGGCCGAATGTTCGTATTCGGTGAAACCCATGTTCGGCCCATCGCTAAATATTATGTATGACTTATTTTATGTATGACACTGCTTTAAAATATTAGCTTTAAATAGCGTAGTGTAGGCAGGCCTCCCACTCGGTGGACCGATGACCTGGTGAAGGTCGCGGGAAGCCGCTGGATGCGGGCAGCGCAGAACCGGTCGTCGTGGAGATCCTTGGGGGAGGCCTATGTCCAGCAGTGGACGTCCTTCGGCTGATATGATGAAATAGCGTCATTTTGCTACACGATATTCAACCTTAGGTGAGTCCTAAATTAAAGCTCGTGACTGTACCTTCCTACAAATTTGTACAGAACCCTCGGTGGTCGAGTCCGACTCGAACTTGTCAGATTTTTTTTCTGGTTAATTTGGTTAAAATCGCAACGGCACAATGGATTGTTGTGAATTTTTGCACAGAGATGGTTGAGGCAGTGGGAAATGATATTGTACTAATTAGCCTAACCTGACATAGTTTCCGATGGATCTGGGGAAAACTAATTTCCACACTCGTGCACGTCGGCGTCGCAACGGAACAACGGATTGAAGTGATTTTTTTGTAAAGAATTGTTTGAGAGGGTGGGAAGTGATATATAGACTAGACTGCTAATCAGAATAGACCGGTATAGTTTCTGAGGGATCTGGAGAAGCCTCATGTGCTTCCTCGCGAGCCGCTTGTGCACCACTCACCTTCAAAGACAGTCATAAAAACGAAGCGGGCAAAAGCGAGTATGTTAAATAAATTAAAAATAACTAAAGTTTATCTAGTTCAGCATACATGGCTCTTCCTGTGGCGATCGAGCTAACGACTTTCGAACAACACACGAGCGGCCGGTCGCAACGCTCGCTCGTTAAAACCTACGAAAAACCGTTAAAAAGTTTCGCAGTATATTTTGTAGGGCTCTAAGGCTCTAGGCTACAGTTTTAGTCATTTCCATGTTCACCCGCAATTTATTTTCAGTTTTAAATGTGTTTATGTACCTACCAAACTATACCTATGGCCAGAGATATGCTATATATAAGGGGAGGCCTATGGCCAAAGTATACATATTAGTACTAACATACAGTATGGGACACTCCCAGGCGCTCTCTAGATTGCGACCTCACCCCCTCGTCACCCACGTTGATACAGATTGGTAACATTTTGGTTGTCGAACGTACAGGATTTCGCCGCCATTTTGTTTGTTCCGTCATTCGTTTTTTGAAATGTTTTTTCTGGCCCGTTGTATGAAGTGTCCAGGGTGTGCTATGGCTCTGGCTAATCTCTTTCTCTTATTGTGCTGCGATTGTGCTGGCTACGAATCCCATAGGTACCTGCTTTGACCAAATATAATGCACTGGCCCTCATCATATCAGCTCATATACGTCCCCACCGGGAGACTCGAGCCTACCCTGAATAAGGGCGATCGGGCCTTAGTCGACCACGCGGGCCTGGCCCAGTGGGGTTGGTCGACTTCACACATAACCTGCGAGTGTCTTCGCAGGCACATGTGCAGGTTTCCTCACGATTTTTTCCTTCACCGTAAGAGCGTCGGATAAACGTACATATGAAGTCTAATTTCGAAATCACATTGGTACCTACGTGGCGGAATTCGAACTATGACCTCCAGGACAGGAGGCGGCGGCCCTAGCCGTTACGCCACCGACGCTGTCTGGACCGGCCCTATCCACACATTAATCTCATAAAAAATGCATCAAATACAACTGCACACACTCAAACCACTATAGTCTACCGAGTCTCGTTCAAATATAAACAACGACAGCAAAGAGAGACGTACTCGGAATGTAGCACGAATGAGATAATAATTTTCACTAATTTCGACTTTCTACCCGTTTGGGGAATACTGATCTACTAAGACGAAATGAGCGAATGCGCTCATTCTGCAATCATCAAAACCGCTGTTCGCGTAGGCCGGTCCATAGCCGTAGCACAGTATATATATTAGTACTAACGGCCGTAGTACTATAGTATACTAATTACTCTGAGGTACTATTATCTAATCTGTGCCATAGCTGTTATATTGGTCGTACTCTGTATAACTTCCATCCATGTAAGCGTAATAACAGTTCCTTGGCGCTCAGAAACTTGCAGCGCCATGATTATTCAAAGTCGCTGCGCTCGGTCGAGCTCAGGCAAATACGATTAAAGGTTAACACTTTATGTCTTACGTCAGATATCATGCAATAGGCACAGTATTACGATATGGCTTACAGTAGCGCAACGCCTTTGATGTCGCACGATGCGCCACCGGCGTAGGTAGTAGCCCATACTAGCCTGTAGTCAGGCTGGCAAACTCGGCTGTGCCGCACCGCAAGTAGCCTTCCGTTAAGAGTCTGCTTAAGTACATTCGTTGCGCTACTGTTAGCAGCTATATTGTATTACTCTGTAATAGGTATGTTGTTGTGTTGAGAATTATTCAAAATGTGTCCACCAAGAACTTCGTTATGCTAATTGCTAACTTAGATATTCTTATTGCCTAACCTAATACCGCCTCCGTGACGTAATGGTTAAGTCCATGAGCTTCACATCAGGAGGTCGCGGGTTCGATTCCCCGCGAAGTCTAACTTTGTAAGACTCGGTTTGGTTGGTGGATGGGCGTTTTCTAAGCCCGCCTGGCTACCTACCACCATCTTATCTAAGTCTTGCCGCCAAACATCAATTTTAACAGCATATGATATGTGTTTCGGCTTGAAGGTCGCCAGTTCTCCGTTGCGTTGGGGAACTTTGGTAAGCCCGATTCCATCTTTGGCATCAACGTCACTTACCATCAGGTGAGATCGGTGAGATGTTGCTAAAGGCTTACTAATCCCTACTAATATTATAAATGTGAAAGTAACTCTGTCTGTCTGTTACGCTTTCCCGCAAAAACCACTGAACGGATTTGGCTGAAATTTGGTAGGTAGACAGATTAGGACCTGGGTTAAGACATAGGCTACTTTTTACCACGCTCGCGAGCCGCTTGCGGCTCGCGCACTGCGCACCCTCGAAAAGTCATAGAAATGTGGTCCACGCGGGTGAAGCCGCGGGAATCAGCTAGTTTTGAATAAACAAAAACCTACAGCCAGGCCCCCGTCACTCGGTCGAGCAGGCGAGATAAGCACCTACACATAGGCGCGGCCTACAGGCCGCGCTTCGCTTGTCAGTCGGTTATGAGCGCTCGACCCTAACCGCAGGCGTACCGCGCACGAACTTGACGGGCTGTAACTGCGGCATGATTTTACGGCGTTCTATAGCCCGTCAACTTCGTCAAGAACGCCGTACAATCGCCGCCGCAACTATAGCCTGTCAATTTCGTGCGCGGTACGCCTTCCGGTTAGGGGCGGGTAGGTGGGTGCGTGGTAGCACAACACGACACAATCTCCGCGGGGGAGCTTGAGGCTGGCCTCAAGCTCCCCGCGGAGATCTTTCCGCACACCCCACCTCAGCTGCTCAGGCGTATCGTGCACGAAATTGACGGGCTATAGTATCTCATCTGTGCTACAGCCAAGCCTTTTTAAGGCCTCTGACATGACTTCATCTGTTTTCTCTAAAAGTATACATTACTGCAGAGGCCGGGAAAATAAGCGATTGCTGTATGGGTAGAGTTAAAAGGCCGAACCGGCAATTGCCGTTCCAACCGATGCCTGTACATATAGTGCTTTATACTCAAACAAAGCAGGGAAATTAAAACAATCTTGACTAACATTATAAATGTGAAAATATGTTTGTTATCTTTTAACGCTTCAACGCCACAGCCAATCTTGATGAAATTTGGCATGCAGGTAGCCTGTGTAACTGGGCAGGACATAGGCTACTTTTTATCCCGTGAAAATTTCGTGATAAGCTCCTGGGTGAAAAGAAAAAATATTTTTTTTTGGTAGATTTCTTTAACATCGCAACGGATCAATGGAATCCCGTGAAAATCTCGTGAAAAGCTCCTGGGTGAAAAGAAAAAAAAAATTTTTTTTGGTAGATTTCTTTAACATCGCAACGGAACAATGGATTGTTGTGGTTGATGGGTGGGAAATGCCATAATTTCTTACTAGCATATCCTCCTGATGTAGTTTCTGAGATATCTGGGGAAAACTCATTTCTACGCTCGCGCACCTCAGCGTCGCAACGGAGCAACGAGTTAAAGTGATTTTTTGTTTAGAATTGGTTGAGGGGTTGGGAAGTGATATAGACTTGTTATCAGAATAGCCTGATATAGTTCCTGAAAGATCTGGAGAAAACTCACGTCCACGCACCACTCAGCCTCAAAGACAATCATAAAAACTATGTCTACGCGGACGAGCCGCGGACAAAAGCTAGTGATTAATATAATTTTAAGTAAAATACACTCGATATTTAAAAACCTTGACCAATGAGTAGAGAATGCCGTGACGCACACTATTGCTTTTCCTCTGATTTTTTAATTTAATCAAAGCGCCGGACTGCCGCCGGTCCGTTAAAATTTGAAAAAAGCAGCCAGCGAACCGCAAACCAAGGAGCTTTTATTTATCGAATTATGGTGCTGTCACTTGGCTGTATTGTATGAGACCTGTGTGCTGTGCCACTCAGTGTCTTATATATAACTTATTATATAAGATTGTTACAATAAAAAAAAATGCTACTCTCCAGTAATTTAATTACATAGCCACATCCCGGCTTGTTAGCAAGCCGGGAAGTAGTTTTTTTGTAACTTTTTGACTATCCTAAAATCAAGTATTTCCTGTCTACTTTTAGAATGTAAAGCGTATACAACGTGTGTTTGAGCATAGAATAAAAACTATTTACTACGTAAGTAAAATATTTAACTTCTTGTTTAGGTTATGCCTGCTAACCTGAGCATACTATTAGAATGATCTGCGCCTAAGCTATAATATAGGTATATTATGGTGTACCTGAATAGTTTACGTGCCACACGGTTTTCTCTTTGTGCTGCTTCCACGCAATCTGGAATGCAGTAATTCCTTATTAAGCAAATTAGTTCAAAAGCCGTTTCCTCTCCGCAGTTGCATTCCCCAAATTAATTTATATTTTAACTAAACTACTCATTGCACTCAACAAGTACCTTTATATTTACCCGACTGCGACAGAAAAAGGGTTATCTTGCTATTATACAAGCTTTTATTTAACTTGCAATGTATATGTATGTTTGTTCGGGTGAAATCTTGCAAGTTAATTTTGAATCACTTCCCGGTTTCCGATTGAGGGGAAATTTTGCGTGCATATGTATATCGCGTGACAATGCAATATTAATATTAAAAGCTTGTACTTAAAAGTTTTTAAGTTTTGAGTGAATTATTAACTCACCTAGTTAAAAACCTCTGTGAGGTCACTCTTACAAGTCTTACAGTACGTTCGCGAGTTATTACTTTAACCGGGCAGTTGAAAAAGGAGGTTAATGTTTTTGAGGGTGTTGTTGTATGTATGTCTGTTTCTTTGGCTGAGCCACAAATTGTGGCTGAGCATGTAGCCTGAACGGCTTGATAGATTTAGAAGTGCGAGGTGTCATATTACATTCGTGTTGACTCCGAGAGTGACATAGGATACATTTGTCATTACATTTTCGTCTTGACCACGTGAGTGACAGGATATACTTTTACCCGACTGGCCAAGAAAGAGGGGGTAAGTTTTTATGCAGTCGGGTGTTGATTTTTAATAAATTCGTGTATAGTTATTGTTTTTAGTTACGATAAATAAGTACGATGTTTTTTTTAATTGATGCTTCTCAGAAAATTTTATTTGGTGCGTTAGGTTCATCTAACACCATAAGTACACACTGCAACTTTGCCTAGGGATATTATTAGACTTTTTATACAAAATATGGTTTTTTGAAGAACTGTAAAAAATACTTAGGACATGTGTAGGGTACAAACTTTCAAGATGAGTTTTTACTATATTTACCTTCTCAGTGTTTTTATAAATTAATATACATAGTTATGTGTTTTCTTATGTATTAGTATACATAGTTATGTGTTTTCTTATAAATTAATATAGTTGTAAGTGTTTTTTTTGTAAAAACGCGCGGAAAATTAAAATTGGGTTTTTATGTTGTCATAAAAGGATAGCATAGATTGTATGAAATTAGGAGAACCCATAAAATAAGATAGGATAAAATATACTCTTTATTGTACACACCAATTAAGTGTAATCTGTGTTAAGCATTCTTTGTGTGCATATATTGATAAATATTGGTTATAGTATATATTTATATTTATTTATGTATTTGTAATTTATATATTTATCTAGTCGGTGGCTCAACCGGTAACGACTCGGTCGTCCTAACCAGAGGTGCCGGGTTCAAATCCGGACGGCCAATGTACCAATGAGTTTTTCGTAACTTACGTACATATACTCTCCGATTGCTTTAACGGTGAAGGAAAACATCGTGAGGAAACCTGCACACACCTGCGAAGAAACTCGAAGGTTGTGTGTGAAGTCGACCAACCCGCACTGGGCCCGCGTGGTCGACTAAGGCCCGATCGCCCTAATTCAGGGTAGGCTCGAGCCCCTCGGTGGGGACGTATATGAGCTGAAATGATGATATTTATCTATATATATTTATTATGTATTTGTAATTTACCTTTATTATTAAGTATTAATTTTTAGTAGCACTTACACCCACCCGCTATCGTTCCACTTTCTCGTCTCCTCCATTCACCTAAGGTTGGCTGGAAGAAATCGCTTAAAGCGATAAGTCCGCCTTTGCATATCATTGTTTATTTTGGTAGTTAATAAGTTTTTTCATTTTTGTATATTTGGTGTGCAATAAAGGATATTTATCTTATCTTACCAATTAAAAATAAAAAAAATGTAAAATGTTTATAAGAACTGAGAAGGTACTCGTAAATTCAGCACTTGCCCATCTTGAAAGTTTTTATCTACATCCTGTACTGCACATGTCCTAAGTAATTTTTAAAAGCTTTTCAAGGAACCATGTTTTGCATGAAAATTTTTGAAATATCCCTAGGCAATGTTGAGCAGTGTAGGCGATATAGACATAACTTCAAGTCGTAGATGCCCAGGACATACGGAATATGATTAATTTCTGAGCTTTACTGCCGATCGTAATATCCGGAGAAGCTTCGTCTCCAATATGCTGCTCCTAGGTAGGTCAAATAAATGTATAGATATTGTTCAATGTACACTTACTCATTTTATACTCGTACATGACCTTAATACACGCTTTTACGAGATGTGACGAGATGGCTTGTGCATTAATTTGTACAACGCTTCGTCTTGTATTTTAAAATTAGAATAAGTATTTAAACACGCTTTTAAGAGATGTGACGAGATGGCTTGTGCATTGATTTGTACAACGCTTCTTCTTGTATGTTTTAAAATTAGAATAAGTATTTATACTCGCTTTTACGAGATGCGACAAGATGGCTTGTGCATTAATTTGTACAACGCTTCGTCTTGTATTTTAAAATAAGAATAAGTATTTGTACTCGCTTTTACGAGATGTGACGAGATGGCTTGTGCATTGATTTGTGCAACGCTTCGTCTTGTATTTTAAAATAAGAATAAGTATTTATACTCGCTTTTACGAGATGTGACGAGATGGCTTGTGCAATAATTTGTACAACGCTTCGTCTTGTATTTTAAAAGTAGAATAAGTATCTATACACGCTTTTACGAGATGTGACGAGACGTCTTTTGCATTTATTTGTACAACGCTTCTTCTTGTATTTTAAAATTAGAATAAGTACTATACACGCTTTTACGAGATGTGACGAGATGGCTTGTGCATGTATTTGCACAACGCTTCTTCTTGTGTTTTTAGTTAAGAATAAGTATCTATACACGATTTTACCAGATGTGACGAGATGGCTTGTGCAATAATTTGTACAACGCTTTGTCTTGTTTTTTAAAATTAGAATAAGTATTAATTTTATTCACGCTTTTACGAGATGTGACGTGATGGCTTGTGCATTGATTAGTACAACGCTTCGTCTTGTATTTTAAAATTAGAATTAGTATTTATACACGCTTTTCCGAGATGTGACGAGATGGCTTGTGTATTAATTTGTACAACGCTTCGTCTTATATTTTTAAAATTAGAATAAGTATTAATACACGCTTTTACGAGATGTGACGAGATGGCTTGTGCATTTAATTTGTACAACGCTTCGTCTTGTATTTTAAAATTAGAATAGTTACCTATACAGGCTGTAACACAAGGTGTGGTGATACCTAAAGGGGTGGCTTCCAATCGTCAAATTGAACAACTTTCCACAAGACACCTATGACACACCTATGATCAATTCGCAATTTTTTCCTGTACAAAACCGGCCAATCAGCTGACGGAACTGTATGGAAAATTAAAAATTAAAAATTGCGACGTCAGTAAAGTTGTAGAACAAAAGATGTTCAATTGGATGAGTACAAGCCCACCTTAAAATATTATCACACCGCTATGTTACACCCTGTCTTTATTGTCTTTTTCTAGGAATGTTTAAAATGTATTAAAATAATCGCTGGCTCAGCTTTTTATCTGTTACCTGTCTACGAAAAATGGAGGGTTATGTTTTTGACAGTCTATTATATTCATCTGTTCCCTCGTATTTCCTAAACCACTTAACCGAAATGTGGTGACTTTGGATTCGTGCCATCACTCCGCGTGTCATGGATATTTATAGCATTTAAAAAATCAACATGGAGGATTTTATAGCTGAAACAGGACACAACCCTAAAATTTTTTGAGATATTCATATCATATGTGTTTATGGGGTAATAGCCGTGGTCGCAAGCCCTATCGTCTATCGTAATCAATATTTTATCATATTTAGTATCTATCGTAACGGCTATTACCCCAGATGAAGGGGAAAATAAAGGCGGGAAACTATTGTTTTCATACTTTTCCGTAGTCGGGTGTTGGTTTTTTCACTTTCATTTTAGCTCAACTGTACTATTTATATTATATACTTTGACTGTACTATAATGTCGTCACAAAGATGAATGACACGTCTTCGTACACCATACATCACGCTGTCCTTTCCACAACGCCGAGTCCGTTAATAAGACCCTGTTTCTCTATTGTGCAGTTGGTGCACTCTTGTGGTTTTAAACCGCTGTAATTTTTCAGCCAGTGACATCGTCGCTTTGTAGTGTATTTTGGCCGTACACATAAAGATTTTCCTCCCATACAATATTGAATATTTGGGGGAAAGTTGATTTGCGTTCAGCAGCCGGTACAGAAGTTTACGCAGTTCTTGCAATTTTTCTCCAAGTCATTTTCCATTAAAGGAAATGTCAGGAATAGTCTTTTTTTGTAGCCCGTACAATTTTTTCGAGTTCATAAATTGGAAATGTTGGGAGTCGTTTTTTTTTGCAGCTAATATTTTTTTTTCGAGTTTATAAATAACGTGCTAATAACGAGTATGTAGGTACTTATTGAATGTTTTAGTGGAAAAAAAAAACAACCCTAAAACATCATCGAGTATGTACACAATAATTGGATTGGAGGACTAACTTTGTTGTTAAAAAAAGTTCTTCATATTTTTTTATTCACAATTGGTAAACCCTTGACAACATCGAGTATATACGTTACGGTCAATGTTCCAACTGCTTTTTTTTAATAGACAAGTATGTTGTTGACCGTGGGGTCTGCAGGCTTCCCAAGATTCCCTAATGCAATGGGAAACTGGCTATCTTATCTTCAAGCCGGAACACATCCATGTTGTTAGCTTTGATACTTGGCTGCAAGACTTAGATAGCGATAGCTAGCCAGGCGGGCTTAAAAAGTGCCCCTTCACCAACCAAACCGAGTCATATAAAGTTGGAACACGCCGGGAATCGAACCTGTGACCTCCTTATGTGAAGCTAATGGACTTAACCTTTAAGCCACGGAGGCCGGAGACCCACGGATTAGCTTCATCTGTATGTATGTATGTTTGTAACCAACTTCTATGCGCTCGACTTCGACCCACTTTAAACGGACAGATTTTATTCAAACTTTGTACATTTATGAAGAATCAGTGACAATACAATAATTTCATTAGTTTATATTATTATCCTAAACTAAAAATCAAAAATAAATGTGGTTAAAAAAAACTAAAAACACGCTTTTGAAGCACATCAAACTAAAAAGTAAAAAATAATTCTTAATATAAGTTTAAAACAATAATGAACGAAAAATACTAGTATTATTGTGAAAAAAGCGTGGGGTGCTTTGTGCCATATTTTTCGTATATCGAGTAACCCCCGTTTTTTTCACAATAATACTAGTATTTTTCGTTCATTATTGTTTTCAGCTTATATTAAGAATTATTTTTCTCTTTTTAGTTTGATGTGCTTTAAAAGCGTGTTTTTTAGTGTTTTTTTTAACTATATTTATTGATTATATTGAGTCTCATGTTTGTTGTTATTAGCCTAGTGTGAAGACCACAGTACCACAGATGAAATACTAGTTACTTCGTACAGTACCACAATATATATTAGTAGGTACTAGCGTAACAGTACTTACATCGTGCGTACGATTTCTTTTTGTTAGGTATCTGATTATTCACTAGGGTTCAAAATTATCAAGATAATTATTTTCTTTGATAATTAATTATCCAATAATAATTATCAGCGTTGATTCTCATTTTTGGCTCTTTATTTTTTTTTTCTAAAAATGAAAATGCAAAAATATTATGTAGAAAAAATAACTGAATAACTTTTAATTGTTTAAGTGTAAGTTTAATCACTGTTATTCATCAACAATTTCATTTTTGTGACTTTTTTCTGAGTTCGAGGTTTAACGCGTTTCGATACGTCACGAAACGTCAAATCATGTTAGGATAAACATAGAAGGACATAGCGCGGAGCTAGCGTTTTGTCCATAATAACTATAATGTTACTGTTTTTTTATCATTTTTTTTTATTCACAATAGGTAAGCCCTTGGCATCATCTCACCTGATGGTGTAAGTGACGATGATGCCGAAGATGGAAGCGGGCTTACCAAGATTCCCCAACGCAATGGAGAACTGGCTATCTTACTGACAAATTGAAAACGTGATTTTATATAATTAATGTTCTTTTTACCTCAACGTTTCGACTATGCTTCGATAACCGTGGTCGCGAGTAGACTGAAAAAAAAATCACGTCAAGCCCCGTTTTCAATTTGTCAGTATGAATAATCGTGAAAGTTTAAAGTGTTATAACTGGCTATCTTATCTTCAAGCCGGAACATATCAATGTTGTTAACACTGATGTTTTGCGGCAAGACTTAGATAACATGGTGGCAGCTAGCTAGGCGGGATTAGAAAATGCCCTACCATCAACCAAACCGAGTCTTACAAGTTGACCCCACCGGGAATCAAACCCGCGACTTCCTGATGTGAAGCGAATAGGCTAAACTTTACGCAAAGGATGCGGTTCAAAATATTTATCAAGTTTCACAACGAATGAAGTACTTACGAGTATGTACCTATATTAAGTATAGTATACTGTATCTACATAACTGCTTTGCGTTAACGCAACACAAACCCCTAACCTAGATTATATCGGAGGCGGCAAAACATCAACTACCCACAGATTATGTCTTGACCGCACCACAGATTGTTCTAGCAAGAAATTGGTCCTAAAATACCTACGTCTTGGTCGTGCGAGGGAACAAGTACGAACTACTATCTCTCTCTTCGTTTAATTTTCAAATCATAATGTACTTATAGGCTGGTAAATAAAATTTGAAGTAGTTCTTTTTTATCTTAGCATTGACATGAGTGGTGCATGCTCGCTTAAATGTTTGTGCGAATGGTGGCGCATCGGGAGCCGGGTCGTTCCTTTCTAATATTATGGTTGATGGGAGCGATGGCTGACTCTCGCGATATACTCGTGACCGGGCGCTATCCGTGTGAACTGGCCTACTCTTGTCAAAGGTATCAATGACATTCAATGATTTTACAAGTTTTTATTTAACTTGCAATGTATGATGTATGTTGTTCGGGTGGAATCTTGCAAGTTAATTTTGACCCACTTCCCGATTTCCGATTGAGCGGAAATTTTGCATGTATATTGTATATCACGTGACAACGCAATATTAAAAGCTCTTGTACCTTAAAGTTTTTAAGACTTTTCGTGTCATATTGTTTTCATGTTCTAATGACATAATCTGGTGTATTTCAGTTAACGTAGCTCTCGGTAGTAAAAGTTTACTCGCAGGAATGCTGCAATATCGTATTCGGCTCGATAGGGCTGCAAACGCATTAAATTATCTGAAACTCACATAATTCGCGCCTCTCAACGGAAACTGTTAGACGGCCCAAACTTTTAATGGCTAATTAGCTGGATGGGTACGGATGGCTAACTAGATACGAACGACGACGAAGGTAATGCGAAAATGTTTCCTGTTTTAGAAGTGCTGCTACGTGGCAAGGAGATTTTAGCAAGTGGATCTTGGAAAGTGATCAATCAAAGACATTTTAACTATGAATCAGGGTTCGAAGTGATACTTATCATTAATCGATAATAGGGTATTTGACAGTATCTAAAATACTCATTTTGGTATATTTACACTAATTCTTTTTTTTATTTATTCACAATTTGTAAACCCTTGACAACATCTCACCTGGTGGTAAGTGACGATGTTGCCGAAGATGGAAGCGGGCTTTACCAAGATTCCCCAACGCAATGGGGAACTGTCTATCTTATCTTCATGCCGGAACACACCAACGATATCAACATTGATATTTGGCGGCAAGACTTAGATACGATGGTGGTAGCTAGCCAGGCGGGCTTAGAAAATGCCCTACCACCAACCAAACAGAGTCTTACAATTGACCCCGCCGGGAATCGAACCCGCGACCTCCTGTGTAAAGCCAGTGAACTTTGCCTCTCAGCTACGGAGGCGTTTCAAAACTTGTGACGTCATTCCACAGAAATTAAATAAAACTACAAGTTATAATTTGATATTTAATTTCTGTGGTACCAAAATGAGTAATATAATGGTCCACCAAGAACCTACAATCAAGAGTATCAAGTATCTAAAATAAATTTAAAAAAATATTCACTTAATACAATTTCTCCTACAAAAGCATAAAAACTTAATCATTTAATGCTTTAATCCAATTTCAATTCTATGTTTATCAGAATCACTAAATTAGTTCGTCAAAGACAATGACGTCACAAGTTTGTAACACGAACAATTTCGGAACAAAATATCGTTTTTGACAGTTGATAAAAAGTAACTCAAATGACTAGTAGTCACAGATCTACTACAAATATATTTCTATATCGCGTGGCCACTACAATGCCTCTCGCTTAAACCGTTTTAAGCGTTTGTATTGCCACCTTAATATTATTTCCATTAAGTCAGGGTAAATTTCAATGAAATCAGTGCGACCTTGAGCCTTTAAAGTAGTTCTGAAGAAATTTAAGTAATGCTTTCGAAAAGCATTTGTACAGCTTTATTTTTTAATATACCTCTTGAAAATCAGGGGTCACATAGAAACCTACAAACATGTACTATTTTTATAAGGTAAAATTTAAATATGTTTGGCAACATCGAAAGAAACATTGTTTGGCTAAGAAACTGTCAGATTTTGACAATAAGCCAGCAAAAAAGTGGGCACGACGATAAGGACAAAAAATAGTATCAGTATCTTTTTCGCACTCGTGCTATATCGTAACTATCCATCTTTTTCTAACAATTTCTTTACTAATCTATTTTTAGTAGATCTGTGCTAGTAGTGAAATATCGGATTATAACTCATAACTCATTTATTAGTAATTAAGTATTACACGTCAAAAAAATACGGAAGAAGTTATTTCACACATTAAAGATAAATATTAAAAATACAATTAAACTCTATACTTATAAAGTATAGGAAAAAAAAACATAACCAAAGAATAATAACAAAATAATAAAATTAATTATAGTCAAAAAAAAACAGATTAATTAATAAATTAATTACAATGTCAAGTTTAGATTTTAATTTTTAGTTTTAAAAAACTCGTCTACAGTGTAGAAGGCCTGCTGCCCAAGATATTTTTTTAATCTACCTTTAAAACTATTCAGTGACGTCGCCTCGACCACCCGCTCGGGAAGGCGGTTGTAAACCGCTGGTCCCATTACGTGCACCAGCTTGCCCGTCTTAGTCAGCTTGTGCTGGACAGCGCGCAGGTTGTTTGCGCCGCGAGTGTTATACCGGTGGCAGTCACCGCATTTAGCGTATGAGCTAAGGTTCTCACGTGTGTACAGTGCAGCCTGTAGTATCACCATGCAAGGCACAGTGAGAATACCGAGGGACTGGAAGTGAGGACGAGCTGACGAGTCTCGTGGTATCCGCACTATTGCTCTTACAGCTTTTTTCTGCAGTCTAAAGACGCGCAGCCAGTCGACCGCACAACCCCAGAACTCAATGCCGTACTGTAGCAGTGAGTGCACCGACGCAAAGTAGCACGTGACGACCATGTCCCTCGGTAGAGTTGCTGATAGGCGCCAGAGAGCGAAGCATGCTCGGCCGAGTTTGGCGCACATCGTGTCGATATGCGCCTCCCAGGTCAGAGCTCTGTCGACGTGAAAGCCCAGGAACACCGATGACTGCGTCTGCTGGAGCGCCATACTGCCAACCGCCACCAATAGAGGACTGCACGCGTGTCCCGTTAGATTGAAATGCACAAAGTGTGTTTTGCTGAGGTTGAGTGCAAGTCCGTTGTTTTCGAACCATCGGGACATTCGCTGAGCAGTGTAATTAAGCTCAGATTCGAGCAGATCTACCGTCTCAGCACAGACAATCGCCGCAACATCATCCGCATACATCATAATATACGCATTTGATATTGCCTGAGGGAGATCATCCATTAGCAACGAAAACAGTATATTGGATATCGAAGATCCTTGTGGTACCCCCATGGTAGTTTTTAATGGATTTGACTTAATCTTGCCACCGTCACCTACAACAGCTTGTGACCTATCAAACAGGAGTCTATTAGCAGGGAAAGTGCAGGTCCATCTATGCCATAATGTTTAAGTTTATGCTCAAGTAGTGAATGATCCGCCACGTCAAATACTTTTGACAGATCGCAAAAAATAACAGCAACTTGCTTACTTTGCTCTCTTGCATCTACAACGCGACGAATGACTTCACGTGTCATGTGAGTTGTGGACCTACCGGCACGGTAAGCAAACTGTCTGTCAGATATCAGCTCGTTGTCCTTCAGAAACTTTGTGAGCCTTTCGCTTAAACCATACTCAAAAACCTTAGCCACAGCTGGAATTATGGATACCGGTCTATAGCAGTTCATATCCTCACGGTTTCCTTTACCTTTGAATAATGGCGAAACTATAACGTTTTTGAAGGCATTGGGGTACGTTCCGCTGTGCAGGCAACAGTTATACAAATCTGATAATACCTCCGCTAGAGGGATTGCGGCTCCGTGTAGGATGTCTACGGAAATATTATAGATGTCCTTAGTAGCCTTACGTGCAACACCTTTGCTTAGAATCTCCATTACTTCTGGTGGTGTAAATCGCTGAAATCGAAACGAGCAGGAGGCCGGAGTACGGGCAATAGCCAATGCTCGACATGCGGCAATCACATCAGCAGCAGGCGCGCCACATGTGACTGCCGCCTTTACGACCGCGTTGACCAGTTCTTGCTTTGTGCTAAAGTTGTTTCCCTCTGAATCTCTTAATAATGTAGTATAGTCAGTGGTGGATTTCGATTTTCTACCTATTTCTGTATTTACTACCTGCCACATGGATTTAGCAGTGTTCCGTGATCTTGAAATCATTTCGGTGTAATAGTCCGTTCTCTTTTCTTTAGTTAGTAACTCGAATTTTTCTTTCCATATCCTGAGGTATTCGTTGATTTTATGGTCATTTGGAAATTTGTATGGCTAGATTAGTCATCTCATTTACAAGTCCTTTTAAGTTAATTATTTCATCGTTGACCCAAGATTGACAGTTGCTGTTGTAATTTATACGTTTCAAAGGAAAACATATCTCAGTTTTGTTGGCGATAATATTTATTACACTTTGAGCTAAATCTGCAGGGGATCTCTTATGATGCATGCTTACGTCGGCCCAATCTACACTCATTAACGCATGAAAGAAGCTGTGCCGGTTCGCTAACGAGTAAGTTCTCGCTAGGCGTGTGCGCGGGGCACTCGAGCGCACAGCACACTCGACCTGTGCACGCACTGCATAGTGATCACTGGCTTTAGTCATCACAGGTGCAGCCCTAACACATCCGATTCAGATTTTTTTGATCGGAATTTATTTCGCCTATACAGTCGATATTTATATCTCCTACAATAATGCAATCTTTATTATAGGTACATAATTTGGTCAGCAAGCTCTCAAAAACAATAAGAAAATCTTTTACGCTAGTTAAATTAGATCTATATATACATACAATAATAATGTTGAATTCTAGTAGTTCTATTGCTGAAATTTCGCATACTTGTTCTATTGAAAGTGAGCACAATGAATGTAGTTCTTTGAACATTAACGAGTCCCTCACATACAAACAGCATCCCCCGTGGGCTAACCTTTTCCTACAAAAAGCGGACGCCAACTGATAGTTAAGGAGATATACACAGCTGAGTTGATTATTATTTAACCAATGTTCGGTCAAGGCTAAGACATTACATTTTAAATTACTTTTAGTTAAAATTTCAAGCATTCTTGTTTTATTGTTTAGTGATTGTATGTTTTGCATACATATGTCAATGTTGTTTTCTCGGGAGGTATAACTTTGACAGTTATCTTGATGATTATAAAATTAATTGCGTTATGTCCTGCCATGTTCACCGGAACACGATTTGACGTTTCGTGACGTATCGAAACGCGTTAAACCTTAACATCACAAAAACAAAATTGTTGAACAGTAACCGAGATTAAACTTACACTTAAACAATTATAAGTTATTTAGTTATTTTTCTGCATAATGTTTATTTTTTATTTTTGTTAATAGTGAAAAAAAATAAAGAGCCAAAAATAAGAGTCAACGCCGATAATTATCATTATCATATGAAAAAAAAAGTTTTGGTCCTTTATACATTTTTGCCGACTTGATAACTAGTTAGGTACGTATGTACCAAGGAATAAAATATTTTTTTTCATACTTGACATATAGTTTCTTTGGGAAAGTTGTTTTTAATCACGAATACATGCATATCGTTTGTTATCAAGAACTAATTAAAAGTCACCCTATATACTGCTGGACAAAGGCCTCTCCGAAGATTTCCACAACGACTGGTTCTGCGCTGCCCGCATCCAGCGGCTTTCTGCGACCTTCAACCGGTCGTAGGTCATCGAGAACTTTACATCCCCAATGACCATCTGTCCTACGAGCTATGTGCCTCGCCTTAAAAGGCAGTTAAATTTCTCCTCTTTGTATGGTTGCCTTAATAACTGATCCCGAAAGAATATAATGTTGCGCCATCTGTCCTCATCCTGCGATATTGGTCTCTTATATCGTGCGGCACAGTTATTATTGTGCCTGGTGTTGCATTGGTATCACCCGCGCCGGTCACTTGTAGGACATTTAGAACGGAGCTATGGACGCAACTTTAGATCAGATATGCGATGATGTGGTATTATAATTGAAAACGCTAAACACGTTAAAAAACCGACTTCCATCGCAACAACTTGTAGTTGTTAATTTTCTAATAAATTAATACACCGATTTTGATAAAATTTATATGGGACCACACGGCAAGCACTAGCTTTCAATTAAAAAAAGAATCATAAAAATCAGTTCATCCAGTCAAAAGTTCTGAGGTAACACACATAGAAAAAACATACAGTCGAATTGAGAACCTCCTCCTTTTTGGAAGTCGCTTGAAAATAAATCAAATTCTTTATAAATCCAATTCTTTTTTTTTTCGATAAATGAGGGCTCTCGTACGTTCTGCCAGTTGATTTTGGAATGAAATGGATGGCCTGTGAAGAGGGCACGAGCGTTTCCAAACGGAACGGACGTTGGCTGCTGCGGGCTTGACTCCCGCCATTTATATGGCATACTGCCTGCCAGTACGCGAGTGGGCATTTATTTACGATCAGCGTACAGTTCGAATACGAAAAACCACGTTGGTATTTTGTTGGTATACCGCACGGACCCCGTTATGCAGAAAAGAGTTAAGTGAGGAAAAGTTCAAATGGAGTTATATAAGCGTTTTTAGTGCAGATCTTTATGCTTTGTTTTATGAAAGGTCATGGTTTCTAAATTTAAAGAAGGTTTTTAGAAAAGTTCAAACCGAGTTATATAAGCGTTTTTAGTGCCGATCATTATTCGTTGGTTTTTTATAAAAGGTCATGGTTTCTAAATTTAAAGAATAAAGAAAGGTTTTTAAAAAAATTCAAACTGAGTTATTTAAGCGTTTTTAGTACCGATCGTTATGCTTTGGTTTTTTTTATGAAAGGTCATGGTTTCTAAATTTAACGAAGGTTTTTAGAAAAGTTCAAACCGAGTTATATAAGCGGTTTTAGTGCGATTGTTAATCTTTGGTTTATTCTATTTTTTATGAAAGGTCATGGTTTCTAAATATAAAGAAGGTTTTAAAAAAGTTCAAACTGAGTTAAAGAAGCGTTTTTAGTGCCGATCGTTACGCTTTGGTTTATGCTTTTTTTTATGAAAGGTCATGGTTTCTAAATCTAAAGAAGGTTTTTAAGAAATTATTGGCAAGACAGTATCTCAGCTAATGTTAATAGTTTGAGAGGGATTAATGTTTTTGTCAATGGCTGTTTTATCCAAGTTAAGTGTTTCTAAAGTTCCATAAATTTAATTAAAGCGGGCATCTACGTTTGGCTGTTTTATGCATGTTAAAAATTAATGTTTGTTTGAATACAATTAAGTTACTACAATATCTAATGTTGCAGGAAACAGCCTTCATAGATGGTTGTTTTTTTTTAATAAAGCAGCGTTTTAACAACGTTTTTTTTTACAAAACTCAGCCATCTAGTTTTGCAAAATATTGTTTTCTGGTTTGTTCCTATAGCACTTCGTTTCTAGATGACACTTTTACCGTAGCATGAGTGTTTTTTTTACATTTTTATTTAGTTCCTTTGGCTGCTTTGGTCGATTCATTTCTCCGTTTCTAGATAGAAAATTGATGTGTGTCTTATGTTTACATAATCCGTTGTGTTTTGAAAAGTTGGCTGAGTGTATTAACTCACTTTAAAAAAAAGTACATGTCGCTGTTTTCTGCATAATGCGGTCCACTTGATGTACGGAGAATGGTTTTGATTTTAATCAGAGGTACCAAACAATTTATTCGATGCTGCTGGATTGATTTGCCGTAAATAGGATTGAGAACGGCACGTATAAAATAATTGTACCTACCGACTATTCGCACAACTACGCGATCGAATGGCAAACAGCTGGCAGTAAACGAAAGCGACGTCGACCCAAAGCAACCTGGGGTCCGGGATATGCACTCACTAAATGAAGAACGTAGGAGAGCGTATAAAACAAAACGTTTTTCCTTGTCACTCCCGCTTATAAAACACAGCAGAAGCCGCAAAAATGGAAGTTTCATCAAATAAATCTAAAATGAATAATTCTGATAAATTATTAACGCACGTAAAGTCTGCAGAAGAGGATAGATCCAAGTGGAAAAGTTTATCTCGGCCTTACGCACCCTAAGGTCTAAGGTGAAGAAGAATATATGTCGAGACATCTTTCCTCAAAATCTCTTATCCAAGGATTTACGAGTACCTTTTTATAGATTACAAAAATAACCCCTGAAAAATGTTTTAAAAATTAATATTTGCGCCCTTATTGTACTTGCTAACAATAAACAAAAGGCGGCCGGAACTGGAGGGTAATGAAAATGAATACAAGACATCTATCCGTTTACCCAGGGAATTCAGGTTACTAAAAATTAAATATTTATTTACGACCGTTAGGAAACCTATTATACATTATCATTATTTTGCGATGCTTTCGAAACGCCTACAACCTCCCTATTT
Source organism: Coleophora flavipennella (assembly GCA_947284805.1). Classification (NCBI taxonomy): domain Eukaryota; kingdom Metazoa; phylum Arthropoda; class Insecta; order Lepidoptera; family Coleophoridae; genus Coleophora; species Coleophora flavipennella. The sequence continues at coordinate 4,958,101 of OX369289.1, read as the reverse complement.
TTTCTAACTTAATAAGTTTTTTCTGAAATTTGATGATAAGCCACACCCTGGACACTTCATACCACGGGGCCAGAAATGACATTTCAAAAAAGGAATGAAGGAACACACAAAATGGTGCCGAAATCCTATACGTTCGACAACCCAACTGTAACCAATCTGTATCAATCTGGGTGACGAGGGGGTGAGGTCGCAATCTACAGAGCGGCAAGGAGTGTCCATACTGTATGTTAGTACTAATATTTATATTTTGGTTAAGCTGTGTTTTTGTTATATATTACTAGCGAATGCCCAGAGGCGTTGCCCGCGCGAACCCGTTTTTTGCCGTTCTAGTGGGAATATCCCAAAATCATATCGTAGTAGATGCCCACGTCAACTATCTGTTTGCTAAATTTCAGCCCGATCCGTCCATTGGTTTAAGCTGTCTGTTTATAGTCACTCCGGATTAACGATTTTTTAAAGTACTGTAATAGATTGGTGTCGATTCGGTGTATTAATTTATCGTCGATTTAACTTATTTGACAGTACTTAACTAAATTAAAAGCATTATGTCCTTGCCTTTTCGAACTAAGAATAATAAATTGTATTGCTTTAGTAGTGCACTTCTTGCTTATTTTAATTGATAAGAACGCCGACCAAACAGAATATTTCTTTGTTTTAAATATTGTTTTTTTATTTCATTAGCCTTTGCCTTTATTTGATAGTTTTTTCTAGGATTTGTCAATCACGGAAATGACTCGGCGGGCTGTACAGTTTTTCCAGGATTTCTAAATAAAAAGATTCAATCACGACAATGACTCGGCGGGCTGTTCAGATTTTCCAGGATTTCTAAATAAAAAGAGTCAATCACGACAATGACTCGGCGGGCTGTTCAGATTTTCCAGGATTTCTAAATAAAAAGAGTCCATCACGAAAATGACTCGGCGGGCTGTTCAGTTTTTCCAGGATTTCTAAGAGTCAATCACGACAATGACTCGGCGGGCTCTTCAGATTTTCCAGGATTTCTAAATAAAAAGATTCCATCACGAAAATTACTCGACGGGCTGTTTAGCTTTTCCAGGATTTCTAAATAAAAAGAGTCAATCACGACAATGACTCGGCGGGCTGTTCAGATTTTCCAGGATTTCTAAATAAATAGAGTCCATCACGAAAATGACTCGGCGGGTTGTTCAGTTTTTCCAGGATTTCTAAATAAAAAGAGTCAATCACGACAATGACTCGGCGGGCTGTTCAGATTTTCCAGGATTTCTAAATAAAAAGAGTCCATCACGAAAATGACTCGGCGGGCTGTTCAGTTTTTCCAGGATTTCTAAATAAAAAGAGTCAATCACGACAATGACTCGGCGGGCTGTTCAGATTTTCCAGGATTTCTGAATAAAAAGAGTCCATCACGAAAATGACTCGGCGGGCTTTTCAGTTTTTCCAGGATTTCTAAGAGTCAATCACGACAATGACTCGGCAGGCTCTTCAGATTTTCCAGGATTTCTAAATAAAAAGATTCCATCACGAAAATTCCTCGACGGGCTGTTCAGCTTTTCCAGGATTTCTAAATAAAAAGAGTCAATCACGACAATGACTCGGCGGACTGTTCAGATTTTCCAGGATTTCTAAATAAAAAGAATCCATCACGAAAATGACTCTACGGGGTGTTCAGTTTTTCCAGGATTTATAAATAAAAAGAGTATCACGAAAACGACTTAGCGAGCTGTTCAATCAGCGTTTGTGTTAAAAAATACATACAGTGGAATAAAAAACCACCTCCTTTTTTGAAGGCTGTTAAAAATAAGGTCAATGAAAAAGTAAAAATAGAAAAAAAAAGAATAAGGCTAAGAAGATGTTGCTTTATTACCCGACTGCAACAGAAGGAGGGTCATGTTTTTCGAGTGTATGTTATGCTTATGTATATTAATTTCTTTGGCGCGCTCTGTAGCTTAAACGGCTTGATGGATTTTGGAGTGCGAGGTGTCGTTAGATTCGTCTCGATTCCGTTAGTGACAAAGGACACATTTTTACCCGACTGGCCAATAAAAGAATTAAAAATCTTTTTTTTTTTCGAAGTTATGCAATACAGGTTAACTGTGACCCCCATCCCCCACACTAGGCTAAGCCTGTCTCGACTCTCGTGGTAGTCAAAAGAACATAAACATAAAACAATATTTAACAGGTGGCGGCTAAGCAACTTATCGGAAACTAAGTAATCATTACAAGAAGTGGAAGACAACAGGATTAAAGACAAATAATAGACTAATGGGGACTTTACCATTATGCTACTGAGGCGGTTAAAACATGTACATACATACATCAATATTTATTAAACACGCCTCGTAATGTGAATGTATGTTTTAAGGCCTTAAGATGGGTCAAAGGACAATATTCAATTTAAATTATTAAAAGACTGTGTAAAGCTATCACTTTAGAAAAAATATAATATACTTGAAGTAATAAAAAATCGATTTAATTGAATACAATTTAAAAAATATTACCACTTTTTATGTAAAAACATATACTGTTTTTGTGACTTTAAGGCCTTTCATTTTAATTGAACACATTTTTTAAAACTTGTTTGAAAGTATATAAAAGTAATAAAAACATGTTACAATCGAGAATTGGGCGTTCGGTTTCAACGTTACAGCCGCGCTGAAGCCCGCATTGATTTGAACTTAAAATGAATAGATTTACGTTCGATATTATTTTAACACGTATCAACCTGCTGGCATTGAGGCATCTTAAAGTCCAAACCGCCTCCGAGGCGTACTGGAGACTTTACCACTACGCCACGGAGGCTTTTAAAACATACACTTGAAAGTATATAAAAGTAATAAAAACATGTAAAAATCGAGAATTGGGCGTTCGGTTTCAACGTTACAGCCGCGCTGAAGCCCGCATTGATTTGAACTTAAAATGAATAGATTTACGTTCGATATTATTTTAACACGTATCAACCTGCTGGCATTGAGGCATCTTAAAGTCCAAACCGCCTCCGAGGCGTACTGGAGACTTTACCACTACGCCACGGAGGCTTTTAAAACATACACTTGAAAGTATATAAAAGTAATAAAAACATGTAAAAATCGAGAATTGGGCGTTCAGTTTCAACGTTACAGCCGCGCTGAAGCCCGCATTGATTTGAACTTAAAGTGAATAGATTTACGTTCGATATTATTTTAACACGTATCAACCTGCTGGCATTGAGGCATCTTAAAGTCCTAACCGCCTCCTAGGCGTACTGGAGACTTTACCATTACGCCACGGAGGCTTTTAAAACATACACACATACACTCGAAAAACATGACCCCCCTTCTGGCACAGTGGGGCAAAAAATTTGGATAATTGTGTGACAAAGTGACTAAGAGTGAATAAAGGTACTTAGACTACTTAGCACAAAGTGGCCATTCTGGAGCTCCTAAGAGCGTTAGGCAACATTAGAAGTCTCGTTTCTGAGTTGCACAACGATAAAAAGTTCCATTTTACAGCAGTTAAAAAGAATTTTATATATCATTTAGTGCTGTGCTGTTTATAAACAGCTACTTAAACACATATTCCTAATAGACGTTTGTAGATTTTTGTTCTATTTTTTTTTCATTCATATCAGCTCATATACGTCCCCACCGAGGGGCTCGAGCCTACCCTGAATTAGGGCGATCGGGCCTTAGTCTACCACGCGGGCCCTGTGCGGGTTGGTAGACAGACTTCACACACAACCTGCGAGTTTCTTCGCAGGCGTGTGCAGGTTTCCTCACGATGTTTACCTTCACCGTAAGAGCGTCGGATAAACGTAAATACGATATCTAAATTCGAAATCACATTAGCACGTGGCAGGTTCGAACCACGACCTCCCGGACAGGAGGCGGCGGCCCTAGCCGTTACGCCACCGACGCTCTTTTTTCTATTAGTCGTAACTATTTTTTCAAAATGTTTTTGTATTTAACCGCACTGAGCTTACTAGTTTTTACTTACAAGCGACGAAGGATTAATGAAGGTATTACTTACTTACTTACTTCACTGGCTCAGCGACTAGAAAAGAATCTTAACCGCCTCCGTAGCTCAGAGGCAAAGTTCACTGGCTTTACACAGGAGGTCGCGGGTTCGATTCCCGGCGGGGTCAATTGTAAGACTCGGTTTGGTTGGTGGTACGGCATTTTCTAAGCCCGCCTGGCTAGCTACCACCATCTTATCTAAGTCTTGCCGCCAAATATCAATGTTGATATCATTGGTGTGTTCCGGCATGAAGATAAGATAGCCAGTTTCCCCATTGCGTTGGGGAATCTTGGTAAGCCCGCTTCCATCTTCGGCAACATCGTCACTTACCACCAGGTGAGATGTTGTCAAGGGTTTACCAATTGTCAATAAAAAAAAAAAGAAGGAGTAGAAGAAGGTAATATCAGTTGAGAGTTTTAGGGAGATCGAATGTTACACTTCATCAAAGTCGTTAGAGCAATATTTGAATAAAAAAATGAAAGAGTGATATTTTACAAGGAACCCTGAAAAATCAAGGTGAAAATTGAAAAAAAAAAGGTTGAAGATAGAAAATAATATTGCCTCAACCCAAATTCATCCAGTAGTTTGGGAACTAGTGGTGCCCAAAAGGAAATAGTGTGTGCGTCGTCCGGTGCACTAGTTCCCAAACTACTGGATGAATTTGGGTTGAAGCAATATTATTTTCTATCTTCAACCTTTAGTTTTTCAATTTTCACATTATTTTTTATGGTTGCATTGTAAAATATCACTTTTATTTTTTTATTCAAAAATTATCTAATGACTGTGATGAAACTCGTTACCTTACTTACTATAACTTTAATTGGTTTACAGCACTCGGTAGTTCGTTATTCCAAAAAAAAAAAGGCATAAGGTACGAGTACCTCCTATATAAATCCATGTTGTTTGTTACATTTTCTCAAAAATAGCTCCAACTTTTTTTTTTTAAATAATAAGGACTTATACTACTGCACTGGGTATTTGACTATTCCACGAAAAATCCGAGTAAGGTACCCATACAAACTAAAATTATTATTTTTTTGCCTAGCCAGCCACTAGCCAGTTTCAAAGGAGATTGTAAAACAAAAGTATAATATTTCAAGTAATTTGATAATAATCTACTTGGCTAAAACGTAGCATTAAATAAAATGGCTTTCCTTGTAAAACTGTTTTTTACCACTCTCCGGTATAAATACCTATGTGCCGGTTCTTTACTGAATTCGTAATGCGTATTAGGGGAACATTTTTATCAGTCGGGCATACTCGGACTATTCCCAATTGCCCTGAGGCAAGGAGACTTGTTTGCGAGTCATCCCAAACTGTTTGCCTGGGGCTAGTAGGTACGGACCGACTTGTTTAGTGCCAGCTTATAGGCAATTTTCTCTACCATTTCACAATTGCACATCCTATAGGGTAAAACCTGGATAGTTGCCCCAGTGGTATAGTTGCCCCGATTGTAATTACTCTAGTTTCGCGGATGAATCGCATGCTATTTTTCTAATCTATCGAAATATTCTCCAATTACCACTAAGTTGACCGTGTCTCATGTCTCTATGCGATCGCATGGGAAGGCAAAATTCGATTAAAGTTTTTGTGGGGTTGATGTCCTGTTTCTCAACGGGGCATCTATCCTTAACGTAATTTACATGGATTAGGCAACTATCCCCTACGTGGGTCCGCAAAAATCGCTAATACTCTAAAAATATTAAAAATATTTTTTTTTTACTTTTCATAAATTAAAAACCCAAAGTACCGGCCATTTTAAAGTATTTTGCTTTTTGTACTGAGAGATATAGAATGATTTCAAAAAGTGTGGCAACTATCCGGCTTTTACCCTAGCAGGAACTGGACAATGGCTTTTATTTTTGAATTTGGAGTGCACTCAAACAATGAGGAGGAAACCCTTGGTAACTGCTTTAGCATTGTGGTTAACAGTTAGTTTCCCTTTCGTTCAAAACAAGAATGGGTACAGTTACAATGATTTTGCAATTACGCGTTCCGAGTAAGTATTACTTGAGCTGTCTTTGCGCAATGTATAGAATATTGAAACGCTATGTCGCTACGCTATCCAGATGTGACTTCAGTTTAATTGAAACTTCTGGACAATTTATAAAACAGATTTATACTTATATTTCACAGTTGCACTCTAAATATTAATAAAATAATTCAAAATACTCAGGAGCGCATCCTCGCTACACCGCATCGCTCCGGATGACATATTCACTGACTGTGTTGCCCGTCTAATCGAGGCCCTTTTCCACATTGCTACTAAAGTAAGCGCCGCGCCATCATACGAGTATTCTTAGTAGAAATAATTAACACTGACAACACTGACCATACAAAAAGGGCTCTCAATAAACACCAAGTTAAAATATATAAGTAGGTAATTTATAACAATGTAATGTACGAGCTGTTGCCCGCGGCTTTGTACGCGTGGATATCGCGGGTGCGCGAGCCATAAGCGGCACGCGATTTTTGTAGATGTTGATCCTGAAGGTCCATTTTAAATATTATATTATAAGAATTTTTTAAATCGAATAAGTAGTTTTTTTTAATCCACAATTGATAACCCCTTGACATCATATCACCTGATGGTAAGTAGTTTAGATTACCTAGTATTAGAGATTACCTCTTACATTTAAAGCCTTGAACTACTTAATCTCAAATGTTTTGTTGTCCGTATGTCGTAGATTCTTTAAATTTTTCACGAAATCCCGTTACATATACAAGTTCTTTTGAGCTGCAGCGCCCCCTGGTGGTCTACGACTGTAAAATATGTCTAGACTAGCACTGAATAACCAAACCAATAATAATATTAGTTTATACAAGGTGCGGGTGTAACCAACTGCAAAATCCTTTTGTCTCTGTTTTTTCTTTACGTGTAAAGAGTAAAGAAAATAACCACACTTTTGCACTTTTTCAATGTTTTTTCGTTTAGTTTCAATTTTCTGAATGAAAGGAGAAAAAATTAAAAATAAACATTTCTTACTTAGTATTATCATAACCAAAAATTTTTGTATATTTTTTAATATCTATACTTCAAAAAAATTGTCATAACTAGTGTTGAAAGTAACGGTGTAGACCTATCTTTGGGATTTTTTCTATCAAGCCAAAACTGCTCAATCGTGTTTATAAAGCTTTTGACTTTAAGGAACATCATCAAAAATAAGGTTTTTTTTTCAACCTTGGGTTTTCCATTATTTAGGAGTAATTGACGTCAAAAATATAGAAAATCTGTAATAATACCGCCTTAACTAGTGGCACAGATGATATACTAGTTACTTCGTATTTAAATAATATAATAAATAAACATGAAACTTAAAAACTCGTTGTACAAATTTGAAATGTTCAAGAAAATAAAAATTGGACTTTTAATAAAAACTTATGTTTAGCTAATCGAATTGTATTAAAAATCCCATTTATTTGCTACTAGCTTTTGTCCGCGCGGCGTATACATCGTTTTTATGACTGCTTTTGGGGGTGAAAGGTGCGCAAGCGTGGATACGATTTTTCTCCAGTTCCCTATCCCTAATCGAACTATTCTGATTAGCTATGTCACTTCCCACCCCCTCAACCAATCTTATAAAAAAATCTCTTTAATCCGTCGCGACGTCGATGTGCGCAAACGTGGAATTTAGTTTACCCTGATCTTTCTGGAACTATGTCGGGATATGCTAATTAGTAAATTATGTCATTTCTTACCCCCATTAACTTAATTACTTCAACCATCTCTGTGCAAAAAATCACAACAGTCCATTGTTCCGTTGCGATGTTAAAGAAATTAACCAAAAAAAAGAGTATTTTTCCAGTTTCCTCGGGAACTACATCGGACTATGCTATTTTCACGGGATAAAAAGTAGCCTTTGTCCTTCCCCGTGTCACAGGCTACCTGCATCCCAAATTTCGTCAAGATTGGTCAAGTTGTTGATGCGGGAAAACGTAACACACATTTTCACATTTATAATATTCACTAGTGGATTCCAGCAGCTTCGCCCGCGCAGATCCCTTTTTTTGTCGTTCTCTTGGGAATTTCCCAAAATCCTTAGCGGATGCCCTCGTCCTAATTGTTATCTGTACTTATTCCAAATTTCAGCGATATCCGTTCAGTGGTTTAGGCTGTGCGTTGATATACCAGTCAGGCACCTTTTCCTTTTATACTCGTATATACAGAAGAAAAAGGATTTCAGCAAATGTGTAGAAAAAAGTTGTTAAGAGTCATGTGTAGAATATAATTACCAGTTTTATAAGGTTTGCAGTTAAGTACCAGTCACCCTGTATATGGATGCACAGATCAGAATTATTTTTGATCTTAGATTGGATGAATAAAGGATAATTTACTTAAATTTTATTTCACAGACATCATGGTCCAAATATGTTAGTAAACAATGTAGCTTGTTCTATGTTGGTACGTAGTCAACAATAATACAAATAAAGCATTAGTAAACGAATATAAACGTATCCTGTATCAATAACATGTATGTAGTTAGAAGGGATTTGATCCAATTGATCAACGTGAAAGTACAAAGTGAACAAAAATGCAATTAAAGCATTAGTAGAGATAAATAAACTTATCCTGTATCTAGTAACATGTATGTAGTTAGAAGGGATTTGGTCCGATTGATTAACGTGGAAGTACAAAGTAAACAAAAATACAATTAAAGCATTAGTAAACAAAAATAAACTTATCCTGTATTTAGTAACATGTATGTAGTTAGAAGGGATTTGGTCCGATTGATTAACGTGGAAGTACAAAGTAAACAAAAATACAATTAAAGCATTAGTAAACAAAAATAAACTTATCCTGTATTTAGTAACATGTATGTAGTTAGAAGGGATTTGATCCAATTGATCAACGTGAAAGTACAAAGTGAACAAAAATGCAATTAAAGCATTAGTAGAGATAAATAAACTTATCCTATATTTAGTAACATGTATGTAGTTAGAAGGGATTTGGTCCGATTGATTAACGTGGAAGTACAAAGTAATTAAAAATACAATTAAAGCATTAGTAAACAAAAATAAACTTATCCTGTATTTAGTAACATGTATGTAGTTAGAAGGGATTTGGTCCGATTGATTAACGTGGAAGTACAAAGTAAACAAAAATACAATTAAAGCATTAGTAAACAAAAATAAACTTATCCTGTATTTAGTAACATGTATGTAGTTAGAAGGGATTTGGTCCGATTCATTAACGTGGAAGTACAAAGTGAACAATAATTGAAAACGCTAAACACGTTAAAAAACCGACTTCCATCGCAACAACTTAGTACATTTTTGCATTATTATTTTTGGGTTTTGTTAATTTTCTAATAAAGTACTACACCGATTTTGATTTAAATTATATGGGACCACACGGGAAGCACTAGCTTTCAAATAAAAAAAGAATCATAAATATCGGTTCACCCAGTCCAAAGTTATAAGGTAACATACATAAAAAAAACATACAGACGAATTGAGAACCTCCTCCTTTTTGGAAGTCGCTTGAAAATACAATTAAAGCATTAGTAAACAAAAATAAACTTATCCTGTATTAGTAACGTGTATGTAGCTAGAAGGGATTTGGTCCGATTGATCAACGTGGAAGTACAAAGTGAACAAAAATACAATTAAAGCATTAGTAAACAAAAATAAACTTATCCTGTATTAGTAACACGTGTAGTTAGAAGGGATTTGGTCCGATTGATCAACGTGCACAGCCACGCTGTGCTTACTTTCTCGCGAAGCCTTCACCGTCTGTCGTAGTCAGGCATACATAAACACTGCACTCAGATAGGATAAATTAAAAAAAAAACGTCTGGAGATTTAAAAATAATATTAGGTACCGTTCTTTTTCTTCCTATCGTGTGACATAATTAACCGTTCAATACAAGGGTCAGACGGCGGGTGGTTGCCTGGTGTTGCACTTTGCATCACCCGCGGTCACGTGTGCAACGCGACCTTCATACACATCTGGAATCAGATGTGCAGGTACGTTGTTTTCTTTCACCGTTAAAGCAATCGGTATGTATATGTAGGTGAGTTTCGAAAACTCATTGGTACATTGGCCGTCCGGATTTGAACCCGAGACCTCCGGTCAGGAGGACCGAGTCGTTACCGGTTGAGCCACCGACGCTTTTTAATATTACCCTTACCCATATTTTACTCAAATCCATCCAGTAGTTTGGGAACTAGAGTACCGAACGGACGCACAGACACACATGCATTTTTTTGTTTTAACAGTTTATTAATGTAAGACGAACCATCCCAAAGAAAATCACAATTTAACATCGTTTTTTTTTCCATCACAAAACCTTCTTCACTCCTCCGGCGCTCGAAAGTAAAAACAATGAATATATAAGTAAGTACGTAAAATGAAATGCAGTTTCATATTGGTCGTAAACAATACAATAGCAAAGTATATATTAGTACTAACATACAGTATGGACACTCCCTGTCGCTCTCTAGATTGCGCCCTACCCCCTCGTCACCCAGATTGATACAGATTGGTTATAGTTTGGTTCTTGAACGTATAGGATTTCGCCATGATTTTGTTTGCTCCGTCATTTGTTTTTAGAAATGTCATTTCACGACCATTTGGGTCCGGGGTGTGATATTAGTAAGTACAGAGGCCAGCAAATCAAGCTAGACGATTGGACTTTGTAGCATTCTTATGCCGTACGCGTATGGATTAGAATCGCACTACAAGTGTCTAGCTTGATGTGCTGGCCCCTGTACCTAAAATGAAATGCAGTTTCATATTGGTCGTAAACAACACAATAGAGAATATACGAATGAATTATGCTAAAAGGATGAAAGTGTTTACCAAACTAGACATACATGTATTTATAATAATCAGAGTATCTGCTTGGAATATAAAACTGAATTGATTCAACTATTTAACATAACTTTGTATTGTGAAGCTGCGAATCCTCATACAAACGGAGTAAATGATTTTCACCTGTTAAATGTTAAGGCCTTAAGATGGGTCAAAGGGCAATATTAAATTCAAATTATTGAAAGAATGTGTAAAGCTATCACCATGAAAAAAAAACTTAAAGTAATAAAAAATCGATTAAACTGAATACAATTTTAAAAATATGGTGATACTCTTGATGTAAAAAATATACTGTAGACCTTGTTTTTGGCGTTAATTGCAAAATTTCCGAATGAAACCAACATACAAAAATCGGTGACCTTGAGACCTTTCATTTTAATTAAACACATTTATTAACTTATTTGAAAGTGATAAAAAGTAATAAAAACATGTAAAAATCGTGAATTGGGCGTTCGGTTGCAACGAAACAGCCGCGTTAAAGCCCGCATTGATTTGAACTTAAAATGAATACTTTCGATATTATTTATTAACACGTATCAACCTGTTCGGATTGAGTGACCTTAGCGCCTTAAACGATTTGGACCAACTTTTGATAGGTTGTCAGTCATACATAACAAAAGCTAGGCTTGTACGTTTTTGTTTTTTCGATAAAGTTAATAAGTTTAATTTTATTGTCGTTCACGTGTTTCATACAAAACTAATTTCGGCCATTTTTGTTTTAGTTTGGTTATTATTGAATATTGATCAAATAACGTTAGTGAAACTTTGTAAACACATTCTAAGAACGAATATCTGTATCTGCGGTTTATATCAGACTTCTGTAAAATACTGACATAATTCTGTGAAAATAAATAATGAGTTCAAAAATGTGAGTTTTGAAAAGTCGCAGCTTCACAATCGTCTTAAGTGAAGCTTAAAAGGGGAGTGTTTCCCTCCCTAGCGCTCTGCGTACAAAAGGTAGTTTGGTTATTATTGAATATTAATCAAATAAAGTTAGTGAAACTTTGTAAACACATTCTAAGAACGAATATCTATGTGTGTGGTTTATATCAGATATCTGTAAAATACTGACATAATTCTGTAAAAATAGTGAGTTCAAAAATGAGAATTTTGAAAAGTCGCAGCTTCACAATCCTGTTAAGTGACGCTTAAGAGGAGTGTTTCCCTCCCTAGCGCTCTGCGTACAAAAGGTAGTTTGGTTATTATTTGAATATTGATCAAATAACGTTAGTGAAACTTTGTAAACACATTCTAAGAACGAATATCTGTGTCTGTTGTATATGTCAGATTTCTGTAAAATACTGACATAATTCTGTAACAATAAAGAGTCCAAAAATAATAATTTTGAAAAGTCGCAGCTTCACAATCGTCTTAAGTGAAGCTTAAGAGGAGTGTTTCCCTCCTTAGCGCTCTGCGTACAAAAGGTAGTTTGGTTATTATTTGAATATTGATCAAATAACGTTAGTGAAACTTTGTAAACACATTCTAAGAACGAATATCTGTGTCTGTTGTATATGTCAGATTTCTGTAAAATACTGACATAATTCTGTAACTATAAAGAGTCAAAAAATAATAATTTTGAAAAGTCGCAGCTTCACAATCGTCTTAAGTGAAGCTTAAGAGGAGTGTTTCCCTCCCTAGCGCTCTGATGCGTACATAAGTTAGTTTGGTTATTTATTATTTGAATATTGGTCAAATAACGTTATTGAAACTTTGTAAAAACATTCTAAGAACGAATATCTGTGTCTGTGGTTTATATCAGATTTCTGTAAAAAACTGACATAATTTTGTGAAAATAGTGAGGGTCAAATACGTAAATTTCAGGGAAATGGACAATCTACAACAACAATATTAGTTTCTAGAACGTGTTTACAAAAGTTCTAACATCATCATATCAGCCGAAGGACGTCCACTGCTGGACACAGGCCTCCCCCAAGGATATCTTTATTAATTTAACTTATAATTACTTTTCTCAGGACTAACGACACAACTTTGTGTTGCACGCCCGATTCGACAAACAGTTGTTGCTGTCTTTTTCTTAAGCTTGACGTTAAAAGGAGACGGTTAATTTTCCCTCTGGTACCTACCTGATTTCCTTTAGTCAAAACACTACTTTTCCATCTTGTCGTCATCCTTAAACTTAAAATTTAGGCTACATCTGGAACACAACGATATTTTTATAAAATAATCCCTCCGCATCCTCAACTAAGCCTTTCGCTCAATTACTTTTCTCGGGACTAACGACACAACTTTGTTTGCACGCCCGATTCGCCAAAAAGTTGTTGCTGTCTTTTTCTTAAGCTTGACGTTAAAAGGAGACGGTTAATTTTCCCGCTAGTCGGTCACGAGTAAAGTCTTCATGCTACTACTAAATTCCTGAGGGTTCGTTCAAAAGCTGGTGCGGGAAGTTATTTGGCTAACCCGCCGCCCCGTCTCAAGTATGCGCCAGGAAATTCCAAAAGAGAAATTATTTTACAAGTTACATCAGAGAACAGGGTAGTTGACTGCATCAAATAGATATTTGTGTAATTTGTTATTTGTTATTTGTATGCTGTACCTCACCCTGGACGCTTCATACAACGGGCCAGAACTGACATTTCAAAAAAGGAATGACGGAACTAACAAAATGTTGGTGAAATCCTATACGTTCGACAACCAAAGTGTAACCAATCTGTATCAATCTGGGTGACGAGGGGGTGAGGTCGCAATATAGAGAGCGGCAGGGAGTGTCCATACTGTAAGTTAGTACTAATATATATACTTTGGCTGTACTCAGCTAGACATGAGTGCTCCTGTGTTATCAAACATCTAAAATCACCATGTTTACCACAAATAAAGATTTTTTAATTTTGAATTTGGATTAACAAGGGGACAAAGTAATATTTTGTTGCGAGTGCGTTTGTTTGAATTCTGAGCTTAGAAGGAACAGAGGTCAGCACATCGAGCTAGACACTTGTAGTGCGAATCTGATCTATACGCATATGGCATAAGAACGGTACAAAGTCCAAAGTGTCTAGCTTGATGTGTTGGCCACTGTACAGTGTACATTGCCCGATAATAAAATATTTTGTCCCCGAGTGGCAAACCCATTTTTTCATCACGACTTATGAGAAAACATTAGCAGGAAAGCGGATCAATCAGAAGAGAGAAACCAACACTCCCAACATTAGCAGGAAAGCGGATCAATCAGAAGAGAGAAACCAACACTCCCTAGGAACAAAAGTATAATTTTGATCGCACTTATTGGGGAACCGATCATCGTTTTTCTAATAAGTGTGATGAAACCTATACTATGAGCTATTGTTCACTAAATTGCTCTCCTACTTAATTTTCCAAAAACCTTATAGTCCCATTGTTTTCCATTCCGTCCTTAATTTTCAGTTAGTTGAAAATCCAAAATGATTAATCAAATCAATGACGTTTAAAATTATGACGTCACACCTTGTTGTTTGAATATTTTTGAACATAATTTTACTATTCACAAATAATAAAAAAGTAACTTAAATTATTAGAAATCAACAACCCTATTAGTGACTGCGGAGAAATTATTTTTGATAAAATTAAATTTAAGTTACAAATAATTTTGCTTGATAACATTTTGGGCATTGTCTTCTTTACAATATTGTACAGTTAAATCACCTTGACTCAACACATGGGACAGACGGTGAAATGCGGTTAGGGAACGCCACAGGCTCAGGCAACGATCTCGCAAAAAAACACAAAAAAGATTGTAATATCGATAGCCACAGATAAGATAGTAAGCTACCTAGGCTGTTTGATAAGTACCCGTTTACTAAATATATTAATATCAATGGCCGAAAATAAGTATACCACCTTTTTAAGGCATTTTTCAGAGGCGGGAAAAAAAAGAAAATGGCATTCTTTTGTTTTTTTTTTTCTCATTTGACAGCGATTTAGTGAAAGCATGAACTTGAAATTGTTAAAATGGAGAAAGAACAGTATCGGTCTGTAATTAGATTCTTGTTTTTGGAAGGAAAAACATGTGACGAAATAAAAGTAAGAATGCAAGCGGTTTACCATGAATGTGCTCCTTCTATAACAACCGTCAGATATTGATATAACGAGTTTAAGCGGGGGAAAACAACCGTCTTTGATGAGGATCGCCCAGGCCGGCCAATTGAGGTGACTACAGACGATATGGTTAAGAAAATTGAAAATATCGTTTTAGCCGACCGCTGAATTAAACTTCGAGATATCGTTGATGGTGTAAACGTTTCAATCGAGAGGGTACAACACATATTAGAAGAAAAATTGGGCATGAAGAAAGTATCGGCGAGGTGGGTGCCGCGTTTACTCACGGAGGAGCAAAAACGGAACCAACTGGCTACTTCGGAGCAGTGTTTGGCCGTGTTCCAACGTAACCAGAAGGAGTTTCGGCGTCGTTTCGTGACCGTGGACGAAACGTGGGTTCACCACTACACCCCGGAAATAAAAGAGCAGTCGAAGCAGTGGATTTTACCGGGTGAACCTGCTCCAAAGAAAGCAAAAACCGTCCCATTGGCTGGAAAGGTCATGGCGACTGTTTTTGGGATTATACATATTGACTACTTAGAAAAGGGGAAAACGATAACAGGGCAGTACTATGCCAATTTATTGGATGAATTTGACGCCGTCTTGAAGGACAAACGACCCCATTTAAAAAAGAAAAAAGTACTGTTTCATCACATCAACGCCCCGGCTCATTCATCCAGAGTTGTGACGGCTAAATTAGCACAGTTACGCTACGAACTATTGCCTCACCCCCCATATTCTTTAGATTTGGCCCCATGCGATTTCTTTTTGTTTCCCAACCTAAAAAAATAGCTCGGTGGTAAGCGATTTGGATCAAATGACGAAATCATTGTCGCCACAGAGGCCTATTTTAATGACTTTCCAAAATCATACTTTTTGGATGGTTTATTGAAGCTTGAGTATAGTTGGAACAAGTGTATAGAGTTAAAAGGTAACGACGTAGAAAAATAAATGCATATAAAAAAAATGGGTTTTTTTTGCCATAAACGGGTACTTATCAAACAGCCCTCGTACTATGGCGCGCGCAGTAACGTCTTCCGGTATGCATACGTAGTATACGTACATCACTCGAGGACCTTTCTTCCTTGGTTTTTGGTTGATTATCTACTTCGCGAACATCAAAATGTTGCTTTTATTATGGAAAGCAAAACATCGAGAGTGAGAGTTCGCAAACTAATGTTATCCTATATTGTAGGTTGTTATATTATTATTTTTATTATTCGAAAAAAAATGAGTAGACAGGTAAACATTGGATCCACAAAACTGAATGATCAGTTACCAATTTTTGTAAGTAT
Organism: Coleophora flavipennella; assembly: GCA_947284805.1. Classification (NCBI taxonomy): domain Eukaryota; kingdom Metazoa; phylum Arthropoda; class Insecta; order Lepidoptera; family Coleophoridae; genus Coleophora; species Coleophora flavipennella. The sequence continues at coordinate 4,941,985 of OX369289.1, read as the reverse complement.
ATAAAATTGGTTTCTCTAAAACAGCCGTAACGATTTGAATGAAATTTTGTATTTAGATAATGTTTTACTTTCCAAGTCTATCTAGATAGGCGCCATCCGTGAGAAAATCCGTTCTTTCCGATTTCACACTAAAAAATAATATTTTTAGTTTAACTACTCAAAAACAGATAGCGCTACATTATTAGGTACTGAGCAAAGCTCGGTCGTCCAGGTACTTATTTATTATTATCAGTGCTAATGCTCAAGTATTCTTACAGTAAATTTTACGCTGGAAGGAGCTGCAATGAATGTATTTGATTTTAACTATGTATAAGCAATACACATTTAAGTAAATAATTACCATTAAATCCGTTCTTACCGATTTCACTATAAAAAAAAATAGTTTAACTTCTCAATAACAGATGGCGCTACATTATTAGATACTGAGCAAATCGGTCGCCCAGGCACTTACTTATCAGTGCTAATGCGCAAGTATTCTTACAGTAAATTATACGTTAGAAGAAGCTGCAATTAATGTATTTGATTTTAAGTATGTATGAGAGCCTCGGTGGCGTAACGGATAGGACCGCTACCTCCTGTTCGGGAGGTCGTGGTTCGAGCCCTGCCACGTACCACTGTCTTTTCGGATTTCGATTTCATATGTACGTTTATCCGACGCGACGCTCTCACAGTGAAGGAAAAACGTCGTGAGGAAACCTGCACACGCCTGCGAAGAAACTCGAAGGTTGTGTGTGTATTCGACCAACCCGCGCTGGGCCCGCGTGGTCGACTAAGGCACGATGTCGTAATTTAGGGTTGGCTCGAGCACCTCGGTGGGGACGTATATGAGCTGATTTTATGATGTGATGTGATGATTTTAAGCAATACACATTTAAATAAATATCTGCCATTAAATATGAAAATTCCTTAAATTGTGTAAGTAAAACGCTTAGCAGGTAAGTGAATAAAATTAATACAATTCAGCATTATATTTCCATTACCTCAAAAAATCCACTTTGCATTGCACTTAATAAAAAGCGACGGAGATGTATCGTTTCTCATAAATTCTGATAGCGTTGAATGAATGTTTACCAAATTTATCAAGCTTAGGGCATGAATTCAATTAATGAATGGCTTGATGATGTCTGGCAACCGACAAGGTACGCTTTTTATTTCAAAAGAGTGCCGAGCGTCTTGAGCTTTGAACCGACTTTTTTAAGAGATCTTTGAAAGAGAACCTTTTGACTTCTGACACGTTTGTCTTTTGTCAAATCTTTTTATTCAAACCTTAGTCTTAAACTACCTACATTTGGTTGAGTTTTTAAATTTCTAATTTTTCATACTTAATTTTTTTTTTTTTACACAGTCAGTTAAAACAATTTTAAAGTCGGTACTTACAAAACATTGTTGTAGTACTTATTGTAATTTTCTAACGCTAAAAATTAATTTAAAAAACCGGCCAAGTGTGACTCGGGGTCACACAAATAGGGTCCAAAACCAAAACTTAAACTACCAACAGAATAAGACCTCTCACTACTTTGCTCTAGTTATTTTTTCCTGTTGGAACGGAAGGACTTTAGATTTTCTCATTTCTCATTCTCATATACTTATCTGTAATCTATTCATTGAACCTCATATACAGTGTTTTTTCAAGATTTTAGGCCTAGTCTCGAAGATAAGGGGGTGGTCAATGGAAAGCCTATTTTGTTAAATAATTTCAAAAGTATTTATTTTAAAATTATAAAAAAAATGAATTTGAGATTCTTAAAACAAGCGTAAACTTTTTTTTTTATTTTCTAATTTACCCTCAAAAGTGGCCCCCATGTTTAAAATTAATTGGTTTACGTTACACGTCCGTCTATGTGTCACCGACTTACTTATGTGCACCAAATTTCAACTCAATCCGTACTGTAGTTTTCGAGCAAACTGACTGTGACAGACGGACGGACAGACACACGAGTGATCCTATAAGGGTTTCGTTTTCAAGTTTTTAGGTACGGAACCCTTAAAACATGGGTTACTTTAGATGAGCAGTAGGGCTACACTCACAGTATGAAATTTTGCTTTGGTTCCGGTCGTGTTTGGTTTGTGTTCCCGTTTGATGTTCTAAAACTTTCGCGAAGAAACCATTTGTATTTTTTCATTAGTTCATAAGATATAAATTATTTTGCTGACGTCAGCAAAAAAATATTTTAATTTTTAGGTTATTATATTATGCAGTTAGACATTTCTAGAGATTGTGATAGTTGAATTACAATTATAGCTAATTATATACAAATTAAGAAATTTTTATTTACAACGTAGAATAAATTAATATTTTTTTTTATTTTTTATTTAGCCTTAGTTCCATCGAGGTTGCACTGTATTATGATTGCTAAAGAAGCTTAATATAATATACTACAATTTGCATATAGAAACACGAACATCCACTGTAGAACCTAGCTAGGAGGAGTTGCATTTCTAAAGTTTCTGAAATTTTCAAGGAAATAAGGTTGTAAATTTTTTGTAAGTTTAGGTTCAAAAAAAGACTACTGCGTTCCTGCCAGCAAGCGAAATTGAATTCCTGTACGTTATCTATATATATATATAATTGTCAAAATATCGTAAAATACATTTTGGCGAGAAATCAGAAAAGTTGTTAAAATTTGTGACCACCAGAATATTTATAATTCTATAACTCAGAGGTTCTGCTGTTTAAAGTTTTCGTTTTTTTTTTCTTGTGTGGACGACTAAAAAATATATATTTTGATGACCAAAAAAAATGCAACATCATTGAAACTTACCAGAAAAAATAAACAATATTTACATTTTACATTGATTTTGCGCTCGTCATTTATAAACCGATTAAAAAATTATATTTTTATTCGATAGGATATGCTGCGTCGGTGGCGTAATGGCAAAGGCCGCTACCTCCTGTCCGGGAAATCGTGGTTCGAATCCTGCCATGTACCAATGTGTTTTCGATTTTAGATTTCATATGTACGTTTATCCGACGACGCTCTTACGGTGAAGGAAAACATCGTGAGAAAACCTGCACACGCCTGCGGAGAAACTCGTAGGTTGTGTGTGAAGTCGACCAACCCGCACTGGGCCCGCGTGGTCCACTAAGGCCCGATCGCCCTAATTCAGGGTAGGCTCGAGCCCCTCGGTAGGGCCGTACAGTGAAAGCTGATATGATGATCATGAGGATATGCTGCTAGGATGGTCCCATATAAATTTTATCAGAATCGGTTTAGTAAATTTTTCGAAATTTAACAAAAACAAGAGGTGTAGCAAAATTGTATTTGATTGTTGCGATTGAAGTAGTTTTTAGGGTTCCGTACCTCAAAGGGTAAAAACGGAACCATTATTGGATCATTCCTGTGTCTGTCTGTCCGTCCATCCGTCTGTCACAGACTCACAGCCAATTTTCTTAGAAACCACTGGACCGATTAAGTTGATTTTTGGCGGCGGCGACCCGTCCACCCACCAGCTTCACGTGTTAAGTCGGTAATCCAAAGACGGTAATGTAAAGTAAATAAATAAATTTTGAACATACGTGTAAATTCAGAGATATACTATATATAAGTCTCTGGGTAAATTAGGAAATAAAATAAAAAGTTTTTTTAAATATATTAAGTGATATATCAAATGAAACGGCTTATTGTGAGAATCTCAAATGTATTATATCAAATGAAATGGCTTATTGTGAGAATCTCAAATGTATTATATCAAATGAAACGGCTTATTGTGAGAATCTCAAATGTATTATATCAAATGAAACGGCTTATTGTGAGAATCTCAAATGTATTTTTTTATTTTTTATTACCGACTTCAAAAATAAGGAGGTACTATGTATATTTTTTTTTAATGTATGTTCACCGATTTTTTTATATTTATTTATTTTTATTTCCTTAATGAAACCTACAGCGTACAATTTTATATCCGAAACAACTAGGCCTAAAATCTTGAAAAAATCACAGTAGGTATATATAAGGTTTCACCTACGAAGAACTTTCGTAGGGTTTCACAGAAAAAGCGTACTATACAATTAATGAATTTGTAAACGATAAATCCATTTGAAATTACATGTTTGTTCCATACATTGACATACTGTTTTACTTTAAAACTTTGATAAATCCATTGATATAGTATTTTGTATTTTAGGTTAGGTTTACTATGACATAAGAATTTATTTTGACATTACCTACTTTATATTATTTTCTGAAATTTATTGTGTGCCTTTTCATGATTTATCTGTTTTTTTTTAATTCTAATTTTGTACGTCCTAAAGGACAGGTCATAAAGCACATTAATTTTGTTTAACACCTGTACATTTACATATGATCACAAATAAATAAATTTGAATTTAATTCAAAGATTACAGTTAAATCTATGAGAAAATCTAAAGTCCTTAAAAGTTCCCACAGGAAAAATGAAATTTCTAATACCAGAATAAGTAGACCCCTATTTACTTAGAGCAAAGTATGCACTGAGAGGTCTTGTTCTATTGGTATTTAAAGTTTTGGTGCGGAACCCTGTTTGTGTGACCCCGGTTTTTTTTTCACGTGTTCAATGATTGCGTCGGGGGCTAAGGCCGTTTGTCCACCAACGGCGTCACCGAGAACGAGATTATTTCGGGCCGAGTTTAAGATGACGTGACGGCGATCGTCTGTCCACCGCGCCGATATCGATGGCTCAGTCCTACAGCTTTGTCGTGCGTGGTAGTCACGTTCTCCTATAAAACAAACCAGAAAGATGGCTAGTTTTAACCGGCGACAATTGCTTCTTCTGCTTTTGTACGTTCGAAGGCGTAGGCGATGCAAAGAATTTGATGTTTGGACACATCATTTGTTTTGTCCCACAAACAGTCTTTACTTTCTACAAGTTCAATTAATGTGTATATAAGGTGTAACAAAATTAGCTGAAACTAGTTTAACTGGTGCTTCTACCCATGAAACTGAACAACTTTCCCCATGGAACCCATAGTCAAATCGCAAAATAAAATTTGGCTATCCCATACTAACTCGATCAGCTGATCAGCCAACTTAGTATGGGAAGTTCAATTTTTTTTTTGAGATTTGACTATGGGTTCCATAGGGAAAGTTGTTCAGTTTCTTGAGTAGAAGCACCAGTTAAAATAGTTTCAGCTAATTTTGTTAGACCTTATATATCGTATTTGAATTTCTTAGCCATTTTCTTCACAATTATATGACAGACAAAACAAAAACCGGGCGAATGGCGCGGTGCGACGGTAGTGTGTGGACAAGAACAAACGTGTTTTGTATATTGGCGGCACATCGGCCCGTCATTAAACCGTGCCGAGTTCTAGCGGTCACGCCGAACTACTCCAATAATCGGCGGCCGGGATGACGGCGCTCGGGTGACGGGCGTGCAGTGGACAACCGGCCATAGTAAATGTATGTGTCGCTACTTCGGCGCCGTCATCTCGTTCTCGTTGAGGCCCCGGTGACGGCGGCGGTGGACAAACGCACTAACCCGGTCGCCCATCGCCGTCGCCAAGATCCGAATCCTACTTTTAAAGCAAAATTCATCATCATATTAGCCGAAAGGCCTCCCCCAAGAATTTCCACGATGACCGGTCTGGCGCTGCCCTCATCGAGCGGCTTCCTGCGACCCTTACCAGGTATCCCCGAACGGCTATCTGTTCTACGAGCTATGTGCCCTGTCCACTGTCACTTTAGTTTAGCAGTTCTTACCGCTATGTCGGTTACTTTGGTCAAAGTATATAATATACTAGCTGTCCCGGCGAACTTCGTACCGCCTAACATTACATTACACTGCCCTACCCTACACTACACTACCCTACACTACACTACCCTACCCTACTACATACACTACACTACACTACCCTACACTACACTACCCTACCCTACCCTACCCTACCCTACCCTACACTACCCTACCCTACACTACCCTACCCTACACTACCCTACCCTACACTACACTACCCTACACTACCCTACACTACCCTACACTACACTACCCTACCCTACACTACCCTACCCTACCCTACACTACCCTACCCTACCCTACACTACACTACCCTACCCTACCCTACCCTACCCTACCCTACCCTACCCTACATAAGAACCTTCTCCTGACAATAACGAACTCGACAAAAAAAGAATTAGCGAAATCGGTCCAGCCGTTTAGGAGGAGTTCAATGACTAACACACGGACAGAAGATTTATATGGAATAAAATCTTTTTGTACCTATCTGTATAAATACAAACAGCTGTGTCTTAAATAAAAATGTTTTTGCATTTTATAAATAAAAAATAATCAAATCTTTTTTGTCATATGGAGGTATATACAGTTTATGAAAAGAGTTTTATTATTCTCATATGTTTGTTTTGACAACCGATATTGTTGCCATGGCGACCGAGCGTGAAGTTTTTTTCTTCGTTACGGAATTTCTGGATTCTTAATTAAAATTGCGACTATAATTTGAGATTTAAACTATCCTATCTCTCAAGTTGGATCGAACTGCACATGGTGTGCGAATTTTATTATAATCGGTTAAGTGGTTTAGGAGTCCATTGGGGACAAACATTGTGACACGAGATTTATATATATTAAGATTAGTACTAACATACAGTTTGGACACTCCCTGCCGCTCTCTAGATTGCGACCTCACCCCCTCGTCACCCAGATTGATACAGATTGGCCGTCGAACGTCTAGGATTTCGCCGCCATTTTGTTTGTTCCGTCATTCATTTTTTTGAAATGTCATTTCTGGCACGTTGTATGAAGTGTCCAGGGTGTGCTTTGGTTCTCCTACAAGATAATGAGCAAAATTATTTGCATCTAACATACCAAATTTTCATTTGTTTTCAGATAATGCGACCAGCACACGTCATTTTGCAGTCCTCCACCGCGTAGTACGTACCATCCCCCCACCTAGGTAAGTACTAACTTCAAATATTCATTTTCACTCGACCTAAAACTGGACACTGAGCCCGGTATTACAATGTTACGTTATTATCCTAATAACTTATGTGGGGTACAAAAGTAAAAGGTCTCGGGTTCGATTCCCAGTGGGGTCAACTTGTAAAACTCGGTTGGGTTGGGGTAGGGCATTTTCTAAGCCCGCCTGGCTAGCTACCACCATCTTATCTAAATCTTGCCGCCAAACATCAGTTTTTGGTGAATGGAGGAGACGAGAAAGTGAAACGATAGCGGGTTACTTACTTCTGGTTTTAAAGTAATATTTTTTACTCTTTGCTTCTGGGACACTTGTATCAAAGTATACATATTTAGTACTAACATACAGTATGGATACTCCCTGCCGCTCTCTAGATTGCGACCTCACCCCCTCGTCACCCAGATTGATGCAGATTGGTTACAGTTTGGTTGTCGAACGTATAGGATTTCGCCGCCATTTTGTTTGTTCCGTCAATGCTTTTTTGAAATGTCATGCCTGGCCCGTTGTATGAAGTGTCCAGAGGTGCTTGTATACTTGCATGAGCGTAGCTTTTAATACTGAAATTAATTGCAGTTTCGAAAACTAGGTATACTGTAAAGTTTGCACGAAAACAAGCTATCAATTTTTGTGATTTATCTTACTAAGCACTCTTTAACACAATATGTAATGTTGATTTATCTACTCTCATATCGTAAAGATCGAATTATAAACTTCAAAACGAATTTATATTGGCATTCTTTATTAACACAATTCCGAAATTTTAAAAAACACTTTATAACATTATCTCTCACAAAACAATGTTATAAAGTATTTTTTTCCCATTACGATACGAGTTAATCCAAAAAGTTAATATCACTAACGAAGTTCCATTTTTTTTTATTGGAACGCACATGAGGTTCGCGCCATTTTTACAGCATTACAAAAAGTTTTCATTCCAATTTTTACTTGTCTGTGACAGCGCCCGCTTTAACGCATGCGCGGTGATGTGCTAGGTTTTGGCGCCATTCATTGAATACGTTTTGTTGTAGTTACTGAATTTCGTGTATAATTTTCGTTCTTGCTTAAAAATGTCTGAGATCAATAAAAGCATTGTTTTTACCTGTCTGTGACAGCGCCCGCTTCAGCGCAAGCGCGGTGATGTGCTGGGATTTGGCGCTATGACACGTTTTGTTGTAGGTACTGAATTTCGTGGTTTTTTTTTCTTACTCTTTTAACTTTGATCTTTGTTGTTTAGTTGATTAAATCCCAATTATGAGATTAGATAAAGAAGTGTACGAAACTGCACATAACTAGATATACATACCTCTAATTAGGCAACAGTTTCATAAACTATTATTTAAGGCTTATGGAAAATATTTCCTATTTTTTAACTAGGTAAATATTGTTTACTAGCTGTTGCCAGCGGCTTTGACCCCGTGGATATCGAAGGTGAGCGGGTGTTTTTTAGGTGGTGCCATCTAAGAAGTAAAACTAAAAAAAAAAGACCAAGTGCAAGTCAGAACCGCACACATAGGGTTCCGTACCATCATACTAGATGGCGCTACTACAAAGGGTTCCACACCATCATACTACATGGCGCTATTCTCTTCACGTTTAAAAAAAACACGTTTTTTGTATGGTGACTTACACTTTTTCTAATTTTTAGTATTTGTTGTTATATAGCGGCACTACAGAAATACGTCATCTGTGAAAATTTCAACTGTCTAGCTATCACGGTTCATGAAATACAGCCTGGTGACTGACGGACACGGACGGTCTTAGTAATAGGCGTTTTTTACCCTTTGGGTATGAAACCCTAAAAGTTGATCGAAATCTATCCAGTAGCTTTTGCGTGATACACGTGATATTGCGTTTATTTATAAAAGCGTCGGTGGCTCAACCGGTAATGACTCGGTCCATCTAACCAGAGGTACCGGGTTCAAATCTGGATGGCCAATGTACCAATGAGTTTTTCAATAACTTACGTACATATAATTACCGATTGCTTTAACGGTGAAGGAAAACATCGTGAGGAAACCTGCACACGCCTGCGAAGAAACTCGAAGGTTGTGTGTGAAGTCGACCAACCCGCACTGGGCCCGCGTGGTCGACTAAGGCCTAATCGCCCTGATTCAAGGCAGGCTCGAGCCCCTCGGTGGGGACGTATATGAGCTGTAATGATGATGATGATGATATAGATAGATTTTCCTCACTTCAGATTATTCAATGGACTTCTCCGTCTAAATCATGACATGAGCCGATTTTAGGGTTTCCTAGTCAAACACGGAACCATTATAGTTTCGCCACGTCGCCTGAACCTTGTTATGGTTATACAATTCTGTGACCACTTATAAAGTTATAATTTAAAATTAAGTCCGAAAAAAAATTTTTGTGTGCCTTTCCTGCGATTTTTTTTTTTTTATTCACAATTGGTAAACCCTTGACAACATCTCACCTGGTGGTAAGTGACGATGTTGCCGAAGACGGAAGCGGGCTTACCAAGATTCCCCAACGCAATGGGGAACTGGCTATCTTATCTTCATGCCGAAACACACCAATGATATCAACATTGATATTTGGCGGCAAGACTTAGATAAGATGGTGGTAGCTAGCCAGGCGGGCTTAGAAAATGCCCTACCACCAACCAAACCGAGTCTTACAATTGACCCCGCCGGGAATCGAACCCGCGACCTCCTGTGCAAAGCCAGTGAACTTTGCCTTTGAGCTACGGAGGCGGTTAAATAATAAAATAAAGATAAATAGATACCACATTTATTTGTCACTGCAATCACACACATATACATACTAGTACATAACTTCATAACCACGGAGCCTCTTTTCAATAGCACAATAGAAGAGTTTCGACGCAAAGCACGAACACATTAAAGATTTTTAACTGAACACATTAAAGATTTCGCCAGGCCAAAAGAACATCTCGAACCAGGCGGAGAAAATGATTAGTGCACATGGAGAGCGCTTAATTGTATTCGCTCCGGCGTAGCCCGTACAAAGGACAACCTACGCAAATGGAAGATCCTACCAGAAAACGTAGATACCTCATGCTCCTGTGGACTACCCCAAACCACAGCGCACCTGAGTACCTGCCTGAGTGGACCACAGTGTACCATCGCAGATCTCATGTCGGCAACACAAAGCGCGGTTCAAGTGGCACGGGACTGGATAAAATATATATAAAGACGCTTTCACACCAAAAGAAGATACTAGTATATAGACAAAGTAGGGGTGAATTTATTTTGTTTACTTTCTCTATCGTGTAGGGTATCGTTGAATCATTATCATCATCATATCAGCCGAAGGACGTCCACTTTTGGACATAGACCTCCCCCAAGGATTTCCACGACGACCGCTTCTGCGTTTCCTGCATCCAGCGGCTTCCCACGACCTTCACCAGGTCATCGGTCCACCGAGTATGAATAGGTCTTTCAAAAGCACTGAAAGTTTGCTAACAATTTTAGTTTTAAAAGTTGAGCAACGTATTATATTTATTAATAAGTTCAATGATTTTGTTTATTGCCCACTACCAAAGTAGTATGCACACTCCCTGTCGCTCTCTAGATTGCGACCTCACCTCCTCGTCACCCTGATTGATACTGATTAGTAACAGTTTGGTTATCGAACGTATAAGATTTCGCCGCAATTTTCTTTGTTCCGTCATTCCTATTTTGAAATGTCATTTCTGGCCCGTTGTATAAAGTATCCAGGGTTGTGCCACTACCCCACAATAATGAATTTTTACGTTTTTCTCCACCTAATGGTTGTCTGGAAGAGATCGCTTGTTAACGATAAGACCGCTATCATTTGTATTTGTATGTTCCTCTTATGTTGTGCAATAACGTGTTTTCAATAATTTTTTCCTATAAACGATTGGTTGACTAAATATAAACTTTTTAAGTGGTGATCTTCTTATGGTGTGGCACAATTAACCTTCCAAGGGATAGACGGCGGTTGCCTGGTGTTACCTTAGCATCACCCGCGGTCACGTGTAGGGCATTTACATTTACACCTACGGACGTGTGCAACGTGGTGATTATTGTTGTAGTTGCATGTCCCCATCCCTACCAGCTGAACCGCTATCTCAGGACATCTTAAAAGTATTGGATATAGTAGGACATATTATTATAGTCAATTTACAAGGGAATTTACAAATAAAAAAGCGCCGGTGGCTCAACCGGTAACGACTCGGTCGTCCTAACCAGAGGTTCCGGGTTCAAATCCGGACGGCCAATGTACCAATGAGTTTTTCGTAACTTACGTACATATACTTTCCGATTGCTTTAACGGTGAAGGAAAACATCGTGAGGAAACCTGCACAACACACCTGCGAAGAAACTCGAAGGTTGTGTGTGAAGTCGACCAACCCGCACTGGGCCCGCGTGGTCGACTAAGGCCCGATCGCCCTAATTCAGGGTAGGCTCGAGCCCCTCGGTGGGGACGTATATGAGCTGACGTGATGATGATGATGACAAGGGAATATTGATAATTTAAAGTTGCCTTTCTTAGGAATAATAATCGTCCAATTTAAATGTGCAGTCAGTTGTATTTCTTAAAAGTTCCCAGATTTTCCATACAAATATATGTACAAGTATATATTTTCCATATAACAAAATTTAACTGCAAAAATTACTTTGTTTTTAAAATTTTAACTTATTTATTGAAAAAACTACGGAACCCTACTTTCAACGTGGTCCGACACGCCCTTGGCCACTTTTTAAATACATGTCACAAATTTATCTCAAATTAAACTACCTATACATATGTTTACAGTAGTAATATCAGTTTGGTGAAATTGAACCAACCTTCGACCAATTAACAGCTATGGACCGGCACACGCGAACAACGGCTTTTATGCCTACAGAATGTGTGAATTCACTGATTTCGTCTCAGTCGGCAGTGTTGCTCTTTTAGAGCCAAATCTAGCTCTGTATTATGTTTGTCAGCTTTAAAAAATAGTATTTAGCTCTACAGATCTTTAATTTTAAAATTTCAGATCTTTATTATGATCAAAAATATTTGTTGTTTTCATCAATTGTTTACGTAAACTCACAAATCCGTTCATAAACTTTGTTCTTTTGCTCTTGCAACGAAGAAGTAGAAAGAGTATTTAGCCAACTCAATATTGTCAAGAACAAATCTGAAAATCGCCTTAAAAATGACACCACAAATTCGATTTTAATTGTCAGATCTGGATTACAACGGACAAAGAAATGCTACAACTATGAAGTGCCAAAAGAAGCCCTAAAAAAATTGCTACCATGACAACTTATGATGAGGAAAACTCAGGGCCAAGTACAAGTGGATTAGAATTTTATTAGTCAATTTGACACACAGTGTCAATAGTTCTGATGAAGAATAATCGTATTTTTAAATATCGCCCTTATTAATATATGACGTTTTTCTATAATAATAATTAACATTTTGATTCCTTAATCTTTATTTTATTTAAGCTCTTTTTTCCAAAAATTTTGCTCTATTTTAGCTCCTTTAAGAAGCTGATCTAGCTCTCTTTAAAAAAAATGAGTTGGCAACACTGTCAGTCGGTCTTTCGGAGGCCAAGAGGTCAATCGCTCGTATGCTCCGGTAATCATACGGTTTAGGCATCACTTTTCATTTGCAAGTAACCGTTTTGCAATACTATTCTAATTATATTTTATAAAATACTATTAAAAATTCGCATGCTTTCATGATTATTTGACTAGTTTTTTATGAGATTAATGCATGGATAGGGCCGGTCCATAGCTGTTATATTGGTCGAAGGAGCCATCGCGTAAAGTCCAGTAGCAATAAAAATAAATAGCCAAAAATACAGGCTACACAACACAACTTTATGTACTTAAACGTTTTTGGTACAAGCTTTTATCTGAATAGAGTTTTATGCTAAAAAAAAAAGCCAAATGCTCAGTTAGCCAAAATTGAATATAAATCATCATTATCATCATATCAGCCGAAGGACGTCCACTGCTGGACATAGGCCTACGTTTTCCGGTGAGCGGTCGCCACTCGAGAACTTTACTGCTCCAACGGCCATTTGTTCTTCGAGCTATGTGCCCCGCCCACTGCCACTTAAGTTTAGCAATTCTGAGAGCTTTGTCAGTTACTTCGGTTCTCCTACGAATAAATTTCGAGCATAGCACGCTCCATTGCCCTTTGAGTGACCTTGAGCCTTCTTATCCCTACTAATATTATAAATGTGAAAGTAACTCTGTCTGTCTGTTACGCTTTCCCGCAAAAACTACTGAACGGATTTGGCTGAAATTTGGTAGGTAGACAGATTAGGACCTGGATTCAGACATAGGCTACTTTTTACCACGCACTGCGCACCCTCGAAAAGTCATAGAAACGTTGTCCACGCGGGTGAAACCGCGGGAAACAGCTAGTTCTATAATAAATTGGGTGAAACAAAATAAATCAAGTTAAAAACAGATGAATGAAATTAAAAATAAAATAAATCTGATTAAAAATTAATATTAAATTAAGTTGCAAAAACCCTTATAGAACTGAAATAGAAGTCCACAAAAGAACGGGGTTAGTTAATTTTCACTATTTTAGGTTAACTAATTCGAATATAAAATTATTGATGTAATGTACTTGCAATATATGTATGATTTTTCGGGTGAAATCTTGCAAATTAAATTTGACCCACTTCCCGGTTTTCGATTGAGCTGAAATTTTGTATACATATTATATAGCGTGACAATGCAATATTAAAACCTTGTACTTAAAAGTTTTTACGGTTTTCGAAAATTATTTTTGTAATTTGATGACGACAGGATTCAATAGCAACAGTGTTAATTGAAAGTTACGATTACGAAATAAATTTATCTTTCTTTCTTTAATCTTAATATATATAAATCTCGTGTCACAATGTTTGTCCTCAATGGACTCCTAAACCACTTAACCGATTATAATAAAATTCGCACACCATGTGCAGTTCGATCCAACTTGAGAGATAGGATAGGGTAGGGTAGGGTAGTGTAGGGTAGGGTAGTGTAGGGTAGGGTAGGGTAGTGTAGTGTAGGGTAGTGTAGAGTAGTGTAGGGTAGGGTAGTGTAGTGTAGTGTATGTAGGGTAGGGTAGGGTAGGGTAGTGTAGGGTAGGGTAGTGTAGTGTAGGGTAGGGTAGTGTAGTGTAGTGTATGTAGGGTAGGGTAGGGTAGTGTAGTGTAGTGTAGGGTAGGGTAGGGCAGTGTAATGTAATGTAAGGCGGTACGAAGTTCGCCGGGACAGCTAGTTAATATATATAAATCTCGTGTCACAATGTTTGTCCTCAATGGACTCCTAAACCACTTAACCGATTATAATCAAATTCGCACACCATGTGCAGTTCGATCCAACTTGAGAGATAGGATAGGGTAGGGTAGGGTAGGGTAGTGTAGGGTAGGGTAGTGTAGTGTAGGGTAGTGTAGAGTAGTGTAGGGTAGGGTAGTGTAGTGTATGTAGGGTAGGGTAGGGTAGTGTAGGGTAGGGTAGTGTAGTGTAGTGTAGTGTAGGGTAGGGTAGTGTAGTGTAGTGTAGTGTAGGGTAGGGTAGTGTAGTGTAGTGTATGTAGGGTAGGGTAGGGTAGTGTAGGGTAGGGTAGTGTAGTGTAGTGTAGGGTAGTGTAGGGTAGGGCAGGGCAGTGTAATGTAATGTAAGGCGGTACGAAGTTCGCCGGGACAGCTAGTTTATTATAAATTTTCTTTTTACAGTATACAACCTAAATATCTTCAAAGAGTTTTTATATTTACATGCCTTATAAAAAAATGACCAATTCTCTCTAGAGCGTCGGCAAGTTTTTGCAAGCTTCTATTATTATACCAAGCTCAAGTTCGGTCATGTATGGAGTACTGCTCTCACTTATGGGTCGGATCGGCTCGTTACCAGCTAGATGCCTTGGATTCTATCGACCGACGCGCTAGGAGACTCATTGGCGACGAGGAACTTGTATCAAACAGGCTCCAAAGCCTCGAGCATCGCCGCAAAGTCGCCTGTCTATCAGTGTTCTACAGGATTCATTTCGGAGAGTGTGCCCTGGAACTTCACGACCTCATTCCCCCCTCTCCTTTTCATCATCGGACGACCAGGCGCGGAGAGCGGTTCCACCCCTTTGTCGTCAATGTTCCACCTTTTCGCACGAAGCGTTTTGCTTCTTCCTTCATCATGCGAACAGCCAAGGAGTGGAATTCCCTTCCGGCATCTGTATTCCCGATTCGTATAATTTAGGAATCTTCAAGACGAGAGTGAATAGGCACTATTTGAGCTTGCGTGTTACATCCTCGGCTGCATCAGCACTTACCATCAGGTGAGGTGCAGCCAAACGCACTCAAATTTTTAATAAAAAAAAAAAAAAAAAAAGCTAACGTATTGTAGGTATTCAATTAAGAATCCTCCCCCACACTAGAGGCACAGTATTACGATATGGCTTATAGTAGCGAAACGCCTTTGGTGTCACACGATGCTGCCACGGCCATACAACCCCCTAAATTCTACGTGTTATGTAACGGAATTTTGAAGGGTATTTAACCCGATTTTCAACCAATTATGTTACAAAATGGCGCCCGAACTAATGTTTTTATCCCCTTTTCTGCCTTTAATCTTTCCCTAACGTACCCGTTTTTTTGTCGTTCGTGGGTGTATCCGTTTTCCGGATATTATGGTTCAAGTTTTAACACCTCAAGACCCCCTTACTTAATTTAATCGTGCAGTTTTCTTGGAAACGTGTGGTTTTTTTGTTTGTATGCACTGGATTTTTTTGCTTCTCTTCACACGGGTTATTATTCCTCTTTCGGTTAATAGCTTTCGTGCTGATGAGTTGTTTTTGCCTGTGTATTCCCTTACGATTCCAAGAGAATTTTTGATTTAAGTAGTCAATGGCCAGACTCTAGATTTCTTTCAATCGAAAGTCGGGACAGACTTACTTTTTAGTTCACGATTATTTAACCTTGGTTTAAGGAAAAATCTTTAAGGGTTACTGTTTGGAATATTTTTACGCGTTGCTTTGCGAGGTACTCCTTAAATTTTTGGCGTACCCTGTTCACTTTTATGTGACAACGTTTCTGTATTTCGCAGTATTGTTTAGATTTCTTGAGGTCCTATAACAATTTTCCAATTTTCAAACTTAATCTTGCCCTTGTCTTACCTCAAATGGCCTATTTTTCGGTAGAGTTGTCCCTTTAGACTCTCGCGTATCGCGTTTCAGACTTCCGGTGTTGATTTTATCCGTGAGTCGGATTTTTCACGCATCCGCCTTTACAGATTTTGTCCACATTTTCGCTGGGGTTACCGACAATGTATTGCAAGTTTTTTTCAGTTTTTGACAACCCTATTGGTCTTTAATGTTTTACTAGTTGTTTGGTTTCTCCTGTTTTCTTAAGTGACTAGTTTTAGGTTCAAATACACAGCGATCCTTTAACACTAGTGTGTTCTTGGGGTTATTAAGGTTAGTTCTCTTGTTGGTGGGGTTTTTGGCGTTTGTATGTGTACGCGAATCGTGTATAAATGTCATTTTCTTTCAACTTCAAGTGAAAGTTAGTTGCTTAGGGAGTTTTTAGTTTTCTTCGTCAGGGCTGTCCAACGACTTCAGCATCGTCCAAATCTCTAAAATGTTTGGGACTTCTCGCCTAAATTTTTTTTTGTGAGTTCGTGGTTAGTTTGTAACGTAATCTTTTTGGACATTCGTTACAAAATTAATACCCTTTTTGGTGTTCAGATTCTTTTTCATGCGAAATTCAAAAAAAGGCGTTTTCTGGCAGAAGTATTGATTGACAAGAAAAGAGAAAAGATGAATGTTGGTCACCGAATGAGGATATTTTTGGTTCTGTGTGTTTATACCTGAAATTCTGTGTATCGACGTGTACAACCCCAGTTAAAGCTTTACGAAGTGATCCTTGCTGTTTTTTTCAAGGTATGAGTTTCCGACTTAATACGACTAAATCCGATTTCTCTCATATTTCTAGGGTTTTTTTGGCATACCCCTTAACATATCCAGTGGGGAGGAATTTATTATCCGGCAAAGGTCGTCCCAAGCCATAAAAATCCGCCACCATTGCGTCAACGGCAAGGCGGATGTACCATCGGTCGGCGTAAGCGGTAGTCCATCTTCCCGTCTGCGCTTAAGGGAAGTACACGCCTATATTTCCTAATTTTCCTATTTCCCGGATCAGACTTCTTCGGCATATGATGAACTTTATAAATTTAACTGTGTGTTAGTTAATAAGTTATTCTAGGTAGTTTCACTAAAATTACTGGTAAAAATCTATAAGTATAGATCGCCATTACCACTTTTGGTAAAATTTCTTAATTCGACTAAAGGTGTAGTCACACATGTTAATTTTGGTATTCAACTTTAGTCATAGTTTTAGCACCACTATTTAAATTCAAATTTAATTCAAATTTTATATTATTATGTGTATGCAGCAATACATAAAGAGGTGACCAACATTTTTTTTTATAGCTGTACAAACTTTACAAATTTTAAATTATATTTTTACTTATTACTACAAAATTTCTTTTTGTATTTTCAACATTGGCCATACAACCCCCTAAATCCTACGTATTATGTTATGGATTTTTGAAGGGTATTTAACCCGATTTTCAACCAAATATGTTACAATAGGTACTAGCAGTACTAGCCTGTAGCCTGCCTGGCAAACTCTCGGAGTTTGCCAGGCTGTGCCCCGCCGCCCGCTGCCCCTCAAGTACCCTTTCGTTGCTCTGCGTAAGTACATTCGTTGCACTACTGAAAGCCGCTACATTGTAATACTGTGCTAGTGGGCTGAATCTGGTCCAACGCTCAAGTTGGCTCGTTAGCCGAAGTTTAGTGGTACTGAAACCGAATTGAGAAGTAACATACTTGAAATGTATGCAAAAATATGGAGTGGCTTTCAAAATAATAGTACCCTTCCGTTGCTCTGCGTAAGTACATTCGTTGCACTACTGAAAGCCGCTATATTGTAATACTGTGCTAGTGGGCTGAATCTGGTCCAACGCTCAAGTTGGCTCGTTAGCCGAAGTTTAGTGGTACTGAAACCGAATTGAGAAGTAACATACTTGAAACGTATGCAAAAATATGGAGTGGCTTTCAAAATAATAGTACCCTTCCGTTGCTCTGCGTAAGTACATTCGTTGCACTACTGAAAGCCGCTATATTGTAATACTGTGCTAGTGGGCTGAATCTGATCCAACGCTCAAGTTGGCTCGTTAGCCGAAGTTTAGTGGTACTGAAACCGAATTGAGAAGTAACATACTTGAAATGTATGCAAAAATATGGAGTGGCTTTCAAAATAATAATGTACCTAAGTTTGTTTGTATCCCGATTCCCGAATTCACAGTCCACACTTGCCTAGATTTCTCGTCTAGGTTGCTATGTGCGTTTAGTAATTCGCTACTATATTTAACAAATCGGTTAAACTGAATTGATGTGGTTAACTCAATCTGTCGAATGCCGGTAAGCACAGAGTTTTAAAAAAACCGACTAAGTGCGAGTCAGAACCGCACATATAGGGTTCCGTACCATCATACTAGTTGGTGCTAGTTTCATGTTTCAAAAATCATCATACTAGATGGCGATAGTTTTTTCATGTTAAAAAACACGTTTTTATGAAAAATCCCCCCTTATTTTTTCATTTTTTCAAATTTTTAGTATTTGTTGTTATAGCGGCAACAGAAATACATCATCTGTGATTTTTATTTTTATTTATTTTTAAAATTTGAGTGCGTTTGACTGCAACTCACCTGATGGTAAGTGATGATGCAGTCGAGGATGGAATTTCAGCTGTCTAGCTATCACTGTTCATGAAATACAGCCTGGTGACAGACGAACAGACAGACAGACGGACGGACAGCGGAGTCTTAGTAATAGGATCCCGTTTTTACCCTTTGGGTACGCAACCAATAAAATGGCTCGGAAATACAATGCCTTCGCCTGTATGTACAAATACGTTTTGCTAGTTTGTCTAATAAAATACGAATAAGTATCCTGGGCCGAAGGACGAAGATGTTTTTATAGAAGATTCAAGATTCAAGTTATTTATTCAAAATAGGTGCAAATTACACTTTTGATAGACATAAAATAATAATAATATAATTTCATTTGTAAAAAAATAAGAAATAACCGATCATTAGTTAATAATGTCAAAATTCAATCATTGAAATAAACCAGATTATGTCATTAGAACATGAAAACTATATGACACGAAAAGTTATACATTAAAATCATTGAATGTCATTGGTACCTTTGACAAGAGTAGGCCAGTTCACACGGACAGCACCCGGACAGAAGTTTCCTTTGGTCCGAATGGCCGAAACTTCTTAATAAATACCTGCGACGTATTTCTAGGGCCTATGAAGTTAAGGACTACATAAAAAATCCCATGTTTGTCCTGCTTACGGACCAAAAACTTATATTTCTATTAGTTTATTCCCTTGAGGGGTCTGTTTTCTATTCCCATTACCGCCAACGTAACTCCGGGCACACCCTGGCCACACAACGGGCCAGGCATGACATTTCAAAAAAGCATTGACGGAACAAACAAAATGGCTGCGAAATCCTATACGTTCGACAACCAAACTGTAAACAATCTATATCAATCTGGGTGACGATGGGGTGAGGTCTCAATCTAGAGAGCGGCAGGGAGTGGCCATACTGTACGTTAGTACTAATATTATATACTTTGCTCCGGGAGTGCCGACAGAAGTGAAAACTTTTCACAGTTTTATAAGTTTTGACCCTCCGAGTGTTCCTGGCGAACGACTAAGTTAACAAAGTTTTGACCCTGCGAGTGTTTCTGGTAGTGTATCGGTTACGTTACATGGTTACAGTGTCGCGAGTTCAATGGTTTTTCCCATCTCAAAAATCCCTAACGCGCCTATAGAAGTCTTCACTTCAAAAAAACGTCTCACTGAAGTCTTATGCCTACACATTAAGCAAAGTTAGATATGCATCTCCTTCAGAAGATAGCCTATCATTTTATGGATAGTTAGACCGGAAGCCTACCTGTGGTAGTAGGAACATTCCTGCAGTGAAGATTACATTGTTCTGGTACTCGATATCTTCCGAGAGCTCGATGTTCGAGAGCCTCTCTACAAGCTAGAGTTTAAGCCTGTACCTACCAAGGCTACCACCTGTGCTACCACTATACAGTATGATATGGGAATAGGCTAGTCAGTTAAGATACTTTTTATCATCTATCAAAAATGAAATTTAGATCTAAAAATGTATGGAAATAGGAACACGTGACGTCATAGTTTTTCAACGTCATCGATGTACTAATTTTGTGATTTTGTTTAATTAAAAATTAAATACTCAGTGCAACACAAAATGAGTAAGATTTTTTGAAATTTTAATGTGAGGGCAAGTTAGAGATCAACATTTTATAATTTACCTTTGATGCAGTGAACACCCTATTGTGTAGGTGAAAAACATGGCACGTAGGTATAATTCGGCTTCGGTCAACGAGACGCAGGGGGATGTTCCAACCCTTTGTTGTTGATATTCAGCCTATACGCACGAAGCGTTACGCTTCCTCATTTATTATGCGGACAGCGATGGAGTGGAACTCCTTGCCTGCGTCTGTGTTTCCCGACTCCTACAATTTGGGAATCTTCAAGGCGAGAGGAATAGGGATTATTTGAGTTTGCGTGTACCATCCTCGACTACATCATCACTTACCATCGGGTGAGATATAGGTAGTCAAACGCTCTCAAATTTTTATTAAAAAAAAGCATTCGCGGCGTATAAGTTGAACACAAATGGCGGTTGGTCGCGTAGGTAGGGAGCACGCGGGTGTAGCGCGAGTTACGCGGGGGCTGGCGACCCTTGGTGGTGCACGCGAACCCCGCGTCCCGCACTTCGATTGTGACCTGAAAATAAAACACTGCGCACTGTTCAACTAAGATGCCGCGATCTCTACAGGATATTTCTGCTCGCGATGTAACCGTGGCATCCACTCTTTCGTTGGCAAATCAGCTGATTACATAACGTTACCTTTATAATACGATAGGCTGGTTTATCTCGTTGGGTTCCTCTCTCTCTCTTTCTCTTTTTATTATTGTTTGGCACGATTAACCGTGCTATCCATTGGGAGAGGGGGATTACCCATGTATACATGTGATTATAATTTTGGTAGTCAATTGGAAACATCATGCAATGAGTGTTAAAAGTTTCCTATTAAAAGACAAAATTATCTCTTGCTCCGTAAGTCATCATCATGTCAGCCGAAAGACGTCCACTGCTGAGCAAAGGCCTCCTCCAAGGATTTCCACGACGACCGGTGCTGCGCTACCCACGTCGAGCGGCTTTGTGCGACCTTTATCATGTCGTAGGTCCAGCGAGTTTGAGGCCTGTCTACGCCTACTTTAAGTGTGCGGTCTGGTAAAACTCACAAGTAAAAACTATTTTATGAAAAAAAAGGTATACTTACTGTATTTTTTGGACTTTCTTTATAATGTCAGCTCATATATGTCCCCCCCCCCCCCCCCCCGAGGAGCCTAATTAGGACCTTAGTCGACCACGCTTTACCGTATGAGCGTCGGATAAACGTATAATATGAATACGAAATTCGAAAACACGTTGGTACGTGGCAGGATTCAAACCTCGACCGTGGCAGGATCCGGATAAGAGGTAGCGGCCCTTACGCCACCGACGACTTCTTAGTAGGTACTTAGTTCTTGATATTTTCTTAGTACGCATGTTTTGTTTTTGTGAATAGAAAAAAAAACGTGTAAGAGCTATAGCTGGCAAGTCATCACGAGACTCCTGCAAGCCACTATTTAAGGAGCTTGGTCTGTTGCCACTACCCGCGCTTTATATATTTGAGCTCTGTCTGTTTGTGAAGAAACATCTGCAATTATTAAAAAAAGTCAGTGATAAAACCACAAAAACCCTTAAAGACCAATACAGGCTAGTTTTTAACGAAATCCCATTGACTGAAATGTATAGCCGAAATTGTGTGTGTATGAGCGTTCGAATATATAATGACTTACCGATTGAACTACGAAAGCTTGAATCTAAAACCTTTAAGACAAAATTGTTAAAACGGCTTATTGACAAAAATTATTATTATAGCGTTAATGAATACCTCTTTGACAAAAATAAACTTGTTGACATTTGAATGTTTAAAGTTTACGTGACATAATAATTATAATCCACGTTAAACATTTGCATGCCTTGCACAGGCGAAACATGATTGCACTAAAAAATTGTATTAAACATCCTACTACCTAATGATTTGTTTCTGTTATTTTTAATTTAATTGACCTCTTGTTAATCAATGAACTTATTATTTTATTATTAAAGTGAATTTCTCTAGTTAATAATTTGAAATGTTTTAACTCCTTTTAATTTTTAAACTATACTAGTGTTTTTCTTTTTATGTAATCATTTAAATTTGTATTTCATCACCATGTTACTAAAGATTTGCATGCCGTTTTACGGCGGAATATTTTAAGGCACTATTATTTAAGACTACAACTTTTGTTACCAATATTCTGCAAATAAAGTTTTACTTACTTACTTTACTTACTTACTACCATGTTTGATGCAAATAAATTATCATTTCATTTCATAGATTTTATTTTTGTTTCTCTTCTTATGTACACTATTCTGAATTACCTGTAAAATAACACTTGTTACATGTTTACGTCCTGTGTAATGCTACTTGATCCCTATTCTTTACGGATTGATCGGTCGTCCTTCGGGAACAAAAAATCCATGGGGCACTTTTATAAACTTTGCAGGTTTTTTTTTTTTTATTCACAACTAGCTGATTCCCGCGGCTTCACCCGCGTGGACCACATTTCTATGACTTTTCGAGGGTGCGCAGTGCGCGAGCCGCAAGCGGCTCGCGAGCGTGGTAAAAAGTAGCCTATGTCTTAACCCAGGTCCTAATCTGTCTACCTACCGAATTTCAGCCAAATCCGTTCAGTAGTTTTTGCGGGAAAGCGTAACAGACAGACAGAGTTACTTTCACATTTATAATATTAGTAGGGATTGGTAAACCCTTGACAACATCTCACCTGGTGGTAAGTGACGATGTTGCCGAAGATGGAAGCGGGCTTACCAAGATTCCCCAACGCAATGGGGAACTGGCCCTCTTATCTTCATGCCGGAACACACCAATGATATCAACATTGATATTTGGCGGCAAGACTTAGATAAGATGGTGGTAGCAAGCCAGTGTACAAAAATAGGTTGAAATTGTAGGTCAGGAACTCTAGGTGTTGTATTTGTTTACATTTTATCTTATTTTGTAACTATACATTTGTAAGCAAATCTCTTTGCTAGTATTATTATTACATGGCTGGTTATGTCATATCAGCTCATATACGTCCCCACCGAGGAGCTCGAGCCTACCCTGAATTAGGGCGATCAGGCCATAGTCGACCAGGCGGGCCCAGTGCGGGTTGGTCGACTTCACACACAACCTTCGAGTTTCTTCGCAGACGTGTGCAGGTTTCCTCACGATGTTTTCCTTCACCGTTAAAGCAATCTGGCTGGTTATAATAAACTGAAATAAGTGAATTTCTGAAATTTTTATAAAAAATATATAAAAGAATTCTCGTCATTTTAATATTGTTTTTTCTGCCTATGAAAATTAGTTAAAGTAACAAGAAATACGTAAAAAAAATCAAAAAAAAATCAATTTGGTAATTGAAATTTTATGTAAAAAAGGTAAAAATGCAACACAGGCCGCGAATGAAAGGTCATTGGGCAAAATCTGACCCGGTTAACTAAAGTTATCCTACAAAAACCAAATTAGTTTTAAATTGTTAAGTATTAACCCACATTTCATTACAAATAGTTTTTTTTTAAACCATGGGAATAAAATGTAAAAAAAATATATAAATGCGTAAATAAAACAATTTTAGTGAAGCATTAAGTGTGTAAAATAGACAAAATAAACGTTTGTTTAGTTTTTGGTATGTGCGCAAAGAACGCGCGGTCAACGGCAAGCATATGCCATCTCACTCGTACGACAAGTAGAAACCGGTTTCGTCGTTGCGCTCGCGTCGCGCACAACTTGTCTTACATCGACGCAGTCCCTCGTCATTTGTCGTTGCGATCTGTGTTATTTGAGCTTCTATTGTTTTAATCGATTACTTTGGCGTGTTTATTGGACTTTTAGTTTGCATTTGGTTTGGATTTTGTTGATAATAATATGGTTTAAGGACGTTCTGTCACGTTGCTAACACGAAAGTTTTAACCTCAATATTATATTTTTCTTTTTTAAGCTTTTGGCTTGAATCCCATTAACTACGTTAATGCGACATATATATTCGTCAACTAGAGACGTTTATCTAAACATCCTACCTATATTTTTTTCTGTAGGCCGTGGGTATAGGTTTCATACTATGCTGCCCAATGACCTTTATGCTGTTTATTGACCTAATGCAGTATGAATCAGTAGCACAAACTTGGTTCAAGCGTTTCCAGTATGGAAATCTTAATATTCAAGATGCAGCTCGTTTTGTTCGCCCTGTGTGAATTTGCATACAAAATACGAAGAAACTTTCTTCCTCGACCTAATATATATGTCGCAGCCATACTGTATAACTCGTCATTATACATACGTACAGGCGAATGTAAGGCAAATTATATAATGGCGAGGGCGGAGAACCTCGCTTCGCAAGGCTCTTTGACAGTTAAATCAATCAAACCTGACCGAACCTAAAATCACTCGCTTCGCGAGCTCATTTACAATCTGCCGTACGACATTTTGACAATTTGCCTGACTCGTCATTGACCGTTTAACAATTTTACAATCTGCGTACATAATTTTAATGGACGACTTATTACAAATTGCCTGAAATTGCATTTTAAATTTTACCTGACCGTTTACATGCGGACGAATTCTACAATTTGTCTGACCGTATGTAAAATGCCTAATCATACAATTTGTCTGCCACATATAATACATAAGCGAACGGGTCAACACTTTGACACGCTCTGATATAGTTTGTTAGTTCTGTGTATTGTATTGTAACCCAGTAATTAGTTACTATCTGGCGGTGACAATACGGTGGTCAGTAAACCCGATACAATCTGTGTGCGACCGCAGCCGTATAACGGGACTGTCCGGATGCGGGCACACTATATTATATTACAGTTACACATTAAAATCCTACTATTATTATAAGTCTTCCACCAGTGTGTGTTGCCAGTGATGACATACGGAACGGAGACATGGTCGCTTACTATGGGCCTCGTAAGAAGGCTCAAGGTCACCCAAAGGGCAATGGAGCGTGCTATGCTCGGAGTTTCTCGGCGTGATCGAATCTGAAAAGAGGAGATCCGTAGGAGAACCAAAGTAACCGACATAGCTCTCAGAATAGCTAAACTGAAGTGGCAGTGGGCGGGGCACATACCTTGTAGAACGGATGGCCGTTGGGGCAGTAAAATTCTCGAGTGGCGACCGCGCATCGGAAAGCGTAGCGTAGGCAGGCCTCCCACTCGGTGGACCGATGACCAGGTGAAGGTCGCGGGAAGCCGCTGGATGCGGGCAGAGAATAACTGGTCGTCGTGGAAATCCTTGGGGGGGCCTATGTCCAGTAGTGGACGTCCTTCGGCTGATATGATGATGATAAATATTATAAATGCGAAAGTTTGTATGTAAGGCTGTATGGATGTTTGTTACTCTTTCACGCAAAAACTTCTCAACGTATCTGGATGAAATTTGGTAGGTAGACAGATTAGGACCTGGATCACAGATAAATACTAGTTACTTTGTAACCTGGATGAACATATAGGCTACTTATTTCCACGCTCGCGAGCCGCACGCGCACTGCGCACCCTCGGAGACAATCATAGAAATTATGTTCATGCGAGCGAAGCCGCTGGCAAAAGCTAGTAATGCTTATAAATGCATAGGATTGTAAAACGTCACTTTTAAACGCATTATGAAAATTCATCATCATTGTATCAGCCAAAAGACATCTACTACAACGGCCGTTCCTGCGCTGCCCGCATCCAGCGGCTTCTCCTATCGTCGCTCCACTAAGTGGGAGGCCTGTCTACGCTAGATCTTCCGGTGCACGGTTGCCACTCAAGAACTTAACTGCCCCAACGGCCATCTGTTATACGAGCTATGTGCGTCAATATTTCCCAATTCTCACAATTTGGGCGACAGTGTATAGTGTGACAAAAATAATGGAAACTGGGGATAAAAACCCTCACGGAATTTGCCACATATGATACGTAAGATTTAGAGGTTCGGGCCTAAACGGAGTTTTAAGAAAAAAAAATGTTATGGGGTAAATTAGAATATATGTATTTTATGATTATTTTAAAAAGAAGGAACAATAAACAATATGAGTATATAAAAAAGGTGTGATTACATTGGTTGACCGTGTTGAAAATTTAAAACAATGACCTACTTTATTTATGGGCAATTCCCGGAAATAAATTTAAAGTTACAATTTTATTAGTATATAAAAAGGTTATTTTATAGAATGCCGGTAGGCAACGATCGTTACCGTCCCTTTGGTACTTAAATAAGTTACTAAGTTCTAAAATAATTAAATTTCACTTTGGTCTGAATTACCCTATTTTTCTAACATAACACGTATCAGATACAAAACACTTTTAAAATTTAAAATAAATAATTAATGGTTAGAAACTGGAAGCAGGAAATCTTCTAGGATGGCAGAAAAGTCAAAGAGTTAGAGAGACACTCGGGACAAAAGATAAAATAAATATTCACTTCCCTTGGCAAGCAGCTGGGCGGGCAGTGAAAGGACTGGCTGGTGGTCAGCACAGCTCCATCTCAGGATTAATCCTTATCAGGTATACCGTCGGGATGTCAACCTCGCAGGGGGGTGGATGAAACCCTACGGACATATATAAATCTAGTTCGCAGCAGTACCAAAAATACACGCAAAGCGGTTTCCTTATACAAATTACTTACCACAGAATAAAATAGTGGGCCTCAACAAAACATTATAAAACAATTTATCCAAAAAATTTAAATTCACATGAGTGTAGACGGGATCACGGTCAACCTTTGTTTTTCTCTTGTCAAAAAATAACAACTATTTTCAAATTCAAATTCCATAGAGCAACGACATCAAAAAAGAATTTAATTATGAAACGCAACAAAAGAGATCGGCTCGAAACGATAGTTAGCGTTTCAAAATACCCACAAACTCACAAAAAAAAGGCGAGAAGTCCAAAAAATTTTTGAAATTTGGACAACCCTATAGACGTTGGACAGCCCTGAAGAAGAAAAAAATAAAAACTCTCTAAGTAACTAGTTAACTACGAACGTTTACTTGAAGCTGGTAGAAATTGACCTTTATACACGAACGTACACATACAAACGGCAAAAACTCCATCTAAAAGTGAACCAACTTAATTACCCCAACAACACACTAGTGTTAAGGGATCGCTGTGTATTGAGCCTAAAACTAGTCACTTAAGAAAACAGGAGAAATCAAACAACTACTAAAACATTAAAGACCAATAGGGTTGACAAAAACTGAAAAAAAACTTGCAAAACATTGTCGGTTACCCCAGCAAAATGTGGACAAAAACGGTAAAGGCGGATGTGTGAAAATCCGACTCACGGATAAAATTAACACCGGAAGTCTGAAACGCGATACGCAAGAGTCTAAAGGGACAACTCTACCGAAAAATAGGCCATTTGAGGTAAGACAAGGGCAAGATTAATGAAAGAAATTTGAAAAATGGAAAATTGTTATAAGACCTCAAGAAATCTAAACAATACTGCGGAATAAAGAAACGTTGTCACATAAAAGTGAACAGGGTACGCCAAAAATTTAAGGAGTACCTCGCAAAGCAACGCGTAAAAATATTCCAAACAGTAACCCTTAAAGATTTTTCCCTTAAACTAACGTTAAATAATCGTGAACTAAAAGTAAGTCTGTCCCGACTTTCGATTGAAAGAAAACTAGAGTCTGGACATTGACTACTTAAATTAAAAATTCTCTTGGAATCGTAAGGGAATACACAGGCAAAAACAACTCATCAACACGTAAGCAATTATCCGAAAGAGGTATAATGCCATTAAGCCGGGGAAAAAAACGACCCGTGTTAAGAGAAGCAAAAAAATACCGTGCATACAAACAAAAAAACCTTATGTTTCAAAGAAAACTGTACGATTAAATTAAGTAAGGGTCTTGAGGTATTAAAACTTGAACCATATTATCCGGAAAACGGATACACCCACGAACGACAAAAAAAACGGGTTCGTTAGGGAAAGATTACAGGCAGAAAAGCGGTAAAAAACATTAGTTCGGGCGCCATAAATATGTGACAAAAATAATGGAAACTGGGGATAAAAACCCTCACGGAATTTGCCACATATGATACGTAAGATTTAGAGGTTCGGGCCTAAACGGAGTTTTAAGAAAAAAAAATGTTACGGGGTAAATTAGAATATATGTATTTTATGATTATTTTAAAAAGAAGGAACAATAAACAATATGAGTATATAAAAAAGGTGTGATTACATTGGTTGACCGTGTTGAAAATTTAAAACAATGACCTACTTTATTTATGGGCAATTCCCGGAAATAAATTTAAAGTTACAATTTTATTAGTATATAAAAAGGTTATTTTATAGAATGCCGGTAGGCAACGATCGTTACCGTCCCTTTGGTACTTAAATAAGTTACTAAGTTCTAAAATAATTAAATTTCACTTTGGTCTGAATTACCCTATTTTTCTAACATAACACGTATCAGATACAAAACACTTTTAAAATTTAAAATAAATAATTAATGGTTAGAAACTGGAAGCAGGAAATCTTCTAGGATGGCAGAAAAGTCAAAGAGTTAGAGAGACACTCGGGACAAAAGATAAAATAAATATTCACTTCCCTTGGCAAGCAGCTGGGCGGGCAGTGAAAGGACTGGCTGGTGGTCAGCACAGCTCCATCTCAGGATTAATCCTTATCAGGTATACCGTCGGGATGTCAACCTCGCAGGGGGGTGGATGAAACCCTACGGACATATATAAATCTAGTTCGCAGCAGTACCAAAAATACACGCAAAGCGGTTTCCTTATACAAATTACTTACCACAGAATAAAATAGTGGGCCTCAACAAAACATTATAAAACAATTTATCCAAAAAATTTAAATTCACATGAGTGTAGACGGGATCACGGTCAACCTTTGTTTTTCTCTTGTCAAAAAATAACAACTATTTTCAAATTCAAATTCCATAGAGCAACGACATCAAAAAAGAATTTAATTATGAAACGCAACAAAAGAGATCGGCTCGAAACGATAGTTAGCGTTTCAATAGGCATTATTTGAGTATGCGTGCAACATTCTAGACTGCATCGTCACTTCCCATCATTTGAAATGCAGTTAAGCTCTTTTTTTGTATAATAAACGGGCTGCTACTTGTGTCATAGTAAACTTTTCCAAAAGGTCGATTAATAAAAAAAAATTGACACCCCATATGATTTTCAGAATTGTTCAGTCAGCTGATAAAGTTCATCATCATCATCATCATCATGTCAGCTCATATACGTCCCCACCGAGGGGCTCGAGCCTACCCTGAATTAGGGCGATCAGGCCTTAGTCGACCACGCGGGCCCAGTGCGGGTTGGTCGACTTCACACACAACCTGCGAGTTTCTTCGCACACAACCTGCGAGTTTCTTCGCAGGCGTGTGCAGGTTTCCTCACGATGTTTTCCCTTCACCGTTAAAGCAATCGGTAATTATATGTAAATACATCATCATCATATCAGCCGAAAATCGTCCACTGGTGCATAAAGGCCTCCCCCAAGGGTGTCCACGACGACCGGTCTTGCGCTGCCCGCATCCATCGGCTTCCCGCGTACTTCACCAGGTCGTCTGTCCACCGCGTGGGAGGCCTTCCTACGCTACGTTTTCCGGTGCGCGGTCGCCACTCGAGAACTTTATAGCCCCAACGGCCATCTGTTCTACGAGCTATGTGCCCTGCCCACTGGCCACTTCAGTTTAGCGATTCTGTCGCTTACTATGGGCCTCATTAGAAGGCTCAAGGTCACCCAAAGGGAAATGGAGCGTGCTATTCGTGCTCGGAGTTTGTCTGCGTGATCGAATCAGAAACGAGGAGATCCGCAGGAGAACTAAATTAACCGACATAGCTCACAGATAAAGTTCAATTTAATTTATTTCTAAGCAACATACATTGCGTTGAAAATTTTATAATAAAAAAAATAGCCTTATTAATTATTATATTAGTTGGAGTAAAATAAAAAGAATAAAACAAATTAAAACGAATCATTTCCCTACGTCAGTTAATCAACACGTACCAAAACTAAATACACGTCAAGAATCCATTACTTATATCATGTCATGTCCATACCACTACAAATCTGCACACAATTATGACAATGATACCTATTCACATGACAAACAAAAGACACAAACGCGATCAACAGAAAAATACTACTAGAGCTGTCTAGTGGTGTTTTAGTGAACTATTTTCCGTAAGTGAACGTATTATATTGAGTTTACCACTTTTTTCAATTGATAGAATTCTAATTGGTTTTCCTGTAATCTACAAGCAATGAACTATATTTTGTATTTTTTTTTCAAAATTTTTAATAGAAATATAATATAGAATAGTCAATTTTCGTTTTCTTTCATGAATAAAATCAATGCTTTTTTATTTTAAAATAATAAGAAAAATATATTTTAAATCCTCATAACGAGCCCTTTCATATTTTGATATATGACAAAATTAAACTTTGAAAACTTTTTTTAAATTTCCTAATCCCTCCATAATTTCCCCCGAAAATGAACCTTATTAACCTAAAAGCGATAGAGGCCGCCTTTGCACTGTACATTTTTAAATTAAGTTTCTGTAAAGTTTTTTGGTATGCAATAAAGAATATTTATTATTATTATTATCATTAAAAAAAATACTTTGCACATCTGTGTTTGGGTCATAGGATTACACCATCCTACCAAATTTCACCTGATTTGGTCCAGTAGATTCGGAGCAATATGGCTGTGACAGACGGACGGACAGACATACAGACGCACAAGTGATCCTATAAAGGTTTCGGTTTTTTTTTGTTGTACGGAACCCTAATGAAGTAGACATAAATATGAAATAAAAATAACCTAATCAAAATAATTACAATAAAAAATTTCAAACAAATATTTTTCTTACGTTGGACCTAGAACAAACAACACACCAAAAATAAAAACCGGCCAAGTGGGAGTCAGAACCGCACACAAAGGGTTCCGTACCATCATACTAGATGGCGCTAGTTTCTTAATGTTAAAAAAAACTCGTTTTTTGTATGGAGACCCCCCCTTATTTTTTTACTTTTTCTAATTTTTAGTATTTGTTGTTATAGCGGCAACAGAAATACATCATCTGTAAAAATTTCAACTGTCTAGCTGTCTACTCTGTCTAGGTTCATGAAATACAGCCTGGTGATAGACGGACAGACAGACAGGCGGACAGCGAAGTCTTAGTAATAGGGTCCCATTTTTGCCTTTGAGTACGGAACTTTAATATATGTCAAGAATATATTAATACTTTATGTCAACGTTGTATGAAAATTAAGTCTGAATGCAAAAAGAAAAAAGTTTAAAGTATGAAAAGCACTAAATACGGTAGAGGTGAGTTGCATTTTAAACATTCAGAACACTTATCTGTATTCTTTCTTCTGTCTCTCAAGTCGCAAGTGTCTCATTCTCCAAAGCTTGGAATTTTCCATAGCACTAGACAAACATACATCTTCCATGTTTGTCAGCATCGAATAAGGGGAATTTTAGACTTATATAATCTTCACCGTTTTGTGTTTACAAGGTATTTTGTTCCGTTATTTTATAGTTATTTGTGTAACAAGGGGACAAAGTAATATTTTGTTCCGAGGGCGAAATTGGCTGATCGATTAGTTTTTATTTAAAAAGAAACCATTTTTCTAAAGTGTTTTTAAATAAACCTATTTCTTCCTTTCTAAATATTTTTGTCGTGTATACTGTATATTATTATGTATAACACAAGACCACACATATATGCATTAGAATTGCATTATACCTTCATCATTAAAGCTCATATACGTCCCCACCGAGGGGCTCGAGCCTACCCTGAATCAGGGCGATTAGGCCTTAGTCGACCACGCGGGCCCAGTGCGGGTTGGTCGACTTCACACACAACCTTCGAGTTTCTACGCAGGCGTGTGCAGGTTTCCTCACGATGTTTTCCTTCACCGTTAAAGCAATCGGTAATGATATGTACGTAAGTTTTTGAAAAACTCATTGGTACATTGGCCGTCCAGATTTGAACCCGGTACCTCTGGTTAGATGGACCGAGTCGTTACCGGTTGAGCCACCGACGCTTTTTTACCTTACCATTATACCTTACCATATTGAAATCGCAAAAAAACTTGAGACTTCCCGTAAGAAATTGGCGAATCATGTGATCGATTTGTATGAAAAGTCAATGGGGACGAATGGGAATAAAAATTTCTACTCGTAGCGACGAATGGGGAGAAAAGTCCCATTTGTCGTTAGTGGCGACAAAGCCAGAAGCGACGACTGGGAATAAGACATGTTACAAGCTTTTATTTAGTTTTACCTGTCCCGGTGTCTGTAATGAATTCTTGCAAGTTAAATTTGACCCACTTCCCGGTTTCCGATTGAGCTGAAATTTTGCATGCATATGTATAACGCGGGACAATGTAATATTAAAAGTTTTTTAGGTTTTCGTTTTTTTTTTGTTGCTATTGCTAAAAAAGTTTTGGAAAAAAGTTCATGAGTAAAAAGCTTCTCTAAAATAAAGTTTTATTTTGCCTAAAACCTGTACAAACGCATCTTTTGAATTTATACGTGCGTCAAGTCTAGTCAATCTTCATCATATCCAGCGAAGAACGTCCACTGCTGGACATAGGCCTGCCCCTTAGGATTTCCACGACTACTGGTTCAGCGCTACCCGCATTCAGCGGCTTCCCGCGACCTTCACCAAATTATCGGTTTACTGAGTAGGAGGTCTGCCTACGCTACGTTTTTCGGTGCGCGGTCACAACTCGAGAAATTTACTGCCCTAACGAGCCACTTAAGTTAAACAATTCTGAGAGCTAAGTCAATCTTCATTTTCATAAAATTTTGTAGGCAAGAGTGTCACAAATTAAATTATTCCGCAAAGTTTGGTGTGGACAAAAGCTTACTCAGGAAGCCACGATGAGAAAAATTCGCTGAGTCAATGTCCAAAGTAGACTTACGAGTGCAGAAATTGCTTTTAGGTCCCGCCATGTCAGTCGGTCAGAGTGGACACTTTTACAATTTCTCAGCTAACATCGCCTGGAGAATGCGTTCGGAATCTTGAACTTCTTGTGTGTAGTCCTTTCACGCTGCTTGTGAAGGCTCTGGGTTCTACTCACTGAATTTAATGAATTTAATCATTATTAATATTTACAATTTATTTTTTATTTGTTTTTAATTTGCATGTCTTCATAAGACTGAATACGTTTACTGGCATTGTACTTTTTAAGATCTTTATATTTATGACATAAGTATTCTTGCAAATAAATGATTCTGATTCTTTAAAATAATTGACCATGCGTCGGTGGCTCAACCGGTAACGACTCGGTCCTCCTTACCAAAGGTGCCGGGTTCAAAATTCGGACGGCCAATGTACCAATGAGTTTTTCGAAACTTACGTACATATACTCACCGATTCCTTTAACGGTGAAGGAAAAACATCGTAAGGAAACCTGCACACACCTGCGAAGAAACTCCACGGTTGTGTGTGAAGTCGATCTGGGCCCGCGTGGTCGACTAAGGCCCGATCGCCCCAATTCAGAGTAGGCTCGAGTCCCTCGGTGGGGACATATACAAGGTGTGATGACCATGCTGAACACCTTAAGGCTTATGCTGCCGCCTTCTTTTTACTTCAGTAAGGATTTTTTATCGAAAAAAGAATTGTTCTATAATTTACAGGATATGGGGAGTGATTTTTATATCCTCGAATTCTATTTTAATACACAGAACTAAAGAAAAAAATATCTTAATGCACCCTTTTTTCTAGTTGTAACCATAGAACTGCTGAAATTTTAATAGAAAGATTATGATTATTTATGAACTTCTTAACAAAACAATATAAAATGATTTTTTTTTATTACTTTTTGGAAATTCATTCATTATTTATAATGAATTAAAAACTACAATTTTCGCACGATTCGTCCCCAGCGATTGACGTAGCAGTCACGTTGCAGTAAGAGCTGACGAGAACTTTATTTCCAAGCTATTTCGTTTGATGTTTGAAACATCGTGAATTGAGTTGCTAATTTTAGGGACGAAGGAGCCTTAAGGCGCTTCTCTCAGCTAACTAGCGCCGCCATTGGTTAAAAAATAATTACTCGCTGAGTACATACTTTATCGAAAATTTTCAACGATGAATTTGAAGAGTAGGTACTGTAGTTAATTTAGAAACTATAAACTCATGAAATATACAGGGTGTAAAAAAAATGGTGAAGGACCCGTTAACTAGGGGTTCTTTCCCCAAGGAACCCATAGACAATTCTCAACCCTCAATACTAAAATGCACAAAATTGGTCGATCAGCTGATCGATTTGTATGAAGAGTAAAAATATTTTTTGCGATGTCAGCAAAGTCTTAGAACAAAAGTTGTTCAGCAAGATGAGTAAAAGCACCAGTTAACGGGACCTACACCAATTTTGTTACACCCTGTATAGTTAATGTACAGTTTATTTCTATTGGCGGCGCTAGTGTGCTGATCGAACGGCCTAACCTAAAGTCGATGTTTTTAGGATTACCTAAGGAAAAACCGATTTTTTTAAAATGACTTGATCCAAAATAACGGCCAAGTGCGAGTCTGACTCGCGTAAAGTAGGGTTCTGTAGTCTTTTTAAAAATAAATGTTTATTTTATAAAACAAAATTATATTTTCAGTTGGTTGGTAATAGAATTTTTTGTATGTAAAATCTATGAACTTTTTAAAAATTCAACTGCACACCTTAAGTTGGTCGACTATTCCTCCTAAACTAAGAACGCCTACTTAGCCTTGATAGTTTTCCTTTTAAATTTATTATTGACACTAACAAAAAACAGCACTTTAATATTTCGCAAACCGATCCCTAAATCTAAAAATATTTTTTTACAAATTCGTAGTAGTTTTGAAAGACCTATTCAACGATACCCCACACGATAGGGTACGTCAACGAAAAAAATTCACACACTCTCACACGTAGGGGAGGTACCCTAAAAAAAATTATTTAAGTATTTATTGTCGGCGTGAGCAATATGTATACGTATGCCTAATTACAGCTTTCTAGTACGAATAGTCTCGAAGCCGCGGACAGACAGACAGACAGATTCAGGCATTCACCGCATTTCTTAAGTCGATAGTTTTACCTACAGGAAACTTGTTGACTCCTTATTGAATTATATACTTACGTTTGTCTTCTTATTGAATTATTTACTCACATTTGACTCCTTATTGAATTATTTACTCACATTTGACTCCTTTTTTTAACTATTTACTCACATTTGACTCCTTATTGAATTATTTACTTACGTTTGTCTTCTTTTTGAATTATTTACTCACATTTGACTCCTTATTGAATTATTTACTCACGTTTGTCTTCTTATTGAATTATTTACTCTCATTTGACTCCTTTTTTTAACTATTTACTCACATTTGACTCCTTATTGAATTATTTACTTACGTTTGTCTTCTTTTTGAATTATTTACTCACATTTGACTCCTTATTGAATTATTTACTCACGTTTGTCTTCTTATTGAATTATTTACTCACATTTGACTCCTTATTTAATTATTTACTTACATTTGTCTCTTTATTGAATTATTTACTCACATTTGACTCCTTTTTTAATTATTTACTCACATTTGACTTCTTTTTTAATTATTTACTCACATTTGACTCCTTATTGAATTATATACTTACGTTTGTCTTCTTATTGAATTATTTACTCACATTTGACTCCTTATTGAATTATTTACTCACATTTGTCTTCTTATTGAATTATTTACTCACATTGGCTCCTTTTTGAATTGTTTACTCACATTTGTCTCCTTATTGAATTTTTTACCCACATTCGTCTCCTTATTGAATTATTTACTCACATTTTTGTCTCCTTATTGAATTATATACTCATATTTGTCTTCTTATTGAATTATTTACTCACATTTAAATTATTTATTCACATTTGCCTCCTTATTGAACTATTTACTCACATTTGTCTCATTGAATTATTTACTTTCATTCGGGGGTGGAAACAAGTCAGTAAAGTCAGTCTAAGTCAGTATTTTTGAGGGGGTCAGTAATAGTCAGTATTTTCAAAATTTGGTCAGTAAAGTCAGTATTTTCAGGATCTCAGGGCCAAAGTCTTCTTCAAAAAGTGTGTCTCATTTTTCTTTTAATTATTTGATTTGGTGTTTATTTACGAGTAATGACACTTTTCAATAATTTACTGTTGTGTTTTTACTTCATCCAGGGGTGCTCTAGTTAATTTGCTTGTCCGGTAAATTGACTTTTGAGTGCACGGGTGTGCGACCCCGGATAATGATAACCCCCAGCTGTGATTTTGCTTCCTCCCATTTCTTCCTGAGCAAATCATATCCTTTTTAAAGTGAACACAGCTACAATAAAAACGTAACTCCATGGTGGCACGCAAAACGGGTTAGCACCCACTCGGCCCGGTTTCGAGTCGGCCCGAAGAATCATACCAGATATTCTTTTACCGATTCATTGCCCTTTGTACAGTCGAGCAGAAAATATAAATAACGCTAAACTTAAGTGGCAGTGGGCGGGGCACATAGCTTGTAGAACAGGTAGTCGTTGGGTAGTAATGTTCTCGAGTGGGGACCGCGCACCAGAAGACGTAGCGTAGGCAGGCCTCCCACTCGATGGACCGACGACCTGGTGAAGTCACGGGAAGCTGCTGGATGCGGGCAGCGTAGGTCTGGTCGTCGTGGAAATCCTTGGGGAGGCCTTTGTCCAACAACATCGGCCTGTCATAATCTCGGGTCGATTTCTAACGGTAGTGCCGTGCTACTCGAAATATCGGCGGCCGGGTTGACGGCGCTCGGGTGACGGGCGTGCAGTGGACAACCGGCCATAGTAAATGTATGTATCGCTACTTCGGCGCCGTCATCTCGTTATCGGTGACGGCGGTGGTGGACAAACGACCTTACGGGCGGTATCATTATTACTTTTCTAACTGCTATTGTTTAGCCATATGAAGCCCTCGCGAAAGTACCATTTTTTTTGGCAACGTTTTTTTTTTTTGCAATGCCCTCCGGGATGACAAGTGAGACGTTTATCGACGTCACGTTAAAATGAAACTAGAATTGTAAATATGCTATAAAGAGCGCCGTTTATTGAAAAATGTGTTACAGTTCCCCCATAGAAAGAGCATTCAATGACTACAGCAGTAACCACGGCTTCAGTTCAATCGCTGCGTGCGATATTGAAGCGAGTTTCTGATGTGAAACACTGTTATTTGGCCTTTCAGAATATACGATAAAACACGTCCGACATCATATCAACTCTACTAACTAACCGTCTCCGTGGCGATAAGGTTAAGTCCATCAGGAGGTCGCGGGTTCGATTGGGTTTGGCTAGTGGAAGGGCATTTTCTAAGCCTGCCTAGCTAGCCACCACCACCTTATCTAAGTCTTGCCGCCAAACATCAATGCTGTTAGCATTGATGTGTTCCGGCTTAAAGAGAAGATATCCAGTTCTCGATTTCGTTGGGTAATCTGGTAAGCCCGCTTCCATCTTTGGCATAATCGTCACTTACCATCAGGTAAGATGATGCCTTGGGCTTACCTATTAAAGGGTCAGGGAACAGGGTCTTAATACATGCCGGGTAAGATTTATATGAGTGCACTTTTTTGATACAAACATATTTAGTAGAAAAAACTTAAAACTACCTAACCCAACCACTCCGGGAGTGCCGACAGAAGTGAAAACTTTTTACAGTTTCATAAGTTTTGACCCTCCGACTGTTCCTGGCGAACGACTAGGTTGACAAAGTTTTGTCGCTGCGAGTGTTTCTATCGATGTAGGTTACAGTGTCGCGAGATCAATAGTTTTTTCCCATCTCAAAAATGCCCAACGCGCCTAAAGAAGTTTTCACTCCAAAAATAAACAATATTATGTATGGGTGAAGTCAGAATTCGAAGACAGGAATGAAAGAGTCAATATTTTAAAACATAAAAAAACTAATTAAAAAATGAAAATAGATAAAAAAAAATCGAGCGAGACCTACAGTACTCGCATATGATGTGTAACATGTGACAAAATACTTTATAAAAGGACGGCAAAGATACGGCAGACTAGGCTGTATGGTCATAGATAAGTTTGCCTTTTCCGCGCTTTTAAAGCCTGAAAAAAGGACGGCAAAGATACGGCAGACTAGGCTGTATGGTCATAGATACCTTTGCCTTTTCCGCGCTCTTAAAGCCTGAAAAAACGCGACTCCCTGGGACACATTTCCGTCCCATGGGACACTTTTCCGTCCCATTTCACGAAATCACTCCCACAAATTGCAGGAAAGCGAGAGCAAAGATGTTACACATCAAAAAGGTTGACAAGGTCACACACTCTCTATGTACGATTATATCAAATGGTAATGGTATAAAATATTGTGACATAATCGTCTTATTTGCACTGTACAATACAATACAATACAATATTCTTTATTGCATCACAACATAAAAAAAAATTAACAATATAGAAGAAAGCCTATACAATAGGCGGTTTTATAGCTAGGTAGCAATTTCTTCCAGAGAGATTAAAAAAAATGGAAAACAGATGAGATTTGTGGATTCATATAGTTTTCCGACCAACAATGAGATTGCATAATATTCCACATGCCAAAAATATAAGTTCAACTCATACATCGAAATAAATCGACAATTTATCGGATAGTTTCAAACCCATTTGATTTTGCAACACAAAGCAACTTAAAATGGATAAAACGGTGCGCTGCGAGATAAATTTAAATAAAACCTATAGTAATACTTACCAATAATACGGAGTCCTTGGACGGTTCGTGTCTAATTTTAATATCGTCGTTTAGTCGACAATATGACCTTCCATTGGTGTTGTGATACATAAAGAGTAACAAATATTGCAAAATTTCAATTGGTTGAAAATAAGTCAATTAAAAAAATTATAAAAACTCGATTTCATAAAAACACTACCCTTCTTTTTTTTGAAGTCGGGTACAATACATTCTGTGTCACTCACGTGATGAAGACGAATCTAACGACACCTCGGACTTTAAAATCAGTTTAGTCTACAGAGCGTGCCAAAGAAATAAATAACTTTTTTTTTGGCTAGCCGGGTTAGTT
The DNA here is from genome assembly GCA_947284805.1 of Coleophora flavipennella. Classification (NCBI taxonomy): domain Eukaryota; kingdom Metazoa; phylum Arthropoda; class Insecta; order Lepidoptera; family Coleophoridae; genus Coleophora; species Coleophora flavipennella. The sequence continues at coordinate 4,902,789 of OX369289.1, read as the reverse complement.
AGTTAGTTAGGGGCGGGCTGGTTTCCGCAATCAGGCGACCACTGCGCCCATTTTGCGTGTTTGGCCGGCATCACTGCCAGCCCAGCTCCTCCAAGAAGCCCAGTAGCCCCCGAAGGTTGCTGACGACTTCCTGAAGCGACCTCGGCTCACCGAGGTGCACGACCCTGTACTGTGCTAGCTCCTTGCAATCCAGTAGGATGTGGGCAGCAGTCTCCTCAGCCTCCATGCAAGCTCTGCATAGTGGGCTGTCGGTGATACCTGAGCGAATAAGTGTTTATTGAAATGGCCATGTCCAGTAATAGCGGCTGTTACCTTGCGGAGCTGAGCTCTCCTAGGCCAGGGTTAGTTGTCGGCAGGACCAACCTCGCTTGCCTGCAGGTTTCCAAACCGGACCAGTACAAATTGTGTTCGTTTCTTGTGCGTTGCCTCAGGGTGGACCGCAGCCAGCCAGGTGGGAGGGGTATTATAGGTTCCGGTCCCACGGCCATATGCTCTGACCCTCTGGCTAGCCGGGTAAAAATGTATCTAATGTCACTCACGGGATCGTGACAAACCTAACGACACCTCGAACTCCAAAATCCATCAAGCCGTTTAGGCTGCAGTGCGTGCCAAAGCACAAACATACCATAAAAACTCTATGTCTACTGGTACTTTATTCTTTTTAAACCTTTATAATGGTTTTGATTCAAAACGGTCGTAATTTGAATCGGTCGTAGCTCAGTAAAACTTGCATGGTGGGGTCGATCACGCTGGTTAACTGACCTGAAGCACGGTCATTAACTGGATGGGTTTGATTGTTAGTGGCATTTTTCTTGACCGTTTCCGTGCTTCGCATTTCACGGTAAGCCGTTGGTGTCGGTTGCTATCACTAGATGCCCTATTAGGCGGCTTGAAAAACTGGCGGTGGGGTTCGCCACTAGCCCTACGACCGCCTCCTTGGCGTAATGGTTAGTCCGTTCGCTTCACAACAGGAGGTCGCGGGATCGTTTTCCGGTGGGGTCAACTTGTAAGACTCGGTTTGTTTGGTTGGTGGTAGGGCATTTTCTAAGGCTAGCTACCACCATCTTATCTCATGCCGCCAAACATCAGTGTTAACGACATTGATGTGTTCCGGCTTGAAGATAAGATAGCCAGTTCTCCATTGCGTTGGGGAATCTTCGTAAGCCCGCTTCCATCATCGTCACTTACCATCATGTGAGATGATGCCAAGGGCTAACGAATTGTAAATTTAAAAAATGACCACCAACCCGGACTTGGCCCCCGTGTGTGGGAGCATGGCTTAACCTTCCCAAGTTTGGAAGAGACGCGTGTCCCAGCGGTGGGGACGTTTATGTGTTGTTAACATAACGGCTTTGCCGTTAATCACCACTTATTTTTATGACTGATTATTGCTACATATACCATTACCTTTCCAGCTGATACGGCAATGTAAGTACCTACCAATCAGGTAATTAACCAATGTTTCAATAAAACACTTAAGGCTTTCAGATGCCTCAATCCGAGCAGGTTGATACGACCGTGTTAAAATAATATCGAATGTAAGTGTATTCGTTTTAAGTTTAAATCAATGCGGGCTTCAACACGGCTTCAAACCGACCGCCTAATTCTCGATTTTTACATGTTTTCTTACTTTTCTATATTTTCAAATAAGTTTAAAAAAATGTGTTCATCTACCTAGGCTGTTTGATAAGTACCCGTTTACTAAATATATTAATATCACTGGCCGAAAATAAGTATACCACCTTTTTAAGCCATTTTTCAGAGGCGGGAAAAAATGGCATTCTTTTGTGTTTTTCTTATTTGACAGCGATTTAGTGAAAGCGTGAACTTAAAATTGTTAAAATGGAGAAAGAACAGTATCGGTCTGTAATTAGATTCTTGTTTTTGGAAGGAAAAGCACGTGATGAAATAAAAGTAAGAATGCAAGCGGTTCACCATGAATGTGCTCCTTCTATGACAACCGTCAGATATTGGTATAACGTGTTTAAGCGGGGGAGAACAACCGTCTTTGATGAGGATCGCCCAGGCCGGCCAATTGAGGTGACTACAGACGATATGGTTAAGAAAATATCGTTTTAGCCGACCGCCGAATTAAACTTCGAGAAATCGTTGATGGTGTAAACGTTTCAATCGAGAGGGTACAACACATATTAGAAGAAAAATTGGGTATGAAGAAAGTATCGACGAGGTGGGTGCCGCGTTTACTCACGAAGGAGCAAAAACGGAACCGACTGACTACTTCTGAGCAGTGTTTGGCCGTGTTCAAACGTAACCCAAAGGAGTTTCTGCGTCGTTTCGTGGCCGTGGACGAAACGTGGGTTCACCCCTACACCCCGGAAATGAAAGAGCAGTCGAAGCAGTGGATTTTATATGATTTGATATGACTTTCCAAAATCATACTTTTTGGATGGTTTATTGAAGCTTGAGTATAGGTGGAACAAGTGTATAGAGTTAAAAGGTGACTACGTAGAAAAATAAATGCATATATATATATATATGTATACATACAAAAAAATTGGGTTTTTTTCCCATAAACGGGTACTTATCAAACAGCCCTCGTAAAATGAAAAGTCTTAAAGTCACCGATTTTGTGTGTGTTGGTTTCATTAAAAATTAACTGTTTGTTTTCGAGAAATTTTGCAATTAATGCCAAAAACAGGGTCTACCTACAGTATAATTTTTACATCAAAAGTAGTTTTTTATTACTTTAAGTTTTTTTTCCATAGTGCTTTACACAATCTTTCTACAATTTGAATTGAATATTGTCATTTGACCTATCTTAAGGCCTTAATAACTTTGCAGTTCAACTTTCTTCTCTCTTATCGTGTGGCCCAATTATTAACCGTGTTATCCTAGGGATAGACGGCGGTTGCCCGGTGTTGCACTTAGCATCACCCGCGGTCACGTGTGTATTTACACCTACGGACGTGTGCAACAAGACCTTCATACACATCTTGAAGCAATCGGTAAGTAGATGTACGTAAGATTCGAAAAACTCATTGGTACATTGGCCGTCCCGATTTGAACCTGGAACCTCTGGATAGGAGGACCAAGTCGTTACCGGTTGAGCTACCGACGCTTTTAATTCAACTTTTATGTAAAGAGATAAGATAAAAGTAAATTTATTTCTTCATTTTATCCTTAATTAGTTACTAATATTGAAAATCTGAATATGTGTTTGTTTGTTACCTCTTTACGCTTTAATGCCTCAACCTTTTTAACCGCCTCCGTGGCGTAATGGTTGGTCCATTCGCTTCACACCAGGAGGTCGCGGGTTCGAATCCCGGTGGGGTCAACTTGTAAGACTTGGTTGGATGGATGGTAGGGCATTTTATAAGCCCCCTGGCTAGCTACCACCATCTTATCTAAGTCTTGCCGCCAAACATCAGTAATAACAACATTGATGTGTTCCGACTTGAAGATAAGATAAGGGCGAAGCTGCGGCCAAAAGCTAGTTTATTATAAATAAAAACAAATAGTGACACATTTTACATTTTTATTTCGTAATTTCACCTGTTTATATAATTATTTTATTTTGCATCGTGAGGAAAATAACTTACGTCTTGCATAGATTACAAAGCTTAAATTAAGGTGCCTGGTCTGACCACTCTAAACAATTAGCCAAATAAAACATCAGTTATCTCATTAGCTTAATCTGCTTAGTGCCCTATTAGTTACATTAAAATGCTTATTACGAGTTCGTAGGCCATTGTTATTAGCTGACTGCCAAAGAGCGAAGGGTTTTCGAGTATATGTTTTATCTTAAGAGGATTGTGAAGCTGGGACTTTTCATACAAATGGCGTTAACGATTTTCACGTCTTAAATGCTAACCGATTTGGAACAAAAGCTAAGCTCGTACGTTTCGTTTTTTTAAATTACTGATTATAAATAAACCAAAAATGGCCAAAATTAGTTATTTATAAAAAAATGAACGACAATAACATTAAACTTAACAACTTTATCGAAAAAACAAAAACGTTTAAGCCTAGCTTTTGTTCTGACTGACAACCTATCAAAAATTGGTCCAAATCAGTTCACATTTATGAGGTGAAAATATACGTAATTTGGCATCCCGGCCATCCTCTGGTCACCTATCCTACCGTGTTTCCTACTATACCTTTAATGAGGCACAGTATATGAAGATTACTTTTTGGTTAAATCTCCACACATAACACACCAATTTCTCGTGTATTCCGCAAAATATTTTGCGAACCCAGTCAATACTAGCTCGCGGTACCCCTGATTTCTCTCTACTACGCCCCAGGGCGCCCGCCGCAGCGAGCACTTTGGGAATCTCTGGCCTTAAGGTGTTATTAGGATACATTTTAAACAAGTTTGAAACATACAAAGATTATTTTTCATAAGACTCGTGTTTTATAGAAAGAAATATTTGACAACGCTAAACACGTTAAAAAGAACCGACTTCAATCTTGCTACGTTTTTTTTAGAGTCATGTACACTGTTACTAAGCCACCGCTGTCTGTCCGTCTGTCAGCGGTATTTATTCCATGAACCGTAATAGGTAGAAAGTTGAAAATTTCGCAGAATGTGTATTTCTGTTGCTGCTATAACGACAAATACTAAAAATTAGAAAAAGTGAAAAAATAGGGGGGGGGGGGGGTTATTTCCAAAAAAAAAAGTTTTTTTCGGTCTTTAGAGGTATTTTTGATTTAACTGTGTCATTAAAACGATAATACATTCAAGCGTGAAACTTGGTGTGATGATTTTATTACTAATACTGAAGTAAAACAATAAATAATAAAAGTCGGTCAAGTTGAGTCGTACTCGCGTTAAGGAGTCCGAACTAAGTGACAAAAAAACCATATTTTTGTATCTCGCGTTGATGTCTTTTGTTTGTAATCTGAATAGGTATCATTGTCGTTATACTATGTAGTTGTAAGGAGAGGTGTGGTGGTACGGAACGCTCGAAGTGCTAGTCCGACTCGCACTTGGCCGGTTTTTGTTAAATTGCAAAAAAGTTCCTAACAGATTTTAATAAAATTACCAGTATGAGGGCATAACCTATCAACAAAAAATTTTTTTCATAAATTAGTTTACTGTTGAAAAAAATATCAGTGAACTGAAATCAAATACATTCAGAGAACGAAGAACCTCCTACTTTTTGGAAGTCGGGTAAAAAAATCGTGAATTTTGACGTCAAAATTACGTGGATTATCTTGTTATACGTAGGTTATAAGTAATTGTTAAATAACATATTAGAATGAAATAAATAACCGACGCTCTTACGGTGAAGGAAAAACATCGTGAGGAAGCCTGCACCACGCCTGTGGAGAAACTCGCAGGTTGTGTGTGAAGTCGACCAACCCGCACTGGGCCCGCGTGGTCGACTAAGGCCCGATCGCACTAATTCAGGGTAGCCTCGAGCCCCTCGGTGGGGACCTATATGAGCTGATACATCACGTAGGTTAATAAGTAATTGTTAAATAACATATTAGAATAAAAAAAAAACGAGCGAGACCTACAGTACTCGCATATGATGTGTAACATGTGACAAAATACTTCACACTAGGCGGCATGGCTATGACAACCTTAGTTTTCGAGAATTAAAAAACGTTCGCATTTCCTGTTACACATTTCCGTCCCATTTCACGAAATCACTCCCACAAATTGCAGGAAAGCGAGAGCATTGGTACTATCTGACGGTCAACTCTACCACCGCGCGCTCATTCGTCAGATCGAATAGCGCGCGCTTTCGCGACTTCCTGTTACACATTTCCGTCCCATTTCACGAAATCACTCCCACAAATTGCAGGAAAGCGAGAGCAAAGCTCATTCGTCAGATCGAATAGCGCGCGCTTTCGCGACTTCCTGTTACACATTTCCGTCCCATGTTACACATTTCCGTCCCATTTCACGAAATCACTCCCACAAATTGCAGGAAAGCGAGAGCAAAGATGTTACATATCAAAAATAACAAAAATATAATGCACGTCCTCTGGTTACCTATTTGTAAGAACTGATTCTTATAATATTATTTTATTAATAATAATAACAGTGTTACATTTATTATCTTAAGAGTAACTACTTTGGTGCTTTTTTTACGAAATACTTATGCATTAATACAGGGTGATATTTTTTAGTTGATGAAAAGCTGCATATAGAAGGCGCTAATGATGCAGGTAAACAACTCGCTCGCTTTTTAGGAAATATGGAATTTTAACACTGTTCTCCCACTTGGCCGTTATTTTTGGATCACGCCATTTTTTAAAAAACGATTCCCTTAGGTAAACCTAAAAAACCGACTTCCATCGCAACAACTTAGCACATTTTTGCATCAATATTTTTGGTTTTTGTTAATTTTCTAATAAAGTACTACACTGATTTTGATAAAATTTATATGGGACCACACGGGAAACACTAGCTTTCAAATAAAAAAAGAATCATAAAAATCGGTTAACCCAGTAAACAGTTCTGAGGTAACACACATAAAAAAAACATACAGTCGAATTGAGAACCTCCTCCTTTTTGGAAGTCGGTTGAAAATATCGACTTAGGGCTGTTCGATCAGCATACTAGCGCCGCCAATAGAAATAAACTGTATATTAACTATAAAGGGTGTAACAAAATTGTTGTAGGACACGTTAACTGGTGGCTTTACTCATCATACTGAACAACTTATGTCTATGTTCTATAAAAATTTAACTTCATACAAATCGATCACCTGAATGACCTATTTTGTGCATTTTTGTATGGAGGGTCCAATTTTTTTCCAGTCAACCTGAAGCTCAGTTGTTTTCAGTGGGTGTTTTTTTTTTCTCGATCCAAAATGGCCAAAGTCGTCCCTCACACGTTTTAACAAAGGTCTGAGAGCATCCTTATGCCAAGTGTAACTGACATGGTCATGTGAAAATAAAACAGTTTTATTGATCTACAAGTAATATCGAGTGACTACCGCGCACTGGAAAACGTAGCGTAAGAAGGCCTCCCACGCGGTGGACCGACGACCTGGTGAAGATCTCGGGAAGCCGCTGGATGCGGGCAGCGCAGGACCGGTCGTCGTGGAAATCCTTGGGGGAGGCCTTTTTCCAGCAGTGGGCGTTTTTCGGCTGATATGATGATGATGATGATGATGACAAATAATATCAGATCTTTGACATAAAGATAGATTCTAAATTAAATACAGTAACTACTTACTACACAAAATTGCAATGGTCAATCTATTGCTTACGTTATTAAAATTCATTATTAGTAGATTTTGATATTATTATAACATCTTTACTGTAGGTTTTTCATTTACTTAACATATCATTTTCATTGATTGTAGTATAATTTTGACACCATACATAATGTTACATATCTTTTCTCTTATTCATATCTTAATCTAATCATAAGATTCAATGAACCTGCCATTATTACTCTACCTTATTTTAAATTAAGCTTAGACCACGTAAGACCACATAAAAAAAATGCTTTAAATAATTCATCACATGCTCTGAATATTATTTAATTTTTTAAGGCGACGCATTGGAAACTTTGTTCCTAGGGATCCCAATTTTTCTCAGCAAATACAATACATAAGAAAGTGATATTCTGTAACCTGATTCTTCATTTCAATGACTTCATTTTGTCAGTTGCACAAACACGATTCGTTAACTTTTCAAAGATCAATCAAAGAAACCTGTTTTAAAACAGAAATTTGCATTATACAGGTAAACCAGACCGATTTAGTAGCTCTAAATTTTCTTTGTCGATTAGTCTAAACACACACTTCAATATGCCAGTTGGATTTTTTGAAATTAATTGTAGTTTTTAACTGAAACGAAAAAATATTGAAAAAGTGCAAAAGTGTGGTTATTTTCTTTACTCTTTACAAGTAAAGAAAAAGACCGAGACAAACATATGTTCCAATCAATGCCTCACCTTAAAATAACGCCACCACGTTTTTTTTCACCATCATTCGATGGAAACCGAAATCAAGGTGCCTTCTAACTACCTACTCGTACTTGTAAATTATTATCAATTTACTTTTCCTGTCGCTAGAAATCAGTGTTATTGCTATAATTTATTATTTATTAGATATAATATTAAGGTTGCAACTTAGTTTTTGATGTAATTGGAAATAAAAATCGACTTCCATCGCAACAACGTAGTACTTACAATTTTGCATTATAATTTTTAGTTTTTGTTAATTTTCTAGAAATGTACTGCATTTAATTTGATAAAATTTATATGCGACCAACCTGGCGACATAACGTAGGGAATAAAAAAAAATCATAAAAATCGGTTCACTATCTGCGAAGATATCGCGTAACAAACATACAGTCAAATCGAGAACCTCTTCGTTTCTGGAATTTAATTCGCTAATAGTAACTGCATTCAAAAAATATGCGCAAAGAAAGTTAATAATAATAATAGATATTCTTTATTGCATACCAAAAAAGTATTACAGAAACTTAATTTAAATATGTAAAGTGCAAAGGCGGCCTTTAGTTTTAAAGTTAGTTGAGGGGGTGGGAAGTGACATTCGCTACACTCTACCAAAGGACTTCTTTAAGCTTATTTCCATCTGTCATAAATACAATGTCCGCGCGGGTGAAGCCGCGGGCAAAAGCTAGTATTAAATAACATAATTAAAAAGAAAATATTTTTTTTTAAAAGAAGCTTGCTAAACCGGAAAGAGTATTTTCGTGATTGTCCTTAAAAACACTTTTATACGCCCGCCATACATTAAAGGCTATGCTAGTATTGAATAATATAAGTAAAAAAAACATAAAATAAATTTAAAAAAGATAAGCATGCTAAACCAGAAAGGGTAGTTTCATGATAGTCCTTAAAAGCACTCTTTTTTCGCCCGCCATACCGCGTAGCACCGCGTGGGAGGCCAGCCTATGCTACGTTTTCCGGTGCGCAGTCGCCACTCGAGAAACTTACTGCTGCAACGGCCATCTTCTACGAGCTGTGTGCCCTGCCCACTGCCACGTCAATTTAGCGATTCTCCTCGTTTTTTATTCTGATTTCTGATTCGATCGCGTAGGGAAATTCCGAGCATAGCTCGCTTTATTGCCCTTTGGGTGACCTTTAGCCCTCTTATGATTCAGTAAGCGACCATGTCTCAGTTCCGTAAGTCATCACTCAACACACACTGGACCTTAGTCTTGAGACACTGCGGTATTTGGGACGTGAAGATATTGCGAAGCTTCCCGAATGCTGCCCAGCCGTTAGTCTTGAGACACTGCGGTATTTGGGACGTGAAGATATCGCGAAGCTTCCCCAACGCTGCCTAGCCGAGTTGGATTCGTCGATTGATCTCTTTCTTGAAGTTGGATCTACCTTGCTGGACTGTTTGCTTTGTTTGTTTACATATTCGTCAACAACTTCCAGTGTATAGTCTCCAACCTTTAGAGGGGTGGGTGCGACACGGACATTTAACATTATTTTCGTCTTGTCCATGTTCATTTTAAGACCCACTTGTTGAGAGACTTTACTGAGGCCATCGAGCATTGTGCTTAGGTCTTCCATAGTCTCATCCAGGACCACGATATCGTCAGCGAATCGAAGGTGGGCTATGTACTCGCCGTTGATATTGATGCCGAGTCCACCCCAGTCCAGAAGCTTGAAAACATCTTCCAGGGCGGCGGTGAACAGTTTTGGATATACAGGCTGTAAAAAAAATTGGTGTAGGACCCGTTAACTGGGGGTTCTACTCATCATACTGAACAACTTTCCCCGAAGAATCCATAGTTAATTCTCAAAAAAAAATTTGGACCCTCCATACTAAAATGTACAAAATTGGTCGAACAGCTGATCGATTTGTATGAAGAGTTAAATATTTTTTTTTGCGATTTCAGCAAAGTCGTAAAACAAAAGTTGTTCAGTATGATGAGTAGAAGCACCAGTTAACGGGACCTATCCCAATTTTGTTACACACTGTATAACGTCTCACCCCTCGCTGCGACTGGATAGTTTTCGAATTCTGGTCCTGGAGGCGAACCGACATAGTGGCTTTTTCATACAGACACTTCAACACCTCGATGTATCGATGTTTAATTTGGCACCGCCTGAGAGATTGTAGCGCAGCCCAGGTTCCGACTGAATCAAAGGCTTTCTCATAGTCCACAAACGCCAAGCATATTTACATATTATAATTTGTGTTTGTATGGGAGGTACCTTACTCAGATTTTTCCTGAAATAAAGAAGTCCCTAGTGCAGTAGCCCTTGTAAAGTACTAATATTCACAAAAGTTATTAAAATCGTAAGAGCCATTTTTGAGAAAAAGTAACAAACAACCTGGAATTGTATGAGCGGTAACTTTTTTCGATATTTCTTGAAACAACGGACTACCGCATGCTACAGCACTACAGGCTATATACAGTTATAGTAACATACCGAGCTTCATTAAAAAAGTTAGTCGTTTTGAGTAAAAAAATAATAAGTGATTTTTTACTATGGCGGCAACCCTAAAAAAATATAAGAAAAACGTCTGGAGATATAAAAATAATATAGCCCTAACCAAAAAAAAACTCGCCGCGAGTTTGAACAAAAGCGTAATAAATGCTTGTAAAAATGCATCAGTTACTACTAGATTACGCCACCGACGCTCTTTGGGTACGCTGTTTTCGTATTTCGATTTCATAATATGTACGTTTATCCGACTCTCTTACGGTGAAGGTAAACATCGTGAGGAAACCTGCACACGCCTGCGGAGAAGCTCGCAAGTTGTGTGTGAAGTCGACCAACCCGCACTGGGCCCGCGTGGTCGACTAAGGCCCGATCGCCCATATTCAGGGTAGGCTCGAGCCCCCTTATTCAGGGTAGGCTCGAGCCCCTCGGTGCGGACGTATATGAGCTGATATGATGATACTACTAGATACGCTGGAAAATAATATATTAGTGAAACGAAGGTCTTGCGAGCGAATACACGAGTATAGTAAAGACAAAGTTTGCGATAAATTTCAAATTCGGTAAACGATTATATAATGTTTGCTGAACTTAATCAGGTCACGTGCAGTCGCGATCGGAAGGCGCTGGTTAGGTTAGGACGCGACGCGCTTGCCACCCCGGCACCGACACTTTTGATCGATGGCCACACTGTCATGAGAGGGTAACCCCAAAGCGATAACTCAGCAAAAACAAAAGAATGAGTCAAAGAAAAATTGTGTTAAGTAGCCTTTGACAGGCAAAGTTGCGGGAACAGAGGCGGTCGAAAAAACTTTCCACCGATAGTTGAGACAGTTCTTGAAAAGTTGTTTTGTAGGGCCCTATAACGCCCGCGTAGAAAATATACTGTCCCGTTGGGTATTTTTTAAGCTATTGCTTAAAGCTTTTATCGCGGGCTTTGAGCGCGGCGACCGAATCAAGAAATTCCGTAACGAAAATAAAACCTATTAACACCCAACGCTTGGCCGAGTTCTAGAAAACTTTCAGTGCCATCTATTAGCGATTTGCGGTACTAAAAGGACTTAGTCAATTTTAACTGATGTAACTTTCTTAGTGTTAGTTTATTACATAAACATCCCGCGCCCCAAGGACTATATGGTACTGGTAAATACTGCATAAATAAAAAATAAATAAATAATTATAATTGCATAAGTTGATAAAAAATGCTATGCAATAGCTTTACCGCGACAGTCTCCGAGTGCCACACGTTTATTTTTCTATATAATTAAATACCTAAACTATCAAGTCACCTGATCTCTTTAGACTTGAGAAATCTTAGAGCGATACGTGTCTAGATTGGTGTGTAGGTCTTCACAATTTGGTGTCTTTTAGCAGAACAGCTGCCTCGTATGATGGCAGCCCGCTGTCGCAACGCTCTGCACTGTTGCATCGAGGACATGGCTCCGTTATCACCTCCTGGAAAAACAATGGCTTATCAGAGATGGGATTGGAAGCTCTTATCTTTGTAAGATCACAGAGGCACTTACGAGTTTTCGCAAAATCGTAGTTATTAAGAGGATTGTGTAGCTGCGACTTTTCATACAAACGGCGATAGCGATTTTTACCTCTTAAATGTGAACCGATTTTGACCATTTTTACATTGGTTATCAGTCAAAACAAAAGCTTGGTTTATAGGTTTCGCTTTTTAAATTATTGATTAAAAATAATCATATAATGGCCGAAAGTATATTTGTACTAGCTTTTGCCCGCGGCTCCGCCCGTGTGGATATCATTTTTATGACTGTCTTAGAGGGGGCGCGGTGCGAGCGTGGACATGAGTTTTCTCCAGATCCCTCGGGAACTATGTCAGGATATGCTTATTAGTAAATCATATCATTTCCCACCCCCTCAACCATCTCTGTGCCAAAAATCACACAATCCATTGTTCCGTGCGATGCTAAAGAAATTAACCAAAAAATAGTATATTTTTAGTTCCCTCAGGAACTGCATCGGGCTATGCTATTTTCACAGGATAAAAAGTTGCCTATGTCCTTCCTTGTGACACAGGCTACCTGCATGGCAAATTTTATTAAGATTGGTCAAGGCGTTGAAGCGTGAAAAGGTAACAAACAAACAGACAAACTAACAAACAAACACATTTTCACATTAATAATATTAGTAAGGATGAAAACACGACAAATAAAATTTAACTTTTTATTTGTATTAATTGTGCCGCTACCTCCTGTCCTAGGTCGTGGTTCGAATCCTGCCACGTACGAATGTGATTTCGGTTTCATATGTACGTTTATCCGACGCTCTTACGGTGAAGGAAAACATCGTGAGGAAACCTGCACACGCCTGCGAAGAAATTAGCAGGTTGTGTGTAAAGTCGACCAACCCGCACTGGGCCCGCGTGTTCGACTAAGGCCCAATCGCCCTAATTCAGAGCAGGCTCGAGCTCCTCGGTGGGGACGTATATAAGCTGATATGATTATGAATTGTATTGAAAACACAAATCTAGCTTTTGTTGTAACTAACAACTATCAAAAATTGGTCAACATTCGGTTAACATGTGAAAGTGAAAGTCGCTATCGCCGATTGTATGAAAAGTCTGAATTTCGCCGCAGCAGGTTCCCAATACTCCAATGATTATGCAGCTTTACTTTTCAAAAGCGGTAAATAGTAGATCATCATATCAGCTCATATACGTCCCACCGAGGGACTCGAGCCTACCCAGACTTACGATCGGGTCTTAGTCGACCACGCGGACCCAGTGCGGGTTGGTCGACTTCACTTACAACCTGCGAGTTTTTTCGCAGGCGCGTGCAGGTTTCCTCACGATATTTTCCTTCACCGTGAGAGCGCCGGAAATAGTAGATGCTACTCATTAAATTTTATTAATTTCCCCAAGAACCTATACAATTAGAGGAATATATTTGTTTTTCCATACAAAGTTTGTAAATCGAATCAATTATTTACAACTAGCTCATGCCCGCGACTTCACCTGCGCCGATATAGTTTTCGTTCGAATAGTGAGTTATGTATGTATGGTCTTGAGTTAATACAAAAATCAAATCGAAAAATGCTCTTTAAGTTTTTCTCAAATTTATGAATTTTGCGGGCAATTTTTCCAGTTTTTCTTTCCCTTAAAACATTACGAACATTTAAAAAAATGCTTAATCAGTCCAGCCGTACTGTGATGTGATGCGCTTACCAATGAAGTTAATTTTTATTCATATAGATAGATTAGATTATTCTTTTCTATAAAAAAATATTATTTTTTTTATCAAAAATGTTTTTATCTTTAATTATGTAGATTCCCTGGGGAAAGTTGTTCTGTTTCATGAGTATCATCTACCATTAGGCGCTTTTCAGCAAATAAAAAGACACCCGTAGGTATATTGTGCGGTAAAATGTTTAGATTATCATGCTCACCGCCAAACAACATGATTACAAGAAGAATAGGATAGGTACCCTTGAAGTTTATCTGCTAATTTTTTCTCTTACACGCCTTACTGAAACTCGTTTTCCATACAAAGATAACAATTCCTTGAAATTGATTGAGCCGATTCTAAAGAAATTTTATACACAAAAGCAAAACAGGAAATTACTTAAAATGTATTGACTTCTTTTTCGTATTTTTTTTTAAAGATAAGCAAATTTTAAGGTTATACTATTAAAACCTTAAAATGAGTAAAGTTTATTGACAACACTAAAAGCTGTCACACACGGGAGCTATACTATAATATTTTATGTGCGAGTATCTGCGAGAATCTTACGATAAAAACTTATAGCTTATAGTATAGCAAGGGATCACACACGGGACTTATACTATAATATTTTATGTCCGAGTATCTGCGAGTATCTTACGATTAAAACTTATAGCTTACTAGCTGTCCCGGCGAACTACGTACCGCCTTACATTACATTACACTGCCCTACCCTACCCTACCCTACCCTACCCTACCCTACACTACACTACACTACCCTACCCTACCCTACACTACACTACCCTACCCTACACTACCCTAACCTACACTACCCTACCCTACATACACTACACTACCCTACCCTACACTACCCTACACTACACTACCCTACCCTACACTACCCTACCCTACCCTACATACACTACACTACCCTACACTACACTACCCAACCCTACCCTACCCTACCCTAAAAAAAAATTATGTTGGCCGATTCTCAGACCTACTCAATATGCTCACAAAATTTCATGAGAATCGGTCAAGCCGTTTCGGAGGAGTAAGGGAACGAAAACTGTGACACGAGAATTTTATATATTAGATAGTATAACAAGGTATCACACACGGGAGCTATACTATAATATATGAAAACCCAACATTCTGTTACGAGTTTTTGAATGAGCTACACCTAAAACGTTTTATACAGGATGATTATGAAAATGAGTTCGCGTATGTTGCTATTGGACTTTGACGAAGTGACGATGATGCCGAAGATGGAAGCGGGCTTACCAATATTCCCCAACGCAATGGTGGATCTGGCTATCTTATCTTCAAGCCGTAACACAACAATGCTGTTAACCGCTTCCGTGGCGTAATGGTTAGTCCATTCGCTTCACACCAGAAAGCCGCGGGCTTGATTCCCGGCGGGGTCAACTTTGTAAGACTCTGTTTGATTGGTGGTAGGGCATTTTCATAGCCCGCCTGGCTAGCTACCACCATATTATCTAAGTCTTACCGCCAAACATCAGTGTTAACAACATTGATGTGGTCCTGCTTGAAGATAAGATAGCCAGTTCCCCTTTGCGTTGGGGAATCTTGGTAAGTCTGCTTCCATTTTCGGCATTATTGTCACTTACTATCAAGGGCTTACCAATTGTAGAGGATAAAAAAAACACTTTGACCAATTGTGCTAACCCCAGCGCAGAGAAAGCAATTGATGTAGGTAAATTAGTTTTCCGAGGCTCATATTTTCTTTTATAATATCAGCTCATATATACGTCCCCACTGAGGGGCTCGAGTATACCCTGAATTAGGGCGATCGGACCACGCGGGCCCAGTGCGGATTGCTCGACTTCACAAACAACCTTCGAGTTTCTTTGCAGGCGTGTGCAGGTTTCCTCACGATGTTTTCCTTCATCGTAAGAGCGTCGGAAAAACGTACATATGAAATCGTAGTTCGAAAATACATTGGTACATGGGCGGGACTCGAACCACGACCTGCCGGACAGAAGGTAGCGGCCCTTTCCATTACTCCACCGACGCTCTTTCATATTTTCATATTTTCTTTACCTCTTGCATATTATTTTTAGTTAAGTAATTACATACTTCAACGCTTGCTTCCAAACAAACAAAGTCCCACCAGTTTCCAATGATAAGCATATGCAAGAGATGTATTAACATATGCAAGAGTTTCCAGGTTACGTCAGAGAGGAAATTATAGTAGTTAGACACGGCGTCTGGCTTACCTCTAAAGTGCAGTCCTTGGGGACATCCAGGTCGTCGACGACGCTCTCATAAGCAGGCGGTGGACCCGGTAAAATGTCTTGGACCTGAGGGCAAACAAAGGGAAGCCTCAAGAAAACTGTATGATCTGTCCCATCCTTACTCATATTACAAATGTGAAAATGTGTTTGTTTGTTACCTTTTCACGCTTCAACGCCTTGCCCAATCTTACTGAAATTTGGCATGCAGGTAGCCTGTGTCACGAGGAAGGACATAGGCTACTTTTTATCCCGTGAAAATAGCATAGCCCGATGCCGTTCCTGCGGGAACTGAAAATACACTCTTTTATGGATAATTTTTTAAACATCGCAACGGAACAATGGATAGTGTAATTTTTTGCACAGAGATGGTTGAAGGGGTGGCAAATGACATGATTTACTTATTAGCATATCCTGATTCCTGACATAGTTCCCGAGGGATCTGGAGAAAACTTATGTCCACGCTCGCGAACTGATTGCGGCTCGCGCACCGCGCACCCTCTAAGACATTCATAAAAACGATGTCTACGCGGGCCAAGCCGCGGGCAAAAGCTAGTAATGAAATACATCTCTCGTTCGTTGAAGCATACAGGATTGTTTCTAAATGACCGAAACCTCTTAAGGGTCCCCAGGAGGCTAGAGTTTCCATACAAACGTAGTTCCGCTTTAATACAAAAACTGCATGCCGGATTGAATCCAAACTTTGCAAAAATATTGAGTAGGCGTATCAATATGTTGATTGTAGTTAGTTTTCGATGTACTATTATAAAAAGGTTAAAAATAAGAGCAGTTTCAAACTTTCAGTACAAAACTAATTTAAGCCTTCATTTAGTTATGTTTTTTTTGTTTTTTTTATTCACATGTGGTAAGCCCTTGACAACATCTCACCTGGTGGTAAGTGACAATGTTGCCGAAGATGGAAGTGGGCTTACCAAGATTCCCCAACGCAATGGGGAACTGGCTATCTTATCTTCATGTCGCAATACACCAATGATATCAACATTGATATTTGGCGGCAAGACTTAGATAAGATGGTGGTAGCTAGCCAGGTGGGCTTAGAAAATTCCCTACCACCAAACAAACCGAGTCTTACAATTGACCCCGCCGGGAATCGAACCCGCGACCTCCTGTGTAAAGCCAGTGAACTTTGCCTCTGAGCTACGGAGGCGGTTAACGGTTTAAATTAACTACGATGAAAACTAATTACAAATATTGATATGTGTCTACTCAATTTATTTGCAAAGTTTTAATTCATTCAGGCATGTAGTTTTTGTATTAAAGCGGAACTACGTTTGTATGGAAACTAGAGCCTCCTGGCGACCCTTAACTGGTAGTTATTTATGAAAACTGAACAAGTTTTCTTCTACAACTTAGCTGAAATGAATGACAAGACCGGTCAAGTGCGATTCTGACTCGCGCACTGAGGGTTCCGCACCAAAACACATTTGGATACGAAACCATGGAAACATCAACGAGTACTACAATCGTAGTCAAACTTTGTAGTTAAAAATGTTCTTCCATATATCGATTTACGTCACGGTCGATTCTTCACCTGAAAATATGTGTTCCTCATCGCAAAACAGTATTTTTATATGATACTAGCTGTCCCGGCGAACTACGTTCCACCTTACACTACACTATACTACCCTACCCTACCCTACACTACACTACCCTATCCTACCCTACCCCACACTACCCTACACTACACTACCCTAGCCTTCCCTTCCCTACCCTACACTACACTTCCCTTCTCTACACTACACTACCCTTCCCTATCCTACCCTACCCTACCCCTACACTACACTACCCTACACTACACTACCCTACCCTACATAAGAACCTTCTGATAATAACGAACTCGACAAAAAAAGAATTACCTAAATCCGTTCAGCCGTTCACGCGTGATGCCGTGACCAAGGGAAATGGGGATTCATTTTTATATAATAATATGTAGATAACTGTCGCCGGTATATTGTCAAAACCGCGATATTACAATCTCACTCACTCACTCAATCTCACAAGGCCATTTAAAAAAGCGCGCGTACCGGCGCCATGGCTAAACATCGCATGTGAGATTAGGCTGTATGGATGAATTTTTGACGGTTTTAAATTTTATTTTATTCATTTCATGGTCGTAGAAAAAGTATTGTATGCCACTGCATACAATTAGCCATTACTTGGCAGTGGCGTAAATAACTAATTTGATTCGTTTTCAAATAAGGGTTCCTTGTTGATTTGGAACCCTAAAAAGTTGTAGAACAAAATCAAGCTAAAGACGTCTCCTGTACAAAGGCACACACCGGACAATCTATGCAACGCGACGACGGGCGAGAAATGACAGTGGAATTCCTTGCCGGCGTCTGTGTTCCCCGATTCGTGTAATATAGGAATCTTCAAGACGAGAGTGAATAGGCAATATTTGAGCTCGCGTGTTACATCCTCGGCTGCATCTAAAGTGATGTGCAGCCAAACGCACAATTTTTTTTTAATAATCTAAAACCAAATGACGGAACAAACGAAATGTAATTTGAACAATGCGCAGCATCTTACATTCAGGCACACCTCGGACACTTTATACAACGGGCCAGAAATGACATTTCAAAAAAGGAATGACAGAACAATGAAAATGGCGGCGAAATCCTATACGTTCGAGAACCAATCTGTATCAATCTGGGTGACGAGGAGGTGAGGTCGCTATCTAGAAAGCGGCACTGAGTGTCTATACTGTATGTTAGTACTAATATATATACTTTGATTCAGGTCTTAAGCGAAGTGCGGGATCTGGAGGTCGCGCGCACCAAGGGACGCCAGCCCCCTGCGGCGTTACCCGCGCGCTCCACGACCGCCATTTGTGTTCAGCTTATTATACATCGCGAATTATACCAATCTGTATAAATTTGCGTAACAGGGGGAGGGGGGGGGATTATATTTGAAAACTAGAGAGCGGCAGGGAGTGGCCATACTGTAAGTTAGTACACCGTTATCATAACTACAAATACAATTCGATCAGCAGTATGACCTATTTTGTGCATTTGATTTATGAAGAGTTCAAAAACTTCAGAATGGGTTTCTTGGGGAAAGTTGTTCGGTTTGATATGAAGAAGCTCCACTTACCGGCTCTTACACCAAGTTGTGTGTCATCCTGTTTATTTCTGTATTTTTGTTTCATCCTCATATCAGACGAAAGACGTCCACTGCTGGACAAAGGCCTCCCCCAAGGATTTCCACGACGACCGCTCCTGTGCTGCCCGCATCCAGCGGCTTCCCGCGACCTTCACCAGTTTTTCGATCCGCCGTGTGGGAGGTCTGCCCACGCTACGTATTCCAGTGTGTGGTCGCCACTCGAGAAATTTACTGCCCCAACGGCCATCTGTTCTACGAGCCATGTGTAGAGCACACACTGCCACTTGAATTAAGCGATTCTGTGAACTATGTCGGTTACCTTGGTTCTACGGATCTCCTCATTTCTGATTCGATCGCGAAGGGAAACTCCGAGCACAGCTCGCTCCATCGCTCTTTGGGTGCCCTTGAGCCTTATGAGGACCATAGTAAGCGACCATGTCTCAGTTCCGTATGTCGTTTTGTTTCATCAAAAAAGTAAAACTAGGACATCGAACCTACCTAATGTTTTGAAATCTTGCGAAGACTCTTTGGGTACCCTTGAGCCTTCTTATGAGGCCCATAGTAAGCGACCATGGTATGTCGTTTTGTTTCATCAAAAAAGTAAAACTAGGACAAAGAACCTACCTAATGTTTTAAAATCTTGCGAAGACTCTTTGGGTGCCCTTGAGCCTTCTTATGAGGCCCATAGTAAGCGACCATGTCTCAGTTCCATATGTCATTTTGGTTCATCAAAAAAGTAAAACTGGGTCATCGAACCCACCGAATATTTTAAAATCTTGCAAAGAACCTTTTGAAATAGTAGTGCCTACTGATTATATCAACATTAACTCGAGCTATGCGTTGTATTGTTTTAGGTCGTAACGTTATGAAGGTTCTGTTTACCAAGTGAAATTCATTTCAAACTAGCCCTTGGCTCTTCATTCTTCATTGTAGGTACCTTTTAACTTTCACAAAATTATTCAACTTATAGTACCTACTCATTTATTCGTTTGATTTCTAGAGTTCTGTACCAATTAACGGGACCCTATCACATTACTAAGCCAACGCTGTCCGTCTGTCTGTCCAACTTTTAAAAAACTGTATCTTTGGAATCGTAATAGGCTGAAATTTTCACAGAATACGTGTATATTGGTATTTACCAACAAGTAATAAAAATTATTAAAAGAAAATTTAGGGGTCCTTAATTTAATTATTAATTTTTAAAGAAAATAATATAACTAAATATTCTATGAATATTTTAAGCGTCTACCTGTTGCCGTTATCAATAACGAGCTAAAAATCACGTTTGTTGTATGGGAGCCCCCTTAAACTGTTTTAAGTATTTGATAAAGCGGCAATCCATCATCTGTGAAAATTCCAACTGTCTATAGCTATCACGGTTCATGAAATACAGCCTGGTGACAGACAGACAGACTAACAGCGAAGTCTCAGTATTAGGGTCCCATTTTTACCCTTTGGGTACGGAATTCTAAAACCGGCCATCCGACTCGCACTTGGCTGGTTATTCAATTTCAAGCATACAATTTAAATCTTATTTCGAAAAAAAAAATTGTTTTCAGTATTTATTTAGTGGTTTTAGGGTTCCGAAAGCCAAAATGGCAAAAACGGAACCCTTTTTTTTTCTTGTCCGAGTTGGCGCCCATCGTTGAACAATATCCAATATAAATTCTAATCTTTTGCAAAAAAAAATATTTTTCTACGTGTCGTGACTCGTGTTATGATATTTCACAATCCTATCAAACTAATATCTTGTCTGTCTCTTTTTCAGATGTGGAACCATAACTTTTTATGAGACCTATGTTCTTGTAATGGTGAGTACAAAATATTCATCATTTGTTTTTTTATGATCTTTAAATTCGGTATTTGACTACTAGTCATTTGAGTTACTTTTAATCAACTGTCAAAACGACATTTTGTGGTGAAATCGTTCGCGTTACTTGCTTGTGACGTCATTGTCTTTGACGAACTGAATTAGTTGACACTTTTGATTGTAGGTTCTTGGTGGAACATTATATCACTCATTTTGGTATATATTTTCACTAATTCCACAGAAATTGAATAAAACTACTTAGTGATGTCATTACGTAAAAAATTTATTAAAATATCAAATGAATACGTTTTTGTGTTTTTGTAGGAGAAATGCTATTTAGTGAATAATATTTAATAATATATTTTAGATACTGTCAAATACTCTGTGCGACGATACGGTATCATTCGAAAGTAAACTTTATGTAATACAATTTATATTTTCTAAAATACTATTATAAAATTCGCATGCTTTTGATTATTTGACTAATTTTTTAAGAGACTTTTGTATGGATAGGGCCGGTCCTAGGGCCGGTCGGTAGGGAAGCGTCGGTGGCTCAACCGGTAACGACTCGGTCCTCCTAGCCAGAGGTGCCGGGTTCAAATCCGGACGGCCAATGTACCAATGAGTTTTTCGAAACTTACGTACCTACTCACCGATTGCTTTAACGGTGAAGGAAAAACATCGTGAGGAAACCCGCACACACCTGCGAAGAAACTCGAAGGTTGTGTGTGAAGTCGACCAACCCGCACTGGGCTCGCGTGGTCGACTAAGGGCCGATCGCCCTAATTCAGGATAGGCTCGAGCCCCTCGGTGGGGACGTATATGAGCTGATATGATGAAGGCCGGTCCATAGCTGTTATATTGGTCGAGGGTTGTGAACGAAACGATGACTAAATCTACAGTTACATCACTTGCATTGGGTAGGATTGGAGTTATTTTATCAGCATGGTAAATAGACGGGCGGTGATCGATGATGACGTACGCTGCTTTTAGTTTAACGGCATCGACGAAATCCGATATAGACGAGTTATTTTCAGCTATTTGTATACCATTATATTACATATTTGATCCACAAGCAATTGTGCTCTTGTGTTTAATTAGTTTAGTTCACGGAATTATTGATTGTGTCGTCATTCGTAATAATCAAATGCCTATGTTTATTTTCGTGGTTTTCAAATGTTACTACGACGCAGAAGGCACTGTCGTTCACAAACCATAACGTCCCCACCTGATGGGATACGGGTCACATCCGTCTGTCCGTATGTCTGTCAGCCAGCTGTATTTCATGAATAATCATATATAATCATAATAGATAGACAGTTAAAATTTTCATAGAGTGTTATTTCTATTGCCGTTATAACAGCAAAAAGGATAAGGGCTTACCAATAATAATAAAAAAAAAATAATAAGTTAGTAAGTTAGTAAATACCCTTTATTGCACACCAGAAAAAAAAATATTACAAAATTATAATTAAAAATATATACAGTGCAAAGGCGCCATCATCGCTTTTAGCTATTTTTTCCAGGCAACCTTAAAATAACGGATAGGAATTGGTAGGTAAATTGAACGGGGCCCACAACCAAAAACTTCGACTTTTTTCAAGGTTTTTTAAAGGTTTGTTTTTTTGTTTTTGCTTGGTATTTACGGTAACATATATACAAGTTTGAAACATGGTGAGTGAGGTAAAGTAAACCATCAATCAATAAAAACCAGCCAAATGTAAGACGTACTCGGGCTGAGAAGTCCGAACTGAATGAAAAAAAAACGGCATTTTTCTATCGTACGCGTTGATGTTTTTTGTTTAAAATGAATAGGAATTATTGTTATAATTATGGAGAGAGAGAGAGAGAGAGAGTTGTAGGGCTACGAGACCCTGAGCGCGCGAGTCGGACTCGCACTTGGCCAGTTTTTGGTATTAAAACGGAGCTTCGTTTGTATAGAAACTCGAGCCTCCTCGCGACCCAGCAAATACAGGTGTTGTCTTGGTCAACAACTTCCTTTTCAGGGGGGCTTCCACTCATTAAACTGAACAACTTTCCTAAATGAGCACATTGTCAATTTAAAAAAAAAATGGCCTCCATACAAAATAGGTACGATCGATTTGTACGAAAGGTTCCGAAGTCATCAAGGAACCCTTATAGTTTCGCCATGTCTGTCTGTCCGTCTGTCCGCGGCTTAGCTCAGAGACTATTAATACTAGAAAGCTATAATTTGGCTTGGTTATACATAGTTATCACGCCGACAAATTTGTACAAAAAAATCTTGAAAATATTTTTATGGTACCTCCCATACATTTAAAGAGGGGGTGATTTTTTTTGCTTACGTACCCTATCGTGTTGGGTATCATTTAATAGGTCTTTTAAAACAACTGAGGGTTAGCTAAAACTATTTTTTTATTCAGGGATCGGTTTGCGAAATATTAAGCTTTAAACTGTAGAACAAAAGTTGTACAGTTTCATGAGTGGAAACCCTGCTGATAAGGGCGTTATTATTTATTTATTTATTTATCGAAAAAAAAAATAGTACATAGGTAAACATTGGACCCACAAAACTGAATGATAAGTTTGTCTGTGGGATCGACAGTCTCACAATTATATATTACAATCACAGATACCTGTAAACACACACACACACACAATAACATACGCACATACACACACATACACATCAATGCAAATGTTAAAGATTTTGATGTATCTGTTATTTTAACATTTTTTGATTAATAAATGAATTTGAATTTGAATCATACTTTGATAGTTTTTTTCTCTACTTGCAATATTAGGTACTGTTATTTTGTTATTTTTCTCTTCTCATTTTTTATTTAATTTATTCCCAATATTATGTATGTGTGTTTGGTGACAAGGAATCAATAAATGTCTTATGTCTTATTTATACCTTTAAAAGCTGTGTAGCATTCCTATCTTGGCGACGACGGCGACTGGTGGCCCGAATCGGGTCGCGCAACCCATTGCTTGTTTATCACCTAATCTAATCACGTCAAAACATCAAAATTAAAATAGTAGATTGAAAACTAGAGGGGGGGTTACTAATTCTCCACTGGAGCAAGCTTTGCGGGTTAGGCCGCCCTAACCCGCATATACACCTTTGAAAGCTGTGTAGCATTCCGATCTTGGCGACGACGGGTGACCCGAATCGGGTCGCGCGACCCACTGCTTGTTTAACACCTAATCTAATAGAATCTAATCACGTCAAAACATCAAAATTAAAATAGTAGATTGAAAACTAGAGGGGGGTACTAATTCTCCACTGGAGCAAGCTTTGCGGGTTAGGGCGGGCTTCGGGCCAGAAACCAATTACCGCAAATGTGATTTTTATTTCGAGCCGTCGAACGGCGCGCCGGTCGTTAGGAGTACTAGAGCGGCCGGCGGCGCGGCGTTCTCGTCTCGTGAGATCGCTCAATCAGATATTTTGATTGGCAAAGCGAAGAAAACTTGACATTTTACCTGGAGGTGGATGTTAATGAATGAATGAAAGATTTATTGTATTGCTTACAATAATAAAAAAAGTAAGTGTGTGGTTTTATGAAACCATGGTAAAAGTGAAACTTTATAGAGGACGAAACGATCATGGCTGCTCTCGCTACGGTACAGAGGACGAAACGATCATACCGTCAGACAAAAGCGACCGTCACGCGACATGCAACACACAGACGAAAAATTTGAGACGATGTAATAAAAGCTTCACTTTAACAATTTACAGAAAATAATATGAACAAAACAAAAATAATATGGGAATTATATTTTTCGTCCCCAGTTAAATAGATTCATCTCTATTCAATATTTTCGTTCTCAAATTGATAGATCTGTCATCAAATTGATAGATCTGTCATCAAATTGATAGATCTGTCATTAAAAATACGTGTGGCACTCGGGGACTGCCGCGGTAAAGCTATTGCATGGTAACAAATCGAAAACTAGGGGGTAATCGGTCAAAAACAATAAATAAATGAGCGAGCGAAGCGAGCGATGTTAGGTTCGGTCAGGTTTGATTGATTTAACAGTCAAAGAGCTCCCCACCCTGGGTACAAAATTACTTCGCAGCAGAAGAAATCATCGGAAGATGACCCCTAACGGGGGCGTAGCCCTCGCCGCCCGTTTCGAACATCAACAAACTTTCGGGATCCGAAGAGGATGTGGGAGTATCTGTAGGTCACCTTTGTTAGTAATTTTAGGCATTTATTTGGCGACAGATCTACTATTTTGAGTACAAACCATATTATTTATGAAATTTCATTTTTTTTATTTAGTGATCGAAGCTATTTAATTGACAATCGTTAAAAGACTTTTCTGGTGATAAATCTTTTCCTTTTGAGTATTGTTTTGGTGTTGTTTGATGACTTTACTTTGGTGACAGATCTACTATTTTGAGTACAAACTATACTATTTAGGGAATTTCATTTTTTTTTATTTAGTGATCGAATCTATTTAATTGACAATCGATAAAATCATACCCAAATAATATACTAATGGATAGTCCATACGCTTCACAACAGGAGGTCGCGGGTTCGATTCCCGGCGGGGTCAGTTTGTAAGACTCGGTTTGGTTGGTGGTAGGGCATTTTCTAAGCCCGCCTGGCTAGCTACCACCATATTATCTAAGTCTTGCTGCCAAAAATCAGTGTAAACAACATTGATGGGTTCCAGCTTGAAGATAAGATAGCCAGTTCTCCATTGCGTTGGGGAATCTTGGTAAGCCCGCTTCCATCTTCGGCATCATTGTCACTTATCGTCAGGTGAGATGATGCCAAGGGCTTACCAATAGTGAATAAAAAAATACTACTATATACAAAGGATAAAACAAAGATATCAAAAATAAAATTCAAAAGAGCAATATATAAACGCTAAACACGTTAAAAAAACCGACTTAGTACAATCTACATTTTTTATTTTTGGTTTATGTTAATTTTCTAATAAAAGACTACACCGATTTTGTTAAAATTTATGTGGGACCAACTTGGGAGCATACTCTATCGAATAAAATAGAATCATGAAAATCGGTTCACAATCTGCGTAGATATCGCGAGACACCCAAAAACAAACATACAGTCGAATCGTATACCTCCTTCTTTTTGGAAGACTGTTGACAAAAGGGCAATAGCTCAGTGTAGTAATATATTATTGAACTAATACTAATATTATAACCATTATACTGATCCTTCACACTAAGTGGAGAATCTTGGTAAAGCCCGCTTCCATCTTCGGCATCATCGTCACTTACCATTAGGTGAGATGATGCCAAGGGCTTACCAATCGTAAATAAAAAAAAACATAAACGCGAAAGTTTGTATTTATGTATGTTTGTTGCTCTTTCTCGCAAAAACTAGTGAACGTATCTGGATGAAATATACATGTACATGTACATGTTAGGTACATTTTTCCACGCTCGCGCACTGCGCACCCTCGGAGACAGTCATAGAATCTATGTTTACGCGAGCGAAGTCGCTGGCAAAAGCTAGTGATCTATATGTGCAGGTTCTATATTTTATGCTGTGTAGTATGATGACACGTGATTATCAGGCAGAATTTGTTATTTACTCTAAGATTTGGTTCTAGCGAGATCTTAATAGTCCCTATCAATAATTTTCGAGATACCTAAGAAGTTTCAGGTACAAGCTTTTATCTGTATTAGAAAATAATTACTTCGTATTCTTCTCAGCAAACCATTTCATTTGATACCCATATCATGGGGGTGCATTAAAAATTAATTGCGCGCTATCCTTGGGAGTCCGTCATATTGGATTTAGAATGGCGTTACTAAGCTAACCATGCATTGTCTGTCATCCAAACTAAACGTATATGCAAAATTTATTTGCTTAATCGAAAACCCGAATGTGGGTCATAAACTTGCAAATTTTGACAACTTACTTAAAAACAACAGCGTCTTATCATAACGGCGTCGGTGGCGTGACGGCTAGGACCGCCGCCTCCTGTCTGGGAGGTCGTGGTTCGAATCCTGCCACGTACCAATGTGATTTCGAATTTAGATGTCTTAAGTACGTTTATCTGACGCTCTTACGGTGAAGGAAAACATCGTGAGGAAACCTGCACACGCCTGCGGAGAAACTCGCAGGTTGTGTGTGAAGTCGACCAACCCGCACTGGGCCCGCGTGGTCGACTAAGGCCCGATCGTCCTAATTCAGGGTAGGCTCGAGCCCCTCGGTGGGGACGTATATGAGCTGATATGATGACTTAAAAACAAACATTGCAAGTTAAATAAAGTTCGCAAAAATCGCCTTTCATAGAAACGAACAATTTAAATGTCTCAAAAATAATAAAACCTATTCATATGTAATTTTATTCATTTGAGAATAAAAACGAAACTCTAGTAAGTTTACGATTTATTTTTAGAAAAAGAATATTTTCACAATTTTTAGTTTTTCATTTTAAAACGTGCTTTACTTCTTTTCGATTGTTTAACTTTAACTTCGAGTTTTACTTGTATGTACAAAGTTTCATTGCAAACGGCCAATGCGGTATTTTACTACTAATTATTTGAGTAACTTTTTATCAACTGTCAAAAACGAAAGTTTGTTCTGCAATTGTTCGCGTTACTGACATACGGAGTAGTGACGTCATAAGTGTCACAGTCTTTAACGAACTATTTTGCCGTTTTTAATAAATATGAAATTAAAAATTGTTTTATATTTCAAATGAGCGTGTTTTTTGCTATTCTAGAAGAAATGCTATTTATTGAATAGTATTTTCAATTTATTTTTTAACCGCTAAATTTATATATTTACACGCTAATTGATTGAGAAATTAGAATAGGGGATCGGACTTTGGATTACTGACTTTTGAAATACTTTATATGATGGGTCAGAAACTAAATTTTGTTCTATAAATGTTTGAAATACCCACCACAAGTGACGTCATAGATTTTAAGCGTCATTGACGAACTTATTTTGTGAATTTGATCAGTTAAAAATTGAAGACGTGATGGAAAAACAAAACGAGTAAGGTTTTTTGGAACTTCGAGAGGAGAGCAATTTAGAAAATCATATTTCAGATTTTATTTCTGATGCAGTCCGATCCCCTATATGCCCTGTGGATTACTTATTACTTTGTGTTGAAGACGATTTTGTTAGGGAACCTTAAGCAGTACGTATGGTTTACTGCCCCTCGCAAATCGGGTGACGGTTTAATGGGGCGCTAAAGCTTTAAACCGAACCGCTTTAGAGCTTAGGTCTCAGTGGACCGATTTCCTCTGTTTCCGCTAACTAGTTTGGCTAAAACTGGAGATCAATGTGATTTACATCTAAGATACTGAATGGTTACAATTGGGATGACGAATGCTAGTCATCGGAGTTACTTTTTATCATCTGTCAATTTTGTGATTTTGGTGAATTAAAAATCGAAGACTTGATGGAAAACAAAACGAGTAAGGTTTTCCGGAAGTTTAAGTAGGAGGGCAATTTAGTGATCAAGAGTTTATAATTTATTTCTGATGCTGTCGTCATCCCTATAGGGGAACGGACTGCAGCAAAAATAAAATATGAAATATGATTTCCTAAATTGCTCTCGTCTTGAAGTTTCAAATAAACTTACTTGTTTTGTTTTTCCGTCACGTCTTCAATTTTTAAATGATCAAATTCACAAAATAAGTTCGCCAATGACGCTAAAAATCTATGACGTCACTTGTGGGTATTTCAAACATTTTTAGAACAAAATTTCGTTTTTGACAGATCTTAAAAAGTAACTCAAATGACTAGCAGTCCGATCCCCTATTATTCACACACAGACATGGTGTAGTTTGTACTGAAGACACAAAAGCTTCACGTAAGGCAACTTGAGAAAGCAATGTACTTTTGAGTCTAGGAATATTTGCCCGTTAGCATTTAATCGCTGGAAGTTTATCAAATATCAAACATAAAAAAAATATAGGTTATCTGTTACACACGGCAGCTATACCTACTATAATATTTTATCTGCGAGTATCTTACGATAAAAACTTATAGTATAGCAAGGTATCACACACGGTAGCTATGCTAATAATCTGTAATATAATATATAGATGAAAACCCAACATTCTGTGACGAGTCTTTGAATGAGCTACACCTAAAACGCTTTATACAGGTTGATCAAAAAAATTAGTTCGCGTATGTTGCTATTGAACTTACTAGACAGTTCATCAGAGGACGAAGCCGACTTTGTAGAAGTGGCGATGATGCCGAAGATGGAAGCGGGCTTACTAAGATTCCCCTAACGCAATGAGAAATCTGGCTATCTTATCTTCAAGCCGGAACACATCAATGCTGTTAACCGCCTTGTGGCGTAATGGGTAGTCCATTTGCTTCACACCAGGAGGGCACGGGTTCAATTCCAAGCGGGGTCAATTTTGTAAGACTCGGTTTGGTTGGTGGTAGGGCATTTTCATAGCCCGCCTGGCTAGCTACCACCATCTTGGATTATACATACAGTATTAGTGTGTTCCGGCTTGCAGATAAGATAGCCAGTTCCCCATTGCGTTGGGGAATCTTGATAAGCCCGCTTTCATCTTCTGCATCATCGTCACTTACTATAAAGTGGGATGATGCCAAGGGCTTACCAATTGTGGATAAAAAAAAGTAGCATATTTTAGGTAGCAACATCATGAACAACTCAGAAACAAAAATTCAGAACTACCGGTATTTAGCGCACGGTCTGATGTTTATAAGTTAAAATCGTATTACTTTAAGCTAGCAATTCTCTTATATTATATATTGTTTTCTCGGAAAGGGCTCTAACGATTTAGATGAAATTTTGTATTTCGGTAGGTAATGTTTTACATTCCAAGTGTATCTAGATAGGTTCTATCCTAAAAAGATCCGATTTCAGACAAAAAAATATATTTTTGGTATTCATCTGTGTTCTGTGTTCCCCTATTTGTATAATTTAGGAATGTTCAAGACGAGAGTGAATAAGTACCATTTGATCATGCGTGTTACATGCTCGGCTGCATCGGCACTTACAACTAGGTGAGGTGCAGCCAAACGCACACAAATTTATAGTAATAACTAGCTGTCCCGGCGAACTACGTACCGCCTTACTTTACATTACACTGCCCTACCCTACCCTACACTACACTACACTACCCTACCCTACCCTAAACTACACTACCCTAACCTACACTACCCTACCCTACATACACTACACTACACAACCCTACCCTACACTACCCTACACTACACTACACTACCCTACCCTACCCTACACTACCCTACCCTACATACACTACACTACACTACCCAACCCTGCCCTACCCTACCCTAAAAAAAAATTGATGTTGGCCGATTCTCAGACATACTCAATATGCTCACAAAATTTCATGAGAATCGGTCAAGCCGTTTCGGAGGAGTATGGGAACGAACATTGTGACACGAGAATTTTATATATAAGATAAAACATGCTTAGGAGCCTCCGAGCAACGCTCGATTGCTTAGGTTCTGATTATAATAAATTCAGTTTATTCGTAGCGTTGGTGGCGTAACTGTAAGGGCCGCTACCTCCTAATTGGGATGTCGTGGTTCGAATCCTGCTACGTACCAATTGTTGCCTGGAAATTGTTGTACTGTGCTCTTAATAAAAGATTTTCTATTCTATTCTACCAATGTGTTTTCAAATTTCGATTTCATATGTAATCCGACTTAAAGGAAAACATCGTGAGGAAACCTGCACACGTGTGCGAAGAAACTCGAATGTTGTGTGTGAAGTTGACCAACCCGCACTGGGCCTGCGTGGTTGACTAAGGCCCGATCAACCTAATTTATGGTAGGCTCGAGCCCCTCGGTGGGGACGTAAATGAGCTGATATGATGATTCTCAGACAATGCAGTCCATAATGTGTTAGTTACATTTTAACTTAAAACTATGTTAGTAAAATAAAAAAGAAATAAATTAAAATATCGAAAGTTTTAAGATTAAGTACTGAAATATTAAGTTATAGCGGAGAGATGCGACTCCCAGCTATTTTCACACTTCATGCATGCACTCGTTAGGCAGAGTCTCATGCCTGCTGTCGTTAAAAATGTGTGAAGTGTGAAAATGGTTTTAATCGTAGTTCTTGTTTTTTGTGTGTAACTATAACATTAGTCTTTAAGCAACTTACTAACAAAAATGTACTGTTCTAGTTGGATGAATAAATAATGATTAATAATAATTATTATTATGAACTATGATGCAGTTAGCGGTTTGCGGGCAAAACTGTAGAGGTAAGGACGTGTCCAAAATTAAACCGGATCCTTTCAAACTAACACTTAACTCGAGCTTAGGTAATAGTTAGTGTGATTTAATTAAATCTTAAGCTTAGTGCTGAATAGTTATTTACTTAATTAGCTTGTTAGCATAACTTTTAACGATGTCTTTGCACAAAGGTCATTGAAACGAGCTAATTCGTCTTAAAACGAATTAATCTTGAAGGCGAGAGTGAATAGGCACTATATTTGATCCTCGGTTGCCTCGGCACTTACCACCAGGTGAGGTACAGCCAAACACACTCAATTTTTTTATAAAATAAATTCTTATAATTTGTTTTAAATAAAGATAATATCTACCACCGCACCGTTCAAAAATAATTTGAAAATATCTTAAAACCTAAGACATAACTAGCTCCGCTAATCTACATTAGCTAATTGAGGGTAGCGCGAATTTTATTAGCGAACTTTCTCAAGGCATTTATCCCCCGTGGATCCATCCAATGAGAACGTTATCGTTGGCTTGGGAAATCTACGATTGCCGCACGTGTTCGCCGCTATGAAAGAAGCTATACATACTTTCATATTAATAGGCGATCCAAGTAGCTATCTAATAATAGATTTGGCCTTTCCACTAATTGCCGTGATGCACGATCGATCAGAAAAAAACCAGCCTAGTGCCAGTCGGGCACGCGCACCAAGAGTTCCGAACTACCACACACATAGTCATATTTGTGTTGTGTGAATAAGTCGGAGTGAAAGAGAAAATTAACTTTGTAGTTAATAAAATCTTTTTCCCATACCCTGATTTAAGTCAAGGTTAATTTCCAACTGCAAATTTAAGTTTGACATAGCAAAAAAAAAGTGATACAATGTGAGCGTCAGTGGCGCAACGGTTAGGGCAGCTACCTCCTGTCCGGGAGGTCGTGGTTCGAATACTGCCACATACCAATGTGTTTGAATTTCTGTTTCATATGTACGTTTATCCGACGCTCTTACGGTGAAGGGAAATATCGTGAGGAAACCTGCACACACCTGCGAAGAAACTCGTAGGTTGTGTGTGAAGTCGACCAACCCGCACTGAGCCCGCGTGGTCGACTAAGGCCCGATCGCCCTAATTCTGGGTGGGCTCGAGCCCCTCACTGGGGACGTATATGAGCTGATATGATGAAATAATTTAACCACAAATCAACGATTTCCGAATTTTTCTCACTACTTGTGACTGTGGTTCTTTCCAAAAATTCATAATTCTGGGTTTTTTTCAGTTCATACCTTGATACCTTCACGCGTTCCTGAGAAAAAGTCTCTTGACTGACAGATATACGGACAATGAAGAATTCCCATAAGGGTTCCTTTTTTCGCTTTTATGCACGGAACCCAAAAAAACTGGCTGTCTTTATTGTCAGAAATGAGAATGTACAATTAAGGTTACTCTTTGCTCCTCTTTGACCGCGACATTGAAAACACAATATATATTTTTTATTCATAATTGGTTAGCCCTTGGCATCCAAATCAAATCAAAATAATATATTTTAAATAGGTGTTGTTTACACACACTTTTAATAGTAGTTTATGAAACTGTTGCATAATAAGGGTTCTTAATATACGAGTGTAAGTTAAAAAGACGAGCCGTAGACGAGTTTTTTTATAGCATTACACGAGTGTTTTAAGACCAAATTATGTGCAGTTTCATACACTACTTTATCTAATCTCATACATTGGGATTGAATCAACTAAAATACAAAGATCAAAGTTAAGAGTAAGAAAAAAATCCCACGAAATTCAGTAAGTACCTACAACAAAACGTGTCATAGCGCTGAATCCAGCGCATCACTGCGCTTGCACTGAAACGGACGGTGTCACAGACAGGTAAAAACAATGCTTTCACTGATTTCAGATATTTTTAAACAAGAATGAAAATTACCCACGAAATTCAGTATCTACATCAAAATTCAATGAAAAACCAACACATCACCGCGCATGTGTTAAAGCGGGCGCTGTCACAGACAAGTAAAAATTGGAATGAACACTTTTTGTATTGCTGTAAAAATGGCGCGAATCGCATGTGCGTTCCAATAAAAAAAAAAGATATGGAACTTCGTTGGTGATATTATCTCTGTGGTTTAACTTGTATCGTAAAAAAAATACATTAAAACATTATTTCTCTAACAAAATAATGTTATAATGTATTTTTTTTATTACGGTATTGTGTTTATAAAGTATGCCAATATAAACTCGTTTGGAAGTTGATAATGCGAACTTTACGATATGAGAGTAGATAAATATTCAGAAAAACTTATTGTCTATTACATATTGTCATGATTCAGATAACAGTCTCAGGTAATGGTATTTGTTATGGAATCAACATAATGTATATCTTTGTCATTATCATAATTTATTCTCTGACAAACTAGTTACATTTTCTGGAATTTTATTGTAGGATCTTATACACTGCCCAACAAATGACTTTTTAACCTTACTCAGTCTCGAAAAGGCTATATTTATTTTATTTAAATTTCTTAGATTCAAATTATGCCTGTCACTCCTTTTAGGAAATAAATGCAAATTCTTATCTTACCTGATGATAAGTGACGATGATGCCGAAGATGGAAGCGGACTTACCAAGATTCCCCAACGCAATGGGGATCTAGCTATCTTATCTTCAAGCCGGAACACATCACTGCTGTTAAACTAATGTTTGGCGGCAAGACTTAGATAAGAACACATCACTGCTGTTAAACTAATGTTTGGCGGCAAGACTTAGATAAAATGGTGGTAGCTAGCCAGGCGGGCTGTGAAAATGCCCTACTACCAACCAAACCGAGTCTTACAAAGTTGACCCCGCCTGGAATCGAACCCGCGACCTCCTGTTGTGAAGCGAATGGACTAATCATTACATCCCGGAGGCGGTATATCAAATATGAAACTTTATGTAAACATAACTGTTTTTTTTTAATCTCAATTAGTAAGCCCTTGGTATCATCTCATCTCAATTGGAAAGTTTCAACCACTCCTGTCTGAAAGTTGAAAGGATCGTGTTAATATTGCATTACAAGTTTCACCTGTTCACAGGCCAAATGGAAATTAGTTTCGGGAATACAACGCTCCGTAGGCCTATTGATAGATACAGCTTAAATTAACTTCGCGAATAATGGATTTTGCGAGTTATTTTTGGATCTTCCGAATAGTTTCTGTAGGTATAACATTGATGAACCGTCGCGAGGAGTAACTCACCTCTAGCGGCAGTGTATATTATTATATTCTTTGCCTCTAATACGAGCCTTATCGTTACTAAATTAAATAACTACAACGATGCCAGATTATGATGTATTTGGTGATGGATGGACAAGAGTGAATGATGTGTGCATGGGGTTTTGTGAGAGTATCGGCGATAGACCGTCGACTGTCCTATGTAGCTCCTCATTTATATATTTTATTGATTGTTTTAGGTAATTTTTACAGTTTTTAATCTATGTAAAAGTGTTAGTTACTTTAAATATTTCTTATGATTATTTTTATTCTACTCTGTTATCTAAACCTAACCCTACTCTTATTATACAGTATCTTGGAGTTTTCTATAATTCTGTATCCATACATGTGTGTAAATAAATAAATGAATAAATGTATACTGGCAATTTCAAATACAAAATGTCTTTGCATAGTTACTGTAGAGATCTGATCTCTACGTTTACTTATTGAACCTCCTTTGTTTTTATTATAACCGCGTGTCATTTAAAACGTAGATTTTAAATTTAAATGTTTTTCGTGAAAATTCTGCGTTCGATCTTTGTTTGGGACAGAAGTCCAGTTTTTAAAAGCTTTCATTTATCTTGCAATGTTTGTATGTATGTATGTATGTTTGTTTAGTTCAAATCTTGCGATCGATTTTAGAGCGACTTCCAGGGGTCCGATTGACCTGAAATTTGGAATGAAGCCGAATTCCCGGTGACAATAGGCTTTTTTGGTATTTTGAAATTGATCTGATGATTGAATTTTGGAGGTGGAATCTTCTGTCGGCACTCCCGGAGTGGTTAGGTTTTTTTTTTTTTTAATATACAGAGGAAGACCAAAAGAGCTAAGCGACTTATAATACGCAAAAAAAAAGTGGGGAGCATACCAAAAGATAATCATATTATCATCTAAAAGACGTCCATTGCTAGGCAATGGCCTCCCCCAAAGGATTACCACGACAACTGGTACCTTACTGCCCGCATCCAGCGACTTCCCGCGACCCTCACCAGGTCGTCAATCCACCGAGTGGGAGGCCTGCCCACGCTACATCTTCTATAAAGATATTGTGACCTATTTATTTACAGTCCTAGAAAAACAAGATTTTTAATTGGAAAATGAGTAACAGTTAACAGTAAAGCTCGCTTCGCTCGCTCATTTACAGTTTTTTTTTAATCTGATTTTTGCCAACTCCCTTTTTGTTGTATGGAATTTTACGTTCACAATGTGAACAGGAACATTAAGTTACGAAGCCCTAATTCTCACAAATAAACTAAACAATAACTAGAAACTAAATTTCAATCACCTGACTGATTTTACGTCCGCTCTGTTCAAAGGACTATGTCACAATCCGCTAACTAGTTGGACGTTAAGTGACGCTTGTTCAATCGACGTTCGGCCTAGTAATTCAATTGAATGTCGTCATTCAATTGAATGTCGTCATTCAATGGACGCAAAGTCGATGACTGCAACATATATACTTTGCTTTAAGTGAGCAAGTCTTGTATCTTTTTACATGCTTCTATTTTGTTTCACCTGTCCCGGTGTCTGTAATGAAATCTTGCAAGTTAAATTTGACCGACTTCCCGGTTTCCGATTGAGCTGAAATTTTGCATGAGTATGTATATCGCGTGACAGTGCAATATTAAAAGCTTGCACCTAAAGAGTTTTTGGTTTTTCGAAAATATATATATATATATATATATATAAAATTCCAGTGTGCGTGTGTTTGTAACGATTCTCCTCCTTTTTTTATCTACAATTGGTAAGCCCTTGGCATCATCTCACCTGATGGTAAGTGACGATGATGCCAAAGAAACTCCTAAACGGTTTAAACGATTTTGATGATTTTTTTTGGAACAATGGGGTCACCTGGATGGTTCCTTCTTAGCTATAGTTAGCTAGGTGATCCTATAAGCACCAAAAAAATTACAAAAATTGGTCAAGCCGTTTAGAAGAAGAAGAATTTCAACCAAAACTTAAAACGCGGCTGGAGCAGCATGGCATCCACTACATAAAATTAAATTGGTTAAATCATATCTACTCGTATACAGGGTTAAACAAAATTGGTGGAGAACCCTTTAACTGGGGGTTCTACTCATCATACTGAACAACTTTCTCCAAGAAACCCATAGTCAATTCTCAAAAAAAAAATATTAGACCCTCCATACAAAAATGCACAAAATTGGTCTTACTGCTGGTCGATTGGTATGAAGAGTTTTTTTTACGATTTCATTAAAATCATAGAACAAAAGTTGTTCAGTACGATGAGTAGAAGCCCCATTTAACGGTACCTACACCGATTTTGTTACAGCCTGTACACAAAAAAAAACTCTGCGAGCCGCTAGCTGCTCGCGCATCGCGCAGCAGGACCGCAGTCGAGGGCAACAGCCAATAAAATACAAAATTGGTTTCTCGAAATCACATTTTTAGTTTAGCTACTGAACAACAGAGTTTGCCACAACACAGACGCCATACAAAGTCGCCCTAGTACTATTATTTAACCTCGGCAAAGGTCTTTTCACGCGTAGGCTAACAGCCTAAAGACGTAGCAAGGAGGGGGTGGGGGGTAACGCGTTTAGCCACCGCGTGACTTCCGGCGCGCGATTGTTCCGCTTCCGTTTCCCGGCCGCCGCCCGCGCCGCCGGCGTCGCGCCCTCAATGAGGGCAATTCCTAATTTGCAGTTCTCTCTCAGCCTAGAAAGCAGCTAGAAAGTTTGCGTGTATGTTCGTTTAGATAGGGTCTTAGGTAAATTTATTTCTGCTAATACTAGCCTTAACACATAGCTCTCGGAATTGCTAAACTTAAGTGGCAGTGGGCGGGGCACATAGCTCGTAAAATAGATAGCAGTAAAGTTCTCGAGTGGCGACCGTGCATCGGAAAACCTACATGATCGACACAACCACGCCAGTCACACTGAACTATGACCGCTTAATATAATTATACCTGGGATATATGTATACCTGGGACAAACAGTCCAGTTAGGTAGGTCCAACTTCGAGAAAGAGATCAATCGTCGAATCCAACTCGGCTGGGCAGCGTTCGGGAAGCTTCCCAATATCTTTACGTCCCAGATACCGCAGTGTCTTAAGACCAAGGTCTTCGACCAATGTGTGTTGCCAGTGATGACGTACGGAACTGAGACATGGTCGCTTACTATGGGCCTCATAAGAAGGCTCAAGGTCACCCAAAGGGCAATGGAGCGTGCTATGCTCGGAGTTTCTCTGCGTGATCGAATCAGAAACGAGGAGATCCGTAAGAGAACCAAAGTAACCGACATAGCTCTCAGAATTGCTAAACATAAGTAGCAGTGGGCGGGGCACATTGCTCGTAGAACAGATGGCCGTTGGGGCAGTAAAGTTCTCGAGTGGCGACCACGCACCGGAAAGCGTAGCGTAGGCAGGCCTCCCACGCAGTGGACCGATGACCTGGTGAAGGTCGCGGGAAGCCGCTGGATGCGGGCAGCGCAGAACCGGTCGTCGTGGAGATCCTTGGGGGAGGCCTATGTCCAGCAGTGGACTTCCTTCGGCTGATATGATGATGATGATGACCCTACCCAACACTACCCTACCCTACCCTAAAACCTTCTCCTGACAATAACGAACTCAACAAAAAGAGAATTAGCGAAATCGGTCCATCCGTTCTTAAGTTATAAATGTAGTAACTAACACGTCTTTCTTATATATTATATAGATTAGTAAGCCCTTGACATCATCTCACCTGACGATGAAGCCGAAGATGAAAGCGGGGTTACCAAGATTCCCCATCGCAATGTAGAACTGGCTATCTTATCTTCAAGCCGGAACACATCAATGTTGTTAACACTGATGTTTGGCGGCAAGACTTAAATAAGATGGTGGTAGCTAGCCAGGCGGGCTTAGAAAATGCCCTACCACCAACTAAACCGAGTCTTACATGTTGATCCCACCGGGAATCGAACCCGCGACCTCCTGGTGTGAAGCGAATGGACTAACCATTACGCCACGGAGGCGGTTAAATTGACCAGGATGTTGATGGTTGATCAGGATGATTTATTGACACGTTTAGTTTAGACGTACCTTACCTCCAGCCTCGCAGTTTAGGCTGTATGGTCATGGATTCTTAGCCTTTCTGATATAAAAGGTGACTGACATAAAACGTGAGCTAACAAAGTTAACGTCTCAGGATACAGAATAAACCAGAACCCGTGTACGGCGACAAAAGAGAAGCAAATTGTCCTTTTTTTTAAAACAAAATTATATTGGCAGTTTGTAAATTGTAAAGTAAATGAGTATATTAACGAATTTAAATAATTAGATATTAAAATGACATACAGATGTTTATTGCATTGCACAATTTAAATAAATTTATTTAGTCATAATCAGAGTAAGTATATCAAAATAAAAAAGAACACATAAATTATAAATTAAATTGTACTTGCTTCGACGTTTGGGCCCTTCTAAATACTGAATTCAGATGGTTTATATTTGTGGGTCGCTTCGGTGGCGTAATGGCAAGGGTCGCTACCTCCTATCTGGGAGGTCGTGGTTCGAATCCTGCCACGTACCAATGTGTTTTCGAATTTTGATTTCATATGTACGTTTATAGGACGCTCTTACGGTGAAGGAAAACATCGTGAGGAAACCTGCACACGCTTGCGAAGAAACTCGAAGGTTGTGTGTGAAGTCTACCAACCCGCACTGGGCCCGCGTGGTTGACTTAGGCCCGAACGCCCTAATTCAGGGTAGGCTTGAGCCCTTCGGTGGGGACGTATATGAGCTGATATCATCAAGCCCACTTTAGTGTCACTGCACTTTTTGTTACACTCTGTAGGCAAAGTATATATATTAGTACTAGCTGTCCCGGCGAACTACGTACCGCCTTACATTACATTACACTGCCTTACCCTACCCTAACCTACACTACACTACCCTACCCTACACTACACTACCCTACCCTACACTACCCTACCCTACACTACTCTACCCTACACTACACTACCCTACACTACCCTACACTACCCTACACTACCCTACACTACCCTACACTACCCTACACTACCCTACACTACCCTACACTACACTACCCTACCCTACACTACCCTACCCTACCCTACACTACCCTACCCTACCCTACACTACACTACACTACCCTACCCTACCCTACCCTACCCTACCCTACATAAGAACCTTCTCCTGACAATAACGAACACGACAAAAAAAGAATTAGCGAAATCGGTCCAGCCGTTTAGGAGGAGTTCAATGACTAACACACGGACAGAAGATTTATATATATAAAGATATATGTTAGTGAGCTGATTTATTATTATTATTATTATTACAGCTTTATTTTCCACTTAACACTTTACAAATTTACATGCAAATTATACTTATTTAAAAAAATAAAAAGTATGAGCTGATATGATGATGGTATTTGTGGGTAAACAAGCCTTGGTTCTTGTCACTTACCTCACTCAGAAAGTTTTAAAATCCAACCTAACATAGCAATGTTACGGCCACGGGAAGGAGGGTAGGCAGGCGCGGAGTTTTAGGCTCGCGTGCGCGTCATACTATGTATTTTCACTGTACGCGGGTTCTCGTATGTTCTGTCATCATTACAGCTCATATACGTCCCCACCGAGGGGCTCGAGGCTACCCTGAATCAGGGCGATTAGGCCTTAGTCGACCACGCGGACCCAGTGCGGGTTGGTCGACTTCACACACAACCTTCGAGTTTCTTCGCAGGCGTGTGCAGGTTTCCTCACGATGTTTTTTCTTCACCGTTAAAGCAATCGGTAAGTATGTACTTACGTAAGTTTT
Organism: Coleophora flavipennella; assembly: GCA_947284805.1. Taxonomy (NCBI): domain Eukaryota; kingdom Metazoa; phylum Arthropoda; class Insecta; order Lepidoptera; family Coleophoridae; genus Coleophora; species Coleophora flavipennella. The sequence continues at coordinate 4,862,837 of OX369289.1, read as the reverse complement.
TGAAAAACTCATTGGTACCTTGGCCGTCCAGATTTGAACCCGATACCTCTGGTTACATGGACCGAGTCGTTACCGGTTGAGCCACCGACGCTTTTATGTTCTGTAATCTGAGGTTATTAGGTAACACTCGATTTCACACGCCGCCTATTGAATCGTTTTTCAAGGAGTAAACTCAAAAACATTTTTCTGTCGCCCTCGTTGATGTTTTTCGATTGAAATAAATGGCTCATATGGGTATCATTGTTGTATTCATTGCTTTTTTTAAGCTTTCTTATCCAGAAAAGTGTGACGTGAGTGAGTCCGACTCGCTCTTGGCCAGTTTTTATTCATTCTAGTTTAACCAGGTGTGGCCGCACATTAGCCATTGTTACTGTCCTTACATATTGTCTTTTACTGTTGTACTCATTGGTGTTTTTAAGGTTTCTTATTTAGAGAAGTGTGACCTGCGTGAGTCCGACTCGCTCTTGGCCAGTTTTTATTCATTCTAGTTTAACCAGGTGTGGCCGCACATTAGCCATTGTTACTGTCCTTACATATTGTCTTTTACTGTTGTACTCATTGGTGTTTTTAAGGTTTCTTATTTAGAGAAGTGTGACCTGCGTGAGTCCGACTCGCTCTTGGCCAGTTTTTATTCATTCTAGTTTAACCAGGTGTGGCCGCACATTAGCCATTGTTACTGTCCTTACATATTGTCTTTTACTGTTGTACTCATTGGTGTTTTTAAGGTTTCTTATTTAGAGAAGTGTGACCTGCGTGAGTCCGACTCGCTCTTGGCCAGTTTTTATTCATTCTAGTTTAACCAGGTGTGGCTGCACATTAGCCATTGTTACTGTCTTTACATATTGTCTTTTACTGTTGTACTCATTGGTGTTTTGAAGGTTTCTTATTTAGAGAAGTGTGACCTGCGTGAGTCCGACTCGCTCTTGGCCGGTTTTTATCCATTTCAGTTCAACCAGATGTGACCGCACATCAGCAATAATTGTTACTGTATTTACATGTTGTCTTTCACTGTTGTACTCATTGGTGTTTTAAGGTTACTTATCCAGAGAAGTGTGACCTGCGTGTGTCCGACTCGCTCTTGGCCGGTTTTTATTCATTCCAGTTCTGCCAGCTGTGACCCCACATTAGCAATAATTGTTACTGTCTTTACATGTTGTCTTTCACTGTTGTACACATTGGTGTTTTTAAGGTTTCTTATTTAGAGAAGTGTGACCTGCGTGAGTCCGACTCGCTCTTGGCCAGTTTTTATTCATTCTAGTTTAACCAGGTGTGGCTGCACATTAGCCATTGTTACTGTCTTTACATATTGTCTTTTACTGTTGTACTCATTGGTGTTTTGAAGGTTTCTTATTTAGAGAAGTGTGACCTGCGTGAGTCCGACTCGCTCTTGGCCGGTTTTTATCCATTTCAGTTCAACCAGATGTGACCGCACATCAGCAATAATTGTTACTGTATTTACATGTTGTCTTTCACTGTTGTACTCATTGGTGTTTTAAGGTTACTTATCCAGAGAAGTATGACCTGCGTGTGTCCGACTCGCTCTTGGCCGGTTTTTATTCATTCCAGTTCTGCCAGCTGTGACCCCACATTAGCAATAATTGTTACTGTCTTTACATGTTGTATTTCACTGTTGTACACATTGGTGTTTTTAAGGTTTCTTATTTAGAGAAGTGTGACCTGCGTGAGTCCGACTCGCTCTTGGCCAGTTTTTATTCATTCTAGTTTAACCAGGTGTGGCCGCACATTAGCCATTGTTACTGTCTTTACATATTGTCTTTTACTGTTGTACTCATTGGTGTTTTGAAGGTTTCTTATTTAGAGAAGTGTGACCTGCGTGAGTCCGACTCGCTCTTGGCCGGTTTTTATCCATTTCAGTTCAACCAGATGTGACCGCACATCAGCAATAATTGTTACTGTATTTACATGTTGTCTTTCACTGTTGTACTCATTGGTGTTTTAAGGTTACTTATCCAGAGAAGTGTGAACTGCGTGTGTCCGACTCGCTCTTGGCCGGTTTTTATTCATTCCAGTTCTGCCAGCTGTGACCCCACATTAGCAATAATTGTTACTGTCTTTACATGTTGTCTTTCACTGTTGTACACATTGGTGTTTTTAAGGTTTCTTATTTAGAGAAGTGTGACCTGCGTGAGTCCGACTCGCTCTTGGCCAGTTTTTATTCATTCTAGTTTAACCAGGTGTGGCTGCACATTAGCCATTGTTACTGTCTTTACATATTGTCTTTTACTGTTGTACTCATTGGTGTTTTGAAGGTTTCTTATTTAGAGAAGTGTGACCTGCGTGAGTCCGACTCGCTCTTGGCCGGTTTTTATCCATTTCAGTTCAACCAGATGTGACCGCACATCAGCAATAATTGTTACTGTATTTACATGTTGTCTTTCACTGTTGTACTCATTGGTGTTTTAAGGTTACTTATCCAGAGAAGTATGACCTGCGTGTGTCCGACTCGCTCTTGGCCGGTTTTTATTCATTCCAGTTCTGCCAGCTGTGACCCCACATTAGCAATAATTGTTACTGTCTTTACATGTTGTATTTCACTGTTGTACACATTGGTGTTTTTAAGGTTTCTTATTTAGAGAAGTGTGACCTGCGTGAGTCCGACTCGCTCTTGGCCGGTTTTTATTCATTCCAGTTCTGCCAGCTGTGACCCCACATTAGCAATAATTGTTACTGTCTTTACATGTTGTATTTCACTGTTGTACACATTGGTGTTTTTAAGGTTTCTTATTTAGAGAAGTGTGACCTGCGTGAGTCCGACTCGCTCTTGGCCGGTTTTTATTCATTCCAGTTCAACCAAGCGTGACCGCATATAAGCAATAATTGTTACTGTCTTTACATGTTGTCTTTCACCTCAACTGCTCTCATATTCTCGGATCAGACTTCGCTTCAGGAAAACACCCAAGCTCCATAGAAAATTACCCAAGTCCCGGCGCAGAAGAAACGTATCTCAGTTATTTGTGTATTTTATGTAAAATATTTTTTGATAGGTGTGATTGCCGCAAGAAGTGGCTAAGATAAAAAAATTGCTTTTAGATTATTATCAAGCATAAATTGAAAATTATACTTTGTTGAACATATCGACTCCAAAATGGAAAAAAAAAATTAAAAAAAAAACTAATAAAAAAAATCGAAACATAAATCGCACAGAACACAACGAAACGAAAGCTATGCCTGAAAATAATAACATAGCAATTTTTTTACGTTAGCCACTTCTTGCGGGAATGACACATATAAATTTATTTTTCTAATAAAATACACTAAATTTTGAGATATCTTTCTTTTGCGCCGGGCCTTGGGCTTTTTTGGGTGTTCTCCTTTACAAGAATAGTGTAAGATTTATTTTTGTCTTTTGCATCTGAAGGGTACAAATAAACGTACATAAGTTAAAAATATCTGTAGGTTGAAAAAGGTCTAACTTTACCTCGATTATTTCGGAAGAGGGTTTATTTTTGACGTACGAGTAGTTACAAGTTTAGCACAGACTTATAACAGATATTATCGACCGTTATAACGTAGCTGTGTAGAAGAGCCTTAGTACCGGTGACAATCGATCGTTTTTACCCGACTAAGGAAAAAAGGAGGATTGTGGTTTTGACAGTCTATGTATGTATGTATGTTCATCTGTTCCCTCGTATTTCCTAAACCACTGAACCGATCTTGATCCGATTCGTGCAAAAACTCCGCGTGAAAAAAATTATAGTATTTCATCATCATCATATCAGCCGACGGACGTCCACTGCTGGACATAGGCCTCCCCCAAGAATTTCCATGACGACCGGTTCTGCGCTGCCCGCATCCAGTGGCTTCCCGCGACCTTCACCAGGTCATCAGTCCACAGAGTGGGAGGCCTACCTACGCTGCGTTGCGCGGTCGCCACTCGCGAACTTTACTACCCCAACGGCCATCCGTTCTGCGAGCTATGTACCCCGCCCACTGCCACTTAAGTTTAGCAATTCTGAGAATTATGTCGGTTACTTTGGTTCTCCTCCGGATCTCCTCGTTTCTGATTCGATCGCGCAGAGAAACTCCGAGCATAGCACGCTCCATTGCCCTTTTGGTGACCTTGAGCCTTCTTATGAGGCCCATAGTAAGCGCCCATGTATCAGTTCCGTATGTCATCACTGGCAGGCAACACACACTGGTCGAAGATCTTGGTGCCTTGGTCTTAAGACACTGCGGTATCTGGGACGTAAAGAATTTGCGAAGCTTCCCGAACGCTGCCCAGCCTAGTTGGATTCGACGATTAATCTCTTTCTCGAAGTTGGACCTACCTAACTGGACTGTTTGTCCCAGATATTCGGTAACAACTTCGAGTGTAGAGCCTCCAACCTTCAGAGGAGTAGGTATGACATGGATGTTTAACATAATTTTCGTCTTGTCCATGTTCATTCTAAGACCTACTTGTTGAGAGGCTCTACTGAGGCCATCGAGCATTGTGACTAATTCGTCCATAGTCTCAGCCATGACCTCGATATCGTCAGCGAAGCGATTGGTGATGATATAGATGCCGAGTCCACCTTAGTTCAAAAGCTTAAAACAGCTTCCAGGACGGCGGTGAACCATGCCATCTTGCCAACAATGCTGTTAACACTGATGTTCGCACTACAGACCTCTGTGTCATAGTAGAATTCAAGCTGTGTTGTAGCTGGGTTTGGACAGACAATACACAGCACAGACAGACTATGGGTGTCTGTGTTGCATCCGCCTTTGTATTTACGCGACCCGGTGAGGCACGACCCATGAATGTGTGGCCTGATAATGGCCGACCGATAATTCGTGTCATGGACCTGAATTATTAATTCACTGCAATAAACATCATCATCATCATATCAGCCGAAAATCGTCTACTGCTGGACAAAGGCCTCCCCCAAGGATTTCCACGACGACCGGTCCTGCGCTGCCCGCATCCATCGGCCTCCCGCGATTTTCACCAGGTCGTCGGTCCACCGCGTGGGAGGCATGCCTGCGCTACGTTTTCCGGTACTCGGTCGCCACTCGAGAACTTAATAAACTGGAATAAACGCTTGTATCTAAAAAAAGTGATTATTTAGAGTTAATTATTAAGGCAGCTGTGCTATTCACATCTCGTTCTGATCGCAATGTTTCTGATATCATATTCATTGATTCTAGTCCTTACTCGTTCTGTTAGGAATGTATTGAAATTCATTTTTTAAATTAATGCACAATAGAGCTCTATTCAGACTACACAGCTACAGACCGCCCGCCGGTAGCCAAGAATGAAACGCTCGTGTGTTGATTGAATCCGTTTTGTGCATAATATGTTTGCTTGGAAGCTATGAATAATGGGGTGTATTCAGTACAATACAGGAGGGTATGAGCAGTGCACAGTGGCGTAGCAAGATAATGTTTGGCCCTGAAAATTTTTACATAATTTTTATTTCTGACACTATGTTATTGAGCAAAAAATAATCCTTATGATGAATCCTTTCGATCGGTATGATAAAGCTACAGGTCGATTTTTTTTCTCGTATAGTGGGTTCGATTCCCGGTTCAACCACGTAGTAATTATTAAAAAATCTATGAATGCAGTTAAAATTGTTTTTAAGCTATTGCATAGCTTTTATCGCTGGCTTTGAGCGCGGCGACCGAATCAAGAAATTCCGTAACGAAAATAAAACCTAACACCCCACGCTCGGCCGAGTTCTAAAAAACTTACAGTGCCATCTATTAGCGATTTGCGGTACTAAAAGGACTAAGTCAATTTTACTGGTGTATCTTAGTGTTAATTTATTACATAAACATCCCGCGCCCTAAGGACTATATAGTACTGGTAAATATTGCATAAACAAAAAATATGTAAATAATTATAATGATATATTATGATATATTATAATGATATAATTATAATAAAAAAGCGTCGATGGCTCAACCGGTAACGACTCGGTTCTTCTAACCAGAAGTACCGGGTTCAAATCTGTACGGCCAATGTACCAATGAGTTTTTCAAAAACTTACGTACATACTTACCGATTGCTTTAACGGTGAAGGAAAACATCGTGAGGAAACCTGCACACGACTGCGATGAAACTCGAAGGTTGTGTGTGAAGTTGACCAACCCGCAGTGGGCCCGCGTGGTCGACTAAGGCTCGATCGCCCTAATTCAGGGTAGGCTCGAGGCCCTCGGTGGGGACGTATATGAGCTGACATGATGAATTATAATGGCATAAGTTGATAAAAAATGCTATGCAATAGCTTTACCGCGGCAGTCCCCGAGTGCCACACGTTTTTTTTTTGAATTAAAATAATGTCTTCTTTCAGTAAAATGTTCCATCTACAATATTCAAGTCTGCTCGCCACCACGGCTATCGAAGCATAGTCGAAACGTTGAGGTAATACCTGTGTTCTATAAAATCACTTCGTTCCGCTTTCAATTTGTCACCCTATACAGGTCGTAACTAAATTGATGTAGGACCAATTAAAAGGGTTCTACTCATTACGCTGAACAAATTTCACCAAGGAACCCATAGTCAATTCTCAAAAAAAAATGACCTTCCATACTAAATGCACAAAATTGGTCGATCAGCTGATCGATTTGTAATATGAAAAAAAAAAATTTTGCGATTTCAGCAAAGTCGTAAAACAAAAGTTGTTCAGTTGATAGGTATAAGCCCCAGTTTACGGGACCTACACCAATTTTGTTACACTCTGTATATACTTTTCGAATTGATCATTTGTTCAATTTCATGAGTAAAATTTTGGTCAGAGGACCCTTTACAGCGGGGGCCCTTTAACAGTGCTCCCCTGTAAATTACACCCCTGGCCCCCAGGCAGAGGTATTGTTGCCACACCGACATGCCACGATTATTACAAGTCTATTGATAGTACCATCTTGATTCTGTTATGTATCAATTGTTACGGGTCTTGCCAAGCTAAATACGGGTTCATAAGTCATAGTTACACATTAATTGGATAGTTTCATTCATATCAGCTCATATACGTCCCCACCGAGGGGCTCGAGCCTACTCTGAATTAGTAATTGGATAGTTTACCTCCCGAATAATAATAACCCCTTACTCGCTTTGATCGTGATAGATGTACTCAGTCAGGTCTTTAAGTCTAAAGAAGTCTGAAGGTGTGAAAGTTCTTTGTACGAATGACGAGACACAAAGTAATAAGCCTTTTTGACGTGCACTCTTGCAATACACGTCGTTTTTAGCGTTCCATACCTCTATTACTTAGCCGTCCGTTCGTTCATCCGTCTGTTACAAGGCTTAGAAGAAACGGTGTGTTCCAACTTGTCAGAGAAAATGGAGATATCTCCGCCAGGCGAGGTGGCATGCCTGGGGACCGGTGTTGGTCCAACCGAAGGCGTTTTTTTTTTCGAAAGGACAAGCTTGTTGTTGGCCGCGGAGGATTTTTAATGTTTTTTTTTTTTGGAAAGGAGATATCCCAAGGGTGGTACCATGATAAGGAGACCAGGATCTGATGATGGGGTATCCCAGAGAAATCAAGGGGGACCTTAGTTTCCTGTTTGAAGTCGGTTTTTTGTTGTTCAAAATTATTATATGTGTATACTTAATAAATAAAACCTACTCTCTGGTCTCTTCCCAAACCCGGGAAGGTTGGCCATACTCCACACACGGGGGCGAAGTCCGGAGTGCTGGAGCTTGTGGGGCTAGTGGCGAACATCACAGTCAGAAATTTTTCAAGCCGCCGGTGCAACATCTGACACGGCTTATCAACTGTCATCTAGTGATAGCAACCGGCATAAACGGCTTTACGTGGCTTGCGAAGCATGGAAACGGTCTAGAAAAATGCCACTAACAGTTTAAACTATCCAGGTCATGACCGTGCTTCAGGTCTGTTAACCCGCGTGATCGACCTAATCACGCAAGTTCGGTACACATCACACTAATATTATAAAGGCGAAAGTTTGTGAGTGTGTATGTTTGTTACTTCTTCACGCAAAAACTACTGAACGGATCTGGCTGAAATTTGGTAGATAGACAGATTAGGACCTGGATTAACACATAGGCTACATTTTTTTACGCTTGCGAGCCGCTTGCGTTGTCAAACGTTGTCCGCGCGGGCGAAGCCGCGGGAAACAGCTAGTCATGGAATAATTTAAAACGCTAAACACGTTAAAAAACCAACTTCCATTGCAACAACTTATTACATTTTTTTGCATTATTATTTTTAGTTTTTGTTAATTTTCTAATAAAGTACTACACCGATTTTGATAAAATTTATATGGAACAACATGGGAAGCACTAGCTTTCAAATAAAAAAAGAATCTTAAACATCGGTTCACCTAGTCAAAAGTTCTGAGGTAACACATATATAAAAATAAACATACAGTCGAATTGAGAACCTCTTCCTTTTTAACCGACTTTAAAAAAAGGAGGAGGTTCTTAGATGTCGATTGAAAACAGGCTGATAATGACGACCCACCTGGTTAAGGCTAGCGTCAGTGCTGACGGTGTAGACTCCCCCGCGGTCCAGCTCGTCATCCGGCTTGTCCAACACGGAGGCCCGTCGCCAGCACGCCGTGCACACTGCCACCAGCACTCCACATATTGTTGCACTGTAACAATAAATCAGTTGGTGGGAAACAGAAAACCGGCCAAGTGCGAGTCGGATTCGCGCACCGGAGCTCCGTACCGTTACACCTCTCCACACAATTACAACAATGATACCTATATGTATTTCAAACAAAATACATCAACGCGAGTGAATGAAAAATGTGTTTTTCTTTTCATTTAGTTCGGACAGCGCGAGTACGACTTACACTTTGCCGGTTTTTATGATTAACTAGCTGTTTCCCGCGGCTTCACCCGCGTGGACAACGTTTCTATGACTTTTCGAGGGTGTGCAGTGCGCGAGCCGCAAGCGGCTCGTGAGCGTGAAAAAAGGAGCCTATGTGTTAATCCAGTTCCTAATCTGTCTACCTACTAAATTTCAGCCAGATCCGTTCAGTAGTTTTTGCGTGAAGAAGTAACAAACATATACACACTCACAAACTTTCGCCTTAATTATATTAGTGTGATTATTTGTTATTAAATCCCTGATATAACGATATTTTGTGATAATTTCAGCCGGCTAAAGTTCGTTTGCTGAATTAGCTGCAACTTTTAGACGGCTCGCAACAAACACTCTGTTTGGGGGGTTATAATAAAATAACAATAGTTACTTAGGTGTTTTGTATAATAAAATAACAATAAGTACTTTTTTTTTAGGTACTTTTGTGTTATGTATGTACTCGTATATTACAATTACAGCTTTGAATTATTTAAATATAAAAATCAACATTATTATCATTGCACAATTACTCGTATATCAAAATCATCTGGCACAACAAAATATATTTATGTTCTGGCAAGTATTCCATTTATTTTATTTAATACGTTTAATTGAAAATGTATGAAAAGGTAGATTTTTAAATTCATATAAAATCAAGCACAGTGATGCTCTACGGCTTTGGTGCCCTAATAAGAAATGCTGAGGTGAATGAGTACTATCAGAATAAAGCACTTTTTTGTTTTGGCCGGCACTTTTATATTTGGATCAAAAATATATGAAATCCGGATAATAAATAAATAAATAAATATTCTGGGACAAATCACACATGGTCATCTGCCCCCAAAGTAGGATTCCCTGTGTTATGGGTTACCAGAGAGTGATATACATACTTATATACGTTTAAATACATACATATATAGATATAGTTTAACACCCAGACACAGAGCAAACAAATCTGCTCATCACACAAATGCTTGCCCTGGGTGGGGATCGAACCCACGACTCTCGGATCAGTAGTCAAGGGCACTAACCACTGAGCCACAGAGTCAGTCAAGTCAATATCCTTTAGCAATTCAGTGAGCTCTTATTTATTAAGTGTCATTCCTAGGGTTAAAAAAGTTTGGAAATGGCCTCCATGCCCTTGTAAGATTTGAGCCATACTTTCCGGAACATCCTGTATATTGGAAATAAGGTCACTTGACCTTTGCGCTGCACAGTAATTTGCGCAGTATACTAGTGGTTCAGTTAATGTCTGTACCAATATCTGACCACTCGTTTGAACTGAAAATCGCCTTCGCAATGGATGTTTACTTTCAATATGGAAAAAACCGGCCAAGTGCGACGCGGACTCGCGCGCTGAGGGTTCCGTCCGAAATCCAACAAACAAACATAAACTAATACTATTTTCGGATTGAAGAACTAACTTGACTTTGTAGTTTAAAAAAATGTCCACTCATACATCGATATACGAGTACATCTCGGTCAATTCTCCACCTACAAATTATTTTAGTTTGTAATCCCAAAAAAAATAAATTATGTGACATAATTACAATTTTCAATTTTAGGACTTTTTCCTCCACTTGTAGTGTGAGACCTTGCTTACTGTCAAATTTCATGATTCGGGGACAATGGAAAGTCCTCTAGGTTTTAATTTTTTTTTTTTTTATTATTAAATTCATTTTTTTTTAGACAATTACAGTCCATAATGTGTTATTTACAATTTTACTTAAAAAACTATGTTAGTAAAAAAAAATAACAACTTTACTATTAAGATTTACTATGTATCAAAATATAGGTTTTGACTTAAATTTTTTTATTAATTTCAGTTTATTTTCAGACAATTACAGTCCATAATATGTTAGTGACACAATTACAATTTTCAATTTTAGGACTTTTTCCTCCACTTGTTGTGTGAGACCTTGCTTACTGTCAAATTTCATGATTCGGGGACAACGGAAAGTGCTCTAGGTTTTGATTTATTTTTTATTTTATTTTATTAATTCAGTTTTTTTTTTCAGACAATTACAGTCCATAGTATGTAAGTTACAATTTTACTTGAAAAACTATGTTAGTAAAACATAAATAAATAAATACATTACTTTTAAGAGTTACTTGTATCAAAATATAGGTTTTGATTAAAAAAAAACAGTTTATTTTCAGAGAATTACAGTCCATAATATGTTAGTTACAATTATACTTTAAAAACTCTGTTATTAAAACATAAATAAATAACTACTTTACTTTTAAGATTTACTTGTATCAAAATATGAGATGTGAGATGTTGTTAAAGGTTTACCAATTGTGAATAAAAAAATATAAAAATATGTGACAAAAATGGCCGTATCTTCTTATTGCTTAGACTTAGGTTCGTATACCTTAGTATTTGATATTTATTTCTACCTGATAAAATAGGTCTTGACAGACAGACAGACAACGAAGCGATCCCATAAATAAGGACTCCTTTTTTCCTTTTATGGTATAGAACCCTAAAAAAGTAGAAAAACATCCACTTTACTGTTCTATTTTTATTTCCAATACATGTTGTCTATCAAAACGTTTGTTCGTTGTTGTCACTGCCATTTCGGGACGACGAGTTTTTCATTTGTCAAATGTGTGTCGTATGGCGTGTGTCAAAACTGGCACACTTCTTATATTCAAATAGAACTGTGAGAAGGCTCGTTCATGTGATTCACAGCTGATTGTATACATATCTCAATACTTCGGCTGCCCAATTTCAAAATACAGTATAATTGACAATTCTATTTTTTTTTTCCTTATTTAGAAAAATCCGCGCCAAATTGATAAAAGAATTTAATTATGAACAGAAAATACTGCAATAAAAATATTTGGAAGAAAAAATACTTGAAATTAAGTCCTAAAAGTAATAATGCAATAATACCAACAAAAAAAATCAGGTATAAAAAATTTGCAGTTACTGTGTTTTAAAATGGGGCAGCCGACTTTAAGTGAGCAATTCTTGTGAATTATATACCTACAGGGTTCGAAATAATTAAGATCATTATTTTCTTCGATAATTTTAATGATAATTTTTATATCGGTGTCGATTCTTATTTTTCAAAATGTGACACATGGATTGTTATGTGCCAGCGCATAAGAAATAGATGAAATAGATCGAAACGAAGAAGATTAAATAACAGCGTTACCGCGTTACAAGGTGTCACCCAGATACTATTAAATAGCATTGACTTGATTTAAAGGTGCAAAACAAAAAGTTCAAGTCAAAAGATCATTTCGAAACGACCTCTGAGTAAATGGTGTTATGCCTTGTAATTTTGAAAGTTATCGCGCTTCTGCAAGTTTTTTAAAGGCAACCCCGGCTTAAAGTAAACCCTCTTTCGGTCGTTACTTTAGATCGTGACCGCGATTATCTGAGATATAACTCGATGTAAGAAACTGTAAATCGTCCTCGCAGTTTATAATACCTGTCTGATTTTGTGTATTTGATATAAACTCACTGGATTTTCACATGTTGTTGCCCTATTGCAAAACGTGAGAAGAGTGATTTGAAAATTGGAAATTGTTACAGTGTTTTGTAAGTTTTCTTTTTTGGTCGCTAATATCACTCAATCCAAGCAGGTTGATACGTGTTTCAATAATATCGAACGTAAGTCTATTCATTTTAAGTTCAAATCAATGCGGGCTTCAACGCGGCTGTTACGTTGAAACCGAACGCCCAATTCTCGATTTTTATATGTTTTTAAATTACTTATCATCACTTTCAAATAAGTTTAAAAAAATGTGTTCAATTAAAATGAAAAGTCTTAAAGGTGTTGGTTTCATTCAATATTAACTATTTGTGGTCGAGAAATTTAGTATTACATCAAAAGTGGTAATATTTTTAAAATTGTATTCAATTAAATAGATTTTTTATTACTTTAATTATATATTTTTTTTCCATGGGGATAGCTTAAGTCTTTCAATAATTTGAATTGAATATTGTCATTTGACCCATCTCAAGGCCTTAAAAGGTAGATAGTGTTTCTGCTTTCTTAATGTCCCTCGGCAAACTTCGTAAACATCAAGTACGTAGTTCTGATGTTCGGAATTCACATTATTATACACTCAGACCAAAAATAAATGTAGATATCGAGTTTCAACGATGCGTAACGGCTAGGGCCGCCGCCTCCTGTCCGGGAGGTCGTGGTTCGAATCCTGCCACGTACCAATGTGATTTCGAATTTAGATTTCATAAGTACGTTTATCCGACGCTCTTACGGTGAAGGAAAAACATCGTGAGGAAACCTGCACACGCCTGCGGAGAAACTCGCAGGTTGTGTGTGAAGTCGATCAACCCGCACTGGACCCGCGTGGTGGACTAAGGCCCGATCGCCCTAATTCAGGGCAGGCTCGAGCCCCTCGTTGGAGACGTATATGAGGTGATATGATGATCGAGTTTCATACAACTATCATTTCAAAAAGCGGGGTGACGCTTGTTCTATATGTATGTATCTTTACCTTAGGCACAGATGAGATACTAGTTACTTCGTAACCTTAGGTGGTGACCTTAACTAGTGTTTCGACACGTGATAGGTCGTATCCTTCACTGTAATTGAGACAGGTGCATGCGGCATGTTGACGGTAAGTCTGCTAACGCGTGACTGAAAGCAAAACTTTGCTCCGTCTTCGTAAGGAGCACAGTTTTGTATACCCCGTTTTCAGAGCGCTAACATTAAATCTACCTTTATTTTTGATCTAAGATTATACTTGATAAATCTAGTCCGGCTAGTCCGTATGGTTCCCGGCTAAGAATAGGACCATCCCATCTCTTCCAATGGGTGTCGTAAGAGGCGACTAAGGGACTTAAAACCGGAGGATGGGCAGCAGCGTCTTTCCGTGCATTGCAACACACCTGCAATCAAACTGCGATCGCCAACCCGCCTGCCAAGCGTGGCGATTACGGCAAAACCCCCCAATGAATCTCACACCCAGAAAACGGCCCCTAGTCCCCGGCAGCTCCGCTATTCCTGGCTCCGGTAGCAGTCATGGTAACGGCGGGGTAGGGGGTGCGAAGAATCCCCGGCAGATGCCAGGCTACCAAACCCAACGACCTTTGGCCCTGGCAACCTACAACACGCGCACACTGCGGACTGACGAGAAACTTGCAGAACTCGAAGAAGTATTGAGCAGGTTACGGTGGGATATCGTAGGTTTATGTGAAGTCCGAAGAGAGGGAGAGGACACCATGATCCTTAAATCCGGAAACCTGCTCTATTTCCGGGAGGGCGACCAACAGTCCCAGGGTGGTGTCGGGTTTCTCGTCCACAAGTCCCTCATTAACAATGTGGTCCAAATCGTGAGCGTTTCGACAAGGGTAGCATACCTTATACTCAGAATCACCAAACGGTATTCGATGAAGGTCATACAGGTATACGCGCCGACTACGGAACACTCCGACGACGAGGTAGAGAGTATGTACGAGGACATCTCTACAGCCTTACATAGCACCAGGACCCATTATACCGTTGTTATGGGGGACTTTAACGCGAAACTGGGCAAACGAAGCGATGGTGAGCTGAGAGTGGGGCAATTTGGATATGGAGTAAGAAATGCACGTGGCCAGATGCTGGCCGACTTTATGGAGAAGGAGAGCCTCTTTATGATGAACTCCTTCTTTAAAAAGTCAAAACAGCGGAAGTGGACATGGTTGCATCCCAATGGCGTAACAAAAAACGAGATAGACTTCATCTTGTCGACAAGGAGGCAAATATTCAATGATGTCTCCGTGATCAATTCAGTCAAAACAGGAAGTGATCACCGGATGGTCAGAGGCACATTGAATCTAAATACCAAGCTAGAAAGATGTCGACTGATGAAGTCTACGCTCCGACCAGCGCCCATCCAGCTCCAAAACCCCGAGAGCTTTCAGCTCGAGCTGCACAATCGTTTCGAATGCCTAGAAGACTGCGATAATGTGGACGATTATAATGACAGGTTCGTGGAAATTGTTCAAACGGTCGGGTCTAAGTTTTTTAAAACTCGCCGTTCAAACAGAACCAAAAAAATCTCCGACTTCACCAGCAACCTCATGGAACAAAGACGCAGACTGGTTTTGCAGTCCTCTGAAGACGCTACTCAGTATCGGCAACTAAACAGGCAGATCTCTAAGTCCCTAACTCGCGATTTACGCCAATATAATACAAATTGTATTAAAGAGGCGATTGAGCACAATAAAGGCTCAAAAGTGTTTGCGAGAGATCTGTCTGTTGGACAAAGCCAACTGACCAAGCTGAAGACTGAGGACGGCAGGACCATATCGTCTAAGACTGAGTTGCTGGAAGAAGTTGAGAAGTTCTATGGACAATTGTACACGACCACACGTTTGCCTGTCAGTGATCTGGCTGAAGACCCAAGAGCCAGACTAACCCGACACTATACCGAAGATATCCCGGACGTCAGCCTGTACGAGATTAGAATGGCTCTCAAACAGCTCAAGAACAACAAGGCACCGGGTGATGATGGAATTACGGCTGAACTTCTGAAAGCAGGTGGATCACCGGTACTACAAGCTCTTCAGAAGTTATTTAATTCCGTTATACTCGAGGGACAAACGCCTAAGGCATGGCACAGAAGTGTGGTCGTGCTTTTCTTCAAAAAGGGCGACAACACCCTGCTGAAGAACTACAGACCCATCTCACTTCTGAGCCATGTCTACAAGCTGTTTTCGAGAGTCATTACGAATCGTCTCGCACGCAGGTTTGACGACTTCCAGCCTCCCGAACAAGCCGGTTTCCGAAAAGGCTTTAGTACCATAGACCACATACATACGCTGCGGCAGATTATACAGAAGACCGAAGAGTACAATCAGCCACTATGCTTGGCGTTTGTGGACTATGAGAAGGCCTTTGATTCAGTCGAAACCTGGGCTGTGCTACAGTCTCTCCAGCGGTGCCAAATTGACCATCGATACATCGAGGTGTTGAAGTGTCTGTATGAAAACGCCACCATGTCGGTTCGCCTCCAAGACCAGAACTCGAAACCTATCCAGTTGCAGCGAGGGGTGAGACAGGGAGACGTTATATCTCCGAAACTGTTCACCGCCGCCCTGGAAGATGTTTTTAAGCTTCTGGACTGGGGTGGACTCGGCATCAATATCAACGGCGAGTACATATCCCACCTCCGATTCGCTGACGATATCGTGGTCATGGCTGAGACTATGGAAGACCTAAGCACAATGCTCGATGGCCTCAGTAAGGTCTCTCAACAAGTGGGTCTTAAAATGAACATGGACAAGACGAAAATAATGTTAAATGTCCGTGTCGCACCCACTCCTCTAAAGGTTGGAGACTCTACACTGGAAGTTGTTGACGAATATGTATACCTGGGACAAACAGTCCAGTTAGGTAAGTCCAACTTCAAGAAAGAGATCAATCGACGAATCCAACTCGGCTGGGCAGCGTTCGGGAAGCTTCGCAATATCTTCACGTCCCAAATACCGCAGTGTCTCAAGACTAAGGTCTTCGACCAGTGTGTGTTGCCAGTGATGACTTACGGAACTGAGACATGGTCGCTTACTGTGGGCCTCATAAGAAGGCTCAAGGTCACCCAAAGGGCAATGGAGCGTGCTATGCTCGGAGTTTCTCTGCGTGATCGAATCAGAAACGAGGAGATCCGCAGGAGAACTAAAGTAACCGACATAGCTCACAGAATCGCTAAACTGAAGTGGTAGTGGGCAGGGCACATAGCTCGTAGAACAGATGGCCGATGGGGCAGTAAAGTTCTCAAGTGGCGACCGCGCACCGGAAAACGTAGCGTAGGCAGGCCTCCCACGCGGTGGACCGATGACCTGGTGAAGGTCGCGGGAAGCCGATGGATGCGGGCAGCGCAGGACCGGTCGTCGTGGAAATCCTTGGGGGAGGCCTTTGTCCAGCAGTGGACGATTTGTGGCTGATATGATGATGATGATGATATTTATTGGACACTAGCTATTTACTGCGGCTTCACCCGCGTGGTCGACGTTTCTATGACTTTTCGGTTGACATCGCATATTTTGTTCCTATCTCCGCTCGCTGACTGCTAAGGATAGCTAAGGTACAGGCTTTTTATAGCCTAGTTTAGTAGCCAGAGTTCTAATAAGTAGATCTAAGATGTACAACTAGAATTAAGACCGTGTTTTCTAACTTGTTAACTTTTTGTGAAATAAATTTATTTATTTATGACTTTTCGATAGTGCGCAGTCGAGCGTGGAAAAAAATAACCTATGTGTTAATCCAGGTCCTAATCTGTCTACCTACCAAATTTCAGCCAGATCCGTTCAGTAGTTTTTGCGTTAAAGAGTAACAAACATACATCCATACATCCGTACATTCCTACAAACTTTCGCGTTTATAATATTAGTAGGAAGTAGGATGGTTATTATATTAATATTCGATCGCATTTTTTTTATTATTATTAAAAATTTGAGTGCGTTTGACTATATCTCACCTGATGGTAAGTGACGATGTAATCGAGGATGGTACACGAAAACTCAAATAAAGCCTATTCACTCCCGCCTTAAATTCGGAAATGCAATGATGATGATAGCCGAGAAACAATAGAAGCACATATTCAATTCGCTTCGCCTTCTTAGAGTACAGTTAGCATAAAAGTTTACACTCTGCGTTACTTTCGGTGACTGTGTGAATGTATGTTGTTGACATAAACCGCATCGCATTTGTCGATAAGGTTGGCGTCTGCTTTCACGATTCTAAATGAGTCTGATAACACATTATTGGTCCAGGTTCCTTTATCGCGAATCAATTCGTAGTCAATTTCACATGTGTAATATAACAACACAGTCGTAAGTACACTTTAGCCAGGTACTGTTTATTACTCTTTTTAACTAAAAATCGAACGTCTTACTTTAGTAATAGGGTTTAGGGTTAATAATGTTATTTAGTTGACCTGGTAAAGGTCGCGGGAAGCCGCTGGATGCGGGTAGCGCAGAACCGGTCGTCGTGGAAATCCTTGGGGGAGGCCTATGTCCAGCAGTGGACTTCCTTCGGCTGATATGATGATGATGATGATATGTATAGATATATGTTGTGTTAGGTTTAATTGTATGCCTAAGGTTAAGAAAAAAAAATTACTTTTCATCCCCCCATCTCGGAAATTGTATTTTTGCTCTTCGATATCTGAGTGCAAAAGCCGTTTTTATGCGCTAGAGGATAAAGTGAATTGAATTTAGAACATCGTGAATTCAAAACATTAGTATACCTATTTACTTCTACCTCCATGGTGCCGAATTTATCATACGACCTTTTTTAATTTGTTAAAAACTCAGACTCGGATCCTTCTTGGTGTACTTTTTTTTATTTGCTTTGCGCGCGCCATTTTCTTTTCACGTCATATTGTTAAAACCTTAGGTTAAAAACAAGAAACTTGAAAAGATTGATGTGTGATTCTAGCGACGAGGAAGTTTATTTGACGCCAACAGGATTGACTGAAACTGTTTGTAATACGCAAATGTTTTTTTTTCCATTTAGTAATATCCTCGCTAAGGTGGAATGAAAAGTTACGTGTTGCACTCGAGTGCAAAGATTTTTCACCTCGTGCTCTTTTGATTCCCTCGCCAACGCTCAGGATTCTAATTTTTGAATCACTTGCTGCGCTCGTGATTGAAATTTAGACTCCTTCGCTTGCTCGGTCATCAAATTCGAGCACACGGTTAAAAAGCAACTTTGCACTCTTGTATAACAAATAACTATTATACTGTGACTATACCGTAGAGGTTCGTTCCCATTTGACATCTACGTCATTTGTACTTTAGTATATGTTATCTATATAAATAAAAATGATTCGTTTAATGTGTTGCTAAGCGCAAAACTCGAGAACGGCTAAACAGATTGCGCTTATTCTTTTTTTATTGAGTTTGTTATTGTCAGGAGAAGGTTCTTATGTAAGGTAGGATAGGGTAGTGTAGTGTAGGGTAGTGGAGTGTAGTGTAAGGTGGAACAAAGTTCGCCGGGACAGCTAGTTATTAATATGATTATATAATGTACATTTTGGCTACACTACTCACTTGGCACGAAGCAAGTGGCAGGAGCACCTCCAGCGGAAGCACAGTCGGCTGGAGCTCCAGTGCGACGGGGAGAGAAAGCGTCGGACTATCAAGGCATTGTCGAGGAGGACTGCTTTTTGCATTGTCGCAAATATTATTATTTATTTCATCTGTTTATCTTTATTGTCAACTGTAACAACAACCGCCTCCGTGGCGTAATGTTTAGTCCATTTGCTTCACACCAAGAGGTCGCGTGTTCGACTCCCGATGGGGTCAACTTGTAAGAGTCGGTTTGGTTGGTGGTAGGGGATTTTCTAAGCCCGCCTGGCTAGCAACCACCATCTTATTTAAGGCTTGCCGCCAAACATCAGTGTTAACAAAAGTTGTTCAGTTTGATGAGAACAAGCCCACCTTAAAGTATCACTGCACCTTTATGTTACACCCTGTGTAAGCATAAGTACAATAATACCCGCTCAGCCGTCGTCTACGGTGGCGTAATTATCCGTTATCTATCTACCCCCGCGGGATCGCGTAACGCGGTTACGTGCAGATAACCGATAATGGTATCTGCTGACGTTCGCGATTGCATTCAACCAATTATTATGTCAATCACGAGCATGTAAGATTTGATTAAATATAATCGCAATCGTCAGCATGATGTGAGAATAATTTAGTGAGCTTCTTTGCAGAGCTTGGGAAGCGGACCTTTCTCTCTTTTTTTCACAATTGGTAAGCCCTTGGTATAATCTCACCTGATGGTGAGATGATGTCGAAGATGGAAGCGAGCTTAGCAAGATTCCCCAACGCAATGGGGATCTAGCTATCTTCATGCCGAAACACATCAATGGGTTAACATTGATGTTTGGTGTGAGATGGTGGTTACTACGGACCTCCTCGTTTCTGATTCGATCACGCAGAGAAACTCCGAGCATAGCACGCTCCATTGCCCCCTGGGTGACTTTGAGCCTTCTTATGAGGCCCATATTAAGCGAGTATGTCTCAGTTCCGTATTGAAGAATGATATATATTTATTGGTTCCAGTAGTTTTTACGTTCCGAGTGCCATTGTATATAGATTATATTTAAAGACCCTTAAGGTTTCAAATATTGAAAATCGAAGAGCTAGACTTGCAACTTTAAATTACTTGTAAGATTTAAAACGAAATACTTAGGGCGCGTTTAATACGTCCGTGTCATACCCACTCCTCTGATGGTTGGAGGCTCTACACTCGAAGTTGTTACCGAATATGTATACCTAGGACAAACAGTCCAGTTAGGTAGGTCCAACTTCGAGAAAGAGATCAATCGTCGAATCCAACTTGGCTGGGCAGTGTTCGGGAAGCTTCGCAAAATCTTTACGTCCCAGATACCGCAGTGTCTTAAGACCAAGGTCTTCGACCAGTGTGTGTTGCCAGTGATGACATACGGAACTGAGACATGGTCGCTTACTATGGGCCTCATAAGAAGGCTCAGGGTCCCCCAAAGGGCATGGAATGAAAAGTGTGGCACATGTGTTTTCAAAATCAATATTCTAATATTCAACATATTTTTCACCATTAAACTTTCTTTATAAAATATATATTTTTAACCTGCTGCTTTCTTGAAAGACCCATCTCGGGTAAGATAAAATTTTGTTTTTTTATTTGTGATTATAATTAAATAGTGTAACGTTTTCCTAATTCTTGTGTTCTTTTTAGGTCTTTTATTTCTTTAATAAACTAAATTGTGTGCACGAACGGAGTTTTTAACCCATACCCACGACGCCCTACCGTACCCTACACCTACCCGTCGTGCCTCAACATCACATATAAAAGAAGGAAATCCCCGGTTTCATATAAAACCAGCTTCAAAAAAACCTTACGAGACAAGGATAGAAATATTCAAATAGCTATGTTAGACAGACGTAGCGTACGTAGCGTCGGTGGCTGTAGCGTCGGTGGCTCAACCGGTAACGACTCGATCCATCTAACCAGAGGTACCGGGTTCAAATCTGGACGGCCAATGTACCAATGAGTTTTTCAAAAACTTACGTACATACTTACCGATTGCTTTAACGGTGAAGGAAAACATCGTGAGGAAACCTGCACACGCCTGCGAAGAAACTCGAAGGTTGTGTGTGAAGTCGACCAACCCGCACTGGGCCCGCGTGGTCGACTAAGGCCTAATCGCCCTGATTCAGGGTAGGCTCGAGCCCCTCGGTGGGGACGTATATGAGCTGTAATGATGATGTTAGACAGACAGGGAGTTTAGGAAAAGTATATAATACCAGTTTTTAAAGATATTAAAAAAAATGTGCCAAAGATTTTTATATTTTTACCCGATTGCGCCAGAAGGAGGGTTATGTTTTTCGAGTGTATGTATGTTTATTTATTTCATGTACGTTCGTAAGAATTTACATTTATTTCCTAAAAAACAGTGACAGGCATAATTTGAATTTAAGAAATGTAAATAAAATAGATATAGCCTTTTCGAGACTGAGTAAGGTTACAAAGTCATTTGTGGGGCAGTGTATAAGATTCTACAACAAAATTCCAGAAAATGTAACTAGTTTATCAGAGAACAAATTCAAGACTCATGTCAAAAAATGCTTGTGCTCTAGAGGATATTATAAAATAATATATTGTAAATGGCAAAAGTATATTTGATTCTATAACAAATACCATTACCTGAAACTGTAATCTGAATCATGACATTATTTGTAATATTAAATGAGTTTTTTTGACTATTTATAAGTGTGTGTAAACACCTATTTAAAATGAATTATTTTGAATTTGATTTTCTTTGGCACGCTCTGTAGCGTAAACGGAGGTGTCGTTAGATTCGCCTTGACTCACGGGACCACTCACGGGGAGTGACATAGGATAAAAGAGGGGTTAAATTTTAATGCAATCGGATTTTTAATATTTAATTACTGTCCATTTCATAGTGTTTCAGTGATTTATTTAATTGCAACTCTGTAAAGCTTGCATTTAGCAGAAGCAGTGCTAATTGGCCTTTGGATTAAACGCTAACTCTCCGAATTTAACTAAATCGTTCTATTTAACTGCCCCATTAGAACCTGGTTCATTCATGCTTCATTAGAGAGGAAATTTTATTATGTACAAACGCAGTAAATTAGTTCATTCATCGGTGTATTTAAAGTAATTATATTAAAAAGTTCCGAGTCCTTGTCAGTTTCAGACAGTTTTTTTTTCTTTATGAATTATTTTTATTATATCAGCTCATATACGTCCCCACCGAGGGGCTCGAGCCTACCCTGAATCAGAGCGATTAGGCCTTAGTCGACCACGCGGGCCCAGTGCGGGTTGGTCGATTTCACACACAACCTTCGAGTTACTTCGCAGGTGTGTGCAGGTTTCCTCACGATGTTTTCCTTCACCGTTAAAGCAATCGGTAAGTATATGTACGTAAGTTTTTGAAAAACTCATTGGTACATTGGCCGTCCAGATTTGAACCTGATTTGAATTAATTCTGATCAAATTTTGGAACAAGTTTATACTATTTGACTCGGTGGCTCAGTGGTTAGTGCTCTTGACTACTGATCCGAGGGTTGTGGGTTCGATCCCCACCCAGGGCAAATATTTGTGTGATGAGCAGATTTGTTTGCTCTGTGTCTGGGTGTTAAATTATATCTATATATGTATGTATTTAAACGTATATAAGTATGTATATCAGTCTCTGGGTAACCCATAACACAGGGAATCCTACTTTGGGGCCAGATGACCATGTGTGATTTATCCCACAATATTATTTATTATTATTTTTACCGTACTGAGCCACAATGGGGGTTATGTTATTCGAGTGTATGTATGTATTTTTCTTTAGCATGCTCTGTATCCTAAACGGCTTGATAGATTTTGGAGTGCGAGATGTCGTTAGATTCGTCTTAATCCCGTGAGTGACAATAGGATACATTTTTACCCAACTGTCCAAAATTAGGGGTTAGTTTTTTACGCAGTCGAGTTTTTAAATTTCTAATTATAATTCCTAATTTAACAAACTTTAATTAGCTTTGCCTCTATGTATTTTGTTTACCTTTTTTATTTATTTTGTTTTTTCATCATATCAGCTGAAAGTTTGTTAGTTGCTCTACGTAATTAATTCTTTTATTGTGATTTTTATCAAGATTTCAGATTATATCGGAAAATTCCACACTGTGACAATAAATGACCTGACCTTACCTTGACCTGATTCTGCAGCATTATCTAGAATCTATAGGATACCCCAACTCCGTACGAACTTACAGGGGATGACGAATGCTAGTCATCCGATGTACTTTTTAACATCTATCAAAAACGAAATTTTGTTCTAAAAATGTTAGAAGTACCTAGGCGTGACCATAGTTTAGCAGCGTCATATATGTATTCATTTTGTGATTTTCGTGAATTAAAAATCGAAGACTTGATGGAAAACAAAACGCGTAAGGTTTTCCGAAGTTTGAGTAGGAGGGCAATTTAGTGATCAAGAGTTCATAATTTATTTCTGATGCTTTCGTTGTTTTTTGAAATGGCCTCAATTAAAAGGTTATAGATAGATGGTGAAAAAGGGGGTTGGGGTTTTCACATTTCAATTTCTATATTTAATTACTTGAACGTACGGTAGTTAAATTTCACTGTTGTATGGTGATATCCCTGTCACTATTATTCAACTAGGTATTTTAAAATCGCCTTCCATGATGGAAAAACTTTTGTTTTTCTTCATGTCGCTTCGCTTTTCTCATCTAATACTGGCCAAATTGAAAATGAAAAATGAAACCGGCCAAGCGCGTGAGTCGGACTCGCGCGAAGTAGGGTTCCTTAGTATTTTCAAAAAATAAATGTACATTTTGACAAAACAAAATTGTTTTTGCAGTTGGCAATAATAAAATATTTTATATGGAAAATCTATGAACTTTTTACAAATCCAAAATAGGGCTAACTTTTGTTAGAGTCCAGTGTGCCCCCTCTTAACATTTAAACGTCTAAAAACGAACGAATTTCGTAAAAGAGTCATGTATGGAAAAAACATCTACGCTCATAAAAATCATCATCATCACATCAGCTCATAATATATACGTCCCCACCGATTGGGGCGATCGGGCCTTAGTCGATCGCGCGGGCTCAGTGCGGGTTGGTCAACTTCACACACAACCTTCGAGTTTCTTCGCAGGCGTGTGCAGGTTTCCTCACGACGTTTTACTTCACCGTAAGAGCGTCGGATAAACGTACATATGAGATCGAAATTTGAAAATACATTGGTACGTGGCAGAACTCGAACCACGACCTCCACGGATAGGAGGTATAAAAATCATCTCTATATTTAAATTTAGGAATTGTTTAGAGGTTTTTTCCATAGTGTCACAAGTTTACATGACCAAACCAAATTTCAGTTTTATAGCGGTAATAGTATTTGTGTAAAACGGCTGCGACACACCAACGGGCAGGCACACGGTCGTGGCTAAACTGTAAGGGTTCCTATTGTGAATACTCGGAAACCCTGCAAACTATACGTAGGAACTTGCACCGTATAAGCAATGCAATGTGAGCCTCGTTTGTAACTTTCAGCTAAACAGTTATAAACTTACAAAACGCCTCATGTGTCTAGATTTTGCGGACACTCTACATTAAGTTGTAGAGATGGGGACGTAACTTTTAATACAAAACTCTGTGGCTGACGTTAGATAAGTATACCAGCGTATCGCAAACTTTCTATGCCAGTTTAACACGTTCGTGTCTATCTCGTTATGATGGTTTCCCGCACACCCTAGAAAAAGTAGCGACGAATCGGACATGTACGTGTTACGCGATCATTGCGTAGTCAGGGTTTAGATGATCAAATTCACTTGGTCTAAAGCGCGATTAAAAAAGTTTAGTTTTTTTTTTAATCAATACTTTTTTACAATACATAAATATAAAGAAATATATAACCGAAGAAACTGCGAAGGAACGGCTTAGTCCAGTTGCTTCTTCCGCTGGGGTCGAAAGAACTAATAACGATTTACTAATTATAATGTACTAATTATAATTTACTAATTATATAAAGATAATACAAAGTGAAAAATGTTATTATTTTTTATACTTTCATTAAGAAAATTGAAACTAAACGAAATAACATTGAAAAAAAAAAGTGTGGTTATTTTCTTTACTCCTAACTCGTAAAGAGAAAAACAGAGACAACTTTATAATCAATGCCTCGCCTTAATGTTTTAATTTTGCAATTAATTTTATAATTATCAAGAATATAATCAACGTTATAATTATCGATAATTATCAAAATAATTATGAATGATAATTTTCACTTTGAACCGTCGAAAGATTAGCACTAATAAAATTAGTAACAGTGTAATCAAATGTAAAACAGATTGTTTGTTGTTTTCTTTTCAAAAACTTCGTCAACAGCATTTTAGGCATTTGCTATCAGAAATCTTTTTTGTTTGGACAAACATACTCGTATCAAAGTATATATATAGCTCTCTAGATTGCGATTTCACCCCCTCGTCACCCAGATTGATACTGATTGGTTACAGTTTGGTTGTCGAACTTATAGGATTTTGCCGCCATTTTGTTTGTTCCGTCATTCGTTATTTGAAATGTTATTTCTAACCCGTTGTATGAAGTGTCTGGGGTGTGCTTATATGTTAGACTGTGGGTGGGGGGGATTTGAACCGTTTTCATGTTTCGTTAATGCCGGTTACTGTCACTAAATGGCAGCCGTTAAGCCGTGTCACTTGTTTCATGCCTGTAATATCCCTGACAGCTATCGATCCAAACAAAAAAGTGTAATTAGTTTTCCTTTAGTTTTTTTTTATTCACAATTGGTAAGCCCTTGGCATCATCTCACCTGATGGTAAGTGACGATGATGCCGAAGATGGAAGCGGGCTTACCAAGATTCCCCGACGCAATGGAGAACTGGCTACCTTATCTTCAAGCCGGAACAGTGGTAGCTAGCCAGGTGGGCTTAGAAAATGCTTTACCACCAACCAAACCGAGTCTTACAAGTTGACCCCACTGGGAATCGAACCCGAGACCTCCTGGTGTGAAGCGAATGGACCAACCATTACGCCACGGAGGCGGTTAAAATTCTTACAAAATGATTTTTTTCTATTGTCGTTGCAGGTCGTCCTTTAATCACTTGAGATTCGAACAGCCCCCCCTCAGAAAAACATCACGATTAATTGCGATGGGGGAGGGGATAATGTGACAATCACGTATATTGTAATTTCATACGATGAAACAATGTCACGTCTAAAATATTATTTTTAATAAAAATGTACTATTTCAGTCTACTTTAAAAACTATGTTCCAAAAATCGTCATTAAGGCTATAAGATGCCTCAAACCGAGCAGGTTGATATGTGTTAAAATAATATCGAACGTTAGTCTATTCAATTTAAGTTCAAATCAATGCGGGCTTCAACGCGGCTGTAACGTTGAAACCGAACGCCCAATTCTCGATTTTTACATCTTTAATTACTTTTCTATACTTTCAAATAAGTTTTAAAAAAATTTGTTCAATTAAAATGAAAGATCTTAGTCACCGATTTTTGTGTGTTGGTTTCATTCAACATTAACTATTTGTTTTCGAGAAATTTTGCAATTAATGCCAAAGAAAGGGTAGACAGTATATTTTATTACATCAAAAGTGGTAATATTTTTAAAATTGTATTCAATTAAATCGATTTTTTATTACTTTAAGTATATTATATATTTTTTCCATAGTGATAGCTTCACACAGTCTTTCAATAATTTGAATTGAATATTGTCATTTGACCTATCTTAAGGCCTTAATTACTTTCCTTCCAATAAAATATTTATAGTAAGTATTGATTGATCGAATGTAGCCACGTGGCCTACGCGTGCTACGCGCCTACGATGCTACGACGTCGTAGTGGCGTAGCTAGTTTTCACTTCAAAAACCTTGAAGGGGTTATACATTTTATTTTTTATTTTGCAGTTAATTAATCTATTTGAATTTGTTTCTATTTAATTTTGTTGTTTAAACGAATGTCATAGTAGCTGCCTGTGGCTTCGTCTGCGTGGAAGTCGGAATATGTCTCCCTATTCCCCTATAAGCTATAAGGTTATGTTAACCCATCTACGTTTCTGTGTGAATGTGTATCTGTCCAGCCGTTATGGTGTAGTTAGTAATTATAAAAAATAACCCAATTAAACTCATTCTTCGGACGACTGCCTACAAAAAAGCAGTATATTGTTTTCAGGTCTAATATACAGGGTGACTTTTAATTAGTTCTTGATAACAAAAGGTATGCATGTACTCGTGATTACAAACAACTTTCCCAAAGAAACTATATGTCAAATCGGAATAATAATTTTTAGTCCTCGATACGGAATAAGTTATTAAATCGGCAAAAATGTATACAGGACCAATTTTTTTTTTTCATATTTGGCATATAATTTCTTTGGGAAAGTTGTTTGTAATCACGACTACATTCATATCCTTTGCTATCAAGAACTAATTAAAAGTCACCCTATATATATGTATGCATGTTTTTTTTTTAAATCCACAAATATAGTGACACCGTGAATTTTGAAATGCAAATACACCTATTACACTGGATTTGGTAAAATATTTATTATAACTAAAATAACATGGTCAATGAAACTAACCCCCCATTAACAATTAAATTAATCCACCCTTAATCGTTTTTGGTGCAAGGTGGTGCAATGAGGCTCGCAGCATTGCCACGCTGTGTTGCTATAGATCCAGTGGGTGCGGGCAGCGCAGGACCGGTCGTCGTGGAAATCCTTGGGGGAGACCTTTGTTAAGCAGTGGACGTTTTTCGGCTGATATGATGATGATGATGATTGCTATAGATATCCTTTACACCAGGGAACAGGGTCTTAATGCATGAAAAATTGGTATAACTACCAAGACGAAGTAAGACTTATTAATTGCACTTGTTTGATAATAAAATATGTAGTAGAAAAAAAAACTTGAAAAACCGGCCAAGTGCGTGTCGGGCCACGCGCATTGTAGGGTACCGTAGTTGCCATTATCGCGTCCATATCTAATTTTAAATTATCGGGTCGTACACTCACGGGCCCGGCCTTCGGATAGTAAGTCATATTTGCCTTCGGCCTCACATTAGGCGGAATGGCTATGTTACCTTAGCATCATCATCATATCAGCCGAAGGACGTCCACTGCTGGACATAGGCCTCCCCCAAGGATTTCCACGACGACTGGTTCTGCGCTGCGCGCATCCAGCGGCTTCGGTCATCGGTCCAGATAACCAGAAGAGTGGACCTTAGCATTCGTGACTTAAAAAACGTTCGCATTTCCTGTTACACTCTTGCATGTACGAAATCACTCCCACAAATTGCAGAAAAGCGAAAGAAAAGATATTACACATAAAAAAACAGTATTATGGACAGGTGAAGATCAGAATTGAAAGACAGGGATTCACAATTCAAATTTTTAAAATTAAAAAAAGATAATATCAAAACAGATCGAAAGTAAACTCAAAAGTGTGACTTACCCAATAACCAGTCGCTAATTTGTAACAAACCTGTCAACATGGTACTTCAGCAAACTTAGGGCAAAGCATAATATATAAGGTTTAACAAAATTAGCTGAAACTATTTAAACTGGTACTTCTACCCATGATACTGAACAACTTTCCCCATGAAACCCATAGTCAAATCTCAAAAAAATAATTTGAACTTCCCATACTAAGTTGGCTGATCAGCTGATCGAGTTAGTATGGGAGAGCGAATTTTTTTTGCGATTTGACTATGGGTTCCATGGGGAAAGCTGTTCAGTTTCATCGGTAGAAGCACCAGTTAAAATAGTTTCAGCTAATTTTGTTACACCTTATATATTAGTACTAACATACACTATGGAGACTCCCTGCCGCTCTCTAGATTGCGACCTCACCCCCTCGTCACCTAGATTGATACAGATTGGTTACAGTTTGGTTGTCGAACGTATAGGATTTCGACGCCATTTTGTTTGTCCCGTCATTCCTTTTTTGAAATGTCATTTCTGGCCCGTTATATGAAGTGTCCAGGGTGTGCTTAGGGCTACTTATTTTCATAGGATGACAGCCGGCCGTAATTTCAAAGTACCTGTATCCTTTTTAGGGTTCCGTATCTCAAGAAAAAAGGAACCCTTACAGGATCATTTTACTACCTGTCTGTCTGTCTTTTTTTTTCTTAGGGACGCGTGTCGCGTGGAGGTATCAAGTTGAAATTAATCTAAAATCATAAAATTTGCCAAGAAGCAAGGTCTTACAGCACAGGAGTACTGGAAAAATACGAAATTTTTAATTTCGTAGATATTATCCTTACTATTATATATATTATACCCCTTGTTATTATCCGCTTGCGGCTCGCGCACCACTCACCCTCAAAAACAGTCATTAAAACGATGCCCACTGGAGTGAAGCCGCGGGAAAAAGCTAGTATTACATAAAAAATCTGTTTTTGCTATTATTAACTTACATTTTCAGTTGGAGAATTGACTGTGACGTATATCGATGTACGGAAGAACATTTTTCAACTACACAATTGAGTTTATTTTGTTAGTTGTATACTCGTTGATGTTCGTTGGGTTTTGTACCCAAAGGTTTTTTGGTGCAGAACCCTCAGTGCGCGAGTGTGACTAGCACTTGGCCGTTTTTAGGGTTCAGTATCCAAAAGGTTAAAACGGGACCCTACTTCACTGTCCATCTGTCTGTCACCAGGCTGTATTTCATGAATCGTGATAGCTAGACAGTTGAAATTTTCACAGATGATTTATTTCTGTTGCCGCTACAACAGCGAATAATAATAATAAAAAAAAACGGTAATTTAAAAAACTAAAAAACCCGCCTGCGTTTCTTTGTAATTTGGAAATGAAAAACCCTAAAACAAGAAAGTCGTCATACCCGATTGCACTTAACTTAAGAAAAATTGAGCAGTCGGGACCCATTCTAGAAAGTCAGCCGTCTAGTAAGTATATTGGAGTAATCTGCAATGTAATATAGGTATGTGCTCTCAATTCACTATGCCTCCATTTCTAGAATGGGTCCCGACTGCTACAATTTTTCTTAAGTTAAGTGCAATCGGGTATGACGACTTTCTTGTTTTAGGGTTTTTCATTTCCAAATTACAAAGAAACGCAGGCGGGTTTTTTAGTTTTTTAAATTACCGTTTTTTATTTTATTCATTTTTTTAGTTTTATTATTGAATGAGTTCATTTGAATTTGGCGCCAAAAATCCGCCATTTTGTTTTTATTTATTTTAATATACCCAGTGTCATTCTCACAGTAAAAACGTATCTAACGACAACCCTCAAGCTATAATTAATCGAGCCGTTCAGGCTGCAGAGCGTTTCAAACATTTGAATTTTGCGCCAAAAATCCGCCATTTTGTTTTTTTTATTTTGATATACCCAGTGTCACTCTCACAGTAAATACGAATCTAACGACACGTCTAAAGCTAAAATCCATCCAGCCGTTCAGGCTGCAGAGCGTGCCAAACAATTATACATACAAACATACATACAAACATACATACATACATACATACTCTCGAAAAACATAACCCTCCTTCTGGCGCAGTCGGGTAAAAAGTAAAAAAATAAGGGCGTCTCCACTCTTAATACAAAAAACGTGTTTTTTAAACGTGAAGAAACTAACGCTATCTAGTATGATGGTACGGAACCCTTTGTGTCCGGTTCTGAGTCGCACTTGGCTGGTTTTTTTATTTATTAAAAAGTGGTGCAACACTTTTTCATAAATAAAAAAACCAGCCATTTTAATTTTTTTCTGATTTGCGACGAGGTGATAACGTCTATTTTTTTCAGCTCTTATCATTTAAAAAATATTTTCGCCATTGATTCAATATATTTTAAAATCTGTTTTTGTCGACAATTGACCACGATGACGAAACCTTTGAAACATAATTCAACTTGCAAATTTTGGAGGCCGATTAACATGTGATATTTAATCCCACGTCGCGTCGAGTGCCCTCGAAAAGAGATTCAAATAGGTTTTGGATAGGGACAAAGTTTGGCCACTAAAAACCGAGTCTGGACAGTAGCGGACAGGCGAGTCGAAAAGCTTTTCAAAGTTACTTATTGCATTAGCATAAAGAGGACTTTCTGAAAAAATATACGAGTGTGCTTTATACCACACGACTGATTTAAAACTTCTGTAGCTCCATCTATTTGTATGAAAGTAAATACTTAGTCTTCAGAAAATAATCAAATCTTTTTTTTCATATGCAGGTTTAGACAATTTACGAAAAGAGTTTTATTATCCTCTGAAAATGATTAAATCTATGAATTTTTTACAAACTATTTTTTTAAAGATTTACGAGTAATTGTACCGTGTCGGCATGATTACTTAATAAGTATATCCATGCCAAATTACAGCTTTCTAGTATTAATAGTCTTTGTGCTTAGCCGCGAACAGACGGACAGACAGACAGACATGCCGAAACTATTGGGATTCCTCGTTGACTTAGGAACCCTAAAAATTTGATTTTTATGCTTCTAAACCTTCGTAAGTTTAGTTTTCTGGTTTGAAGTCGGTAAAGATTATTTAGTACTTTGCTACTTATAAACTTGAATTTGCTGCCACCCAGAACTAGTTTTCCTGTCTTGAATCACTTACTAAAGGTTTCCTGGTAGAAATTGCTTAAAGCGATAAGACCAACTTTGCGCTTTATGTACACTATTAACCGTAAGTCATGATTGTTTTTTGGTGTCCAATAAAGTATATTCAGTTACTTACTTACTCAAGCTCTGCCATCTTATTCGGTTCTTTATAATATCTGTCAAATGTACGAAATACTGCCTCTTATCACCATAAAAAGATTACGAGCCAGGCACTTCGGCCTCCTTACGCCGGGAGCGTCAAATCACTGGTCAGCCGTCAATGAATGATGGTCTATAAAAAGTTTATGGCGTCAACTGGACATTGGAACTGCTTTTTCAAAACACGATATTTCCGTCGCACACGATATCCCAGACCAGTTTGTGACATCAGCTAAGTAATATTTATTGTGGGCCGACGATGAAAATAATTTTTTGGGTGTCGGATGGTCTAAAAGAGGCTGTTATTAGGCGCATTTAGTGAAACCCTCTACCCCTTGCTGGGGGCCTTTATTTTATGTGACCGTGTTAGAAAATGCGAGGTCAAGTGCTGATCTTATCTAGAACTGACACTGATATTTCGAGTGGGCTTTCAAAATTTAATGTATAACTAGTTTTTGCCTGCAGGTTCGGCCGCGTTGATATGGTTTTTATGACTTTTTAGGGTGTACAAGCGGTATTTTTGAAGTGAAGATTTCTTAAGGCGCGTTAGGCATTTTTGAGATGGGCATAAACATTGAACTCCGACACTGACCGTGAAACGTAACCGTATACCGTACCAGGAACACTCATCATCATCATCATATCAGCCACAAATCGTCCACTGCTGGACAAAGGCCTCCCCCAAGGATTTCCACGACGACCGGTCCTGCGCTGCCCGCATCCATCGGCTTCCCGCGACCTTCACCAGGTCATCGGTCCACCGCGTGGGAGGCCTGCCTACGCTACGTTTTCCGGTGCGCGGTCGCCACTCGAGAACTTTACACAGGAACACTCGCAGGGTCAAAACTTTGTCAACCTAATCGTTCGCCAGGAACAGTCGGAGGGTCAAAACTTATAAAACTGTAAAAAGTTTTCACTTCTGTCGGCACTCCCAAAGTGGTTAGGATAGGTTTTTTTTTAATTTTCCTAGTGCTCACCTACATGAGGAACTCCTGTGCAAAATGTTATTCTTACGCAGACCGAAGAATTTATATATGTCACCGTAAAATTGTAAAAACCGTTCGATTATAATCTAACGGGATCTATCTCGCGAGATGGTGAACTGTCGAAAGATGGTGAACCGTAACATGCTGCAACATTTACACAAACAATACAATTTCACAAGTGTCATTGTAATCTCACTAGTGACATTGCAAGAACACTAAACATTAAAAAAATGAGCGAGCGAAGCGAGCAATGTTAGGTACGGTCAGGTTTGATTGATTAAACAGTCAAAGAGCCTCGCCTCCCCCCCTCCATAAGGGTAGCAGAAATCGTCGGTTTTATTATACAAGATTGAGCCATGAAATTGTAAGCCGATTGACAATTTACCGTCATATTATAATCTTACTGAATTTGGTGTAGTGAAATTATATTATAGCGGCTTTGACAATATCCCGGCGACATACACACCAAGAAGATATAGAGTCAGTTTTTAAAAAGTGTTCAGTCTAGTTAGGACTGCGCGTTTACTATCAGCCTGTTTAGATTTTTATTAAATCCACTGCTGGACAAAGGCCATCCATATCAACGACTGGTCCCACGCTGCCCGCATCCAGCAGCTTCCTGCGACCTTCCACTAGGTCGTCGGTCCACCGAGTAAGATGCCTGCCTACGCTACGTCTTCCGGTGCGCGATCGCTACACGAGACATTTACACCCCCAACGGCCATCTATGATCTATGTGCCCGGCCCATTGCCACTAGACTTTAACGATTCTGCTGTGAGCTATACAGTTACTTTATTGTCCTACGGGTCTTCCCATTTCCTAAATCGATCACGTAGGAAAACTCCAAGCATACCTCGCTCCAATTTTTAGGACCTTTAATTACTTGCAATGTTTGTATGTGTGTATGGATGTATGTATGTTTAGTTCAAAATCTTTCCAGGGGCCGGCTGAGCTGAAATTTGGAATGAAGCCGTTTCCCCGGTGACAATAAATCCTTTTGGTATTTTGAAGTTGATCTATGATGAACTTTGGAGGTGGATTCAAAGTCCCAGGAATGTCTTTTATTTTCAATAGAATCGTATGACACAGTCTTTTTTTTATATGGGACCGTGTATTTTTATATTAATTTAAGCATTTGCCTTTTTTAACATAAAAACTCTTTTCAAATAAAAGGTTGTATCAAAAAGCTATTTGGTTTTTCGAAAATTATTTGTTAAATAGATTGGTTAGTTTTCCAAGGACCAACCATTGATTTTTTAATGTAGTATTGCTTCCAAACCGCCTTTATTGAAAACTATGGTTATTCTTCTGAACTTAAGTTCTTAATCCTATTCAGAAATGTGATTATGAAAACAAATTTATAAACTCACCTTACAAACAAAATATTGACACTATAAGGCGGTACATCCTTCAAGATCTCAGTCTGTGTGTGATTGTAGTAGTGCCGCGCATGCGACACGGCAGCGACGGCGGCGATCCGGTGCGAGCTGCCCATGGCCCAGCTCAGCGGGCTGCGCTGCGCAAGGACGCCTGCGCAAGGGCCCAGTGCCCCCGCGGCGAGCAAACCGCGCGCGCGCCGCTCCACAGCCGCACCACGAGGCGCCGCGACCGCGACTGCCTATCTCGACCCGAACTGCCTTCCTTTTTCAAATTTACTTTCCTTTTTTTTAATCTACCTCTTTAATCATTTTTGTAAGGAGTTTTGTATACCGCGAATGCCGATCTCGACTCGAAGCGTCTTCTTTTTTCAAAATTGTTTTCTTCTTTAGCTTTCTATCTCTTTATCATCTTAGCAAAGAGTTAGGAATGCTTCATGTCAGAATCAGATTTTTAAATTTTCACTAATGTTCCACCATTTCAGCCAGTACCGTTTTCATTTGGTCCGTCACTCTTTGCCACATCTACTCAACACAGGGATCTGTAACAAATATTTTAGATTAATTTAAAGCTTAGTCTTAAAATCCCTATTCTCTATAGAGGAACCGTTTCAATCTATAATTAAATTTCCAAAAGCATATTGAGGGAAGCGAAACGAGCGTATTTCGGTGTTGAATGGTGCGTGATCCAACTGTGTAGCAGGCGTTTGGAATTCGCGTTCCGTCCTAAAGAACAACAATAATTCTAATTAAATAGACTCGTAACGAATTCTGGAACGACGAGGAAGTTATGCTTAATTACATCTTGCGAAGTGTCCCCAATATTTAAGTAACGAACGGAAAACTGCTCAACTTCCGAGCAAATAAAATGCCTAAGCAATCAATTGACTCAATAAATTATTTTAGTATTCCAAATTCAAATTGGACAACAGATTATTAATCAAAAGAATTTTAATCCATCCGTGTTTATTAGCGGGATATTTTTGGCGTTCTTTAATTTACAAATACAAATATTCTTTATTTGCCATTAAACAAGGTACAAAATTGATGTTAGTTTTAAGACCATAGACTCTCTTGTTTAGCCATATTATGTTATAGCATGCAAATTTATAACTAGAAACGTTAAAAAAGAAAGAAAAGAATAGATTAACAAACAAACAAACAATTAATATCACTCCATATATAGAGTACGAAAACATGTCAATATTATAAATTAATTGACATCATGTCATGTTTAAATATAGAATATTATAAATTAATGCACATCATGATGTCATGTTTAAATACAGTTGATAATAAAAATAATTTCTATTAGGGTTATTTATGTGTCAAAAATTCATTGACTAAATAAAACATATACAATATAATATACAATACATATACAAACCGTATTACGCGCGGATATTATTTCTAGTCTTTTCTGCAATCAACGTCATCTATATAAACAAGGGCACGGTAATATGGAGAAATAAATTTCGCGATTATATTGCTCGTACACGTCACACTGATGTAATGCAGTGTAATTAATACACCGGACGCGGAGGACCTAATCAAATTGAACTACGAAGCTTTTTAAGTGGATTAATTCTCTGAAATCAAATTTATGATTTTTCTGTGTCTGATTTTTGCTATACGATTAAATATAAACTGTTCATCTTCAATTATATTACGGACGGGACAGAAAATAGTACTGAATGACGCTAAAAAGGTCAGTAATAGTAAGCCGACTAATTTAATTCCAGTCAAGGGTCTACCAATTGTGAATAAGAAAAAAAAGAAGTCAAACGAACTCAAATTATAAATTTAAAAAAATAATTAAACCCGACTGATTAAAATGAATCCGGTCTTTGACTGCTAGTCATGTGATTTACTTTTTATCAACTGTCAAAAACTACATGTTGTTCTGAAGTTATTTGTGTTACTAGCTTGTGACCTCATCACTGATTTTGACGAACTAATTTAGTGATTTTAATGAATATAAAATTGAAATTTGATTAAAATATCAATTGAATAAGTTTTTGTGCTTTTTTAGGAGAAATTCTATTTAGTGAATAATGTTTTATAATTTATTAAGATACTGTCAATGTCACTCAGGGGATCAACACGAAACTAACGTACCCCGCACTCCAAAATCCATCAGGCCGTTTAGGCTACAGCCAAAGAAACAGAGATACTTACATACATACACCCGAAAACATTAAATTACACATTTTTTTTACACACCTTGCGCCAAGAAGAGTATAATTATTTTTTGTTTTACAAACATAACGAGCCTTTTTATCTTCTGTTTTACATTTTCGGATTACAATATCTCTAAATAAATAACGGTTGTCTGGAAGAGATTGCTTTTAGCAATAAGACCGCCTACTGTACACTTCATTATGATAACTATATGTATTAGCTTTACGAAATTGTTTTGGTGTACTATAAGTGTAAATAAATAAAAAATATATAAATAAAAAATAAATTCGGTTCGTTGGTAAGAGCATAAATTGAGGACGGCTGGAACGTCTTTTTTAAATTCGTAATAGTCCGAATAAGGTCTTTAGGAAGAAAAAACCCGCTAGCCACATGCGGCTCGCATACTTCGCACCCTCGATATCCTCGGGGGCGAAGAAGCGGGCATCAACTAGTTTATAATAAATATTGGATTCTTGCCAAAATGTCGCAGTAGATTTTACTCGTGAAACTGAAATTTGTTCTAGAACTTTTTAAAACCTTTTTTTTATTGCCATACGAGATAATTAGTTAGTTGATAGCCAATGATAAATAGAGTGCCAATGATCTTTTTACTATTTCAAAAAAGTTTTACAACAAAAATTGACGAGTTTCATGAGTGAAAGCGGTAAAGTATTTGCGGATAGTTCAAAAATAGCCCTTATAGGTATTATACTCAAAGACAACTTTCAAGTCAATTCAAGGGAAATTTTATTAAAAGTGCGCTTCAACTTAATTTGAGTATAAATTATTGAAAAGCGTTTCAAAAACTAATTTCCTACAGATTGAGTCCTGTGAATGAAGGCTTATTGAATTAAGTCCAGTCTTTGAACTGAAAGGTGTTGGCGAACCTTTAAAACGCCTTGCACTTGCATTCGGAAACGTATAATTTTGAACAAAAAAAAACCGACTTTCCTCGATTTCTCTGGGATGCTATCATCAGATCCTGGTTTCCTTATCATGGCACCACCCTTGGGATATCTCCTTTCCAACCCAAAGAGAATCATCAAAATCGGTTCATAAACGACGAAGTTAGGCTTAGTACCTGAACCAAAGTATATTAGTAGTAACATACAGTAATGGACACTCCCTGACGCTCTCTAGATTCCGACCTCACCCCCTCGTCACCCAGATTGATACAGATTGGTTACAGTTTGGTTGTCGAACGTAGAGGATTTCGCCGTGATTTTGTTTGTTCCGTCATTCGTTTTTTGAAATATCATTTCTGGCCCGTTGTATGAAGTGTCCAGGGTGTGCCTGAACTTAAGCACGGTCATTGACTCTTGGTGGCATTTTCCTCGAACGTTTCCGTGCTTCGCAAGGCACGTTGAGCCGTTGGTGCCGGTTGATATCACTAGAAAGCAGTCGTTAAACCGCGTCAGATGCCTTATAAGCGGCTTGAAAAACATCTGGCAACTAGTGGCCCATTGTAATGTACTCTCATTTTTATTTTTAAATTGCGAGGAGTACTTATATTAGAAGTTTCATTTGCCTACCTTTAAACTATGATTATATTAACTGTTACACAGTAGTTTTTTTACGAATACCGATGAGACCTAATATAAGCTTATTACATGTAACTACTATGTACTTAGGCTAAGTTTGGTACTTAATATAGAATTTATTCAAAAAAAAGCTCCACGAAACCGGAATTGGGCCCCGTAGAATGTCCCCGAGTATGGCCTCACCATTCCCAATTTGGAAGAGACCCGTGCCCTAGCAGTAAGAATGTTTATCCCTAATATTTATGGGTTTTTATATTAAAAGACAAAACGTATTTTTTTTAATAAAAGACAAAACGTCATTTACATGAGAAGAAGGCTTAAATAAGTAATTAGGTTATAGTCGTTCACACCGATCAATCGAATATTACATTAATTTATAATACATCAAGCTATCCGTTAAATTTAGAGTACAAGCTCACCTAAGAAACACATACATTCACCCGAAAAATATTAAGTGTTTAAGTATGAAATTCCCGATTGGATGAAAAAGGTTTCTTTTTAAATAAAAATTTGAGTGCGTTTGGCTGCACCTTAATAAAGAAAATTAATAATAAAAAAATTGTTATTAAGCCAGATTACCCTCTGATTCTTAAAACGATAAAAGTTGCTTAATTATTATTATTATTCAAGGAATCCCACTAAAAATAATGATGTACAATAAACTACCTAAACTAATAATGGATCTCCCTAAGCTAGAGTTCAAAGCAAAATTGAGAGATTTTTTTCAAAAACATGCATATTACTCAGTAAATGAATACATGAATGAAATAATAACAGATACTCATTTTCTCAAATAGATTGCGAGAGAACATGAATGTGCTATTAAATGTAATTTATTAATTAGTATGTTGGTTAATATGTTAATATTTAAATTTGTAAAATTGACCTGCCTCTAAGCAATGTTCATTGTTGCCTGGTGAATAAATGACTATAAATGACTATTATTCAATTTAAAAATATTTTTCCAAGTCTCATTAAGGATAACAAATCACAAATAAAAACGTAATTTTAGGGTAAATTGGGTTAAAACAAAAATGTATTCTCAAAAAGCATTAGGCTATTATAAAATGGTAAATGTGTTTACATATTTTGGAAGCAGGGTGGCCTTAAACCCATGAAAACGGTTATTTTCACCTACAAAAATTGCCTTTTTAGAAGGGCAAAAAATACATCTTTTTATTTTATAAACCCTAAGAGTTATCGCAGGCGTTTCTTCGTTACTGTCATATTTGGGAATACCCCGCATAAGATTTCGTCACTTTCAGGAACATTCAAGAAAATCAACTAGTAAAAAATTGAGCCCCATCTGACCACTAAGAAAACGCCTTTGTTCCATTCAATGGTACGTAGTTCCGGGGATTGGAACATGTAAGACAAGACATCACACTAGTTACTAACAAAGGATCCTTAAGTAGTGTCACCATAAAATCAACAATAAAAAAAACTATTTTTCAATAAAAAAATGGCATTGAACTTTAAAAAATAAATCGCCAATTTCATACCCGCAGTAGGATAAAAATATATATGAACATTTCTGCGTATTTATATATTTTTTAAAGTTTCTACTTGTCAACTCTTAAACAGGACTCGGAAATACTTCCTGTTTCGAAATTTTGTTTTCATCAAAAGTTTTAAAATAACATATTATGTAAGCAAACTGAGCGGTGCGAATTAATTTTATCTCTGTAGTAGGCATTTGTTGTTTAATTAACTTTATCTTTTATTTTTAGCAATTCCTATGGATCCACAATTAACTTGTAATCTAATGAATTATTTTTTAGATACATGTAAAACAGATTAACTAACCGGTTCAGTTAACACATCCAGCGGTTATTCAATAAGCATCGACCTATAAAGATAAACCAACTTCCCTTTAAAAAAGTACACTTCACTGTTTTCGAGTTCAGTTTCCGATACCGCGCGCGAAAAGTACACTTTCGTCCGATGAGGGACGCGGCCCACCCTCCCAGCGACTAAATGCGAAGTGACGTATCTGCCGCCCGTAGTACCTGACGTCAGTAATGCGGGCTCCACCGGTGAAACAACTAAATTCCCAAGTTTACGAACACTTTTAAATATGTAGTCAAAAAGAAACTTTAATACCTATTACAAATAATGTCAAAATTCAGATTACTATAGGTTGTGGTATTTGCTGGAGGCAACTTTGCTTAAATGGTGTCCATATTTTTCTAATTTATTGAAGATATTTTTACCCATCTGCGCAAGAACAAGGGTAAGTTTTTGGGTGTATTGTAATAAATAATAATAAATAAGTAAATATTCTGGGACAAATCACACATGGTGATCTGGCCCCAAAGTATGATTCCCTGTGTTATGGGTTACCAAAGACTGATATACATACTTATATACGTTTAAATACATACATATATAGATATTTAACACCCAGACACAGAGCAAACAAATCTGCTCATCACACAAATGCTTGCCCTGGGTGGGGATCGAACCCACAACCCTCGGATCATTAGTCAAGGGCACTAACCACTAAGCCACCGAGTCAGTCATACATATATGTGTGTTTCTTTTGCTGAGCCTGCAGCCTGAACGGCTTGATGGATTTTCGTGTGTGAGGTACGAGTGAAGTCCTGGGTCATAGGGTTCATTTTGTGTAATCACGTTATTAAATTAAATTAGAAACTTTTTTTACTTTTTCTTTTTTAATTTAATTTCAATCGGAGTTTCCATTTCAGTTTGTGCCTATTTATACGATCACTTTTGCATATTATAAGAAAACTGATAATACAAAATGGTAAAAAAATATTATAAAAATTTTAACTGTGGTGGCTTCAACTCGTGAAACAACAAATTTCCCCAAAAAGTCCAAATTCAATTCGTAAATAAATTTTTGGACTTCGCATACAAATCGATCAGCGAAACTTTATATGGAATTCCAAAAAATTTTTTGGTTTTCTTCGAGTAAGTTGTTTAGTTTCATGAGTCAGGCTCAGTTACCAAACATATGCCAAAAAAATTTCAGCCTGTATAATTTGACGCCGTGTTTGACTTTTTCGGACTATTTAATCTATGTCCGCGTGCTACTTTTTAGTATTTTTTGTGTGGGTGATATTAAGAGAAAATAGATTCACGTTGGACGCCAACACAAAAATTCTTTTATGTAGTATTTTAATTAAAAGAATTGTGTTTTGGCGCCCAACGTGGGCCTATTTTCACTTCTCTCTCAACAAATCGGCGCTCCTACAAAAACATTATCTATAAAAGATTGTTACAGAACAAAACTAAATTAATTTCTAATAAATGTTTTACCTTTGAGCGACTTGAAAAATTGGCGCCCAACGTGTGAGTTAACTTTACTTGATCACTCCCGCCCGGAGCGTCTCAAACATAAATTTGAAGGCCACCTTTATTGTTTTATCACGGAGCGTCACGCGATGCCGCATTTTCGGCCAATGCTTATACGTAGTCCAATGTTTCGATGTTTTCGTTGCTATAAAGAGAGGTGAATCTGTTTTTAGTTTAAAAATATAATAAATGTTTATTTTCTCTATATAGGCTATGCATTAACATGACTATGGCTGGTGCCTTTCCTTTTAAGCTAAAAATGCCTGTGTCAGGTGGCACCGCTCTTCCTTATCTTTATATGCTTTAGAAATTATACCTAAGATGATCATACAAAATCAATAAAAACAAAGCATACTAAATAATAAGGTAATAGAAATATTAAAACTAATTACATTAAAATTAGCTTGCTGTTTTTCTCTTGTCCATCTATTGGTTTCTCGTCTGTTTTGCAATGTGTCAATAAAATAAAGTAAGTGTGCGGTTTTATGAAACCACAATAAAAGTGAAACTTTTCAGAGGACGAAACGATCATGGCTGCTCTCGCTACGGTACAGAGAACGAAACGATCATACCGTCAGACGAAAGCGACCGTCACGCGATATGCAACACACAGACGAAAAAATTTGAGACGATGTAATAAAAGTTTCACTTTAATAAACAACCAACCTACATATCTACGCTACACTACACAACATGACGGAAACATGAAGTTGATCTGATTTCGGAGACAGAAGACAGTCGAGGGAACTCCTCAACGGTTAGTAGCAACTACCTCATGTTTGGGCTTATCCAATCATCCTTATTAAGAACTATTTGCCTTCATAGCTTATGATTTATAGGCTACTAGCTTTTGCCTAGGCTTCGCCCGCGTGAACATCGTTTTTATGACTGTCTTTGAGGGTGAATGGTGCACGAGCCGCAAGCGGCTCCCGAGTGTGGACATTAGTATTCTTTGGATCCCTATCCCAAATCGAGCTATTCTGATTGGCAGTCTATGTCATTTCCCACTCCCTCAATCATCTCTGTGCAAAAATATCACAACAATACATTATTCCGTTGCGATTTTAACGAAATAAACCAAAAAATACTATTTTTTAAGTTTCTTCAGGAACTGCATCGGACTATGCTATTTTTACGGGATAAAAAGTAGCCTATTACTTCCCCGTGACACAAGCTACCTGCATGCCAAATTTCATCAAGATTGGTCAAGGCGTTGAAGCGTCAAAAGTTAACAAACAAACACATTTTCACATTTATAATATCAGTAAGGTTTTTTTCAAGATTTAAGATATTAATTCAAAAAATGTGCAAATTACACTCTTTCTGATAGTCATAAAATAGTAAT
Organism: Coleophora flavipennella; assembly: GCA_947284805.1. Classification (NCBI taxonomy): domain Eukaryota; kingdom Metazoa; phylum Arthropoda; class Insecta; order Lepidoptera; family Coleophoridae; genus Coleophora; species Coleophora flavipennella. Next base: position 4,820,576 of record OX369289.1, on the reverse strand, counting down.
TACATTATGTCTTTTGTAAAAATAAAGAAAAATAAAATCATTAGTTAATATTATAATAACGACAAAATCCACTCCTTGATATAAAATAAATTATGTCATTAGAACTTGAAAACAACATGACACGAGAAGTAATACATTAAAATCATTAAATGTCAGTAATGCCTTTAACGAGAGTAGGCCAGTTCACACGGACAGCACCCGGTCAAGAGTATAACGCGAGAGTCAGCCTTCGCTCCCATCAACCATATTATAGGGAAAGGAATGACTCGGCTCCCGATGCGCCACCATTTCGCACGAATATTCATTTATTTATCATCGAGGGTCTGATGGAAGGCTGTTAAAAGTAGGTCATCGGACTATACTACACAAAAACCATATTTTTGCTAAGATCATATTTTGATATCTATCTCCTTGCAATGATAAGCAACGAGTACCATGTTCCGTTTTCATTGTTTTTATTATTATTATATCAGCTCATATACGTCCCCACCGAGGGGCTCGAGCCTACCCTGAATCAGGGCGATTAGGCCTTAGTCGACCACGCGGACCCAGTGCGGGTTGGTCGACTTCACACACAACCTTCGAGTTTCTTCACAGGCGTGTGCAGGTTTCCTCACGATGTTTTCCTTCACCGTTAAAGCAATCGGTAAGTATATGTACCTACGTAAGTTTTTGAAAAACTCATTGGTACATTGGCCGTCCAGATTTGAACCTGGTACCTCTGGTTAGACGGACCGAGTCGTTACCGGTTGAGCCACCGACGCTTTTTTCATTGTTTATCCTGTAGAAATGGTGGGTTTCACTTAGTTTTCAGTTAATTCTTCTATTATTAAAAGCTACTCTTAAATATTTAGCATCATTAATTACTTGCTTTTAATACTTACAAAATAACGTGGCCCACTAACGTTTTCGCAACGTCATTCAAAGGTCGATTTAAGGTTCTCCCCACGAGGGCGGTAAACACGTGTAAACAGTGACGCTCGATTCCCTTTTTGTTGAATTTAATTAGGGCAACGCCGGCACCACGGTCGTAATGGTTTTGAAGGACAATGTGTTTGCGTCATAGCTCTACTAAAACCTAATCGTAATGAACTTAATTGTACTTCATATTCCAACTAAAATTAATCAATACTAAAGTAAAGCGAGCGTAGGGGGAGTGATGGCAAGAGCCACTACCTAATCATGCAACGTACCAATCGCTGTTTGCTCGTGGTCATACTAGTTTGTCATACCAGTGTATGACCACCAGGACATATATGTCCTCGTGGTCATACTAGTTTGTCATACCAGTATGACCAGCAGGCCATATTTGTCTTCGTGGTCATACTAGTTTGTCATACCATTATGACCACCAGGACATATATACTATACAAATTTCTTTTTACATAAATACTTAATCATGAACAGCGTGCTTAAATTATTTGAATGGACAATAAAAAAGGCATTATCTTGTCATAGTGTCATTTCATTTTTAATTTGTTGTTTGCGTCACACGCGGTAAAACTAATTAAAAAATGGATGAACAATTAGTTTTCGTCAGCAGAAAAAAAAGGGAACCGTCTTGTTGTTCATATTGTATAAACGTACATGTACATAGCTCTTGAGGCAGGCGTTTACCTCATCGGCCCTGGTGCTCTGCTTCACCCACCACCGGAATCGTTTGGCGTAAATAACCGCTATGAGGTCGTGGTTCGAATCCTGCCACGTACCAATGTGTTTTCGAATTTCGATTTCATATGTACGTTTATCAGACGCTCTTACGGTAAAGGAAAACATCGTAAGGAAACCTGCACAGGCCTGCGAAAAAACTCGTAGGTTGTGTGTAAAGTCGACCAACCTGCACTGGGCCCGCGTGGTCGACTAAGACCCGATCGCCCTAATTCCTGGTAGGTTTGAGCCCCTCGGTGGAGACATATACGATACGATGAAAGTAAAGTAACTTTTAACCGCCTCCGTAGCGTATTGTTTAAATTTATTAGTTTCACATCAGGAGGTCGCGGTTTTGAGTTTTTAAGACTCGGTTTGGTTGGTGGAGGGCTTTTCTAAGCCCGCCTGGCTAGTTACCAACATCTTATCTAAGTCATGCCGCCAAGCATCAATTCTAACAACGTTTATGTGTTCCGGCTTGAAGATAAGATATTCAGTTCCCCATTGCGTTGAGTAAACAATCTTGGTAAGCCCGCTTCCATCTTCGGCATCATTGTCACTACCAAGTTACCATCAGGTGAGTTGATGTCAAGGCCTTACGCATTGTGAATAAAAATAAAACGTCCATTTATGGATTAAACTAAAAAAAAAGCGTCGGTGGCTCAACCGGTAACGACTCGGTACTTCTAACCAGAGATACCGGGTTCAAACCTGGACGGCCAATGTACCAATGAGTTTTTCAAAACTTACGTAAATATACTCACCGATTGCTTTAACGGTGAAGGAAAACATCGTCAGGAAACCTGCACACGCCTGCGAAGAAACGCGCAGGTTGTGTGTGAAGTCGACCAACCCGCACTGGACCCGCGTGGTCGACTAAGGCCTGATGACCCTAATTCAGGGTAGGCTCGAGCCCCTCGGTGGGGACGTATATGAGCTGATATAATGATGGATTAAACTTACGTAAGGTGACTGGTTGAACGAAGACGGACGAAATTCAGCGGGTGAATGATAAGACGATACTGAACAACTTCGCCCATGGAACCAATAGTCTGTTGACAAATAAGTATTTGGACCTCCCGTATATGCGTAATCGGCTAATGAGCTAGTTGAGTTGCATGAAAATATCCACTTTTTTGAAAATGTTCCATTTTGTCTCTGTTCGTCACACGATTTTTTTTTATTCACAATTGGTAAGCCCTTGGCATCATCTCACCTGATGGTAAGTGACGATGATGCCGAATATGGAAGCGGGCTTACCAAGATTCCCCAATGCAATGGAGAACTGGCTATCTTATCTTCAAGCCGGAACACATCAATGTTGTTAACACTGATGTTTGGCGGCAAGACTTAGATGAGATGGTGGTAGCTAACCAGGCGGGCTTAGAAAATGCCCTTCCACCAACCAAACCGAGTCTTACAAGTTGACCCAGCCGGGAATCGAACCTGCGACCTCCTGGTGTGAAGCGAATGGACTAACCATTACACCGCGGAGGCGGTTAGTTGAGTTGCATGAAAACTCCACTTTTTTGAAAATGTTCCATTTTGTCTCTGTTCGTCACACGAATGTTTGCCCTGGGTGGGGATCGAAGCCCTGCGACGCTGACTTGGAAATGAGTTTTCCCCAGATCCCTCAGGTACTATCTTGGGCTGGGCTAATTAGTAGTCTATGGCATTTTTACACCCCCTCAACCATTTCTGTAAAAAAAATCATAACAATTCGTTCCTCCGTTGAGATGTTAAGGAATTCAACCTAAAAAAGAGTACTGCATCATACTACGCTATTTTCACGGCATAAAAAGTAGCCTATGTCCTTCCCTGTGACACAGGCTACCTGCATACCAAATTTAATCAAGATTGGTCGAGGTTTTTGAAGCGTGAAAAAAGGTAAAAAACAAACACACTTTCACATTTTTAATATTAGTAAGGGATAAGGATTACAATGAAAAACGTTAATAAAAAAACAAGCCCAAAGCACACCCCGGACACTTTATGACATTTCAAAAAAAGAATGACGGAACAAACAAAATGGCGGCGAAATCCTATACGTTCAACAACCAAACTGTAACCAATCTGTATGAATCTGGGTGACGAAGGGGTGAGGTCGCAATCTAGAGAACGTCCAGACTGTATGTTATGAAACGCAAAGTATCGATTCAAGCCGATCTTCTTTCTTGCGTTTCATAATTAAATTTTCTTTTGATCTTGTTCGTCTATGAAAATAGAATTTGAAAATGATTGAGAGCTTTTGACAAGAGTGAAACAATTGATGACTGATGACCGTCGAAATAGGTGTTTCGATGAAAATATTTTAAAGTTCTGTGATTTTTCTTTTTGTTTACAAGACCTCCTATATTTAACAGGGAGTCTTCCATCCGGCCCGAACTAATCACTATAACCCTGGATCACTGCTAGTCTTCCACCCGGTCCGAACGTATCACTATAACCCTGGATTACTGCTAAGTCTTCCACCGGCGTTTGTTTCGCCGCTCTGCAACTGCCTGCCGCTTACTCAAAGGGAAGTGGAACCTTTGTTTCTATCTAATTTTAAGGCCCATTGAAGGTGGTTGTCACTGGTGACCTAACACTACTACTGGTGATCAAGCATTACGACCTGCCGCGCCATTTTGTTATCACTGGTGACCAAGCACTGCTACTGCCCGGCAAGGTTCTGCTGTCTTCCTCCAAGCGCAGCTGCTGGCCTGCGTGTTCTCCTGTTTCCGTTTACTTTGACAATTTTGCATTTAGTTTAAAATCATTAAGAGTACTGTACACCCAAAGTGTTTCCTACAACTTTGGGGGGTAATTTAGACACCTAATAAATTAACTCCATTTATGTTTTAGGAATTTATTCGATCATTTTTTACACCTGGGGGGACGATCGATCGTTACCTAACCTTTTTTTTGTATTTTAAAATTATGTAATGTTTTTTTTTAGTCTATTTCCACGGTCATCCACTTGTTTCCGTCTTCACCTAATTTTTTCTAATCTTATAAAATAAAAGTATTCCATATTACCCCAAAATTTATTTTCTTTCCGAAATTCATATTTAGGCAGCGAGTAAAAATTCTACGTATAATGTGGCAAAAGCAATACCGCTCTGTTATATTATTTAACCCATTTTAATTAAATTATGCTGCAGTTAGTACTAATATATAAGTAACAATATATATACTTTGCCCAAAGTAAATGTGGCTTTACAATTCAAACAGTGAGATTTGTTTTGAAATTCAGCTTGGATTTTCTCAAATTGTATTGCCAACACAGGTGAAGATAACGTATAGTGACTGCGACGCGTATCCGTGTTTTATCCCTGCCTATTTCAATAGTATATCCAGAATTTATAATAGCATCCTAGGCAGCATGCCACAAGCATGTCACAAGTATTTTTTTTACTTAAAAGGATGTCCAAACACAAAATATCATGTAATCTACCGTTACAAAATAAAATAAAAAAAAGTTGACGTGATGACGTCTTATAAATTGATGACACGGGCTGCATGCACGATAAAGTGTCCCGTTACGTGACGTCATTGTCCCGTCACGCCATTACGCTAAACCAAACGTGCAAGCGAGAGTTGTGCTTGTACTTGCTTAGGGCATGGGGTTGGAGCCTGTTAAGTTCAAGGTCAAGGTCATGTTATCCTTCTAAAACCGACTTTATTTATTTTTTTATTTTTGAGAATTATATACTATAAAACCAACTACATTCAGCGTCACAAAAATCGCACTACCTGATTTTTCTCAGTAGATACATTTTCATACAAAAAGGGGCTGAAAACTAAAAGATTGGCCAAGTGTGAATCGGACTCGCTCACGAAGAGTTCCGTACCGTCGTATACAAGATTTAAGGCCCTTTTTTTTATTTAGTTTAATTTTTATTATTTGTTGTAATAGCAGCAATACAAATACTCTATGTGAAAATTTCAACTGTCGACACTGTAAGACGGTCGGGCGGACAGCGGAGCAAAGTATACATATTAGTAGTAACATATATACAGTATGGACACTCCCTGTCGCTCTCTAGATTCCGGCCTCACCCCCTCGTCACCCAGATTGATGCAGATTGGTTATATGTAGTTTGGTTCTCGAACGTATGGGATTTCGCCCTGATTTTGTTGGCTCCGTCATTTGTTTTTAGAAATATCATTGCATGACCGTTGTATGCAGTGGCCGGGGTGTGGCGGAGGCTTTTATAGCATGCTGATCTGTACTGTGATACGACTGCTTTTGTGCGCCACCGGTACAATCAATTAGTAGGTATCTTTACGTCCTGCTAACACCCACAGTTTGCTACTGCGACGCGTCTTGCGAAGTTGCGACCAACTTCATAGCCGTTACAAAAAAAAACAATTTTTAATTTTTGACGTAATAAAATATATAATAAAGATATTAATAAAGTTTGGCGCGACCCAGAATTGGGTCCCGCTGGCGCCCTTTTGGTACGAAACCCTAAAAACAAATTATTAGGTCAATTCCCTGACGAGTCTAAGAGCACAACATTCTAGACATTATCAGAAACTCAGTAGATTGCTCAGAAAAAAAGCATACGGTAAAATGGCACATTTTGAGTGATGTTCTGATGTTGTGAGGACCTAAGCACAGTATTACGATATAGCTTACAGTAGCGCAACGCCTTTGATGTCACACGATGACGCCACGGCGTAGTTACTAGCAGTACTAGCCTGTAGCCAGCCTGGCAAACTCTGCCAGGCTGTGCCCCGCCACCCGCTGCCCCGCAAGTACCCTTCCGTTGATCTGCGTAAGTACATTCGTTGCACTACTGTAAGCCGCTATATTGTATAGAATGTTGTGCTGTTTGTCAAATTTATAGCCGGGGATCTAACTTAATGATTCCACTTTTTACTTGTTTTTATTTACTGAAAATAATTGAAAATGTTCAAGAGTATTTGAAGGGGAAAGTCCTAAAGACCACTTTACCACGATAGCGCGAACAATGCGTAACTATTTTTGAAAATAGCTTTTCATTTTTACCCTCGCGCGTCATCGCATTGTATGCTGGGAATCCGAACTGCGGCCATCTATCTGAGGGATCGCAGTCATCTCTCATACGTGGCCCTTCAGACCTTGGGGTGTTAGCTCGATGCAATGTTGGAACACAAAAGGGAATGTCATTGAACTCAGTAAATCACGTCGCGTCGTGTCGCACGCCGTCGTGCGTAATGAATCTACAGGCTAGATACAAATTGAAGTTCTTCAATTTGCAACAACGATGCGTATATCAACTTGGGTTGACATCATATGGGCTAATAAGCTGCAGTGACCTTGTTTGACCTTTAATCTTCCCGCTTGCTTCGAGCACGCAATTTCACCAAATAGCTTATATTGAATGTTGCATGGCTGTGCTTACGGTATTTTTCAATCCCAGCAGAAGAGTGAAGCTGAAAGGTTTTGGGGTTCATTAAAAAAGGTAGAGGTTTAACGGTAGAAGTATCGGTGTTGCTTTTACATAATGAATGTCATAATGACATGTTTTTTTAGGTTTCGTACAAAAAAACAAAACGGAACCTCATAGGATCACTCGTGCGTCTGTCAGTCCGTCCGTCTGTCCAAGCCCATTTGCTCCGAATCTACTGGACCAAATCAGGTGAAATTTGGTAGGATAGTGAAATCCTATGACCCAAACACAGGTGTGTAAAGTAAATACATATTTTTTTAAATGAGGGTTATTTTCGGGGGATAAATTAGGAAATTAAAAAAAAGTTTTGGAAACCTTACTGTGTCATATATCAAATGAAAGGGCTCGTTATCAGGATCTTAAATATATTTTTGTTTAAATTTAAAAATGAATAGTTTTGATTTTATTCATGAAAGAAGACGAAAATTTACCATTCCCCCCCCCTGTTCTCCGAAACTACTGAGCCTAAAATTTTGAAAAAAATACAAAATATACTTCATGGCTTGTAGATTACAGGAAAACCTATAAGAATTCTATCAATTGAAAAAAAGTGGTAAACTCAATGTAATACGTTCACCTACGGAATAAAGTTCTAGTCATAATAGAAAATAATCTATCGGTGTTCTATACAGGATTAATTTGGGAAAGTGTGTCCTGGAGCTTCACGACCTCATTCCCCCTCTTCATTTCATCATCGAACTACCAGGTGCGGAAGGCGATTCCACCCCTTTGTCGTTGATGTTCCACCTTTACGTACAAAGCGTTTTGCCTCTTCGTTCATTATGCGAACGGGCAAGGAGTGGAATTCCCTGCCGACGTCTGTATTCCCCGATTCGTATAATTTAGGAATCTTCAAAACGAGAGTGAATAGGCACTTTTTGAGCTTGCGTGTTACATCCTCGGCTTCATCGGCACTTACCATCAGGTGAGGTGCAGCCAAACGCACTAAAATTTTTATAATAAAAAAAAATAACTCGCATCTTACTGTGAGGATTTCAAATGTGATATTTTGTATTTGACTTTGGCATTGTACGGAACTATCTCTACGCGAGTTCAACTCGCACTTGGCCGGTTTTTTTTATTTTTCTTAGTTTACGTTCCAGCTCCCGGTTTTTCTTTGTAAAATAGAACTACTTTTCTACTCATGAAACTGGACAGCTTTCCCTTCGTCAATTCGCAAAAAATTGAACTCCTCATACTAATCAAAATAAAAAATTTTTGAGCTTGCGTGTTACATCCTCGGCTTCATCGGCACTTACCATCAGGTGAGGTGCAGCCAAACGCACTAAAATTTTTATAATAAAAAAAATAACTCGCATCTTACTGTGAGGATTTCAAATGTGATATTTTGTATTTGACTTTGGCATTGTACGGAACTATCTCTACGCGAGTTCAACTCGCACTTGGCCGGTTTTTTTTATTTTTCTTAGTTTACGTTCCAGCTCCCGGTTTTTCTTTGTAAAATAGAACTACTTTTCTACTCATGAAACTGGACAGCTTTCCCTTCGTCAATTCGCAAAAAATTGAACTCCTCATACTAATCAAAATAAAAAAATAAAAATCGATTAGCTAACTGACCAATTTTGTGTGGACAGTTGAGTTTTTTGAGAATTAACTTTTTTTCAACGCGCTTTTATTAGCTTCACTTGTAACTAACTATGTATGTAAGAAAATCTTGGAATCTTAATTTGACCCACTTGCCGGTCTTCGATTAGGATGAAATTTTGCACACGCTCTGAGTTCTGATCACAATACATGACTAGCTAAGAAACGTCATTACAAATCCAATATGGCGGCCTCGCCAAGATGGCGGACTGGCTGTTTGAAATGCACCCCCATGATATGGGTATCAAATGAAAGGGTTTGCTGTCAGGAATACGAAAAAATAGTCACGTGACTTAAATCCAAGATAACTACTTAACGTGTTTGCTAAAAGCGTGTTTATTAGTTTTTTAAACTAATTGATGATTATTTTTTGTTGTTCAGTTTTACGAGTGAAGCATCATCAACTTTGGGTAGGGCACATAGCTCGTAGAACGGATGACCGTTGGGGTAGTAAAGTTCTCGAGTGGCAACCGTGTACCAAAAAACGTAGCGTGGGAAGGCCTCCCACTCGGTGGACTGATGACCTGGTGAAGGTCGCAGGAAGCCGCTGGATGCGGGTAGCGCAGAACCGGTCGTCGTAGAAAGCCTATGTCCAGAGGTGGACGTATTTCGGCTGATATGATGATAGCGATGGCAGATATTTTGAGAGCACCTTGTAGAAGCATCTTCGTTGTAAAGATTATACCAGGTAATCATCATCATTATCAGCCGAAAGACGTCCACTGCTGGAAGAAGGCCTCCCCCAAGGATTTCCACGATGACCGGTCCTGCGCTGCCCGCATCCAGCGGCTTCCCGCGACCCTCACCAGGTCGTCGCTCCACCGTGTGGGAGGCCTGCCTACGCTACGTCTAACAGGTAAATCTTGTGATAATTGGAATGACAGTTACAATAGAACTTTGAAGTTTTAGGGCCCGATATATTTATGAGGGGAGTTGAAATTTAGTTGTTTCCTATTGGTTCTCAATGATAAGTTGTTTTAGCTTGAAACCAGACGTATTCTAATGCCTCGTAAAAGGCATTTTGACCCACCAACTTTTCAGCTGTCCAAAACCGAACGTGAAGTTTAAGTGATTTGGGTTAAAATGTACCTAAGCTGAGTATCGTACATCTGTCAATGGAATTCCGTTAATGTCTATAATGGCGTATCGATAGCTAAAAAATTCAGCACGATGCCCATCGTTGAATCTACGCCAGATCAGCAGTTTTAGAAGATTTTGTTGGAAATTCTATAAATAACATATTTACCCACCTACGGCGTTAAGAGGAAACGCGGGCGCCATTTTTTCCATACAAACGTAGTCCCCTGTTTCCTCCCTGGATAGTGACAATAGAGCAAAAATGTTTCTTCCGTGAAACTTATATCTAGTATGGCCATGCCCCTATGTTTTGTTTTTTCCCATATTCTAATTATAATAGGAAGTAGGTACCTTCAAAAACTGAGAAAATTGCCCAATTAAATCGTCATTTTCAGACATCCACCAAAAAAACTAATACGCATATTAACAATAAAATGAAAACATAGAGGCATTTTAATTATATTATAAAAAAAAATATTATTTCTCAAGTTTTGGAGGAGGAAATAGGGGACTACGAAATGTTGTTTTGGTCAATTTTAATGGCTATTGTCGGTCTGCGGTGCAGTTCTGCCTTTCTTTCTGTATACGGATAATTGGGGGAAGGAGACAGCAACATTTTATTCAAATACCTATTCTTTAGACCGCGTTTCCTCTTAACGCCTTTTGTAGGCACTCTCGTCTAGGCTGGCGGTATTTGCAATGGTAATGGGTACTTATAAGCGGTTTAGCCCAAGGGTACGCCGAATCACGCCGCACCCTCACAAGAAATTCTATTACTCAAACAAACGTCAACATACACATAATATACTTACCTGCTTGTACGATGTTCGTAAAAGGTTTCGCATTTCTGATTATTTCGTCCGCCCGCCGCTGCCGCCGCACGGTGAACGTAGATAAGTTTATCAATCTTCCAAATACAAAGTGATGTATGAAAATCATGTTTACATCACACCTATTCGAATAACGACGATTGGTTCCTCAATAAAAGCGAACAAAATCCTACTTTGCTCATGTAGGGACTTTCGTTTCTTCTGATTGGTAAAAGGTTAAATGTAAAAAAAATATCACAAATGGGGATGACGAATGCTAGTCATCTGAATGACTTTTTATCATCTGTTCAAACGAAGTTTTGTTCTAGAAATGTTTGAAATACCTAGACGTGACGTCATAGTTTTGCAGCGTCATTTATGTACTCATTTTTAGTCCAGTCAAATTACGAAATAAATAAACATGAACGAACACAGTTTGGGGATTTTAAGGATCGATAGGGGGGTGTATTCTGAGTATAAATTCCAATTTGAGGGGTTCTACTGAGGTGAGCTCAAGGTCATTTCGATGGAAACGCGTTTAATTCGATATCTCGAGAATGGTTAGTGTTATGCAAAAAATTGTAGAGACCTTTTCTCTTCTAAATTAAATTTAATAACTTTTTTATCTGAAACTTTTTTTTAACATTGATATTTTTCAACTTATTACTCCCGCAAGGCAAAAAATTTACTTTTTTTTCTATTTTTCTTCGTTTTCTCCCCAACCATTCAATTTTATTAAATTTTACCGATCATCAAAGTGTAGATCTTTTCATTATAAACAATTTTTTTTCTTGAACTTTTTTCTGTAATGCCAATACCTTCGGAGTTATATATTACTTTACCGAGCGAAATCCGCGCCATTGTCGCAATATCATTGACATCAGTGGGTTATTCAGTACTTGAAAGAAATATTAAAGTATTCCATGATCATTTATTAGCCAACTTACCTGTATAAAAAAAAACAAAAAAATAATAATTGTAAAAAAAATACACGTTGCGACAATGGCGCGGATTTCGCTCGGTAAAGTAATATATAACTCCGAAGGTATTGGCATTACAGAAAAAAGTTCAAGAAAAAAATTATTCATAATGAAAAGATCTACACTTTGATGTTCGGTAAAAGTTAATAAAATTGAATGGTTGGGGAGAAAACGACGAAAAATAGAAAAAAAGTAAAATTTTTGCCTTGCGGGAAAATTTTTAATAAGTTGAAAAATATCATGATAAAAAAAAATTCAGATAAAAAAGTTAGTAAATTTAATTTAGAAGAGAAAAGGTCTCTGCAATTTTTTGCCTAACACTAACCATTCTCGAGATATCGAATTAAACGCGTTTCCATCGAAATGTCCTTGAGCTGACCTCAGTAGAACCCCTCAAATTGGAATTTATGCTCAGAATACACCCCCCTATCGATCCTCAAATTCCCCAAACTGTGTTCGTTCATGTTTATTTAACCCATTTTTAGCCGTAATTTGACTGGACTATTTGTGATTTTGGTGAATTAAAAATCGAAGACTTGATGGAAAAAAAAACGTGTAAGGTTTTCCGAAGTTTCAGTAGGAGGGCAATTTAGTGATCAAGAGTTCGTAATTTATTTCTGATGCTGTCGTCATCCCTATTATCATTAAATTCTCTATGGTAATAAACTCTTTTTTGTGATTGGTTAGGAAGGAGTTTGTTTTAAAACTAACTCTTTGTTGGTTATTATGTGAAGTTAACCAAAGAGGTCGAACGCATGATATATAAAGAAGTTACTAGTCGGTAAGGTTTTGCAGGCAATGCGCGCTGAAAAAAAAGATCGGTCATGTGCATTCTTCTTTTTTTTTCTTTTTTTTTACCCAAAACGGAACGGAAAAGGGGTAAGCGTTTTGGCTGAGAGGTTGTTTGTGAAACTTTTATTACATCGTCTCAAATTTTTTCGTCTGTGTGTTGCATGTCGCGTGACGGTCGCTTTCGTCTGACGGTATGATCGTTTCGCCTCTGTACCGTAGCGAGAGCAGCCATGATCGTTTCGTCCTCTGTAAACTTTCACTTTTACCGTGGTTTCATAAAACCACATACTTACTTTTTTTGTTTGTGTGTACGAATGTTCCCATTTATCGCAAAAACTACTGGGCCGATTTTTCCTTGAGGTTTTTTTTTATTTAAAAGGTATCATTTCAGAGCATGTTCTTAGACATATTTTATGGCGGTAGATCACCAGGGAGCGCGGCGCTAATGCTAATGTATTAATGCTAGAAAGCTTTAATTTGGCATGGTTATACATATTAATCACGTCGCCAAAGGAGTACAATAAAATTTTCAAAAAAAAAATCCTTTTCATTGGTACCTCCCCCCCTAAAGAGAGGGTGGATTTTTTTTTGCTAACGTAACCCCATCGTGTCGGGTACCGTTGAATAGTTCTTGTAAAAAAACTGAGGGTTTGCTTAAACCATTTTTTGATTCATGGATCTGTTTGCAAAATATTAAGCTTTAAAGTGTTAATTTTTGTTCAAGTCAAGTGTTCCCCCCCCCCCCCTAGTAGGGGGAGCTTAACTGCTATTCTAGGATATCTGAAGAAAACTATCACAGTTATGAAGGCTTTCTTAGTATAGAAGTAATAGTCGACCAACTTAAGATGTGCAGTGGGATTTGTCAAAAGTTCATAGATTTTCCATACAAAATGTTCTCTGTTTTATAAAATAAACACTTATTTTTTTAAAAAGACTTCGGGATCCTACTTTGCGCGAGTTCGAATCGCACTTGGCCGGTTTTTCAATTGCGTTTTAACACATGTCGTGGGCTTTTTCAATTTTTTTCTCATAGGTGGTGATGAAAAATTGTGTGTGTGTGTGTAACTTGGGGCCAAAATATTTTATATATATTTAAATTCCTCGCTAAGCTCAGGATTCCACTCTATTGATTTACAAATTGTTGTGTGTGATCTTATTTTTACTAGAACTTATTATTTATCAACAATAGGGGATCGGACTGCTAGTCATTTGAGTTACTTTTTATGATCTGTCAAAAACGAAATTTTGTTTTTATAAGTGTTTGAAATACCCACAAGTGATCATAGATTTTAAGCGTCATTGACGAACTTATTTTGTGAATTTGATCAATTTAAAATTGAAGACGTGATGGAAAAACAAAACAAGTAAGGTTTTTTGAAACTTCAAGAGAAGAGCAATTTAGGAAATCATATTTCAGATTTTATTTTTGATGCAGTCCGATCCCCTATTGTATATTTGTGGCCGCCGCTTCTGTAGATCTTCGATGAGCAGATCTGGAGATCATCCACTAGTTGAGAGGTAGATGGAGGTCCTCAAGTTGCGAGGTGGTCCTCAAGTTCCGAGGTGGTTGATGATTCTAGTTGAGAGGTTCTCGCAGGTCCGATAGGTGAGATGCAGTGGAACGGCAAACCGATGCATAGGGGCGGTGTCAAATGAAACAGCTGCTGGTACAATGAGAGCCGCAACCGAAGAGCGAGGTAATTCTCCAAGCGAGTTTTTTCTGGATTTTCTTCTTTTTCCTTTTTTACTGCTAGGGCGGTCGGGTGCTAACTGTGTCGGGAACCGGCAACTGGCCCTGTATTAATACTAATTTTTGCTGGCCAGCGATCCCTATTTTCGCCCTTTATAAGCAAACTCGCTTGGTAAGCCCCTCACCCCTGGAATGCGTTTTTATTGAAATTATATCTTAAACCTAGTTTTATTTACAATTTTCATTCAAATCCTTATTCTAGGTCTTATTTCTAGTGTTCCTAGATCTAGGTCTTATCCCTATCACGTCTAGTCTATGACTGAATCGCAATTTCCTTATTTTTCGTATTTATATTACCTCACCCCCCGCCTCAGGTGTATAAATATGTCGCCCTAAGCGGAGAGCCTTTCAATTTGTCTGCGACTTTTGTGAGCTAAACACCTAGATCCCTAAGTTTGTACCTATTTTTTGTGCCTAAATCTTATTCTAGTTTATAATATCTACAAAATAAACAACTTTATTTAGAGATTTCAGTAAACCTACTACGAAAAAACTAGCTTTAAACTTCAAAATTGAGATATTAATAACTCCTAAACTATCTGGGCCTACTTATTCGTTTTAGCTTTAAAAGAAGCCTAACTAAGCCTATTTTGTTCTGGGAAAATTAAAACACCCTAGCTTATTAGCCCTAAAAGTTATTAACATATTTACATAACAAATAATTAACCTACAGTTTTCCTCATGCTATCCTACTCTAAAGGTATAGTTGTCTTTATTTGTCATTAGAGAGACTTAATAAATTTACATTTTAAACTTAAATATTTAAAAATACTATCGTCGTGTTCAATATTTAAAGAACATTTTTTAACCGTCTTCAAAAAGGGAGCAGGTAATCAATTCGACTGTATGTTTCTTTGTGTCATCATCATCATCATATCAGCTGAAAAACGTCCACTGCTGTACAAAGGCCTCCCCCAAGAATTTCCACGAGGACCGGTCCTGCGCTGCCCGCATCCATCGGCTTCCCGCGATCTGCACCAGGTCGTCGGTCCACCGCGTGGGATGCCTGCCTACGCTACGTTTTCCGGTGCGCGGTCACGGCCATCTGTTCTACGAGCTATGTGCCCTGCCCACTGCCACTTCAGTTTAGCGATTCTGTGAGTTATGTCGGTTACTTTGGTTCTCCTGCGGATCTCCTCGTTTCTGATTAGATCACGTAGAGAAACTTCGAGCATAGCACACTCCATTGCCTTTTGGGTTACCTTGAGCCTTCTTATGAGGCCCATAGTAAGCGACCATGTCTCAGTTTTGTAAGTCATCACTGGCAAGTGTGTTGCCAGTGATGACTTTTTTATGTATTTTACGCTATTTCTTCGCCAATTGTGAACCGATTTAGATGATTCTTTTTTTAATTGATAGGTTATGCCTATTAGTTGGTCCCATATAAATTTTATCAAAATCGTTTGTTTTTTAAATAACGAACAAAACATTGCAAAATGGGTACTAAGTTGCTGTAAATGAAGTGGGTTTTTTCACGTGGTATTGACATGGCTTCAAATTTAATATTAATAGTGAAGCGGCTGGTGTGACTTGCATGGTTGGCTCAATCACGCAGGTTAACTGACCTGAAGCACGGTCATTACCTGGATGGGTTTAACTGTTAGTGGCATTTTTTGGACCGCTTCCGTGCTTCGCAAGGCTGTTGTAGCCGTTGTTGGCGATTACTATAACTACATGGCAGTCGTAAACCGTGATAGATGCCTTATAGGACCATGATGGGTTGTTAACGAACTTGGGTTGACAGTGAATGTTTACGCCCCAACCGATACCAAGCGCGAAGGGATCTTGCAAATCTCGTCTACCACAAAATAGAAGAATTTTGACACCAAAACACACGGAGCTCTGCCTGCCATAAAATTGTGCAATTTCTGCGCAGTACAATCATTTACGAATGACAGCAAGATGTCTCGTTGTACAAGAAGCTAACTCGCCTGCCACGCCTCCTTCAGCAATCTATCGGAGCGGCAAATTTGTTTTCTTATCTGTGTCGTCTACTCCTAAATTTCATTATCGCCGTTTTATATTCTTTCGTTAACTTACATTTTGTTGAACTGTACAGTTTTAATTGGTTAAATAAACTGTTTTCTCACAACTGCATTGTAAAACGTCGCTGTATGACACACGAGCGTAAAAGGTAATTACAAACTCTATAAACTTTGACTGTCAACGGGATATCAATATTTTAGACAAAAAAAAACATGGATTAAGAAACTCCTTTTCCATTGTGAATTATGCGGCCATTACTTGCGCAAAACTACAATACTTATGTGAAAAGCTTAGTTCACTGCGGCTCGTAATATTGTTAGCCTCAATCATCATTATCATTATGTCAACCGGAAGGCGTCTAAAGCTGGACAAAAGCCTCCCCCAAGAATTTCCACGACGGCCGGTCCTGCGCTGCCCGCATCCAGCGGCTTCCCGCGACCTTCACCAGGTCGTCGGTCCACAGTGTGGGAGGCTTCCCTACGCTACGTCTTCCGGTGCGTGGTCGCCAGTCAAGAACTTAATTGCCCCAACGGCCATCTGTTCTACGAGCTATGTGCCTTGTCCACTGCCACTTAAATTTAGATTCTGTATTTTTTTTTGGCGTGCAATAAAGTATATTAACAGAATGTCAGCGCTGGTAGGTACATAATTACCTGCATCATATGCTG
The DNA here is from genome assembly GCA_947284805.1 of Coleophora flavipennella. NCBI lineage: Eukaryota > Metazoa > Arthropoda > Insecta > Lepidoptera > Coleophoridae > Coleophora > Coleophora flavipennella. The sequence goes on along the minus strand of OX369289.1, from coordinate 4,803,842 downwards.
AGTCGGAGCCATTTCAGAGCTACGGCACAATTTTATGTGTCTACCCTCTTTTTACATTTAAGCTTAGATATAAGAAGTTATTATTATTTTTGCGGATGGTGGCGCATCGGGAGCCGGGTCGTTCCTTTCCCTCTAATATGGTTGAGAGGAGCGATGGCTGACTCTCGCGTTATACTCGTGACCGGGTGCTGTCCGTGTGAACTGGCCCACACTTGTCAAAGGCGTTCATGACATTCAATAATTTTAATGTATAACTTCTCGTGTCCTATTGTTTTCATGTTCTAATGGCATTATTTGTTTTTTTTATATATCACGGATTGGATTTTGACGTTATTAACTAATCATTGTTTATTTCAAGATTTTTTACGAATGAATTTATGTAATCACTATTTTATGGCTATCAGAAAGAGTGTAATTTGCACATACATATTTTGAATAAATATTTTGAATCTTGGATCTTTTGTTTTCTTTTTGTGTATCAATTGTAATGTAGCTTTGACTAAATGTTTTATCTATCTATCTATCTACTTACTTACTTACTTATTCTGTGAGCTATGTCGGTTCTCTTACGGATCTCCTCATTTCTGATTCGATCGCGTAGTGAAACTCCGAGCGTAGCTCGCTCCATCGCCCTTTCAAGCCTCAATACTCAATCGTTATGAGTTTTTAACAGGTGTTAAAAAGGATAAGAGTACATCGTGGACCCAGTTTGGGCACAACAATATTAGAAGACAAGTCCCCCTCGGACATAAATGTAATAAAATATTAGTATAGCAATGTAGTGTAGGCAGGCCTCCCACTCGGTGGACCGATGACCTGGTGAAGGTCGCGGGAAGCCGCTGGATGCGGGCAGCGCAGAACCGGTCGTCGTGGAGATCCTTGGGGGAGGCCTATGTCCAGCAGTGGACTTCCTTCGGCTGATATGACGATGATGATGATAGCAATAAACAAGATCCGATTGTACCATTCAACAACTAAAGTCTATTACAATAGATAAATAAAATATGTTAATAAATGATGATATCAGCTCATATACGTCCCCAACGAGGGGCTCGAGCCTACCCTGAATTAGGGCGATCACGCCTTTAGACGAACACGCGGGCCCAATGCACAATCACACACAACCTGCGAGTTTCTCCGTTAATAGATATTATATATATAGTGTGGAAAGAAGTAGCCTATATGTTAATCCACGTCCTAATCTGTCTACCTACCAAATTTTAGCTAGATATGTTCATTGGTTTTTGCGTGAAAGAGTAACAAACATCCATACGAGTACATAGAAACTTTCACATTTATAATATTAAGTAGGATTATTAATTTGTTTGCTTTGTTTAAGTTGTTGAACAAAGATGTTAATTTATTTAGTGTTTAGTTTATTGAGGTATTAAAATTTTCCTGTTTCCTAAATCACTATAGATTAAATTAAATTCATTTATTTCATGATCAATGTCAAGTTTTCAATAAATAGACATTAGAAAAAAATACAGAGGATAATATAATTGTCAAAGAAATAATAACATCAAATAAGAATAATTAATAAAAATTGTTATAAATGTTACAGTCCGTACATAATAAAACTACAATTTGTGATAATAAAAAAATATTTAAAAGGTTCCGTACCATCATACTAGATGGCGCTTGTTTGTTAACGTTTAAAAACACCGTTTTTTGTATGAAGACTCACTTTTCTAATTTTTAGTATTTGTTATAGCGGCAACAGAAATACATCATCTGTGAAAATTTCAACTGTCTATGTATCACGGTTCATGAAACACAGCCTGCTGACAGACGGACAGACAGACAGACAGACAGACAGACGTACGGACAGCGGAGTCTTTGTAATAGGGTCCCGTTTTTACCCTAAGGGTACGGAACCCTAATAAAATAAAAACTTTTTTGTTACATAATCATTATTATGTATATTTGAAAGCTAGACACTGGGTATGTGAAATTCTGCTCAAACTGGAAACACAAAATGGAAACTCGTTAACATTATGCAAGCATAAATCTAAATACTTACCGTAAATACAGAGATATGCTATATATATAATATCTCTGCATAACTGTACGTGTTTCAAAATATAATGTGAGACTGCATCACAATGTGGAATGTTGTGGTGTAAAGAGGACAGGCTTCTTCCACTGTTTTGTGCAGTACCACGTAGGAATGTTCTACACTCGAAGTTGTTTACGAATATGTATTCCTGGGACAAACAGTTCAGTTTTTAAAAAAACCGGCCAAGTGCGAGTCGAACTCGCGCACGAAGGGTTCCGTACCATTATCTATAATAAATGACGTATTAATAAGAACTACTAACTAGATCTCGTTCAAACCAATTTTCGGTGGAAGTTTGCATGGTAATGTACATCATATATTTTTTTAGTTTTATCATTCTCTTATTTTAGAAGTTACGGGGGGGGACACATTTTACCACTTTGGAGGTGTCTCTCGCGCAAACTATTCGGTTTAAAAATATATATATTAGAAACCTCAATATCATTTTTAACGACCTATCCTTAGATAGATACCCCACACTTATGGGTTTGATGAAAAAAAAATTTTGAGTTTCAGTTCTAAGTATGGGGAACCCCCAAAATTTATTTTTATTTTTTTCTATTTTTGTGTGAAAATCTTAATGCAGTTCACAGAATACATCTACTTACCAAGTTTCAACAGTATAGTTCTTATAGTTTCTGAAAAAAGTGGCTGTGACATACGGACGGACAGACACACAGACATGACGAATCCATAAGGGTTCGTTTTTTGCTACGGAACCCTAAAAACCGGATATGTGTGAGTCATACTCGCGTACTCCTTAGCAGTCCCTTACCAAAAACTAATTTTAATCTACAGCGCTATCTATAGATATTGTTTTGTTCTACGACTTTGCTGAAATCGCAAATAATAAGTTTAACTCTTCATACAAATAGATTAGCTGAACAACCAGCTTTGGTGAATTTTTTTAAGGATTGACTATGGGTTTCTTAGTGAAGTATGATGAGTAGAACCCCTAGGTAAGCGGTCCTACACCAACCTGTATAATTTTGAAGAATCTGTGGGCGAGCGAGCTTTAACAAAAGACAACACAAGATAATGATGAGAATAGTTTGGATAAAATCATGGATATATATTATGTCATAGTTATGTGTATGTATTTCAGGAGAAAAGTAGCAAAAAATCTACTGGGCAGAGATAGGTATCTAAAATGGAAGTTTCATAGGGGTACGTCTACTATTTACGTGAGATCAAAATAGGGGAGGAAGGATCCGGCCAAATCTTACTAAAGGGGAGAGGGCTCAACGAACATCTCAAGTCAACATACTCTATCAATATATTAATTGTCTGAACTGAAATATGCAAAAAATATATTAAACTTAATCTCACGTTAGGGGAGGGGGACCCCCTTCACATCTTACCAATGGGATGGTTCAGTTTTTCTTTTAAAAAATCCACGTTATTAATGGTCGTTCCCTAATTGTAATCATTTTATTTTTAATATGCTTTTAAACAATTTATAAAATAAAATCACATTAAATATTTATAAAGTTTCCTCTAATTTTGTGTTAGCTCAGATAGAAGCCTTCCATTACTTCATTATAAAGATTCTCAACAAGATAGAATTACGTTAGCGATATATAACAAAAGACACTCTTGATAAAAAGCCATCATCCAGGTAAATACATTTTGCAAAATTCAAAATTTTGTTCGCTATAGTAGAAGCCCATGATAATATACCTGTGCTATTTGAGAGCAATAGGTATAATATACTAAGTCGCGCCTCCGCCATCGACGGATATACATTGGCAGGTCGAAGCCAGGTGACAGTTCCCTAGAGAAAACTATATAAGTAGAACGAACGTAGTGTGGCATAAAATAATCATAGGCCACGTCAGCGATATCACTTAGGGTAGAGACGTGAGGAACGTTCCTTCAATGTATGTTAGCCTGGTAATCGCGAGTTTAGTCAGCTCGTAAAGTTGTTATTTATGACTGCACTAATTTCGTGGACATCGTTTTTGTGACTGTCTTAGAGGGTGCGCGGTGCGCGAGCCGCAAGCGGCTCGCGAGCGTGGACGTGAACTTTCTCCAGATCCCTCGGGAACTATGTCAGGATATGCTTATTAGTAAATCGTGTTATTTCCCACCCACTCAACCATCTCGGTGCAAAAAATCACACAATCCATTGTTCCGTTGCGATGTTAATTAACCAAAAAAAAGTATATTTTCAGTTCCCTCGGGAATTGCATCGGGCTATGCTATTTTCACGGGATAAAAAGTAGCCTATGTCCTTCCTTGTGACACAGGCTACCTGCATGCCAAATTTCATTAAGATTGGTCAAGGCATTGAAGCGTGAAAAGGTAACAAACAAACAAACACATTTTCACATTTATAATATTAAGTAAGGATAAAATGGTTTTTCATGTTCTTGTGCATAAAGTAATTTATTTTTTTAAGACAAGGCAATTATGCCTTACAGTCTACACTTTCATTTGAAAGATATGTTTTTGTGAGATTTAGGTTATATTTTAATTTAATTACGACATACGTATTAACTACTGTATACAAATTTCAGATTAATACGGGCGTGCATTTACGTAAAAAACAAATATTTATAGGATCGCACCATCGTCAAACGTCGCAAGTTGAAAATTAAAAAGAAAAATTGTGTTGCGGGAAATTAATTATTCGTTAAAAGTAGTTAAAGAAGGTCGGCCAAAACGGACCTGAAGCCATCTAGGGCACGTCTTAAAACTAGAAATATATGAAAAAAAGTTGTTTTTTAATACAATTTATTTATAAAACTTTTTTTAAGACGGCCATGATTTTAAAATATTTTGGATTTATCATGTATGATGTTTTGGGCATATCAGGAATTCCTTGTTGAGCATTCCATTTCCTTTGTTTCTATTCGATCTTTGCAGCAAAGAGAATATTATACATGCGTTTATTTGCAGTCGATTACTAATTTTCATTCTTTTTACATATAGCTTAATTTGGTCACAGAGTAGCATACATTTACAAAAAGTACATATATGTTAAAAAATGTATTTTTAACATAACTTTTTTACGTGACCTTGTCTAAAAAATACAATAATTATGAATTATGATGAATGGGGGGTGTGATGGAATGTGGTTTGGAGGTTTTACAGTGAATATGGAGAAACTTCGAGATCTTCGAAATCTGCTCGTCATCAGGGAATGACCCGACTGTTCCGAAACTATGATACTTGCAGCTATACTTTTCAAAAAAAAATGTCTACACCTTGGTCCAATTTGAACGGTGACAAAAAACACAATATGGCGGAAATAATAACCGCCATTCAAAATTATTATCATAGTTTTTTTATGGTGGCTTGAATGTATGACACTGCCCGTGACAAGCTTCATATTCAAATTGGTGTTTTTTATTGCTCTTAATCTTATTGTTAAAAGTTATTTTAATAACTTCTAGGAACTGAACTGTCTTACATATTTTCTCGGAATTTATGAAATGAGCCGTAGGGTATTTGGTATTGAAGCAATCAAAATTTTATGGGTATTCCCGCAGAATTATCTCTAATAAATCGGACATATGCAATGCCTTTAATGTCAGCGGTACCTACAGTAAAGATGGCTCATTTAATTATAGAGATAAATAGAAACGAATTAATTAGAGACTAGTATATTGTTTTTTTTTATATTAAAAATTTGAATGTGTTTGACTATATCTCACCTGATGGTAAGTGACGATGTAGTCGAGGATGGTACACGCAAACTCAAATAATGCCTATTCACTCTCGCCTTGAAGATCCCCAAATTGTAGGAGTCGGGTAACACACACGCAGGCAAGGAGTTCCACTCCATCGCTGTCCGCATAATAAATGAGGAAGCGTAACGCTTTGTGCGTATAGGCTATATATTCGTGCGTATCGGTATATGTATACTATAAGGTAACCTTTGTAAATCCCACCCCCTCAAGTATCTTTGTGTACAAAAATCACGTTGATCTGTTGCTCCGTTGCATCGTGAAGGAAGGACAAACAAGCAAACAAAAACACTTTCACTTTGATGAAGGTCACTTTCACTTGTAGGGATATTAGTTTTCAGAAATAGAAAATACCTTTTAGCTACCCATGGTTCCTTAAAACAAATTTCTCTAATATATGTAATTTTTCCATACTGAACTATATTAATGAATCACCCTGTATTACAGTTTCTGAAAAGAAATAAATTCACGGTACCTGCTTCTTTAGAAGTATCGATTTAATAACCTATTCTCTGATAGAAACCCAGCTCAAAAAGACATCAAGAAATCTGTGTCAAAGCTGCATCAATCTTTCAAAACCCACTCCGCTAGAAGGAAACTTTCTATTGAGATTGACTACATATTTCATACCACTTTCATATACGTTCTTTACTTACTTACAAGGGCTCAAAAGACCTTATTATACCTGAACATATATTTTGTAATGGAACCAGTTGAAAACGCTGTTAATATTAATTTAATACCTACATTTTCAGAATACCATAGATGTCCATATAATATTGTGCTCTTGCAAAATGCATCTTTTCTAAATTTTTTTTTCTATTTAACTTGCAATGTTCGTATGTATAAGTATGGATGTAGGTTGTGCATTTCAAAATTTGCAAGCTAAAGACCCACTTCCCGGATTCCGATTGAGCTGAGATTTTGCATACACGTTTAGTTTCGATGACAGTGCATGGTTGGTTAGCTAACTGACGTGTTTCATAATCCAATATGGCGGAGTCCCAAAGATGGTGGACCACTTATTTTATGCACCCCCCATGATATGGGTATCAAATGTAAGGGTTTACTGAGCGGAATACGAAATAATTAAAATTGTTTTCAAATAAAATCTTGTACCTAAAAGTTTTAGGTTTTTCGAAATGAGCTTATTATAACTCGCCTATTATTTGAGATTCGTACTTTCATACTTATTTAATTTGTGTATCATCCTATTCTTATTATTTATAATGATACTAGCCGTCCACCTGTGGCTACGCTCGTGTTGTTTTCGATTTTCCCGTGGGAATAAGACGTTTTCACAATAAGACGTTAAGGTGAAAAGTAGCCTGTGTCCTATTCCAGGACCTAACCTATATGTGTGCCAAGTTTCATCCCGATCCGTCCAGTGGTTGAAGCGTGAAAGAGTAACAAAAATCCGTACATACATACATATAAACTTTCACATTTATTAATATGTATACAATACAAAATATTATTAGTAGGATCAAGAAACTGTATTGTATACAGGGTGTAACAAAATTGGTGTAGGCCGAGACCGATTTTATGCGTTTTAGAAGTAACTATTTAGTAATCTGTGTTATTAGTATGGAGGGTAAATTTTTTTTTTTGAAAATTTGACTATGGTTTCCTTGGAGAAAGTTTTTAGCATGACAAGTAGAACCCCCAGTTAACGGGACCGACACCAATTTTGTTACACCTGTATAGGTGTCGGTTAATTCAGTTCCTATGACGTCCAAACCAACCTTAGGTAAAAAGTTATCTTTATCCTCTACCACTATCGCAGTAGATCCCGAAATAGATCGCAAATCGCTCCCCGACGACACGTCGAAGTGCTGAGCGAACCCTCACAGGTAAGTAAACTCTCATATCAAACTCGGAAACTACTTACATAATTTTACATTTCATCTACGTGCCTTTGTAGGACTACATATTTGACAGGAGTTGTTTAAGGTTTACCAAAAATAATAGTAAGTTAAAAATAACTAAAAAAACACGCTTTATTAGTATGTATTGTCACTGATTCTTGATAAATGTACAAAGTTTGAATTAAATCTGTCCGTTTAAAGTGAGTCAAAATCGAGTGCAAATGAGTCGGTCACAAACATACATATAGGTGAAGCTAATATAAGCGTGTTAAAAAGGTACTCTAATTTTGACTACCTAGCTTATAAAGTTAGAGGTTTTTTTTTCGTAGCCATAACACTAGCGTAAATAAGATTTTAAAATGACTGCTAAAACATTAGGCCTCTTTTTTTTGGGAAGTCGGGTAGAATGTATCCTATGTCACTCACGGGATCAAGACGAATCTAACGATACTGCGCATTCTGAAATTCATCAAGCCAAACGAAAGATATCGTGGAATATAGAAACATGACTGACTCGGTGGCTCAGTGATTAGTGCTCTTGACTACTGATCCGAGGGTTGTGGGTTCGATCCCCGCCCAGGGCAAACATTTGTTTGCTCTGTGTCTGGGTGTTAATATCTATATATGTATGTATTTAAACGTATATAAGTATGTATATCAGTATCTGAATCCTATAACACAGGGACCTACTTTGGGGCCAGATGACCATGTGTGATTTGTCCCAGAATATTTTTTTTTTTTAAACGTATACATACATACATACTTTAGACTTGAAAACAATACACTCTTTTTTGTGGGCGTCGTGTAATAAATAACAGAAAGTATATTTTATTTCAGATTTCATACATACATATTAACAAGCATTCTTACTAGTACTAAAAGTAATCTTAAAATTACCTTGAACGAACCATAATTACTATAACATTAAGAAAAGAATGACAATCATGCAATTATTCTGTTTACTTTATTTATTCAATTAAACAATATTAATTATTGGTTTACAAAAACTGATTGACATTTAAATTTAAATAAATGACAATCAAACAAGCAGAAATTGATGAATCACAAATAAAATATATGAGTGACTTTAGTTTCTGCATTCTTGTCTAACGAATTACTTACCGTTATCCCACCACTAGCCAAAACAGTAAAATTTGCCTAGAACGGCTTCTAACTCATACATACATATAAACTTTCACATTTATTAATATGTATACAATACAAAATATTATTAGTAGGATCAAGAAACTGTATTGTATACAGGGTGTAACAAAATTGGTGTAGGCCGAGACCGATTTTATGCGTTTTAGAAGTAACTATTTAGTAATCTGTGTTTTTAGTATGGAGGGTAAAATTTTTTTTTGAAAATTTAGGTTAGCATGACAAGTAGAACCCCCAGTTAACGGGACCGACACCAATTTTGTTACACCTGTATAGGTGTCGGTTAATTCAGTTCCTATGACGTCAAAACCAACCTTAGGTAAAAAGTTATCTTTATGGTTACGAAATGTAAGCTCTAAGGCATTCTAAGGCGTATCTATTTTTAATGTGAGATAAATGTACAAAGTTCACCTGTATGTATGTTTGTGACCGACTCATTTGCACTCGATTTTGACCCACTTTAAACGGACAGATTTAATTCAAACTTTGTACATTTATCTCACATTAAAAATAGATACGCCTTAGAGCTTACATTTCGTAACCATGAAATTAGCGTAGATAACAGATTTCATATAAATACATACCTATGAGCGAGCATCCTACAACTAATATAAAATTACCCCGAACCAACAATATAGAACCATGTAGAAAATAATTTAATGTTGCAATTATTCTGGTTACTTTATAAACAATTATTCTGGTTACTTTTGTAACCAATTATTCTGGTTACTTTATAAACAATTATGTTTACTTTATAACCAATTATTCTGATTACTTTAGAAACAATTATGTTTACTTTATAACCAATTATTCTGGTAACTTTATAAACAATTCTGGTTACTTTATAACCAATTATTCTGGTTACTTTATAACCAATTATTCTGGTTACTTTATAACCAATTATTCGAGTTACTTTATAAACAATTATGTTTACTTTATAACCAATTAATCTGGTTACTTTGTAAACAATTCTGGTTACTTTAAACCAATTATTCTGGTTACTTTATAACCAATTATTCTGGTTACTTTATAACCAATTATTCTGGTTACTTTATAACCAATTCTGGTTACTTTATAACCAATTCTTCTGGTTACTTTATAACCAATTATTCTGGTTACTTTTAACCAATTATTCTAGTTACTTTATGACCAATCGAACTTGTTGAAATGTCTACTTACAATAAAAGGTAACACAGCTTTTGCATTCTTGTCTAACGAATTATTTGCCGTTATCCCACCACTAGCCAAAGCTGTCGCAGGTCCCGTCACTAAAAGCGCAGGAGTAAACTGAGTGAAGTGACCTAAAAGCAGGAACGTCTGCCGTCTAGAACGGCTTTTAACTCATCTCACTTTAGAAATAGATACCCCTTCTAGTAGAAGTAAAACTACGAATGTGGAAACCTTTTCATAGCAGCCGAGCCGACATCGCTAGGCGACAAGTCGGAATGGTATCCGTTATCGAGAGGTCCGAATGAATTCACTGTTCGTGAGGCGAGGCGAGCTTTGCGGTTTTTTTTAAAATCAGACCGTGAGCCGTGTGAGTGGGCATTGTTCATACCGTGGTCGTAACAAGACTCAAGAAACAATATTAAGTCATCATCATATCAGCTCATATACGTCCCAACCTTGTAACGCGGTAACGCGTTGCTGTTATTATCCTTCTTCCTTTTGATTTATTTCTCATGCGCTGGCATATAGCAACCTATTTGTCACATTTTACTTCAAAATCCGAATTACTAATAATAATCCTTCAATATTTTTCGCTACCAAACTTTGACTTAGTACAGTTGAGATTCCTCGGAAATATACAGGGTGACTTATAACTAGTTCTTGATAGCAAATTATAAGAATGTACTCGTGATTACTAGCAACTTTCCCAAACAAACTACATATATGTCAAATCAGAAAAAAAATGGTCCACCGACAAGCTATCAAATCGGCATAAATGTATAAAGGACCATAAATTATAGTTTCTTTGGGAAAGTTGTTTGTAATAACGAGTACATTCATATCCTTTGCTATCAAGAACTAATTAAAAGTCACCCCATATGTAATATAACTATTTAAAACTGATACTCTCTTGAAGACCCATCTCGGGTCTTATATTTCTACGTCCACTACTCATTACTACATGAAATTGGATTGTGTGCACGTACGGAGTTTACCCACGCCCTACCTTACCTACTCCTACTGGCCGTGCCACAACCTATCACACGCAACCCACTACCCGACCTACCTCCCTCCACGTGCTGATGGGGGCCGATTTTATCACATTAGCACAAATAACAAACTTGCCAAAACGCAGTCGAAACATATTAAAAAGTTCAATAAAATTGCCTTATATAGGTAATTCATCATATCAGCTCATATACCCTCGAGTATACCCTGAATTAGGGCGATCGGGCCTTAGACGACCACGCGGGCCCAGTACGGGTTGGTCGACTCACACACAACCTGCGAGTTTCTCCGCAGGCGTGTGCAGGTTTCCTCACGATGTTTTCCTTCACCGTAAGAGCTTCGGATAAACGTACATATGAAATCTAAATTCAAAATCACATTGGTACGTGGCAGGATTCGAACCACGACCTCCCGGACAGGAAGCGGCGGCCCTAGCCGTTACGCCACCGACGCTCTCAATATATAGGTAATTAGTCGGTGTTTATCATGGAATTGCCGATTGAATAAAAAAATGTATCATAAAATAATTATTAAAACTAAACTTTTTTAAAAAAAAAACAGTGTATTTTGACTTTTAGAATTTTAATTGTGACAAATTTATGACTCTTGTCCAGATATTATGGCACACCCTCGTAAATTATACTTATTTTTTAAGATTTAGAGTTATTGTACCAGTCTTTTTGAAACCACCTTTATTTTTCAACTAATATTATTGAATGCAGGAGAAAAACTGCCCAAGTGCTAGTCAGAACCGCATACAAAGGATTCCGTACCGTCATACTAGATGGCGCTAGTTACTTCACGATTAAAAAACACTTTTTTTGTATGGAGACCCCCTTTATTTTTAACTTTTTCAAATTTTTTGTATTTGTTGTTATAACTGCAACAGATATACATCATCTATGAAAATTTCAACTGTCTAGCTATCATGGTTCATGAAATACAGCCTGGTGACAGACAGACAGACAGGCGGACGGACAGCAGAGTCTTAGTAATAGGATCCCGTTTTTACCCTCTGGGTACGGAGCCTTAAAAACAAGAATCATACAATTCATACATGACTGTGTCTTACATAACACCAAATTATGTCTAGTTTTTTTTTTAAACTGGCATTGAACCTTAAAAACTGAATCGGTAATTCATTTAGTTAACACTAATATCTAGGCTCCTTGCGCCTTAAGCGTCGGTGGCTCAACCGGTAACGACTCGGTCCATCTAACCAGAGGTACCGGGTTCAAATCTGGACGGCCAATGTACCAATGAGTTTTTCAAAAACTTACGTACATATACTTACCGATTGCTTTAACGGTGAAGGAGAACATCGTGAGGAAACCTGCACACGCCTGCGAAGAAACTCGAAGGTTGTGTGTGAAGTCGACCAACCCGCACTGGGCCCGCGTGGTCGACTAAGGCCTAATCGCCCTGATTCAGGGTAGGCTCGAGCCCCTCAGTGGGGACGTATATGAGCTGATATAATAATAAAATAAAAAAATCTAGGCTCCTTGACTCAAATACCGGGTAGAACATAATCAATATATGTAGCAGGCAAATTGTATGATTAGTTATTTTACAAATGGTCAGGCAAATTGTATAATTCTTCCTTATATAAACGATCAGGCAACATGTAAAATGCTGTACGACGATTGTCAAATGAACAGGGCGAATGTATGATTTTTCGTTTTACAAATAGTCAGGCAATTTGTAATAATTCGTCCGTATATAAACGGACAGGCAAAATTCTATACGCAAATTGTAAAATGCCGAGCCAGGCAAGTTGTAAAATTCTGTACGCAGATTGTAAAATGCCGAGCCAGGCAAATTGTAAAAATGTCATACGGCAGATTGTCAGTTAGCGAGCAATGTTAGGTTCGGTCAGGTTTGATTGATTTAATAGTCAAAAAGCCTCGCTCTCCCGCCCCCTTGTCGCTTTTTTATGATTTGCCTGACCATTGGTAAAATGACGAATCATACAATATGCCTGCGACATCTACACTCCTCCCCATTCGTCTCGGAAAGAAGAAGATCACATCGGATCGTCTAAAATATTCAATCGAATGAGATCTAGTTTTATTTTATTGAATGCAGCTTTACGGGACTGGCGATTATTAAAAAAAATATATATAATAATCTATCTATATACATAAAAATTAACCCATATTTGTCCTGGTCACGCTAAAGTTCGCCCTGACAGCTAGTAAATATATTATATACGATCAAATCACACACGTTCATCTGGTCCCTAACTTACACTAATATACATACTAAATAAGTATACGTTTAATAATCAATATGAGCGCTGGTAGGTACATAGTTACCTGCAGCATACGCTGAGTCGGAGCCATTTCTGAGCTACGGCACAATTTAATGTATCTACACTCTTTTTACATTTAAGCTTAGATATTAAAAAACTAAGAAACACGCTTTTAGTACGCACTAAAAATTACAAAATAGCCAATCCGCCATCTTGGATTTAAGTCACGTGACTATTTTTTAGTATTCCTGACAGCAAACCCTTTCATTTGATACCCATATCATGGGGGTGCATTTCAAATAGCCTGTCCGCCATCTTGGACGTCCGCCATATTGGATTTAAGTCGCGTGACTATTTTTTTCGTATTCCGACAGCAAACTCTTTCATTTGATACCCATATCATGGGGGTGCATTTCAAATAGCCTGTCCGCCATCTTGGACGTCCGCCATATTGGATTTAAGTCGCGTGACTATTTTTTTCGTATTCCGACAGCAAACTCTTTCATTTGATACCCATATCATGGGGGTGCATTTCAAATAGCCTGTCCGCCATCTTGGACGTCCGCCATATTGGATTTAAGTCGCGTGACTATTTTTTTCGTATTCCGACAGCAAACCCTTTCATTTGATACCCATATCATGGGGGTAGATTTCAAACAGCCAGTCCGCCATCTTGGGGAGGCCGCCATATTGGATTTGTAATGACGTTTCTTAGCTAGTCATGTATTGTCATCAGAACTCAGAGCGTGTGCAAAATTTCATCCTAATCGAAGACCGGGAAGTGGGTCAAATTAAGATTCCAAGATTTTCTTACATACATAGTTACAAGCGTGTTAATAAGAAGTTTCTATAATTCAAATTCAAATAACTCTTTATTGTACATCAAAATAAATACATTATTACATTATTTTTTCTTTACTTTTTGTGTATCACTTGTAATGTAGCTTTAAATAAATGTTTTATCTATCTATCTAAATACATACATATATAGATAGATATTGAACACCCAGAACAAGCAAACCTGTTCGTCACACGAATGTTTGCTCTGGGTGGGGATCGAACCCACACTCTCGGCCCAGCAGGCAGGAGCGTTACCACTGAACCAACGGTTCAGTCAATATCAGTTCGTTTCATGATTTACACAGGGTGATTTTTAATGGTAGATAAAAACACAACAACGTTACAATTCGGATGGAATGTAACAAAGTCGGATCGAGGCCTACCCTAGTATTTGACAGTGTTTAAAATAAATTAAAAAATATTATTCATAACATTTTATTCCAATTTCAATTTTATATTTATCAAAATCACTAAATTAGTTCGTCAAAGACGGTGACGTCACAAGTTTTTAACACGAACAATTTCAGAACAAAATGTGGTTTTTGACAGTTGATAAAAAGTAACTCAAATGACTAGCAGTAAAATACCCGATTCAAAAGTCCAAAACAATTTGGCGTTTATCCCACTTTCTACTGATGTGATTTGTTATCGTTCTATTAGTTTAGAAATTTATTATACAAAAAAAAATTGGAGTGTTATAACGCCAGGTAGGCGTATCTGCGTTAAAAAGTGGTTGAACAAAATTTTCATTCAAATTATAAAGGGGTGGTCTTCGATCAGTGTTTGATGCCAGTGATGACATACTGAGACATGGTCGCTTACTATGAGCCTCATAAGAAGGCTCAAGGTCACCCAAAGGGCAATGGATGGAGCGTGCTATGCTCGGAGTTTCTCTGCGTGATCAAATTAGAAACGAGGAGATCCGTAGAGGAACCAAAGTAACCGACATAGCTCTCAGAATTGCTAAACTTAGTGGCAGTGCGCGTAGCCAGGCCTCCCACTCGGTGGACTGATTACCTGGTGAAGGTCTCGGGAAGCCGCTGGATGCGGGCAGCGCAGAACCGGTCGACATGGAAATCCTTGGGGGAGGACCAGCAGTGGACGTCCTTCGGCTGATATGTTTATTTCCTTCCGCGTATTATTTCCCCCCCCTTCGAACATTACATACATATTACATAAAGGTAATAAGTTTATTTCTTTGTCCATTATTATTGTAATATAACAGGATTTGTAAGTTAATATTATATTTACCAAACCTTACCAAAATATAGATTTTTTAATAATTGTCACACTCAAAACCCCTAAGCTAGTATCAAATCTGTGACCTAAGTAGTATTAAATCTATGTCTAGGTTGTCCAAACCGCACCAGGGGGGGGGCGTCTTCGCACCTCGCAGCTTGTAAGGTAGCTTAGCTGCCAAGGCTACAGGGGGTCGTTAGTGAGTAGTGTGGTCTTGGGCCTGTGCATATTTATTTATATATACCTTATGTATATAATGGGTATGTATGCATATAGGCGCAGGGCTGTGTGTCACATAACCAGTACAGCCGGCTGTGCATAGTGTGTCAATCAATACAAATCTATTAGTACATACATATAATAAAACTAACGAGGCCGTGTCTGTACATGAAATATTTTTGGAAAATAATAACTGTGGTGGACATTATTAACGATATAGAAGCCAAAACAACAACTTTTGGAATTTTTGTCTGTCTGTCTGTCTGTGTCTGTCTGTTCGCGCATCACGCAAAAACTACCCGGCCGATTTTGCTAAAATTTTGTATGGTGGTTCCTTAAAGCTCGGGTTAACATATAGGATACTTCTTATCCCGGAAAATTTAAGAGTTCCCGTGGGAATATTCAAAACCTCCACGCGGATGCAGACGCGGGCACAGCTAGTATTACATATGTAGGAAGTTAAAACCTTATTACGCTTGCATAACGTTTTATCATGTTACAATTTAGAGGACGTAAAACATCCTTACAATGTTGGGGTGACCAGCATCAGTCAACTGTCGTGTATTTATGACCATTAAAGTCAGCATAAACCTGAAGTATCGTATAAAATGTGCAGTTTTACACGCTTTAAAATCTTGAAACTTAATAGGTACATACCTTCAGAAGTATTGCAACATTTTGTTATAAGAGCGTATCCACAAAATCTTTTCCCCGACCAACTTAATATTACTACTTCTTGAAAATAGACAGGCCGATTCTAATGAAACTTTACACGCATGAGCAAGTCACGAAATTCTAGTTTGTGGATAGATGACATATATTAAAAAAAAATGTTTACTAAATAATAGTGATTTTAGATTTAAGGTTTTCATAATAATACCTAATCTAGAAATTCGCTTATCTTTTTTAAATAAAGTATTTCGAAAATGTAATGAAAATGCAAACTAGAATTATTATGTGTCTAAAGTTTCATTAGAATCGGCCCATCCATTTTCAATAAGTAGTAATTTTGAATTCTATATAATCTATAAAATTAGTAATCTATCCACAAACAAGAATTATTATGTGAATAAAGTTTTATTAGAATCGGCCCATCCATTTTCAATAAGTAGTAATTGTGTGTATAAAATTTCATTAGAATCGGCCCATCCGTTTTCACTAAGTAGTAATTCTGTGATCTATATAATCTATAAAATTAGTAATCTATCCACAAACTAGAAATATTATGTGTATAAAGTTTCATTGGAATCGACCCATCCATTTTCAATAAGTAGTAATTTTGAATTCTATATAATCTATAAAATTAGTAATCTATCCACAAACAAGAATTATTATGTGAATAAAGTTTTATTAGAATCGGCCCATCCATTTTCAATAAGTAGTAATTGTGTGTATAAAATTTCATTAGAATCGGCCCATCCGTTTTCACTAAGTAGTAATTTTGTGATCTATATAATCTATAAAATTAGTAATCTATCCACAAACTAGAAATATTATGTGTATAAAGTTTCATTAGAATCGGCCCATCCATTTTCAATAAGTAGTAAATATGAATTACCATCATCCCACTCGGTGGACTGACAACCTGTTGAAAATCGCGGGCATCGCAAGACCGGTCCTTGTGGAAAGCCTTGGGAAGGCTTGTTCAGCAGTGGGCGGGCCTCTTTCGGCTCATATGATGACGATAATGAAACAATGATAGTGTCAATTTCAAATTGAATTTTATCATTGAGTAGGAGTGCTAATATGTGGACCGATGACCTGGTGAAGATCGCGGAAAGCCCATCGATGCGGGCAGCGCAGGACCGGTCGTCGTGGAAATCCTTGGGGGAGGCCTTTGTCCAGCAGTGGACGATTTTTGGCTGATATGATGATGATGATGATAAATTTTCATTAGAATCGGCCCATCCGTTTTCAATAGGTAGTAATTTTAAGTTTGTATGGGAAACGATTTTGTGAATAAGCTCTTAACTTCTTTCTTATAAAAATTACAATAATTCATGCACAGATATTTGTAAATATGCATCTCATTAATCAAATTGGAACATTGTCCGGGATTCGAATTCATTCAGCGCGGGCGCTTGGAAGCAGTCTATCATCAAGCTCATACTTGTAGTTACCAAATGCACAAAGGTATTTACTTATTTTTAAGCACATACGAGACCAATAAGGGGGTTTTCCCATCATCCCACTCGGTGGACTGACAACCTGGTGCAAATCGCGGGCATCGCAAGACCGGTCCTTGTGGAAAGCCTTGGGAAGGCTGATATGATGACGATAATAATACAATTGTTTCCATTTTAAATTAAACTTTATCGTTGAGTAGAAGTGCTAATATGTCACCTCTAGGGGCTTACTATGTTATTTTTAAGCTTCAAAAGTTACGCCCGGGTCCTAGGAGGTGTTAGGATACTACCGCGAATCTCGTTTTTCACTACAAACACAAAAATATTAACAAAACGTACCCGTAACCCCGTAATATTATTTCTTTTATATTCTCAACGTTAATACATCGGTATGGATCGCCATACGTCACGAGTACTGATCGTTAAAATGCCAAAATAGCATCTCCACTGCTAGCAGCGAGAACGGGGCTCTTCCCATTTCGCGGGAAGTCGACCTTTCTCTACATAACGCTAAAGCCTAATTGGGTTTTTCACTTATCAAAGTCCTATCTTTATTAACAGGTGCCTGAAATCCGGTGAGATGACATCATGGGGCGAGGCACTGGGGCGAAGCGCCTCGAGCCACTTCACGAGGGTCGGGCGTCTCCGGCGGGCTCTGGTGTTGCTAGCATTACTGGCATGCACCGGAGCAGTGTTGCTGTACTGGAGACAGCAGACAGACGAGAGCGAGCATAGGCCCCTGCATGCCTTGTACACGTAAGTATTTAATTTAAATCTGCAGTATAACTGTAGGCAGCTTGCAAGAAAGGGTCGTCTTTGGCTGGCTCTTGTGTTGATTGATAGCATTACTGGCATGCACCGGAGAAATCTTTCTGTACTGGAGACTGCACCCAGACGAGAGCGAGCATAGGCCCCTGCATGCCAAGTTTACAAGTACACGTAAGTATTAATTTAAATCTGCATATAACTATAGGCAGCTTTAAGAAAGGGTCGTCTCCGGTTGGCTCTTATGTTGCTAGCATTACTGGCATGCATCGGAGCAGTGTTGCTGTACTGGAGACAGCAGCCAGACCAGAGCGAGCATAGTGCCCTGCATGCCTTATACACGTAAGTATTTAATTTAAATCTGCAGTATAACTGTAGGCAGCTTGCAAGAAAGGCCGTTTTCGGCTGGCTCTTGTATTGATTGATAGGCATTACTGGCATGCACTGGAGCAATGTTTCTGTACTGGAGACAGCAGTTAAACGAGAGCGAGCATAGGCCCCTGCATGCCATGTACACGTAAGTATTTAAATCTGCAGTATTACTATAGGCAGCTTGCAATAAAGAGCTGGTACACACCGGAGCAGTGGACAATGAGCAGTAAATATTCGGAGATTAGTCTAGTTAGCTCGCAAACGTACGGCCATTCACATATTTTAAATACATTGGCAGTTCGCAGCTTTTCATCTGTTTTCTTACGATATTTCTTCTGAGGGTCCCCACACCCGAGGATGTCTTATCTATCTGTATACCTACTAGCCACTTATCTATTTTAATTTTCGTTTCCAGTGGCGTCGAACCGCAATGGACTTGGATATGCCGAAACGATCGCTGCGAACGATTACTCACTTCCGAAACATCAGTTCTGCAGTCTCTTGCCACCTGTAATATGCTATGCGCCTCCACCCAGCTTTGGCCGCAGCCTACGGGACCTGTCAGCCTGGCGACGGCCGCCGTGCCCGTCAGACCGGATGGATTCGTCCTCCAAATAGTGGCCTCCCCATCTAGAGAAGTATCTGAACACCTCATCGACGCTTTCGCGCTAATGAAAGAGGATCTGCACGCTATAGAACGAACTATAGTCGGTAACAGACATAATGGACTCGGCCCTCCGAGACAGGTCTTCGTAAAAGTATCAGTCAACGGCAGTGGTGACGCGCGATTAAAACTTAACACAAATGAAAGTTATAAACTTATTTTGAAACCAACTGATACTACTCTGACAGCAATTATTACGGCGCAGTCTTTCAACGGTGCCCGTCACGGCTTCGAAACTCTCTCACAATTGGTCTGGAAAGACCCTTATGTTAGTTCGCTGTTAATACTAGGGGGAGCAAGTGTCGATGATGCACCTAGATTTAAATATCGTGGGCTACTGCTTGACACAGCACGTAACTTCTTTCCAGTCAAAGACATAATGCGCACTTTGGATGCGATGGGGTCGTGTAAATTAAACACTTTTCATTGGCACGTTAGTGACTCGCAATCGTTTCCTTTAAGGCTGAACAGTGCACCACAGCTTGTTCAACATGGAGCGTATGGTCCAGGGTCCATTTACACTCCTGACGATGTGAGAGCGGTGGTGAGACATGCCAGACTGCGCGGCATCCGTGTCCTGTTGGAGATAGACACGCCAGCTCACGTCGGAAGAGCCTGGACCTGGGGACCTTCCGCAGGCCTCGGCCAGTTGGCGCACTGCGTAGAGTTAGAACCTTGGATAGCATACTGCGGAGAACCACCTTGCGGGCAACTCAATCCGCGAAACCCTCATGTATACAAAATATTGGAAAAAATATACGCAGAGGTGATACAACTGACTGGTGTTGACGATATCTTCCATCTCGGCGGTGACGAAGTATCGGAACACTGCTGGGTGCAACACTTCAATGACACAGATCCGATGGACCTGTGGCTCGATTTCACTAAACTCGCGATGAAGTCTCTCGAGCGTGCCAACGGCGGGAAAGCGCCTGAACTGACATTGCTGTGGTCATCACGACTAACCCGCTCACCTTACCTAGAAAAACTAGACTTAAAACGCTTCGGAATCCAAATATGGGGGGCATCACGATGGCCTGAGTCTCGGGAGGTGTTGGACGCTGGGTTCAGATCTGTAATATCTCACGTAGACGCGTGGTACTTAGACTGTGGGTTCGGTTCATGGCGGGACAACTCGGACGGGCACTGTGGGCCTTACCGCTCGTGGCAGCAGATCTACGAGCACCGACCATGGATAGATGAGTTGAGTCCGCAGATGGGGAACGTGCCTGGTGAAGTCAATCCGTGGCAGATCGAGGGCGGTGCCGCGTGTCTGTGGACGGAGCAGCTAGGGCCTGGGGGGCTGGACGCTCGACTGTGGCCGAGGTCGGCGGCGGTAGCTGAAAGACTGTGGTCCGACCGGACTGAAGGCGCCGTTGCAGACGTGTACCTGAGGCTAGACACGCAGCGCTCACGTCTGCTCGCTAAGGGCGTGGCGGCGGCTCCCCTATGGCCTAGATGGTGCACGCACAACCCTAACGCATGTCTTTAACTACTTATAGTTTTTGACGCATGCGTACAAAAGGATCTCCTTTTCAGGCGACGAGGATGTCTTTACGTGATCGAAAAATAACTGATCTTTTTATGTTCACCATCGCGTCGTAAATAATTCCGAGGAGATAAATATAACATTGCGCATGTGTGGGTTCGTAAGGGACTTGATGTTATTTTATATTAATAATCAAAGAGAAGCCTGTTACTGATAACTGCAAATGCAAGTACTTGAGGTACATACATAATAATAAATCATTTAAAATATTGATCTTATAAGTTAGATTCGTAAGGGCCGTTTTAAATTATTGTAATAAG
This sequence comes from Coleophora flavipennella, assembly GCA_947284805.1. Classification (NCBI taxonomy): domain Eukaryota; kingdom Metazoa; phylum Arthropoda; class Insecta; order Lepidoptera; family Coleophoridae; genus Coleophora; species Coleophora flavipennella. The sequence continues at coordinate 4,782,599 of OX369289.1, read as the reverse complement.
TAGAAAGTATAAAAAAATGTGTGTTTCGTTTATTGTGCCGCTGAGTGTATTTATGACTAACTAAAAATAATTAATTATTATTTTGTATTAAAAAGAGGCAATAGATTGGAAATTTTCATTTTAGTATCAATCAAAGAATGAAAGTTTCATAACTATAGCATACTTACCATGAAACTCAAATGTTATAAGAAGGTAGATATTATCTAATCTTAAATGACGCGCCCCTCTACTGCTTTCACACTCACGTACAAAATTAAATACAGATGCAATACATGAAAGTTTTATCACAATTGGTTTAACCAGTTGGCAAAAAAGAGGCATGCGGTGCCCGATTATAAATGTAACAAAACAAAGCCGGTGTTTTTCGGAATATTGACCGCCTCGTCAGTATTTAGTCTGACGCGCGAGAGAGCGGACGTACCTTGTTTATCATTAAGGCGACGACGCATTGAAAACTATGGACGCAGGGTCTCGATTTTTCTCAGCAATTACAAAACATATGAAAGTGATATTTTGGAACCTGATTCTTCATTTCAATGACTTCATTTTGGCAGTTGCAGAAACACGATTCGTTAAATTTTATAACAGAAAAAATATATCAAAGAGATATCTTTTAAAACAGAAATTTGCATTCTTCAGGCAAACCAGACATATTAAAACAACTAAATATGTCAATCGGATTTTTAAAAGTAACTATAGTATTTTAATTAAAACGAAAAAACATTAAACAAGTGCAAAAGTGTGGTTATTTTCTAAAGTAAACTCTTTACACGTAAGGAAAAAACAAGAGAACTGTTCCAATCAATGCCTTGCCTTACATTTTTGATCATAGAGCGCACTAGCGCTACACCATACTGTAAGGTATTTTTGGATTTTTCACCTAACTAGGCGACTAAACTGATATAGAACAGATCATCATAATGACAGTCATGTCACCACACCCACGCGAAGGAAGTGTCGTTGTACAATCGAACCAACTGAATCATGATTCATGCATGACCCACTTTGCTGATAATTCGTTAAAAACTGTCAAACTGGTAAGGTTTGTCGTGTACATATCGTGTATGATGCACTTAGGACGTTTTTAATACTGACAAAATTGCGTCCATACGGGTAAATGTCAGTGTCTAACAAAATGATAACAAGTTTGTTCCCAAGGAAATCTAGCTTCAGGCGAATTTCGCCCTTCTTGCATTTAGATGGTTTGGCAAAATGAGCTTATGGTGGGGCATGATTCAGTTGGTTCGATCATACATAAATATTTATAATTAAATGACGGGCGCGTCATTTAATATTAGACTACTAATCATGAAAGTGCAACTCTACTGCATATTTCATAAGCCTATGGTATATTTAAGTGTACCCCTGTAAAATAATAAAGCAATTAACTTTATTTAATCATACTAATCCTACTAAAACTGCCATACCTAATGTGTCACAATAAGAAAAAGTAATGTCGCAAATGTATAGAAATTAGAAATAACCAATGGTTTGTGAAGTTACATAATAAATACATATTAGAATCGTAGATAGGTACATTTTGTATATACTCGTAGTTAGATAAAGGAGTAAATATGATGTACAAAAGAAATATTTAAGTTGTTAATCTTCATTTGTTAAGAGGAGTGTATTCCTAGGGCGCTCCATACCAAGTGTGGTTATATGAATAAAAAATATTGAAATTTTGTAAACATGTTCTTGGAACTAATATCTGTGTCTGCAATTTGACAGGTTTCCGAAAAAAAATAATTGAAAAATATGTATTTCGAAAATTTTACGAAAACCAGACAAACCACAGAAAAAGACATATTAGTATTTAATGTGTTTCCAAAATTTCAATAGCTGTTTCAAGGTTTAAATTAAATTTAAATATATTTAATTTTCAAATAAGAACCAAACTGCGCGATAGGAATACATCTCTCATGAGATAATTTAGAATCGACCCAAGAATAGAGGAAAAGTGACAGAAAAATCCATTTGCAATGAAACTTTTGTCTTACAATACCGAAAAATCTAAACCGGCATCAATGGTTTGAAATCCTTGAAAAAAAATGGCAAATGGTTTTTTTTTCTGTATCCTAAATTCTATGCTAAACTCTTGCTTTTGTACAGTGTGAATAACAATACACTTTTGTACTTTACTGGATGTGATGCGATAGATGCAGTGTAATTAGCCTTGTACCAAACTTTAACTGCATTTTCTAATTCAAATACGAAGTCGATCAACCAATTGGCTGATTTAAGAGATAAGAATAGCACGCACTCTCCATATAAAAAGAGAACGTTGTTTCACCTCTAAATATTATCCGATTTCAATGATTTTTAAATATTTTATTGACACAGTGAAAAAACTAGGTTAGTAGGCTTTTCTTTTTTTAATACAATTAATAAGTTTTATTTTACTTCTCGTTCAATGTTTTTATACAAAACTAACTTTGGCCATTATTTGTTTATTTTTAATCAATTTGTTTTAAAAAAAAACCTATTAACCTAGATATGAAAAGATAAATACTCTTTATTGTACGCACTAGTTAATAAAAATATAAACAAATTTTAAAAACTTGAAAAAAACTTAACTTTTAAAATATAAAAAAACAAACACAGTATAAAAAACATAACTATAGCGGTACAATTTGGGCGGTCTTATCGCTCTATTCGATTTCTTTTAGACAACCCGGTGTTTGGAGACAAAAGCGTATAGCTTTTTATTTTAAAATATAAAAAAACAAAAGTGGAAAAACTGGAGCGACAACTTAACGACGCCATGACGCAGCTCTCGCAGTGGTTTCGGTGCAATGGTTTAGCCCTTAATTTAAAAAAGACGCATTTTCTTCACTTTCACCTGGGAGGAAAGCGTATGAGGGATCTGTCGCTGAGCGTGAATGGAGTACGTGTTGAGCAGGTGAACAGCACCACCTTTCTCGGATTCGAACTAGACCGAGGCCTTACTTGGGAATCTCACATATCTAAGCTGTGTGGGAAACTTGGCGGAGTAAGCTTCGCTCTCCGACGGCTGGCTCGGGTAGTCCCAAGAGAGGTGGTGCGGTCCAGCTATTTTGCGACAGCACAGTCGCTCTTGCAATACGGAGTAGAGCTGTGGGGGTGCGCTGCCGAATGGGAGCGCGCCTTCCGCATGCAGAAAATAACCGTACGAGCGATTGTGCAGGCGTCGCGTCGTACATCCGCGAAGCCGTTATTTAAAAGCCTGGGCATCCTCACACTACCGTCCTTACTAATCTTTCAGCTGGCTACATATGTATATAACCATCGTGAAGAGTACGTGACGCCAAAAGATATACATAGTCGAAACCACCGCAATATGGACAGACTCCTGCCTGTGCGATGCAGACTCGCCAAGTCAGGTAAGCTGACACATGTGCTGGGACCGGCAATTTATAACAAAATACCGGTAGAAATCACTGAAGCTCCCTCAATAATGACTTTTAAGACGAAACTCAGACGCTGGCTTATCGAGCACACCTTCTACAGTTTACATGACTTCTTAAATTTACACAACGTGTAACTATTTTTAGTTTTATCTTTCGTAATATTTTTATGATTATGTATACTTATTATTTTTAATTTTGTGCATTATTGACAATTTTTTACAATTTTATTATTTTATATTCTTATTTTGGATTCATCCTGTAAAATGACGTGTAAAATATTTTTTTACCAATAAAGTGATTATGATTATTATGATTATGATTATTGTGTCAAGTACATATTTAAAAATCATTGTGATCGGATAATATTCAGTGGTGGAAAAACTTTATCTCTTTTTGTATGGAGAGTGCGTGCTATTCTTGCCTCTTAGGTGCTTTGCACACGACGGGACGGGGCGGGCCGGTCAATTTCGCCGCCAACGATAGCACAAATGGAATCCTATACTACCAACGCACATGGAGGCGGCGCGGTCTTTTTGTCCTCCATGTGCGTTGGTAGTATAGGATTCCCTTTGTGCTATCGTTGGCGGCGAATTTTACCGGTCCGCCCCGCCCCGTCGTGTGTAGGGGAGCTGGGGGGGGGGGGCGTGGTGAGTCACGTGATTGACGCCAATCGGGCGCCGCGTTCCAATGCTGTTACGACCACGGATCAGATAAATAAGTTTGGATTGGAAATGTGCACTGGGCAGGCGCGCCACAAGTTTGATTAGGTAATCATAATTAACCGAAGCACGCGTTCAAACTTTTTATTTGCGTGTTGTTGTGTGTAACGTACAGACACTCGAAATGGTGTGAGACACAATTGCAGCCCTGTGTTCTTAGTGTGTTTTGTTTATATTAGTGTGCGCAATTCGTGTATGTATGGTTGATGGGATGGAGACAGGCGGCGACGCTGGTTTTCAAACAAAAGTGTGACTATTGCCAATCCAATCTTATTTATCTTATCCGTGGTTACGACAAATATCAACATTCCCCCACCGCTCCCACTGCAGGAACCTAATCAGTTAAGCGTTTAGGATTCCCGTATTGCGCGTCCATACCCAGGTGACCTTTTATTAGCTGAAAAGCGGATGTAGAACTGCATCAAAAATAAGTTATGAACTCTTGATCATAAACCTTACTGGTTTTGTTTTCCATTTAGTTCAAAATTTAAAATCAAAATCACAAAATGAATACATTAATGACGCTAAAAAACTGACGTCACGCCTAGGTATTTCAAATTTTTAAAACAAAATGTCTTTTGACAGATGACAACAATAACTCAGATGACAAGCAATCATCATTGTATATCTACATAGTAGTAGCATCCTACTTAAGAATTTGAACAATTTTATCAAATAATATAAACCAATTGGAGCAAAAAGTTTAACACTCCATACAAAAATTGCAAATCGTCTGATCAATTATTGACAATTAGCATGAAAAGTTCTTGTTTTATCCGATTGTACGGTTCCCTATGGAATGTTGTTAAGTGTCATGAGAAGAGTACCATTTTCCGCTTTTCAGTGAAATGGAACCTTTGTATACACTCAGTATAGCCAGTCCCTGTAAAACGTAATACTTATAACGTTAAAAACAGCTACGATCATAAAAAACACCGTTCATAAAATATCAATGAAAGTAATCAAAATTTTACAAATTTAAATCAAGTTTGATTGTATATGTGTTAAAAGTAAATATACCGATGAGAACAACTGAATTTGAGCCAGGACGCAAGTCCTCGTAAAACGGAATACTTATAACGTTAAAAATAGCTACGTTCATAAAAATCACCGTTCATAAAATATCAATGAAAGTAATCAAAATTTTACAAATTTAAATCAAGTTTGATTGTAAATGTGTTAAAAGTAAATATACCGAAGAGAACAACTGAATTTGAGTCAAGACGCAAGTCCTCGTAAAACGAAATACTTATGACGCTAAAAAAAGCTACTTGGGTACATGAGACGAAAATTACCTTTCTGACAAAAAAAAAACAATAAACATAATCAAGATTTTGAAATCTTTAATTTAAGTTTGATTGGAAACGTGTTCAAAGTAAATATATCGATGAGTGCGACTGAATATTAGCTAAGACTTGAGATGGAACACAGGGATTTACAAGATATTGGCCCTAATCGACTTAATTTTTTTAGAAAAATCAATTTTATCCGATCTGGTATACCTTTATTATTTGCCATTAAGTAAGCGTAATATTTATTGTTGATTGACCGATTATGCCACAAAGTATGCACAGCATAGCTGTACAATTTATAATTAAGACAATTACTCAGCTGAATCTTATTTTTAGTAAAAATCAAGCTCTCTTTTATATCATAACTCAAGAAGGATGAGTTTAAATTTTTAAGTTTAACGATATTATAATAGGGATTGTAGTACGCAAGCTTGGAAAATGTGTTGTCCTGATTTACAAGAATTTCTAAACTTTATGGAAGCTTAATAAAAAAAAAGACTTGCTTGTTCGTTGAAAGGCGATGAAGTAGGTAGGTACTAATTGAATAAGCTAAGTAATTTGTTCGTCTTGTTACTTCAATAACAATGATAATTTGTTGAGTTTATTTTGTAAATTAATCAATAATTAACTATTTTAGTGTGATATTTTTTTATATTTTGTATAGAGACCGTTTTAATTAAGCAAATGTACCTAAATATTAAACTAAGTTTTACAATGCAATATAAATGAGATTACCTACCTTTTATTTATTTTTGTGAAATAATGTTCGTCATTAGTTTGGTTGTTTCTACAGATAAGTTTAAAATATTTAAAACACTTAAATATGTGATATTGGTTTTAAATATCAAATCACTATCGTACACTTACTTAAGTACCTATAGGTAATGAAACTAATGCTTTTATTACTTTGTGAATAATGATTTGGAAAACTCTGTTTCGTAGGGCATTTTTAAGCCCGCCTGGCCAGCTACCACCACCATATCTAAGTCTTGCCGCCAAACATCAATGTTCACAGTATTGATGTGTTCCGACATGAAGATAAGATAGCAAGTTCCCCATTGCGTTGGGAAATCTTGGTAAGCCCGCTTCCATCTTTGGCATCATTGTCACCATCAGGTGAGATGATGCCACGGACTGACCAAATGTGGATATTAAAAAAAAATAGGCTTTCCAACACCCTGCCGGGTTTTAACGCTCGCGAGTGTGTATTAGTACTATCGTAATTTAGGTGGGGCGGTTAAATAAATAAATTGATCAGTGTATTATATGGGCACACATTTTAAAACACCCTATATTATAGGGTGTTTAAAAAGTGTGCAAAAGTTGTTTCTTTTTTAAAAAAGTTTTCAAACTTAATAATACCTGTGTTTGATATTTAAAACCAATGTCAATAGTTCATTAGTATAATTAATGTGACATCAAGTGAAATCGAGCACAATTTTATATGTGTTTTGTATGGACGGACGGACGGTAAGTGTGTAAATTTTTGGTGCTACATTGATTTACGTGGTGTACTTCTAAAAAATAAATAATTAATAAAAGTATTTTTTTTATTCTCTCAGAATTGCTAAACTGAAGTGGCAGTGGGCAGGGCACATAACTCGTAGAACAGATGGCCGTAAAGTTCTCCAGTGGCGATAGTATACCAGAAGACGTAGCGTAGTCATGCCTCCCATTCGGTGAACCGACGACCTGGTGAAGTGTGGAAATCCTTGGTCCAGTATCTCTAGTAGTCTCTAGATACCGACCTCACCCCCTCGTCATTCATATACGTCCCCACCGAGGGGCTCTAGCCCACCCTGAATTAGGGCGATCGGGCCTTAGTCGACCACGCCCCAGTGCGGGTTGGTCGACTTCACACACAACCATCGAGTTTCTTCGCAGGCGTGTGTAGGTTTCCTCACGATGTTTTCCTTCACTGTAAGAGCGTCGGATAAACGTACATATGAGATCGAAATTCGAAAACACATTGATACGTGGCAGGATTCGAACCACGACCTTCCGGACTGGAAGCAGCGGCCCCAGCAATGGCCAATGACACCACCGACGCTCTTTACACCACAGACCAGATCGATATAGATTGGTGGCTAGTTTGGGTCTCGAACGTAAAAGATTTCGCCGTGATTTTGTTTGTTCCATCGTTTGTTTTTAGTAATGTCATTTCTCGCCCGTTGTATAAAGTAAAGTGTACTAGTGTGCCCAGGCCTTTGTCTAGCAGTGGACGTCTTTCGGCTAGTATGATGATGATGCTGAATATTTGTATTCTAAAGCCCGGATGAGTCTTGGACTAAATTATTAGGAAATTGTCATTTAAAAAATCTTGAGATGGTAATATTACAGATTTTCGTTATTTTGACGTCAATCACTCCAAGAACCCAAGGTTGAAAAAAATTGCCTTATTGTTGATGATGTTCCTTAAAGTCAAAAGCTATTAGAAACACGATTAAGCAGTTTTGACTTGATAGAAAAAAATCCCAAAGAAAGGTCTACTCTACGCCAGTAATATAGAAGTCATTGGTCTACTCCGTTACTTTCAACTCTAGTTATGACTAATATTTTGAATATATATATTTTTTTAATATACAACAATATTTATTATGACAATACAAAGTGAGTTATTATTTTTTATACTTTCATTGTAGTTTTTGATTGAAACGAAAAACCGTCGAAAAAGTGTGGTTATTTTCTTTACTGTTTACACGTAAAGAAAAAGACAGAGACAACTGTTCCAATCAATACCTCGCCATAAGACAAAATTTAAAAATGAGTTAAAATTTTTAACTCAATGTACCTGTAATGATAAGACAAAATTTAAAAATGAGTTTAAATCTTTAACTCAATGTACATGTAATGATTATATGTATTTTTATAGAAATCAATACAATAAACTCATACATATTTACGTAAACCGTACCCACTGACGGGGCACGGGTCTGTTCCCAAATCCGGGAAGGTTAGGTCATACTCCACACACGGGGCCAAGTCCGGGTTTGTGGAGGTTGTAGGGCTAGTGGCGAACATCACACACACTCAGAAATTTTAAGCCGCCTATGCGGCATCTGACACGGCTTAACGTGCCTTGCGAAGCGCAAAAACAATCCAGAAAAATGACAATACATATCTACTTATACAGTTGTTATAAAATTGGTGTAGGATCCGTCTCTTTCTCTTATCGTGTGGCATAATAAACCGTCCTATCCAAGATACTCGTATAGACGGCGGTTGCCTGGTGTTGCACTTAGCATCACCCGCGGTCACGTGCAGCGCATTTAGATTTACACCTACGGACGTGTGCAACGCGACCTTCATACACATAGGTTTCCTCACGATGTTTTTCTTCACCGTTAAAGCAGTCGGTAAGTATGTACGTAAGTTTCCATAAACTCATTGGTACATTGGCCATCCGGATTTGAACTCGAGACCTCTGGTTAGGAGAACCAAGTCGTTATCGTTGAGCCACCGACGTTTTTTAACTGGTACTTCGACTCCTCGTCCTGAACAAGTTTCCACAAAAACCCACAGTGAATTCTCAAAATAATTTTGGGCCCTCACAAAATGCACAAAATTGGCCTAACAGCCAATCGATACGAAGTAACTATTTAGTAATCTGTGTAATCGATTTATAAGTTCATTTTTTTGTTTGCTAAATGACTATCGATTTAGTATGAGAAGCCCCAGTTAACGGACCCTACACATTTTGTCACACCTGTATATTTTTAATCTCAAATACACACATCAACTTTGTCTACGGATATTTTTAGACTTTTCATAAAAAAACATGATTTTTTGAAGATCTATAAAAAAATACTTAGGACATTTATAGGGTAGAAACTTTCAAGATGAGTAAGTGCTATATTTACCCTGTCAGGTCTTATAAATTAATTTACTTTAGTTTTTAATAACATCGTGAGGAAACCTGCACACGCTGCTCGAAGGTTGTGTGTGAAGTCGACCAACCTGCACTGGGCCCGCGTGGTCGACAAAGGCCCGATGGCCCTAATTCAGGGTAGGCTCGAGCCCCTCGGTGGGGACGTATATATGAGCTGATATGGTGAGGTGGTTTTAATAAAAACGCGCGTAAAATGAAAATTTTGTTTTTATAGTGACATAGAAGGATGTAACAGATTGTATGAAATTAGTAGAACCCATGATTATAAAAACTGATAAGGTACTCGTAAATATAGCACTCGCCCATCTTGAAAGTTTTTATACCTGTACTGCACATGTCCTAAGTAACTTTAATAGCTTTTCAAGAAACCATGTTTTGCGTGTTTTTTTTTAAAATATACTAAGCAATGTTACGCAGTGTATAGGCACACCCTGGACACTTCATACAACGGGCCAGAAATGACATTTCAAAGTACGAATGACGGAACAAACTAAATGGCGTCGAACTGTTATACGTTCGACAACCAAACTGTAACCAATCTTGGTGACGAGGGGGTGAGGTCGCAATCTAGAGAGCGGGAGGGAGAGTCCATACTGTATGTTAGTACTAATATATATACTTTGGTATAGGTAGATAATAAAATTAAAAATTCAGTTCAATGTGTACAAACGGTAAGTTTATCTTATCAGAAATATTTGGTGATAACTATTTTAGTCGTATCTATCAGAAGTTTGGCGCAGGATCTACACGCTAGGATAGTGTGTTATCTAACTTAAAATATTTTTGCGGAATAACTTGCTGCAGTTATGTGAGCATCAAGAAAATTAAAGTCCAGGTTATTTTTAGTAAACGTTACAAAATGAATGTAGATGTGTGGTGAAATCTGTGTAGTTCTCGATGGATCGGAAGTATGAGTAAATTTATCATAATATACATCATAATTAGAAAAGTTCTAATTACCATTTGTGTGAGTAAACTGATAGATTATGATTTATCTAACAGTCCAATGTTTTTTTTTACATTGAATATGTCTAGTTACCATTTCCTTTTTATTGCTTAATATAGTCTATGCTAGTGGTCAGTTAGTATATCTATATAATAAAAAAAACTGTAAAATTAACGTGTTGCTAACCGCAAAACTCGAAAACGGCTCGACCGATTACGATGAAACTTTGGTAAATAGTTGTGCGCGCACCAGGGAAAGTTTATAACAAAAAAGCCCCGCGAGCCTCTTCAGCGTTTCGCCCACCGCGCACCATCCCCGCGAGTCGCTGTGCGCGACCCTCGATGTCCACGGAGCCGCGGGGATCAACTAGTAATATAATAAAAATTTAATGACAGGTTCTTAGGGGTCCGTACATCAAAAAAAAAAGAAACATAAGGTCCCTTGAAGCTATAAAAAAAAATCTGTGTCATACCAATAAAAAACTTTTTAACAAAAAATTAATCCGACGAAAAAAGAAAGTAACTGAAAATTAAAAAAACCTTTTTAGTCTAATTGAGTCGCCTAGTTCCATAGTGCAACTTGTCCAACTTTGCAAAAAGAAAGTAATAATGTCAAAAGTTTAGTGATATAAGACGCCATCGACATGTTTGTTCCTAATCTTATCTTGTCCAATAGAAAAACAACTTTACTTCCAAAAGCCTTTTTGTCCATACACGTTGTATCAAAACGCGTGTCCTCCCTTTTGTTTTTATAATAATATGTAAAATATAATAATATGTTTTTTCGCCAAATGGATGATGTTGATATAAGAATTTGAATTAAATTAACTTTAAAAAGCATTTTTTTTTATTCTTACGTTGCGTTTTGTCCATTTTATTATTTCCAAATCCCTTGTTATCCATGACATATGAGCCCTTCTTGTCCAAACTTTTATTTTAAATTTAATCTAATTATGGCCAATGTAAGGAATATTATGGTTAAAAATAGATCCTTAAGGCACAAACTTGATTGAAACAACTAAGTCTTACACCCCTAACAACTTCAGATTATACAGGGACAGTTTTTTTATCGATAACTCCTTTTAAGCTCAAATAGACAAGATGCACTATGGAACTAGGAGACTCATTCATTAAGCTCCTACACTAAAGTAAATACCTTAATAATTTTGAGTTGGTGCCAATCAAACAAGCAATTTACGAGAAATGAATACGTAACGTGAAGTGATGGCTGCGAAATGCTAGGCGGCGGCACGCCACGCGTCCGTTTGCTGGAAATTTCCGAACGTTCCGTTGGTTTGTTGGGCGCCGAGTCCCTTTTTTTGTTGTCGGTTTAAACTTTTTTAAGTTTTTTATTATTTATTTTTTTGTGGCTTAAATATAGTAATTAATAGCTACTTTTAACAGCCTTCCGTCTCCATTAGACCCTCAATGTTAGGCATAACCCACAAATCACCAGTTAGGTATAAAGTTCTCATTAAGATGAATGAATAAGCCTAAACATAATGATAATAAGTATCATCTCTGTCTCATAACGTGTGGCACAATTAACCGTGCTATCTAAGGGATAGACGACGGCGGTTGCCTGGTGTTGCACTTAGCATCACCCGCGGTCACGTGTAGGGCATTTAGATTTACACCTACGGACGTGTGCAACGCGGCCTTCATAGACATCTGGAATCAGATGTGCAGGTTTCCTTCACCGTTAAAGCAATCGGTAATATATGTACGTCAGTTTCGAAAAAACTCATTGGTACATTGGCCGTTCGGGTTTGAACCCGGGACCTCTGGTTAAGAGGACCGAGTCGTTACTGATTGAGCCACCGACGCTTTAAGTATCATTAGAACTAATTTATATGTGCCAAGTTTCAACAACATCGGTCCACAGATGAAAATTCAGTGGGTGAACAATCAATCATTCCCTATTTTTCTACTCTTAAATTACAACTATACAATGTTTGGATGCTTCTATTCCCTACGCTACTAATCTTGTCTATCTATTTATATTTCAGATAAAGCAATATCCACGCCATTAATCAAGTGTAAAATAACAATCGATTTTCTTATATTAGTTCTTTACCTATGAAATTGCTTAATGTATAAAATAGTTTAAAGATGAAAATAGTTATTAAAACAAAATTTATTCTCAAAATAGCATAAGACTATTAGAAATTAAATGGTGGTAAACATATGCCTATTGTTTAGATATTTTGAGAGCACGGTGACTTTTACCCCATGAAGTCGGGTTTTTTCACCGGAAAAAATCGCCTTTATGGAAGCAAAAAATACACATTTTTAATTTTAAAGCTCTAAGAGTTATCGCAGCAGTTTCTTCGTTACTAATGTCATATTTGGGAATACCCCGCATAAGATTTCGTCACTGTCACGAAAATTCAAGATAATTAACTAGTCTAAAAAATTGCCTCATCTGACCACTAAGAAAACGCCTTTTTTTCATTCAGTGGTACATATGATAGCTCCTGGGGATTGGAACATGAAAAACATGCCACTAGTTACTTATAAAATACCAAAAGTAGTGTCACCATAAGGTCAATAATAAAAACAATAACTTTTTTATTTACAATAAAAATTGCCATTGAACTTCAAAAACTGAATCGGTGATTTCATAGGTAATACTAATAATTTCATGTTATACGGTTGAAGCATTCGAATCATATATTTTTTTACAAAATAAGAATGGATTTCGAGGATCGCGAAACTTTTGGCCAAAGCAGAAATAGACAAGGCACAAGTCCTCTAAAACGGGTGCTTATTATATTGTTAGGATTGGGATGTTTGACCACCACGTTTCTCTACGTGAGGGAGACAACTGTGTACTCAAATTATATAGTCTTAAGGACTCTCGATGTTGAACCGAAACCTCAGCAAGCTGGGTAAGCTTATTCCTTTAAAAATGATTTTAATTAATTCATAGGACTCTTGTTAGATATTTTTCCTCATATAGCGTTCTTCTGAAATACCTTAAAAATAATTAAGGATGTCTACACCTCATTAAACTGAACAACTTTTTCCAAGGAACCTATACAGGGTATAACAAAATTGGTGGAGGACCCGTTAACTGGTGGTTCTACTCATCATACTGAACAACTTTCCCCGAGGAACCCATGACTAATTCTCATGAAAAATGTGGACCCTCCATACTGAAATGCACAAAATTGGTCGATCAGCTGATCGATTTATATGAAGTCAGTATTTTTTTGGGATTTCAGAAGTCGTAGAAAAAAGTTGTTCAGTATGATGAGTAGAAGCTCTAGTCAACGGGACCTACACCAATTTTGTTACACCTGTATTCCAGACCGGAAGACTAAAGTAGGCAAACCTCCCATTGAGTGGACCGATGACCTGGTGAAGGTCGCGGGAAGCTGCTGGATGCGGAGAGCGCAGATACGGTTGTTGTGAATATCGTTGTTTAGCAGTGAACGTCTTTCGGCTTGCAGATCTTGATGAACAAGGGAGCCATCATGGTTAATATTTTTTTGTTTATTTTTCAGCGCTACCTATCCGCATTGGACCTGGGTGTGCGAGAACAGCTCATGTGTTCGCAAACATGACTCCAATTTGAGAGTCAACCGACAGTCTCTGGAAACTTGTAACATGCTGTGCGGATCAAGTTTAATATGGCCGCAACCGACTGGCCCTACTAGTTTATCTTCTCAAACTATCCCCGTTCGAGCCGATGATTTCTCTCTTTTTATAGAAGAATCTTCCTCTGCTGAAGTCACAGAATATCTCAATGAAGCTTTTGTGCTGATGAAAGAAGATCTGCTTAGGCTGGAACGTAAAAACCCTGAGACGTATGTGATTGTCGATGATGCAGATTATCAGATGGTTGAAGTTCATATATCTGTAGATACCGACTCTGACCCACGAATACGCCTAAGTACGGACGAGAGCTACAAACTAACTATGAAAACATTTAATGATACTTTGAAAGTCAAAATAAAGGCTCAATCGTTCTGCGGTGCTCGACACGGCATGGAAACGCTTTCTCAGTTGATATGGATGGATAGTTACGTGGGCAGCTTGCTCGCTTTAGACGCGGCGACAATAGAAGATGCACCTCGATTCAGAATTAGAGGCTTATTGCTAGATACGGCGCGAAATTACTTCCCAGTGAGCGACATTTTGCGTACATTGGACGCAATGGCCGCAAATAAGTTGAATACTTTCCAATGGCACGCAACAGACTCGCAGTCTTTTCCGTTGAGACTTCAATCTGCTCCGGAACTTGCTAAGTACGGAGCTTATAGTGCAAAACAAGTTTATGCACCTGAAGACATTCGCAGGATAGTCCACAGAGGGAGAGTACGCGGAATTCGAATTGTAATAGAAGTAGACGCCCCGGCTCATGTAGGACATGCATGGAGTCATGGCCCCTCTTCAGGTCTTGATGATCTAGCTTATTGCATAGACAGACACCCTTGGCACCATTTCTGCGGTGAACCTCCTTGCGGACAACTGAACCCAACCAATCCACACGTCTACGAAATACTGGAGAAAATCTATAAAGAAATAATTGACCTAACTGGAGAGGATGAAGTGTTTCATCTCGGCGGCGACGAGGTCAACGCAAAATGTTGGCTAACAAAACTCAAAGAACCAGCAAATGAGCTCTGGTTAAATTTCACACAACAGTCTCTGGCGAGGCTAGAGAAAGCGAACGGTGGAAAACTTCCCGAAATAACTTTAATTTGGTCATCGAAATTGACGCAAAAACCGTACTTGGATAGACTCGACTCCAAAAAGTTGACTATACAGCTGTGGGGAGGGTCTCACTGGCCTGAACTGCTGGCCGTTTTAGACGCTGGTTTCCGAACAGTTATATCTCATGTGAACGCTTGGTATTTGGACTGTGGTTTCGGTGGGTGGCGGGACGATTCGCTCGGTAACTGCGGCCCATACAAACGATGGCAGGTCGTGTACGATCACCGCCCGTGGAGCGATAAGAAGTCTACATGGCGGATAGAAGGTGGGGCAGTGTGTCAGTGGACAGAACTTGTGGGGCCAGAAGTGATTGACTCGAGACTTTGGCCTCGGGGGGCCGCGTTAGGGGAAAGGCTATGGACGGATCCGGAAGAGGGAGTGACAGCGGAGGTAACGTTGCGTATGGACACTCAGAGAACGCGTATGGTTGAGAGGGGTATACGAGCTGAACCTCTCTGGTCTAGGTGGTGCGCACAGAATCCTACAGCATGTCTTTGATTTTTTTTTAACTGCGTTTAAAACTACGGAAAAAGTAAATGACTTGTTATATTTTAGTTGAAGCTAGGCGCAAACGGGCGACCGACCACAGCCACCGGTGGCCCAGTGACAAGCAGTTCACACGCTTTTTCATAAATTTTGTAGACTCGCCGCACACGCGTGGCGCCACAGTCACCGGCCGGTGTGGTCGGTCGCCCGTTTCCGTAAGTTATTTTTTATAAATAAAACAATTTTATACTTTATACGTAGAAAATAAATTAATAATTTTACTCGTAATGAACATCCACAATTATCGTACACTACACAACGATGAAACAAAACACAATGATTACATGGTAATGCTGACAAACGTCACTTCTTCCGGAATATGCTCAGCCGTCGGGAGCGAGGGGTACCCTGCAAAAAGAAATCCAGAATTACAAACAGTACTATGTTCTTACATAATTGACTCATTCCATAGATTTTTTTTAATTGCTCTCAGCGGTCGGCCATTTTTGTCGTAATTACGGAGTTGTTACGGTATACAGGGTGTAACAAAATTGGTGTAGGAGCCGTTAACTGGGGGTTCTGCTCATCATACTGAACAACATTCCCCAAGGACCCAGTCAATTCGCAAAAAAAAATTTGGACCCTCCATATTAAAATGTACAAAATTGGTCAATCAGCTGATCGATTTGTATGCGGAGTAATTTTTTTTTGCGTTATCAGCAAAGTCGTAAAACAAAAGTTGTTTAGTATGATCAGTAGAATCCCCAGTTAACGAGACCTACACCAATTTTGTTACACCCTGTATAACTTGTTGTATTTATTTTAACCCAAGACATGCAAAAAATATGGTTAGAAAGAAAATCTCATTAGCTTTTTAGATCAGTAATTAGTTTTTACAGATTTTATACAAAATACTGATTCGGAAATCAGAACCTCGCTCGCCTGGGTAATTACCGACCTCTGACGGTAAATATAACGTAACGTATTTTATTTGTTTTTAACCCTAAATATTTAAAAATGTCAAATTTCATCAGCTTTCTTAACAGTAATTAGTTTTTACAGGTTTGATACAAAAGTTACTGAGAAGCCTCGGAAATCCGCAGCGCGGCCGACCCTCACTAATCCGGCGAAATTACCCCTTTCCGCGTGAGCCCCTGGCGGCGTGTTTGATATCCCCGCTAGAAGCTATGTTCATTAATAGCCCGATATAGTTACTGAAATCTGTGAAAGAAAACTCATGTCCATGCTCGCGAGCTGCTTGCGGCTTGCGCACCACTCACACTTAAAGACAGTCATAAAAACGATGTCAACGCGGGTGAAGCCGCGGGCAAAATCTAGTAGATAATAATTTTCAAAGCACTACCAATTTCCGTAAAATTGAACCTACACTCGTTAAATCCCAAAAATCATATACATACTCAAAATTACATTCCCTCTCGCATATACTACCAGATACACTAAAACTCCAAGTTTATGATATTGCGTCCCCTCTTACCGACCCTTAGGGTATACAGTGAGGGCCGCTATTCCTGCCAGCACCATTAGGCGAAGGCAAGGACTAGTTGTGGTAGGTCTTACCGCCAAGACGTTTGTCCCGGTACTCTGCAAGGCGAGTGCCTCGTGGAAGAGAACCACTACCTAATGTCCAGGTAGGTCCCGGAGCTGTAGGCACGCTCACCTCCCGCGGCTTTCGCTGCTGACGGTTCGATCCCCGCTCGGGACGCCAGAGTAGCTGGCTCCTACATCACCGGTGTGGTACCGGAGCTGTCCCGGCGCTTATCGCACCTGTCCAGACTTACTCCTACGCGGCTGAATTGGCCGGAGCAGTATTAGCTTACTCAATCTTACAATGAAGCTACCCTCTTACCTCAGCGGCGTCGCTGCGGGAGGAGCGGAACAGCGCGCGCAGTCGGGACGGGGTGCTAGTCTTGCGCGCCGGCTGCGGCTCAGTGTCCACGCGCAGCGACTCGCGCAGCTCGGAGTCCTGCGCAGAATGAAAACATCATCTATACCCATAATATGCCTACTTCTGGGGCAAAGGTACCTTTTATCTAAAGAACAGTTATAGTATGTGTGTTAAAATATATAACAAGGTACCAGACAAATTCAAAACAATGAATCTTAATCAAATGTGTAATAAATTATTTAAGTGGCTTCTAGATATGAATTTTTATAGTATTAATGAATTTTTAGTGTACAAGCAATTTAAACTTTAATCAATTTCCAGCTTATTAATCGATATTTTTTTTACTGTTTATTTAGTCATTATTTAATGACATCCTTAGATAAAATTGTACCAATATTGTCTTAATTTTTATTTTTTATATTTTTATTATTTTTATTTGTATGCTGTACTCAGCTAGACATGAGAGCTCCTATGTTATTAACATCTAAAATCGCCATGTTTACCACGAATAAAGATTTTTGAATTTTTAATTTTTAATTCCCTTAAGATGCAAAGAATAGTCCATAATCACATAAACTAAAGTCTGCTTGTTAACAACATGTCAATAAGCTTAATTTTAATTTAGTTTCGCTGTTAGTTAGCTTCAAAATAAAATAAAAGCAATCACATGGGGCCATGTCCGGATATCAGCTCTACCGTCAAAAAAACTTACTTTACTGTCAAAAGGATGCCTCCTATACCGTCACCGCAGACTGGATGATACAGTAATCGGTAAGAAAGCCGGGCAAAATGAGTCTCTTTCTAACATAGCAAAGCAAGTGAAACAAAGTCATTTTCGAATGGGTATGATTTTATCGATTGTCAATTAAATAGATTCGATCACTAAATACAACATTTGAAATTCCCTAAATAATATAGTTTGTACTCAAAATAGTAGATCTGTCGCCAAAGTAAAGTCATCAAACTACACCAAAACAATACTTAAAAGGAAAAGATTTATCACCAAAAAAGTCTATTATCGATTGTCAATTAAATAGATTCGATCACTAAATACAAAATTTAAAATTACCTAAATAATAGTTTGTACTCAAAATAGTAGATCTGTCGCCAAAGAAATGCCTAAAATTACTAACATAGGTGACCTACAGATACTCCCACATTCTCCTCGGATCCCGAAAGTTTTGTTGGGGTTCGAAACGATCGGCGGGGCTACGCCCCCCCCCCCCCCCCCCCCCCGTTAGGGGTCATCTTCCGATGATTTCTTCTGCTGCGAAGTATTTTGGCCTCGCGAATGACTGTTAAATCAATCAAACCTGACCGAACCTAACATCGCTCGCTCATTTATTTATTGTTTTTACCGATTACCCCCTAGTTTTCGGTTTGTTACCAATTATTATGGATCTTTGGGAACGAACTTGACCTTGAAAAGACCTTGACCGATTACCCCCTAGTTTTCGATTTGTTACCATGCAATAGCTTTACCGCGGCAGTCCCCGAGTGCCACACGTATTTTTTAATGACAGATCTATCAATTTGATGACAGATCTATCAATTCGACGACAGATCTATCAATTTGAGAACGAAAATATTGAATAGAGATGAATCTATTTAATTGAGGACGAAAAATATAATTCCCTTTTCGAATTTGGTTCGACACTAACAGGGCGGTCAGATTACCGGTAGCAAGCCAGTCAAAATGCAAGTGGCTGTGGACCTCTCAGTACATACTTTGCTCTCGGTAAATAGAGGTCTACTTATTTTGTACTTCGGTAATTTTATTTTTCCTATGGAAGGACTTTGGATTTTCTCATGGGTTTTCCTGTAATCTATGCATTCAACTTCATTTACTGTGATTTTTTCGATGGTCAATTTTTACGCCGTAATTATATTTTTGGAACTCGCGCGCTATAATATGTGTACTCAATCTTTCATATCCTGTAATATCCCTTTTCTTTTCCCACTCACACATCGCACATGGCGTAACAAGAAATCAAGATGAACGCTCTCTCCAATATAGCTTCGTGAGCAAGCGCCTGTCGCTCCGCATATAAAAACCGCTGAAAAGACTTAAGTAATCAAACAATGTGTCTGTGTTCTGTGCTAGTGTTATGAAGCACTAATTTCAAGTGCCGCAAGAGGAAGCAGCTGGATCACGACGATCTGAACCGGCGCCTTATAAATATCTTATAACTATCTTATAAATATACAAATATTGAGTTTCTTGCAACAAGCTCTTTTATTTGTATGGCACACTATAGTTTAAATATAATAGGAGTTGCGGTATTACGATATAGCTATTTTGCGTCTTAACTGCGATGCAACGGTATAATATTATGATCTCTTTTACACTTTGCTTCGTACACTTTGAATCTTACAAATCTTTTCTATAGATGTTAGCTCCAATCTATTGATATATTTATCGTATTAGAGATTTCATACTTCAGAGCAATATTTAAGGACGCTACGCACTAAGAAGCTGTAAAGGATTTTGATTACCTTAACCAAAATATTATATATATATATATATTAGTACTAACATACAGTATGAAAACTGCCTGCCGCTCTCTTGATTGCGATCTCACCCCCTCGTCACCCAGATTAATACAGATTGGTTACAGTTTGGTTGTCGAACGTATAGGATTTCGCCGCCATTTTATTTGTTTCGTTATTTGTTTTTCGAAATGTTATTTCTTGCCCGTTGCATGAAGTGTCCAGGGTGTGCCTTAACACAACCTGACAGAGATAGATGAAAAACAGTGAAATCTAAAATTTGAGTGCGTTATCTGCACCTCACCTGATGGTAAGTGCCGATGCAGCCGAGGATGTGACACACAAGCTCAAATAGTGGCTATTCACTCTCGTCTTAAAGATTCCTAAATTATACGAATCGGGAAATACAGACGACGGAAGGGAATTCCACTCCTTGGCCGTTCGCATGATGAACGAAGACGCAAAACGCTTCGTGCGTAAAGGTGGAACATTGACGACAAAGGGGTGGAAAATGGAGAGGGGGGAATGAGGTTGTGAAACTCCAGGGCACACTCTCCGAAATGAATCCTGTAGAACACCGATAGACAGGCGACTTTGCGGCGACGCTCGAGGCTTTGGAGACTGTTTGACTTACGGTGGCAGACAGGCGTCCGGCCTGCTTGCTGGGCGTGGGCGGTCCCGGTTTCTTGTAAGCGGTGATGCCAACTTCCTTGCGTTGTGGCTTGGCCCCCACTCCTCCCACTGCACCCTGACACTGGAAAACAACGCAGTTTTGATTTGAGTCAAAATCAACAAACTGACTTTGGCCACACCTCTTTTTTTAAACTCACAATTGGTAAGCCCTTGGCATCATCTCACCTGATGGTATGTGATGCTGATGCCGAGGATAAAAGCGGACTTACTAATATTTCCTAACGCAATGGGTGGCTGGCTATCTTATATTCAAGCCGGAACACATCAATGCTGTTAACATTGATGTTTGGCGGCAAGACTTCGCCACGGAGGCGGTTAAGATACTGCAATGGTGTCAATTCGGTGTAACACGAATTAACTTATTTGACAGGACTAAACTAAACTTACGCATTCTGTCCTTTTCTTTCTTTATCGAAAAGACAAGGACAGAATGCTTGAATACTTGAATTTAGTTGTCCAAATCACGGAAAATACAGGATGGAGAGGCTTTAGCAATTATTTAGTAAGAATAAGAATTGGGATTTCCCCTTCCTATATGTCACCTAGCTATCGCACTCGTCTCGCTCACGTACCTCGCACCGCGCACATTCCAAGGACGTCATCTCAACCGGTAAACCTGTAACTAGCTCACTTCCCGGACACACCAATTCGCGCGGGAACGACGCATCCGATGAATTAGCCAGGAGAGAATCAGAACTCGTAGCTGTGGCAACGGAACCCATCTTACCCCTCCCCTAAGGCTAGTTCAGATCTACAGGTTCACAGGTTCTGCGCACCAGCCGGACCAGGCTAGAACATAATCGATATTGGACAGGGCTGAAAGTCTGTCGCCAGGCCAGACAGGCACTACCGCTGACCAACCCTGGCTTGGCCTTCCTGAAAACTCTGAAGACTCCCGCTCCGCAAGGTAACAGCAGACATCACTGGCCACGGTTACTTTAATAAACGTCTTTTTACCCTGGGGACTACAGACAGCTCATGCATGGAGGCCGAAGAAACAGCTGCCCACATACTTCTGAATTGCAGAGGGTGGCAGCGTACAGAGCCGAGCTTCTCGGACACCAGAGGACACTCCCGGGAAGTCTTCGGCAACCTACTGGACTTCTTGGAGGAGGTAGGCTGGCCCTGATGCCAGCATACCACGCAAAATGGGCGCATTAGACGCCTAGATTCAAGATTCAAGATATTTATTCAAAATAGGTGCAAATTACACTTGTAAAAAATCAAGAAATAAACAATCATTAGTTAGCTAACACCATCTTATCTAAGTCTTGCCGCCAAACATCAGTGTTAAAAACTGATGTGTTCCGGCATGAAGATAAGATAGCCAGTTCTCCATTGCGTTGGGGAATCTTGGCAAGCCCGCTTCCATCTTCGGCATCATCGTCACTTACCATCTGGTGAGATGATGCCAAGGGCTTACCAATAGTGAGTAAAAAAAAATTACGTCAAAATCCAATCCGTGATATAAAAAAAACAAATCATGTCATTAGAACATAAAAACAACATGACACGAGAAGTTATAGGTACATTAGAATTATTGAATGTCATGAACGCCTTTGACAAGTGTAGGCCAGTTCACACGGACAGCACCCGGTCACGAGTATAACGCGAGAGTCAGCCATCGCTCCTCTCAACCATATTAGAGGGAAAGGAACGACCCGGCTCCCGATGCGCCACCATCCGCACCAACATTTAAGCGAGCGTGCACCACTCATGTCAATGCTAAGATAAAAATATTAATTAAAAGAAGTACTACTTATACTTGTCATGTCTTGTCGCGTTCACCTCAATTCTAGTTGATCTTCATTTTATTACTATTTAACAGGATTATTAGCGTTGATAGATGAAACACTGTCTACCCATACATTTTTGTCATTTAAATATTCGGATGTCTTATAATTTTACTTACCTTTTTTACAAAACATTCTTTTGACACAATTTTTAAACTGGTTTTCTGTCAAATTTAAGACATCAACAGGTAATTTGTTATACATGAGTGTGCATTGACCCACAAAGGACTTATTGATTTTGCTAAGTCTGGTATAAGTTACTGGAAGTTTATTCCTATTCCGAAGATTACGACTGTGCCTGTCACTATTCAGTGAAAAGAGATGCAGATTTTTACGAACATACATTATATTTTTATAAATTTTGCACAACATTATGCTGAACCCGGGCCTTTTTTTCTGACTAGGCAGTTACCTTTTAGTTTTTATTAGTGTTTTCAATAACAGTGTACTCTTTTATGAATTAAGTACTTATAATGTTATATCTCCATCGCTTGTTTGCTGTATGGTGCTGTTCTGCTAGGAAAATAAATGAGTTATCTATCTATCTATCTATAAATGTACTGACAGGGGAAAGTCAATATATTAATATCTTTGAACTTATCCCGGAGTAACTCACGAGAACGCATTCCATAAATCGCGCGAACCGCTCTTTTTTGCAGAACTAATATGGTATTTATATCAGCTGCATGTACAAAAGTATCCCATAAGACATAATACTATGGAAGTAGCTAAAATATACCAGTCTTGCGGTGTCTATATCTGTAAGGAGCCTGATTTTTTTAACTTCGAATGCGGCTGAGCTAAGCCTGCCTGCTAGCGTTTCTATATGAGGGCCCCATTGAAGCTTTGAATCAACAGTTAAACCTAGAAACAAGCTTTGATTTACAAATTCTAATACATTACCAGCTAAAGATACATTGTTGTTTACTTCAATAACATTAGGTAATGTGAATTTAATACATTTGGTCTTTTTTGCGTTTAAGGCTAAGTTATTTATAGTAAACCAATTGTATACTTTTGAAAGAGTGTCGTTTACTTCGTCAGACATATCAGTTTTTCTGTCAACCTTAAAAACTAGTGATGTATCATCCGCAAACAACACAACTTTCGACAGTGATTCAACCATGAATGGTAGATCATTAATATAAACTAAAAAAAGGAAAGGTCCTAAAATAGAACCTTGAGGCACACCCATGTTAACCCGAGAACCCATTGATTTCGTATTATTTATTTGTACTTTTTGTATCCTATTACTTAAATACTATTGCTGAAGTTAGCCTAGTTGCGGAAACCAGCCCGAATTACATACAATAGTTCATTTCCCTGAAAGTTACCTTAATATCTTCCTCATCGACAGTATTGGAGAACTGCGTCTCGGCCGGGTAGCTGCTCTTCAGATGGGGCGGGCACAGGGAGTTCCTCCAACGGAGCTCCGAGAGCCGCTGTCCGCGAGTTGGTGCAAGAGACGCTCGCTCCCTGCGCGGGGTGGCTGAAAGCTCCTTCAGCCAACGGTTGTCGAAGACTTCGCCTTCCTCGTCGGACATGTGGAGGCCGCGCCCTTCTGGTGAAAGACGAAATTCACAAAGAGTGTATTTCTAGGGTAGTAGGAGTTTTCGGTCACGAAGGCTAAGGAAACATGTCTATGTCGCATTTTTTCAGTCAAGAAGGCTAAGGAAACATGGCCATGCTGCCTAATTTGAAGCCGGAGGCCGGAAGGCTAGTAGGTTTTTTACTTATATCAGATGTGTCATAATGATCATAGGCGACTACTGTAAGGTTCGCTCGTTTTTTTTAAGTCGCTTATACAGACCGTAACGAGACTGTGGTAGGAGCCGTTACTTAGGGCTTTTACTTGTCATACTGAACAACTTTACCAAGAGATACATAATCGATTCGCAAAAAAAACTATATAAATCGATCAGCTGATCAATTTTGGGATTTTTTATAGAGCCCACCCAACTAGCGCCGGTGGCGTAATGGCAAGGGCCGCTGCCTGCTGTCCGGGAGGTCGTAGTTCGATCCTGCCACGTACCAATGTGTTTTCGAATTTCGATTTCATGTACGTTTATCCGACGCTCTTATACGGTGAAGGAAAATCTGCACACGCCTGCGAAGAAACTCGAAGTTGTGTGGAGTGACCAACCCGCACTGGGCCCGCGTGGTCGACTAAGGCCCCATCGCCCTAATTCAGTAATCCGCCGCAGGCGTATGTATATATGTTCTATGGTCTATGGTATAGTTATACTTAAATTAAAACATAATAAATCAAAAATTCCTTTTGAAACAAAAAAGTAAAATTAAGAACGATAATTAACTATTGTGCAATGAATCCCTTCAAGATCGCATCTTTGCGAATCGTAAAAAAATTGCAAAAAAAAAAATAGCTGTGGAGGGACTGAAATACTCGTATCAATGTGTATCGTTTATTTGAGTCATTCCATAAAGATTTTTTCCAGTGTGAAGGTTTCTAAACTCTTTTGGTGTCAGGTTTCATAAAAAAATTAAAAACTCGACACCATTAATTGTTTGCAAAAAATTGCGAAAAAATGGAATCGTGTTTAAATTGATAGATAGATGATTTCATTACCTAATTATATCAGCAATTAGTTTACAAATATCCAAAAAAATCCTTGGAAATCGGCAGAGCGGCCGACCCCCACTAATTCGGAGAAATAAACTTGTCTGTTCATTTGTTTCGTAAACTTACCCCTCTTCTCTTGGCGCTCCCTGTCCGGTTTAACCGGCAAAGAGCGCAAGGAGTGCGTGTCTGAGGGCCTCGCAGGTGCCTCGGAGTGCGGCCCTAGACCAGACTGCAAAAGAAACAACTTTCAGTGGCCATTCAAAACATAAGGCGTTGACACCCCACACAAAAAAATTCAGTTTAATATAAAAAAACTTTATTTAACACTAAAAGAATTAAAGAGATAATTGAAAACGTTAAAAACCGGCTTCCATCACAACAACTTAATACAATTTTGCATTATTATTTTTGTTAATTTTCTAACAAATCACTACACCGATTTTGATAAAATTTATATGGGACCAACTCGGGAGCCTACCCATCGAAAAAAAAAAAACATGAAAATCGGTTCACAATATCTGCAAAGATATCACGTAACAAACATACAAAAAAAACAACAGAAATGTGAACTGAGAACCTCCTCCTTTTTTGAAGGCGGTTGAAAACCATAACTAATAATCAATAAAGCCACACACACATTGATAAGCAAAGGTGACCCTATCGCTTCAAGTTATTTCTTCCAGACAAACTTTGGTAAACATAAGAGACGAGAAAGTGAGGCGATAGGGGGTGGCCGGTGCGTGCTTTTGCAACACAAAGGCAGAAGGTATTCGTGACAAGGCTGTGTTGATGGATGTGCTTTAGGCCGAAGATAAAAGGAAAAAGTAATGGGTGATGTTACACGCACGCTTTTCCGCGCTACCTCCGGTGCGGGAAAAAGCGAGAGTATTTTAAATCACATAACTCGCGCACTTTCCCTCGCAAAGATCGCGCGTTTAAACTCACGCAACGCAAGGGCGTCTCACTATTATTTCTGCCACTTAAGGCGAGGCATTGATTGGAACAGTTGTCTCTGTCTTTTTCTTAGCGTGTAAAGAGAAAACAAAATAATAACACTTAGCACTTTTTCAATGTTTTTACCTTTCAATTAAAAACTTAAATTAATTTTTAAAAATCTAACTGGCATATTGAAGTGTGTGTTAAGGCGCAATAGTACTTAAAAATCTGTCTTTGTCTTTTTCTTTACTTGTGAAGAGGGAAGAAAATAACCACACTTTTGCACTTTTTCGATGTTTTTCGTTTTTATTTTCATCATATTTATCTTAATAAAAACCCATTCGATGTTTTCCCTTCAGTCACCTATGAACTTTATTTCAGTAAATAAATCATATTATCAAATTACTTATTTTAAGAATAAAACCGAAAATAGACGATAAAATGGCTCGAAAAGAGGTACCTTTGCGAAATTATTCTATCGAGCCAACTTTATTAAATCGTGTTTCCAGTCGATATAGTCCCTCGTAACTATTCTTAATAATACCAGTATGTTTTCCTAGAATTTAAATTTACTGTTAACTACTTCAAAAGTGGAATTTTAGGTACCACGGGGCCTTAAGACTAATCGACCAAAAAACTTAAGAGGTACTAAATCGGTCTAGTTTGCCTGTAGAATGCAAATATGTTTCTTTGATATATTTTTTTCTGTTATAAAAGTTAACGAATCGTATTTCTGTTTCTGTTTTTTCGGATCATGTTTCTTTGGCTGAGTCCTGTAGTATGGCTTAATGGATTTTGTAGTGCGAGGTGTCGTTAGATTTGTCTTCATCCCGTGACTGACATATAGTACATATTTAACAAATACAATGAAATTCCAGAAAATGTAACTAGTTTGTCAGAGAATAAATTCAAGACTCATGTCAAAAAAGTTTTGTGCTCTAGAGGATATTATAAAATAATAGATTATGTAAATGACAAAGATATATATGTTGATTCTATAACAAATACCATTACCTGAGACTGTAATCTGAATCATGACATTATTTGTAATTTTATTTTTATTGTATTTTTTTTTTGTTTTGACTATTTAAAAGTGTGTGTAAACACCTATTTGAAATAAATTGTTTTGAATTTTAACTCACTGCCCAAAAAGAGGGGTATTTTTTTATGCAGTCGGGTTTTAAGTTTTCATTTCAAGTCTTAATTAAATTTGTGTGCAGCAGCCTATTTTGTGCACTGCGATACCAGAACCATCACTATAGACCTAAAAGCTGAAGTGCCTAGCGCAGCAGGAAAACGGTCGACAACAACAGTCAAATCCATCCAGATAATGACCGTGTTTAAGTCAGTTAACCTGCACGAAAGGCGCTACACCGCAAGTCACTATGAGATACGTATTAACGCTTCTACCTTTGCCTTCAATCACAGTGAAGGTACTATCACAGATGAGATACTAGTTACTTCGTAACAGATATTGCACTTCTTTATAAAACGAAAATACCTTCGCATTTATTCACCTACTTCTTCCCACTGTCAGACAATACACGGAAACATGGGTTTTACGGCGCTCGACTTAGCGGTTATAACTGAGTACACGGGTGGCGCGCGAATTGCGGCGCCATCTGTACGGCGTTCTAGCGCTGACGAGCGGAGCGCGGTATCTCGCCTGCTCGACCGAGTGCCGGGGGCCTGGTACTATTGTTTTACTGTCTCAGACCTGTGGGCGTGTTAGATGGAAATATATGGTCACAGAGTACGGATGTGTTTATTATCAAAGAATTACAAATATACGTGCGTCTCTCCCATGATCGAAATAGGAATGCGCTACGCAGCGGAACAGTCAAGAGACAGCATGTTAAAATGAAATAATTAATAGGTTATCTTCATACATGGTACATCTCGCGGTGTTGTATGTGGGCGCGTCAGTAGGCACGCACGCACACTATAATAATAACAATGATTTCTGATGAATTTTAGACTACTGCAACGTTATTATATAGCTTTAATTAAGAGAACCGTAGTAGGTCTAAATTTAACAATTTCATTTAATTAAGTACTTATGTGACTGTTGTGTTCTTGAATAAAAATAAAGATATTGTAGTGTGCGTGCGTGTCTACTGAGATGCGAACACATACAAACCGCGCGATGAACCATTGTATGAAGATTACCTACTAACTGTTTTCTTTTACTGTGCCTCTAGTGAGACCCGCCTCCTAGCCATGCAACGACTCATCATCATCATATCAGCCGAAAGACGTCCACTGCCGGACATAGGCCTCCCCCAAGGACTTCCACGACGACCGGTTCTGCGCTGCCCGCATACAGCGGCTTCCCGCTACCTTCACCAGGTCATCGGTCTACCGCGTGGGAGGCCTGCCTACACTACGTTATAACGTTAGCAACGGCTCACAAGGTAGGTAATCTATCAATTACTTATCAATCCTGAAACACATATTAAGAATATATTTATAACAATTGACTAAAATGGAAAAAAGCATCGGTGGCTCAACCGGTAACGACTCGGTCCTCCTAACCAGAGGTGCCAGGTTCAAATCCGGACGGCCAATGTACCAATGAGTTTTTCAAAACTTACGTACATATATATATACACCGATTGCTTTAACGGTGAAGGAAAACATCGTGAGGAAACCTGCACATACCTGCGAAGAAACTCGAAGGTTGTGTGTGAAGTCGACCAACCCGCACTGGGCCCGCGTGGTCGACTAAGGCCCGATCGCCCTAATTCAGGGTAGGCTCGAGCCCCTCGGTGGGGACGTATATGAGCTGATCATGGACTAAAATGGATATACTCACTGAATGCACATGCTGCAGAGACATGAGCGACCCTGAGTGCTGCTTCTTTCGCAACCACTCCGCCTCGTCTTTCTTCATAAGGAATTTCTCGCCCACGTTCCATAGTTCTGTTGTCAATGACCTGTTGTTCATAGATAGTTGTGAAAATGTGAACACCGGTTAAAAAAAAACTGTTTTAAACGGCTCCGTGGCGTAATGGCTAGCCCACTATCACCCCAGTAGGTAGCGGGTTTTAAGAGGATCGTGAACCCCTAGCGAAAATTTGACTTTTCATACAAAGGACGACGTTAGCGATTTTCACCTCTTAACAGTTGACCGATTTTGACCAATTTTTGATAGGTTTTCAATCAGAACAAAAGCTAGGTTTTATTAGGTTTCGTCATGTTTCGTTTATAAATTATTGATTAAAAATAAACAAATAATGGCCAAGTATGATATTCAGAGGCAGCAGCAGTAAGAATTATACCATTCAAACGACAGAAATCCATGAACATTGTTTAATCAACGTAAATTCACAAGATAATTACTTAAGAAAACATGTGCTCAGATGCGCGACATAAATGACAGCTCAAAAGTCATATTGACAGAATACGTTCAGAAATATGAAACACAACAATTTCCTCCCCTTCCCAAAAGAAAAAAAATATCGTTTACAAGTATTACAACTTTACACAGACTGTTCAAAAGGTATCTACTGATAAAAGTTACAAAATTACATCTTTATAAATTAAGTCGTGCGACAGGCTTCGGAATCCTCTTACTCCTACGCAATAAAGGTGTGGAAGGATTAAGTACAACTGGAATTGAGGGTACAGAAGCATTTATGACGTTATCAGTAACTAAAGGCACATTATCAGTTTGTGAAGTCTCTCCCATGTCCTCAACCGGTGGAATAATTGAAGAACTTGAAGACACAATGGGTATTGTAGGTGGATCTGGGCCTGAACTTTGTAACTTATTATTTTCTAAATTAATGTCCAAGTCATATTGAGTATTATCATTAGTTGAAGTAATCGGAGTATTGTCGCCAACACTGCGTAGTTGGTCGATGTGCCGACGCCACAGTATACCATTGTCTAATTTAATTAAGTAGTGTAAAGTACCAAGAACTTTCTCAACCCTACCTAGTTTCCAATTTCCCTCTCCTGAGTAATTTTTAGCAACCACTCTTTCACCAGGCAGTAATTTCCGCACACGAACAACCTTTACTTGTTTTTGAGGCAGTACAGTGTCCCTATTTTGACAATTTAGGTCTTTGGTTGGGCACAATGAAGAAAACCGCGATTTTGGACAAAAGGTAAAAACCATTTCTGCAGGACTTTTGCCAGTAGCAGGATGAGGAGTGATACGATATTGGAATAGTATTTCGTTTAATTTTGCTTGTAAATTAACTTTATTTGTTTGTAAGCAGCGTAATTTATTTTTAAAGGTTTGGACGTATCGTTCAACCTGTCCGTTTGTAGCAGGGTTGTATGGTGCAGACCGCTTGTGAATAATGCCATTCTTTTTTAAATATTCATCAAATTTAGGGTTCACAAACTGGGTTCCGTTATCACTTGTAAGAATTTGTGGGTATCCAAATGTAGTGAATACTTTGTCTAAAACTTCAATAGTGGAATCAGTATCAATTTTGTTTAATATGTGAATTTCTGGCCATTTCGAAAACGCGTCAATTAGTAGAAGGAAATAGACATTTTGAAATTTTCCTGCAAAGTCAATATGGACTCTTTCGAATGGCTTTGAGGGGTATTCCCAAGTATGTTTTTGAGCCACTGGTGGTGGTGAATTGAGATGCAATGCACACTCTACACAATTATTTGCTAGTTCCTTAATATCTTTATCAATTCCTGGCCACCAACAGTAGCTTCGTGCCAATGCAAGCATCCGGTTTATGCCAAAATGGCAAGAATGTAAATCTTTTAGAATGGTACCTCTTAGACAAGTAGGAACAACAACTCGTGAGCCCCTCATTAGACAATCCTCTAACAATGAAAATTCGGTTTGATCTATTCCGAATCTGTCACTATGATTAACTTTCTTCCCATTTGAAATACCTGTAAAAAGTGCTTTCAAAGACTTGTCATTTTTAGTTGCAGCAGCTATGTCTTTTACAGTCACTGGTAGAACATTAATCATTCCAACCAAAAATGTGTCGGCCTCATCAATCATAGTTGATTCTTCAGCAATAGGTAAACGCGAAAACGCGTCTGCATTAGCATTGTCTTTGGAATTTTTGTACTTAATGTCGTACTGAAAACCTTGCAAAAAGATTGCATAATGTTGCATGCGTGCGGCAGAGAGATGAGGCAATGCCTTAGAAGGCGAAAAAATTTGCACAAGTGGCTTGTGGTCAGTAAACAAGATGAATTTCCTACCATAAAGGTATTGAAAGAAACGCTTAACCCCAAATATAATAGCAAAAGCTTCCTTATCAATCTGTGCCCATTTGCGTTGTGAGACATTTAATGTCTGTGAAGCGTAATGAATTGGACGCTCTGTACCATCAGGCATAATGTGAGAGAGGACTGCACCCACACCAGTAGGAGAAGCATCAGTGGCCAGCACTAAAGGTAAATCAGGTGAGTAATGAGCCAATACAGTATCAGATAGCATTTCTTTTTTAATTGTTTGTAAAGCTTGTTCACATTTTGCAGACCAGTTCCACTCAGTTCCTTTTCGTAGTAGCTCATGTAAAGGCTCTAAGGTATCACTAAGGTTTGGTATAAATCTGCCATAGTAATTTACCAAACCGAGTAGCGCTTGTAGTTCTGAAATATTTTTAGGATTTAGAGCATCCACAACAGCCTTAACTTTGCTGTCAGCCTTATGTATGCCCTCTCTACTAATCTTGTACCCGCAGTATTCAACTGGTCCTTCATAAATTCAGATTTTTGTAAATTTACTTTTAAACCATATTCAGAGAGCCTAGCAAAAACCCGATTTAATCTTTCAAGATGTTCAGTATCATTTGCAGCTGTTATTCTAATATCATCAATGAAACAATGCACCCCAGGTATACCATTCAATATACTTTCAATTTTTCTTTGCCACTTGGCTGGGGCACAGTTAAGACCAAACATTAAACGTGTGCATTTGTAAAGCCCTTTATGTGTATTAAGTGTAAGCAAATGTTGATCTTCCTCTCTGACTTTCCAATTTAAGTAGGCATTACGCAGGTCAATTTTTGTATATTTATCCCCCCCAGCTAAACCATTAAATAATTCTTCCGAAGTTGGTAGGGGGTGCTCATCAACTAATAAGTTTTGATTTACTGTAACTTTGTAATCCCCACAAATCCTAATTTTGCCACAGGGCTTAACAACAGGTACAATGGGGGTTGCCCACTCACTATACTCTACTTTAACTAAAACGCCTTCCCTTACTAAATTGTCAATTTCTTGTTCAACACGGTCTTTCAGTGCAAAAGGTACTGGTCTAGCGCGAAAAAAAACTGGTCTAGCATTTGGTTTAACATGTAAAGCAACTGGGTCTCCTTTTATTTCACCCACCATCTTGTCATCAAACAAGGCACTGTACTTCTCAAACAATTTTTGTAAAGGAGGAGCATGCGGAACATTACCTGGAGACACATGGTTAACCTGTGTCATACAATCCCTGAAGCCTTTAAAAACATCAAATTTGTGTATCCATTCTCTCCCCAGGAGTGGATGTTGGTTACCAGAAATAACATATAATTTTACTCTGTGTACATCTTCTCCAATTGTAGCTGTGACGTTGGCAACACCTAAAACATTAAGAAATTGGTTCGAGTAAGTACACAATTTCACTTTAGTAGGCACTGGATTTTCTTTACAGATCTTGTAATAGTCTTTTTCATTTATTATTGACACTGCTGAGCCACTATCAAATTCCATAAGCACCTCAGAGTTACAAATTCTTGCCTTGATCCAAAATTTTTCAGATGAGGCCACATCACAGTTGTTGACATATACTATCTCTTCACTATCTTCTTTATAGCTGTTGTTTGCTTCAACAGCATTGACCTGTTTCATCTTCATGCACATTTTTTTAATATGGCCCAACTTTTGACAGTAGTGACACTTCACATTTATCATTGCACATTTGTTTGCATAGTGTCCTCCACCACAGCGATGACATTCAATCTTTTTTGAATTTTCTTGTGGTTCTGACTTCAGTACATTAAAGTTTTTCTTCCTATTTCCAATTTGAACAGCCTGCACCTCTTTAGTTTGGACTCCTTCTGTAAATGCACTTTCCATACCGACTGCTATATCAGTCGCTTTCTCCAATGTAAGTTCCCTTATTTCCAACAGTCTATCTTTGATTCTCTGCGACTTCAATCCACACACAAGCTGATTTCTTAAAGCTGTAGACAAAAATGTGCCAAAATTGCAAGTAGTTGCCATCTTACGCAAGGTTGCTAAGTAGTCTTTCACCGATTCTCCTTCCAGCTGGTGTCTATGGTGAAACTTGAAATATTCTGAAATCTCAAGTGGCGTAGGGTCTAGGTGCTTTTGCAGTGTGGTTACATTTTGGTTGTACTCACAGGTTTCCGGTTTAGCAGGCGATATTAGGTCGCAAAGGGTTTCGTACAAGTCCGCTCCTATATAGTGCAGGAAGTATGAATTTTTAGTTTTTTCGGTAGTAACACCGTAAATATCCAAGGCGCCTTCAAATCTCTGTACCCATCTTTCGAATTTGTTTTTCGCATCATAGAATTCAATGAAATTCGCCGGGACGACGCCGCCGCCTGTCCCAGCGTTGTTTGCACCCGTTGCCATTTTCCAAACGTAGATTCGCTCGTCGCCACTATTCAGAGGCAGCAGCAGTAAGAATTATACCATTCAAACGACAGAAATCCATGAACATTGTTTAATCAACGTAAATTCACAAGATAATTACTTAAGAAAACATGTGCTCAGATGCGCGGCATAAATGACAGCTCAAAAGTCATATTGACAGAATACGTTCAGAAATATGAAACACAACATATGAAAACACGTGAACGACAATAAAATTTATCTTAATAACCTTATTAAAAAAACCATAACCTATAATTTTGTAAATTGGTCAAAATGGTTAAGATTTAAGAACTTATTCACAAAATCGTTTTCAATACAAACTTAAAATAAATACTTTTTGAAAATGGATAGGCCGATTCTAATGAAACTTTATACACATAAGCAATTCATGGAATTCTAGTTGGCGGATAGATTACATTTAAAAAAATGTGTTGTCACTTAAGTTAAGGTTTTCATATTAATCTTAAAATTCGCTAATCTTTTTTAAAATAAAGTATTTCTAAAATGTAATCTATCCACAGTCTACAATTTCTAATTTGCTAATGTGTATAAAGTTTCATTAGAATCGGCCCATCCATATTCAAGAAGTAGTAATTTTAAATTTGTATGGGATACAATTTTGTGAATACGCTCTTAAGAGGTAAAAATCGCTAACGCCGCCGTTTGTATGAAAAGTCGCAGTTTTACAGTCCTCGTTTTGAGTTATGTTATGTATAGGTTATTTTCAACTGACTTCCAAAAAGGACTCGGTTTGGTTGGTGGTAGGGCATTTTCTAAGCCCGCCTGGCTAGCTACCACCGTCTTATCTAAGTCTTGCCGCCAAATATCAATGTTGATATCATTGGTGTGTTCCGGCACGAAGATAAGATAGCCAGTTCCCCATTGCGTTGGGGAATCTTGGTAAGCCCGCTTCCATCTTCGGCAACATCGTCACTTACCACCAGGTGAGATGTTGTCAAGGGTTTACCAATTGTGAATAATAATATAATAAAAGGAGGAGGTTCTCAATTCGACTGTATGTTTTTTTATGTGTGTTACAGAACTTTTGACTGGGTGAACCGATTTTTATGATTCTTTTTTTATTTGAAATCTAGTGCTTCCCGTGTAGGGGCCTAATATAAATTGTATCAAAATCGGTGTAGTACTTTATTAGATAATTAACAAAAACCAAAAATAATAATGCAAAAATGTACTAAGTTGTTGCAATGGAAGTCGGTTTTTTAACGTATTTAGCGTTTTTATGAGCTCGCCTGGTCGCCAAATAACAATGTTAACAGCATTAGTGTGCTCCGGCATAAGACAGCCAGTTCCCCATTGTGTTGAGAAATCTTGGGAAGTCCGCTTCCAACTTCCAGCATCATCGTTTCTTCCCATCATGTAAGATGGGAATGATGTCAAGGGCTTACCGATTTTAGATTTTAAAAAATTTGGCGGGAAACATCTACTGATATGAATGAGTTCGTTCTGTGACTGACTCTTGAATGATTTGTCAGACAACGCAGATCCTTCTGATCCTTTCTGAGGCAGTGTATAAGAGCACTAAGGGTTTTTCGAAAATCGACCCCAAACATGCGCACAGATTTAGAGGTAGCCTCGGGGTGGGCAGCCTCGCCACGCACGCACGGCTCGCATCGAGTATCATTCGGACGTACTCGGAGGCATCGCGCCGAGGCAACGTGTATCACGCCGAGCGTCGCTCGAGCGCTCGGCGTGTGCCTGGCAAGGCATCTCTACCCGAGCGCTCACACATATACACACATTGGAGCAAATCACCCCCGTAGCGTAATGGTTAAGTCCATTAGCTTCACACCAGGAGGTCACGGGTTCGATTCCCGGAGGAGTCTAACTTTGTAAGATTCGGTTTGGTTGGAGGAAGGGCATTTTCTTAGCCCGCCTGGCTAGCTACCAACATATTATATAGTCTTGCCGCCAATCATGCTCACAAATTGATGTGTTCCAGCTTAAATATAAGATAGCCGGTTCCCCATTGCGTTGGGGAATCTTGGTAAGTCCACTTCCCTCTTCGGCTTCATCGTCACTTACCGTCAGGTGAGATGATGCCAAAGGAACTATTGGAATTAAAAAAATATAAAAAAGGCACTCTATCACAGCCCGTGGACGCCTCTATTCTGTACCCACCTTGAGGGGATGTGAAGGGATTTAAGTTTGTATAAACATTGGTACTCCCAACAGGTCCAAGATGAGTACCTTCTCGAAACCCACGCGGAAGTTGCGAGCACTCCCACAAGCAAAGGGATAAATGTACACCGTTTTCTCGTGCTTCTACTGTTTTGTCCTACTAGTAGGACCACGACGCGCGACGGTCACATGCCCTTACATAGAATTATCATCATCATCATACCAGCCGACGGACGTCCACTGGTGGACATAGGCCTCCCCCAAGGATTTCCGTGACGACCGGTTCTGCGCCGCCCGCATCCAGCATGTGGGAGCCCTACCTACGCTACGTTTTCCGGTGCGCGATCGCCACTTGAGAACTTTACTACCCCAACGGCCATCTGTTCTACGAGTTAATGGAATATAATAGGTACATAGAATAACCTAATGTAATTGAACCCTGAGATTAAAACTTCCTTCACTAAAGTTAAACGACCATTGGCTAGGTTTTCACATTTTGATCAGCGTCCTCTGCAATTATGAATCGCGTCCCTGTGAGCTTCACTAAGGGGGAGGGAAACTGCCAACACTAACTTCCAAGCCGCGTTCGCCAATATTGTGATTCTGCCCTAATTGGTAATCCTTATTAATACTATAAATCCTAAAGTGTGTCTTGTCCGCGTATTACTTTTTTAAACTAATGAACCGATTTGGCGTAGAGTTAAAGTAAAGTGTGGCGAACAATGTAGAATACTAAAGCTAATAAATACTAATGATTGATTAAACGATATTGTTACCTACTACATAGAAATCGGTGGTTCAACCGGTAACGACTCGGTCCCTCTAACCAGAGGTGAAGGGTTCAAATCTGGACGGCCAATGTACCAATGAGTTTTTCGAAACTTACATACATATATTCACCGATTGCTTTAACGGTGAAGGAAAACATCGTGAGGAAACCTGCACACACCAACCCGCATTCATAGATATACATAAAAAATGTTCTATTACGAACTGAAAATATAATTTTGTTTTTTTTTAATATACATTTGTTTTTTGAAAATACTACTAATAATTTTTCGGAGCTTTTTCTTTAAATTTTATCACTACTACAGGTTTTCTTCGAAAGACTCGAGAAGACTCGAGAATTTGGTTCGAGAAATCAGAAACTCTAGTCACGATATAAACTTGCTGATTGGCATTGTTCTATATCAAGCAATGAAAAAAAAACATTTCGAGATATTTCGATTACATGCTGTAAAAAAAATCAAAAAATTAACCACTGAGTTTTGAAAAATATTAAAATTAGTTCTTTATAGTTTAATCATAAAAAATCGATCAATTGAACTAATAAGAAGTTTTTGTCCCACAGTTGAACAGAGAACCATAATAATATATCAATTAATTGGGATGATATATTGATCAGATTGATTAAACTACTGGGAATGATTTGTCTCAGTTGTTCCCTTTAAAACTGAATTTTTTAAATTTAAAAATATGTTTTTTTTTACAAATCCAATAATCTACGACGGTAACCGACCACCTGCCTACCTGATATGGTCTTCGTAAGCTTGCCTGGAAGCCTCATGCTTCTCGCGCGCCTTGATCAGCTCCCGCTCTAGCGTGGCTATCTCCTCCCGTTGTTTCTCTTTAAATATCGCTATCTGCTCCTGGTATAGTTGTTTCTGAAACATTTCCACATTCATTATCCCTTCAGTAAAGCTTGTTAGAAAAAATATTCGATGACTGTGCATGCGATAAGCCAGGCATACTCATGCAAGGATTTCATGCGGAAATTTTAAGAATTCCAATTACCTCATAAAAAGATCCTAGTAAGCATAATATGTAGCTACTACCCTACTCCGTTTTATTTATGTTTTAATGAACACTCGACACTAAAAACAACATCAAATAAAACAAAAGTATCCATTAAAACATATGTATTTATTTCAATAACTGATAAACTTATATTTTTACATTTTTAATACAATTAAAAAAAGAAAAAAACAATAAAAAACGCGATTAGACAAAAAGCCACACCATTCAATGATCCATTTTGAGATAAAACCACCACACAACCTGGTAGAGCAATACGAGCAACAGTACAGGAGCTATACTGACCATTTTAGCCTTCATTCGGTTGAGTTTGTCCTCGTACTCCGCGCGGACCTCCATCACCGTCACAGCCTGCGCGTCGCGAGCCCCATCGCCTTTGGTTGCTCGAGACACTTCTTCTAGAAGCTTCTTAAAAGAATTCTCTAATTCCTCCAATTGAACTTCCAGGCTAGCGTTCTGGAAGGACGTACAAGCCATGGAGGAACGGTCCACTTCGCTTGTGAACGCCTGTTTGATCTTTTCAGGTGATATTGTTCGTGTGATGCAGCGCTCAACCCATCTTTCCAAGTTCATAGCGCATTCGGATAAATCCTGGATTACAGCTGCGTATCCTCTTTCTAATTTACACATCATTGAATCGGTCACAAGCCCTTCGAGATTCAGAACCTCACGTCTTACAGTTCTCTGTATGGACACGACTCTAGTCAGCCTCTGACTGTACAAGTCCTTAACAGAGCTAAATGTTTTCATGCTAACCGACAATTCCGTTAAGAACTTTTTCATGTTGATAATCTCAGACTCGTTAATTTTATTAACCTCGATCAGTCTGTCTCGCTCTTTCGTCAGGGCGAGCTGTTTCTCCGAGCATTTTTTCAAATGTTTGTCGGTAGTTTCTAGGAAGTTTTCCAAATCTTCCATAGTAATAGCACCAGAGTTGAGACTTCGTTTCAATTCAGTATCACAGTTGGCGGTGTTGCCGTAATTAGTCAGTTCCTTAAGGATTGTATTGGTTTTAATTTCGGCAACACGCCTCAGTATTATCGCCTGGTACTTAGCAGATACTTTTATTATCTGAGTCGCTCTATTCTCCGTGACGCTCATCTTTGTGACGTGCTTTTTGAGCTCAGCGATCTCTTCATTCTTTTGGTTGACTATTTTCTTCAACTGAGTAGACAGCTGTTCACAGCTATCCTTGAAATCTGCTAGTTCTTTAGTCACATCTAATAGTTTATTCTCCGATTCGGCCATCAAGGATTTGAGGTAGGTGACGTCACTTTGGAGGGTGGTAATGGTCCGGTTCTTGTCGTGAATGATTTTTTCGAGGTCGGTGATGGTTTTGAGGTTCTCGAGCGAGTGGCCAAGGTCGGAGGTTGGAGTGCTAACCTGGTGCCTTTCGTGAGAATCCCTCTCAGCCGCGCTGTACTTGTGGCTCCTGTCCAAGCTTGCTGCATCTGCCAACAGAATAAAAATATTAAGTTAATTATGACTAGGGATGCAACAAATAGTACTCTAGCGAATACGTATATCAAATTAATATTCGTCGAATATAAATATAAAACAAATTTTTTTCCCTAATATTTGAGCGTCGGTGGAGTAATAATGGTTACCACCTGTCCGGGAGGTCGTGGTTCGAATCCTGCCACGTACCAATGTGTTTTCGAATTTAGATTTCATATGTACGTTTATCCGACGCTATTACGGTGAAGGAAAAACATCGTGAGGAAACCTGCACACGCCTGCGAAGAAACTCGAAGGTTGTGTGTGAAGTCGACCAACCCGCACTGGGCCCGCGTGGTCGACTAAGGCCCGATCCCCCAATTCAGAGTAGGCTCGAGCCCCTTGGTTGGGACGTATATGAGCAGATATGAACCTAATATTTAAAATCAACGACATGCAAGTATTTCTCTAAAAAAAAAGAAGTTTACTTAAAAGTTT
Organism: Coleophora flavipennella; assembly: GCA_947284805.1. Classification (NCBI taxonomy): domain Eukaryota; kingdom Metazoa; phylum Arthropoda; class Insecta; order Lepidoptera; family Coleophoridae; genus Coleophora; species Coleophora flavipennella. The sequence continues at coordinate 4,743,270 of OX369289.1, read as the reverse complement.
TTCAAAAAATTATAACTAGTTTTTCGGCGTCAATCTGTTCCTATCAGTTTGTACCTTGTCCGGTAGAAATTCGGAGTCAACGGTGGACGCTTTAATGGAGAAATACATTTGAGCTAATTTCTTAAGCTTCGGGAAGTATTCGTTTTCTCGCCAATATGCCAGTGGATCCACTCAATAATATATACACGAATAGTTGTAATAGTATTCGGCGAATACGAATATTCGTATAATACCTAATTATGATTAATTGTATAATAGGGGATCGGACTGCTAGTCATTTTAGTTACTTTTTATGATCTGTCAAAAACGAAATTTTGTTCCAAAAATGTTTGAAATACCCACAAGTGACGTCATAGATTTTAAGTCATTGATGAACTTATTTTGTGAATTTGATCAATTTAAAATTGAAAAAATGCAAATAACCTAATTATACGACAGACATGTAGACATAAATAATATACTACCCGTGCGAAGCCCGGGCGGGTCGCTAGTAATAAAATAAAATAAAGCTTATTCATTTGTTTCAACGATTGATAAGCTCATCTGATGGTATTTTTATCTAAAATTTGAGTATGTTTAACTGCACCTGATCAATGACGATGCAGTCGAGGTTGTAAGATGCAAGCTCAAATAATGCCTATTCACTCTTGCCTGAAGGCATAGTAAAAATAAAGAAGTACGATAACTCGGACCCCGAACGAGCGATAATAGCCTAAACACGTAGGGCTGTCGCTTTTAGTTTATTCAATTGTCAAAAATGCGTGATCCAAGACTCTATACAAAGCATCAGGGATCTTATATAAAATGTTTTTTGTGCATAGACCAAATGATGACTATTTTTTTTTATTATGTCATTTTTCATTTTTACGGTCTAAATGGGATTAAGTACTTAAAACGTTGCTTTACTGAATCACGTATCTATTTATTAAAATAAAAAGTAAGTATTGATTTTTTAAAGTGAATTTCACTATTAATTACATTACAAAATTGTTTTTGTGTACTATAAGTGTAAATAAATAAATTAATATTTTAGCATTAGCCTCAAATGATGTAGATTTCATAGACTTCCTTTATTTTCTGTGGCTTTGTAATCTTTTTTAATCATGCTTATTTTTTGTTAAAAAAAATCTGGCTCTCAGTCTATACGTTTACTCCCGGTTTATTAATCGGCAAAAAGGCGGCCGCTTCGTGTCACCTTAACAATATATGCAAAAATACAACACGATATGAAATTAACGACTGGCTCCCGGTCCCTATCTACGTTTTATTTTTTTAACGGTTGTTTGTCACTTTAAATCAGAATAAGGTTCATGTAAAATAGGTTGACCTGTAGCGAGAAAATGAAATACAGGTAGGTAGGTACGGTCGACACCACATCACGGTAAACACATACAGTTCGATATTAGCGCTTATGCCCCCGACATTAAGGCGGTTCAAAGTCCAAAGTGTTACGTCTGACGCGCTTTTGTCTGTACATAATTATTATAATCAAATTCAGTTGTTGCTTAAACCTACCCTACCTGTTAAAATTCAGTTTACCTAGTTTAATTTAGGTATCTATACAAAAATATTTGGTCCCTTGTTTTCGCGGTGAGGCGTAGGTAGGCAGGTGCCTAGTAGGTAGTGATCAAATAATAATGAAACTACAAATCTTTATCCGACTAACAAAATCTATACATATTATAGCAGAACTAAAACTCTTTCGATAAACACAAAATGTATCTACCTATCTCTAAATATAGTAGATTAGGTATTTATTACCGTTCTTGTTCGGTAGGTAATGTGAAGAAAGACAATTCTGGATTGGACGGGTTGCTATTAAGACATCCGTGTACACTGCAATATTTATTGCGTTGCGGTACCTATTTGCAGCCATTTTTGAGCTTGAATATGGCATACATAAAAACGAAAAAAAACTCGCGCGCCCGTCATTCACTACCTACGGCGCAGCCTTGACTGAAGTCGACTTGGCGAACCTCGGACACCTCGAAATTTTGTCAGTGTGTGCGTGCGACGCGCGTAACGTACGGGCGAGCTCACATACAAACCGCGCTCGGAGCGTATGTATGAAGACAGCGTACTTCTTTATTTTTACTATGCTGAAGGTCCCCAAAATTTAAGTCGGGAAACACTGACGCAACTCCCTTGCCGTCTGCATAATAAATGAGGAATCGTAACGCTTCGGGAGGGTAGGTAGATTAATAACAACAAAGGGATAGAAGCCCTACCCGCGTCTAGTTGTCCGGCGGTCGAATGGAGCCGGGGGAATGAGGTTGAAGTTGATTTGGCTTCATCTTATATGATGATGATACCTAATAGGTTATGATCACCGAAAACTACAATCTTTGCCATAATGTATTACACTTACGTGTCTCC